>OX344720.1:54749210-57149210 GCA_947034835.1 Ballota nigra
AACTTAATCCCTTCATCAAAACTTAATCCCTTCATCAATCACAACTTTTCCTATTCTCCACTCAAATTGGGACAAAGAGAGTTTAAGAATTTGGATTAGTTTCAATGTGCTATCAAATTAAAAGGCTCAAAAGGGCTCACAAGGGATACGTGTCATTGGTAGGCTTATTTTGGCTAAGTGACTCAACAAATCAAAGATGGCCTAAGATCACATTCGGCATATCAAAATAGACACAATCAAGAAGCATGAGTATTCACAAGTTCTAGCATCCTCTATGGTGATGATCCACTCACAAACGAAGAGATCAATTTATGCATTTTAATCTCAAAAGGCTCAAAACTCTCAGCTTTCACATCCATGCTAGTCCTAGTGAATTCTCACTATCATCACACAAATACTCAAAAGGACAGCTCGGAGGTATACGAGTTCCCTCACACATCAACTTTCACTACTATACTCACACACTGAAATCCCTAACTCAACTTCACAATTCACCCTTCTCATCAAATCACTCTCGAGCAGCAAACAATAAGTCAGAAGAATCATTAAGCACTAAAATCATCAGGAATTCATCACAGAGTCACAGCTCACATAATTAGAAATTAGTTACATGCCCAAATTCAAAATAACATCACAACAAACAACGAGGTCTCACACTCAAAAGGGGGTAAATAAAAATAAAAAGAAAAGAAAAGAGAAGAAAAGAAAAAGGGAAGGAAACGCGGGGGGGGGGGGGGGGGGGGGGGAATCCCCATAATCATCATGCATCCGGAGGCGGTGGTGGGTGGTGGCTCGGGTGATCAGGTCCTAAGTGGGAGATAAAGAGTGCCTCCATTCATCGTCTCAGATCTGAGACCTCCAATCGAACCCCTTGGAACTCTCCTCTCATACTCGAAGCTTCCGTGTACCACTGATTTTGAGTAGTGCGAAGCTCCATAACATCAGTCCGCAAAGCTTGAATATCAATTCGCATTTCATCTCACTCTAGCTGGTTCGGGTACCACGGCTCGGGAGTAGTCATCTGGGGTGTCCCAAACTCCATCTCTTGAGGTCCTTGACCTCCTCCACCAATATTAGTCTCATCCTCACCAGCAATATTCCCTTCTTCTTCTTCTTCTTCTTCTTCTTCTTCTTCTTCTTCTTCTTCTTCTTCTTCTTCTTCTTCTTCTTCTTCTTCTTCTTCTTCTTCTTCTTCTTCTTCTTCTTCTTCTTCTTCTTCTTCTTCTTCTTCTTCTTCTTCTTCTTCTTCTTCTTCTTCTTCTTCTTCTTCTTCTTCTTCTTCTTCTTCTTCTTCTTCTTCTTCTTCTTCTTCTTCTTCTTCTTCTTCTTCTTCTTCTTCTTCTTCTTCTTCTTCTTCTTCTTCTTCTTCTTCTTCTTCTTCTTCTTCTTCTTCTTCTTCTTCTTCTTCTTCTTCTTCTTCTTCTTCTTCTTCTTCCTCAATAAGGTCTTGAAGTCCACTCGATCCTGCTCCACTCGACCCCGCCTTACTCCTCTTCTTTGGTCTTTGTTCCCATATTCCATTGCTCTCCAATCTCTCCTTGAACCTCTCCATAACCGACACATGATGCGGTCCATCCATTCTTATGTTCTCATCCTTCAACCCTTTCAAGGTCACCAACTTCTCATTCGGCAGCGGAAATATCTCATGATCTCGGAGCCTTATGCAATATCGATTAAGCCAATGCTCACACATCCAAGTCTGGAACATATGCTCAAAGTCAATGTCTCTCCCTATAGCCGGGCTTGCAACTGGCTCAATCCCCACACTCTTCAGGAACACTCAAATTAGGCCTCCACCTCTAATCCTAGAAGTCTTCTTCCCACATTTAAAAGGAGCCTTAATCATTAACTCGAGGTAATCTCTCCCAAAGTCATACTTCCTATGATGTAACAAACACCACAATCCGTACAACCCTTTCGATGTGACCCTTCCCATTTCAGACCTGGCATATAATGTGTTCCCAAAGATCCTCTCAATGTACCGGATAATTGGATTCTGTATGGCAGACGCTCGGGCATCTCTTGAGGAGTATTTTCTAGCGACTCCTCCAGTGATAAGCTGCCAAAATTCCTCAGCCTTGAATAAGGTCGATCTCCGACGTGAATCTCCCAGTTTCGGTAATTGCAAGGCATCATTAATTTCTTCAACTTTATACGCGTGCCATTCGTTCCTGATCATGAACTTGAATGTACCGTCATCCTACATTGCTACAGAGGCTAAGAACTGCTCCACTAAATCAGCGTGGGTATCCATGGTCAGCAATATCTCGTAAAATTCTTTCATGTTGCTTCTTTAAAAAATCCTTCTGACCTCCTTCTCGATCCCCAGATTGTTCATAAATTGAATGCTGGGTCGTCGAGTCTTTTCAACCCTCCCGATAACTAGACTCCACCTGTAAGCATAAGCATACCATTTTTCACCGTATGTCAAATTCTGCCAACGAGAGGGCATCAATCCCTTCCTCGTCAATTCTTCGATAAGAGCAAGTAGCTCGTCTTTATTAATCAATCTATCATCGATTCTCTTTGTACGCACCATTGTCCTAATCATCAAAATAAAGCACCAATACAACTCATGCATATCAATTACAAAACAATTCAAATCAAGTAGTTATCCAATCTCCAAAATTATTCAATTGTGTACAAGGATTCACACATGGCTATTATCAACATCTCAAATCACTTTCACAATCCCTTCAATCCTCCAAGATTCAATAAGATACTCAAAACACCAGTCTATCATGAAGTAACATCACATATTCATGCAATTTACATGCTCAAGACTCAATTCATCATTCATATCCCTCAATTTCAATTCAAAACCTCCAAATATTCCAAATTTCACAATACCCATGTCAATTCCTAATTTCGCTTTCTAGAAATTCACCAAATTCACTCATGCAATTTCAAAATTGAAGCTTGAATTAGTAAACCCATAGCATTGAGACATCAATAATCTTCATAGAAGCACAAACGAACAAATATCATGAAAAACCCCATTTCCTATCAAGAACATATGAACCCTAACTCTAAAATTCTCAATTCATGCTAAACCAAAGCCAAACGAAGAATAGAATGAAGAGAAAGATAGAATACATACCTTTTAATGAAGAACCAGAGGAAATTATGGAAGAACTGAACAAAACTTGAATAACCAAGAGAAAGGGGCAAAATTCGTCCCAATTCGTGTTTAAGGTGTGAAGTGTGTGTGTTTTTGTGTGTGAAAAGGTATAAATATGGGTGAAAAATCAGTTCAAGGGTCCCAGAGAACCGAAACTACTCGACCGGTTCACGCTCGAGTACTTAGTACTCGAGCAAGTGAGCTCGAGTAGTGCCAATCTTCCAGAACCCAAAAACTACTCGACCAGGGCAGCTCGAGTAGTGACTACTCGACCGTGGCTGGCTCGAGTAGACTACTCGAGTGCTTGAGTAGATGCTACTCGACCACAACCTGCTCGAGTGTACTACTCGAGTGCCCAAGTAGTGACTACTCGAGCAAGGCTAGCTCAAGTAGTCTCACTTCAAAAGCTCAAATTTCGAATTTTCCGCACCAATTTTCGAAAACAAACCAACCAACACGAGTACTAACCTGGAAAACTCTTCGTTTTAAGCCTGATCGCTCATTCAAACGATGAGTTTGGGTCTCTTCCAATGTGCTTTTCAACGAACCAAATCACCACTCGATCACAACATATTCTCTTTACTTTCCACTCAATTCATATATCAATATTTTTGAAAAATTTCGACCAAATTTTTCATAAGAATTCCGTGCACAACACGTGAAGGATGAATACACACCCCCCAAAATTTGTTCTTGCTAAGCAATAATAAAGTTTGAAAAGAAAGATTACGAACGAGTACGTGCACTAAATTCTTATGAAATCTACTCACTATCAATGCATCTAAAAATTCCAACCCCCCAAACTTTGACTTTGCAAAGAAATCTATGTTTGGGGTTCGGGTTACCTCATACACCAACAATCGAATGCTCTACTACTTGACATCTTCACGTCTTCATGAGTTGCTTTTTCTTAAGCCCACTTACTCGAATCAAGCATCACGAGTCAAGCCTACACCGAAAATCTAAAAAACGAGGTTAACACTCATGAATCACACCGATATAAAAACGACACAAAACACACAAAAGCAAATAAAAGTGGGTTGCCTCCCACTCTGCGCTATTTTTAAGGTCCTAATGCCGGACCGAGCTCGAAGAAGCTCACGGGACTTGAGAATCTAAAATACCTCCCTTCTCATAAGAGAAGTTGTAAAATTTCTTCACTCGATGCCCGTTCACCATGAACACATGTCAATCTTCCTTCTCAACTTCTAGAATCCACTCTTGAACACTTTTCTCACCACATAAGGACCATTCCATTTAGACTTGAGCTTTCCCCCAAACACCTTCATCCTCGAATTGAATACGAGGACCTGATCTCCAACCTGGAACTCCTTCTTCCTCAATCTAGCATCATGCCATCTCTTAGTCTTCACCTTGAAAATTCGGGCATTCTCATAGGCACTATCTCGAAACTCCTCCAACTCATGCAATTGAAGTAGTCTCTTCTCACCCACCAAGGCACTATCAAAATTTAGCTTTTTGATCGCCCAATACGTCTTATGCTCCAACTCCATGGGCAGGTGACATGCCTTTCCAAAAACTAATTGGTAAGGAGACATACCAAGATGGGTCTTGAAGGGTGTCATATACGCCCACAGCGCAACATCAAGCTTCAATGCCAAATCCTTCCTACTAATGCTCACCGTCTTCTCAAGGATCTCCTTGATTTGACGATTTGATACCTTTGCAAGACCATTAGATTGAGGGTGATAAGCAGTAGAGACTCGATGACTTACCTCATACTTTGACATCAACTTCTCCATCCACTTGTTCACAAAGTGACTACCCCCATCACTAATCAAAGCTCTTGGGACTCCATATCTAGCAAAATTATTTTTCCTCAAGAACTCCATCACCACTCGGGAATCATTCACTCTTGTAGGGACCGCTTCAATCCACTTCGAAATGTAATCGATGCACACGAGAATATACAAGAATCCATTGCTAGGAGAAAATGGACCCATGAAATCAATCCCCCATATGTCAAATACCTCGACTTTCATGAATACGTGCAGTGGCATCTTGTCCCTCTTAGCAATAGAGCCAAATCGTTGGCACTTATCACATCTTTTTACCCATTCCATGCAATCTTTCAAGAGAATCGGCCAATAAAAACCAGATTGAAGCACCTTCCTTCCGGTCTTCTCTCCACCCAAATGTCCTCCACATGGCAAGGCGTGACAATGCCTGATGATTTCACTCCACTCCTCCTCTGGCACACACTTTCTCAACACATGATCAATCCCTCTTTTGAACAAGTAGAGATCGTCCCAAATAAATTCCCGAACTTTCTTCAGAAATGCCTTCCGGTGCAATGAGTCCATCTCCGCCGGTAACTCTCCACTTGCTAGATAATTAGCATAATCAGCAAACCACAACGCTTTCCCTTCAACTCGATATACATGCATATCCCCTAAACCAAACAGCTTCTCATTCGGAAATTCATCGTTCACCTCTCGATCTTCCACTGAGCTTTCCTTGGTAAACTCCAACCACGAAAGGTGATCGGCTATCATGTTCTCGCATCCCTTCTCATCTCGAATCTCAACATCGAATTCTTGGAGTAATAGGATCCAACAAATGAGATGGGGCTTTGCATCCTTCTTGCTCATAAGATACCGAATCGCTGTGTGGTCCGTATATACTATTATTTTCGTCCCTACTAGGTAGGGCCGAAATTTATCAAAGACATACACGACCGCTAACAGCTCTTTTTCGGTCGTAGTGTAATTCACTTGAGCAGAATTCAACATCTTCAAGGCATAGTATATAGCATGAAAACGCTTCTCACGAATCTGCCCAAAGCAACCCCCATCGCAAAGTCACTCGCATCACACATAAGCACAAACGGGCTAGACCAATCCGGGATCACAAGTATCGGGGAATTCACCAACGCTTCTTTCAACCTATTAAAAACCACTAAACACTCATTAGTAAACTCAAAGGTGACTTCTTTTTTCAAGAAGCCGCGAAAGGGGTTTAGCAATTTGTGAAAACTCTTTTATGAAATGTCTATAGAATCCTGCATGCCCTAGAAATAACCAAATCCCCTTCTCGGTCGAGGGTGGAGGCAGCTTCTCAATAGCAATCACTTTCGCCTTGTCAACCTGGATACCTTTCGAGGACACATGATGTCCAAGAATAATACCCTCTCTCACCATGAAGTGACACTTCTCCCAATTGAGCACCAGATCTGTCTCCTCACACCTGTTCAAAACCACTTCAAGATTTGTTAGACAATTATCAAATGACTCCCCGTAGACGGAGAAGTCGTCCATAAAAACCTCCATAATCTTTTCAATCAACCTATGAAAGATAGCCATCATACACCTTTGAAAGGTGGCGGGTGCATTACACAACCCAAACGACATTCTCCTAAAAGCAAACATCCCATAGCAGCAGGTGAAAGTGGTTTTCTCTTGATCCTCGGGGGCTATCATGATCTGGTTATACCCCGAGTACCCATCTAAGAAACAATAATACTCAAAACCACCTAATATATCTATCATCTAATCAAGGAACGGTAGAGGAAAGTGATCCTTACACGTTGCCTTGTTCAACTCCCTATAATCTACACATACACACCATCCCATCACTAATCTAGTGGCTACCAATTCATTAGACTCAGTCTTAATCACCGTGGTACCCCCCTTCTTAGCAACTATGTGTAACGGACTCACCCATGGACTATTAGAAATTGCAAAGATCATGTTGCTATCTAATAGCTTTAAAACCTCCTTATGTATCACCTCTTGAATCACCAGATTGACTCTACGTTGATTTTACACTACAACTTTTCTACCCTCTTCTAATCTAATCCTATGCATGCACATGGAAGGACTAATTTCCTTAATATCTGCGATCGACCATCCTATAGAAGATTTGTGCTTACGAAGCACTACGAAAAGTCTCTCAAGCTAATCATCAGATAAAAGGGCAGATACAATTACCGGGTACTTCTCGATCTCATCCAAGTAGGCGTACTTGAGGTGATTCAGGAGTGGTTTCAGCTCCTTCTTTGCCTCCAATGGTGGCGCCTTATCTAACATCTTCTTGAAAGTTGACTCCTCAGCTTCCAAATCCTCCTCATCCTCTACTTTCTTCATATCCAAGAACTTGACATCTTCATTCTCTCTCAAGCTGTCAAAATAATCAAGATCATAAAAATCATAAGATAGATCGTCAAGGATAGGATAATCAAACTGCTGAACATAGAAAGAGCAAGGGTCTAGAAGTGTGTCTTCAACACAAGTGTCCAGGATGTCAATGAAGTGACAGTTCTCATCTCCTATGGGGTATTTCATAGCTTTATAAATAGTTATCTTCACTTCTTGATCATCAACTTTGACCGTAATCTTCCCATTTACCATATCAAGTACCATCCCGACTGTAGCTAGAAACAACCTCTCTAAAATCAGCGGCACATGCTCATCCTCCTCCATATCTAGTACCACGAAGTTGGCGGAAAAAATATGATTCTCCACCGTCATTAGAACATCCTCCACCACTTCTTGAGGTCTAGTGATAGACCTATCAGCAAGTTGGAGAGTCATCATCGTGGGTTGAAGCTCACCCCCATACAACTTCTTGAACAACGACAGAGGCATCAAATTAATGCTCGCCCCTAGATCACACAAAGCTCCTTTCTTGATCCCGTTCCCGATATCACATAAGATGGTAAAGCTGTCGGGATTCTTCAACTTGGGAGGAAGCGCCTTGTGCACCATAGCACTCACCTCGTGGTTCAAGTGCACTGTTAGGATATATTTTAGTTTTGATGATTCTCCAAAACAACATGTAATAGGTTTGAAAGCAGTCAGAATAGTATCTTTTGTTCAGGTCAGACTAGGTCATTTCTCAGTAAGAATAGGCTGTAAGTTGAGAAGAACTCAGTTGAGGGAACACTCAGTTGAGGGGGAACTCAGCGAGGGGGAACTCAGCACCACAGCCTGAGGAAATCAAGTTGACATCAAGAAGAACAGACTGAAGCCAAGTCAGAGACCTGAACCTGAAGAGAAGCTTGAAGGATGTCCCACTGAGTGTAAACCGGGCTGATCTAAGCTAAGTCAGGTGGACCACTCAGTGAAGAGCATGATCAAGAGGATCAGTGCTGCACCAAGTAGGTCATGAAGGTGTCAGGCTGCTGTGGTCAGGGAAGTTTGTCATTCAGCCTTATGACAAACTTCTTGGAATGATCTTCAAACAGTCTCTGAAGGACAACTACACTGAAGACGTTCAGTCCACTGAAGATCATCAGTCAGTGAAGGAGGAAGCTACCTAAAGTAAGTGGGTCTTGGTCAACCCACTGAGTCAAAGATCCGTGAATCTAGGCCACGTGGACTAATCAGCACGAGGCAGCAACTCTGACACTGACAAAGGCCGCATTCCAAGAAAAGTGGTTGAAACCATTAATTGTATGGATTCAAATGTAATTTCCTCCAACGGTTACATTTGAATCCACACTATAAATACAAGCTCATAGCTGCGTATTCAAGTGTGTTGTATTGTGTGTGAAGTTAGAAAAATCAACACCTACGAGCTGTGAAGGTGTGAGTGTTTATTGTATTTTATTGGGAGTTATAAGGAGGCACGTTTCACACCTTGTACACTGAACTTTAGAGTTAATAGATATACACAAATGAGTGTCCAGCTTGTAACTCATAGCTTAGAGAGGGTTTTCCCAATCTTAGCTTAAGGCTAACACAATATAAGGGAAAACCTCACCTAGATGGAGAAAACCAAACCGAAACCAAAACCCTCTAGTTAGGTTTGTTGGGACTAAGTTAGTGAGGAGAGGCATCCTAGGGAGTGGCGTGAGTACAGTTGTAAGTGCACCTTGGCATGTTAAAAACAAGAATCCAGAGTTAGTGGATTTCCTGTTAAATCAGGCCGTGGATGTAAGAGCTTGAGTCTCTGAACCACGTTAAACTGAGCGTTCTTATCTTTCAAAGTATTTACTAAAGTATTGTGAAAATCAGCTCACTGAGAGCTTTGTTAAGAAAATTTTAGTTAAGCATTTGTCAGGGAGATCCAACTCACTGACTAAATCAGGCAAGACACTCGAGAGTTCAGTCTCTCGAGTCACTGCCTTGTTGAGAGCCTGAGCTTTCAAGTCTCATCACTGACTTGATAGCTCTGACTCTAAGCAACGCAGTGACTTGAGTATTCCGTCACTGAACTCTTTCAGAGCGCAACGTAAGTTTTAAAAAAATTGTTTGCTCCTGATTTCCCATTTTGCCCTTCGAAAATGGGACCATCAATTGGTATCAGAGCGGGTTGTTCACATGACCACTGATCCAGTTTTGTTAAGAAAAAATGGTCAACCGAACAGATCTTAAATGTTTTAAACTATGAGAATTCCTGCATATTTCAATCTATTACCTATACTCTGACACTATTCTTGTAATAGAAAATCATTTGGTTAGAAGTATTGGAATCATCAAAAAGGGGGAAATTGTTAGGATATATTTTAGTTTTGATGATTCTCCAAAACAACATGTAATAGGTTTGAAAGCAGTCAGGATAGTATCTTTTGTTCAGGTCAGACTAGGTCATTTCTCAGTAAGAATAGGCTGTAAGTTGAGAAGAACTCAGTTGAGGGGGAACTCAGCGAGGGGGAACTCAGCATCACAGCCTGAGGAAATCAAGTTGACATCAAGAAGAACAGACTAAAGCCAAGACAGAGACCTGAACCTGAAGAGAAGCCTGAAGGATGTCCCACTGAGTGTAAACCGGGCTGATCTAAGCTAAGTCAGGTGGACCACTCAGTGAAGAGCATGATCAAGAGGATCAGTGCTGCACCAAGTAGGTCCTGAAGGTGTCAGGCTGCTGTGGTCAGGGAAGTTTGTCATTCAGCCTTATGACAAACTTCTTGGAATGATATTCAAACAGTCTCTGAAGGACAACTACACTGAAGACGCTCAGACCACTGAAGATCAACAGTCAGTGAAGGGGGAAGCTACCTAAAGTTAGTGGGTCTTGGTCAACCCACTGAGTCAAAGATCCGTGAATCCAGGCCACGTGGACCAATCAGCACGAGGCAGCAACTCTGACACTGACAAAGGCCGCATTCCAAGAAAAGTGGTTGAAACCATTAATTGTATGGATTCAAATGTAATTTACTCCAACAGTTACATTTGAATCCATACTATAAATACAAGCTCATAGCTGCGTATTCAAGTGTGTTGTATTGTGTGTGAAGTTAGAAAAATCAACACCTACGAGCTGTGAAGGTGTGAGTGTTTAGTGTATTTTATTGGGAGTTATAAGGAGGCACGTTTCACACCTTGTACACTGAACTTTAGAGTTCATAGATATACACAAATGAGTGTTCAGCTTGTAACTCATAGCTTAGGGAGGTTTTCCCAATCTTAGCTTAAGGCTAACACATTGTAAGGGAAAACCTCACCTAGTTGGAGAAAACCAAACCGAAACCAAAACCCTCTAGTTAGGTTTTTTGGGAGTAAGTTAGTGAGGAGAGGCAGCCCAGGGAGTGGTGTGAGTCCAGTTGTAAGTGCACCTTGGCACGTTAAAAACAAGAATCCAGAGTTAGTGGATTTCCTGTTAAATCAGGCCGTGGATGTAAGAGCTTGAGTCTCTGAACCATGTTAAACTGAGCGTACTTATCTTTCAAAGTATTTACTAAAGTATTGTGAAAATCAGCTCACTGAGAGCTTTGTTAAGAAAACTTTAGTTAAGCATTTGTCAGGGAGATCCAACTCACTGACTAAATCAGGCAAGGCACTCGAGAGTTCAGTCTCTCGAGTCACTGCCTTGTTGAGAGCCTGAGCTTTCAAGTCTCATCACTGACTTGATAGCTCTGACTCTCAGCAATGCAGTGACTTGAGTATTCCGTCACTGAACTCTTTTAGAGCGCAACGCAAGGTTTAAAAAAAAATTTGTTTGCTCCTGATTTCCCATTTTGCCCTTCGAAAACGGGACCATCATGCACTATCTCAGGTCCATCCACTTTCCGTCTCTTCGCTATCAAGTCCTTTAAGAACTTGGAGTAGTTAGGCATCTGTTCTAAAGCATTATAAAAAGGAATGTTAATATGTAGCTTTTTAAAAACATCAAGGAATTTTGAAAACTTTTCATCTAATATCTTTTTCATAAACCGCCGTGGATATGGGGCAGGTATCACAGATTTGGGTACCCCCCGTTCATCCCTCTAATTTTTTTTCACATTCTTCCTTGCTTCCTTTGCCTTCTTCCACTTTGGGACTCTCTTAATCTCCTCAATGCCTTCCTCAAGATCTTTTCCCTTCTGGGACTCATCCATATCTTTACCTTTCTGAATGCCTTCACCCCCAACCCCTTTCTCAACTTCTACCTCCTCAATCTCATCTCTAACTTCCTCAGGCTCTTTCCCTTCTATCTCAACCTCTCCTTGGGGCGTCTTTAAGTTAGCAGGCATTTGAGGACCATCATATTTGGTCCCACTTCTCAACTCAATAGCTTTGCATTGCTCCTTTGGGTTTCCCTCGGGCATTTAGGGATACTTTCCCGGCTCTCTCGTCTGAGACTTTGCAATTTGACTACTTTGGTACTCGATAGATGTGAACCAACGATTGTTCTCTTGTTGAGCTCTATTTAGATCTATGTCCCTTCTTTGGAGTTCTTGATCACGCTGATCACCTTTCTTATGCAATTATTTCACATCATACTCCAATAAGGACAATCTCTTGCTTCCTTCCTCCACCTCATGAAGGATAGCTCTCAATATCTCCTCAGTTGAGGAACCACCTTCACCACCCGGAGGTTTTGAACCTGGATCAACACCTGGAGGAACTGTGATTCCGGCCTTCGGATTGGCATAAGAAAAATTATTGTTCTTCCTCCATTGGTTTTGATTCGCTTGTTGACCTCCTTGGTACCCTTGGTTGTTTCTCCATTGGTTCTGAGGAGGCTGTGGACCGGGTGGTGCAAATGGTTGACCGTAGAGAGGTCTCCCAAATTGATTACCACCTTGTTGATACCCTCCTGGATTATAGTTAGGCCTTCCCATGTAGTTGGCCTCTTCTTGCTGCACTATAGGCTGGTCCATTTTCTCACTCATTACAATACTCCCTCCAACCAGATTTTGTCCATCCCGAGGTTGCTTATCTTCTCCATTATCGCCATCAACAGCTTCCTCGTTCCCTCATTCTCCTCCAACTGATATGCTCTCTGAAATTCTGGGTCCTCGTTCCATTGCCCGACATTCTTGACTATGTTATCAACAATTTCTCTGCACTTAGCTATACCACTGTCCAGGAATGCTCCACTAGCACATGCATCAAGGTGATCTTGACCCGCCTTGTTGGCTCCACAGTAGAAGAAAGCCATGAAATCCCCCTCGTTGTACCCGTGTTGCGGGAACTCAATGAGCATGTTAGAGTATCTCTCCCAAGCTTGACGTAGGTCTTCTCCTGGCTTCTGCTTGAAAGATGAGATCTCTAGCCTTGCTTTGATCATTCTAGACGGAGGGTAAAATAGCTCGAGGAACAGACGCTCGAGCTTGGCCCATGTGGTTACACCTCCCCGTGGGAGCGTGTTATCATACCACTCCTTTGCTATTCCCGTTAAGGAGAATGGGAACAACCTAAGCCTCTTGGCATCTTCAGACATGCCATTATAATTGAAAGTCGAGGCAATCATCATAAAACTTCTCAAATGGGTATGAGGATTCTTCTTCCCGACCTCCCCCTTGAATTGATTCTCAGTAAGTAGTTTCAGGATTCCTGGGGAAATTGAGAAGTTGTTTGCCTCTACAGGAGGCAATGCCACTCCATCATAATACCGTTGTGGCTGTGCCGCAAACCTTCCTCGGATTGCTACATCGTGGTCAACGTTCTGAGGAACGTGTTGAGGATAAACTGGTTGTATATGTGCTTGCGGGAGTGGAGGTGGGTTGTAAGTAGGTTGTGGTGGGTAGTAAGGTGGGTACGGGTAGGGTGGATATGGGTATGGTGGGTAGAGTGGGTTATGCTGTTGGTAGACAGGGTTGTTGAACGGGTTGTTTGGGTGAATGTTCTGGCTTTGGTTTTGGGTTTGAGTTTGTGTAGAGTTGTTCTAGTTTTGCGGGTTCGGGTATTGGTTCTGAGTTTCCCCTACGGGCACTTGCTTGTTACTACTCTCAACTCCATCCGCCCATTCCACTATAGCATTGTACTCTGCAGCAGCTAAATCTCCAATTCCATCCAAATTTATGTTGTCATTTTCTCCACCGGCAGTGTTCATCCTTCTTAAAAATGCTCGGTTTCTTCTTGCTATTGTCTCAGGATCTAGCTGTGTTCTCTCCTCGCTCGTATCTCCCTGCGAGCGTGTTTTCATAAACCTGAAACACTAACAAAAAGATCAAAACACAACTGCTGAACACATAAAAATTAAACAGAAAAAATAAAGCACTCACTACTAACTACTAAGCTATCTCCAAGTCCTACTCAATAGATATACATCGCCATCCCCGGCAACGGCGCCATTGACTTGAACAAAAAATACTAACTTTTTACTAGTAGTTTCCCCGCAAGCATACGTGTTCACCGTATTATAAGCAGGTACATCGACCAAGTATATCGTACCACGGGATGGAATATATGCGAATAGATCCCTGAAGATCTACGCGTTGTAATTAATATGAGTGTGTGTTTTTTGGATTTTTAAAGATATTAAATCTAAGCTATAATAAACTAAGTAAACTAAAAAAATGAATAGAACTAATTAACTAAGAGTTATTTGCAAGTATGAGATGGTGATGCTCAGGATAGGAATCCCTACGTATACTAACGAAGCCGGTATATAATCAAAATAACCGTGATGTGCAAGAAATAACCTAAGTATGAGATTGTAAGATGAAAAGCTCAAGAATTAAACCCTAATACTTTATCCTATCAATCGACTTCACTAATCCACTAAACAAGTTAATAGATTGTGCTTAATTAAAGAGACCCTAATTTAACTAAGGTGATGGGGTCGTCCTCCCTAGATAAACCGGTAGATGAATAAACCCCTTCTAAACCCTCTCGTTAAGCCTACTGGTTATTAAAGAGTGATAAGGTCATCCTCTCTCTACAATTTTTGTACGAAATTTAAAGGTGAATCCGGAATTTATTTTAAGTATTCATTAATTAAGAGAATTAAAACTAAACATCACATGTTACCCTAATTATGTACCAACATCCTACTTCTACGAGTTCATCCTACCCTAACCATACAAGGGTTTTAGCCTAGCATGGTGGTTTGAATAATAAAAGCAATCACAAAAACAATAAACGTATGCATCATTGAATTAACTAATAAACTCAAGATCATAAATGTAAGAACAAATTAAAGTCTCAAAAGAAATCTATATAAATCTGAAAAACTAGGTTTAATCGTCTCAAACACTCAAGAAAGAAAGAATTAACACTAATTGGTTCAAAAGAATGAATTAATCTAAGAATTCGTATGCTAAAAACCTCGATTAAAAGTAAAATACACTTGCTCGAACTCTCGGTGCTCTTCTCTCTCCAAAAACTAACTCTATGCGTGAAGTGATCATGAAAAACGAACTCGGAATGGATATAAATAGGCAACGGGTCGAATTGGACTTGGATGAGCCGAAATCCTCATCATACTCGAGTAGAGCTCAAGTAGGAAGTACTTGATTAAAGCAACTCGAGTAACAAAATCCTCCAGAATGTGAAAAGTACTCGAGCTAAGGAGCTCGAGTAGTGACTACTCGACCAGCTCTAGCTCGAGTGCACTACTCGAGTGCTCGAGTAGAGGCTACTCGACCGGCCCTAGCTCGAGTGCACTACTCGAGTGCTCGAGTAGAGGCTACTCGACCAAGTCCCGATCGAGTGCTCTACTCGAGTACTTGAGTAGTAAGTACTCGAGCCCTTCTTTCTTGAGTATTCAAGTGATACTTTTGCTCGCACGAACTAATACTTTTCGTATTTCTTCCATATCTTCTCATCCGGGTATCTGTTTGAGTCGATTCAAAGTCCTACGAACTCCATTTTCCGTCCTCTATCCATCTATGAGCATCAAATAGGCAAATTCATTAGTTCACGAAAATAGTACTCAATTGACTCTAAATACTCATTAAAATCACTCAAAACATGGGCAAATCGAGCTATAAAACCTAACAATTTCACGCCTAATCAACCATTGTCTGTCATGAGTGTTTGAGGAATTCCAAATTGGCAGATAATATTCTTCCAAATGAAATCGATCATTTTTTCCTGAGTGACTTTGACTAGGGTTTCTGCCTCTGCCCATTTGGTATAATAATCCACAGCCACGACGGCAAATCGTACATTCCCGTTCCCAGGCGGGAAAAATCCAATGATATCCATTCCCCATCGTGCAAATGGACAAGGATTGAAAATCAAAACGAGCTCTTGAGCGGGTGTGTGAATGCTTGGGGCAAAGATTTGACATCGGTGACAAGCTCTGGCCATCTGGATTGCATCTTTTCGTAAGGTCGGCCAGTAATAACCTTGTCTAATTGACTTGTAGGCCAAGGCTTGCCCCCCAGCATGATTTGCACAGGCTCCTGAATGTATATCTTCCAAAGTAGCTCTCCCCTGCCCCCTAGACAAACATTTGAGTAGCGGGACTGAAAAACCTCTTTTGTAAAGTTGTTCGTCCACTAGGGTATACCTGGTTGCTCGTTTCGTTATTTTTGCAGCTTCAAAAGGGTTGTTTGGCAATTCCCCATTTTTAAGTATTTGGCTATATGAGTTCGCCAATCATCATCTTCTGGTTTTTTGGCTATTTGGTTGACTTCATAATGAATTGTTGAAGATTGAGCCTTCCTGGTGATGATGATGTCCGTCAAATCTGCTGGCCCGTCACTGGTTGCTAATCTAGCCAAGGCATCAACTTGCGTGTTGATCATTCGTGGTACTTGTTGAATGTATACTTGATCTATCATTGATATTAGGTGAGCAACAATCTTTTGATATTCAATTATGTGTTCGTCTCTAGCATCGTATTCACCTCGCACTTGACTTACTATAAGTTGAGAATCTCCAAAAATTTGCAGTCGTCTGACTCCGACAGCCAGCTATAAGTGGAGACCTGCAATGAGAGCTTCGTACTCGGCCTCATTGTTGGTTTCCATGAATTCAAATTTGACTGCCAAGGTGAATACTTATCGGTCGGGGCTAATAAGAACTACCCCTGCTCCTGAGGCCATGTTAGTTGATGAACCGTCCACATAAAGATATCAAGGATGATCTAGCCCTCTCGTCGGATTCTGGGGAAAGGTTAACTCGACTATAAAATCGGCTAATGCCTGACCCTTGATCGTTGTTCGAGGTGCATAGGTCACTCCGAACTGGCTAATCTCTATGGACCACTTCAGTAGGCGGCCGGCTGTGTCAGGTTGGCGTAGTATCTTCCTGAGTGGGAAAGTTGTTAATACTTCGACCTGATGATAAAAAATATACGAACTTAACTTTCTAACACTCATGACCAGAGCATATGCCAGCTTTTCTGTGGGTGAGTATTTCACCTCAGCTTCATGGAGAGCTTGACTGACATAGTAGATGGGCAGATGGAATTTGCCTTCCGCCCGCACCAGAACCGAACTTATTGCCACCTCAGAGGCTGCCAAATATAAGTACATCTTCTCTCCTGGGACTGGTTTTGATAAAAATTTCACGTCTCCCAGGTAGTCCTTCAGCTGTTCAAAGGTTTTTTGGCAATTGCCCGTCCATACAAAGTTGCCCTTCTTGATGACTTCGAAGAATGAACGACACTTGTCTCCTGATCGTGAGATAAATCTATTCAAAATAGCCAAACATCCCGTCAATCTTTGTACTTCTTTGATGGAACGATGGGGTTCCATATCCACGATAGCTTTAACTTTTACGGGGTTAGCTTCGATTCCCCGCTTACTGACCAGGTGGCCCAGAAATTTTCCTGAATGCACCCCGAAGCTGTTTTTCTTCAGGTTTAACTTCATTCGTAGAATGTCGAAAACTTAGGAGAGATGTTGGAGGTGGTCTTCTTTATGGGTACTCTCAACAACTATATCGTCAACACACACTTCTACTGTCTCCCCGATGTGTTCATCAAATATTTTGTTCACGAGCCTCTGATAGGTTGCTTCTGCATTGATCAATCCGAATGACATTATCTTTCAGCAGAGTAAATTCTTGTTTGTGTAAAAAACCGTATCTTCCTGATCATCCGGGTGAATCGAAATCTGGTGGTAACTGGTGAAAACATCCATAAATAAAAACATTTCATGCCCGGCTGTACTGTCCACCAGTTGATCAATGTGCGAAAGTGGAAAGTTATCCTTCGGGCATGCTGCATTCAGATCTGTAAAATCTATGCATAGTCTCTATGTTCCGTTCGGCTTCTGCACCAACATTGAATTTGCGACCCATTGTGGATATAATTCTTGTCTGATTAAGTCATTGTCTAACAACTTCTTAACCTCTTCATCGAGGGCTTGGTACTTATCCGGCCCATACTTTTGCCTTTTTTGATGGACAGGTCATCGGGCTGGATTAACATTTAGCCTGTGACAAGCGTCCTTTGGGTCGATTCCCACCATGTCTGCATGCGACCATGCAAATACATCAAGGTTGGCTTTGATAAATTTTGCCATTCGGGCTCTGTAAGGTTTAGGGAGCTCAAATTCAATGTACAGTTCGAGATCATCACGGTTAGGGTTAACTTGGAGGGCTTTCAGCTCCTCGACTGGAGTTGCTCATCATTTTTGTCCCTTCTACTATGGATCAATGATTGGTTCTTCTGGGTTTAGCTCATCTTCAATGTTCATGGGTTCAACACCTAGGGGGATCAATGTGGGTCGCGAGGATTGGGCCCCCCAGGCTAATGTTCATTGGTAGCCCGCTATTGATGCCATTGGTGATTCTGCTGTCTGCCAGGGTTGCTCGCCCGAGAGCAACTGTTGGTCGCCCATGGGCAAGGTCTATTCGTCAGTTTCTATCTTCAATGTTCATGGGTTCAACACCTAGGCGGGGATCAAAATTGTCTGTTGAGCCGGGATCAATGTGGGTCGTGAGGATTGGGCCCTCCAGGCCAATGTTCATTGGTAGCCCGTCAACGGCCATTGATACCATTGATGATTCTACTGTCTGCCAGGGTTGCTCGCCCGAGAGCAACTGTTGGTCGCCCATGGGCAAGGTCTATTCGTTAGTTTCTATCTGGTTGTCATGAGGTCCCAAAATGTTATTGAGGACAGAAGGCTCATTGTCAAGATGACTGGTGGAGGTTTCCATCATCGATACCTGCTTTTCGTTTGAACGCAGTTGAAGGAGGCATTCTCGAGCTTTCATTTGATCTCCCTTCAACGTACCAGCTCCGCTTGCAGTCGGGAACTTGACACAATAGTAATAAGTTGAAACTGCAGCTTTAAATTCATTTAAAAATGGTTGCCAAGGAACCCGTTATAGGTGGATTATTGATCTACGATCAGGAAATACACCATTCTAGTTATATTTTTCTCGGGATCCTTAGTCGATACAAGTTCTAATTATCCCTAATGGGATTGTTACATCATTTCCGAAGCCTAGAATTCGGTAATTGGAATCTTCAATATAGCTAGCATAGTCTCCTAGCTGGTCCAACTTCTTTTTAAAGATATAATGTTGGTATAGGCACCGGTATCCACCAGTAAACGGTATAATTTCGTCCCCATTATCTTGGCACAGATTACGAGGGAATTGTTATTGGGAGTTACGATTCCGTCCAAATCATTTTTTGTGAAGGTCAGCTCTGCTGTATGAAAAATTGATGGGTTGACCCCATTTCTTATACATGAGCTACTGCTCGTAGCTCAGCCTTCCTCTTCCGATTCATCATTGGAGGTCGCCCATCAGAACAACCACCAACAGGTCCAGCAGGTTCCATCATTTGAATTTTGGGAACCTGTCCTCCTGTTGGTGCTGGAGCTGGTCACCTAGCATGATTCCTTCGGGGGGCTTGTTCAATATCACCCTCCTCGGAATCATCTTCTCTACCTCTCTTACCGGGTTGCCTCTTCACAAACTCGGATAACTTGCCTTCTTCGTAAAATCGCCATAACTACTTTAGCAAATCTCGACACTCACTAGTAAAGTGTCCTACACTTTGATGGTAGGCACAATACTTGTTTGGGTTTAACTTGCTAGCGTCCTAACGTATTTTTCTCGGTGGGGTAAGTAACTCCCTTTTCCGGATATTATTATACACTGCATCGATCGATATGGTGAGCACTTGATTTAGCTTATCCTTCAGTTCAGCCCCTTCATTGAATGCTTTCATGTTCTTAGGAGCTCGATATCCACCACCATCAGATTTCTTTGTATTGTCCTTCTGATCGTCTTTGTCCCCGACATCTTTCTGCAAGGCTTCGTGCATTGAGACAAAGACTCCCGCTCGGTCGCAGAATTCTGTGTAAGTTTTAGGGCATTTGAGATGTACCTCTTTCCAGAGATCAGTGCCCTTCTTCAACCCAGCTAGAACATCCACAACTTTGGTGTCCTCGCTGACAGACTCCCCCTCCAATAAAACCTTGTCGAACCTTTCCAAATACGATCGGTCTGACTCGTCATCAGCCTGCTTCAAGTCGGATAATCGATATCTCTAGGATAGGTAGGACCCGGCTGTAGAGAAGTGAGATAGAAACTCTTTACCCAACTGGGCAAATCCATTTTTTTTATGAAATTGGCCCATGTATTTTGAGATAATTACAGGTTTTACCCCATTTTTCTTAGGGGTATAAATATGAGTGAGAAACGAAAGTTTTCCCACTCTTCACCCTCTGCTACAGTTTCTCCGGCGAATTCCACCATCTCCGGCGTCGATTTCTTCAGCATTTGACCTCAGATTCCATTTCCAAGGTAGTTATTCTTCTTAAATTTTCCTTTTTCTCTCTTTATTTTCCACATTTGCACCTTTGCCGCCGTGGGGGGAATTTGCGCTGCCGTCGCCTACCCAGAACTACAACCGGAGTCTAAAAAAACATACTTTCAAATTAAATAGCCTCTCCCTTAGACTAATGTCCTCCCATTCGAGCAATAAAGGATCAAAGGAAGGACTGGACCCCTTATTTCTGATTGTGCCATTCGTCGAACAGCCGCCCTTTGAAGTCTCCTCCAAAATACATCCCGACGTGGATTCGGTGGTCCGATCAACGGAGGACACTGGTGCTCGCCGATCTGGCAAAGAGGTTGGGGAGGCCGCGTGCAGCTCCTCTGACGAACAATCTTTCTCTAACTCTGAATCTGAGGAAGATCCGAAATTTGACGAACTTACCCCTGAATTCTTGGAAGGGATAGGGTTTCCAGGTCCAAGAATGCTCGAAAACAAAATTCCTTCGGGAGTTACTCGCCCATTTGAATGGCGAGCATATTCTGCCGAGTATGCGAACAACTTTGCCCCCCCTCACGTCAAGTGCTGGATTTGTTGAGGACTGAGTATCAGACGAGTAGAATTAGAAGTGTTGTTCGCAAAGATGAGCTCAACCTCATCCGGGAGGCATATCAAATTCCCAATGACACCTTCATGTGGGCTCCTAAGAGGAAGGAGAGAGTTGATCGTCCTCCTCCAGGGTGTACGGTGATCAACATTGACACACTGATCGTGGGGCTGAGGTTGCCACTGCCTCCCATTGTTGGTCGTTTTCTAGAGGCGACCAACTTAGCCATCACCTAAATAACTCCTATTGGGTGGATGGACTTGCTCGGCATCATGGGCTTGTTCGCCCTGGAGGGGTATATTGACCGCATCACTGCTGAAGAGGTCAACTATCTGATGACCATCACCAAGTGTCCGAGGGGCGAGGAAGGATACTATTACTTGAAGGCCCGAACTGGATTAAAACTGGTGGAGGGGGTGCCGAACAAAATTCGGAATTGAAAGGAGCACTTCTTTTTTATTGGGGGTGACTGGCGAGCATCTTCTGACCCACATGGCGGTGCTGGGCGTATATTTGAGCCCACTACTTATGGAAAAATTAAACGTAAGGTCATCTTTGCTCGCCCTTACGTAAAGTTCTAATTTAACTTTTTTTGTTTGCTCGCAGGTCCCCGACTGCTCAAGTGGAACTCAGAGGAAGAGGAGATTGTCTCTGAATTCCTCTTCACCTCGTGTTTGGTCGCCCTCCGGGACATAGCCGAGAGGACCATTGAGTACGTGAACAGAGTGAAGTGCAAAAAAGTTGCTCGCCTGTTCACGTACCCGCATCACTTGGAAGCTCAAGCTGAGGTGCCCCCAGGTATAAAACTTCTTTCAATTTCAACCTTGCTCATCACCTGCTTTTCTAACTTGCTCGTCTAATCTTTTCATCATTTTTTTAGCCGAGCAGGTCACCGTCGCTGTCCCCCCTTGCTTTGGATTTCTTGAACAGAGGGTCCACGAAATGCCACCTCCGAAAGGACGGAAAATGAAGGGTGACCCGCCATCCAAAGTGTTGACAATGACGAACAAGGCTGAGGGGGCAAAAGTTGCTCGCCAGGCTGTGCCCCCTGCTAATCTCCCACCATCTCCTCCCCCGACCCCATCTCCCCGAGGAACAAAGCGCTTGAAGAAAGGGGATGGGTCCTATGTAGCACAAGCCTCTCCTGTCGGAAACAAAGGCAAGGAGAAAGTGGGGAAGAGTCATGCTCGTCCTTATTCTGAAGAGGAAGTTGCTCGCCACACCTCCAACAAACCAGTGGAGAGGGCGAGCAAGGCGGGTAAAGACGCTACCCCCGTCCATGGTCCCGAAGACATTACCCATTTGGGTTGGGACGAGCGGAAGTTCCAAGAGTGAGCTCACATTATCTTGCTTCTACCGAACAACTTTATAACTTTCGAAATTATCTTAAGTGTAATTAACATCCTTTGTTCGCAGATACCGGGCCAATGACCACCCCGGACGAGCAGCCCCAGTTCACCAATATGCCTGCTCCAAGACTCCAGTGAACATTCGGGAGATTCCGGGCGAGCACGTCCGCTGGGCCACGGAGTTGATCACTCGATCATGGACTCGGCCCATGGAGAAGACTATCTCCAGGCAGGGGACAGCGGACAACTTCCATTTGTCCATGATGCAACACGCCAACGGTCTCATTACTGCCCAAAAGGGGATGGCTCAGCTGGCTGATTTAGAAGAAGCTGTTCGCCGATATGCCAGTATTGCTCGGTAACTGACCGAAGAGAAAGATGGTCGGGTCAACCAGTGTGAGGCAAAACTTGCTCGCCTTAACAATCAGCTCAAGCATGCCGACGACGTTGAGAAGAAGCATGCTGAAGATTATCAACTGTTTTCGGCCGAGCTCAAGAGCAAAGACGTTGAGCTCGAGGAGCAAAAGAAAAGGGTAGCTGCTGCCGAGCAGAGGTTGGCCGAGGCTGAGGCGGAAGTTGCTCGGCTAAACGAGGCTATGAGGGGAATGCTCACAAGAGAGCAACTGGACTTGGAATTGCAAAATCATTCTGGACACATCACCAATCTTGGGTACATCTGTGCCTACGCCGACTGTATTCATCTTGCACATGCATACGAAAAACCTGAATTGGTCGGCGAGATGGGAAAGGACTCGGCTGAGTTTGTTGAGCACTACCCCCCGCCGAACAACATTGAGCTCCAGCTGGGGGATATGATAGACTATGGGGTTAAGATTGATCATCTTGACCCCAGTATTGTGGTCACCCATCCCCCACCCGCGGCTGAGGACGAGCAAGATGGCGCCGACCAAGGCGAGCAAGATGCTGCTGCCGAGAAAAATGCCCTAGAACAAGAGCAGAATGCCGCTGAAGATTTGGCACGGGACATGATCGTCGTTCCTCCTGTCGAACAAGCTTCTGATCTTCCCCCTGGCGAGCAACAATAGGTCTAGGACTTAGAATTTCTTATCTTCTCTTGTAATAGTTGCTCGTTCTTTTTGTAGTACACTTCTTCCAGAATTCTTGTATAATTTTTTAGGCTTAAAGTCTTTTATTTATGAATGTCTCTTTTGTTCGCTCATCTTCTTCTTATATGTTAATTGCCTTTACATTTCTATTTAATGCTTTTGCAATTATAACATATAATGTTGGGCTTTGTTCAATTTGAACTTTGCTTTTTAATAGAATAAGGGTTTAGCCTTAGGTTCTGTTCATCTTAAAAGACGAACAACCTTTAACTGGCCTTGGTCCTCAAAATGGACTTATACCTCGAGCTTTGGACTTTTCTTTCAACGAACAACTATATTTACATTGTAAAAAATTTACAAGTGTTGTGCAAGATTGTTCATCACTAACATATACATTCTGACGAACAACTTTGAACACTAACCAAAACATGCTCGCTTATAACATTTTTGCCGAGCAACTTTGTCTAAAAAACAAAAGATATGAAACAGCACCAGGCTATAATGTGCCGAACAACTTTTGAATCTATACTTTAGCAAAAAATTCAAAAAATTAGGCAAGTTTTTGGTTCATTCACTTCACTTGCCCCCCAAGACACTTGTTCGCCTAATCAAGAACTTGTTCGACTTATTGGTAGTACCTCTTTAGATGTACAGCATTCCAAGAGCATTGGGCCGGCTTGCCTTCCATATCTTCGATATCGTATACACCTTTAACAAATTTTTCCGTTATACGATATTGGCCCTCCCAAGTTGGTCCCAATACACCTAGAGGTTGGGCGAGCAATGACTTGAAGCGAAAATACTAACTTCTACTAGTAGATTACTCGCAAGCGTACGAGTTCACTGTAGTATGAGTAAGTATAATGACCAAGTATATCGAACCCAAGGGATGAAGTGTATGCAAATAGATCCCTGAAGATCTACGCGTCGTAGTTAATATGAGTGAAATGTTTTTGGATTTTTTGGAAAGATTAATTGAAACTAAAATAAACTAATTAAACTAAAATACTAAAAAAGACGAATTAACTAAGGTTTGTGTTCAAGTAAGAGATGGTGATGCTCAGAATAGGAATCCCTACGTATACTAACGGAGCAGGTACATAACCAAAGTAACAGTAACGTGCAAGAAATAACCTAAGTAAAAGAATGCAAGATAAAAGCTCAAGATTCTAAACCCTAATACTTTACCCTAACACTCGACCTCACTAATCCACTAACAAGTTAATAGATCGTGCTTAATTAATGAGACCCTAATTTAACTAAGGTGATGCGGTCGTCCTCCTTCGCTAAACTGGTAGATGAATTAACCCTTTCTAAACCCTCTAGTTAAGTCTACTCGTTGTTAAAGAGTGATACGGTCGTCCTCTCTCTAACACTTTTCGAACAAAATTCAAAAGTAAAGTTAAGATTAATTTTAAGAATTCATTAATTAAGAGAATTAAAACCTAACGTCAAAAGTTACCCTAATTACGTTCTCACAACCTACTTCTATGAGTTCATTATACCCCAAGCATGCAAGGGTTTTAGCTAGACATGGGTTTTACATAAACAAGAACAATTGAATAAATAACGAACATGAACATGATAATTATAAAGATGAAAAGATTAATCATAAACTAGGGTTTCAAGAAATAAAGGAATACCTTAAATTAAATCAATAAAACGAGTCTCAACGTGTTCAAGAACAAAGATATGAAGAAACGAAACTAAAAAGTAAAATCGTAGCGTGAATTCGTAAGAAAACCTTAAAAACGTAAAGTAAACTTGCTCGTTCTTTCTTCTCCAACAATTAACTCTCTAAAACGCTCTTAAATCTAATGGGTGTAAGTGGTTCTCCTCCAAAACATGCTCGGGATGAATATATATATGCATCGAGCCGAATCGGGAACGTATGGGCCAAAAAATGCGCGTGCTCGTGCACTGCTCGTGCACTAGTGCACGAGCTCTTCTCACTCGAGCACTCCAAATCATCCTGAGAGCAAAATGCGCACGATCTTCCTTTGCTCGTGCACTAGTGCACGAGTAGCGTTTGCTCGTGCACTCTGCACGAGTGCTCGTGCACTAGTGCACGACCTGCACCTCCTTGTGCACCTTGCACGGCCACTCGAGCGCTAGTGCTCGAGCTCTTCTAGCTTGTGCACTACAATGATACTTTTGCTCCCCCGAACTAGTACTTTTCGTATTTCTTCGATATCTTCTCATTCGGGCGTCCGTTTGAGTCGATTCAAAGTCCTACGAGCTCCTCTTTTCGCCCTCTATCCACCTATGAGCACCAAAGAGACAAATTCATTAGTTTATGAAAATGATACTCAAATGACTCCAAATACTCATATAAATCAACCAAAACATGGGCATTTCGAGTGACGAATCATGACAATTTCACGCCTAATCAACCCCCCCCCAAACTTACCATGTTGCTTGTCCTCAAGCAACGAATTAATAAGTCAAGTGAAATTGTTAGGAATGATTCAACGAATCAAATCATTCAAGCAAATGAGTTCGAGCTTCAAAGATTAATCGCAAGTATACTCACTCATCTTCCCTCATCATACTCATGCAACCACAACAAGAATCACCAAAATCAATCATGGATGTGCACTCAACGATGTGTTTCACTCTCTCACAAGTGTATATTACTGATAAAGGGACTCACTCAAACAATCAATCACACATATTGGCAGCTATAGGCTTGTAAGCACTCTTAACTCCGACCATACTCTAGAAATCAATGCCGAATAAAAAAGGACTTTTCTCAAGGTTGTAATGTAGGCTCTTTGGACCGGTGGGAATCAATATGGTAAAGTGACTCAAGTGAATGGAGAATAGAAAATCAAACTTTCGCACTTCGAGATTAGAAACAGAATACTTCAAATATTTTCAATCAACACATTTTCAATTCCACTACTCTCAACACTTCAATTTTTTTTTTCTTTCTCACTCTTTTCACTTTTTTTTCTCTTTTTCGCACAAACACATGAGCTCATTTTCTTTTGCTCATTCTCAATTTTTTTTTCTTTTTCCCACAACTCATAACTTCATCACACCTTCTTCTCATACTCACTCAACAAACAACATTTTCCTTTTTCAACTTAATTCAATCCCTTCACATTCACACTTTTCCTATTCTCCACTCAAATTTGGACAAAAAAGGCTTAGGAATTGGAATAGTGTGCATATGTGCTAGCAAATGAAATAGGCATAAAGCTCAAAGGGGCTAACAAGGGATTAATATCATTGGTAAGGAAAATTTTGGCTAAGTGACTCAATCAAATCAAAGATGGCCTAAGATCATATTCGGCATATCAACTAGACACAATCTAGACACAAGAGCACACACAAGTTCTAGCATCCTCTAAGGTGACTATCCACTCACAAACGAAGAGATCAATTAATGCATCAAAATCTCATAAGGCTCAAGTCTCACAGCTTTCACATCCATGCTAGTCCTAGTGAATTCTCACTCTCATCACACGAGTACTCAAAAAGAAAACTTGTAAGTATACTAGTTCTCTCTCAAATCCACTCTAACTCAAACACTCACACAAAAGAATTCCTAACTCAACCTCACAACTCAACTCTTCTCATCAAATCATACTCAAAGATAGCAATAAGTAAGCATAAGCTGATTGATAGACATGAAATATGTAGTAGCGAATCAGATCAAAATCACCCCAAGGAGCATCTCAAGGCACCAAATAACCAAACACACTAAAAGATAAGGGGTACTCCGGTGCAATGTAACAAGAAACATAAAAAAAAAAGTCCACCCCCCCAAACTTCGACCTTGCAAAGAGGTCTAAGTTTGGGGTTGTGGGTTACCTCAACCAAACAATTCGGTTTCTCTCAACAATGTTACACACTCCCTTGCTTGAGTTCCTTCAATCTCCACTTATTTGACACTCCTTCGAGACAAGCCTACAAAATGAACTCTCAAGTACGAGGTTAAAACTTACGATTCAAAAACACCCTAATATCATAAAACTGAAATAACTAAAAACACTCAAAAGCAAATAGAAATGGGTTGCCTCCCATTCAACGCTATTTTTAAGGTCCTCATGCCGGACAGAGCTCAAAGGAGCTTATGGGACATCATACTCAAATTTACCTCCATTACTCTCATAAGAGTGGTGCTTGCATGTCTTTCCTTGATGCCCTTCCATCATGAGTTCCTTTGCTTCCTTCTCATCCCCAAGTGTTATGGGTCTCAACTCCTTCTCACCTTTATCTGGAGGGGTCTTACCAAACAGTTTCTTGAATTTGGACTTTTTCTTCTTATCTCCTCCTTTCCCTTCCAACTGGATCACGTCCACACTTTTCACTTCTTCATCCTTCAACTTCTTCCTTTTATCTCTATCAAAATAAGTCAGATCATAATGCTCATGGGTTAACTCATTAAGTGAAGGATTAACGAAATCTTGAACATGAGAAAGATTAGAGATAGGAGGTGTGTCTTCAACACGAGGATCAATTGCATCCATGCTATACAAACTCTCATCCTCCTTCGGGTGCTTCATGGCTTCATATAGGGAAATCTTCACTTCTTGATCGTCAACTTTCAACGTGATCTTCCCATTTGCCACGTCTAGCACCATCCCGGCCGTAGCTAAGAAAGGTCTTCCCAAAATCAAAAGCACGTGCTCATCTTCCTCCATCTCTAGTACTACAAAATTGGCTGGAAAAATGTGATCTCCAACTCTCACGAGGACGTCTTCAACCACACCTTGAGGTCGAGTAATAGACCGGTAGGCTAGTTGAAGCGTCATCATTGTCGGTTGAAGTTCTCCACCTTCCAACTTCTTGAACAACGACAGAGGCATCAAATTAATGCTCGCCCCGAGGTCGCACAACACTCCTTTCTTGATCCCGTTCCCGATATCACACAGAATGGTGAAGCTCCCGGGATCCTTCAGCTTTGGAGGAAGCACCTTGTGCACCAATGCACTCACCTCATGGTTCAACTGCACCAACTTCGACTCATCCACTCACCGTCTTTTCGTGATCAAGTCCTTCAGAAACTTTGCATAGTTGGGCATCTGTTCCAAAGCATCATAAAAAGGGATATTAATATGCAATTGTTTAAACACATCAAGGAATTTAGCGAATTTCTCATCAAGCTTCTTTTTCATGAAGCATTGTGGATATGGGATGGGTATCACAGATTTGGGTACCCCCCATTCATTTCTTTCGGTCTCTTTCACTTTCTCCCTTGCTTCCTTTGCCTTCTTCCACTTAGGAACTCTCTCAGCCTTCTCAATGCCTTCCTCTTCAAGCTCTTTGCTCGCTTGAGTGCTTTCACCCTCAACCTTCTTCTCAATTCTCATCTCTTCAATCTCATCTCTATCTTGGGGTGTCTCAGAATCAGCAGGCATCTGGGGACCTTCATAGTTGGTTCCACTTCTTAACTGGATAACCTTGCAATGCTCTTTCGGGTTCCCCTCCGGCATGGAAGGATACTTATTCGGCTCCCTATTCAATGATTTTGCAATTTGGCTTATCTGGAACTCTATTGAGGTGAACCGCCTATTGTTCTCTTGCTAAATTCGATTCAGCTCTACATCTCTCTTTTGGAGTTCTTGATCACGCTGATCACCTTTCTTATGCAACTCCTTCACATCGTACTCCAAAGAGGATAATCTCTTGCTTCCTTCCTCCACCTTCTGAAGGATAGCTCTCAACATTTCCTCCGTTGAGGAACCGTCTTCTCCTCCCGGAGGTTTCGAACCTGGATCAACACTTGGAGGAACTGTAATACCCGCCTTCGGGTTAGCATATGAAAAATTTTCGCTCTTCCTCCATTGGTTCTGAGGAAGCTGCTGCTCTCCTTGGTATCCTTGTGTGTTCCTCCATTGATTTTGAGGCGGTTGTGGACCTGGAGGTACAAATGGTTGGCCATAAGAGGACCTTCTTTGAAAATTTCCACCTTGTGGATACCCATTCTGATTGTAATAAGGACCTCTCATATAGTTGGCTAATTCTTGCTGAATTGTGGGCTTGCCCTCTTGCTCATTCTCTGCTACATTCCCTCCAACCATATTCTTCCCCAACTCAAGTTGTTAATCTTTTCCATCATGGCCATCAACAGCCTTCTCGTTCCTTCACCTTCCTCAACCTGATGAACTATTTGGAAATATGCGTCCACATTCCAAGCCCCGACATTCGTGACAATATTATCCACGATATCTCTACACCTCACTATTCCTTGATTCAGGAATGATCCACTAGCACAGGCGTCTAGATGGTCTTGCCCAGCCTTGTTGGCACCACTATAGAAAAATTCCATCACATCTCCCTCATTGTACCCGTGCTGCGGGCACTCTATCAACATGTTTGAGCATCTCTCCCACGCTTGACGTAGGTCCTCTCCTTGCTTCTGGCGGAAGGAAGAGATCTCAATCCTTGCTTTGATCGTTCTTGATGGAGGGTAGAATCGCTCGAGAAACAGACGCTCGAGCTCAGCCCATGTGGTAATACCTCCCCGTGGAAGCGTATTATCGTACCACTCTTTAGCTATTCCCATCATTGAGAATGGGAACAATCTAAGCCTCTTGGCATCTTCAGACATGCCATTGTAATTGAAAGTGGGGGCTATCATTAGAAAACTCCTCAGATGAGTATGAGGATTCTCCTTCCCGATCACCCCCTTGAACTGATTCTCGGTAAGCAGCTTAAGAATTCCCAGGGAAATCGAGAAGTTATTTGCCTCAACAGGAGGCAATGCCACTCCATCATAGTACCTTTGTGGCTGCGCTGCAAACCTCCCTCGAATAGCCATATTTTGATCTGCGTTCTGAGGAACGTGTTGAGGATTAGCAGCTGGTACGGGTACTTGTTGGGGTGGTGATTGGTAAATAGGTGGTGGATTGTAAACTGGAGGTGGAGGGTACGGGTATGGGTGATACGGATATGGTGGGTATGGGTAAGGTGGATAAGACAAGTTGTTTTGTGGTAAGTTAGGATGTGGGTAAGTAGGGTTGTTATGAGGATTTTGGAAAATGTTATAAGCTGGGCTATTTTGATTCTGAGTACCCGGGTTTTGGCTCTGGCTTTCTCCTAACGGATCTTGATTCTTACTGGTATTGCCATCAGTGTCGTCAACCTGGTTCAATGCCTGATTGAACTCATTCTCGACATTATCCAACTCATTAGTAATGTCCATGGGTTCTTTCCCTCCGCAGTGTTCATCCTTCTTAAGAAGGCTCGGTTTCTTCTTCTTATTATCTCAGGATCAAACGGTAACCTCTCTTCGCTCGAATTGCCTTATGATCGTGTTTTTATAAACCTGAAACACTAACAAAAGAATCAAAACGCAACTGCCGAATATGTACGAAATAAAAAAAACAGAAAAGAAAATCACTCACTAGTAACTACTAAGCTATCTACAAGTCCTATTCAAAAGACATACAACGCCATCCCCGGCAACGGCGCCATTGACTTGAAGCGAAAATACTAACTTCTATTAGTAGATTCCTCGCAAGCATACGAGTTCACTGTAGTATGAGTAAGTATAATGACCAAATATATCGAACCCAAGGGATGAAGTGTATGCAAATAGATCCCTGAAGATCTACGCGTCGTAGTTAATATGAGTGAAATGTTTTTGGATTTTTTGGAAAGATTAATTGAAACTAAAATAAACTAATTAAACTAAAATACTAATAAAGACAAATTAACTAAGGTTTGTGCTCAAGTAAGAGATGTGATGCTCAGGATAGGAATCCCTACGTATACTAACGAAGCAGGTACATAACCAAAATAACCGTGATGCGCAAGAAATAACCTAAGTAAAAGAATGCAAGATAAAAGCTCAAGATTCTAAACCCTAATACTTTACCCTAACACTCGACCTCACTAATCCACTAACAAGTTAATAGATTGTGCTTAACTAATGAGACCCTAATTTAACTAAGGTGATGCGGTCGTCCTCCTTCGCTAAACTGGTAGATGAATTAACCCTTTCTAAACCCTCTAGTTAAGTCTACTCGTTGTTAAAGAGTGATACGGTCGTCCTCTCTCTAACACTTTTCGAACAAAATTCAAAAGTAAAGTTAAGATTAATTTTAAGAATTCATTAATTAAGAGAATTAAAACCTAACGTCACAAGTTACCCTAATTACGTACCCACAACCTACTTCTATGAGTTCATCCTACCCCAAGCATGCAAGGGTTTTAGCTAGACATGGGTTTTACATAAACAAGAACAATTGAATAAGTAACGAACATGAATATGATAATTATAACGATGAAAAGATTAATCATAAACTTGGGTTTTGAGAAATAAAGGAATAACTTAAATCAAATCAATAAAACGAGTCTCAACGTGTTCAAGAACAAAGATATGAAGAAACGAAACTAAAAAGTAAAATCGTAGCGTGAATTCGTAAGAAAACCTTAAAAACGTAAAGTAAACTTGCTCGTTCTTTCTTCTCCAACAATTAACTCTCTAAAACGCTCTTAAATCTAATAGGTGTAAGTGGTTCTCCTCCAAAACATGCTCGGGACGAATATATATGCATCGGGCCGAATTGGGAACGTATGGGCCAAAAAACTTGCATGCTCGTGCACTGCTCGTGCACTAGTGCACGAGCTCTTCTCACTCGAGCACTCCAAATCATCCAGAGAGCAAAATGTGCACGATCTCCCTTTGCTCGTGCACTAGTGCACGAGTAGCGTTTGCTCGTGCACTAGTGCACGACCTGCACCTCCTCATGCACCTTGCACGGCCACTCGAGCGCTAGTGCTCGAGCTCTTCTAGCTTGTGCACTCTAATGATACTTTTGCTCCCCCGAACTAGTACTTTTCGTATTTCTTCGATATCTTCTCATCCGGGTATCCGTTTGAGTCGATTCAAAGTCCTACGAGTTCCTCTTTTCACCCTCTATCCATCTATGGGCACCAAATAGACAAATTCATTAGTTTATGAAAATGATACTCAAATGACTCTAAATACTCATATAAATCAACCAAAATACGGGCATTTCGAGTGACGAATCATGACAATTTCACGCCTAATCAAGCAATTTCTTAGAACCAAATCTCCAACTTTGAATTCCCTGATGTTAACATGGGAATTATAGTAGCGTTCTGCTCGCTATTTATATGTAGTATTTTTTTAGCTCGGCATTTAACCCTTTTTCCTCGAGCAAATCCATTTCAGTAGCTAGAGCAAAGTTGTTCGCATGTTCATCAAAGTTGGTCGTCCTGATTGTGTTGGTCCTTAATTCAACTGGTATCACATCTTCTGTTCCAAAAGCCATTGCAAAAGGTATTTCTCCGGTGCTTGACCTGGGAGAAACTCTATATGCCCACAAGACTTCCGGAAGTTCTTCAGACCAGCTACTTTTGCTCTCCGCCAACTGTACTTTTAGTGTGTGCTTAATAATCTTATTCACGACTTCGACTTGTCCATTTGACTGGGGATGATAGGGTGTAGAATAGTATTTTTTGATCCCCCACTTCATACAGAAGTCTCTCAATTCTTGTCCATCAAATTGTGGACCATTGTCTATCACGATTGTTTGTGGAACCCAGAAACGACAGACAATGTTCTTCCAAATGAAGTTGATCATTTTTTGCTGCGTAATCTTTGCCATGGCCTCTGCTTCTGCCCATTTTTTATAATAATCGACTGCCACGATGGCAAATCGAACATTTCCAACTCCTGCTGGGAAAGGACCGATAATGTCCATCCCCCATCTCGCAAACAGCCATGGGCTGTAAACTGATACGAGCTCCTGAGCCGGGGTATGAATGTTCGGGGTAAAGATCTGGCATTGATGACAAGTTTTTGCTTTCTTGATTACGTCCTGATGTAAAGTCGGCCAATAATAGCCATGTCTGATTGTCTTGTATGCCAAGGCTTGCCCCCCAGTGTGATTTCTGCATACTCCGGCATTTTTTCTTCGAGTATTGCTCGTCCTTCCCCCCTAGGCAAACATTTGAGAAGTGGGATTGATATTCCCCTTTTGTAAAGCTGCTCGCCTACCAGAGTATATCTGGCGGCTTGCTTTGTTAGCTTGGCGCCTTCAAAAGAGTTATTTGGTTTTTCCACACTTTTCAAATATTTGACTATATTTGTTCTCCAGTCTTCTTCTTCACTTGTTTGTTCGTCCGGTTGGTTGACATTATAACTTGTTGATGGGTCGTTCATTTTTGTGATTATAATGTCAGCCAACTCTGCTGGCCCTTCGCCTATTGCTAGTCGGGCCAACACATCTGATTGTGTGTTGCTTGTCCTTGAAATTTGTTCGATGAAGACTTGATCTAGCAAGGACACCAGATGAGCAACAATCTGTTAATATTCGGTCATATGATCGTCTTTGGCCTCGTATTCACCTCGGACTTGGTTCACAATCAGTTGTGAGTCGCCGAATATTTGCAATCGTCTAACACCCACGACAAGGGATAGGTGAAGACCAGCAATGAGAGCTTTGTATTCTGCTTCGTTGTTGGTTGCCATGAAACCAAATCTGATCGCCGAGGTGAATACTTTTCTGTCAGGGCTTATCAGGACTACTCCTGCCCCCGATGCTATATTAGTTGAAGATCCGTCAATGTAAAGATACCAGGGGTGATCAAGTCCTCTCGTCGGATCTGGTGGGAAAGTTAGTTCGACTATAAAGTTGGCTATAGCTTGCCCTTTGATCGTTGTTCGAGGAGTATAGGTCACCCCGAAGTGGCTAATCTCTAGTGACCACTTTAGTAGACGACCATCTGTGTAGGGGCGATGGAGAATTTATCTGAGTGGGAAAGTTGTTAGCACTTTAACTTGATGGTCAAAGAAATATGGCCGTAACTTTCTCACACTCATGACAAGTGCGTATGCCAACTCTTCGGTTGAGGAGTATTTAATCTCCACTTCGTGTAAGGTTTGGCTGACGTAGTAGATGGGTTGATGGAATTTGCCATCCCCCCGCACCAGAACGGAGCTGATTGCCACTTCTGACACTGCCAGGTATAGATAGAGCTTTTCTCCTGGGATGAGTTTTGATAGAATTTTAACATCTCCCAAGTAGTCCTTAAGTTGGTCGAATGCCTTTTTACAGTTGTTAGTCCACGTGAATTTTCCTTTCTTGATGGCCTCGAAGAATGGACGGCACTTGTCTCCTGATTGGGATATGAACCGATTCAATGCTGCTAGGCATCCCGTGAGCCTTTGCACTTCTTTTACCGAACATGGTGGTTGCATATCCATGATAGCTCTAACTTTTATTGGATTGACCTCAATCCCTCGTTGACTAACAAGATGACCCAGAAATTTTCCAGAATGGACTCCAAAGCTGCTCTTCTTCGGGTTCAGCTTCATGTTGTAATGACGAAGAATGTCGAACACCTGGGTCAAATGCTGAAGATGGTCTTCTTTCTTGGGACTCTTGACCACAATATCGTCTACGTAGACTTCTACCGTATCTCCAATCTGTTCATCGAACATCTTGTTCACCAATCTTTGATATGTTCCTCCGGCGTTGATGAGGCCGAATGGCATTCTTTTCCAACACAGTAAGTTTTTGTTTGTGTAAAATGCTGTGTTTTCTTGATCGTCTGGATGCATTGGGATTTGATGGTACCCGGCAAAGGCATCCATGAATGTTAACATTTCGTGTCCCGCAGTGCTGTCCACCAATTGATCAATATGGGGGAGAGGAAAATTGTCCTTCGGGCATACTGCATTCAGATTCGTAAAATCAATGCATAACCTCCAGGTCCCGTTTGGTTTCCTCACAAGGACTGGGTTTGCTACCCACTGTGGACAGAGTGCTTGTCGGATTAGATCGTTGTCTAGCAACTTCTTCACCTCTTCATTTAAAGCTTGATACTTATCTGGGCCATACTTTCTTCGTTTTTGATGGACTGGCCTTTTTGCTTGATTGATATTAAGCTTGTGGCAAGCATGCTTTGGATCTATCCCCACCATGTCTGCATGGGACCAAGCAAAAACATCTAGGTTCTTACTGAGGAACTCTTTCATTCGGGATCTGTAAGGCTCAGGGAGCTCAGATCCCATGTATAATTCAAGATCTTCGTTTCCAGGATTAACTTTGAATGCCTCCAGCTCTTCAACTGGAGTTGCTCATCGTTTTTGTCCTTTCCAACGAGGATCAATTATTGGTCCCTTAGGGTCGAAATCATTTTCGATGTTCATTGGCTCTGCTCCCAGGGGGGTTCTAGATCATCTGTTGGTTCTGACCTATTGTTGTTAATCAACATCTAGCCCTCCAGGTCACCTGGTGAATGTTGCTCATCACCACCCCTTCGTTGTTCGTCAGATTGAAGTTCCCCATGGGTGGTGATAAGTTGTTCGTCCAACACTTGCTCGTCAGAGTGTTGTTCGTCTGTATCCATATGGTCATGTTCTATGTCCATCATATTCTCCAGTATTGATGGTTCATCAACAGGGTAGCTGGTGGTGGCTTCCATCATGGATACTTGTGTGTGCTTTGCCTGTAACTGCAGAAGACATTCCCAAGCCTTTCTTTGATCTCCCTTTATTGTGCCTGCTCCACTTGCTGTTGGGAACTTTAGGCAATAATGCTAAGTTGAACATGCAGCTTTAAATTCATTTAGAAAAGATCGACCAAGAAACCCGTTATAGGTTGATTCTTGATCTACGACCAAGAAATCTACCATTCTTGTTATATTTTTCTCGGGTTCCTCGACCGTTACAAGCTGAACGGACAACCTAATCTCCCCTAATAGGACTGTTACAACATTTTCGAAGTCTAAGATTCTATGATTTTAATCTCGTATGTAGCCCGAGTAATCTCCAAGTTGATCGAGCGTCTTTTTGAAAAGGATGTTGGTGTAGGCTCCGGTGTCCACCAACAATCTATGTACTCTGGTCCCTATGATCTTTGCGCAAATTACGAGCGAATCGTTGTGGGGGGGTCAATATTCCTTCCAAGTCTTTCTTAGTGAAAGTTAATTCTATTGTCTGCATGATGGACGGTTTAACCCTCATTTCTTGTACTTGGTGGATTGCTCGTAATTCAGCTTTTCTTTTTCGGTTGGAGATTGGCGGCCGCCCATCAGTACATCCTCCCGCAGGTCGTGCAGGTTCCATCATGTATAGATCTTCTAATGGACGAGCAACAACGGCTGGAACTGGTCGTTCGGGCTTGTTATTCCTTTGAGGTGGACCATCCTCCTCATCCTCCGAGTTGTTCTCCCGGGCTCTCTTTCCAGGTTGCCTTTTGATGAAATCGGAGAGCTTTCCCTCCTCATAGAATTGCCAAAGTTGCTTGAGCAAATCTCTACACTCGCTCGTAAAGTGCCCCACGCTTTGATGGTAGACACAATACTTGTTAGGGTTGAGTTTGCCAGTGTCTTGGCAGATTCTCCGGGGAGGGGAGAGTAACTCTTTCTCCTTTACGTTTTCGTACACAGTATCGATTGACACTGTTAGCACCTGGTTCAGCTTTTCCTTTAATTTCATCCCTTCGGTGAATGCCTTCATGTTCTTCGGGACCCTGTAGCCTATTCCGCCGGGTTTTTTGTTGTTCTCCTTGGGATCAGCTTTATTTTCGCCCAAGTTTGCTTGCAGGGCCTCGTGCATGGAAACAAATATGCCAACTTGATTTTTGAATTCGGCATAGCTTCTTGGGTACTTCAGGCGTACCTCTTTCCATAACTTCGATCCTTTTTTCAACCCGGCCATAATAGTGACAATTTTTGTATCTTCGCTTACGGGCTCCCCTTCCAGCAGCACTTTGTCGAACCTCTCCATAAACACCCGGTCAGACTCGTCGTCATTTTACTTTAGGTCCAACAACCGGTGTTTTTGGGACAAATATGATCCTGCAGTTGAGAAATGGCAGAGGAACTCTCGACTTAGTTGGACAAACGAGTGGATGGACGCTGGTGGTATTGCGGAAAACCACTTGTGTAATCGATCCCCCAAAATCAAAGGGAAGTTCCGGCATTGGGTAGCATCACTGGCTCCCACTGAGACTATGTAATCTGAATACTTTGTTAAATGGACTCGGGGATCAGCAATGCCATCGTACTGTATAATTGCTGGAAATTAATTTTTTTTAATTGGGGCTTTCAAAATGATAGATGACAATGGAGAGGATGGCAAGCTGGTCGTCCCCATCCCTCTCTGTTGATCCAATTGCCCCTGCATGCTCTCCACAACCTTCCTTAGGCTTGACAACTCATCCAAAGATGCCCCCTAGTTTGGAGGCTATTCGGCGTGCAAAGGCACAAGCCTTTCTGCTCGTCGCAGTCCCTTACTCGGAGCGGGCATGTCCTGGAGCTGTTTCCTAGGGTTGTTTGCCGCGTTTGGCCCTGGGCGCCTGAAAGCAGACTGGGACAGCCTTTCATGAACCGATGGGCGAGGCTGCTCCAATGTTGCTCGCCCATCTCTTGCTCCCTGGCGAGCAACTCTCTCTTGATTCTGGGGTTGACCAAGCCTATCCTGGGCACTGGAACGAGTTGTTCCATGGCTTGACATTGTTGCTCGCCCATGTGCTGATTCAGCTTGACCCTCTCTTGGTTCGGCCACCTTGGCTTTGCCCTTATCTCGCCTGACTTGGGTATTGTCTACCTCACGTTGCTCGCCCCTAACAGATCTAGCTCTAACAACCTCCGGGGGTTTATTCTTAGATCTTGCTTGTGAGGGTCTATTTTGTTCTTGCTGCCTCTGGATAGTTTGGAGAGCTGCAATGGTTTTAGCCAGTTCATTAGGGTTGTTCGCCAGGGCCTCCAATTCTGGTGGAAGGTTATGGTCTATGGCTGTAAGCCTTGATCTGTTTGCATGTCTAGGTTCACGATCTTGATGGCCTGCTGATGAAGCCCGAGTGGGAGATGCTCTCCTTGACAAGCGTGAACCTTGTGTTTCCTTGGATTGAGGCATTTTAAATTGAATTATCTTCAAATTTTATATTGAAGAACACCAAGAACACTTTTGCTTGAATCTTCAAAGATTTCTTGAGGATTTCTTCAAATCTTCAAGTTTTTAAACTTGAAGTTCTTGACTAATCACACTTAAGCGGAGGTTCGACCCACCCTCTTTCTAGCGCCAAATTGTTGGTGATCAAATTTAATTGGGAGGATTAGTGATTGTTTTAGTTCGGTTTAGGATCACCAAACAAGAACGTGTGATTGATTATCACCGTAAATGATAAATCAAAGGTTTAGGTCATAAAATCGTAAATATGAGAGTCGAAATCTTATTTATTTAGTATATGTGTATGTTTAGGTGTGTTTGTGTATGTTTTGGGAGTATTTTGTGTATTTGAACTTGTATTTCTTAGCTGGAGAACAACTATTTATAGAGACTAGCAAGCAGGAGGTGTCCAAGACTCTTGGTCTCCCTAGCTTGCATGCTAGACAAGTATCCTTTGACCTTGTCTTACCTTATCTAAGCTGAATCTTAGTTACAAAGTCTTCTTTGGTCTTATCTCGGACGCATTATTGTTTATCCAGGTCGGCTTAATGATCCAGAATGGTTTTTCCATAAAAGTTGTTCGTCTTTTGAGGTTATGGCTCAGAAGTTGTTCGCCCTTGTATCTTGTTAAGATAGGCTTAGGAATCTTGGTCCTTTGTTCGTCAACATACACCTCTTAGGCTGGCAGATGCAACACCCTTTGATAATGCTGCTCGTCATTAGTGATTTGATGGAGGGTCCATATTTGGTCCCGGGTCTCTGGACCTGTTCGCCAGTATGTTGTTCGTCGATGGAGTTGTTCGTCATTTCGTACACCTCCTGGATTGATTTATGCACTCCAACTTGATTTTCTTTGTTAGTCATCTTTGATTTGGAGTTGATTCTTTGTAATCTTTATTAAGGCCTTAATCTTTGTTCGCCCAACATTGATTGATGTTCGCCTATCAACACCTGATCGGGAAGGTTGAAGGGTTATGGGATAAGAAGCTGACAAAATTTGAGGCCAAACATGAAGAGCTGGAAGCTAACCTGAAGGATGTAATAAAGAAAGCTGCTGAGGACTTCCCAACTCAAGAGAAAACAAATGTCCTCATTGATGAGAAGCTTTCACAATTTGTCAATTTTGGACAGAATGCTGGTGCAACTTTGGAAAGAATTGAAGAAGAGGTTGATCACTGCTCTACTCAACTCAAAGCCCTTGAACATGATCAAATGAGGCTTAACATCACTGTTGCTGAGTGCATGATTAATGCCGAAAATGGGGAAAAGTTAGTGAGTGGAAAGCAAATAAAGCTAGATCTTAACAATCAGATGTAAATAATTCTTGAAACTGATGACTTTGCAAAGAGTCAGCAGATCAAGAACACCATGAAGAAAGTGACAAAGGAGGCTCAGAAGACAGCTGCTGAGAAGAGCAAGGGAGTTAGAGGCAAAGAAGTCTAAGAGGTGAGGGACTTAACCAAATTTAATGAAGCTGTTGAGAAAGAGAAGAAAGAAAGAGCTGCTCAGAAGGGAGAAACCACAAAGAGGAAAGTTGATGATGTTCTCTCAGCTGAGGTGACAAAGAGGACAAGATCTTCAGGGAGGTTGGCTGCAAAGTCAACTGACGACTCAGTTGAGATTATTCCAATTCTTAATCCTGAACCAATCTCATCTGAAGCCCCCAGGTCTGCAGCTACAAAGGTCACTAAGCTCACAGAGCTAATCAAAGAAGCTGGAGGCATGAACGAGAGAGCTCAAAGGCAATCTGCTCAACAACAAGAAAGAAGAGATAAGGCGGTTGGAAAGATAGAGACCATTGCAGAGCTAGCTGAAAGGAAGATGAAGGAGAGGCTGACTACCTTTGACAAGAATACTTCTAAGAAATTCAGGAATGACTATCAAAGGTGGGCTGCTAAGCTGAAGAAGGATATGGTTGCACTTGCAAAGGCCAAATTTCCCCATATTGATACTTGGGTTCCCAAGAAGCTTAATGATACTTGGGAAACTGCCAAGAGGGAATTTGTGTACTCTTATTATGTCAGTGGAGAATTGGGTAAAGAGAATGCTCAGGACTTATTCAATGACTGGCTCTTTGAGTCTTACCCAAAACTCTATCCTGACATTAATGAAGCTTGGAATATCAAATTACCAAACCTTGCCTTAAAAGCTCCTGAACCTATCATCTACTGGCCTCCAACAGATGCAACTAGTGCAGTTGGCAGAGAGCGAATCACTAAGGAATGGGTATCCCTTTGTGAGCATTTGGGACTCAAGGGACATTCAAAGGAAGTGATGGAAAGAAAAAAATGAACTGAAGATCCGAGTCTTCAAGCAGTATGGACTGGAGCCTTTATTTGAGTCTATTTAAGGTGATTGAATGTTTTCTGGGCATTTGTTTATAAGCCCCAGCTGTTTTTGTGTTTTGAACATTTTGTCAGTAGACTTCATGTACTTGTACTTACTCTGTTCTCTGAAGAAATGAAACTCTATTGCTTTTTATTGCCCAAGATAATATCTCATTATCATTTAGGCTTATATACTTGAATGTTTTTACTTACAAAAATTCCTTTAAAATTTATGTCAACTAAATAACCTCATCTGAAAAAGAATATGTAATAAGATAGGTTTTCGGTATAATCAAAAAGGGGGAAATTGTATAGACTTAAGTTTTGATTAAAATGCCAAAAAAGTTCCTCCTAAGTCTTTTGTAAGCAAAGTATTCAGTAGAGTTAGAGTTTAGATAAGCAGTTCAAATGTTAAGGAACTGGAGTACAGTTAGTAATTTCTGTAGTGTATTGAAAAATAAAGTCCGCTGAAGACAAATGATCTGAGAAATAGTCTAAGTCTTGAATGTTTTCTAAGTGCATTCATACTAAGACTAAAACCATCGGGAGAGGACCAAGATCCACTGATGTGAACTAACAAAGCTCATTCAATGCTAAACATATTAAAAGCAGTTAGTTAATCTGGTTGGAGCAAGGAAAAACGAATTATCAGTGAAGCTTACATTTAATGAAGGAATAAAAAGGTTCTCTAAGAGGAGTTCCACATTAAATCAAGACAGGATTCTGAGCAAGCAGACTGAACGACCCAATAAGAAGATGACACGTAGGTGTACTCTACTGACAGCCGACCTGTCACAGACTGACAAGTACCAAAAGTCTTTCCCTAGCATTCTACAGAAAGTTGGTGAACAGGCATGGTCTTTCAGCCATTTCTTGACAAGACTTAAAGCTTCAAAAAGAGCCGTTTGAACCAATCAGATACAAGAAGACTTATTTGAGAAGATTCAAACTCCAAAGGGAAGATTTTCAAGAAGGTCTATAAATACAGAAGGACGTGCTCATTTCTATGCACGGGAAACTCAACAAGATCAAAGCAATCTCTACATACATAACTTACTACGAAGCACTCGAAATTACCTTTGTTTCTCAAGTGTTTCACATTTGTAGAGAGCTTACTAAGCCTTCTGTAACCGAGCTTAAAGCTATATCCAAACCTTAGAAAGAGATAATCCATCTTAAGCCTTAAGCTAAACTGTAAGGATTATCTCACAACAGTTGGAACCAAAACCCACTCAAAACCCTACTCAGTTGTTAGGTTGAGAGTTAGTGTTAAGTGGTGTTAGTAAGTTGATTGTTGATATCAGTCTGAAAGCTGGTTTGTTTTGGGAACTAGGACCTGAAATTATCCTAGTGATCAAATATCCTTAGAGAGGATTAATTTGTTCAGTGTACCTTGGCGCTATAACACAAGGAATTCCAAGTGAAAGGTATTCTCCTGTTTGATCAGGACAGTGGACGTAGGAGATTATTCTCTGAACCACTTTATATCTTGTGTACTTGCATTCAGTCAATTCCTTAAGTGTGTGTTATTCAAACAAGTTTTATCAAAGCTAAACGAGGTTTTCATAATGGCTCACTAATCCGCATCTGAAAGCTAATTAGATAGTAGTTCAACTGACAGTCTTGAACCTTCAGTGGAGCTAATATCTCAGTAAGCTTTCATAAGTAAATCTCAGCAGACTTCAAAGTCCACTGACGATCTACTGTCTTAAGTAACCTGATAAGTTTTAAAGAAAGGTTTGAATTTGTAACCTCGGGTGTATTCCTCCCCCCATACACCTGTTTTACTCATTTCGGGACCAACAAGTTGCTACATCAACTACAGAGGCAGAGTACATGGCGGCAGGGAGTTGTTGTTCACAACTACTCTGGATTAGTCAGCAGCTTAGGGACTACCAGATTAGAGCTAAAAATATTCCAATATTTTGTGACAGCAACAGTGTAATTGCCATTACCCAGAATCCGGTTCTTCACACCAGATGCAAGCATGTTGATATAAGGCACCATTTTATCAGAGACCATGTTGAGAAAGGGGATATAAGGATGGAAAAGATTGCTACAGAGAAGCAGGGAGCAGACATTCTCACTAAACCTTTAACAGAGACCAGATTCAGAGAATTAGCCTTTGAGTTAGGAATATTGGATCCAGAGACATATTTGGTTTAGGGGGAACTTCTGAAGAGTATCCTTTTCTTTCTATAATACTTCATTTATCATTTTGATGTTACTAACCTTCCTGCAGATTAGATATACCAGAGAAGTTGCATCTCCAGATGAGCTATAAACCAAATGACTTGTTGTGATATTTGGACATATCTTCAGATAACAGGCAAGTTGCACCAGATGGGTTATCTCCAGATGAGATGTAACACCAGGACACTCGTGGTATCATCTGGTTATGATACCAGGTGACAGGTAAGTATTTATTCTTCTGTACCTGGTCATTGGGATACACCTTTCAAATTGCTAAGTACACCCAAAACGTTTCATATTCAGAGTGTATTTAAACCTTGGGTCGTGGGCCTAGGCAATCATTTTGTTTTTCTCTTGACTGCCACAAAACCCCTCGAACCAAGTCCCAATGACTGCGCCACGCACACAAATTAAATCTGTATCTTGCCTAAATTAATCTTGACCGTCAGATTTAATTAAAGTGCAGTATGTCAATCAATTGACAAATTGATCTTATCCCCTTAATTTAATTTTAAAATCCACACGTACACCTTTTAATTGATTTCAAACCCACGTGTATTTCTATCTTTTAAATCGAAAATTTGTCTCACTTTGTCTCTTCACCTTTTAAAAAATTTCTCAAACCCTAACTCTCTTTGCAAAAGCTCCTTTCTCCATCTCTCTCCTTTCAGAAATGGCGTCCAAATGCAACTTCAACCCTGCTTATGCTTGTCAAAAGTTGAAGACAGAGATGGTGGTTGATTTTTACTCCACACGCAACTCTGTTGCTTTGGAAATCTTAGATCTTCTTCGCAAATCTGGCGTTGAAGATTTCATCTCTGAAATTTCGAAGAACTCTCGTACCCTGAATCATTATGCTGGTCAATTCCTGGTGCGGATGAAGATTTTTGATGATGAGATCGTTTCAAATATTGACAACGAAACGGTGGTTCTCGAGAAGGCGGATTTTAGCAAGCTATTTGGAAACCTTTCTAGGACTGGAGTGGATCCCTTGAAGTATGACTTGAACGCAAAATATTAGCTATACTAGTAGTTATCCCACAAGAGTATGGGATCCCTGTAGTATTGGCAAGTATATGGACCAAGTAGTATCGAACCCAAGGGAAGGTGTGTATGCAAATATAGCTCTGAAGATGTACGCATCGTAGTTAATATGAGTGTGTGTTCGGGTTTAGGAATGAAATCAAACTACTATAAAATCTACTTCTAACAATGCAAATAATAAAATCAAATAAATAACTAAGGGTTTAATCAACTATGGAATGGTGATGCTCGGGATAGGAATTCCTACGTATACTAACGGAACTAGTACGATAATTAGAATAATCGTGATGTGCAAGTATTAATCCTAAGTGTACTAACACAAGACAATCAACTTCCCTAATCTAGCACCAGATTGAAAGACTAAAAGCTCAAGAATTAACCGTAATACTTCGTCATATCAACCTACTTCACAACCCATTAAACCAGTTATATGGATTATGCTTAATTAATGAGACCCTTATTTACCCAAGGTGATACGGTTGTCCTCCCTAGATAAACCGGTAGATTATAAACCCCTTCTATAACCCTATCGTTAAGTCTACTTATTATAAAATAGTGATAAGATCGTCCTCTCTTTAATAATTTTTGTACTCAATTCCAAGATAATTCTAGAGTTTATTTTAAGCATTCAGTTAATTAAGAGAACTAGCACTAAACATCACGTGTTATCCTAATTACGTACCAACATCCTACTTCTACAAGTTCATCCTACCCAGAGCATACAAGGGTTTTAGCCTAGAATAGTTTTAATGATAACAATAGCAATTAAATAAGCAGCGAACATAAACATGACGAATTGAATTGAAAAACTAAATAACATACTAGGGTTTTGAAGAAAGAAGTTTACTCTAAGAACGAATATCAAATAAAGAAGAAATCCAAGGTCTCACGTAACAAGTGTTGAAGAACGAAAGAAAGAAAATCAAAATCAAAGTCTAAACTATGAATTCGTAATATTAAAACCTCAATTACACATAAACTATGCTTGCTCAAACTCTCGGTGCTCTTCTCTCTCCAAAAACTATCTCTATGCGTCAAGTGATGTCCGAAAACGTGTTCGGAATGGGTATATATAGGTAACGGGTCGATTCTGGAACTGATGGGCCGGAAAATGGGTTAAAAGACCAAAGGGCATTGGGTGCTCGAGCTGCCACTTCTCGAGTGGTGGCGCTCGAGTGAAAGTGCTCGAATGGTAGTTGTGCTCGAGCGGTGGTGCTCGAGCTGTGGAGCACGAATGGTCATGACGGTCGAGCGGTGGCGCTCGAGCTGGTTGAGCGCCCAAAGTTCTTTGTATGTTTTGGTGCTTGAGCAAACACCTTGCTCGAGCGGGGGCGCTCGAGCTCAACTTGCTCGAGTGGCTCTCCTCTTCAACCAAGTGATACTTTTCTTCTCTCGAACTAATACTATTCGTATTTCTTCAATATCTTCTCATCCGGGCATTCGTTTGAGTTGATTCAAAGTCCTACGAACTCCATTTTTCACCCTCTATCCATCTATGAGCATTACAGAGACAAATTTATCAATGTATGAAAATAATACTCAATTGATTCTAAATACTCTTCATATTCACTCAAAATACAGGCAAAACGAGCTACGAATCATGACAATTTCACGCCTAATCAACCCCCCCAAACTTACCATATTGCTTGTCCTCAAGCAATGAAATAATAAGTCAAGTGAAATTGTTAGGAATGAGTCAAAGAACCAAATCATGCAAGTAATCGAACTCGAGTTTCAAAGATCATTCACACTTACACGAACTCACCCCCTTCATCATATCAAACATGGATGTGCACTCAACGATGTGTTTCACTCCCTCACAAATGTATATCAATGATAAGGGACTCACTCAATCAACCAATCACACATATCAGCAGCCATAGGCTTGTAAGCAATCTCAACTTCGACTATACTCTAGAAATCAATGCCGACTCAAAAAGGACTTTTCTCAAGGTTGTAATGTAGGCTCTTTGGACAGGTGGGGTAACTATATGGGATAAGTGACTCAAGTGAATGGAGAATAGAAAATCAAACTTCAATATTTCGAGACGAGGAACAAAATACTTCAAACATCTTCATGTAATACACTTTTCAATTCCTCTACTTTCAACACTTCAATTTTTTTTCTAACTCGTTTCACTTTTTCAATCACCACACTTTTCTTTTTCACACATACATATGAGTTTTTTTTTCTTTTGCTCATTCTCAAATTTTTGGTCTTTCCCACAACTCAAATTTTCATTACACCTTCTTCTCAACTACACTCAAGCATTAATAATTCTCTTTTTTCAACTCAACTCAATCCCTTCTCATTCACACTTTCCTATTCTCCACTCAAATTGAGACAAAAAGAGTTTAGGAATTTGGATAAGTGTTAAAATGTGCTAGCAAATAAATAGGCCAAGGCTCAAATGGGCTAACAAGGGATAAATATCATTGGTAGGGAGAATTTAGGCTAAGCGACTCAATCAAATCAAATATGGCCTAATATCACTTTCGGCATATCAAACTAGACACAATCAAGAAGCAAGAGCACCCACAAGTTCTAGCACCCTCTAAGGTGATGATCCACTCACAAACGAAGAGATCAATTTATGCATCTTAATCTAAAAAAGGCTAAAATCTCACGGTTTTCACATCCACGGTAGTTCTAGTGAATTCTCACTCTCATTACACAAGTACTCAAAAGGAAAATTCGTAAGTACACAAGTTCCCTCTCAAATCAACTCTAACTCCTACACTCACACAATTCAGACTCAGACTCAACTTCACATCTCACCAAATTATACTCACACTCAAAGATAGCAATCAACAAGCATAAGAGAATTGATAGACATGAAATATGTAGTAGCACATCAAAGCAATATCAGCTCAAGGAGCATCTCAAGGCACAATATATAACCAAACTCAACCCAAAAAGAGGGTGTGCGCCTGTGAAATGTACCCATAAAACATATAAAAACTCCACTCCCCAAACTTCGACCTTGTGAAGCGGTCTAACTTTGGGGTTGTGGGTTACCTCATCCAAATAATTCAGTTTCTCTCAACAACGTAGCACACTCCCTTGCTTGAGTTCCTTTCTTTTGAATAACTCCATGATACCTTTACTCCCTCAAGACAAGCCTACAATCAACTCACTCAAATACGAGGTTAGAACTTACGACTCAAAATAACATCCTAATAACTAAAAACACTCAAAAGCAAATAAAAATGGGTTGCCTCCCACTCAGTGCTATTTTTAAGGTCCTCATGCCGGATCGAGCTCAAAGGAGCTTATGGGAAATGATACTCAAAATTACCTCCCTTACTCTCATAAGAGTGGTGGTTGGATTCCTTTCCTTGATGCCCCTTCATCATGAGTTCCTTTGTTTCCTTCTCATCCTCAAGTGGTGGGGGTCTCAACTTCTTCTCACCTTTATCTGGAGGAGTCTTACTAAGCAATTTCTTGAGTTTGGACTTTTTCTTCTCAACTCCTCCTTTCTCTTCTCCTTTGGTCACCTTTACCCTTTTCAATTCCGAAATCTCTTCCTCCATAGGGTACTTCATGGCCTCGTATAGGAAAATATTCACTTCTTGATCATCAACTTTCATCGTGATCTTCCCATTCGCCACATCTAACACCATCCCAGCCGTAGCTAAGAAAGACCTTCTCAAGATCAAAGGAACGCGCTCATCCTCCTCCATGTCAAGCACTACGAAATCAACTAGAAAAATATGATCTCCTACCTTAACAAGGACGTCTTCAACCACACCTTGAGGTCGAGCAATAGACCGGTCGGCGAGTTGAAGCATCATCACTGTCGGCTGAAGTTCTCCGCCATCCAGCTTCTTGAATAATGACAAGAGCATAAGATTGATGCTCACTCCAAGATCGCACAACGCTCCCTTCTTGACTTCATTCCCAATATCACATAAGATCGTGAAACTCCAGGGATCTTTCAACTTCGGGGGAAGCGCTTTATGCACTAATGCACTCACCTCATAGTTCAGCTGCACCAGCTTGGGCTCATCAACTCTCCTCCTCTTAGTTATCAAGTCCTCCAGGAACTTGGCATAATTAGGCATATGTTCTAAAACATCATAAAAAGGTATGTTAATATGTAGCTTTTTAAAAACATCAAGAAACTTAGCAAATTTTTCATCTAATTTCTTCTTCATGAATCGCTGCGGATATGGGACCAAAATCATAGATTTGGGTACCCCTCATTCATCTCGCTCGGTCTCCTTCATATTCTTCCTTACTTCTCTTGCCTTTTTCCACTTTGGAACTCTCTCAATCTCCTCAATCTTTTCCTCCTCAAGGTCTGTGCCCTTCTGGGACTCATCCATATCTTTACTTCTCTGAGTGCCTTTACCCTCAACCCCTTTCTCAACTTCTACCTCCTCAATCTCATCTCTATCAACTGTCTCATCCCCATCTTTCTTATGTTCTTTACCTTTCATCTCAATCTCTCCTTTGGGCGTCTCTGAATTAGCAGGCATTTGAGGACCCTCATACTTGGTTCCACTTCTTAGCTGGATCGTCTTGCATTGCTCTTTCGGGTTCCCCTCCGGCATAGAAGGATATTTCCCGGGCTCTTTACCCAATGATTTCGCGATCTGGCTAATCTGATACTCCATCGAAGTGAACCGCCTATTGTTCTCTTGCTGAATTCTATTCAGCTCCATATCCCTCTTCTGGAGGTCTTGATCTCGCTGATCATTCTTCTTACTCATCTCCTTCACATCATACTCCAAAGAGAATAGCCTCTTACTACCTTCCTCCACCTTGTGTAGAATAGCACGTAACATCTCATTAGTGGTAGCACCTCCTTCTCCTCCTGGGAGTTTTGAGCCAGGGTCGACATTTGGAGGTATAGTTATCCCCGCTCTCAGATTACTGTAGAAGAAATTTTCATTCTTCCTCCATTGATTCTGAGGAGGCTGCTGGCCTCCTTGATACCCCTGAGTATTCCTCCATTAATTTGAGGAAGTTGTGGACCCAATGGTACAAATGGTTGACCGTAAGTTGGTCGTCCCTGCTAATTTCCACTTTGATAGTTATTCTGATTATAATTCGGGCCTCCCATATAGTTGGCCTCCTCATGCTGGCTTGCTGGGTGGTCCACTTTCTCGCTCACTGCAGTATTCCCTCCACTCAGATTCTGCCCAACCTCTAAGTTACTTATCTTCTCCATCATCGCCATCAACAGCTTTCTAGTACCCTCACTCTCATCCATCTGATAAGCTCGCTGAAACTCTTGTGCCTTATTCCATTGCCCCGCATTCTTGACAATGTTATCAACAATCTCTCTACACCGAGCTGCACCACAATTCAGGAATGCTCCACTAGCACATGCATCAAGGTGGTATTGACCTGCCTTGCTGGCTCAACAGTAGAAATAAGCCATGATGTCACCCTCGTTGTACCCGTATTGCAGGCACTCAATGAGCATATTAGAGTATCTCCCCCAAGTCTGACGTAATTCCTCTCCTGGCTTCTGCTTGAAAGATGAGATCTCTAGCCTTGCTTTGATCGTTCTAGACGAAGGGTAGAATCGCTCGAGGAACAGACGCTCGAGATCGGCCCATGTGGTTACACCTTCCCGTGGGAGCATGTTATCGTACCACTCCTTCGCGATTCCAGTTAAAGAGAACTGGAATAACCTGAGCCTCTTGGCATCTTCAGACATGCCATTATAGTTGAAAGTTGAGGCAATCATTAGAAAATTCCTCAAGTGAGTATGAGGATTATCCTTCCCGACCTCCCCCTCGAATTGATTCTCAGTAAGTATCTTCAGGATTCCTGGGGAGATAGAGAAGTTGTTTGCCTCTACTGGAGGCAATGCTACTCCATCGTAATACCGTTGCGGCTATGCCGCAAACCTTCCTCGGATTGCTATATCATGATCATCATTCTGAGGAACATGCTGAGGATAGACGGGTGGTAGAGGTACCTGCAGAACTGGAGGTTGGTTATAAGGAGGTGGAGGATAAGGGTATGGTGGATAAGGATATGGTGGGTATGGGTAAGGATAAGGTGGGTTGTTTTGTGGGTAGACAGGGTTGTATAGAGGATATTGAACTAGGTTTTGAGCTGGATTGTTTTTATTCAATGGAGCTGGATTTTGGCTCTGGCTTTCCCCTGACGGGACTTGATTCTGACTATCATTCCCTCCAGTTCCCTCAACCCGTTCCACTTCGTGATTGTACTTAGCCGCAGCATCATCCAAATTATTACTGATGTTCATGTTGTCGTTCTCTCCACCGGCAGTGTTCATTCTTCTATTGAATGCTCTGTTTCTTCTTGCGATTGTCTCAGGATCTAACTTTGTTCGGTCTTCGCTCGATTCTCCTTGTGAGCGAGTTTTCATAAACCTGGGACCACAAAAGAAAGATCAAAACGCAACTGCCTGATGTCTACTTAAAAAAGAAAAAAAAAACACTCACTACTAACTACTAAACTATCTTCAAGTCTTACTCAATGGACATACATCGCGCTCCCCGACAACGAGGCCATTGACTTGAATGCAAAATACTAGCTATACTAGTAGTTACCCCACAAGAGTATGGGACCCCTGTAGTATGGGCAAGTATAGGGACCAAGTAGTATCGAACCCAAGGGAAGGTGTGTATGCGAATAGAGCCTTGAAGGTCTACGCGTCATAGTTAATATGAGTGTGTGTTCGGGTTTAGGAATGAAATAAAACTACTCTAAAATCTACTTCTAACAATGCAAATAATAAAATTAAATAAATAACTAAGGGTTTAATCAACTATGGAATGGTGATACTCAGGATAGGAATTCCTACGTATACTAACGGAGCTAGTACGATAATTAAAATAATTGTGATGTGCAAGTATTAATCCTAAGTGTACTAAAACTAGGCAATCAACTTCCCTAATCTAGCACCAGATTGAAAGACTAAAAGCTCAAGAATTAACCCTAATACTTCGTCATATCAGCCTACTTCACAACCCACTAACCAGTTATATGGATTATGCTTAATTAATGAGACCCTTATTTACCCAAGGTGATACGGTCGTCCTCTCTAGATAAACCGATAGATTATAAACCCCTTCTATAACCCAATCATTAAGTCTACTTGTTATCAAAGAGTGATAAGATCGTCCTCTCTCTAATAATTTTTTTACTCAATTCCAAGATAATTCTAGGGTTTATTTTAAACATTCAATTAATTAAGAGAACTAGCACTAAACATCACATGTTATTCTAATTACGTACCAACATCCGACTTCTACGAGTTCATCCTACCCCAAGTATACAAGGGTTTTAGCCTAGCATGGTTTTAATGATAACAATAGCAATTAAATAAGCAACGAACATAAATATGACGAATTGAATTGAAAAACTAAATAACATACTAGGGTTTCGAAGAAAGATGTTTACCCTAAGAATGAATATCAAATAAAGAAGAAATCCAAGGTCTCACGTAACAAGTGTTGAAGAACGAAAGAAAGAAAATCAAAATCAAAGTCTAAACTATGACTTCGTAATATTAAAACCTCAATTACACGTAAACTATGCTTGATCAAACTCTCGGTGCTCTTCTCTCTCCAAAAACTATCTCTATGCGTCAAGTGGTGTCTGAAAACGTGTTCGGAATGGGTATATATAGGCAACGGGTCGATTTGGGAACTCATGGGCTGGAAAACGAGTTAAAAGACCAAAGGGCATTGGGCGCTCGAGCTGCCACTGCTCGAGCGGTGGCGCTCGAGTGAAAGTGCTCGAATTGTAGTCGCGCTCGAGCGGTGGCGCTCGAGCAGTGGAGCTCGAATGGTCATGACGGTCGAGCGGTGGCGCTCGAGCTGGTTGAGCGCCCAAAGTTTTCTGTATGTTTTGGCACTCGAGCAAACACCTTGCTCGAGCGGGGGCGCTCGAGCTCATCCTTCTCGAGTGGCTCTCCTCTTCAACCAAGTGATATTTTTCTTCTCTCGAACTAATAATATTTATATTTCTTCAATATCTTCTCATCCGGGCATCCGTTTGGGTCGATTCAAAGTCCTACTAATTCCATTTTTCGCCCTCTGTCTATCTATGAGCATCAAAGAGACAAATTCATCAATGTATGAAAATAATACTCAATTGACTCTAAATACTCATCATATTCACTTAAAACACGGGCAAAATAAGCTACGAATCATGACAATTTCACACCTAATCAAAGTACAAGAAGAATGAAGCAGTTAAGTCTTTCAAGATCTTTGCAAGGTCTTCATGCAAGAACTTGACGAAGGGATTTCTGGACAAGCATCTGCATTAGAAGTACAAGGTGTTGTTTGATATTGTGGTAAAAGTGCTGATGTGTGAAAATCATAGCACAAATGTTATCTTCACAGGAAGGCTTTGCGTGATGCGAGCAATCTTTGATGGTGTTGAGTGTGACTGGACTGAGTTTTTCTTGAACGTGATGAGGAAGAACAAGGTAATGATCCAGAAGGAGGCGTGCCCAGATAAACCTGGAGAGATGCAGTTCTATTTTAACACCAAGGTGTCTTTAGGGATGAAGCTCACCCTTATTCTGGATCATCTGCTACCGGATAATGTGTGGAAGGCTAGTGGTTGCAAAATATTCAACAAGTCCAAGATCCTTTTCAACAAGGATGGACCTTTGCATAGGCATCCAGATTCGGATGGAGAAGGAGCCATCCTTGCCCAGCCAATTCAGGCTATTCCTTCCCCTCCTAAGGGCAGGAGGATTGTGAAGAAGAAGTCTGAAGCCCCTGCTTCTTCAAACGTTGTGATTTCTAGTTCCTCGGAGGATGACCAGATCCCTATTTCCTCTACTTTGAAGAAACGGAAGAGTGGTGAGGAAGGGCAAGTGTCTTCACCAAAGGCAAAAAAGGGTGGTCCTACTAAGAAGTCAAAGAAGCAGAAGAAGCAGAGAAGAAATCACTTCCTCTTGATGAACCAACAGATGAGGAGACATCTGCACCTGAGGAAGAGGTTCCTCTCAAGAAGAAACCAAGGGTCAAGAGAGCCATTTTACAAGATCCAGAGTCCAGCTCTTCCTTGGACACTTTGAAGGTGTGCGTGTGATAGAAAGTATAGATATTGTAACGGATGTTAAAGCAAACACTACAACAACCTGGAAAACAGAGATAAGAACTTGTACAGCGGAAGACTTAAACAAAATATTGCAAGATGGAATACTTTTTAACACAAACTATATAAAATAGCTTGTGGTAGCCTTACAACGAAACGTTCACTATAATAAGATTAGTGATACAAAAGTTGTGTGAAGAGTAAAATTGTTCACAATGGAAACAAGACTCGATATCACCTATCAAATCTAAATTGGCTAAGTGTATAACACAATACACCGTCAAAGTTGATCTCACTCTATATCTATGATCTCTCTATCTATGGATATAGGATTGATCGCAAGTTATGCGAGATGTACTTAACTTCTAGGCATAACATAAATATTGGAATAATTGCCCTATCACCTTTGAACTCAGGATTAACGCTAGAGTAGGTGTACTAGTTTACTCCACACTTGGTACTGAAGACTTCGACTTCTATTTATAGATGGAGGTCTTCAATCCGAAAATAACTTCTTCATGTAACCGCTCCATGATCTCATGTTATGCGCCCACGATCTTATCTTTATTCTGATGTTTATCAACTGCAACCGTCTGATCTAGATCGTTCTAAAATATTCTGGAATAGCCTAGATCGTGTAGGTCCTTGTAGATCCTTCTGGAACCTGTAACCGTCCATGTTGCAACCAATGCTTGCAACATTTACTGCAACATTGAATATTCCAGAGTCTTGTAGATCCTTCTAGATCTTCATCCTTCATGTTAAAACATCTAAGGCAACATTTGATCATAAAGTATTAGTTAATGAGAAGAAAGGGCAAATTCATGTTGTTTCAAAGTAAATAATGAATGCTTCACTACCAACAACATTAACTGTTGGTCCCACTAGATTGATAAATTGCGGAAGCTTTAAATTAAATGTCTTAGACAACTTCTTTTTCCTCCTCTGACTAGATCCACCTGCACCAGAAGGAACACCAGCTTCTCTGCTCTTCTTATTTTGCCTCCTAACATATTTGAGCCTCTGCTCTTCATCTATGTTCTTTCTGATCCTTGCCTACTTCTCCTCTGGAGTCTCTTCCTTATATCTCATATGTGCTTCTTCAACAACAGTCTCAAGGAAGCTTTTCTTGACTTTTCTGATCTTCCTCTTAGCAGGACCTGTAATGGTAGCAGAATCCTGCTCTGCTTCAGACTCCTCTTCTGCAGCAAGCTGCTTAGCCATGGTAAGTGATTTGAACTCCTCTTTCTTCTTCTTCTGCAGTTCTGCCTGGGCCAAGGTGTTCTCCAGCAGGTCCAGACGAGCTCCATGGCTAAAAAAAGTTTCATTAGTGGTCTTCGCCAGATCAGTTCTGGCCTTCTCTTCCCCCTTTTTAACTTCATCAAGGAGGGGCTCCACTACCTGCCTTATAAGATCAGGCAAGACAGTGTTGGAGGAAGAGTGAAGATCACGCAGCTGCTTTGCCTCCTCCAGGTAGGCTTTTGATTCAGCAACAAGCCTTTCCTGCTTCTCTAACATCTCCTGGAGGGAGTCCTTCATCTTAGCAGTCTGGATCATCTGGCTGGCCATCTCAACTTTCAGCACAGAGACTGGCCTCATCTGCTCCAGCACGTGCTCCTGGAGCTGCTTCTGGCTGTGCATAACATCCAGCTTGACAAATAGGCCATTTGCCTTGAATGAGGCCTTGACTTCAGCCAGAGTAGACTTGATTTGCTTAAGGAAGATCCTCCTCTCCTGCCGGATCTGGTGCTCTATCATAGCAGGGGCCATGTGTTGAAATGCCTTAGAGAAGCGCCCTATCTGCATGATCTGCTCATTGAAGAAAGTCTTCATCTTCTGGAGCACGACAGGAGACATATCAAAATCTTTCTCGTCTGAGTACAGCTCTGGAGAGAAGACAAAGTGAGGCCCAAACTTGTAAGAGGGGCCCTCTGGAGTGAGCATTACCCCTCTCTGGATGAGCAGGGTGCGAATCAAAATCTTGGCTGCACCAGGGGTCTCCAGCTCAGCTGGGTTCTGAATATTCATCTTCTTCTTCAGCTCAATCTCCCAAGCAGTGAAGTTGGAGGGACCCATTTCCTCAAGCAGCAGCATAAGGTCCTCCACATCTTCAAGTCTGGCCTTGCTCCAGACCTTGGCATCAATCAACTCTGCCAGAAGTGGTAAGTGCTCCAGAAGAACTGGGAAATGCTCTCTTAGCCAGAGCTGAGCACTTACACTCATACTCTGCCTAATGGGACCCATTTCTGCAGATGAGAAAGTGAAGGGTTTGGGCCCAGAGGCAGAGGAGGAAGGGGCTAAGTTAGCAGGCTCAAGTGAAGCTTCCTCATCTTCACTATCATCGCTTGTTAAACAGGTGGGAGAAGGGGGAGGGGCAGGGAATCCCAGAGCCATATAAATGGTTGGGTCCTGGTCTGTATGGGATTGGGGAGGGGTAGGATTTTGAGAGGTGGAGGTGGAAGGAATGGGTTGCTCTGCACCAGAAGGAGAGGGAATCTCTGGTACAGAGGGTGGGATTGGTATTTGTGATGTGGAGGTGTTTGGAAGGGGAATATCTGCACCAGAAGAGGTTGATGGCACCTCTGGTACAGAAGCTGGGGGAGAGGGATTAGTATTTAGAGGTATTTGGGAAGGTGGGGGAGAGGGTGTTTGAGGGATGGCTGAAGTAGTGTATATTGGTGTGTCTAGTAAGGTCTGCTCTGGTGATGATATAGGGGCACCAGGAGCAGAAGATATGGGTTGTGTTTGGGTGTCCGGTGGAGAAGTAGAGGGAGTAACAAGGTTAACATGATCAGGGGGGGAATAGAGGATGGGTTGGAAGGGTTTACCTCTGCTGAGTCAACATCATCAGGCACAACAGTCTCTGGAGCAGAAGCATCCTCCATCATTTGAGAAGCCTCATCAATTGCCTTCTCCAAGGCCTCTCCAAGATTAGAGCCAGAGTCTGACTCTTGAAGAATGGCTCTCTTGGCCTTGGATTTCTTCTTAAGAGGCTCAACCTCTTCTTCCTCTTATTCCTCTGATGGCTCATCCACCAAAAGAGTTTTCTTGGCCTTCCTGCTAGTTCTGTGCTTCTTAGCAGAGCCTCTCTTGGCCTCCTCTGGCCTCTTCCTCTTGGCTGCTCCAGCCTTCTTAGCAGCCTCAGCAACTTCACCCTTCTTCTTCAAGATATTTAGAAGGGGAATCTGGTCCTCCTCTGAGGAACCAGAGAAGACAACTGTTGAGGAACCAGTTGCTCCAGCAGCTTGCTTCGTACTCTGCTGCTTCTGCCCCTTAGCAGGTGAGGGAATGGCTTGAATAGGAGGGGCAGGGATGGCTTGCTCACCATCAGAATCTGGATGGCCATGAAGGGGACCATCCTTAGAGAACATAATTTTGGACTTATGGAAGCCCTTACACCAGGACTGTCTCCACTTCTTCTCTGGAAGGATTAAGTCCAAAATTAATGTAAGCTTTGTACCCAATGATACATTAGCATTGAACACAAACTGTTACTCTCCTGGCAACTGGGGGCATTCTTCCTTCTGGACTTTCACCTTGTTCTTTCTCAGCACCCCCCAGAAAAACTCAGCCCAGTTACATTGGGCACCATCCAAAATGGCCCTCATAACACAGAGCCTGCCAGTGAAGATGGCATTTGTGCTATGGCTCTCGCACATGAGAATCTTCACCACAATATCAAATAAAACCTTATACTTCTGCCTAAGATGCTTGTCCAAGAAGCCCTTAGTAATATTCTGGCAAGAATTTCTGGCAAACATCTTGAAGGAATCCAACGCCTCTCCTTTTTTGTACTTCAAAGGATCCACACCTTCCGCAGAAAGGTTACCAAAAAGGCTACAGAAATCTGCCTTTGAGAAAACTACATCCTCAGAGTCAATCTTGGAAGAGATATGGTCTTCATGGATCTTCATCCGGATAAGGAACTGAGCAGCATATCCATCTAAGGTGCGCAGATCCTTGGGAACCTTTGAAATCAACTCCTCCAGCCCAGAATGTCGGAGTAGCTCCAAAATCTCCAGTGCGGCTGGATTCTTGGTGGAATAGAAGTGCACCACCATTTCAGTTTTGAGCTTCTTGCAAACATGGTCTGGATCGAAATTGCACTTGGGTGCCATTGCTGTGAGAGAGAGAGAGAGAGAGAGAGAGAGAGAGAGAGAGAGAGAGAGATCGAAAGACTTGCAGAGAGAAAGTTAGGGCTTGAAAAGATATGAAACGTGAAAGGACAGATTGAATAGAATTTTGATTTAAATAGGACAAGATGCGTGGCTTGATTAATAAATAAGGTGTGAACGCGTGTAATTTCAAAATTTATTTTAGCGAACAAAATCAATTTTTGAATTGATTGACATATTGCACATCGATTAAATCTGATAACCACGATGAAAGGCGAGATACAGATTTAATCTAGTGCGTAGGCGTGGTCATTGGGACTGGGTATAAAGGGGTTTTGTGGCAGTCAAGAGAAAAAGCGAAATGATTGCCTAGGCCCTATACCCTAGTCTTAAATACACTCCGAAGTTGAAACGTTTTGAGTGTACTTACTAATTTGAAAAGTGTATCCCAATGATCAGAGGCCAGAAAAGTAAAGACATATCTGTCACCTGATATTGTAACCAGATGATACCACAGCTAGTCTGGTGTTACATCTCCTCTGATGGAACCCATCTGGTCCTGGTCAGAGAAAACTCCGGACTTTTCTGGAATCTGACTCAGCACCTCATCTGGGACAAGTGTCACCTGGTGCATACCTCATCTGGAGATGTAACCTCTCTGATATGTCTAATCTGCAGGCATGCTAGTCTTAAATAACAAAGAATATGCAGTAAGGTATAAATAAAGGATACTTCTCTGATGTTCCCCCTAAAAAAAATCTGTCTCTGGATCCAATAATCCCAACTCAAAAGCTAACTCTCTGAATCTGGTCTCAGCCAAAGGCTTAGTTAAAATATCTGCTATCTACTTCTCTGTTGCAATCTTTTCCATCCTTATATCTCCCTTCTCAACATGATCTCTGATAAAATGATGCCTTATATCAACATGTTTACACCTGGTATGAAGAACTGGATTCTGGGTGATGGCAATTGCACTATTACTATCACAGAATATAGGAATATCCTTGGCTCTAATCTGGTAGTCCCTAAGTTGTTGACTAATCCAGAGTAGTTGAGAACAACAGCTCCCTGCAGCCATGTACTCTGCTTCTGTTGTAGATGTAGCAACTGAAGTCTGCTTCTTAGAAAACCAAGATACCAATTTATTCCCTAAAAATTGGCATGTTCCACTTGTAGACTTTCTATCTATTCTGCATCCACCATAATCAGAATCCGAATAACCACTCAACTCTAAGTTGTCATCTGCAGGATACCATAATCCTAAATTCATTGTTCCCTTAAGATATTTCAATATCTTCCTAGCTGCTTCCAAATGACTTTTCTTAGGATTAGCTTGAAATCTGGCACACACTCCTACAGCAAAAGTAATATCTGGTCTGCTCGCAGTCAGGTACAGAAGAGAACCAATAAGTGCTCTGTACTGAGTCTGGTCCACACTATCTCTAGACTCATCTAGATCCATGTTGAAATTTGTCATCATAGGAATCTTGGCTGCTTTGCTAGATCCTACTCCAAATTTCTCTAACATGTTTCTGATGTACTTTGCCTGATTTATGAAAATTCCCTTCTTTGATTGCTTTACCTGCAAACCTAAAAAGTAATTCATTTCACCCATCATGGACATCTCAAACTGGCTCTGCATGAGCTCACCAAACTTCTCACACAGCTTCTTGTTAGGAGATCCAAATATAATGTCATCAACATATATTTGAACCAGAAGGATGTCCTTTCCTTCTTCTTTCCTAAACACGGTCCTATCAATCTTACCTTTAGAAAAACCATTGTCCAGAAGAAATTGAGATAGAGTGTCATACCATGCTCTGGGTGCCTGCTTTAGCCCATAAAGAGCTTTCTTAAGCTTAAACACCTTGTCACCTTGTTCAAAACCAGGAGGTTGTTCCACATACACTTCCTCAATGAGAATCCCATTAAGAAAGGCAGATTTCACATCCATCTGGTATACTTTGAACTTCATGTGAGCAGCATATGCTAAAAACAATCTGATGGCTTCTAGTCTGGCAACAGGAGCAAATGTCTCATCATAGTCTATTCCTTCAGACTGAGAATAGCCCTGAGCCACTAGCCTTGCCTTGTTCCTAGTAATGACATCATTCCCATCTTTCTTATTCTTGAAAACCCACTTAGTGCCTATCACATTTTGATGTCTTGGTCTGTCTACCAGCTCCCAAACATCCTGTCTGGTGAATTGATTCAACTCCTCCTGCATTGCAATAATCCAATTTGAATCTTTCAGTGCCTCCTTGATATTCTTGGGCTCAATCAAGGACACATAGCAACTGAATAAGGCAGCTAAGTTAAGAGTTCTCCTAGTCTGGACACCCTTAGTTGGATCTCCTAAGATCAGATCATTGGGGTGATCAACCAGGGTTCTCCTTCCCGTGGTCTTACCTGGTTGACCATCTTCTGCAGTGCCTTGGTGATTGTCACCAACTGCAGGAGAGCTTCCCCCTACAGGAGTTCCAACCTCTTCTGGTTCTGCTCCTTGTGAAGACTTCTGCTTCAGAGAACCAGGAGATGGGTCATCATCTGAATCTGAATCTGAATCAAGAATAGGTGGATTGACCTTGATTACTCTGGGAGTAGTTTGATTATGTGTCTCATCAGAAGACTTTAAGTCCACCTTGCACTCAAAAGCGATTTCATCAAAAACAACATGAGGTGTTTCCTCCACACAAAGTGAACTCTTATTAAAAACTCTAAAAGCCTTACTGGTGCTAGAATATCCTAAGAATATTCCATCAGCCACTTTGGCATCACAAGTTCTTAATTTAGATTTCCCATTGTCATGGATGAAACACTTACATCAAAAAACATGAAAATATGAAACAGATGGGGTTTTACCTTTCCATACCTCATATGGAGTCTTGTTATGTCTCTGGGCAATTAGGCATCTGTTCTGAGTATAACAGGCTGTATTAATGGCCTCTGCCCAAAACCTTTGTAGAGTGTTGTACTCTGCCAGAAGAGTTCTTGCAGCCTCTTTAAGGGTTTTATTCCTCCTTTCTGCTACTCCATTTTGTTGGGGTGTTCTGGCAGCAGATGTCTCATGAAAAATCCCATGGTCCTTGCAGTAATCTGCAATGTGTGAATTCAAAAACTTTGTCCCTTTATCACTTCTGATTCTGACTATGCTCTGGTTCTGCTCATTCTGAATCTGCTTGAAGAATTCGGGCAGCTTAGTGATAGTTTCATTTTTCTTAAACAAGAACACTACCCAAGTGTATCTTGAAAAGTCATCTACTATCACCAAGGTGTACTTCCTTCCACTGAAACTAAGAGGAGAAACAGGTCCATGTGAAGTAGTTGAAGTACTCTGGTTGTGGTTGTGCTCTGGACATCCTTAAAGGAAGTCTTAGGTTGTTTACCCTTCTGGCATGAACCACAAACATGATCCTTCTTAAACACTTCATTAGGAAGACCTCGAATAAGACCTTTTCTAGCAATCTTGTTCAGTGTTTTGAAGTTCAGATGACACAATCTCTTGTGCCAAATCCAGCTGTTCTCTGCAGATCCTTTTGCAACCAGGCAAGCATTTCTTGGGCAACTGCTAAAATCTGCAAGATAAATGTTACCCTTCCTCAAGCCTATTAGCAAGATATCATTATAATCAGAAGAAAAGACAGTGCATGAATCACTAGAGAACTTCACTGAGTATCCCTTGTCACAGAATTGGGATACTGAAAGTAGATTATGCTTGAGTCCTTCAACATAGTAGACTTCATCTACAGATACTCCATTAAAGGTCAACTTTCCAACTCCCCTGGTGACTCCATAGTTGTTGTCACCAAACATCACTCTTGGCCCATTCAATGGCTTGAAATCTTGGAGATTATCTTTCTGGAATGTCATGTGCTTGGAACATCAATTAGGTCCCCTACTAGTGCTGGGTCCTGATTGGTTAGTTGCAGGTTTTGTAAGAATCCATAGATAAAGATCATCCCTTGTTGGATGAGGAGATCTTATCTTCCTTCCAAATCTATCTACCAGAACATGCCCTCTTACAATGACATATTAAGCTACTGGTCTGATAAGGACACCTTTCCTATAAACAGGTCTGGTGTACCTTTTCTCAAATCTGGCCTTTGGAATGGCCTGCCTCAAAGACATGGTCTTAAAGGTCTGGTTGTAAGGGTACATCCTAGAAGAACCATCTCTGGTGTCATAACTACCCAGATCAGTTGGTTTTCTATAGATGGGTCTGGAAGACCTCCTCTGGTTCTGAAGATTGGATATATTCTGAGGATAGGATTCCTTCTGAGGTTTCCTGTTCTGGAATCTTCTTGGAGCATTCCACCTTTGAGATCCCTGATTCTGATTGAGGTTCTCTGGTTCAGTATACCTTCTCTGGTATCTCCTATTCTGATTAGATTTCCTCTTAGAGTCTCCTTTTTGAGGTCCCCTAATCTACTTAGGTTCAACTCTTTTAGGATTCCTCTGAGGTTCTCTAATCAGATTAGGCATCTGAACAGAACCATCAATCTTCATAGGTTCTCTTTTCTGACTTGTATGCTCTAGAATTTTTCCTTCCAGAACATTCACCTCTTCTGGATTATGTTTTGAATTATCAGCAGGGGGTCCCATTTCCAACCAGGTCTGTGAACCACCATGCGACCAGAAGGATCCTCTTCATTCCGGAGTTCCACAAGTTCACCAGATCTTATAGACTTGTCTTTAGTAAAGCAATATTTATGAGATCTTTTAATAATTCCAGGATATCCTAAACCACTCTTATCATTTATGCGTTGAGAAGATACTGAAATAATAGATAGGACATCTGGTTTCAAGGAATCTTCTCTGGGCACAGGTAACTCAATAGTTTGCTCAACTTGTTTTCCCTTGATAAGAGTCTGGTATTTGGCTCTAAGCTCATTGAGCTCATCCTCCTGAGAATTCTTTTCCTTCATGATTTGATCTACCAGAGTATCTCTTTCTTTGATCTTGTCTTGAAGTTCAGAGACTTCTTTGGAATGATCTTTCATGAGTTCTCTTGTGGATTTTTGTTCATGAGATAAAGATTGAACTTCAGTTCTGAGCCTACCATTCTCTTTCTCAAGTTTTTGACATAATTGAAAACAATTTTGGAGATCTGATAGCATTTGCTGCATATCAGACTCTCTGGAGTTACCAGATGAGTTAGAGGATTCAGTATATTTGGAATTTGATAAAACTAAGGTAGTTTCTTGTACCTCATTGATGTCTGCCATCAGACATACATCATTATCAGACCCGAAATCAGAAGAAGAAGAACTGGAACTAGTATCCTCCTCCTCTGCTTCTTCCAGCAAAGCTCTCTTGTCTGCATATCTCCTATCTCTCTTGATCCTTTTCTCTTCTTTTTCCCTAGGAGTAAGTTGAGAACAATCATAACTGTAGTGACCAGTCTTGTTGTATGTGTAGCAGGCATTGTCTCCTCTGGGACTAGGACTTGGCTCTCTCCTCCTCTGGTTGTAGTCTGATCTGGCTGGACTACTCTCTCTCCTCTGGTAGTCAGGTCTGCCAGAGCTACTATCCCTCCTCTGATAATCTGATCTCCCAGAGCTGCCAGGGTTGTCATCTCTCCTCCTTTCTGGAGTTCTGAATCTGGTCTCCCTTGAGTCTCCAGATGTCTTCTCCTTTTATGCAGGCTTGAAGGAATTCTTCCTGTCTCTGGTAGACTCCTTCCAATGCCTTTTGTACCTGCCATATTTTGAACTCATTTTATCCAATTTACGGGTTAGAAGTGCTACCTGTTCCTTGAGGCTCAAGTCATCTGCAGTAGACTCCTTTGGCTTGACATCAGGCTTGATAGTTGAAGAGAATGCAACTTCTTTCTGACCAGAAGAGAAAACCTCTTCTGTTTGATCCTCCTCTTGAAGATCATACTCATAAGCTTTGAGATCAGACAACAGAAGATGATGATCCAGAGTGTTGAGATCCTTGTTGTCCTTGATCACAGTGGCTTTAATTCTCCACCTGCTGGTTAGTGAACGCAATATTTTACTATTTATTTCTTTCTATGAATAGGTCTTACCTAAGGCACTAGCCTTATTCAGGAGGTTTGTGAGACGCATATCCAGCTGGTCAATGGTCTCGTCTGGTTTCATCTTGAAAGTGTCAAACGAGTGTTGAATAGCTTGGAGCTTGTTGTCTTTAATCTTCTCTGTTCCCTCACAGAGTAGTGCAAGTTTGTCCCACATCTCCTTGGCAGTGGCACACGTTCTGACCTTTTCAATCACCACTTTAGTAAGTGTGTTGATGATCTCGGTTCTTGCCACCTGGTCCAAGTTGTAAAGCTTTCTTTCATCGTTGTCAAGCTCATCTTTTTTTCTTGAGAATTCTTTGCCTGGGAACTCTGTCCTCTGCAACTTTCTGGGCAGTTTCACTAGTTTCTTCCATGGACTCTGACCTGCCACTATCAATAGGAGTCCAGTAAAATTTAATTGGGCCACTTTCTACCACATCTAACATGCGGTGGTGAATAGCTCCAAGATGATTGCTCATCATGAAACTCCAGTGGTTGTAATCCTCGAAAGAGAATTCTGGAAGCTTACGGCTCTTGTAGGAAGATTTTGCAGACATTTTGACAAAAAAAAATAAGGGTTTAACAAGAATTTGAACAAAATCAACAAAGAGCAATGGATCTGCCCGGTGACCACCAAAAGTTTTTCAAAGCAGTGGTCGTTGGACACACTGCTCTGATACCACTTGTTGGTCCCACTAGATTGATAAATTGCGGAAGCTTTAAATTAAATGTCTTAGACAACTTCTTTTTACAAGAGCAGACTAAAATAAACAGGAATTTAAATGCAGAAAACAGTAAATAAGACCGGATGTATAGTGGTTCGGATCTGAATATCCTACTTCCACTCTCCCTTGATCAAAGGGGTCTCACTATCCAACCAACAGCCAACTTACTTACTGGAATTGTGAAGTACCAGTTCCTTCTTACAAACTCTTTAGATCTAACTTCGATCTAAAGATCAACAGCCTTCAACCTTATCTTGTAGATGAACAGGTTGAGGTCCAACAACTCCTTAAGAGTAGATATATAATGTGAACAATAAGAGTGCTAAGAGTGATTATCAAAAGCTTGGATTGTGACTTATGCGCGTAGGGTCTCTCTAGAGCTTTTTCTTGCGATTGCACTCTTGTATTTATAGAGGAGATTAGGGTTAGCCGTTGGAGAGCTAATCCAATCAGATCCTCTATTTAAGGAAGCCTCAATCAATCAATTCCCTAATTGATTGATTGGGTTGGTGGGATCCTTGGATTGATTATCTTCAAAAACTTTCCAATCTGATCTTGTTGACTTGATTTGAATCACCAACGGTCAAATGCTTCCTCTGCCTAACTCTGATTCTCTCCAGAGAAGGCAAGACCAGACACCAGACAACCTCGGTGTCTTCTGGTCCTGATCTGGTTAACAACCAGAATACTCAGTAGAAACAGGGGATCAAACTGAGCATCTTTTGTTCTACCAGACTCGTCTGGTCTAGGGAAGGTCCTCTGCCTCTGGTCAGATCTCATCTGGTGAAGTCTTCTTGTGGAGTCCTCTGGTGAAGTCCTCTGGTGGGGTCTTCTGGTGACTCTTCTGGTGAAGTCTTCTGGTCTAGCAGTTCCCCCTAGACTAAGTCCTAATCTAGATCATCATCTGGCTAACAGGTCCAGATTGTCCTATTACATCTTCTGGTTTGTTTTTAACTCATCAAAACTATACAACTTTTATCCTAACAAGGAAATAAAGTAGCACCTCACTACAAGTCCGGGTTTTTAGTCTAGTGGCAAGCGCTTGATCCTACAATTGGTATCAGGGCACAGGTCACGGGTTCGAATCCCAGTGGAAGGCATTTGTTGGCCAAGGGGGCTGGCAGATGCTGGGGGGGGGGGGGATTGTTGGGCGCGGAGTCCAGCATCTCCCAGCCGAGTCGGGCGCGATAAAGGCCCGGTGCGCCAAGTCCGGCGGAGGCTATTCGACCCGTGGCGCTGCAGCTAGATGGGGTTAAAGGAAATAAAGTAGCACCTCACTACAAGTCCGGGCTTTTAGTCTAGTGGCAAGCACTTGATCCTACATTAACAATCTCCCCCAATTTGACCTTTCTGCTACAACACACCTGATGTATATATTCTTCAATATATAAGTCAGTGATGTATGTACAATAGAGATTAACATCATATTGTACATTTAGCCTTTCACACTTGTGTAGCAAAACAGCAAAAAAAAAACAAGATGAACAACTATAAGTTGAATCACCAAAATCAAGATGAAATTAACAATAAGTTAATTCACCAAAAAACAGAATGAACAAACATTTGCTCACTCAAACAAAATGAACATCATCATATATGCTCATTAAAACAAAATGAGTAACATAGTGTTTACCCATTCAAACTTCAATTCAGAAATGAATAATTTAAACATAAACATCCTATCATTCTAATATAATATTGTCTTTCAGAAATTAAAACTAACTATCAGAGCAAGCTAATCAAAAGCATAACTAAAACAAGAGTACTTAGAGTTAACACAATAAGGAACTTTGAGATCACTGTACAATATATACAGTTGCAGCCACAAGCATCTTGCACTAAGCTCCCCCATAAATTGTGCTTCATCCAGTCTCTAAGACATCTCAAACTTTGGCAGAAATATCTGGCAGATCTCTATACAACTCCCCTTCCTCTGTTTCCTGGATATTGATTGTTGCCAGATTTGCAACAACATCTTCAGCAGCATCTGCACTTCTCCCAGCATCATCAGGTCCAGTTGCAACAACTTCATCAACAACTGTCATTCATTCTTCAGCAACCTTAGCAGCAGGTTCAACAACATCATCCATCTCATGAATTTCAACTCCTCGAGCAGCAGCAACTGGTACTCCCCAAGTTGTGGCAGAAAGTAGGTTTTCCCAGTAGTTCTTCAGAAATTGGAGTTCATCTATAGAGTCTTGCAAGTGCTTTAGTTGTGTTTGAATAAACTCAGGTGAGATATTCAAGGATTGTGCTGTAGGAGCAGAAATGTTGCTAGGTATGTTCCCAGCATTCTGAGCAGCATTTTGTGCAGAAGCAGGAGCAGGGTCAGGAACAAGTTGGTTATGTTCTGGAGCCTCTGGAGCTTCTTCCTCATCATTCACCTGTAAAGGTAAATCCAACACTCTATTTTCAGATAACAAGTAGTGAGATATGCCCATCAGATTCACTCTCCTCCTCAACAACTCATTTCTCCTATGGATAAAATTATGACTTCTTAAATAGCCATATATCAACACAGGATAAGGCAAGTTGCCTCTTTCAGAAATCTTCCCAGTAAACTTCATCATGTGGTGAAAAATAACCAATCCTAGATTGAAGTTTTTCATCACACCTATTCTATACATCAGAACAACTTGATCCCTGGTTAATTTGGTTGAGTTGGTAGAAGGTATCTAGTTGTACACAACCAGTTTGTGTATAACCGAATACAGAGAGTCAGTGAAGCAGCAAACATATCTTTCTTCCATTTGTTCACCCTACCTCCAGTAAGAACATGTATAATCTCATCCATATGAGGAACATCTTCTTCCTCAGCATTCTCAACATGTAAAAATTCATTAATCAGCTCAGGTGTGAATGGAACATTCCTATCCCTAAATCTTACAGACCCATACCATCTAGAGTTTCTTCTAGCATAATTTTCCTTCAAACAAGCATAGAACTCATAAACTCAATCAGTAACAAAGGCATCAACAATGGTTACAACATGCATCAAGCTCATTTCCTCTAGGTATCTAACTAGACCCTTAGATTCAAATTCATCAATGTTAATTTTTCTTTCAATTAACAAATTTCTCTTGCTTAACCTAGCTATCCTTTGTTCAAGGGTTTCATCATCATCATCAGTATTGGTTTGTTCTACAGAGTGTTCAGGCTCATTACCTCTGTCAGATTCGGTCTTGGTCTTTTCAGAACTACTCTCTGGACTGCTATCATCATCATCAGGTTCTGGTACTGCTGCACTTGTTCCAGTACCAGCAGCAGCATATTCAAACTTCATTTTTGTTCTCAGCTCAACTCTGGCTCTCCTTAGTTAGAAGATAGTCACATCACTCTCATCAGAATCTTCTTTGCCTTGAGATTGAAAACCACCAGCTTTATCTTCGGTTGAGTACTTTGGGCTTGACTCTTTGTCAGATTCAGAAAATACTTGAATAGGACGTGCAGCAACATCTCCTTCATCATCCTTCTTCTTCCTTGAGGTTTCAGAATAGTTCACTCTTTTCTTGGCTCTTCCAGATCTTCTCCTCGATTGAACAGGGCTTCTCTTTCTTTTTCCACCTTTCTTCTTCACAACTTTGGCTATTGGAGCAGGCTCAGAGTCCTCAGACATTGAAGAATCGGTTTTGGGTGATTCTTCCTTGTCTTTTTCTGGCATCTCCACATGAGGCACTTTGACATTAGGGCTTTGTTCCCTAACTTTCTCAGCATCAGTTTCCTCGGCAATGGGAGCATCTTCCATAGCTTGATCACCTGTTTCAACATCTTTAGAAATATTAGCAGCAAGGGTTTCATCTTGGTGTGAGGATTGCGGATTTTCTGATTGGGCAATCGAAGAGGTGCCTTCAATTTGAGTAGTAGGTGGAGAGTTTTGGGTTTGGTTCAGGTAGGAAGAAACATCGACTTCGATCGAGCCAATGGTTAGTCTAGGAACAACAGGGGTTCCCTGAAGACTTTGAGCAATTCCTCTTGTAATCGATTCGAGCTGATCGACCGTTGCATCAGTTGGAATGTAGATATTCACAGAAAAAGCATGAACTGGGGTTAGAGTGGAAGGAGGTGTTGCACTCGATGATGGAGCAACATTCGGGTCTTGGTTTGAGGCCATTTCTGCGAGAAGGTTTAGATTTGAGGTATGAGAAGGTGGAGAGTTTGAGGGAGTTTTGGAAGTGTGAGAGGGTTTCTTTTGATTTCCAGCCATTAAATTCTCGAGTAAAATGCAAGTGAATTATGAATTAAAAGAAATAACATTGTAACCCTAGATAATAAATACTTATACTTTCATCACTTATATGAAAAACACTGAACTTCACTCAAAATATGAACACATAGACTATTAAACACGAAGCATAGGAATTATTTATAAGAAAAGAACCATGGCAGTTAAAATTTTACAACCCACAAAAGAAATTTCTGGAATTTAGAAGTGAGGATCATCCACTCCCCCGTGATGAGATTGTGGGTTTCCCTTATTCTAAAAACCGGATTTTAATTATTTAAAAAATAAGAAATTATGCACGAAACAATAAAAATGAAAATGTGGGTATTAAACATGTGAGAATTAAAGAAAAATCCCTAATAATCGGTTCATAATCTTGTCTTAAAAAATAAATATGAACTGTATATGATGTTGTATTCAAAGTTGGAACACACACTTCAACATTAGTTAAAACAACCAATGTCGCACTTTTAATCAAACAACTTTTAGAACTTTTATTCACATTGATCCATCTTTTCAAGAGAGTGCATCGTAGCAGCGAACTCCGTGCCCCATAATTACTCAATGGATTTGTGATATATTGATGTTTTACTAATCATCTTTGGAAAAGAAGGCATCGTAGTAGCGAACTCCATGCTCCATAGTTACTCAATGAATTAGTTACATCTTGATGTGCTTTTTCAAATGCAAAACTTATTATGCGTTTGAGAAGTGTGATTCCTCCTTATTTTTACACAACAATCATACTTGATTCAAATTTATTTTACAAAGTGATTATAAAACAGATAACAAGAACAAGCTTTAATTAAAGCATGCATATATCCTGATGTTGTTATTAATGTTTAGACATACATAACAACATCCGCTTTCACAGTTATTCAGAATGTGCATATACCAAGAGATTTCCTCAAGAATGAGAATCTCTCATGGTAAAGAGCTTTTGTAAACACATAAGCAAATTGATTTTCAGTGGATATATATTCTAACTTCACAATATTCTTTTCTACAAGATCCCTTATGAAATGATGTCTAATACTTATGTGTTTAGTAAGTGAGTGTTGAACTGGATTTTTCGAAATGTTGATAGCACTAGTGTTATCACAATATACAGTTAAAATGTCACTCTCTAAACCATAATCACTAAATATTTTACTTAACCAAAGAAGTTGTGTACAACAACTACCTGCAGCAATGTATTCAGACTCTGCAGTAGATTGTGATACACAATTCTGCTTTCTACTATGCCAGAAAATCAGGTTATTTTCCATGTAGAAGCAACCACCACTCGTGCTCTTCCTATCATCAATGTCTCCAGCCCAGTCAGCATCACTATATTCAACAAGTGCACTGCTTGTGTCTTTTGTATACCATATACCAAGAACAGTTGTACCAGCCACATATCTTATGATTCTCTTGACAACATTCAAATGTGACTCCTTAGGACATGCTTGGTACCTAGCACAGACACAAATACTATACATAATATCAGGCCTACTTGAGGTTAAGTACAGAAGACTACCTATCATGGATCTATACAAAGTTGGATCAACATCTTGACCAACAGTGTCCTTACATAACTTTTGTGTAGATCCCATAGGAGTTTTCATGACTTTTGAGCTTTCTAAACCAAAACTTTTCACTAAATTCTTTGCATACTTACTCTGAGAGAAGAAAATACCTTTATCAGATTGTTTGATTTGAAGTCCTAGGAAGTAATTCAAATCACCTACCGTGCTCATCTCAAATGTTGTTGTCATTGCTTCAACAAACTTGTTTAACATAATGTTACAAGTTGAACCAAAAACAATGTCATCAACATATATTTGAGCTATTAGTAAGTCTTCTCCAGTATGTTTAATGAACAAGGTTCTATCAGCTTCTCCTCTTATAAAACCAAATTGCAAAAGAAAGTCAGTAAGTCTACCATACCAAGCTCTAGGAGCTTGTTTGAGACCATATAAAGCTTTCTTTAGCTTGTACACATGATCAGGATACTGTGGGTTTTCAAAACCTTTAGGTTGTTCAACAAATGCATCTTCAATTAATATGTCATTCAGAAATGCAGCTTTTACATCCATTTGATGAAGATTAATATTAATGTAACATGCAATTGCTAGTAACAATCTAATGGACTCTATCCTAGCAACAGTTGCAAATGTTTCATCAAAATCAATACCTTCAACTTGAGTGTAACCTTGTGCAACCAATCTAGCTTTGTTCCTAATTATGTTACCAGACTCATCAGTTTTATTCTTAAAGATCCATTTAGTTCCAATTACATTGACATTTTTAGGTCTTGGAACTAATGACCAAACATCATTCCTCTCAAACTGATTAAGTTCCTCATGCATAGCATTAATCCAATTTTCATCTTTTAATGCTTCTGTAACATTTTTAGGTTCAATTTCAGAATAGTAACACTGAGCATTCACAACATTACATATTGAAGACATGCATACAGACCTTACCACATCAACTCGATTTGCACTTACTCTCCTTCTTGTTTGAACACCAACTGAAGCATCTCCAATGATCTGATTCGAAGGATGGATTTTTGTAATCCAAGTAGCTGGATTCTTCTTTGGAGTATACTGATTGTTCTGTGAAGAATCAACTGAGTCCGCAGGGGATGTTGTACCAGATGTTGTAACATTTGGTGAAACATTCTCTATTTTCAGTGATTCTTTAGGAACTTCAGTAACATCAGTCACATCTTCAGTATCATCTCCATCTATCAGATTCTTATCATCATCAAAAACAACATTCACAGACTCTTGAACAGTGTTAGTTCTAAGGTTATAAATTCTATAGGTTTTACTATTTCTAGAATAACCTAAGAAGAAACCTTTGTCACTCCTAGAATCAAACTTATGTAGTTGATCCTTATCATTCAGAATGTAACACACACAACAAAAAATATGAAAATATTTCACATTTGGTTTCTTATTGTTCAAGATTTCATATGGGGTTTTCTTACTTTAAAATCTAAAATAGACTCTATTAACAATATGACATGCTGTATTTAATGCTTCAGCCCAAAATTTCTTAGCAAGATTTTTTGAATTGAGCATTACTCTAGCCATCTCTTGAAGAGTTCTATTTTTCCTTTCAGCAATCCATTTTGTTGTGGAGTTTTAGGAGAAGAAAACTCTTGGACAATACCTTTATTTTCACAAAAATCTGTAAACATGCTGTTTTCAAATTCCCTACCATGACCAGACCTAATTCTGCTAACTTTCAAGTTAAAAACAATTTTAAATATTTTGTAAAGAACTTTAAATGCATCAAAAGTTTCAGATTTTTCTCTTAAAAACTCAATCCAGGTAAATCTAGAGTAATCATCTACCACAACCAGTGAATATTTCTTACCACCAATGCTTTCAGTTTCCATAGGACCCATGAGATCCATATGTAGTAATTCAAGACAACGATGTGTCGTGCAGTGTGATAACATCTTATGCGACACTCTTATCTGCTTACCTTTTTGGCATGAACCGCATACAGTAGGTATAACAATCTTCAATTTAGGTTCACTGCTTCAGACTTAACCAATTTTTGCATGAATCTGTAATTCACATGTCCAAGTCTTTAATACCACAGGGCATTTTCATCACAATTTGACAGATGACACACATTGTTTGTTTCAATCAAATAACAATTATCAGCTGACCTATTACCGGTCATTAGACACTTATTATCCTTGTTTAGAACATAGCATGAATCTTTATCAAATTCAACATGCAAGTTGTCATCACACAGTTGACTTATACTAAGCAAATTAGCAAGTAAACCATCAACATGCAAAACATTCTTAAGTTTAGGAAATCCTTCAACATTTAAGGTTCCTTTTCCAATGATTTTACCTTTTGATCCACCACCATATGTAACAGTTCCACCATTACAAGGTTCATACTCAGATAAGTAGTTAACATGACCAGTCATATATCTAGAACAACCACTATCAAAATACCGTAGATTAGGTACGCATGCTTTCAGAGAAGTTTGAACAACATTACAAGTAACATGCTCTTAATTTTTCTTAGCAGATTTTGACCAGTATTTCTTAGAATGTGAAGACATTTCAGACAACACTTTTTGAATTTCCAGATCCCTTTTCATCTTTTGACAATAAGGACGAATATGACCAATTTCAGAACAATAGTGACACACATACTTCTTAACAGGTTTTCCAATCACATGTACTTTTGTTTCAGTAAAAAGCTCAGTTTTTCCCTTCACAAATTTTACAGGATTATTCACATATTTAGAAGAAGTTTCATCACAATATCCTAAGCCATGCTTATTAGACTGTCCAATTTTTATAGAATCACTCACAATAGAAGAACTTTTAGAAAGTTTCTTAAAACTTAAGGTAGAACTTTTCAATTCTTCCTTTAGTCTAGAAATTTCTAAATCCTTCCTTGTCAAGATGACTTCCAGCTTTGTCACAGTCTCTCTGAGATCATCATTCTCTTTGGCTGTACTAGACACATCATCTTTTTTTCCATCAGAACCTGTCTCATCAACACACCCATTAAAACAGTTCAAATCTGAATGATTTTTTATAAATGTTATTTCTGATGTTATAACATTGGAAACAACATCAGTGTCTAGATCATCCAGATCATCATCTAATGAATCATCATAATCAATTCTTGCAGAGAAAGTTAATTCCTCATCTTTAGAACCTTCAGGTTCATCATCTGAGTCATCACTAAAAGTAACATTAAAATTCAGTTTTTGTCTTAACCTGGTTTTTGCACACTCATTTGCATAGTGTCCAAATCCAGTACAACCATCACATCTAACTGATTTTCTAAATTCAGGATCATACCTTGATTTGTTACCTCTGAATTGTCTTGATTGATTCTGATCCTTCCTTTTCTCTGGGTCAGATGGTGTGTTGTTGAAAGGAGTCCTCTGTTGGACATTTCCTCTGGATCTGTTCATCTTTTTCTTCAAATAGGAGTTGAACTTCTTTGTGAGGAAGGCAATGTGCTCAAGAGTGTTGTAACATTGGTCTAAAACATCTTCATCAGACTCAACTTCAGTCACAAAGGACTGATTTTCAGTGTTAGAAGATGTTTCACCTTTGAACACAACAACTTTCTTTCCTTCACTCGTATCATCAGATTTAGTTGTGTTCATCTCATATGTTTTGAGAATACTTACAAGCTCATTCTGACTTAGAGTATCAGTGTCCTTGGCTTCTTCAATAGCACAAATTTTTGCATCGAACCGTTTAGGAACTGATCGCAAAATCTTATGTATAACTCGTACATTGGAAATTGGATCACCAAGTGCATGTGATTCGTTGACAATCTCACTCGGCCTCTCATTGTAAGCCATGATCGTCTCATCATCCTTCATCCTTAGATTCTCAAAATTGGTCCCAAGCATCCGAAGTTTGGTCTTTCGAACACTTCCACTTCCTTCGCAATATTCTTGAAGCCTCTCCCATGCATCTTTAGCCGTGATACATGTTGATATAATCTTAAACATAGATACATCAACAGAGGTAAAGATAGCATTGAGAGCTTTGGAATTGTAGCTCGTCGTCGTGGTCTCCTCATTGGTCTATTCAATCTCCCGTCTGACTATTGACTCACCATCATCATCTGCTTGATTTCTGGACCATTCCCAGCCGGTCATAACACTTCTCCAAGCACGTTCATCAATAGACTTGATGTACATGCGCATCTTAGGTTTCCAATAGGCATAATTGTTCCCAACTATTATAGGAGGCCTAAGTGGAGTGTTAACATGATATTCCATAGCAAAAAGATACACTAAAAATACAGGATCTAAACTTAGTATATCAAGTTTATGGCTCTGGTGCCAATTGAAAGTGTGCGTGTGTTAGAAAGTATAGATGTTGTAACGGATGTTAAAGCAAACACTACAACAACCTGGAAAACAGAGATAAGAACTTGTACAGCGGAAGACTTAAACACACTATTGCAAGATGAAATACTTTTTAACACAAACTATATAAAATAGCCTGTGCTAGCCTTACGATGAAACGTTCACTATAATAAGATTAGTGATACAAAAGTTGTGTGAAGAGTAAAATCGTTCACAACGGAAACAAGACTCGATATCACCTATCAAATCTAAATTGACTAAGTGTATAACACAATACACCGTTAAAGTTGATCTCACTCTATATCTATGATCTCTCTATCTATGGATATAGGATTGATTGCAAGTTATGTGAGATGTACTTAACTTCAAGACATAACATAAATGTTGGAATAACTGCCCTATCACCTTTGAACTCAGGATTAACGCTAGAGTAGGTGTACTCGTTTACTCCACACTTGGTACTGAAGACTTCGGCTTCTATTTATAGATGGAGGTCTTCAATCCGAAAATAACTTCTTCATGTAACCGCTCCATGATCTCATGTTATGCGCCCATGATCTTATCTTTATTCTGATGTTTATCAATTGCAACCGCCTGATCTAGATTGTTTTAAAACATTCTGGAATAGCCTGGATCGTGTAGGTCCTAGTAGATCCTTCTGGAACCTGTAACCGTCCATGTTGCAACCAATGCTTACAATATTTACTGCAACATTGAATATTCCAGAGTCTTGTAGATCCTTTTAGATCTTCATCCTGCATGTTAAAACATCTAAGGTGATATTTGATCATAAAGTATTAGTTAATGAGAAGAAAGGCCAAATTCATGTTGTTTCAAAGTAAATAGTGAATGTTTCACTACCAACAACATTAACACACTTCTTTGGATCATGCCCTTGAGGAGGCAGCACAACCAGAGATGGAGGTGGATATGACCTCTTCTGCTGTCGCCGCTCTAGATACAGAGGTCACTGTACCTGCCCCTGCTGAGATTCCGGCTGGTGTTGACTCAGCCGAGGTAAACCCTTCTTCTCCCACTCATGTTATTCTTATTTCCCCTTCCCTTTCCCCTCCAGAGTCTCAAGCCCAACCTTCTGTTTCTGGTGCACAACCGTCTGCACCTGCACCTGAACAGACTCCCCCACAAACACCTTCAAACCCTCACACTCACACAAACTTACCACCCAACCCATCACCCCCAACATCTCTACAAGCAGCCTCTGTACCAGAGGTACCTATAACCTCTTCTGGTACAGAACTCCCTTCCACCTCTACCCAAACAAACCTCTCTACCTCTCAACCTTCTCAGACCCAAATACCTCCCACTCCCTCTACTCAAGCTGAATCTAATCCCTCTTCTTCTATGGTCCTGGAATTTCCTGGACCTCCTCTCTCCCCCACAAGCTCACTCAGCGATGATAGTGAAGATGAGGATGCTTCACTTGAGCCTACCAACTTAGCCACACCCTCCTCTGTTCGGAAGCCCACTCTCTTTTCCTTTAGTGACACAGACATAGGCCCCATCCGACAAAGTATGAATAAAGGTGCTCAGCTCTGGCTAAGAGAGCATTTTCCTATCCTTTTGGAGCACCTACCCCTCTTGGCAGATCTTACTGATGGTAAGGTTTGGAGCAAGGCCAGATTGGAGGATGTTGAGGATCTGGTCCTTCTCTTGGATGAGATGAGCACTTCTGGCTTCGCTCAATGGGAGATTGATATCAAGAAGAAGTTGAATGTCCAGAACCCCGCGGAGCTAGAGTCGCCAGAGTCTGCCAGGATAATGGTCAGGACTCTCTTGATCCAGAGAGGCGTTATGATCTCTCCAGAGGGCCCCTCTTATTCTTTTAGCCCTCATTTCACATTCCCTCCAGAGCTCTATTCGGAGGAAGAAGATTTTGATGTAACTCCAGTTATGCTCACGAAGATGAAGTTATTCTTCAATGCCCAGATTCAGGAGATTGGGAGATTTTGCAAGGCAGTGCAGCATCTTGGACCTGCTATGATTGAGCATCAGATCAAGCTGGAGAGGAAGAAATTTCTAAAGCAGATCAAGTCCACTTTTGCCTCTGCCAAGGCTGCCTTCAAGGCTAATGGACTCTTCTTGAAGCTTGATATCAATGATAGCCAGAGACAGCTTCAAGAACATGTGTTAGATCAGATGCGCCCTGTTACAGTGATTAAGGCAGAAATGGCCACACAAATGATCAAGACTGCGAAGCTGAAGGAAGCTTTGCAGGAGATGTTGAACAAGCAAGAACATCTGGTGGCTGAAGCTCAAGCTTATGTTGAGGAAGCCAGGAAGCTTAGAGAGTTGCACTCTTCTTCCAACACTGAGTTGCCGGTTCTGATCAAGCAGATCGTGGAGCCCCTCCTTGATGAATTTAAAAAGTGGGAAGAAAAGGCCAGAACTGGTTTGGCAAAGAGCACCTATGAAACACTTTTCAACCATTCTGGTTGCCTGGACCTGTTGGAAAGCACTCTAGCTCAGGCTGAGCTCAACAAGAAGAAGAAGGACGAGCTCAGGTCACTTGCAATGGCCAAACAACTCACTGTAGAGGAGGAAAATCTGGATTCTGAATTAGATCTAGTGACTATCCCTGGCCCTGCAAAGAGGAAGATCAGAAAGGTGAAGAAATCCTTTTTAGAAGAAGTTGTTGAAGAAGCTGAGAAGAGATATAAAGAAGAAACAGAAGAAGAGAAGAGAGCAAGGATAAAGAATAATATTGATGAAGAGCAGAGAAGGAGATATGTTCGTAGGCAGAATAAGGAAGCAAAGGAAGCTGGTCTTGCCCCTCCAAGTGTCAGTGGAAGCTCAAGCTCAAAGAAGAAGAAGCCAGTGGAAGTGATGGATATCCTGCCTCTCAGGACAGAAAGATCTTTTAATTCTAATGTGTCTGTGCCTCTGATAGAGAAATGGAAAGATGCTAAGACTCTTTGGTTTATCCAGCATTATATCCAGAGGCCACCTCTAGAGGATGAAAACTTAATCAACAGGACCTTCCACACTTGGATGAAGGCCTATGACCCCGACCTCTACAAGCAGTTGATGGACTCCACCATTCAGTTCAATCTGGAAGTTACTGCACCAGAGTTTCATTATCTCAACACTCTAATGAAAGGTGACCAGATTGACTGGGCAGACCTGAAGAAGCTGTTCAAGACAAAGGTGCTTATGGACTTCACTCCCTCAAATTCTGCAGAGCTCAGAACTGTTCAAGATCGCTTTCTGGATTAGTTTCTTGTGCCTAATGAAGATAGAAGATATGCATAGAATATGATTTTGCCTTGTAATATGTAAACTTCTCTGTACTGATTATTAATGAAATCACATATATCTTATGTTTGAAAGACAACTTCTTGTTGTCTAATTGTTTGCCTGATAAGATCTATCCTAAGATCTTGTCCTTATTTATTTTTCATGCTTATCTTTTCAGTTCTGGAGTTGTTTTAACATCATTAAAAATGGGAAAATTGTTAGGATAAATATTGTTAGTTTTGATGAGTTAGAAAACAAACCAGAAAATGTAATAGGACCATCTGGACCTGTTAGCCAGATGAGGAACTAGATTAGGACTTAGTCTAGGGGGAACTGCCAGACCAGAAGAGTCATCAGAAGAGTCACCAGAGGATTTCACCAGAGGACTCTGCCAGAAGACTTTACCAGAGAAGATCAGATCAGAGGCAGAAGACCTTCCCCAGAACCAGACGAGTCCTTACCAGACGAGTCTGGTGAAACAAAAGTAGCTTAGAATCATCTCCTGATTCTAAGGGAAGAACTGTTTCACATTCGTCTCTGGACCAGAGGACCTCTGGGTCACCTGGTATCTGGTCCAGCCTACTCTGAAGAATCAGAGTTATGCAAAGGATGCTTATGACCGTTGGTGCATTTAAATGAAGTCAACATGATCGGATTGGAAAGTCAAATGGAGAAATCAATCCAAGGATCTCACCAACCCAATCAATCAATTAAGGAATTGATTGATTGAAGTTTCCTTACTTAGAGATCTAATTAGATTAGCTCTCCAACGGCTAAACCCTAATCATCTCTATAAATACAAGAGTGCTGGATGAAGAAAATCTCTAGTTACTCGCACGAAGAAATACTCTCAAGCTTTACTCATACTCAAGCAATTAAGCACTCTTAGGCTCTTAATATTTATCTACTCTCAAAGGAGTTTTTTAGTTGGAACTAAACACTCAACCTGTTCATCTTTATAGACAAGGTTGGAGTTAGATATACTTTAGATCGAAGTCAGATCTAAAGTGTGTAACAATGAGCTGGTACTTGTAAATTCCAGTGGTTCGTAAGTGAGTTGTTTGGATAGTAAGACCCCTTTGATAAGGGAGAGTGGACGTAGGATTTTAACATCCGAACCACTATACATCGCGTGTTCTCTACTGCTTATTTACTTTTCTGCATACTTCATTAAGTTCTTACAAAAGGTTTTTTGTATCTAATTCAAGCTTCCGCATCGCTTTAAAACTGACTAGTGGGACCAACAATTTAAGTGCATACTTAAACAATTAGGACTGTTTACCAAACTGTAAGTACATAGAGTACAAGATTTTTGGCAAAAAAAGTTATATTTACACAAATTTATTTTAATTGAAAAATATTAGAGAAAACTATTTTTTTCGTCCTGTAACTTTGCCTCATTTTGATTTTCGTCCTGCTGACTTTCAAATTTTGATTGTAGTCCTGTAAATTTACCTTTTTTTTTTTTTTCGCCCTGCTAACTTTTAAATTTTAATTTTAGTCTTTTAACTTTATCGCTTTTTTATTTTAGTCCTATAAGGGTTAGTAGGTTGTAGGACCAAAATCAAAAAAATATATTAGTTACAGGACGAAAATTAAAATATGAAAGTCAACAAGACGAAAATAAAAAATAGGTGAAGTTACAGGACTAAAATCAAAATTTAAAAGTTAGCAGAACGAAAATCAAAATATAGTAAAATTATAGGAAAAAAAAAAAGTAATTTTCCCAAAATATTATCATCGCACCAAATTAAATAAACTTTGATTAGGAGTGTTGAAATATACAAGACTAGGAAATGAGTCATAGTTTGACTTATATTCGGACAGGACACGACACAAGTCTTCTTTCACAAAACTATCTACTAGGTGTCACTGTCACAGTGCCACGGCGGACGCCAAACCCTCCATTCCATTTCAACTTTCTGAACCCCCTTTCGAGTCCGTCGAATAAATTGCGCTACTTTACCGTTCTCCAAACGAACCTTCTCTTCCAACACAGGCACAGCTCCGCCAACTCAAGCCTTTAGGTTAGCTATTTCTCATGCTTACTATTTTCCTTTTCATTTTCAAGGAATTAATGCACTTTGCCTAATTTCTACTTTCTTTTTTTTATTACCTGGTAATTTCGGGGCGTTTGGCTTTCGGGATTTGTTATGTGCGTCTACATTTTGTTGAAGAAAGAAGGATAAGGTGGTGTTTGATATTTGTTCTAATTATGAGTATATTATTACGAGGAGTTTGTGAATTGTGTGAAAGGGCGCATGCCCGATTGAATTCAAAGCAGTAGTAATTACTTTTTCTTTTCTTTTTTTTTTTCGAAGAGAAGCAGTAGTAATTGCTTAATTAGTAAAAACATTGAAGAGTTTATGTTTCGGGAGAAATTAATAATTTTTGTTGAACGGATTGATTCACTGTGTGTTATACATGTTGTGAATTGCTTATTTTTTTTCGTGTGTAATTACTTCTCACGTTTACCTTTATTGAATTAACAAATTTCAGCTCCCTTATAATGTTGGTAAAAAGTTAAAATAACATTATACAATTCAGTAAAGACTCGAGTTCCAAATCTTGAATCTGGAGGTTTGAATAAAACCTCAAATGCCAATTGAGTATGATATTTTATGTTATTCAAACCCATTGGCTGCATCTTATCTTCTACGTGTAGAGGGTCTCCATGTGAAACATCACCATAATAATTATTCTTTGATAAGAACTATTTTAGTAGGCTGATAGATGAATATTGTGTCCACTGTGCCATTACTTATCTAGACCTCATTATTTATTAGTGACAAAATTGACCTAGAGCTAATTGACCATTCTCGTCGACTGCATCGCTACTTGTAAATTTTCCATTTTATTGACTTTTGTTTGGAAATGACATGTGATGCTGATTTGTGTTTCTGAGTTTCATATATTTTGAAATTGGCACAGGTCATGATGTTTTCACTCCATTCCCTCTGTTGATTATCTTTTTTCGCCTTTTGAAATTTAGTCTGCATCCTTATACCTGTCTAATTACCTTACACATAAAATTTGGATCTTCATCTAGTAAAAGCTTAAACAAAATACTTATTATATTATCATCAATATTTATCAGGTAATGGAGAACCAACCTCCAACAGTTGGATTTGAAGATGGGACAATTGATGTTGAACGTCTGCTTGTAGAACCCCAAGATGGGCATGCTTCAGTGGATAGTGTCATATGTTTTAATGAGAAGAACGTCATGGAAATCCAAGAGGTTTCCTGCAGTTTTGGTATATCCTAAAATTAAACAGTATTAACTTCTCTGTCCTCCTTGCAAACTAAAAAGGTTCATAAATGAGGAATTACTTTTTCAAGTTGGGGTGAATTTTGAACAGAACTTTTTGTACTTAAGCAAGATGTGGGAAAAGAGGTCAGAAAGGAAACGGGAACTAACATTGGAGTGATTATCCTGATGATTTAGCTTGTCATTGAGTTATATATTTGCATGCTCGTAGTTAAGATTCCATATATATGTTGTGTAAACTTTCTACAAGATGCCGGTCAATCATTTAGGATTTGTTTGCTAATTGCTACGTAATTATAGTGGTCAGGACTCAGGGAATCCACACTTTAAACTTTATAAATTTAAAGTTCATGATGAAAAGTATCAGTCTCTTTATTTTGAGATTTTGGTTGGGTGAGATTGTTGCTTTATGTCAAATCAAATATGAAAAAGTGACTGATATTGTGTTATTTAAATGATTTAAAAATGTGTAAGTATGCAGCTGTGACAAATACCACCGTTTCTCATAACTTCGAAATATATGCAGGTGCGGCAAATACTGGCATTGCTCACAAAAGGCGAGATATTTTCAATGGAGATGTATGACATAGTTGGTTATTTTTCTCAACTCATGGTTGATTGTGAATTTGTGATGAATGAGTTAAAATGATACTTCCTCCGACCAATTTTACTAGGCCAAAAACTTTTGGCACAGGTTTTAAGAAAGTAGATATATTGTGTGTAAAAGTAAAGGGGTTAGTGTAAAATATTGTCATTTTAGGAAACAACCTACTTACGTATTGGATGCCTAAAAAAAGAAAAAGTAGGTCTACTAATATTGGACGGAGGGAGTATGATTTAATGTTATCGTTCATCATTTTTTATCTTGGCTCTACCATTTTTAAATGATGTTGATGCATTTGTGTTCTCTTTTGGATGTCGTCATATTGCCTTTTTTCTACATATCAAGTTGTGCATGTGTGATATACTTTAATTTGAGGTTTGTTATGTGTAGGCATATTCATTGCACAATGAAGTTGAATGTGGATATTTTAGATTGCACAATGATTTCTGTAGCATGGGAGAAGAATATCTTCTAGGTGGGTATCCTCGTTTTCATTTTTTGTTCCAACCTCCCCCCAAATAAAGAAAGTAAAATAAATGCATCGGGTATGCAGGTGTTGAATTTGCTGAAAGTATTGCAAACCCAAATTATGTTTCAAGCGAATGCTTGCAAACTTCAGTTTCAGACAATTCAATTCTGGCCACTGGTAGTCGTAATGTTTCCCCGTGGAAAACAGATTTATTCGGAGTAATGGAAGTGCCCTGCTGCCATAACGAAGAACATAATATCAAAAGCTCTGAATTTGGTGACATCGGTAACCCTTGCCACAACTCTGAAATATTGATCGAGGAGAAGCCTGTAAAATTACAGGATATCAGCAAGTTTCAAGATATTTCGAGCTGCTCATTTCAAGATGCACTATCTGATGAAAATACTAGCATTCCCCAATCGGTCGAGATGTTATGTAGTCCAGAAAATGAGAAAAATGATGAATCAGGAACAAGCCAAAATGGCCACACATATGGATTTCAGGAGAGTGATTCATTAGTAACATCACTTCCTACACAAAAGAGATCACGGAGGCCCACACAAAGGTACATTGTCGAAGTAGAAGATCTCGTACCAAGACAATCAAAAAGAAAGCGGGAGGTTTCGTCTACAACCTTTAAGGATAAACCTCTACGGGTTAAAGATCGTAAAAGATGTCACATGGGATCTAGAGAAATTACCCTACCTGCTGAAGAGTCTTCTGTTAAAGCTATTCAAGTGCCGTTTGCCTCTTTAGTGCATAAAGAATGTCCAAAGACTCCTGCATATGATATGATAAGGGTTAGAGCGTGATTTCTTTTGATCATAACTATTATTTGCATTTGTTACAAATATAAGTCCATGAATTTTAAATATTAGTTCACGTATCTAGTCAATCTCAAAATAATGAAGCTGGCATTTTCATATATGAACAGGTGCATAGTTCAGATAGAGGAAATGTGATGACTAAGCCAAGAAATAACCGTTTTACTCCGGAGAATCAAAGGAAAAAAGACGAGTGCATCCCAGCCGTTCATCTAAAGAAAAGGAGTGACAGTATCTCAACCTTAACTCAGAAGAAAAAGAGCGAGGATTTTACAGGAGCTCATATAAAGAAAAGTGATGAATTATCCATAACCATTCATCTTATAAACAGTAATGACAATTTCACAGCAGCAAGTCATAAGAAAAAAGATGAAAATGTTACCCGAGCTCGTTTGAAGAGAAGGAATGACCGTCTCACAGCCCTAAGCCAGAAGAGAAGCGATGAATCTGTATATACAGTGAGCCCAAAGAAGAAGGACGGTTGTCTTAGATTAGTACGGCAAAAGAAAAGAGATGATTACGATTATGATTACGATTATGCCCCTGCTCAGAGCCCTGAAGAAGTTAATGGTAGGAGGAAGCATCATAGACTGTGGACTATTTCCGAGGTTAATAGTTTAATTGATGGTGTCTCTGAGCATGGTGTTGGACGTTGGAGTCGAATAAAGAAGGTTTTTTTCTCTTCATCTGCCCATCGTACCTCTGTTGATCTCAAGGTGAATGTTACTTCTTTTCAGCTATGGTATTCTCGTATGATTCCGTTTGATTCTGAAATTGTTTTTTGCTCGCAATGTTACTCAGGACAAATGGCGGAATCTTTTGAAGGCAAGTGGCATGCAGGGAGAATGCAATAATGAGGTTACTTTCCATCATTTCTTTCGTATTACTGAAATCCTTCAGTCCAAACGCAACCTAAGAATGAGTTTGTTCAACTGCTGAATTTTATTCATATTATACAACATTTGTTGATATATTTAGTTTTGAGTAGTGTTGAAATTGATGCAGGGAGAGAAGAAACGGAACGTGGCTTGGCGACCTCTGCCAAATTCTATCCTGCGGCGTGTTTGTGAATTGGCAAACATGTATCCCTATCCCAAAGGCGGGAATGCCAAGATTGGACGTGATCATAATCGTGTTTCTCCCGATAGAAGTACAGACATTACATTGAGTGACTATAAAAGAATCTTACGAAGTATTAATGACAATTGATTCTTCTCTAGTATGAGGCCTAGCTTAGACATTTTTTTTTCCAACTTTTTACAAATTTCCCTCGTTTCGACGCTTGTGCGTCTATCCTAAACCATGAAGGAAGGATTGAGGGGTTTTCGGACTTTTTCCACTGATTTTTGAGGGTGCCACGTTGTTACAGTAATTGTGAGGTGTTGTGAACAATAATCTTATGCAATCATTGACAGCTAAATCCAGTTCTTAATAGAGAGAATTATGCCATTTTAGGTTTGTTTTTGTTTTTTCTTTGCCATTTGAAGCACAAGAATGCATGGTTGCATTTTATCATCCAATTCCCAGGCTGTCCTGGTGCTGCCAGATTAGTAGTTGAGTGCCTTTTTGGGCAGGATTCGTGCAAAATGCAACAATTCGTGCATGATATATAGATGAAAAATATAGATTAAGCCTTAATTTGTCCAATGTAACGAATACTGTAAAGTGCAATAAAGTTTGATACGAGGTATAAGCCAGCTAACGCAATCTGGATCGATGAGTTTTACGGCTAAATAGGTTCAATTAAAGAAATGCAGAGTCTTGTTTGTATTTTGTTGTTTAATCTAAAACAATAGTACTCTTTCTATCCCATATTCAATTGCCCATTTGCTAAAAAGTAAGTTTAATATTACATTGTTCATTTCATAAATAATATAGTTATATTTATTTATCACAATTAAAATGCATTTTTTTTTTTTTATTTACTACAATACTACTAAAAACAATTTTGTTATGTATAACTTTAATAAACAACTCAGCATATTAAAATTAAAATTGGTGCCTACTAGGCAATCGAGTTCGGAATGTATGAAAGGATGTGATTATTTTATTAATACATACTACTATAATTTGATAATTGTGTAGCAAAGCAATAATGTTGTACACAAAGTTAAGGTAATTATATGTACCAAAGCAATAATGTTTTACATAAAATCAAAGCAATATGTTATTTATTGTATCATGCATACATACATCGTAAGACACAATTATATTTGAATTCCACCGACGTGTTTGGGTGGGTTGTACACTCAAAAAACATGAAATATTATTGTGTTGATACAACACAAACACACTGGAAAACCAAACACAAGCATTAAAGCATATATATATATATATGCCAATCAATAGTATAGTATATAGGAGGGTTGGAGGCGTTTAATTAACCATCATCGATCTCCTCCAGTAGGGGTGCCCCATTGATTATAGTTTTCCCTTGGTATGTTATGATGGTTCTCATCCGGATGGCCCGACGTCACCGAGCCGTGTGCCTCGACGACATCATCTGTGAGAGGAGCTGCCTCCAGGCATACGGAAGCCATCAACGCAATCAACACAAACGCCACCACCTTCATTTTCCTCCGCCTGCCCAAACAAAAAACAGCTTAGAAATGCATCATTAATTTTGTAATGCCAAAAACTTCAAAGATATATATATATATATATATATATATAGCTGATTACTTGAGAGTTGAAAAATATAGGTAGTAATTACGTACATGTGTTTAAATACTCACTTATATTTAATTTGTAGTGAACTGAAAATGGGGTTTTGTATTTTTGATGTATATATATATTGCAGTTTACTGACCTGGGACTAGCAGAAGCAATCTGACTAAACATGGCTGGACTTGATTGGATATATATAGCAGATAGGAAAACTACTACTCCCCACTCCAAACTTATTAAATTAATTAAATTAGATTTAATTAAAAAATATTAATTAATATGTATAAAATAATGACATAAATATAAAAAATATAATTATAAAAAACAATATTGCTTTATTATCATTTGTGGAAGTATCGATTCAACAAGGGATTACTTATTTGTTTGGTCATATATATTAATTAAACTTGACAAAACAAATTATGAACTTGGTTAAAAGGAGTTTTACGTGAACTCACTAATAAGTAATACTTCATCTGGCATTCCTATATAGATGGGAAGGAAGCAAATTAAGAAAGTGCATGGATGAATGGGTAGGAATTTGAGAGATAATTGTATAAACATTTATGTATAAAGTTAAAAACTTATGAATTGAATTATGTGTTAGTAAGAATCCAAAAATAATGACATTTTATGTAAAATTGAGGGTATTTTCGCGCAAAAAAAAGAAAAAAAAAACGTGAAAATTTATACTGTATAAAAAAAGAAAAAAGAAAAACAGCCTATACAATTAAATATATTTAAATGTTATATTTCGTAGGCTAAAAATTATTTTATATAAAATTCATGTGAATTTGGTGTATTTTATATAATTTTTTTATTTAAGTTTATATGGTATCAGCAATAATTAGACAAGGGTGAGTGGATGAGTAATATTGCCTTTTTCTTATTTTTATAATCTAGCAATTATTATAAAAAGGAGAAATTCTTGCCTAAGTTGCTTAAATAGGAAAAGTCCACTTGGCGAGTGGGAGCTGTAATCACAAAAGTCAACTTAATTAAGAGATTATGGATTTACTGTTTTAGGCTCTTTATGATTCAAGTGGAAATGAAATCAGGATGTGGAGAAGCCTAGAACCTTTTTGAAGCACAATACATAACATAATTAGACCTCCCTTTAATTATCCCCCTAAAATTTAACTGGAAAAATCATATATTGATAAAAAAATTATACAAATGATGCAATATATATAATACTACAATTTGTGAAATATATTTACGTTGTTTTTATGTTAAATAGTTTTACTGTACAATTACTTCACAATTTTCTTTTTATAGCATAACAACTATAATATTTTATTAATGAAACAATTAATATTGACATATTTATATGTTCTCATGAAATAAACTAATACGTATTATTTAAAAAATAATACTCACTCTATCCATGAAGAATATGCACCATTTTTTGCACGTCATTTAATACAATATGTTGGAGGGTATTTAGAGGTCTTCTGAAGTCCGTTTATGAACGTAGTGATTATTTATGGTAATGTTTCTATGAATACTTATCATAAACAATCACTTTATTCATAAACGGACCTCGCAAGACCCCTAAATACCCTCCAACATATTGTATTAGTCTACATGCAGAAAATGATGCATACTTTTCATGGACAGAAGGAGTATACATAAATGAATCTGGTTTACATAAAGTATGAATTTATAAATATACATTTAAAAACAGATTTAGTCAAAAGTATATAAAAATGAATAGTTCTAGTGTGCACTTGAGTGCATGATATGGACTTGGATTTTGAATAAAATACCTCATGCAGAAATTAGTAAAGAAATATCAGTGATATCCCAAGAAATAGTCAGTATTACCCTAAAAAGTAATCAGTAATACCTCAACTACAAAATATACATAGTTCGGTATGTTTTTGTGTGTTTTGAAAAAATCAAGAAGTCAAAATTAATTTTAAATAGCAAGTGCATGCTAAAATTTGTATACAATGATACACTGTAATATTGTAAATAACATGCAATGATTTATTAAACTATAGGATTTTCATGATATATAACTTGTGTTGGGATTGGTTGCCATCTACACCACACGAAACGGGTCGTATATTGGCTAAAATATTTTTGTCCGGTCACAGTGTAGTCAACTAACACCCTTTTTTGGGAATAATTTTTTTTAAGGCCAGTAAATTAGGGGGTAGCAAAAGAAGGACCACAGGTCTTCGGGCTGGCAATTTAAGGACACCAGATTTAAGATGTTGCAATTTGAGGCCAAATTGGCCCGAATTGACTCTAATTGGAGCTAATTCGGGTCAACCTGGCCTCAATTTGCTAAATTTTAAACCTATGGTCCTTAAATTGACAGCCTCAAAACCTACCGTCCTTCTTTTACTACCTTTCATTACAAGATTTTCACGTTTTAGCAACAAAAAAATTATGTTGCTAATCAATGAATTTGCATTTAGTAACGGATTTACAACGAATATTTTTCATTGTTATTATGCTCGTTGCTAAATATGTCAACAAAATAGTATCGTGTTAGTAAAAAATACCGACAGATTATCAACGGATTACCAACAAAAAATAAAATATTTATTTATATGACCAATTTGTTGGTAATCTGTTGGTAAAACGGTTAGTGAACATAATCCGTTGTTAAATTATTGTGGTAATTTTTTATTTCGAATTAGCACTAATTAACCCTTGATTTCGAGATATTTTATACACATTGCACCCGTCCAACACTACTTTGAGACATAACTATTACCTTTCTAAATATAAGTATATATTTTAAAAAATTAATACAAAAAAATAAATGCTTCTTCCTCATACCAACCCCACGCCCCAGTCATTTTTCACCCAAAGTTTAGACCGTCGTCCCCACCCACCCCGGCCCTCACCTCTACCGTCCAACCCCAAGTTTTTGACCGTCAATGGTGCTGAGGTAGAATAGTGTGAACTACACATAAGCAACAGGCTTGGTTTTGGCCGATCGAGGACCATGTTCCAAGCACGTGTATAAAATAGCCCGAAATCGGGGTCATGTCTCAAAATAGTTATTTTTACAATTTTTTTTAAATATATATTTATATTTATAAATAAAAAATATTTATTTTTAAAGTAGTATCGGACGGGCTCCACGAGTATAAACTAGTCTAATATCGGGTGTCATGTGCCGAGTACGTGAAATTTGAGTCGTATTAGATCTAATTTGAGATTAAATTTTTAAGACCACAACTTAGAGGGTAGCAAAAGAAGGACGGTAGGTATTGGGGCTGGCAATTTAAGGATCATAAGTTTAAAATTTTGCAAATTGAGGTCAGATTGGCCCGAATTAGCTCTAATTAGAGTCAATTCGGGCCAATTGGCCTCAAATTGCAACATTTTAAATCTAGTGTCCTTAAATTGCCAGCCTGAAAACCTATGGTCCTTCTTTTGCTACCCCCTAACCTATTGGCCTAAAAAAAAAAAATTATTCCCCCCTTTTTCCTCTTCTTCCTCAATCTCATTTCAATGTTTCTAATTTTCACAATAGAACCACCGATATGTAGAGACAAACTTTGAATATTGTCTTAGCCAAGATTTCGGAAATTGTACAAGCAAAATCAACAGGGATCCTTGAGAGAGAGGGAGTAGAGGGAAAAGATGATAGAGAAAAATATAATGGGCTTTAGTATTTACTCTTGGATAAAAAATCTAATTACCCAACTCCATCTCCACCTTTCACTACAAAAAAACATAAAATTGTCTATGTAATACAAAAATTTTCAAAAAAAATAAAAAATTGTAATGAAAATTGTCTCAAAATTGCTTATAATTTTTTAAATTATATATATAAGCATTTTTATTATCTACCTATAAACAAAAATTGTATGTAGGCGAATTGTTTGTGGGTAAATTTTTGTTTGTAAATTACCTGTAGATAGTTAATGCATAAGAATTTCAGTTTGTAGGTAAATTGATTTCGTAGAAAAATTACTTGTAGGTTGAGGAATGAAAGTGTCTATATAATTATAAAATTTTGTAGACAAGTCCACTACATTAATTTTTTGTTGAAAAATTTCATAGGTAATTATAATTTCGTATGCAATTTTTTATTTTCTTAGTGTTTTTTTTTCAATGCCTATACAACGTTCCATATCTAGAAAACTAGGATTTCATCATAGTTTAACCCACTCTCACATACCTTGAACAAAAAACACAAAATTAGGGGTATATTGAATTAGGATTTTAAAGAACTTTTTTTGCTGAAAAAAGTCATGCAGATTTTAAAAGACTTTGTAGGATTTTTATGACTTTTAAAATTTTGCAAGATTCTATAAGACTTTTTAAATCAGGATTTTAATGGATTCTATAAGACTTTGTGAACTTTGCAGAATTTCATGGATTTGTGACATACAAAGAGTTCAAGATTTTTTTTCATACATTCGAATTCAAAAAGAGTCAAAGACAAAAAAAATATCTCCATAGTATCACGTCCTCCTAAATAGCATCCGTCCACATATCCATAACTATACTAGTACTCCAAGCATTAGCGTCTTGTCGCTCTTGCTCTTGGGTTTGAGTAATAGGCTCAAAGTTATGGTCTTCATTAATCAGTAATGTTGAAGATGAAGGTTCGTCCACTGGTTCAACTGGAAATTCATCAGAACGATATTCTTTGTGAAAGTTATGTAGAGCTGCACATGCTAATACAACTTATGCTTGTGTTTTAATTAAAAATGGAGGTGTTGACTTAAAAATTGTGAATCTTGATTTAAAAATACCAAATATTCTCTCGATCACATTCCTTGAAGACGCATGACGAAGATTGAACAATTATTTCTCATTTTCAGGGTCATTACCCTGACCTGCAAAATCTTGTAGATGATATCTTACACCTCGAAATGGAGCAAAAAACTGACGTCAATTAGAAAATCCACAATCCATCAAAAAATATTTACCTATTTACATATGATAATACTAATAATATTAATATAAAAAATAAGTATTTACCTTGTGGCACTTTAAGTCCATTCCTCCTTGTTATACCCTCTCACCCACTAAGAACGTACATGAACTCCAAATCAAAATTACAAGCGATTAATACATTTTTTGATATCTTTCCATGACGGTCACGATAACTGCTTACATTTCGTTCCCTTACCATTGCTGGAATATGTGTCCCGTCAATAGCTCCAATGCAATCCTAATACAACTATTTTCGCAAGAAAAATATAAATATAGTAGTGTCGTTTTATTTATAATTTTTATTGTTAGATAATTATTACATAACTTGATAAAAGGGAAGAACCTTGTGCTTTCTCTGATTGTAGCAGGTACGCTTGAACCTAGTTTTTGAGAAGTTTCACATGGTCCAAGTCTCTTATCCATACACCAGTTGTATCGGTCCTAGGGCTGGATCGGTACGGTATACCGTACCGAAAATTGCATACCGCATACTGTACCGAAAAGTTTGGTATGGTAAAATTTCATACCGGGAATACCAAAATTTCGGTATGCCTAAAAATTTATATCTTACCATACCGAATAATCGATATACCGTTACATCCCGAAAATACCGACATATACCGATATTTTTTGCATACCGAAATTAGAAAATGTAAAGGTATACAGTTTCATACCGATATATACCGATAATATTTCGATATTTTGGTATATATTGAAATATAAAAAATTTAGAATATTCATACCGTTACCGTACTGAAATTTCCGGTATACCGAAATTCCGGTATTTTCGATATTTTTTCGGTACGATATGCATGGTATTTCGGTATTTTTGATATTTTTTCCCACCCCTAATCGGTCCCAATAATTTTTCTACTCAACTCAAAAGTTCCAAAATACCCTGAAATTAATAGAAAAATATACAATCAAAGTATCGAGACTATAAAATCATAAATTTTATAATAACGAGTAAAATAAAGAATCTTATTATACTATATTTCCAAACCTCTCCAAAATGATGTGTCAACACCACCTTATTCTTAGGGTGATGTGGCATGTCCAAAATCTCTCTATTTCAAAATACAGAATTCTAATTAAAAGTTATTTTAGGCATTGTTTAATTTTTACTAAGACTTAATCTACACCATATATTTTACACTTTTAATCTCAACCATACATTTCATTTTGTATTTTCTATAAATGTCAAATCTCTCTTTAGTTTCATTCTAATTCACAACCCTAATCCTCATCTCTTCTCTTCATTTTCTCATTTGTTGTGTACTATGTGAAGAAATATAATTTTATTTTTTGTTCGTTTGTTTGGATTATTTCTGTAATTTTTTGTGTAGATCACCATCCCTCTTTTTTTGCAGGTAAACAAATTTATTATGTACATGGAGATGATTAGGCTCACATTATAAGAAAATTATATGTGCATCTTGAAGATAATTCGAACGTATTCAGAAATTATTTGTAAGTTTCTAAAGTATATTTATATTCATATCTTTACATTTGTGTTTTTTTAGAATCCACCATCAATAATTTTTTCTCTTTCAATAAGAAAATTCTCTCATCACACGTCTACGATTTTGATCCAACTATTATTCTTTCCCGAATAAGGTGTGCGTTATTGTTTTATATTTTTTCGTTTTGTATTGCAGGTAACCTAAAAGTGATGTAGAGACATTTTTTCATGGTCGAACGATATCTCTTCTTAGATATTTTTGGAAGTTATTTTTGTAAAGTATTGATAGATGTGAAATTTTTGTAGGAGAAAAATAAAATATTTTGGAAAAGATATTGTTACCAAAATGATGTATAATACCAAAAATATTCTGCCATCAAATATAATATATTGCCTTCAATAATAGATTGTAATAAAAAAGTATATTTTTGGATAAAATTATGTGGCCAAAATAGACTATTAAACTGAAAGATATAGATATTTTTTCTATACTAGGATATCGATTTTTCTTTAATATTTTTAACATAAAAATATTTAAAAAATATTGTAATTTATAAATAAGTAAAAAGCTGTTATTTCTTATATAATTAATTTATATATTTTTTCTTAAAATATGTGGAATAATTTTTTTATGGATTGAAAATTATAGTGTTGGGAAAAAAAGGACATTAAATTTATTTACTAACAATTTCAGTACTATAACTTTTAAAGTATCTTACTCTAAAATAAAATAAATCTGAGTATATTTTAATCAATGAAAACATAACATTTACCTAAAATATGGAATATTATTTTAAATATTATATTAGTGCAAGTTGATTTTTTTCACGGTTGATTTTTTTCACGGTTGATTTCTCTTCTAAAATATTTTTGGAAGTTATTTTTACAAAATATTGATAGATGTGAAATTTGTAGGAGGGAATTGAAATATTTCATAACAGATATTGTTACCGAAATAGTGTATGATACTAAAAAAATCTTGACATCAAATATAATATATTGCCTTCAATAATAGATTATAATACAAAAATTTATTTTTGGATATAATTGTGACGCCAAAATAGACTATTAAACTGTAAAGTACATATACTCTTTTATAGTCTAGGATTTCAATTTTTCTTTTATATTGTTTTAACATACAAATATTAAAATACTTTTTTCGAACAATTTTTTTTTTAGATATTTTTAGAATTTATTTTTGCAAAATATAGGTAGATGTAAAAGTTGCAGAAGGGAATTGAAATTTTTCTGAAAAGATATTGTCACCGAGATAGCATATAATTCTCAAATAATATTGCCACCAAATGAATATACCTTCAATAATAGATTGTAACACAATTTTTTATTTTGGATAAAATTCTACCTGCAAAATAGAATTTGAAACGGTAAAATATAGATATTATTTTGTAGAGTAGGATTTCGATTTTTTTTTTTAACAATTGATTTTTTTTTAACTTTTTTTATTTTCAAAATATCTATATGTAAATTGAATTAAAAAAAGACTAAGATTAATACCTAAACGCCATTTTTATTTGTTGAATTGTGTTATAAATACCAACACATTAATCAATTGTTCACACACAAACATCTACACAATATTTAATTTAACTATGACATCATTTTTGTCAAATGTTACCTTTAGATTTGAAATGTGTGATTCTATCTGCAGATTTAAACTTTTGTGTTCGATTGTTATTGTATCTTCATACCATGGGGAAAAACTGGGCATGCAAGTATACAACAACTGTAATTTTAAGTAATATTTAATGTGAGTTTGAATGTGAATTAGTTAATATTTTTTAAATGTTCTATTTATTCATGTTTAATATTTTTTTTTATTGTTCATTGAATTATAAGTACAATTTTAATATTATATCAAAATTACAAGATATTTAAAAAAAGTTAATGTCTATAATTTGAAATAATAATAATAGTTTTTTTTTCAATCCGCGAAATTCGCGGGGATACACACTTGTTATTGTTATAAAACAATCAATCAAAGTACACAAAATAACACAAATATTGTTATAAAACAATCAATCAAAGTACACAAAATAACACAAATAATTACGACTTATCAATTAAATTTACATACTCATTAACCTAGGTGGTCAATTCAAATTAATTAATCACACAATTTAAACAATGAAACAAATTATTTAAATAAATAAATATTCATGGAGAAACAACAATTATTAAACCAAATATAAAAAAGGGGATAAAATCAGATGATTGAGAGATGAGAGAAAGCTAGAGAGAGAAAGGATGAGTTGGTGAGGAGGGTAGCTGATAGGAAATCGAACCCTTTTCCCGAGCATTTTCCTGTGAGGCAGAAACTTAACCTTAGTTCTGATAGGATTCAGGCAGAGACAGAAAGAAACCGAGTTCAAGACGGTAACGATGTCGATTTTTGGGATAGGTTCTTGGAGTTTGATCGAAGGAAGGTGGTGTCGTTCTTCTTCACTAATTTCCTTGAAGGTTGTAGCATTAATCTTATGAGATCGCTGTTTAGTGAGATTGGAGAGGTGATCGATTTATTCCGACCAAGAAAGAAGGATAGAAGGGGAAAATCCTTTGGTTTCGTGAGGTACGCGGCGAACTTCGACGCACAAAAAATTCTAGAGAAATTGAATAATGTGTGGGTGGGAAGCTTCAAGATTAGGGCTTACATTCCCAAATTTAATAGGAACAAGTCAGCTACTAGGGAGACAAGGAATCAACAAAATACAATTTCAACTCTCAGTGGGATGAGATGCCCAAAAAAATCTTACGCAAACTTGTTCGAGGTCAAGGAAAAGCAAAAAATGGAGCAAGTTATTCAATTTAATACCAACCATGAAGAAATGAAGTGGCTCAAGGATTGTTTCACCGCTCTATTAAGGTCAGGATTTACATGGGATGATCACTACGAAGAGATCTAAAGTGAATGTGGAGCACTTTTGAAACTAAGATATATGGGAGACGATGTTGTTCTCCTTGAGAATGCGTCTGGGAAATTTTTTAACGAACTGGTGAGGGATTTGGATGAATGGTTTAAACATTGGTTAGAATGGTTCTGATCTGGCCACCGGGTTCTTCACTCTAGTGGGTGACCCGGGTTCGATTCCCTTCGGGAATGAATTATGAGAGTTATAAGGTGGGCCTGGAGATTTCTTGGAATATATGGAGATTTGGTGAACTAATCTAATTACTAACAACTAACATTTAGCGATAAAAAAAAAAAAGAATGGTTCCGATCTTGGAAGGAAATAGATGTGTATCATAAAAGAATTATGGCCGCGGCTAATAACACCCGAACTTTTGCTCATTACACCCGTTGCTCTTCACACCCGAACCTATATTTTTATTTTACTCAAAACACCCGTAATATATTGTCTATTTTACCCCTCAACTTAAATTTCAATATTTTCATACACCCAAATCTTAAACCCTAAAATAAACCCCCACACACAAATCAAAAACTAAAAAAAAAACCCCACACCCAAAACGCAAAACAATCACGCACCCACACCCAAAACGCAGAGCACTCGCACACAGAAGACTAGAACAAGGAAAAAAACACAGAATGTTTGGCTAACAGTGGCCGAACTTTGGTCATGATGTTTGGCTAACAGTGGTCGAACTTTGTTCATAATGTTTGACCAACACACAGCCGAACTTTATTCATAATGTTTGGCCAACATTGATCGAACATTTATCATTGCGTTTGGCCAACTCTGGCCAAACATAATGATAAATGTTCGGCTCTGGTTTGCCAAACATGCGCGATTTTCAGAATTCTTAAACCTCAAAATCGTCATCGTAACTCAAGTAATACAACTTTTAAACCCTAAATATTCTTCTCTATATAGATTTATACCATAACACATCATATAGAACAATAAACTCATAGAAATTTTACATTACATGTATTTTTCGAAGTGTATTATTCCTCCATGGCATTTATCATGAGTATTGATTTAAGTGGTTGGGTGAAAAATGAAGAAGCAAGAGTTTGGGTGTGGGAGAAATAAAGTCACGATCAACAAGAAAAAATATTGGATTGGTTGTATTGAGCAAAACTAAAATTTATATTTTAATAGATTTTAAGTGGTAAAGGGTATAATAGTCTAATTACATTGGGCTATTTTGGTAAAATAAATATTTCGGGTTTAAAGAGCAAAAGTTCGGGTGTTAATAGCCGCGGCCAAGAATTATTTGGACTAAATGGATCGGAGTTCCGGCTCAAGCATAGAATCAAAGATTTTTTGCTACAATAAGTTTACAGTTTGGTAAGATGTTGAAGATGGACGTTGCGACAGAAAATAAATCCAGATTGGATGTAGCAAGGATTTTAGTCTATGTCCCCTTCTTAAAGGAGGTGAACCAAACTCTTCAAGTTCGAGTAGATGATAGAATCTTCTCGATCAAAATTATGGAGGAGTTAGAATCATTTTCAGAGGGCTACCACTGGAACGAGAAGAAGAACGATGATGAAGAGGTCGAATCCCATTGGTCGGAGGGTTATAGGAAGTCTCTTGTGTTCGGCCCGGCGGAGGCGTTCTTGGTTGATTGAAATTCCAGCGTGAACGGAGAAGCAGAGGTAGAGCCGTCGATTAAAATCACTGGAGACAAGTTTCTTGGGTTGGAGGAAAAAGGCGGCTGCAAAGGGAGGGGAGTTTTTCCCAACAAAATAGGAGTCATGATTGTTCCATTGAAAATGTCAATTTTTCCTCTCATGAGGCGGTGGTGGGTCCACGATATCACAATATAAAGAATCATTCCCTGAAGTGGGCCATAATCCTTTTTTAATTAATATTGCTGGAATTAATGAGGATTTTCCCCCAGGATTTGAACTTACTGGGCCTCAAAGTTTAAAAAATAAAAATATTAACTTAGGCCCAGTAATAAGCCCAGCTTCGGATGAGTTTCCTCCTGGTTTTGGACCTGTGAGTGCTGCCCCGTTAGTGGCTTTTGATGAGTCTTATGACTTGGATTCTCCTCCCGGGTTTGGGCCGAATCAAGATAGCTCGCAAAGGATTAATCTGTCGACTGGTGAAAACATTGAAATAAGATGGGATCCTAACTCTGGCAACAAGTTGTTCGACCAAAATTTAGAAAAGGATGCCCGCATGGGCGTAGCTCAGCTGGTTCCTGGGTGGCAGATTGCTACAAGGACGCAGGATCGAGCCCTGGCAGCCGCAGTGTGGGAGTTTTATCCCTCCAATGTGGGGGATAGCTCCTTGTGGGCACCAGGCACTGGTCCTCCCACCTAATGGGCCGCTGAGTCACCATGATTTACTTCCTCCACCCAATCCTGTCGGGCCAGGGGGTGGGGGCCCTGGGGGCGAGGGCTTCGCTTTTTGCTACAAAATTTAGAAAAGGATATTAATGTTCAAGGCGTGGTGATTAATGAGGTGCCTGCTCAAATTAATTGCCGATTGAAGCCCCAAGCTATCGGTAATTGTGAATTCTCTTCCACTCAGAGTAGGGAAAAAAGTGGCAGGCCAAAAAGAAAGCAATAGCCAAAAGCTGGTACGCGTTCGTTGGTGATATGGCTTCGCCTTCAGAGCTTGAATCAAAGGCGAAATTAGATCGAGGTAAAGGCAAAATTAAAGAAGGCAACTCGAAGAATCCAGGAATGGAAGAAGCAAAAAAAAGTTTGGGATGTGGGGAAGATGATAGGTCTGGTTCCGACGGAGACAGAAGCAGAAACAATCTCTAAAATAGCCAAGCTTGAGAGTAAGGATAGAAATCTGGAGTTGCTAGGCAAGGAGAGAAATAAGAATTATGTCTAATGAAGATTCTTTCTTACAACATAAGAGGCTTGGGGAGCAGGGTCAAGAGGAAGAGGTTCAGGAGTTAATAAGAACGCATAAAATAGATTTATGTTGCATACAGGAGACGAAGTTGGAGACATTGAACAAAATTTTTTGCAGAGGTATTTGGGAGTAGGAAGTTTTGGATGGGCTTTCCAACCTTCAATAGGCAGATCCGGGGGAATTCTTTCTTTGTGGAATATTGAGGTATTTTCTTGCTTAAGTTCTTGGCACATGGATGGAGTACTTATTGTGAATGGTTTGTGGGGACCTGATAGATTGCACTGTTGTATCTTGAACGTGTATGCCTCTTGTTTTTTTACTGATAAATTGGTTTTATGGGATAGAATTATTTTGGTCATTAGACAGAATCTATCGTCTTGTATTTGTGTCATTGGGGACTTTAATTCTATCCGTCTGTTATCTAAGAGAGAAGGTAGAGGAGTATTGTCGTGCGCTAGAGATATAGCTGCTTTTTGATGAATTTATTCGTGAAAGTGCTTTGGTGGACTTGCTACTACATGGGAGAAATTTTACGTGGTACCGTCCTGATGGTACATGTAAAAGTAGATTAGATAGAGTGTTGGTGAATAATCTCTGGTTGTCAAAGTGGCCAAACTCTTTCCATAGAGGGTTGAGGAGGTCCATATCAGATCATAGTCCCATAATGCTCGAGATAAAGGCGAAAGACTGGGGGCCAAAACCGTTTAGAAGTATTGATGCTTGGCTTTCACACCCAGGGTTCAAAGAATTTGTGAGTAATAAGTGGAATTCTTATGAGATCGAAGGGTGGGGGGGATACGTTGTCAAGGAGAAATTCAAGCTGCTCAAGGAGGATGTGAAAATCTGGAACAAACAGGTATTTGGTCACCTGGAATCAAAGATTGGGAGCCTTAAAGAAGAAATTCACAAACTGGACTTGCTAGATGAAGTGTTTGATCTCGATGACCATGAGATTATCTGACGAAAGGAGGTGCCAGCTTTGTTACTGAGGGATCTGAAATGGCGAGATGGTTTGTTAGCTCAAAAGTCTCGAAGTAAATGGCTAAGAGAAAGTGATGTAAATTCCAGTTTCTTTCACAAGGTTATCAACAAGAGGAGGAAGAATAATGAAATTGCCGGTATTGATATTAATGGCGCGTGGTGTGAGGAAGTCAAAGATGTCATGGAAGGAATTTCAGATTTTTTTTAAAGCTCATTTCCAGAAAGAGGAAAGAAGAAGGCCTTCATTATCCCTGAACTTTTCAGCCAAAAAAGTTTCAGAGATGGACAATGAAATGCTGATTGCACCCTTTACTGAGGAGGAAATTAGAGAGGCTCTTTGGTCCTGTGATAGTTCGAAAAGTCCAGGGCCAGACGGTTTCAACTTCAGTTTCTTGAAAGAGTTTTGGCAACTGTTAAAACCTGATTTTTTGCGGGTATTTGGTGAATTCCAGCAGCATGGAAGGATCGTTAAAGGGCTCAACCCGTTCTTTATAACTCTTATTCCGAAGAAAGATGGGGCGAGCGGGATAAATGATTTTAGACCCATCTCTCTTATTGGTGGTGAGTATAAAGGCATCTCTAAAGCTTTGGCGAGGAGACTCAGCAAGGTGCTTTATTCGATTATTTCGGAAAATCAGAGTGCATTTATTGGTAATAGACAAATTTTGGATAGCATTGTGGTCCTCAGTGAAGCTATTGATGAGGCGAAAATAAAAAGATTAGAGAGGGTGTCCTTTAAGATTGACTTTGCCAAGGCGTATGATTCAGTGGATTGGGGTTTTTTGAATTTAATCATGGAGCATTTCAATTCCAGCCCACTTGGCGCAAACGGGTGATGGAGTGCGTTACTTCGGCCTCAGCATCGGTCCTGGTCAAGGGAAGCCCATCAGGTGAGTTTAAATTAGAACGTGGTTTGAGACAAGGAGACCCCCTATCACCTTTCTTATTGTTTATTGTAGCGGAAAGCTTGAGCATTATGATGACAAAGGCTAGCGAGGAAGGTTTATTCAGTGGAGCTTTGATTGGAAGAAAAAGAGTGAGAGTCTCCCATCTGCAATTTGCAGATGATACGATTATCATCGGTGATGCTTCTTTGGAAAATGCCTGGACCATTAAAAGAGTTCTAAGGAATTTGGAGTTTGTCTCTGGGCTCAAGATTAATTTCAACAAATGTTGCATTTATGGAGTTAATGTTGATACTAGGAGGCTTGGAGATCTAGCTGAAATTTTGGGATGCAGCACGGGCTCTCTTCCTTTCACTTATCTTGGAATTAAAGTCGGAATGAGCCAAAACAGAATTGAGGATTGGAACGGAGTGGTCCAAAAAGTCAGGAACATGTTAAGACGCTGGAATGACAATAAAATATCCCTACGCGGCGGAATTACCCTCTTGAACTCGGTGCTTTCCTCTCTACCTTTATACTACCTTTCCTTTTATAAAATTCCCAAAAAATCTTTGAGTGAAATTGAGAGCCTGCAGCACATTTTTTTAGGGGGGGGGGGGGAGGGGAGTGTCGTGGTAAGGTAGAGTGGGTTGATTGGCGATCTGTTTGTAAGTCAAAAAATCAAGGGGGACTTGGGGTAAGGGATTTAGATTTGTTCAATAGAGTATTATTGAGTAAATGGGCTTGGAGGTTCTTGAATGAAAATAATAGCTTGTGGGCACGGGTAGTGGAGTCTAGGTATGGAGATGGGAGGGCTTTGGGGTCGGTGTTTACAAAAACAGGAGGTAGAAATCGGTGGTCGGGTTGGTGGACGGATGTTGTTAAGTTCTCTTTTGGGGGGGGGGGGAAATTGGTTTAAGAATAACCTGAAAAGAGTGCTAGGTGATGGGATGGGTACGAGTTTTTGGGAAGATGTTTGGGTGGGGGAGTTGTCTTTAAAGCTGATATTTTCTCGTTTGTTTCAACTTAGCTTAGATGGGGGCTGTAGGGTTGGGGAATTGGGATCGTGGGAAGGTGGAGGTTGGTCTTGGAAGTTGAGATGGAGGAGGGAACTTCATGAGCGAGATATGGAGTCGTTTAATGCTCTGATTACCTTGATCAACAGGTGTCCGGTGAGGCAAGGAGCCGAAGATTCATGGAGATGGAAAGGGTCGCCGAAGGGGCATTTTTGCATGAAAGACGCCTACAACATACTGATCAATCATCAACAAACTGCAACGATCAATCCTGAGGAGTTATGCTTTAAACTAATCTGGAAAAGCTTTGCTCCTTTGAAAGTTATTGGTCATGCTTGGAGATTGCTTTGGGACAGGCTGTCGACAAAATCAAACTTGGTTAGAAGAAATATTATTGGCTCAAACGTCGACCCGAGGTGTATTTTTTGTGGAATCCATACAGAAACTGCAAAGCACTTTTTCTTCGAAGTCAGGTCTCGTACAAGGTATGGATGGAATGCTCTAAGTGGTTTGGAATCTCCTCTGTTTTACACGTTCATTCTTTTTCTAATCTTATTGCTCAAAGTAGTACTTTGAGGGGTAAGATTGGGAAAAAAATTGCATCTACGATTTGGCTTTGTGTGACATGGAGATTGTGGAGAGGGAGGAATGAGGCAATGTTCAACGGTGTTGATTTTTCAATTGATAAAGCAGTGGAGGATATTAAGTCAAGACTTTGGAGTTGGTTCTCGGTTAGAAATTTAGGTTGCTACAATTTTTCCTTTAATGATTGGTTGGCTAATCCACGTTTGGTTCTTAATTGTTAATTCGTACTCGTTGTAAAAGGTTTGGGTATACCTTATACTCGTGGATTGAATGAATTTTACTTTACCGATCAAAAAAAAAATCAGTTGGTGATTTTACCTCAGAGGAATCGGCAAGGATGAAGATGATGATGAATTTGGGAAATAGAGGTCGATCAAAAAAGGGATTTCAATATGTGTTGGAGTATGGTGGGAGTGGGATTATGATGGCGTGGATAGTATAATATATATTCAAAAGTAAAAACACAAAGGTGAAGACATTACTGAAGAAAGCACTTCAAATAGTCACTTCAAAAGTCCTTTAAAATCCTATGAGTTTTGATGGGATTGTTGGTATATATAAAAATAACTAAAAAGTCCTTCAAAATTCATCTAACACAACAATTCTTTAAAATTCTTATATTCTTGAATACCAATGGATTTGTTTTAAATAATAAAAAGACTCGAATGAATATCAATGGATTTTAATGGACTCTTTAAAAAATCTTGAAAATCCAGATTGAATACCAGTGGATTGTTTCTAAGTGACATAAAATCCTGATTGAATACCAGCAAACTTTTTTTAATAAAAAAAGTCTTTTAAAATCCTGCGAAATCCTAATTCAATACACTCCCTTAGTTTACGTACCTGATAAAAACAAAACACAAAGTTAATTTGCGCACAAAAAATTTAATCACCATTACAAGTACTCCACCTAAGTTGGAGCCACAAAGATATGGTATCCCAAAGACACATGTTGCAATACCAACAAGAAAATCATGCTAATGTAGCTAGGGGTGAAGACCACGAAGACTACGGTGTGTTGAGAAATCATATTTTCATTCCTAATTGATGAAGTAGAGATTACAAGTATATATAGAAGAGTGTGTGCGACGGGAAGATTCTAGAGCATGATTTGTTACAACTTCCCTAACTAACTTGACGTATCTAATTTGCTAACTGAAAGAATAACAAACTATAACAAACTAACTGTAATGCTTTCCTCTTTCCCTATCTTTCTTCTGTACATTAGATGCATTGAACGTGGACATGCATGCATGATTAGCCAATTCACTAACATGCACCATTGGAAGCCAAACTGGGAGGAGACAGAATATGAAGACGATTACGAAGTTCCTGAAACCGTGTTGGAGAGATAGCCTTTGTGAGAATGTCCGCAACTTGATCCTCAGATGGTACGTACCGAATGTCCAGCTGCTTGTTTTGAACCTTCTCACGAAGAAAGTGTACATCGATTTCGACATGCTTCATTCTTGAGTGAAATGAAGGACTGAAGGCAAGGGTAATGGCACCGGAATTGTCACACCACATAACGGATTGAAACGGCAGCAGAAGACGAAGTTCAAGAAAGAGGGATTGAACCCACATCATCTCTGTGGTGGAAAGAGCAAGAGACTGATATTCGACCTCTGTACTACTTCGAGCGACTATGGACTGTTTCTTTGAACACCAGGAAACAAGGTTGTCCCCAAGATAAATGCAGTAACCGGATGTACTCCTGCGATCATCAAGTGAAGAGGCGAAGTCGGCATCGGCAAATCCCTACAAAGAAAAATTTGAAACGGAGAAAAAGGATAAACCATGGAATGAAGTACCCTTGAGGTATCGTAAGACCCTTTTACATGCTTGCCAATGGTTTTGGGTAGGATTTTGAAGGAATCGACTTAGTTTATTGACGCTATAGGCAATATCGGGTCGAGTAAGTGTTAGATATTGAAGTGCACCCACAGTGCTGCGATAAAGAGTTGGTGAAGCTAGAGGAGGACTATCTGTAGTAGAAAGTTTACAGGAAGGACAGAGAGGAGATGGAGTAGGTTTGCAATTGAGGAGTTTTGTTTTAGAGAGGAGATCATGAACAAATTTGGACTGGGTGAGAGTAATACATGAAGGAGAAATAGCCACCTCTAGATCGAGAAAATAGTTCACTAGTCCAAGATTTTTGAGTGAGAAGTTCTTGTTTAATTGAGAGATGAGATCTTGAACCAACACTAAGTCATCACCGGTAACTAGAATGTCATCCACGTAGACTAGAAGTATCAAAAGTTTTCCCCGGGTGTTCATATGAATTAGGCAATGATCCGAAGTTGAGTGAGTTAAACCGTAGGACACCAAGAAACTCTTTAGTTTGTCATACCATGCTTTCGGCGCTTGTTTTAGACCATACAGGGATTTTCTGAGCTTACACACATAAGATGGCTTTGAACTATCTTCGAAACCCTGTGGCTGCTGAATATAAACATCTTCTTTGAGATCCCCATTCAAGAATGCGTTATTGATATCAACTTGATGAATATTCCATCCTCTAGTAACAGCAAGAGAGAAAACAATTCTCAAGGTGATGGGTTTGAGAACTGGGCTGTAAGTATCAAAATAATCTACCCCAGCGGTTTGTTGGAAACCTCGAGCAACCAGTCGAGCCTTAAGCCTTTCAACGGTGCCATCCATCTTGTATTTCACTCTAAATATCCATTTTGCAGAGATTAGATTCATATCAGATGACCAAGGAACCAACTCCCGTGTTCCCTTTGCTAGTAAGGCAGAATACTCATCTACCATGGCAGCCTTCCATCCTGGATGTAGAAGTGCCTCAGAGGCAGTAAGAGGTTCAATGATAGGGGAGGAGGAGGAAGAGAGGTATGTCTTTGGTTTGAAAATACCAGACTTAGATCTAGTCTGCATTTGGTGACCACTGTGAGGAGGTAAGTTGGTATCCATGTTGCTGATATCCGAGGAATTAGGAGGAGCTATAGGAACAGAAGAATGAACAACAAGGGTGTTATGTTGGGGAGGTAAAGAGGGAGCAGGTTGAGTGCATGCTGGAGGAGAGAAGTGATTTGAGTGAAGGGAGTTAGAGAAATTATGTGAAGGAGGAGAAGGATGAGAGCTGGGAGAATATGCTGGGGAATTTTGGTGAGAGGAGTAATCTGTAGGTAAAGGAAGAACGGGAAGGGTGGATTGAATAATAGCAGATGATGTGGGTATAGATTGAATAAATGATTTTGAGAAGAGTAAGGAATAGGGAAACTCAAGTTCATTAAAATCCACAGTTCTAGATATATATACCCTTCCTGATGGATGAAGGCACTTATACCCATGATGACTTTCACTATAGCCCAAGAAAATACATTTGAACGATCTGAACTGCAACTTAGATGTGTTGTAAGGTCTGAGAAAAGGAAAACACGAACAACCGAATACCCGTAGAAATGAATAATCAGGATTTTTATTGTATAGGAGAGAAAATGGGGACTTATTTTTCAAAACAGGAGTAGGTAGATTGTTGATAAGAAGAATAGCTGTTGAGAAGGCATCCCACCAGAATTTCATTGGTAGAGATGCTTGAGATAGAAGAGTAAAACCCATATTCGTGATGTGTTGATGCTTCCTTTCGATCAAACCATTTTGTTGGTGTGTATGTGGGCAGGAGTGACTCACCCGAATACCCACACTAATGAAGTAAGGTTTCAACGCAATAAACTCTCCTCCCATATCGCATTGAATGGCCTTGACCTTTTTACCAAATTATCTTTCAACGAATACCAGAAACTGCAAAACCTTGGTTGGGACCTCAGACTTTAAGTGTAGGGGAAATATCCAACAAAATCTAGTAAATTCATCAACAATAGACAAGTAATATTTGAATCCATTCAAAGAAACGGACTGAGCAGGACCCCAAACATCCATGTGTATCACATCAAAAGATTCAACTAAACTATGAGCAAAAACTGACTTGAAGTGCAGCTGATGCATCTTGCCACACTTGCAAGCATCACAAAATAAAGTTTGACCATTACAGGTAATATTCATCATTTTACAAACAGTAGATAAAACATCTACATGTGGATGTCCTAGTCTACGATGCAAAAGAGGCAAACTGGTCTTATTCGGAGACTTGTTTGCAACCAAGCATCTGTGATTATTCTGAAATGCAACAGTATTATTCGTAGGAGACTTCAAGTGGCCCAAGTCCAGTTGATACAACCCATGCCTAAGTGTTCCTCTCAGGAGGACCTGATGAGTGTTCAGATCCTTGACAAGACAATAAGTAGGATGAAACTCAATGTAAGCAGTGTTGTCCTTTAAAAACTGAGATATGCTTATAAGATTTTTGGTTATATCTGGCACATGAAGAACTTGATTCATATTCACAGAAGTAGATGGAACTAAACTAGGAAGTTTAAATGAACCAATATGTAGAATAGGAACTGAAGCACCATTTCCAACAATTAAACCACTGTTACCTTGATATGGTGATTGAATCTGATGGTTATTGAGAGTCGAAGTTACATGGTGAGTAGCACCACTATCAACAATCCACTCACCACCTGTAGGAGATTGAGAAGAAGTGGATGGAATGTCAGTAGAGATAGAGTAGTTGACTTTAGAAAAACCTGAAGGAGCCTGAGTCAGGTGAGATTGAGGCTGAAAATTGGAAGAATTCGGAGCAGAAACTGATCCTCCAGGTTGTGAGTTTTCAAGTCCTGAGAACTTTGTGTCAAATCTCTTGTAGCATTTGTCAGCTACATGGTTTGGCTTGCCACATAGTTGGCAGATAACTTTGGCCTTGCCATAAAACTTCTTCCCTTTGAAACGGTTTGTGTTGTTACCCCCTTTGTATCCAGATCCTGAGTCTCTGGAAGCAATATTAACAGAAGGGGAAAACGTAGTGCCTCCAGTAGGCGTAGTAGCCTTGATTGAGACTGAATTGTGAAGCAAACACATTTCGAACGTTTGCAATATAGATTGAACCTCAGGTAATGAGAGTGAGTCCTGGCGTGTAGTCAGATTCACCACTACCGCATCAAACTCAGGACCCAAGCCGCTTAGAAGATACATCACCAAATCATCATCCGAAATTGAGTGACCTGCAGCAGTGATAGCATCACCAATGGTCCGAAGTTGAAGGATATACTCATCAATTGATAGATCTCCCTTCTTGAGTGTTTGTAACTTGAACTTTAAGTTCATGATTTGTGCCTTGGATTGTGATTTGTAGAGATCCTCCAGGATTTGCCGAATTTCTAAAGCATGAGAGCAACGACTGACATGACCGAGCATGCTCTCGGAAATAGAGCTAAACATCCAGCTCATAAGAAATTGGTCTTTCCTTTGCCAGGCTTGAAACTCTGGATTAGGAACAGAATTACCAGAAACCTCATCGATCATAGTCAATTATGGTATTGTCGTGGCAGTGGTTAAAAGCACATACTCAAAACTGTTGGAGTTATACGTGAAAGTATGCTTTTACTTTGTATAACTCGTGTATCAAACACTCGTTTTATGAGAATAATTCTTTTATCGCATTTGCTTTAGTTATGATTGAATGTTGAATTTCTATTGCAAACCGTTCATTATGTAGTACGTGTTACATTGTAGTTAATGTGGTGATACCCGATCACGGAAGACGACATTAACAGTTTACTTGTAACTAAACATACATTTTCACGACCTAGGTGGAATTGAACAATCCGCCGTGAAAGGTCGATGTGTAAGGCTCAGATTGGTCTGTCTTGACCAAGAGATTGCACTAGCACATTTAGTATGTGTTGAAGAGGTCCTACAGCGAGGAGAAATTCTTCTGTTCTGAAAGGTGAAGAATTAGACCTCAGTGGTTGTTGATTTCTTAATCTCCGTCACTTAAATAGGACCGTGTGTGCTTAGTAGTTACTGCTTTGATTCATGTTGGGTGAGAATCATTGTGACTTCGAACTTTGTGTCTTGGGCAGTAATATTAATCATACGACGGTTGCTAAGATTTAATACGGAGAAACGCGTGCGAGTACGGCTCGTGTGATTAGTCCCCTTGGTGGGCTCAGAAGTTTTATTGTACCAAATCTTGCAAGTGAAGAATTAGTTTCTTCGGTACGAATAATAATGTTGAGCTGTCTTTACTCCAAGGTGAAAGATGTTAATTAATTTAGAGCTATTCGGAAGCTTGATTAATTAATGGACTTGATAATCTTAAACGCGGGAAATAAAAATCGGGAGCCCATATTATCGTAATATGGATTAAGATGGATAGTGCAATATTAATTTATTAGTGGTAATAATTAATATTAATGGGCTGAATTATATTGGGGCTCAATATTGAAATTCAGAAGTCCATTAGGAGGTCCAATCTTAATTCTCCTTAAGGCCCCTCAAGTAGCCCATTAAGTAGCCCAATAATGATAAGGTGATTAAAATAAAAAGAAAATAATATGCTGATTTTTCTATATGATTTTCGAAAATTGCATGTCTTGGAGAGAAAAGATTTTGTTGATTTTCTTGGAAAGATATTATGGAAGATATGTATTTTGAAATACAAGAATATCTCATATATTCAAGAAGATCCAAATCTTTGGATCTCTTCATAAGAATTTCGAAAATTATAAGGCATAATAAGAGAGTGAGATTTTTGTGGGATATTTTATTGTGGAGAAAAGAATATATGAGATATATTCAAAATTTCTTAGAGGCTAGGAAAAGATTTTCTCCAAGCCCAATAAATCACAAAATTTCGGCCACCCCTTGTTATAAATAGGGGATGATTATTTCATCCCCAAGTACATAATTCCATGTGTTGAAAAAATCAAGAAGCATAGATATTTTTCTTTTTCCTTAGTTTATTAAATTACTTGAAAGCATCTCCCACCGGTGATCAAGTAAGGCGAAAGGGAAATACTTGAGAAGGTTTTTGGGTTGATAAAGCGAGATCGTGATTGTTCCGTTTATTCAAAGGCCAATTCTACAAGAGGTACGTTAATCGCATATTTAATTGTTTATTCCGCTTAATTAAATATGTGAAATTAATTCAACATGCATGATGATAATTAGTTGTTGGAATTATTATTTGAATTAATTAGGATTAATTCATGCTAGTAATAATTGTATTTAAATTCGTATTTAAAATTCATCCCGAATAGATTCCGGGCACCCCTATTTTCCCAACAACTGGTATCAGAGCCACGGTTTCGGGCTCTGAATTTTAAATTGGAATTTAAATTGTTGAACATTAAATTGAAATTGGATAGTAGAATTGTTAGATCTTTTTTGCAGGTATCCAATTGTCATGGTTTTAATGTTGTTAATTTCATGCGTGTAAATTAATTTGGTTTTTAATTCGATTCGTTCGAATTCATTTTTCTCGTGAGAAAATCCACGAGTAGATTAGTTGTTTTTATTTTGATTCGATCATTGTAATAGACTAGTCTAGATCTAGTATTTATTTTTTTTGTAAAAATAAATTGTAACCGGATCGTGACGAAGAACGAAGAATTAAAAACGGCGTACCCAGACGACGCATACAAGCGTGGCGCGTGTATGGAGGTAAAATCATGCAAGGGGTGAAGAAAACGAGGACGAACGGCGAAAAAACGGTGCACGGGGGTGCACGGCGCACGCCGTGCGCAACGGGCGCACGGCACCGCGCGCACAGCGCGCGCGCGCCTCAGCGAGGGCCTGCAGCGCCTCGGGGCGCCCCGGGCGGTGCCTCGGCGCGCCTCCGTGCAGAGCCTCGGGTGCGCCTCGGGGCTGCGCTTCGGCGCACCTCGGGCTGTTTTCCAGCGCTTCTCGGGCCGGGAATTGCGCGGGCCCACTTCGTGGGCCGACGCGCGCTGTATCTCAGGCCGTGGAATTTTTTCGGTTCGTGTTTTTTTTTTTCGTGTGTTTTTAAACGTCGTCCCGAACCCCAAACGATGCTGTTTTTGAAGAAGTGTTGCTGTTCGAGTGGGAGCACGTCGAGACGAACGTCGGAAAGCAACAAGGACGATTTTTTGCATCAAGACGTGAAGAAATTAAACCGTGACAATTGGAATTGAGTGCTCCAATGTGTTTAATTTTGTTTTGATGGATGTTTTATTTCGTGCAATTTTTATTATTTGTTAATATGTGTTTGCATGAATTTAATTGTCCAAGAAAAACCTTACTTTCGAAAATTACTAAGTATGTTTTTATAATCGCAATTTTATTCCGGATATTAAAATTGGATTATTTTGGCCTCCATAATTTATTTATTTGTGAAGTTCTTTTGGAATACATTTCCCCCTCGGATCGGCCAAAAGAACAGATTTCACATGAATAAATTCCGAAAGGATGATTGTGGATTATTACTAGTGGCGGTATTGACCCTCACCACGAGTGGCTTGCTCAAAGCGAAATAATAATCCTGTATTTAATTATGGTTATTACTTAGGCATAGGAAATTGATATTAACTTACTCCCCTCGGAGTCCCTGTCAATTTCTATGTGGTCAAAGTGGGAGCCAACTATTAATTTTGAATTAAGGATTTGTAACTTTTAAGTTTGTAATCCGCTTGAATGTATTTAAATGTATAGACCACCCCTCGTGGCGCATTTAAATTGTTTCGAGATGTTGGCTGATGCATGATTATATTGTTTTAAGGTTTCAATATAATTGATGTGATCGAATTATGTGATAATTTCATATTTTTCTACATATTGATATGAATGTATGTTTTATTCTCATTTCATCATGTCGCAACCTTTTAATCCACTGTTTAATATACTTAAAGTTAATAAACTTTTTGGAGAGAATTATATCGATTGGAAATGTTTTTTTTAAATTGGTCCTTACTGCACGAAAACACAATTGAGTTATTTATGTTAATATACCCGACAAGCCTAATGATAAGTCAAGCAATGGGAAGAGGCAGTTTATGATCGGAAGCGTGACAATGAATGAAGTGCATCATCTTGACATTTCTGTCTGAGGATTTGAGGCGCGTTCATGAAGACATTATATCCGCTGTTGAAATCATGGAACACCTTGAAGAGATGTTTTCACATCAGAATCCCATGACTAATCAGTTCACCAAACATGACTCGGTCAAGTTGGAAATGGTGGAAGGAACGCCCGTGAGGGAGCACGTTCTCGAGATAATGGCATACCTTAACAAGTTGGAAGTACTTGGTGCGGATTTTGATTGATTTCATATACCATTCCCTACAGAGAAGCTTTGAGTAGTTTCATCTGAACTGTCAGATGAATGAACGGACAAGTCGTTTGCCCGAGCTCTTGCAAGCTTTAGTTTCGGTGGAGGTGATAATGGAGCACCAGTCTAGTGCTATGGTGGCTAATGGTTCGTCTACCTCTTTTGGTCCCAAGGGAGGGAAAAAGAGGAAGAGAACCAAAGGCCGGATCCAAGCAAATCCAATTGTTGCGAAAGGCAAATGCAAAGGCAAGCATCGAAGGGGAAGTGTTTTAGTTGCGGTGAGAGAGGACAATGGAGGTCTGCCTGTTCCAAGCCTAAGAGGCAAGGAAAGTTAGGTAATTCACACACCTTAGTCGTCGAAACTTGTGAAGTGGCGTATGCTGTCTATTCGTGGATAGTGGATACGAGAGCTACTGATCACATTTGTTTCATGGGTTTAAGCTAACCCGACGACTTAACGGAAGTGAGATCCCCATCACATCGGGCAATGCTACGAGAGTGGCAGCTGAAGCAGTGGGAGAAGTGCGCCTATCTATTGAAGATAGAGTTATGGTCTTGAGAGACGTTCCTCATGTTCCTAGTTTAGAAAGAACTCAACCTTCAGTTTCTAAACTGTTTGAATAGATACTCAGTTTCTTTTAATAAGGATGTTATTATTGCTTGAAACGATGAGTTTATCCGTTCCGGAACTTTAATGGATGATCTTTATACCATTATTTGGGCACACCACTCACAAAATTGAATCTAATAACACATCGATTATTTCGAGTAATAAAAGAAAGCGTTCTTCGGAGATGAACGAAACACTTCTATGGCATCTTAGACTAGGTCATATTAATCTAAAGTGGATAGAGAGATTGGTGAAAGACGGATCCTTGGAATCATTCCAAGTCGAACCGTTTCCAACTTGTGAATCCTGTTTAGAGGGTAAAATGACCAAGAGGGCATTTGGAGCCAAGGGGAATAGAACTACGGAAGTGTTAGAACTCGTTCATACCGATATGTGTGGTTCAATGACGATCATAGCAAGAAGAGGTATGAGTAATTTGATGATTACTCAAGATACGGATACATCTACCTTATGATGCATAGGGAAAGAAGTATCAAGTCTCTACGATTTGTTCGTGGAGGCGAATACCTTAGCAATGAATTCTTGAACTACCTATCGGAAGAAGGGATTGTATCCCTGTTGACCACATCAGGAACCCCTCAATAGAACGGTGTGGCGGAACGAAGGAGCCAGACTCTTTTAGAAATAGTCAGATCCATGATGAGTTATTCGGATTTACCCAAGTCGTTTTGGGGTAACGCCTTGGAAACAATGACTTATATTCTAAACTTGGTGCCATCCAAATCAGTTCCTAAAACCCCAATGGAATTGTAGACCGGGGCGCAAGTCCATTCTAAGACACTTGCAGATTTGGGGTTTTCCGGCATACGTGCTAGACAAGGAAGCCGGTAAATTGGATCCATGTTCGGAATTAAGGTTGTTTATAGGATATCCCATGGGAACGAAAGGGTGTATGTTCTATAGTCTCAAGGATTAAAAGACCGTGATTAGTTCGCACTTTAAATTCTTGGAGGAAGACTATATGAACAAAAGAAAGCCCAGAAGTGAGATTACCTTAGACGAGTTAAGAGGGCAAACTCCTATACCAAGTATACAAGATGATATACCACACGTCATACCGGAACCCCGTCGTAGTGGGAGGATTGCAAGGCAACCCGAGAGATTCATGGGAATTGGAGAATCTTCGGATTTGATTCCCGGCGATGAATCAGACCCATGAACGTACGACGAGGCAATCCAAGACAAAGGCGCGGAAGTGTGGCAAACCGTAATGGAAACCGAGGTGGGTTCGATGGATTATAATCAAGTGTGGGAGTTGGTTGATCCACCTAATGGGGTAGATCCCATTGGATGCAAGTGGGTATACAAGAGGAAAAGAGGACCGGACGGAAGGGTAGAGACCTTCAAAGCAAGGCTTGTGGCCTGTGGCCTGTAGCTATGCTTAAGTCCATCCGTATTCTCTTGTCGATCGCTGCGCACTTAGATTACGAGATCTGGCAAATGGATGTCAAGACAGCTTTCCTTAACGGAAGTCTTGATGGGATCTATATGCAACAACCCAAAGATTTCGTTGAAAAAGGCCAAGAGCACCTCGTATGCAAGCTTAAGAGATCCATTTTATGGACTTAAGCAAGCGTCGCATACTTGGAACCAGTGTTTTGATCAAGTTATTAAGTCTTATGGGTTTGTGATCAAAACAAGTTCGAAAGTTGTGTGTATAAAAGGTGTGACGGAACTGCGGTGGTATTCTTAGTATTATACGTAGACAATATTCTGCTCATTGGAAACAATGTAAAGGTATTGTCAGACGTAAGGGTATGGCTGTCAAATCAGTTTGATATGAAGGACTTAGGGAAAGCCGGTCACATCCTTGGGATCAAGTTCACTCGAGATCCAAGAGGAGGGTGTTGGGTTTATCGCAAGTTTCATACAAAGCCACTGTTTTGAAGCATTTCAGCATGCAAGATTCCAAGAAAGGTTTTGTACCTTTTAGGCACGGAATTCATCTATCTAAAGAAATATGCCCTAAGATGCAAGTGGAGATAGATGACATGAAAGACGTTCCGTACGTTTCGGACGTAGGAAGTCTTATGTATGAAATGTTGTGTACGAGACCGGATATCTGCTTTGCCGTGGGCATGATGGCAAGATATCAAAGTAACCCCGGGAAAGCACATTAGATTGCAATTAAATGCGTTCTTTAGTTTCTGAAAAGAACTTAGTATGGAATGCTGATTTAACAATCAGACAATCTAATTCCCATGGGATACACGGACTCAAATTTCCAATCAGACATAGACTCCAAAATACCTACCTCGGGTAGTGTGTTTTGCATGGGAGAAGGAGCCATGACATGGAGAAGCGATTTGCAGAAATGCATCGCAGATTCGACCATGGAAGCCGAATAAGTAGTTGCTTGTGAAGTAGCGAAAGAAGCGGTTTGGCTCAAGTACTTCTTAGTGGACTTGGACGTTGTTCCGAATTTGTCCGACAAGATAACTGTCTTTTGTGACAATGTCGGGGCAGTTGCAAATTCAAGGGAACCGAGAGCCCACAAGGCCAGCAAACACATTAAAAGAAAACACCATCTTATACGAGAAATCGTTAAGAGAGGAGATAAAGATGTGGCAAAGATATGCGTCGGGGACAACCTAGTAAATCCATTCACAAAGGGTCTGCCTCTGAATACATTCGAGAGACATGTGGATGGAATGGGAGTCAAGACTATTGCCAATCTGCTTTAAGTATAAGTGGGAGGAATTATTAGGTTAGTGTAGGTTGACATGAGATATCACGTAGAGCTACTACACTAAGACATGCGTGATGTATACTAAAAGCAGACTTTAAGTATAAGTGGGAGATTGTTGGAGTTATACGTGAAAGTATGCTTTTACTTTGTATAACTCGTGTATCAAACACTCGTTTTATGAGAATAATTCTTTTATCGCATTTGCTTTAGTTATGATTGAATGTTGAATTTCTATTGCAAACCGTTCATTATGTAGTACGTGTTACATTGTAGTTAATGTGGTGATACCCGATCACGGAAGACGACATTAACAGTTTACTTGTAACTAAACGTACATTTTCACGACCTAGGTGGAATTGAACAATCCGCCGTGAAAGGTCGATGTGTAAGGCTCAGATTGGTCTGTCTTGACCAAGAGATTGCACTAGCACATTTAGTATGTGTTGAAGAGGTCCTACAGCGAGGAGAAATTCTTCTGTTCTGAAAGGTGAAGAATTAGACCTCAGTGGTTGTTGATTTCTTAATCTCCGTCACTTAAATAGGACCGTGTGTGCTTAGTAGTTACTGCTTTGATTCATGTTGGGTGAGAATCATTGTGACTTCGAACTTTGTGTCTTGGGCAGTAATATTAATCATACGACGGTTGCTAAGATTTAATACGGAGAAACGCGTGCGAGTACGGCTCGTGTGATTAGTCCCCTTGGTGGGCTCAGAAGTTTTATTGTACCAAATCTTGCAAGTGAAGAATTAGTTTCTTCGGTACGAATAATAATGTTGAGCTGTCTTTACTCCAAGGTGAAAGATGTTAATTAATTTAGAGCTATTCGGAAGCTTGATTAATTAATGGACTTGATAATCTTAAACGCGGGAAATAAAAATCGGGAGCCCATATTATCGTAATATGGATTAAGATGGATAGTGCAATATTAATTTATTAGTGGTAATAATTAATATTAATGGGCTGAATTATATTGGGGCTCAATATTGAAATTCAGAAGTCCATTAGGAGGTCCAATCTTAATTCTCCTTAAGGCCCCTCAAGTAGCCCATTAAGTAGCCCAATAATGATAAGGTGATTAAAATAAAAAGAAAATAATATGCTGATTTTTCTATATGATTTTCGAAAATTGCATGTCTTGGAGAGAAAAGATTTTGTTGATTTTCTTGGAAAGATATTATGGAAGATATGTATTTTGAAATACAAGAATATCTCATATATTCAAGAAGATCCAAATCTTTGGATCTCTTCATAAGAATTTCGAAAATTATAAGGCATAATAAGAGAGTGAGATTTTTGTGGGATATTTTATTGTGGAGAAAAGAATATATGAGATATATTCAAAATTTCTTAGAGGCTAGGAAAAGATTTTCTCCAAGCCCAATAAATCACAAAATTTCGGCCACCCCTTGTTATAAATAGGGGATGATTATTTCATCCCCAAGTACATAATTCCATGTGTTGAAAAAATCAAGAAGCATAGATATTTTTCTTTTTCCTTAGTTTATTAAATTACTTGAAAGCATCTCCCACCGGTGATCAAGTAAGGCGAAAGGGAAATACTTGAGAAGGTTTTTGGGTTGATAAAGCGAGATCGTGATTGTTCCGTTTATTCAAAGGCCAATTCTACAAGAGGTACGTTAATCGCATATTTAATTGTTTATTCCGCTTAATTAAATATGTGAAATTAATTCAACATGCATGATGATAATTAGTTGTTGGAATTATTATTTGAATTAATTAGGATTAATTCATGCTAGTAATAATTGTATTTAAATTCGTATTTAAAATTCATCCCGAATAGATTCCGGGCACCCCTATTTTCCCAACAACTGGTATCAGAGCCACGGTTTCGGGCTCTGAATTTTAAATTGGAATTTAAATTGTTGAACATTAAATTGAAATTGGATAGTAGAATTGTTAGATCTTTTTTGCAGGTATCCAATTGTCATGGTTTTAATGTTGTTAATTTCATGCGTGTAAATTAATTTGGTTTTTAATTCGATTCGTTCGAATTCATTTTTCTCGTGAGAAAATCCACGAGTAGATTAGTTGTTTTTATTTTGATTCGATCATTGTAATAGACTAGTCTAGATCTAGTATTTATTTTTTTTGTAAAAATAAATTGTAACCGGATCGTGACGAAGAACGAAGAATTAAAAACGGCGTACCCAGACGACGCATACAAGCGTGGCGCGTGTATGGAGGTAAAATCATGCAAGGGGTGAAGAAAACGAGGACGAACGGCGAAAAAACGGTGCACGGGGGTGCACGGTGCACGCCGTGCGCAACGGGCGCACGGCACCGCGCGCACAGCGCGCGCGCGCCTCAGCGAGGGCCTGCAGCGCCTCGGGGCGCCCCGGGCGGTGCCTCGGCGCGCCTCCGTGCAGAGCCTCGGGTGCGCCTCGGGGCTGCGCTTCGGCGCACCTCGGGCTGTTTTCCAGCGCTTCTCGGGCCGGGAATTGCGCGGGCCCACTTCGTGGGCCGACGCGCGCTGTATCTCAGGCCGTGGAATTTTTTCGGTTCGTGTTTTTTTTTTCGTGTGTTTTTAAACGTCGTCCCGAACCCCAAACGATGCTGTTTTTGAAGAAGTGTTGCTGTTCGAGTGGGAGCACGTCGAGACGAACGTCGGAAAGCAACAAGGACGATTTTTTGCATCAAGACGTGAAGAAATTAAACCGTGACAATTGGAATTGAGTGCTCCAATGTGTTTAATTTTGTTTTGATGGATGTTTTATTTCGTGCAATTTTTATTATTTGTTAATATGTGTTTGCATGAATTTAATTGTCCAAGAAAAACCTTACTTTCGAAAATTACTAAGTATGTTTTTATAATCGCAATTTTATTCCGGATATTAAAATTGGATTATTTTGGCCTCCATAATTTATTTATTTGTGAAGTTCTTTTGGAATACATTTCCCCCTCGGATCGGCCAAAAGAACAGATTTCACATGAATAAATTCCGAAAGGATGATTGTGGATTATTACTAGTGGCGGTATTGACCCTCACCACGAGTGGCTTGCTCAAAGCGAAATAATAATCCTGTATTTAATTATGGTTATTACTTAGGCATAGGAAATTGATATTAACTTACTCCCCTCGGAGTCCCTGTCAATTTCTATGTGGTCAAAGTGGGAGCCAACTATTAATTTTGAATTAAGGATTTGTAACTTTTAAGTTTGTAATCCGCTTGAATGTATTTAAATGTATAGACCACCCCTCGTGGCGCATTTAAATTGTTTCGAGATGTTGGCTGATGCATGATTATATTGTTTTAAGGTTTCAATATAATTGATGTGATCGAATTATGTGATAATTTCATATTTTTCTACATATTGATATGAATGTATGTTTTATTCTCATTTCATCATGTCGCAACCTTTTAATCCACTGTTTAATATACTTAAAGTTAATAAACTTTTTGGAGAGAATTATATCGATTGGAAATGTTTTTTTTAAATTGGTCCTTACTGCACGAAAACACAATTGAGTTATTTATGTTAATATACCCGACAAGCCTAATGATAAGTCAAGCAATGGGAAGAGGCAGTTTATGATCGGAAGCGTGACAATGAATGAAGTGCATCATCTTGACATTTCTGTCTGAGGATTTGAGGCGCGTTCATGAAGACATTATATCCGCTGTTGAAATCATGGAACACCTTGAAGAGATGTTTTCACATCAGAATCCCATGACTAATCAGTTCACCAAACATGACTCGGTCAAGTTGGAAATGGTGGAAGGAACGCCCGTGAGGGAGCACGTTCTCGAGATAATGGCATACCTTAACAAGTTGGAAGTACTTGGTGCGGATTTTGATTGATTTCATATACCATTCCCTACAGAGAAGCTTTGAGTAGTTTCATCTGAACTGTCAGATGAATGAACGGACAAGTCGTTTGCCCGAGCTCTTGCAAGCTTTAGTTTCGGTGGAGGTGATAATGGAGCACCAGTCTAGTGCTATGGTGGCTAATGGTTCGTCTACCTCTTTTGGTCCCAAGGGAGGGAAAAAGAGGAAGAGAACCAAAGGCCGGATCCAAGCAAATCCAATTGTTGCGAAAGGCAAATGCAAAGGCAAGCATCGAAGGGGAAGTGTTTTAGTTGCGGTGAGAGAGGACAATGGAGGTCTGCCTGTTCCAAGCCTAAGAGGCAAGGAAAGTTAGGTAATTCACACACCTTAGTCGTCGAAACTTGTGAAGTGGCGTATGCTGTCTATTCGTGGATAGTGGATACGAGAGCTACTGATCACATTTGTTTCATGGGTTTAAGCTAACCCGACGACTTAACGGAAGTGAGATCCCCATCACATCGGGCAATGCTACGAGAGTGGCAGCTGAAGCAGTGGGAGAAGTGCGCCTATCTATTGAAGATAGAGTTATGGTCTTGAGAGACGTTCCTCATGTTCCTAGTTTAGAAAGAACTCAACCTTCAGTTTCTAAACTGTTTGAATAGATACTCAGTTTCTTTTAATAAGGATGTTATTATTGCTTGAAACGATGAGTTTATCCGTTCCGGAACTTTAATGGATGATCTTTATACCATTATTTGGGCACACCACTCACAAAATTGAATCTAATAACACATCGATTATTTCGAGTAATAAAAGAAAGCGTTCTTCGGAGATGAACGAAACACTTCTATGGCATCTTAGACTAGGTCATATTAATCTAAAGTGGATAGAGAGATTGGTGAAAGACGGATCCTTGGAATCATTCCAAGTCGAACCGTTTCCAACTTGTGAATCCTGTTTAGAGGGTAAAATGACCAAGAGGGCATTTGGAGCCAAGGGGAATAGAACTACGGAAGTGTTAGAACTCGTTCATACCGATATGTGTGGTTCAATGACGATCATAGCAAGAAGAGGTATGAGTAATTTGATGATTACTCAAGATACGGATACATCTACCTTATGATGCATAGGGAAAGAAGTATCAAGTCTCTACGATTTGTTCGTGGAGGCGAATACCTTAGCAATGAATTCTTGAACTACCTATCGGAAGAAGGGATTGTATCCCTGTTGACCACATCGGGAACCCCTCAATAGAACGGTGTGGCGGAACGAAGGAGCCAGACTCTTTTAGAAATAGTCAGATCCATGATGAGTTATTCGGATTTACCCAAGTCGTTTTGGGGTAACGCCTTGGAAACAATGACTTATATTCTAAACTTGGTGCCATCCAAATCAGTTCCTAAAACCCCAATGGAATTGTAGACCGGGGCGCAAGTCCATTCTAAGACACTTGCAGATTTGGGGTTTTCCGGCATACGTGCTAGACAAGGAAGCCGGTAAATTGGATCCATGTTCGGAATTAAGGTTGTTTATAGGATATCCCATGGGAACGAAAGGGTGTATGTTCTATAGTCTCAAGGATTAAAAGACCGTGATTAGTTCGCACTTTAAATTCTTGGAGGAAGACTATATGAACAAAAGAAAGCCCAGAAGTGAGATTACCTTAGACGAGTTAAGAGGGCAAACTCCTATACCAAGTATACAAGATGATATACCACACGTCATACCGGAACCCCGTCGTAGTGGGAGGATTGCAAGGCAACCCGAGAGATTCATGGGAATTGGAGAATCTTCGGATTTGATTCCCGGCGATGAATCAGACCCATGAACGTACGACGAGGCAATCCAAGACAAAGGCGCGGAAGTGTGGCAAACCGTAATGGAAACCGAGGTGGGTTCGATGGATTATAATCAAGTGTGGGAGTTGGTTGATCCACCTAATGGGGTAGATCCCATTGGATGCAAGTGGGTATACAAGAGGAAAAGAGGACCGGACGGAAGGGTAGAGACCTTCAAAGCAAGGCTTGTGGCCTGTGGCCTGTAGCTATGCTTAAGTCCATCCGTATTCTCTTGTCGATCGCTGCGCACTTAGATTACGAGATCTGGCAAATGGATGTCAAGACAGCTTTCCTTAACGGAAGTCTTGATGGGATCTATATGCAACAACCCAAAGATTTCGTTGAAAAAGGCCAAGAGCACCTCGTATGCAAGCTTAAGAGATCCATTTTATGGACTTAAGCAAGCGTCGCATACTTGGAACCAGTGTTTTGATCAAGTTATTAAGTCTTATGGGTTTGTGATCAAAACAAGTTCGAAAGTTGTGTGTATAAAAGGTGTGACGGAACTGCGGTGGTAATCTTAGTATTATACGTAGACAATATTCTGCTCATTGGAAACAATGTAAAGGTATTGTCAGACGTAAGGGTATGGCTGTCAAATCAGTTTGATATGAAGGACTTAGGGAAAGCCGGTCACATCCTTGGGATCAAGTTCACTCGAGATCCAAGAGGAGGGTGTTGGGTTTATCGCAAGTTTCATACAAAGCCACTGTTTTGAAGCATTTCAGCATGCAAGATTCCAAGAAAGGTTTTGTACCTTTTAGGCACGGAATTCATCTATCTAAAGAAATATGCCCTAAGATGCAAGTGGAGATAGATGACATGAAAGACGTTCCGTACGTTTCGGACGTAGGAAGTCTTATGTATGAAATGTTGTGTACGAGACCGGATATCTGCTTTGCCGTGGGCATGATGGCAAGATATCAAAGTAACCCCGGGAAAGCACATTAGATTGCAATTAAATGCGTTCTTTAGTTTCTGAAAAGAACTTAGTATGGAATGCTGATTTAACAATCAGACAATCTAATTCCCATGGGATACACGGACTCAAATTTCCAATCAGACATAGACTCCAAAATACCTACCTCGGGTAGTGTGTTTTGCATGGGAGAAGGAGCCATGACATGGAGAAGCGATTTGCAGAAATGCATCGCAGATTCGACCATGGAAGCCGAATAAGTAGTTGCTTGTGAAGTAGCGAAAGAAGCGGTTTGGCTCAAGTACTTCTTAGTGGACTTGGACGTTGTTCCGAATTTGTCCGACAAGATAACTGTCTTTTGTGACAATGCCGGGGCAGTTGCAAATTCAAGGGAACCGAGAGCCCACAAGGCCAGCAAACACATTAAAAGAAAACACCATCTTATACGAGAAATCGTTAAGAGAGGAGATAAAGATGTGGCAAAGATATGCGTCGGGGACAACCTAGTAAATCCATTCACAAAGGGTCTGCCTCTGAATACATTCGAGAGACATGTGGATGGAATGGGAGTCAAGACTATTGCCAATCTGCTTTAAGTATAAGTGGGAGGAATTATTAGGTTAGTGTAGGTTGACATGAGATATCACGTAGAGCTACTACACTAAGACATGCGTGATGTATACTAAAAGCAGACTTTAAGTATAAGTGGGAGATTGTTGGAGTTATACGTGAAAGTATGCTTTTACTTTGTATAACTCGTGTATCAAACACTCGTTTTATGAGAATAATTCTTTTATCGCATTTGCTTTAGTTATGATTGAATGTTGAATTTCTATTGCAAACCGTTCATTATGTAGTACGTGTTACATTGTAGTTAATGTGGTGATACCCGATCACGGAAGACGACATTAACAGTTTACTTGTAACTAAACGTACATTTTCACGACCTAGGTGGAATTGAACAATCCGCCGTGAAAGGTCGATGTGTAAGGCTCAGATTGGTCTGTCTTGACCAAGAGATTGCACTAGCACATTTAGTATGTGTTGAAGAGGTCCTACAGCGAGGAGAAATTCTTCTGTTCTGAAAGGTGAAGAATTAGACCTCAGTGGTTGTTGATTTCTTAATCTCCGTCACTTAAATAGGACCGTGTGTGCTTAGTAGTTACTGCTTTGATTCATGTTGGGTGAGAATCATTGTGACTTCGAACTTTGTGTCTTGGGCAGTAATATTAATCATACGACGGTTGCTAAGATTTAATACGGAGAAACGCGTGCGAGTACGGCTCGTGTGATTAGTCCCCTTGGTGGGCTCAGAAGTTTTATTGTACCAAATCTTGCAAGTGAAGAATTAGTTTCTTCGGTACGAATAATAATGTTGAGCTGTCTTTACTCCAAGGTGAAAGATGTTAATTAATTTAGAGCTATTCGGAAGCTTGATTAATTAATGGACTTGATAATCTTAAACGCGGGAAATAAAAATCGGGAGCCCATATTATCGTAATATGGATTAAGATGGATAGTGCAATATTAATTTATTAGTGGTAATAATTAATATTAATGGGCTGAATTATATTGGGGCTCAATATTGAAATTCAGAAGTCCATTAGGAGGTCCAATCTTAATTCTCCTTAAGGCCCCTCAAGTAGCCCATTAAGTAGCCCAATAATGATAAGGTGATTAAAATAAAAAGAAAATAATATGCTGATTTTTCTATATGATTTTCGAAAATTGCATGTCTTGGAGAGAAAAGATTTTGTTGATTTTCTTGGAAAGATATTATGGAAGATATGTATTTTGAAATACAAGAATATCTCATATATTCAAGAAGATCCAAATCTTTGGATCTCTTCATAAGAATTTCGAAAATTATAAGGCATAATAAGAGAGTGAGATTTTTGTGGGATATTTTATTGTGGAGAAAAGAATATATGAGATATATTCAAGATTTCTTAGAGGCTAGGAAAAGATTTTCTCCAAGCCTAATAAATCACAAAATTTCGGCCACCCCTTGTTATAAATAGGGGATGATTATTTCATCCCCAAGTACATAATTCCATGTGTTGGAAAAATCAAGAAGCATAGATATTTTTCTTTTTCCTTAGTTTATTAAATTACTTGAAAGCATCTCCCACCGGTGATCAAGTAAGGCGAAAGGGAAATACTTGAGAAGGTTTTTGGGTTGATAAAGCGAGATCGTGATTGTCCCGTTTATTCAAAGGCCAATTCTACAAGAGGTACGTTAATCGCATATTTAATTGTTTATTCCGCTTAATTAAATATGTGAAATTAATTCAACATGCATGATGATAATTAGTTGTTGGAATTATTATTTGAATTAATTAGGATTAATTCATGCTAGTAATAATTGTATTTAAATTCGTATTTAAAATTCATCCCGAATAGATTCCGGGCACCCCTATTTTCCCAACAAAAACCATGAGCACGAATTGTAGCCAAAACTTGAGATCGCCAGTATGCATAGTTAGAGCGATCCAGACGAATTGTTAGCGTGATGAACTGAGGAAGCTTAGATGGTAGAGGAGCCATGGATGATCTAGAGAGAAAGAAGAAGGAACACGGATAGAGAATTGAGAGAACGGTTACAGAATTTTGTTAGGAGAAAGAAGAGGAAAGCATGTGAAAGTGACCCTTGATACCATGTTGAGAAATCATATTTTCATTCCTAATTGATGAAGTAGAGATTACAAGTATATATAGAAGAGTGTGTGTGACGGGAAGATTCTAGAGCATGATTTGTTACAACTTCCCTAACTAACTTGACGTATCTAATTTGCTAACTGAAAGAATAACAAACTAACTGTAATGCTTTCCTCTTTCCCTATCTTTCTTCTGTACATTAGATGCATTGAACGTGGACATGCATGCATGATTAGCCAATTCACTAACACGGTGAAGTCTTTAATTATGGCCGGGAATGCGCTTTGAGTTTGGATATTATCTTTGCGGTTTAATGATTATATATATTTTGTGAAAGTATATATATATACATATATATTTTGCTTTGATATATGTCTTGTTCATTCATTTGCTTAAAAAGTATTACAGATATACTTCAAGAATATAATAAGTTTATATAATTTTTGTCATTATATATGTTGGATTTTAACATCACTATTTTCCCAGGAAAAAACTTCACTATTTTATATGCAAACTAGTAATTCTCCCGTGCGATGCACGGATTCAAATTAATATAATATTATCATATAATTTAATGTGATATTATGTAATATGAGACAAATTAAAATAAAGTATTAAAGTAAATGTATTTTGTAAACTTACTAATTTATATATATATGTACACATATATATATATAATATAAAGATTACATTGTATTTACGTGAGTGTCACACAATTATTTAATTAATTATGTATTCTCTAATTATGTACTAAACTTACAACAAATACTAAAATTTATAATATGATATTAAACTAAAAAAAAGTTTCATAATCTAAAAAAACATTGAATTCAACTCATATATATTTAAAAAAAAAATTACTTCCTCCGTGCTTTTTTAGATTGCTTAAAACTACGGATAAACTGTTTTACCTAAAATTAACCACTAACAAACATCATTTATTTACGTTTCATGTCACTCCAATTTGCAATATATCGTTAAACAATAATCTAAACTCATCTAAATAATGTAGAAATAACTAATATACCCTCAATTTTACCCCTTTTAATACTAATATACAAAAATATTATTAAAACTATTTCATATGAGCAATTTTAAAAGGGATGGAGGGAGTAACATTTTAAAAATAATAAAATCAATAGTTTAGATTTGAATTTTATAAGTACATTATAAATGTAAATTTAAAATATTTAAAAGATCATTAACAAAGTAAAAAGTATGTCAAAATAGATTTAAAATAAAAATTATTGAAATTTAAAAATGATAGTAAAAAGTAGAAAAGTAAAATGAACATTTTTTATTGGTATAATAAAGTCACTCTCTTTAATGCAAAATGAGACTCACAATTACACCACAAAATAAGTGTACTTCACTTGCTCTAATAAAACTAACTTTTTTCATTTGCTAACTACTATTTTTATATATAGTCGTCCATTTTTTATTGTTTCATTTTATATAAAATAATGTTTTTTTTATTGTCATTTTACAAATATCAAATTATTTCCTCTTTTTGATAATACCTCTAATAAATAGTTAAATCAAGCAACATTTTATATAAATAAGGGTATAAATATTTTTTGATATCCTAATAAATGTAAAAATTGGTTCGTGTGAATGAATAAAATATGACAACAAATGAGGGAGTAGATTATACTATATCTACAACTTTCATAGGTGATAACTTTACATTAACTTGGATGATGCCATCGTTTTTTGTGCATATGGCAGATAAGTGTTAAAAGATAAAATATTACTCCTACATTGATTGCAATTCTATGCAATTAAAAGATGTTTAAGTTGTTTATTTTAAATGCACGAAACACAATATACAGGCTGCTATAAAATGTTGTCATGCGCATAAAAAAAGCTATAAAAATGCAATTATGTGTAAAGTAAAAAGCGTGCACCGAGAATTGCAAAAATAATAATTAAAAAATACTTACCATATATAGCATGTAAAAATGGGCGGGAAAACAGAGCAGCTATATTTAGCAGACTTTGCTGTTTTTATATATATATATATAGATCTGTTATATTTATTACATTTATTATATTATATTATATTAATTATGTTTGTTCAATTTTGTGTCAAATCTGATCAGGTTGATCCTTTCTGAAACTGAGTGAGAATATAATTGCTACGAGTGAAATAGGTACCTGAGCCATATATGTTTATATTTTGCGTAAACAATAAACTAATAAATAAGCGTATATGAAACCGTTGGACCACAAAGTGGCTGTAGTTTAGTGGTTAGAATTCCACGTTGTGGCCGTGGAGACCTGGGCTCGAATCCCAGCAGCCACACTCTTTTTATTTTTTATTTAGTTTTTTAACTTAATCATCGAAAAGCAATACTTATTAATTTTATTAAAAAATAAAGAGAGAGATTATAATTCAAACATCTAAGACAAAGACTTACCATCTTTTGTCATTAAATTTCTTTTTAATTTACATATCATGTTTTATTACGCGAGCTCATTAATGATATCAACTTATTGCTAAAAATTTCTCTTAGAATGAAATAATCCCTATGTGGAAGGATGAGATGAGCCACACTGTACCTTTATATAATATCCCTCTTTACTAGCAAATATACCCTTTTTATTTTCCTAACGTAAGAACTTTATAATTTGAGGTGACATTTAATTTGAAATTCTTCATGTAATAGGAATGAAGATAAATATAGGGTAACTATAATAGTTAATGAAAAAAAAAAAGTGATACACGACACTATTTTCTCTTCTAAATAAGATCATTATTATCTCATTTGATTATCTTTTTATCTTTTTATAATCCTCTTCCTCAACTATCCTCCATGCCACAATCAAAAATCTCTTCTTTTGTCAAATTTTTTCCAAAACTAGAGCACAAAACTTGTGACGTAATCATAATGGATACAATCGTGCTTCTAACATATCAAATGATGGAGATGGAAAATAAATTTCCATTCTCATTCTCATTGAAGAATTCGAAACAAGCGTCCCTTAATAAAACTTGAGTATATACTTGAATCGCCTGTTACAATACACTCAATAAAAAAATACTCCCTCCGTCCCACATCGATCTTTCTTCATGTTAACTGATAAATTTTTTTAAGTCACTTTATTATTTTAAATACTATAAACAACCTGCTCGCTAAAATACGAAAATAAAAGTAGTGTGAAAAAAGTCTTGATGCAAATGTAGTATTGTACTGACTATCACAAAGTGACATTTACAAAATTATTTCACATGTGCACTTATTATAAAATGAGATGATATGTTTTTCACGCATAGTTGTTGAGAAATTGATAATTGGAAATACGCATCATTCATTGATATCAAATGGAATCGACTGTGTTACTTTTAATGTGAAGATATCTTATTGAATATTGTAAAAATTATGACAATTAAGTGGCTGTAGTTTAGTGGTAAGAATTCCACGTTGTGGCCGTGGAGACCTGGGCTCGAATCCCAGCAGCCACATATTTTAGCTGAAAAAACTTTATAACCGATTCCCCCCCACCCCCCCTTCTCAATGGGCCGATGACTCGACCATATTATCGTTTAATTTATTTTTAATTGTATCATTCATTATTAAAATTACATTATCCTGCATGGAATTTATTTATGGTATCATTACTATAAATATATCTTGGACGAAATAATTGTAAAGAATGAGACACATTTTCCCTTCTTCAGTTTCTTTTAATACTGACACATTTAAATAGTCCATCACAGTTAAATTTATTGTCTCATAAAATGATATCAGTTCGTTCACACATTGCCATTGGTATTGGATTTCATATTGAATCTCATTTGTTTTTTTGTTAACATCATGTGGAAAATTGTCAGAAGTAGGAAAAGTTACTGCAGGCGCTTTCAAGTTTGAATTGAAATCCAAGAACACGATGAATGGGGCCGTCCAACCCCACGGACAGACGGACGCGGAATTTTTAAATATTTAGTTGGGAGCAAATTAAAATAGTAGAGTGCAGATATATGCCAGCTAATAAAAAATAAAATAAAATAAAATTAGTCTTAAAAAAACTGAGACATACACGTGACACTTAATTAATTGAGTGGTGGAATCAAATCAAATGATTGTCGCACTCGTCCCATTCCGGCTATTTCAATCATCCATTAGATATTATCTATTCACGTACGTACACTGGTTGGTACGCATATATGCTACCACAATCTTTATTTCCAAAATAAAGAAAAATAAGTAGCAGTTATTTGATTCCATTTCATGATTATATACTTTCCTGTTCTCGCCGTTGGTTTTTATTATCTAGTATAGATTAATGAAATCATTTTAAGTACAATGTTGGTTCTATATGAGGATTGATATTTGATAAACTCATATACAATTTTATCAGAGTACTTCGATACTGGTTATACATGCAGTTAATTACGTCAACGTACGTAAAGTAACAAAGTGTTGTACTCTATTCAAATAACTCAAGTAGCTTTGAGAACTTGATACTATATACACACATATAGATTTGATATTGAACTTGATAGTATATGTTAAGTTTCTTTGTGAGCTAATCAGAACTTTGTATTAATGTAACATAAGTAACAAATTACTAATACTGCTTTACTTAGAACATGCTGCATATTAACACTTCCCCGTGCTCATGGGCATAATTTATTTTTATTCTATCCTATAGATAAGAAATCTATCAAATGAACAATTTAACATAAATAATTTTTTAATATAATATTAAAGCTTTGACTCACACCCACACACCACAAAAAAAACCTTATAAGACGAGGGATTTTAAAGAGGGAACTTCTGCCCTCATTATGTACGAGGGAATAAACGAGGGTTAATAGAAAAAGAGGGTTCTGACGAGGGTACATATTTGCTCGCCTAAAACGAGGGTTTTCCCGACCAATTTCCTGTCCCCCGACAAATACACGAGGGTGTTGACGAGGGATTCAGTCTGACATGCTCCGCTGCAACTACACGAGGGATTTTTCCCTCGGCTGGTGGCGTCTGGCGTTTCTCGAGGGACGCATTCCCTCGTCTAGCCTGGGATTCCGTGTCACGAGGGTTTGACTCCCTCGGCCATTTGAAAATTCTGGCATGCATGCAGCTTTGTTGACCGCGTGGGTCCGGCTAGGGAATCTTAGGGCATGAAGAGGGTTTTTCCCTCTTAAAAACCCTCTCCCAATTATATTTATGTCTTACCACCAACCTTCTTTTGCAGTTTATCAACCGAGAAGATCAGAAGGAGGAGGAGGAAAAGAGCTGGGGAGGAGGAAGAGGAGGAAAAGAGCGGGGGAGGAGTCTACCACGCCGTCGGACGTGAAAAATAATCCACCACGAGTCGTATTTTGCTCTACACATTGACGAGAACATTTATACGGTAAGTTTTTTTGTTTTAATCGGTTAAATAATTATTTATTAACTAATTAATTTTGCATTTTCGACTTCCATATATATATGTTAATTGTGCACGTGTATGTATACATGTTTTATGCAATTAGTTGTTTAATTCGTAGTATATAGCTAATTAATTAATTGAATATTTGCCTGCTTAATTAGCTTAATTAATTATTAGTATATATAGTATATATGAATATAGGTAGAGCTACGTATGTGTGTATTTTATATAGTATTTATATAGTGTATATATATATATATATAATTGGTGTATATAGCTAATTATATATATATATTCAATTTGTGCATTGTGTTTTATGGAATTAAATTTGTTATATTTAGTTGCTAATTATAATTAATTTGTTATTGTGTATATATATGCTAAATTAATATAAATGCTGGAGTTGAAGGAGGGGTATTCATGGATATTTGTTGTTTGTTATAGAATATGTGTGTTCCGACTTGATTAATATTATAATTAAGTCGGAAATGGATGCACGTAGGAATTTTGATTAACTGGGAATATGAAAAAACAAAATGAAACTCTGCCGAAATTTTTAGAAAATATTAATTAATTAATTAATTATAATGTAATAATAACTTAATAGGAGAATACAAATGATTAATTATAGGGTTTAATTCATTAATATGAAACAGATTGATATGGACTACTCAAGCCGTTTACGTTGGATGTATGGTCCAAGATCGATTAATGGCATGTTAGCTCCTGAATTTATTAGTGGACTCGATTCATTCGTAGACTTCGCCACTAGTAACCCAAATTGGATGAATCGAGGAAAGATTAGGTGTCCCTGTAACAAATTTAGATGCAGGAACAAAACGTATCAGTACCCCGATGATGTGAAAGCTCATTTGTATAGAAATGGTTTTATGCCAAATTATTACAATTGGGTTTTTCACGGTGAGGAAAATTGGGGTCAAATTCCACATCAATACAATGATCAGGTGTCGTCTTCTTACGGACCGGTTGATGAGACCGCAGGATCTAGCTCGTACCACGATATGATCACAGACTTAACTTCCGGTCCCCACTTTGGAAATGTGGATGACGAGCCGCCTGTTGAGGAACCCCCTAATCAGTATGCTGCACAGTTTTATGATATGCTTCGTGCAGCGGATCGGGATTTGTATCCTGGCTGCGAATCACACTCGCAACTGTCATTCAATGCCCGTATGCTGAACATTAAAACTGAAAACAGACTATCTGAAAGGGGTTATAATCAAATCGTTGACCTGGTACGTGAGATATGTCCTCCGGATAATTTGGTGCCCAGAAAGTTTCCGATAGCAAACAGTTGATGGGTGAGATGGGGCTTCCTGTGGAGAGGATCGACTGTTGTGCAGGGAATTGTATGTTATATTGGGGTGCGGACAGCGATCTTGAATATTGTAAGTTTTGCGGTCGGCCACGGTTCAAACCCGCTAGACGCGATGTGAATGGTCGATTGAAAAAGAAGAGCCCTTTCAAGGAGATGTTCTACTTTCCCATCATCCCTAGACTGCAAAGATTGTATCAGTCCAATGCAACTGCGAAGGATATGACATGGCATGCAAGTTGCTCTAATAATGATCAGTCTGGTGTTATGCGTCACCCTGCAGACTCGCAGGCTTGGAAACACTTGGACCAGTCGTATCCTGAATTTGCATCAGAAATTCGGAACGTGAGGTTGGGCTTGAGCACCGACGGTTTTCAGCCGTTTGGGCAGTCGGGGAAACAATACTCCTCATGGCCCGTGATACTGACGCCGTACAATCTACCGCCATGGATGTGCATGAAGGATCAATTCATGTTTCTTACGGTTCTAGTGCCTGGTCCAAAAAATCCAAAGGATAAATTGGATGTATTTTTACAACCATTGATCCGTGATTTGATAATTTTATGGGAATATGGAGTGGTAACGTACGATATTGCTACAAAGCATAATTTTTTGATGCGGGCTGCACTAATCTGGACCATAAGTGACTTTCCAGCCTACTCGATGTTGTCTGGATGGAGCACATCTGGAAGGCTTGTTTGTCCATATTGTGCAGAATACACGGATGCTTTCACTTTGAGGCTCAGTCGAAAGCAGTCGTGGTTTGACAACCATCGTAAGTTCTTACCCAGATATCATCCGTATCGAAGGAACAAGACTGCATTCAAAAAGAACAAAACAGTTGATGATGATCCACCGCCCATCCGTACAGGTGTTTCGATCCTTGAGGAAATTAATTGGATTGGATTTATGAAAGTTACGGAAGAGGGTGCTGATGCTCACAACAAAGTTCTAGATGGGGGTTGGAAGAAGAAGAGCATTTTCTGGGATTTACCGTACTGGAGTATGCTGTTGATCCGACACAATTTGGATGTGATGCACATCGAAAAAAATGTATTTGTTGTGTTTGTTTGATGTATTGATGTGTTTGCTTGTTTTAATTAATTAATGGATTCTGTATTTGTTGTGTTTGTTTGATGTATTGATGTGTTTGCTTGTTTTAATTGTTATGTACATACATATTTTAATTTTACATTATATTGTTACTTAATGTATTAATTGCTATGTATATAGATGGCTGGAGGTAGAAGTATCCGTAACTTGTTCGGTGGCCAACGATCGTCCTCTCGTACACCAGAGTCGGACCAAGAGAGAGAACCGGTACAACTCTTTTTAGTTGTCCCAACCAAAATATATTGTACACATGTTATAACTGTACGTAATTGTTAAATACAGATGGAAACATCGGAAACAAATACAGGTCGACGTAGCTTTTGGGGATCCTCCTCCCAAACCGGAAGAGTACCGGTTCCTGATTTGCAGAATCAGAATGAAGAACCAGATATGGTTGAGGATGACCCTGTCGTTCCGGAAACTGCGGAAGAGCTCACCAATCATGCACCTCGTCCGAACCGGCTACGCATCTATACATATCACAATGTGTATGTTAAATATAACTTTGTTTTTTTATTTAATTTTATTAAAATATATATATCAATGTGTGAAACAAAGTTTCTACAGATTGATGCCCTCGAATGCTGTTTCGAGGTTGATTCGGAACATCATGTCCCGTCGAATGGAGATGGGCGGTTTCACTTATAAGCTGGTGTCAGAAGGAAGGAGGAAAGAGTGGTGGGAGACATTCCAGGTAATTGTTAATTTTGTTAAGTATGTAGTATTATATGTATGTCTACATTTTTACTTAATTAAAATAAACGTGATTGTATATATTTTCTTCAGAGGGAGACCTACTGGGATCCGACGACAGAAAATACGGTGGTAATTAAAAAGTTGTTCATCCAGAGGTGTAGAGAACGATTCTCGGATCTCCTCAGTCTTTGGAAGAGGATCCATCGACGTGAAGGAAAAAACCCACCGTGGGAGCCGACATTCTGGACTGCACTACTCAAGTATTGGCAATTGCCCGAAGTCATTGCCAAAAGCAACCAGTGTAGGACAACCCGCTTATCTTCGGTCGGAGGAAGAGGCCCCTCAAAACACAAAGGAGGGGCAAAAGGAGCTGCACAATGGACTGAGGAATACGTAAGTAATTAATCCTGCACTACAACATAGGGAGATTTTAATTACTTTATTATACATAACCCGAATTTTTTGGAATACAGGAGAAGAAATATAACCGGCTCCCAACTGAATGGGAAATTGTGCAACATTTCCACAACTGTGGGGAAGGGGAGTACACGTATGGGGGAATTGCTGAAATAATTGTAAGTGTTTTACATTAACATTAATAATATAAATAACACGTTTATATACTTTTTCATTTACATAATTTTGTATGTCTAGGGCTCCGTGGAGGAACGAGTCTCGCAATTACCGCCTTCATCGGACGAAGATGAGCGCTTGAACCGATTGAGTCAAGCGTATGCTGAGACAGTGAGGCCAGAACACGGAAAAGTTAGGGGTCTCGGTCAAATGAAGACGATGCACATACAATCTGGCCCTGGCGGGACATCATCTGACACACACGTTGGCGGCTATGACCAAAGAGATGTTGATCACTTGCTGGCTGAAGAGCGCGCGAGATATGAAAGAATGCTGGCGGAGCAACAGAGACAGTATAACGAAAATTTGCGTCAGGAAGTGCACAACCAGATGATGGCGTGGATGCAAGGACATCAGGGAAACCTACCTAGTGGGTTTTCCCAACCAGCTACTTCATATCCTCCTTACCCAGCTTATCCTTCTTATCCTCCCGCCCCTGGTTACGCCCCTTGTCCTCCCACCGGTCCTTCTAGTGGTGTTCCTCCCGTTCCTCCTAATGGTTTTCCCGCCGCCCCTTATCCTCAGGCCTCTCCTGCTCGTCCTCCAGCTTCTGGTCCTTCCCCGTCTCGTCGTAATTCCATATCTCCAACTGGATTTGTAGACCTACTTGAAAGAGGTGCATATTCTGGTTACCCTCCGAGGGGTAATTATTCTGGAAATGAAAGAGGTGGTGATGATGATGATGATGATGATGATGTGAGATAGATGTCATGAATATTTGATCGTGTTTTTGAACTATATATGTTGGTTTAAGATTTTACTGTTTATTTAGATTTAATTGTCTGGATATTTGAGCATGTGTGGATATTTTAATTGTTATGTCTGGATATAATTGGAACTATATATGTTGGTTTGTTATTATTATTATTATTGATTTTAGTGAAAAACAATTTCAAAAATATTTATTTTAAAATTTTATTGATTTAATAAAAAAATAGACTTTATATGTGTATATGTGTACATATATATTAGTAAATAGTGAAAATGAATTTAAAAAGAACTTTTATTTTATTTTATTGATTTTTAAAAAAATTAACGATCAATATATGTGTATATGTGTACACACATTAGTAAATAGTAAAAATTAATTAAAAAATATTTATTTTTAAAAACAAAAACAATCAATATATGTGTAATAGTGAAAAATAATTAAAAGATATTTATTTTAAAATTATATTGATTTTTAATAATATATACAAGTGATAGTTTAATTTTATATGTAATGATAATTTTCATATAAAATATAAAAAACAATTAATATTAAATAGTATTATATTTAAAATATATAACAGAAAATATATTAAACATATATATTACACTTGAAAACATAACAAGTAAATAGCCTTGCCCGAGCGGCACGGCGAAACACGCAAGGCCTCCGCATACATGGAGATCGCGTGTTCGAAACCTTTGGGGGGCGAAAATTCGCCATTTACAGCCCTCAAGTAGGGGGTAAATATGACATTTCGCGTATAAAATGGTGTGGTGGGTGGTGGCCTAGTGGTTTCGCGGGTGTGGCTCGGGCCTAAGGTTGTGGGTTCGAAACCCACAAATTTTTTTTTAATAAGGATGCAGGTTACACGAGGGCATTCACGAGGGATTTTCCCTCGCCACGTCAGCCGAGGGATTAATCCCTCGCCCAGTACCTGCAGGCCGCGTCAGACTTGCCGAGGGAAATGTTCCCTCGTGCAGCATTCCCAAGGGTTATTTCCCTCGCCCTTTACGAGGGTATAGCTGAGGGTTTTTTGTCGAGGGAAAATTCCCTCGTCCGTTCCCACACAAAATTCCCTCTCCAAGACCCTCTTTATTTTTCGAGGGAATGTATTTTCCCTCGTGTAAAGGTTGGCGACGAGCCTTTTGGAGAGGGAAATTTTCCCTCTTCAAAACCCTCTCTATACTCAATTCCCTCTCCAAAACCCTCTCCAAATTAACATATTTTTGTGGTGACACTTCTTGGATTCAAATTCCATTAAAATTAACTCCTTAGTTAAATTGCCCACTCGACTGGCCTCCTCCATAGAGGTTAAAATCTATGCTATACTAGTGCGGAGACGCGAGTACGGGAGCGATACAATACGAGTTTGGAGATATGAACTTAAAAAAAAATTAGAGTGCGATTCGTTAAAAAATACTTTTGTTTATTTATATTTTATTATCTATAATACCAAAATATATATATAAATTCTAACAATTTATAAATTAAAAGTATGTAATTCACATTTTTTTCACACCTAAAAACTTAATCATATTAAAGATATTAATTTAATTAGGTAACAAAACATCAATTCAAGTTCCATTAATCCAATATATAAGTCATAACAGTGAATTCAATTTAAAATGAGTGTCACATTGTCAATTTAAATTATATTACATAATAAAATTCAATTAAAATAACATATTTAAGGCTTAACAAGTTGGATTTGCGCAGTGGATTCGAGAATTCTTTAATTAAATTCGCTAAGTGGCAACCAGATTCACCATGTGGCGAATCAGATAAGCAGATTCAAGAATTTCAGGAATAGTTGCGAATTTGATATTATATTATGATATTTTTAAAAGAATTTGTGTATTATATGTTAAATTAAGAATTCAGACCACGAGTGATGGGGAATGTTGGAAAATTAATATAAATGAATTAAGTGCACATCTGTCTACACGTTATAGTTTAAGATAGAGATTTAATTCTTTCAATATATATATATATATATATATTGTGTGTATATATATATATGTGATGGGCTTGAGGACTGTGATCAGAGAAGCAAGGTTCTTGAGGTGTCACCAACATGCATGTCTGTCGGCCCCATTGGGGCCTAGCTCATGTGCTATTAAAGACACCCAATCAGACTCCACCCCTTAAGGCCCAATTTCGACGGGGTTGGGTTTCCTTAATTAAGACACCCCATCTATGTCTATGCTGTCTCATTCTCTCGCGCTAACTCAGCCCTTATAATCCGCTACTCTAAATAATTGCTTTATTCAAATATTCAAATTTCAAACTATATAATAAATTATAAATTTATAATTGACATCTATAGATATTTTACTCTAATAAAACTACATGCATAATGTGCCATTTTTACTCTTTTGTTTATTTGCATGGAGTAACTTAATAAAGTTATTGCAAAATAAAAATTATTTTGGATAAAAAATTCTTCCTTAGAAATACAATTAAAGAGAGTAATATCATTTCCTTTCCTTATTACTATCTTTGCAATTCCATTTCCCATTCCTTCTGAATCAAAGAAAAGTGTAGGAAGATTAAGAATTTAAATTCGTGATTTTTGATCATCTAATGTACTAATCAACTTGATCGGACACTCATAAGAGACATTACGTAGAGTTGTTTGTACCCTCAGCATAAGATGGTCATTCATGATATATAAATTTGGTCATTGGGGGGATGAATCAATTTGCTGTCTATTTCAATCATATACGTTTCTGGGCACATGCATGATATATCCACATCAAATACCCACATATATACATACATACATACATCATGCATGGAATTGGAAAACCTGAGGTAACGCCACTCCAACACCTTTATCTTCACAGCTCATTTTCTTCCAGAATTTCTAATGCCTTATTTAATGGGATCGAATGCCAACCCTGTTTTTTGTTTTGCACCACACACTCACTGCAAAATATATACTTTGTCAAAACACGACTTTTGTAAATCTGCATTTAATATAAATGAATTAATTTCACACATAATTTTATAATTTTTAATTTTTAAATGAAATAAAAAAAATTCATAGAGCTTTTGGTTCACAACCAAAGTCCATCTTCGAACCTCCCATCTTTTAGATGATATAATTAAAATTCTTTCATGCAATATCTATAGTACCTATAACCTATTTATGTTTCGCTTCTTTGATACCAAGGTAATACGATACAATTTCACCATTAAAACTAAATACAATATTGGCTTGTAAACCTAAAATTTATAATTATATTATCGATAATTTTTAACAATTTCTTGAGTGAAATCCACTACGAACTCATTTTCAAATGACAAAACATCGAGTGATATGATAATTCACCGTCGAAGATTATCTCATTTTTGACCATATATTCAATATGCTAACGAACCGTTGATTAAATATCTAATAAATTATACAAAAGCTCTCTTGCGAAACTTATTTATAGTATGAAATTTATATCATTACATTCATCCAGTGATCCATAACATTCATATCCACTGATACAATTGTACTTATAAACTAATATCACAATGTAAAATGCAATTGACACTAGTTTGTAAGAGAAATGATATCACAAATGAATGTTATGATATCAGTTACATGCTATGAACAAGTTTCACACGAGAGTGACTCTAAATTATATGCCCAAACCAACAATGTTAAATTTTATTCGACACCTCTTTACAAGTTCAAGTTTTCATATGAGGAATGAAGCCTTCCATGATATCAGAGTATTTGACTCATACTCACGTTTCATGTGTTGAAATTCCAGTTAAAACAATTAATTTCATAACTGTACAAATTTAAATTTTTAGATGAAATAAAATTTCTTCAGTAAGAAATAATGAACGGACGAACATAGATTAATTAGTACCAAGTATCTACGTACATATTCACAAGGATTCGTTGGTAGTTTAATTAGGACAAGCAAAATCAAAATGATGTGGAGAATGCTGAAGGTATGTACAATTGTTTGTTGAAACCTAAGACTTTGTTGCATAGATTGTTTTTGGTTCAACGGCAAGTATGTATGGTGACTTGGTCAGAAAGCAGAGATGATATATGATATATGTATATGTATAAAGATTTGCACATATCAATCTTGATTCTTGAGCAAGTCAGGGATAAGGTTATGTGCCTACATAAACATACTACCAGTACGGCCAGTACTCCCCTCCTGTACACATCAAAATCATCCCTCGCTTTATAGTGCCATAGATAGATATATGACACATAATATATACTTTAATCACAAATATTAATTGGAATAATTAAAAGTTTAAATCATATGTATGTGGTCCCATACTTTCGACATAAATATTGGATTTAGTCCCAAAACAGTTATGTTCGTCTTTTTTCTGACAAATGCACAATTTCAATTCCATATTTGTCTAAAAATACGAAACGACGTAGTTTTAACGTGCAGCATGTAGGCAATTTTGCGGGAAACAGCCGATCACATGCCGCAAAGACATCGTCATTTTGCATTTTCCGGCTAATTTGGAATTGAGACGAAGTTAACTTTTTTTGGAACTAAATTCATTTATGTCAAAAGTTACGAGCACAACCAAATATGATTTAAATTGATTAAATAATTAACAAGAAATTACGGTTAATATTTAAATCCCATTTCCGAGCAACCACTCACCAACTCTATATGTCAACTTGGGGAAATGCGACTTGGTAAAATGAACACTTACATGTCCATCCCCTGCATTAATTAGATGAAGAGAGAGAGAGAAAGGGAGAAGAGATCCAGGGAGGGAGGGATTCATTAATTATTACTCTAGGACTACTTTTACATTTGATTTATTTTGAAGTCTCACGACTGTTTTTACACTTAAAAAAAATGTTCTCTTACTAAAATAAATAAAATAATTTTATTATATTATAAAATATTCAATTTTATTATGAAAACACCTAGCTATTCATTTTTTAAAAAGTACTATAAAAGTTGTTTGGTGGTTGAGGAGTATTTTACAATATCTCAAGTAATGAGATGAGAATTATAAGTGGATATTGCACTTTGTCCAAGAAGCTTATCTCTCCCATCCCTTGGATCATATCTTATCTATTCAATTCATTTCTCAACTGGTGGGTCTCCTTTTGGGAACTTCGAAAGATCACACACGCATGGGGGATTAATTAAATAGTTCGCGCTAAATATTTTACTATAGTCTTAGTGCATGTTCGTACAATTTCGTATATACCAAATTAATAATTATAATGAAATAGAAAAAGGTACATCCGAATATCACTTTTAAAAAATCTCACTTAACTTGCCTCTTAGCTGCACACATATGTCAACCATATTTAATGTTGCCTCTTTAATTCCATCTCTCTATATATATAAATAAGTTCCCTCATTTTCAAGCATCAAACATCACAACTCCCCAAACAGCCCCTCCCTCTATTACCTCACACACAAAGAAACAAGAGAGAGAAGATGACAATGAACGGAAAGTTCCTGAAAGCTTGGATGAAAAAGTGGCGCAAAATGGGGGATCGAGTGATGCCTTGTGCGAACTGCGGCACGTGCTGCACGTGGCCCGTGTGGGCTTTGCTTCAGGAAGAGAAGATCGTCCCCCGGGATGTCCCGAAAGGTCACCTAGTAGTGTACGTGGGGGAGTGTCACAAGAGGTTTGTGATCAAAGTCGCGCTTTTGAAAAATCCGCTTTTTCAGGCGTTGCTGGATCAGGCTCGGGAAGTTTACGATTTCACGGCCGATTCGAGGCTGCATATTCCGTGTGATGAGAATATTTTTCTAAGTGTGGTGCAGTGCGCTAAATCGCCGCAGGAAGGAGGGTTATCGGTGTGCTGCCTATGACCATTATTTGTTGCAATTTGATTGTTATTTAAATTAACTTATGACACTGCCTAAATCCATATATAACATGTATGTTGAAGAGCAATATTAATATGTATATTCATTTTTCTGTGCTAGCTGTAACTGTAATGAATGGAGAACCAGTTTTCATCGCGTGTATTGATTTTAATCCAATGTGAGTGGACCGATCGCTAATTAATTTAATCTTCAAGCTGAATATTCTTTCCTGGGATTAAAGTTTTTCTAGTCCAGTAACTTAACATCAATTTGATTTTGATCCACATGAATTACTTATTTTGATATCGGTCCAGTAAGTTTCAAAATATTTTGATTTTGGTCCTTTCACCTGTAACAGTGGGTTGCTCAACAGGTCACCTGCCACGTGGATTATTATTTTATTTCTTCTTTGTTTAGTGTAATATGTGGCTTTTTACATAATTTTTCTTCTCCTTCCTGAAATATCAAGAAATGGGTTTTGGGCATAAGGTTGGGCTCTTTTTCCCCTATTATATTTTGCAAAATTAGAATAAATATTATTAAAATTAACAATAAGAGTTAATTAATTGTCTAATTATTATAAGCAAATAAATAACAAATAAAAAATCAATTCAAAATTGTAAAAATAATAATAAACCCACGATTAAAAAAATAAGAAAAATAAATTAGATTGTCCGTATCAATTCCATAAAAAAAATAAGAAATATATCCATATCAATTTTAAAAGAATTACTTAATACTCAAATATCAATTCAAAATAGGAAAAACCATCATCTTCGTCCCTGTTAATATTCCTTCCCCATTATTCTCTGGTTTGTTTTTCAAAGAGAGTGTCTTCTTCAACAAATTCTGCTTTCAATTTTACAATTTGCCCAGATTAAATCGAGGAGGAGTTCGAGAGGAGAAGAGAAAAGATATGGGTCGTGGGTCGCCGGATCTAAAAGACTATTTGAGATATGGATCCTGGGTTTGATTCTGCCGCCCATGTGATTGTGTGCCCTTGCCATTGTTGTGCCTTTCTTTGTTCAATCGCTGTAACCACCACCACAAGACGCCACTCCCCGGGGATGACATGCCTCCACCACCGCACGCAGATCCAAAATAGCACTTTGTATATTTATATTTTAGGAATTTCTAGATATTAGATGTTCAATCTTATGCAGAAAATTTTGGACATTGAATGCAAGTATCGAGTTTTAAGTTTTTTGGAATTTCTGAGGTCAATTTCTAGAATTTTTTGTATATGATGATCAAATGAATATTTTCTTTTTTGGAAATTATAGCACGGGTATGATCGAATTTCTGAGTTCTGGTAAAATTTTGGAGTTTCTGGTCAAATAGGTATGAATTTTTTTTTATTTGTTTCAGTAGATGAAAGGTTGAATTAAGGAAGAAGATGAACAGTAATTTGGTGAAAACCCGACCTGAAGCCCCTTATCCATGTATTTAATCTCAGAAATTAATTAAAAAAAACTGACCCGAATTTATTTGCCCGATCCGGTTTAACCCGACCCAAAACCCGGTCACTGCATATTTAAGTTCAAACAAAATAATCATATAATACATTATATTTTATCCATGGCAGCAACCTGCTAAGTAACCTACTATTACCGGTCATAGGATCGAAATCAAAAAAAATTTAAACTTGTTGGACCAATATCAAAATGGGCAATTGGTTTGGACCAAAATCAAATTGATGTCAAGTTACTGGACTACAAAAACTTTAATCCCTTCTTTTCTTGTAAGTCAAAGCGGAAGAATAGTGAAATTTGTTAGCGTATAAAATTGGATTTATGTAGTAATACCAAAACAATGATTTATTAATACCTATACTATTATAAACTAATACTCCCCTCTGTCATTGTCACTTTTTTTCGTTCATCATCAAATCTATATCCATTCCCTATTTTAAAAATATTACTTTCGTTTCAGGAAAAAAAACTGAAATTAATTTCCCTGTTCCTCTATTTACTTTCCATTTTACCATTTTGCCCGTATATCTATTTTTTTTTTTTTTGGAAATGAAATATAATATTATATTTTTAAAACTTTATTCCTTGTAAAACATTAATAATAATTTATCAATATTGTACTCCCTCCGATACATTTTAGATTTGTTGTAAATTGAGAGCAATAAATAAAGACGTAAGTTTTTTCACCCAGTTCGTCGGGGACGACTACGTCTGGGGGCTAGCCAAGCCAGGAGTTTCACTAATAGTTGTGTGTATGAGTGTTTTCAATTCTAAGTACAATGATATATTTATAAGAGTAAAACCCTAATCTAAATATGAAGCCCATTGGGTTATTAGTCCATTAGTAATGTCCACATCAAATCTTCTAGATTTGGAATAATAAATCTGCTAGATTTACAACCCCCTCCTTGGACATTACAACATAACATGTCATAAAAACTCCACGTGCTAGGTATCAGCCAAATATTAAGTTAGGGAGGAATGTAATCGATCTTCCAGATCAAATATTCTAGATTTATTTCGGGGTTACCGCTCCCCCTGAAGACAACAACATTTTGAGCCTTTGCATCCTAATACCACGAACGTACTTTTTAAAAGTAGACGTAGGTAAGGACTTAGTGAACAGATCTGCTAGATTGTCACTAGATTGCACCTTTTGAATGGTAATCACATCACTCTTCTGGAGTTCGTATGGGTAGAAAAACTTAGGTGAAATATGTTTTGTCAGGTTTCCCTTGACGTACCCATTACTCATTTGTGCGATGCAAGCTGCGTTGTCTTCAAATATAACGGTGGGAGGTGTATCGCCTTTAGCGATACCACACGAGTCACCAATGTGTTTTACCAAGGACCTTAACCAAACACATTCTCGTGCGGCTTCAAATAAAGCTATTATCACTGAGTGGTTTGAAGACGTGGTAACCATAGTTTGTTTAACCGATCTCCATGAGATCGCGGTACCACCACAGAGAAAAACGTAACCAGTCTGGGATACGGCGTTGTGGGGATCAGACAAATAGCCAGCATCCGCATAACCTACTAAGGTTTTGTCTTGGTTCTTACGGTAAAACAGTCTAAGATCTTGAGACCATTGGAAGTACCGTAGAACTTGCTTAACACCATTCCAATGTCTCCTTGTAGGAGAAGCGCTATATCTCGCAAGCAAATTGACTGCAAATGAAATGTCCGGCTTAGTGCAATTTGCGAGATAGAGCAATGCTCCAACAACGCTAAGATAAAGAACTTCTGGCCCCATAATTTCTTCTGAATCTTCTCTTGGCCTAAATGGGTCCTTATCCACTTCGAGGGATCGAACAACCATAGGGGTGCTAAGTGGGTGAGATTTATCCATGTGAAATCTCTCCAATACCTTCTTCACGTAGGTTGAGTGGTGTATAAGAATTCCTTCTGGGAGATGCTCGATCTGCAGGCCGAGGCAGTACTTGGTTTTACCCAAGACTTTCATTTTGAATTCAGTTCTCAAGATTGAACTGACTTCTTCAATCTATTTGCATGTTCCGATTATGTTTAGGTCATCAACATAAACGGATATGATGTAAAAACCATTTTGCGATTTCTTCGTGAATACGCATGGGAAAGCTTTATCGAATGTGTATTCCTTCTTCTGAAGGAATTCACTAAGTCGGTTGTACCACATGAGGCCCGATTGCTTCAGGCCATACAACGACTTCTGCAGTTTTATGCTATACATACTGCGGTTTTCACCATCCCTCATCTGAGGAATGTCAAATTCATCGGGGATTTTCATATAAATGTCGGCATCAAGTGATCCGTATAAGTATGCGGTTACTACGTCCATTAATCTCATTTGGAGATTCAATTTAACTGCCAAAGATATCAAGTAGCGGAACATTATTGAGTCAATTATTGGAGAATAGGTTTGATCGAAATCAATACCGAGTCTCTGCGAAAACCCTTGAGCTACAAGCCTCGCTTTATACCTCTCCACAGTATTGTTCTTATTTTGTTTTTGTACAAATACCCATTTATATCCTACAGGGATAGCGCACGCGGGTGTACAAACGATAGAGCCAAATACTTGTCTTTTGTTAAGCGATGCGAGCTCTGCTTCAATTGCCTTTTTCCATTTAACCCAATCGGAGTGCTTCCGGCACTCAGCGATAGTTTTGGGTTCTGGATCTAGATCATTATTTATAATGGAAAGAGCAATTGTTGCTGCAAATGTGTCATCGACGACAGTAATATTTCTATTATATATTTCTCCCGTATTTATGAAATTCATAGAGATTTCGACGTTTACGTCAACCAGACCTTCCTCATTTCCCAGTGTATCTGGGTCTGGTCGTTCCACGGTCCTAGTGCATTGAATATTTTGTGCACGTGCTTCATCACTAGGACGCTAGTCTTCTAGAGACTTTGAGTTATCTAGACGAATCTCTTCTAGAGATTTTACATTCGGCTGACCAGTTTTGCTAGCTTTTCGTTTAGGTGTACTAGTATCTCTTGAGGGTCCTTTACGCTTCTGGCATGTAGGGGCATGAGTACTTGTTTTGCTTGGGACCTCAACCCTTTGGGGAGCATTTACTGCAGATATATGCAATTTAGTTACACCTCTATGGTCAGTGAACGTGTCTGACAGATTGTTTGCTAAATTTTGCAAGTTAATGATCTTCTGAACTTCCAGTTCAGATTGACTAGTGCATGGATCTAGATACTGAAGATCACTTACGTTCCACGTAGCTCCCGGCATTCATTCAATTTTGAATTCGGATCTCCCCCTAATGCCGGGAAGTGATCTTCATCGAACGTGCAATCAGCGAACTGGGCCGTTAATTGATCCCCGGGAAAAGGCTCGAGGTATTTCACGATGGATGGAGAGTCAAATCCGATGTAAATACCAATTTTCCTTTGTGGGTCCATAGAGGTCCGTTTTGGTAATGTTATCGGAATATATACCGCACATCCGAAAATACGCAGATGGGAAATGCTAAGTTTTTTCCCACGCACTAGCTGTAGGGGGGGGAATGATCATTATATGCAGTTGGACGGATTTGTATCAAGTGCGATGCATGTAGGACTGCATGCCCCCAACATGAAGTGGGTAGTTTAGAGTTCATAAGCAATTGTCTCGCGATAAGTTTGATACGTTTTATTAGCGCCTTAGTAAGACCATTTTGGGTATGGACGTAGGGGACCGAATGGTCCACTTTAATTCCCAGGGTCATACAGTAATCTGTAAAGGCCTTTGAGCTGAACTCAACAGCATTATCCATGCGAATTGACTTAATTGGATAATCCGGGAACTGAGCTCTAAGCTCGATAGTTTTCGCAATGAGCTTCACAAAAGCTTGACTGCGGGTGGATAGCAAATAGACATATGTCCACCTAGTGGAGGCATCAATAAGGACTATAAAATATCGAAATGGTCCTGATGCTGGGTGAATCGGTCCACAAATGTCTCCTTGAATTCGTTCAAGGAAAATCGGAGACTCTAGTCCAACCTTAGTGCGTGATGGGCGCACTATTAACTTACCCTTAGAACATGTTGTTGATAGGCGAACATCAGTAAGAGCTCAACGAGCAAGAGTTAAGGCCTAAGTGAAGATTATGAAGCCAAATACTCAAACCAGAAATGATTAAGCAAAAGGGAGTGCATAAACTAATCCAGGTAGTGCACTTTGTGACGAACAACATGGTTGACGAACAACTTTTATGCGAACAAGTCCAAAAACTCGAGACCAAATATGAATACACCAGGTCATAAATGACGAACAACATTGTCAAGAAGAGGTGTACAACACCAGGTCACATAACGGACCAGCTAGGTGCATGACGAACAAAGGACAAATATCACGAAGCCCATCTACAAGGAACCTAACGGCGAGCAACTTATGAACCGCACTTTCAAGAGGCGAACAACTTTTATTAAAAGAGTACTGGACTACCCAAGCCAACAAGGACGAACAACAATGAATCCGAGATAAGACCAAAAATAAGACTTTGTAACTAAGTTTCAACTTAGATAAGGTCAAACAAGGTCAAAGGACACATGTCAAGCATACAAGCTTGGAAGTCCAAGAGTCATGTACACCACCTACTTGGTGGTTAGTATAAATAGTTGTTTTCCAGTAATAAATTTTAAATTCAAAATTCACAAATACTTCAATTACACACACTCATACACCTAAACATACACACACATGAAATAAATACGAATTCGATACTCGTATTTACATTTTAATAATCCGAACAATCGAATTTACCATTTACGGTGGTAATTAATCACACGTTCTTGTTTGGTGATCCTAAAATCGGTTAAAAACAGCCACTAATCCACGCGATTAGAACCGATCACCAACACATGCATCAGAAATAAATTCATCAACAGGAGGGATTTTACTATTCGAAATATTATGACCAATTGAATTAGATAGAATTCTACGAATCATAGTTTGTTCTGGATGACCTAACCGCTGATGCCACAATTTAAAAGAATTCAGGTCATGAAATTTCATATTCATAGCTAGATGGAGATTAGACGGCCGGATGTAGGAATAGTACAATCCAGAGGATAAGGAAGAAAGTTTTTCTATAACTTGTTTACGACTATCTCGAGTAATAGTCATCAAAAGGTATTCGTTATTGTTCTCAGTTTCAGTTTCAATGTGATAGCCATTAGTTCTAATATCTCTAAAACTGAGCAGGGTACGCTTAGATTGTGGAAATAGTAAAGCATTATCGATTATGAGTTCGGTACTCATGGGGAGGACAATGGAAGTTCTTCCGGAGCCCACTATCAACATACTATCATTGACTATTATAGTTATACTCCCCTTACGTTCTACCAAGTTATGAAAATACTTACTATCTCTTAAGATTGTATGAGTGGTGACGCTATCTACCAAACATAAATTACTATTTACGTCCATCATGCCATAGGAAATAGCCCAAATCTAATAGTTGATATGTTTACAAGCCACGAATAAGAACAACAATATCCAAATAAATGTAATGGACAACGATTTAAGGTAAACACATCAAAACTAAAATAATAATATCATCCATAAAGTAAAATATCTGAAAGAAATGATCCAAAAACATAAATTGTTTTATCCAAAATAAAATATTAAAATAATCAAATACGCAAATCACTCATCATCTCCAAAGTCCTTGAGCTCGATGCCCAGAGGATTGACGTTGTCTTGGTCAAGGTCTGCTTCAGGCAGGCTGGCATGGTGAGATTCGACTCTAGGAGCCTTCCCCTTATCGTCCTTCTGCTGCTTTTGATAAGCCTCAACCAAGTTTTTGGGAGTGCGACACATGCGAGACCAATGGCCCTTGCATCCGCATCTGTAGCAGGAGTGCTCAACCTTATTTTGATTTCTAGATTTTTAGGTAGCGGGGTTCGTGTTAGATGCAGCCTTTCCACGAGCCTGAGCTTGATTGTCATTCGAGGTACCTGGACCACCGGACTTACTACGACATCGGGCTTTGCCATGAGTTCATTTACTTCCCCTCCCCCTTCCACGCTTGTGACCACGTGTACTACCTTGAGCTATAGCATGTGCTTCGGGCACAACTTTTGAGCCAACCGGTCTCGCATTATGATTTTACATAAGGAGTTGGTTGTGCTTTTCTGCTACTAGAAGTGTAGAAATTAGCTCAGAGTGTACAGTGTAGTTCTTAACCCTGTACTGCTGCTGAAGTACAAGATTGCTAGCGTGAAAAGTCGATAGAGTCTTCTGGATCAACTCGGTCTCAATTATAGCTTGCTTGCATAGCTTTAACTGAGATACAATACGATGTAGGACTGAGTTATACTCCATCACAGACTTAAAGTCTTGGAAACGGAGGTTCAACAAGTCGTATTGAGCCTGAGGGAGGAGTATATCGTTTTGTTGTTGGAAACAGTCCTTCAGGGACTTCCACAACGTTTCGGGGTCTCTCTCAGTGAGATATTCATTTTTCAGGTCCTAATTAAGATAATGTCTGAGAAAAATCAAAGCTTTCGCCTTCTGGGCGTCAGTTGATTTTGAATCATTGACAATGGCACCACTAAGATTGGTTGAGGCTAGATGTATCTCAACATCTAGCGCCCATGTCAGGTAGTTACTACCATCAAGAGCAAGCTCGGCGAATTCTCTTTTGGTAATATCAGACATATTTCACTACAATTATTAAAGTGACATGGTAAGGGATGTGACCAAATTTATTGACAACGGAGAAATAAGGATTTATTTGATTATTCTAGAGCACATAGGAGCAAGTATTGGGAGTCGTCTACCCAAAACATAAATTACGGTCTGACAAGTACCGGGCGCTGTCTACCCAGGCAAGATATGCGGACTATAAATAAAATACTATGTGCATGGAGTAATAATGCATGCAAGATAATTAAATCATAAAAAGGCATGCGCATGTACCAATTAAGCATATAAGACAATTTTATTGAGAACTAATACTTGAAATTAATTTCAAAATTATCGGGCTTAATTTACATGCGAGAATTATTACCATTTAATTTTCAAGTATTTAAAAAAAATTAGTTTTTGGAAAAAATAATAAGAGGCCCAAGAGAATAAAATTTAATCAATTTAAAAGATTAAATTTTGCTTATAGAATTGGGTCTGCAGGCCCAAAATAAAAAGATATGATGCCCAAGTCAAGCCCAAAAGGGCTAGGGTTGCACGGGGCCCGAAGATACGCTGTCATGTGCGACGACGGGCGCATCGATGGGTGAACGGGCGTGTACGCGGACCAGGCAACACGCGGGCGCGGAATCGCCAGCCAGTTGCGGCCTACAGGCGCGACTGTCGCGGGCAATCGCGGTCCGTAGACGCGACTCCCGCTGGCGATCACGGCCTACAGACGCGATTTGTTCTCTTTTGCGATTTGGCGGCCATGGTGCATCGCGGTCGTGCGCGAAGGCGGCGCTCGGCCTCGACGCGGTGCGCGGTGGCGGCGCCAGCCTATGCGGTTTACAACGGCGGCACGGAGAGGGGCAGTGCCGGCCCAGGGCGACACGCAGAGGCGCGCTTGACGGCCTGGAGCCACGCGCGAGAGGCGGCGCTCCTGAGCCGTGGCGGCGGCGGTCGTTCGGCGTTGGAGGCGATGGCCGATCAGCCCTGGGTGGAGGTCGACGGGCGGCGGCCGTTCGGCTTCGGGCGGCGGCCGTTGCTCGTCGATTAATTCAAAATTATATATATTTTTTTCAAAAAATAATTCGATCCAATTAATTACAAAAAATGAAATAAAATCGATGCAATAATTCTCGTGCATATCAAAACATAGTACGCATGGATCAAATAATTAGATACAACAATTAATTCACATGATATGAAGAAAATTTAATTTAGATCGTACCGGTTAATTTCGGGCAGAGTCTCGTGCTGATAACGTGTTGTAAATTGAGAGCAATAAATAAAGACGCAAGTTTGTTCACCCAGTTCGTCGGGAACAACTACGTCTGGGGGCGAGCCAAGCCAAAAGTTTCACTAATAGTTGTGTGTATGAGTGTTTTCAATTCTAAGTACAATGGTATATTTATAAGAGTAAAACCATAATCTAAATATGAAGCTCATTGAGTTATTGGTCCATTAGTAATGTCCACATCAAATCTTCTAGATTTGGAATAATAAATCTGCTAGATTTACAACAAGATTGTCCGTATTACCATAAAATGAATTTTTTTGTTTGTTTTCCACTTTCTCAATCTCTTTCCCAAAATGACAAAAAGGTATACATATCATTTTAACTTTACCCCTTAAAAAATTGAAAGGACCATTTTACCCTTACTTTATATCCACAAAAATAATTTTATACCCACAAATATTAATAAATAACTCTTTTATTAATACCCGTGCTACTTTGAAAATGAAAAATAAAAATGAATCGGAGGGTGTATCATATTCTATCCCCTCTTCATCACATCACTTGTACTGTATCTATATTATACTCTCTCCGTCCCAAAGTTGTTTGCTACATTGTCAAAAAGTTCTATCTCATACTCAATTACTACATTTATTTTTGACAATTTTTTTAATATTATATTCTACATACAATCTTAACCAAAAATATTTATTTTATCACTTTAAATACTAATAAACAACTCATTTCTTAAAACTTGTACAAACAGTAAAATAGAAAACAAGTATGGGACCGAGGGAGAACTACTTACCTTAGTATTTGTGCCAAAAGTTATGGGAAGCATAGGGGGATGGAGAGAGTATTTTATTATCACACTCACAAATAATTACTTTATTCATCAATGAATCCTACAATATCTTTACTTTATCTCAATTTCTTTAAAACTCATGTTCATCTCAATGGGAACAAATATGGGGTACATAGGGAGTACCATAAACCCATACAAACACACAGAACTGTTTGAATAAATTTGGCAAAATGCATCTTTAGGTCCCTAAATTATTAACATTTGTTTCGAATGGTCCTTAAACAATTGGTTTGTTTTAAAGAGTCCCTGAACTATTGATTCTTGTTTCAAGAGGTTTTTAAACTATTACAAACTTTTATTTCGAAGGGTCTTTAAACTATTTTTTTATTTAAAAAAGTCTTTGAACTATCAAATCTTGTTTTACGAGATCACTCGGGATGAAAATTGTCGAAATTTATTGACTCATCCTAACAAAACCGTCAAGTAATATACACTTTGTTCTTTATTATTTTTATTAGTACACATGATAATTTTCAGCCTTTTAAAATGTCATTCGCAATTTACCCATTTCAAAATACAAGTTTCATCCCGAGGGATACAAGAATTAGTAGTTCAAAGGCATTTTAAAACAAACAGATAGTTTAAGGATCTTACGAAATAAAAGGTAATAGTTTAGGGGCTTCATGAAAAAAGAATAAATAGTTTAGAGACTTTTTAAAATAAAATAATCGTTTAAGAATCTTTCGAAACAAAAGTTATTGAATAGTTTAAGTACCTAAAGATGCATTTTGCCCATAAATTTTACAATATTAATTTATAAGTACAATAATATTATTGAATAAATATTATTGTGGTACTAAATAAAGGTAATAGCATCAATTTTATACGCGAATAAATTTTTGGAGGGATGACTAGATTATATAATGCAGTGGTACGTATTTCACACACTTAACCATCTTTGATATACCGTTTTCTCAACTTTCGTGTCATTTCAATTGTACCGTTTTCTCATCTGACTTTCGTATCATTTCATGTTAATCACACCATTAGTTTAGAAAGTGTTTGTAGAAGCCCATAGCTATTGTCAACTTGTAAAGTGTTAGTAAGAGCTCCCTATGTATTGCTAAAAATCCCCCACCCCTCCCAAAATAGACATGACATTAGGATCATAATAAACCGTTACAACCATTGAAGATAACAAGTTTTAATTTATGCATGGGAAGTTTGAATGTTTTGAAATAATTTTTTTATTTTATATCAAATTAATACGTAAGTGCAAGCAAATTAGTTTTGCACCCAATTAAATAGTAACACGTGTACAAATGAATATTAATATCAAATTAATTTTACTATTACATTTTGAGAATTTAATTAAGTTAATTCTTGAATTAAATAGTTAAAATTGATATTGAATGTACACGGTACAAGTCGGTCAAATTAAATGAGTTTTTGATACTCATATTGGGTAATAGATACAATTAATTTGTCATAAGATCGAAAATTAAATGATATCTCGTCAAAAAGGGAAGCAAACTAAATTAATCAAATCAAATCTAATTAATTCGCAAATCACGTCAATCAAATGGCATTGACCAATCAGGACGCGCCACGTGGTCTTGCAAAAATGGAAAAATTTCTAATTCTAACCCTATAAATAGGGGCCCCTTCATCATTCATATACACATTTGAAGATCAACGAGCATTCAGACGATCGAGCAAGTAAACAAATCCTCTGCAACCGTTCTTGAAGATTCAAAGTGTTCTTCATCATCCTCAAGGCGTTCTTCGTGGAAAGCAATTAGAAACGACATCCGATCCGAGATTAAGGCTCAAAACCCTCCGATCCGACGTTTCTCCTCGAAGATTCAAAGAAGCTTCAACAACGTTCTTCAAGGCCTTTGAAGATTCAAAGGTGTTCTTCGCCGTTCTTTGTGCAAATCCATCAGAAACAGCGTTCGATCCAGAATGAAGATCCTAAAATCCTCCGATTCGACATTTATACTTGAAGACATTCAAAAATTTAAGTCGTTCTTCGCAGATTCAAGGCGTTCTCCGAAGAACACATCCAGAAACAACTCCTGATCAGAGATTAAGGCTCAAAACCCCTACGATCCGGCATTTTCCTTTGAAAATTTGAAGAAACATTCAAAGCGTTCTTCATCAACATTCAAAGATTCAAAGAGCGTTCTTCTTGAAGATTCAAGGGCGTTCATCCAGAAACAACGTTTAATCCAAAATAAGGTGTTTTCACCCTTGGATTAATGTTATAAACATTCAAGTCCAAAATTGAAGTCAAGATTCGATCAAAGTTCAGAGTCAAGCTTTGAAGAGAAGAATCAGAGGATAAAATCTAGAGTTAGTCAACCCGCACAAAAAAAAATTTGTAAACGATTTTTTTTATTATTATATTAATAATACGAAATTTGCAGTTACAAATTTGGCATGCCCAGTGGGACCTACTCTACCTCTCATCATATTGTTTACCAAATAAATAAGGCTGGGAATTAATGGCTATTTATGAGAGCTTTGGTAAAAACATCAAATGATTGGATTCATCAATGCTTAGTGAGTGATTGTGATGAGGTATAATAATAAAGATGATGAACTAAATGCAAAAACACCAAGAATTGCCAGGGGTTTTTAGTCCCTGGACTTAAATGGGTATTATATTGCTTTGATTGAATGTGTTGAGCTCTATTTATTGTTACAAATGTGGGACTATTTATAGTTTTCTCCATACGGGGGTACAATCGTCATTTCCGATCTCCTAGGGGACAGAGGCATTAAATGCCTCCAGCCTCTGGGGACGCTCGGGTGTCCGTAGCCACAGTCTGCAGGCGGCCGACCACTGGTGCGTTGACACGTGTCTATAAAAGGACGATTCTCTGAGAATTTTCCTTATTTGGGTGGAATATTCTCTCTGTTACTGAGTACGGATGTGGTTCTTGTTGGGAAAATAGGGGTGCCCGGAATCTATTCGGGATGAAATTTAAATAAGAATTTAAATACAATTATTACTAGCATGAATTAATCCTAATTAATTCAAATAATAATTCCAACAACTAATTTTCATCATGCATGTTGAATTAATTTCACATATTAACTATGGCGGAATAAACAAGTAAATATGCGATTAACGTACCTCTTGTAGAATTGGCCTTTGGATATACGGGACAATTACGATCTCGCTCTATCAACCCAAAGCCTTCTCAAGTATTTTCCTTTTCACCTCACTTGATCACCGGTGGGAGATGCTTTCAAGTAATTTAATAAACTAAGGAAAAAGAAAAATATCTATGCTTCTTGATTTTTCCAACACATGGAATTATATACTTGGGGATGAAATAATCATCCCCTATTTATAATTAGTGGTGATCGAATTTTTAGGAATATATGGGCTTTGGAAAAAATCTTTTCTTAGACTCTAAGAAATTTTGAATATATCCCATATATTATTTTCTCCAAAATAAAATATTCCACAAAAATCTCACCCTCCTAATTAACTTGCAATTTTCGAAAATTTCAATAAAAGATCCTAAGATTTGGATCTTCTTGAATATATGAGATATACTTGTATTCCAAGAATACATATCTTCCATAATATCTTTCCAAGAAAATCAACAAAATCTTCACTTTTCTTGATTTCTTATTTTCGAAAATATAGAGGAAAAAATCAGCATTTATATTTCTTTTTATTTTAATCACCTTATCATTATTGGGCTACTTAATGGGCTACTTGAGTGGCCTTAAGGAGAATTAAGATTGGACCTCCTAATGGACTTCTGAATTTCAATATTGAGCCCCAATATAATTCAATCCATTAATATTAATTATTACCACTAATAAATTAATATTGCACTATCCATCTTAATCCATATTACGATAATATGGGCTCCCGGTTATTATTTCCCGCGTTTAAGATTATCAAGTCCATTAATTAATTAAGCTTCTGAATAGCTCTAAATTAATTAATATATTTCACCTTGGAGTAAAGACAGTTCAACATTATTATTCGTACCGAAGAAACTAATTCTTCACTTGCAAGATTTGGTACAATAAAACTTCTGAGCCCACCAAGGGGACTAATCACATGAGCCGTACTCGCACGCGTTTCTCCGTATTAAATCTTAGCAACCGTCGTATGATTAATATTACTGCCCAAGACACAAAGTTCGAAGTCACAATGATTCTCACCCAACATGAATCAAAGCAGTAACCATTAAGCACACACGGTCCTATTTAAGTGACGGAGATTAAGAAATCAACAACCACTGAGGTCTAATTCTTCACCTTTCAGAACAGAAGAATTTATCCTCGCTGTAGGTCCTCTTCAACACATACTAAATGTGCTAGTGCAATCTCTTAGTCAAGACAGACCAATCTGAGCCTTACACATCGATCTTTCACGGCGGATTGTTCAATTCCACTTAGGTCGTGAAAATGTACGTTTAGTTACAAGTAAACTGTTAATGTTGTCATCCGTGATCGGGTATCACCACATTAACTACAATGTAACATGTACTATATATTGAACGGTTTGCAATAGAAATTCAACATTCAATCATAACTAAAGCAAATGTGATAAAAGAATTATTCTCATAAAATGAGTGTTTGATACACGAGTTATACAAAGTAAAAGCATACTTTCACGTATAACTCCAACAGTTCTTTACTTCTTCTGGGAAGATCTTGCCAGATTCTATCATGTGCCCTTCTATCCGTCCGAGGTCGGAAGCTTGTCGAGGTCGAAGATCGGTCTCTGAGACTTCACGAAGTTGGGAGATCTCCTTGGGCTTTAACCATATTAAGGAGGCCTCTAGACGTTTCGCTCGATCGCGATCGGACCGGTCCGTTCTCGGCACGGTTGACTTGCACTTAAGAATGCGGTGGGTACCTTCTGGAGCTTGGTGCCGACCTCGCTATCGAGGTCGGGAGGATGGGAACGGAGCCCACGGAGGCCGGAGGGTAATCGACTGGATCGGCCCCATCGCGGTCGTGCTGGTTTGTTATTTTTGGCCGGAATGAGGTCGGTGCCGACCTCTGGTATAAAATGGCTACAACAATTGCCCCCTAGCTCGGCTCTCAGAGTTGATGGGAGGCGAGGTGGTCGTCTGCCATTGGTCGTCGGTGCTGGCCGTTAACTGCCCGGGGTGACCGGAGGTCGGCCTCTTATCGCCTAATATTTGAGTAGACGTGCGTGGGTAAACGCGCCTAAAAAGGCGTACGTGGCGTCATGCGATGTTTCGGATCCCGCGCATTCATTACTGGCGTGCGCAGCCGCTTTGATGTGGGGCCTGTCGCTTCAACTTCTTGCAATTAGGCCCCTGGGCCTAGAATTTTATTTTCGAAATAGGCCCCTCACCATTTCTTATAAATAGGAGAGGTTCTTACCATTTTGATTTTTCGCTTTCGCGCCTTCGAGTTTTTCAGAGCAAGCATTGCAAACCTGTGGTGATTATTCTGGCGAACTTGGGGCAACGCTTAATCTCGTATGGCGGCGATTTAGACGGCTGAGAGGTAATCCTTCTTCTATACTCGAAAACTCTCTCTTCTTTTCAATTATGGTACGGCGGTGGACTGGTCCTCCGCCAGGGCAAAGAGGCGGCGCCTCCTCGAGCGGCGGCGGCAGTGGCGGAGCCAATCGGAGGTTGTTTAACGAGGGGGGAAGCTCCCGCGGTGGAAGTGGCACCTCTCCATCGCGTCTAGCGAGCTCAATCTGGGCTCGTGATGATGACGGTTTGGACACGCTCTTCCCAAGCCCGGGCCGGTCACTATTGGGCGAGGGCGTCAGGAAGAGGGGTCCAGCCATGGTTGAGAGATCCCGGATCGAGACAACGGCTCATCCAGTGGAGAGTCGGGAACTGTTGGACGATCTTCTGGAAGAAGATGAAGAGGACGGTGGTCGCGGCGAGGGCGATGACATGGCCAACAACCTACTACTTCAAAATCTTGCAGCCGAGCAAATCAAAGAGAGGCTTGGGATGGCGAATGAGGCATCGGGGTCGGATGCCGAAGAGGTCGGGGGATCGCCTGCAGCGGTCCGAAGTGCGGGTGAGATCCGAAACGACAAGGTTAGGAGAGCCTTTAGGTTATGGTCGGAATATGTGGAGGAGAAGGATGAGATCGAGTCCCTCTCCTTCGACTATGAGGAGTATCAAGAGCATTATCCCCGGGGATCGACCGTTCGTGATCCTAGCACGATTCGGATAGCCGATCTGAAGGAATCCAGTAAATAGACGATCGGCCGATTTCAGAGCAGAATCACACAGAGTTTCCTTGTTGAAGCCCGGGCTGACTGGGACATTCCGTACAATGTCCTCCTTTATGCCCCTGAGCCTAATGAGTGGGCGGACCAGCCTCCTCCGGGGATGGTGGCCGTGACACAGGACATGATGGAGGTCGGGCTCCGTTTTCCCCTTCATCCGGCCATCTCCTACCTACTCAACTACTGGAACCAGGCGCCTATCCAGCTACTGCCAAATGCATGGATGATCATTCTGAGTGCAATGGTGCTTTTTGGCAGGAATCGGCTGCATCGTATGCTGACCCCGGGGGAGATGTCCTATCTGTACCGGGTACAGAGTGAGAAGAGCGGGACTGGAGAGGTCTTCATTCAGACCAAGGGAACCAAATTGGTGACCGGTCTCCCAAGCAAGGCTCGCAATGATCGGAAAAAATGGTTCTTCGTTGGAGAAGCCTGGCAGACCGGATATCCGGATGGAACAGAAGTTGAGGTTCCGACCGACCTCCGCCCGAAACACCCTAGTAAGAGATTTGTATTTGTTTTTGGATTAAATGTACTGATCTAATTTTTTATTTTTCTTTGCAGGTTATCTTTCTCCCTCTAAGCGCGAGTTGAACTTCGACTTCGCTGTCGTCCGAGAGCGGATACTTTCCCTACCGGCCTCCGAGAGAAACCAAGTTATTCTCCGGACTCGCCAAGCTCGACTTGCAAGCCGTTTCTTCCAGTTTTTGTGCCATCTGAATTTGACGGGTAAGTACTAGGGTGAGCCCGGGTCTCGAGTTGTAGTAGTGTTGTTTTTTTTTACGCTTTTCATTTTGATAATGCAGTGCCTGAGTTTCCGATCGTGAGGAGGTGCCCACCAGAGTTCTTCGACCGCTGCCTAGAAATGTTTTCCCGACTAGGAGCTTGCGCGGTGAGGCCGGGGGCCAAGGGGACGAAGAAGAAGAAAGGGGCCGGAGCCCGGACCGGGATCATAATCCAAGAGCCTCTCTCCGTCCAGTCTGTTCTGGCCGCTGGGACAACTGCCACCGAGGCACCTACGTCCTCCCCGATTACCGGTCGGAAGAGAGGCCGAGAGGAGATCGAAAGCGATGAGGCCGACCTGCACGAGTCGAGCCCGGTCCCCATTGATATTTCCAACGATACGCCTCCCGGACCCAGGCCGGTTGGAGCGGATGCGATGGCCCAAGTAGCGCAGGACCCCGGCCGAGAGGACGACAGGACCTACTTTGGTCGTGATCCGGCCCATTTCCAAGCGTAAGTTGCTCAAATCTAGGAGTTTCTTTTATTTGATCGATTTGTGTGGTACCTTGATTAGGCGTGAAATTGTCATGATTCGCAGCTAGAAACGCCCCAATCTTGGTCGAGTTTATAGAGTATTTGGAGTCAATTGAGCATTATTTCTATACATTGATGAATTTGTCTCTTTGATGCTCATAGGTGAATAGAGGACGAAAAACGGAGTTCGTAGGACTTTGAATCGACTCAAACGGATGCCCGGATGAGAAGATATTGAAGAAATACGATTGGTATTAGTGAGGACGAGGAAAAGTATCACTTGGGAGGAGTTAGAAGTCACTCGAGTGACTAGCTCGAGCGCCACCGCTCGAGCGCATTGCTCGAGCGTTTAAACTTACAGAACTATTCTTGCGCTCGAGCAGCTCGAGCGCTACCGCTCGAGCGAATTGCTCGAGCGCCCAAAACATGCAGAGAGATTTCAGCGCTCGACCGGCTCGAGCGGAACCGCTCGAGCGATTGTGTCATTCGAGCTACACTGCTCGAGCGGGACCGCTCGAGCGTTTTGCTCGAGCGCCCATGGATTTTTGCCTCCGGATGCGTATTTTCGGCCCATTAACTCCCGTTTCGACCCGGTGCCTATATATACCTCTTCCAAACATGTTTTGAAGAACACATCATATACCCGAACTTTTAGAAATAATTTTAGACTTAGTTTTTGAAGAGGAGAAGAACGAGCAAGCTTTATTTACGTTTTGTTGAGGTTTTTCATACGAATTCTAGTTTCTTTTCAATTCTTAGTTTCTTTTCATTAGTTCGTTACTTTGAACACGTTTAAATTTTGTTTTTATTAATTCAATTTCAGTTCTTAGTATTTATTTTCTTTTAAAACCCTAGTTCATGTTTCTTATTTTCGTTCTTCAATTCATTATGTCTATGTGTGTTGTTTCTTCTATTGCTTTTATTTTTGTTAAAACCATGTCTAGCTAAAACCCTTGCATGCTTAGGGTAGGATGAACTCGTAGAAGTAGGATGTGGGTACGTAATTAGGGTAATTCGTGACGTTAGTTTTAATTCTCTTAATTAATGAATTCGTATAATTCATCTGAACTTTTCCTTTAAATTTAGTACGAAAGTGTTAGAGAGAGGACGACCGCATCACTCAATAACAACTAGTAGTCTTCAGGGATCTATTCGCATATACGCCATCCCTTGGGTTCGATAATACTTGGTCCCTATACTTGCCAATACTACAGTGAACCCGTACTCTTGCGGGGTAGCTACTAGTAGAAGCTAGTGTAGTTCGCTTCAAGTCATACCTGACTTGGTTTTTATTTTGTTTTACTCAGGTTGACACGCAATGACTCCGATCTCCCTCCACTGGTGCTCGACTTCCTGGCCTCTCGTGCCCCAGGCTCAACAGTTGACATGTCGGACTACATGAGCCGGGTGGTGAACTCCTTGCCCCAGTCTTGGACTCGGGAGCTGGCTGACATTGCCGAACGCCGCCCTCGATACGCCGGCCGGGCCAGCGTTGCCCTCATCAACCAGGCGGCAATCATGGTCAACCTTACGGAGAACGATCTCAACACCGCCGTCAGATCGCTCCGGAAAGCGAAGGCCGGCCTAACCCGTGCTCGGGAGGAAAAGGGCTGGTTTCGAGAGCGAGAATGCCGCGCTCAGGAAGGAGAGAGACCATGCGGTCGGCCAAATGGAGACCGTTCTGAAGGAAAAAGAGGAATGTTAGGTTTTTATCTGCAATTATAGAGAAATTGAAAAACGGAACAAACGATTTGGTTACCCAGTTCGTCTGTAAAGACTACGTCTGGGGGCACTACCAAGCCAGGAGATATACTATTTTCGGTGATACAATTACAATGAGTCATATGAGAATATATAGGAAACCTGGGCCAAAACCCTAAGCCCATCCAACCGAAAATTCTGCCTTTCGAACAAACGAGTTGGATCACCGAGAAGCTGGGACGTGAAGCAGTCGAGCAGGCTCCATAACTCAACAAGGAAGCCCTTGGCCGGGCGGAGACGGCGTACAAGGCCCTGGAGGATGCCCGGCACCGAATCAAAGAAATGGAGGACGTCATTGTTGAGCTACGGCTGGAGGCGCACAGGGCCAGAGGGGATGCCGATCAGGCTCGTGCCCGACACGCTGAGTTAGAGATAGAGGTGCAGAAAAAGGCTGAAGAGATGGCTGCCGCTCTGAGTCGGCATGCCTACGATCCAGATGATCCGGTCACCAGCCCGCTGCTTTTCACCGAGTTTTGCTACTATATGGCCGATGCCGACCTGATCCGGGTTGGGCGCCAGGCCAACCTTGACACGAAGGCCCAAGAAGACTACTTCCGGGAGTATGCCGCCAAGAACCCGATCCATGAAGGCTATTGGCTCCCTTTCCTCGACCTCGAGACCGATTATGGGGTGGACCTTTCATGGTTCCCCCATCGGCACAGGCTGCTCAAACCGGGTCATAATCCTCCGGCCGCCGAGAATGATGGGGGGGAGGCAGAAGAAGAAGAAGGGGCTCCTCCGGAAGGCCCCCAGGCACCGGGTGGAAACGTGGCCGAGGCGAAGGCCTGTATTAACGAAGTAGCTGACTTCGTGGCCGGGTCAGGAGAGCAAGCGAGCTCGGCGGGCGGGACAGGCAATCCTTGAAGATCAACTTTTACCTTACCTTTTTACTGCTTTCCGTGTGTAATCGGCTACCGACCGAATTTGTTTTACTTTTAAACTGTTGTACTCCTTTCTCTGGCTTTAGACCGGTTTTGTTATGAAGTTCAGTTTTTTGCTAACTTTGATGTTTTGTTGTTATTTTCCTCGTTGTTTATCTCTGTTAAAAATATTTAAATTTTAACAAGTGTATATAAAATTTTTTCCGGGCATAAGTGAGAGATATGCCGACCTCGACATGGTCGGCATCTGCTTTGGACCGAGCCTGGTGTTTGAAATGGCCTTGGTTGCCTTACCGAGTTCAAGTGTGGTATGCCGATCTCAATATAGTCGGCATACGCTTTTGAACTTGAGCTTGGTTTTATTAAAATGGCTTGGGTGGCCTACCCGAGCTCAAGTGTGATATGCCGACCTCGATACGGTCGGTCATATAATTTTGAACTGAGCTCGGTTTTTAGATGGCCTTGGGTGGCTTTCTCGAGCTCAAGTGTGACATGCCGACCTCGATACGGTCGACATATGCTTTTGAACTGAGCTTGGTTTTATATTGAATGAGGTTGAGCTGCGCGTAGAACTTTGTATTGATAAGAACTTTGACTACGTAGTACAACTTAATTATTGATAGTATTTCTTCAAGTGAATTACATTCCAGGGGTATTGGTCCGGAGTGCCATCCATGAGTTCTAGCTCGTAAGCTCCCTTGGAGAGCCACTTGTATATCCTAAATGGGCCCTCCCAGTTCGGGCCGAATACCCCTTTAGGAACTTGAATCTTCTTGAGGACGAGGTCGCCGACCTGGAATTGTCTGGCCTTCACCTTAGAGTTGAATTTTTTTTCTGATTTCTTCTTGTAGACCGCGTTTCGGAGATCAGAGTTGAGTCTTCGTTCTTCTAGCATGCCCAGATCGATCATCCGGGCGGTGTCGTTGTCTTCAGTGATCGTATGGGCTGTCCTGCGGCTCGGGAGGGAGACCTCTGATGGGATGACGGCCTCGGTTCCAAAAGCTAAAGCAAAAGGTATCTCATCCGTCGAGTTTCTTGTAGTTGTTCGGTACGACCAAAGCACGTTGGGGAGCTCGGCTGCCCACTTTCCCGTCTTGTCCTCGAGCTTTGCTTTAATAGTGTGCTTGAGGATTTTGTTTACGGCCTCCACCTGGTCGTTCGTCTGCGGGTGGTAGGGGGTGGAGAAAACTTTCTTGATTTTCCATTTTTCACAAAACTGGATCATCTGGAGACCGTCAAACTGCTTCCCATTGTCGGAGATGATCACTTGTGGTAGGCCAAAACGGCAGATGATATTTTTCCAAATGAATTTTATGATCTGGGCTTGATTGATTTTTTTGAGCAGTTCGGCCTCCGCCCACTTTGTAAAATAATCGACGGCCACAACGGCGAATTTGTTGCCCCCGCGCGCAGTGGGCATTGGTCCGATCAGGTCGATGCCCCTCTGGGAAAAAGGCCAAGGGCTGTACATGGAGGTGAGCTGCTCGGGGGACAATTTGATGTTGGGTCCCAAGATTTGACATTTATTGCACGACCTTGCAAAGCTGACGACGTCCTTGTTCAGGGTCGGCCAGAAATATCCTTGTCTGATCACTTTATGGGCTAGGGCCCGGCCTACATCGTGGTTCCCACATACCCCCTCATGGATCTCGGCCAGAATGCTCTGGCCTTGCTCCGGGGTTATACATTTCAGGAGTGGGAGGGTGAAACTTCTTTTGTACAGGAGGTTGTCAATGAGAGTGTACCTTGAAGACCGGAGTTGCAGCTGCCGAGCCGGGACTCTGTCTTCTGGGAGTATGCCGGTCTCCAAGTATTTCACAATCGGGGTCATCCAAATTTTATCGGTGCTCAGAACAGTTGATACATGTGCTCGGATCACTGTGGGGGTCCCAAGCATAGTGAGCTGGATATTGGCGAGGTCGGCGGCTCTTTCTGCGGTTGCGAGCTTGGAAAGGGCGTCGCTCTGGGTGTTGTGCTCCCTCGGGATTTGCTCTATGAAGACTTGATGAAATTTCTCGCACAAGGTCGTGACCAAGTCGAGATATTTCACCATTTGCTCTCCCCGGGCCTCGTATTCTCCTTTTATTTGGTTTACTACGAGTAGGGAGTCCATGAAGACGTGTAGTCAGTATACTCCGATGGCGATTGCGAGTTCGAGGCCCCCGACCAAAGCTTCATACTCAACCTCGTTGTTGGTGGCCGGAAAGCTGAAACGGACCGCGTGAGTGAAACTCTGGCCCTCTGGTCCGACTAAAACGATGCCGGCCTCAGCGCTAATACTGGTCGACGACGTGTCTACGTAGAGCTTCCACGGGGGGTGGTCGATTCTTGTGAATTTTGGGGGGAACGTAAGTTCCACTATGAAGTCGGCTAGAGCCTGGCCCTTGATGGCCGTTCTTGGGGCATATGTGACTCCGTATTGAGCTATCTCCAACGACCACTTCAATAACCTACCGCTGGTGTCCGGCCGGTGTAATACTTGCCTCAGGGGTAGAGTGGTAAGGACCTCCACTTGGTGGTCGAAAAAGTAGGGCCTTAGTTTTCTTACGCTCATGACCAAAGCGTAAGCCAATTTTTCGAGTGGGGTATACCTGAGCTCGGCATCGTGCAAGGCTTGGCTTACGAAGTAGATCGAAAGGTGGTTCTGACCGTCCGCCCGGATAAGTAATGCGCTGAGGGCGACCTCGGAGGCCGCAAGATATAAGTAAAGCTTCTCTCCTGGGACCGGCTTGACTAGAATTTGTGGGTTTGCCAAGTATTCCTTTAATTTTGAAAAGGCTACTTGGCTTTCTCTGTTCCAAGAAAACTTGCCATTTTTTATAGTCGAGAAGAAAGACTTACTTTTATCTCTGAGTCGGGCTATGAATCTGTTCAGTGAAGCTAGGCAACCGGTCAGGCGTTGTACTTGTTTGATCATTCTGGGCTCCTGCATATCGAGGATGGCCTTGATCTTGGCCGGGTTGGCCTCGATTCCTCGCTGGCTGACGATGTGCCCGAGGAACTTGCCGGCCTCCACCCCGAAGTTGCATTTCTTCGGGTTCAGCTTCATATTGTATGCCTTGAGGATCTTGAAGGTCTCCTCGAGGTCTCTGAGGTGGTCTTCTGTCTTTAGGCTTTTTACCACGATGTCGTCGATGTAGACCTCCATGGTTTTTTCGATCTGATCCGCGAACATTTTTTTGACCAACCGTTGGTAGGTCGCGCCGGCGTTGATCAGGCCGAAAGGCATTCGGAGCCAAGAAAATATGTCATTTTCCGTATGGAAGGATGTGTGCTTAATGTCTTCGACGGCCATTGGAATTTGGTGATAGCCGGCAAAGGCATCCATGAAGGACATCATCTCGTGGCCGGCCGTGCTATCCACTAGATGGTCGATGTGCGGCATCGAAAAATGGTCCTTTGGGCATACTGCGTTGAGGTCGGTGAAATCGATGCACAACCTCCAAGTGTTGTTTGTTTTCTTGACTAGGATGGCATTGGCGACCCATTGGGGCTCGTCTTTGGCCTACTTGATTAGTTTGTTGTCCAACAATTTCTTGACCTCTTGGGCCAGTGCTTCATATTTTTCCGGGCCGAACTTTCTCCTTTTCTGGTGGACCGGCCTCTTGTTAGGGTCGATCTTCAATCGATGGCAGGCGTGTTTTGGATCTATTCCGACCATGTCTTGGTGAGACCAAGCGAAAACTCCTATGTTGGCCTTGAGTAATTCGATCACTTCCCCCCGCATTTCGATCGGTATGTGAGAGCCGATCAGGACTTCCAGTTCTGGCCTCGAAGGATCGACTGGAATGTGTTCCATGTCCTCCAATGCCGTGGCTTGCTCGTAGCTTTGCCGGTCGCTTGTGTTGAACCTAGGGTCAAGATCGAGCTCGGAGGGCTCGAAGCCGATCCTCGGCTTGGGATCATCAACTTGCATTCGTTGAAGGTTTTGACCATTATTGGAGTCAGCCGAGGTGGACCCGACCTCCATTACAACTTTAGTGGTCGGAAAGATCCCACCGAGGCTGGTTTGCGCTTTGTCTATTGTTTGAACGTTACAAATTGGAAGTAAACAAGAATCGGAATAGTTCAAACATTTTCTTGCCATTGACTGATCACTCTTTACGGTGCCGACCACCCCCCCAGGGGTGGGAAACTTGATACAGTAGTAATAAGAAGAGGCTACGGCCTCGAAAACCTCTAGAAAAGGCATACCTAGAAAGCCGTTATAAAATTGGGCTGGTCTACAATGATAAAGTCCAATGGCCTAGTAATTCTAACCTTCTCGTCATAAAAGCAGACGAGCTCTACTGAGAGCTTTATCCTTCCGTACGCGGCGACAGTAGCATCCCCGAAACCTTTCAGCTGGAGGTCGATGGGCTTTATAAAGCTGACGAGATCCCTGAGCTGATCTAGGGCTGCTTTGAATATGATGTTGCAGAAGCATCCATTGTCGATCAAAACTCGGTGGACTTCATTGCCCAAAATGCGGGCCGCGATCACCAAAGCATCCCCCTTGGGGTACAGCACCCCGCTCCGGTCTCGATTGGAGAAAGTGATCTCCAGATCCTTATGGATTTTGGGCTCAGGCGGGGTGACCAGGTTCACGTTGGTCACGGCCCGGATTTCGGCTTTGTGCTTTCTGTTAGAAAGCATGGAGACGGGAGCGAGGCCGCCCAAGTTCCCTCTGCCGGTCTGGATCATGTTGACCCGGCCGCCAAGGTTCATTGGGGGGAGGTCGTCGTCGTCATCATTGTCCTCCAATGCCGCGACCGGCCTGAGAGGTCGGCCTCCTTCCTTGTTCCTGCGAGGGGGACGCTGCTGTTGCTGCGGCTCCTGCCGGTCGGCTGACCTTTGTAGAAGGTCGTTCAGGCGCCCTTCGTCAAACAGTTTCCATAACTATTTTAAGAGATCATGACACTGGCCCGTATTATGGCCAATAGAGTCGTGATAGGCGCAAAACTTTTTTGGATCCAGCCGGGACCGGTCTCCCGTAAAGGGTCTTGGCCGGGGAAGCACATCCCTGTGTTGGATCGCATTGAAGAAGTGCGCAGGGGATTGCCTCAGAGCCTGGATGAGGTGCACTTCAACGTCCTCGAAAGACTTGAAGTTTCCGGGCAGCTTGGCTATCTTTTTGGCCTTGGGACCACCCTTGGGGGAGGCCTGAGTGACGATCTCCGGCTCCTTAACTGCTGGTTCGGACTCCCCCAGCCTGAGTGCCAGTAGCTTCCTCCGAGCCAGGTAATCGCCCGTCCGAGCTCGGAAGTCGGCATATGTTTTTGGGAAGTCCTTGGTGAGATGTCTGAACATCGGAGATCGGCCATGGAAGCCTCCCAAAGCGGCGTGCAGGGCCAGTTGGTCGCCGACCGGCTCACCGGTCAAAATGACCTCGTCCACCCGGGTGATATAATCCTCGTCGGACTCCTCCTTCTCTTGGCGGATGTGCATCAGCCGGTGCCAGTTCTCCGGCCGGGCAATTTTGGCCGTGAAATAGGATGTGAACTGGGCGCTCAAAGTGGCGAAGGAGTCGATCGAGCGGGCCGGGAGTGAGACGTACCACCTGTGGGTGAGGTCGCCCAGGGTGAGCGGGTAGAGCCTACACTTTGTGGCGTCGTTCGCGCCACGCCCGGTCATATAAATCCAAAATTTACTCAGGTGAGTTTCTGGGTTCGTCTTCCCTTCGTAAAGAGGGGTCAGCGGCGGAACAATTTTGAGTTAGACCGGGGCGAGCTCGATGTCGATGGACAAGGGTTTGTTTGCGACCGGCCGGGCCTTATGTTGGTCTTGTGCTTCTATGAGCGCCCTCATCTCATCAAGCTGCTTTTGCATCTTGACGATCTCCAGGTTCGGAGTCTCGACCAGCTGGTCGTCACCCTCGGCCAGGGGCCAATTCGGTCAAATACGGCCGCTCGAGGAGTGCCGCGTCCCAACAGGACGCTTTGGGCGAAGCTAAGCTTGCGTCTGGCGGAGTTGGCTGGGGCCAGGCTGACCTCGGCCGCCCTCTTGATGGGCATTTGCGCCGTACTCCACGTGTTGGATACGGATTCAGTATCTCCGTATCCCGTGTCGTAACTGGGGAGATGACTGGGGTACCAGGAGGGATCGCTTGAGCCCAGGCGGCTGAAGACCGGATGGGCGGAGCCGCGGGACTGAGCGGAAGTGGGGTTGACTCGGCACTGGCTTTCCCCCTAGTGCTCCGAGGCTTTTGCTTTCCCTTTAAAGGCACGGATGTGCGACCTCCTCTTTGAGGCGAAGGAGGTGCTTTGGCACTTCCTCGTCTCTTCCGCCTGACGGCGTCGTCCCGACCCAGTCTGGTCGGGAGTAAGGAAATTCCATGCCTGCGATGGATGGGGATCCTCCGAATATCGGATGGGAGAGGTCACGCATGTGGTCTTTCCGGGGCGAGCGGGGGTCGGCTCCCCTGAGGCCCGAGCCGCGGAGTCCCGTGGCGTGGCCGGAGCTCCGATGGCTCTGTGGGCCTGTGATGATCTTGGGCTCATCATTGTTTTGTGGAGAGAGGCTTGTAACTTGAAGATTTGAAGACTTGAAGATGTGAATCTTTAAAGAACAGTGAGTGTTCTTCAAAGAGGTGAAGAGAAGATGAGTTTGATGGATTGAATACCCCTCTCTCTAGCGCCAAATGTTTTTTACCAAATAAATAAGACTGGGAATTAATGGCTATTTATGAGAGCTTTGGTAAAAATATCAAATGATTGGATTCATCATTGCTAAGTGAGTGATTGTGATGAGGTATAATAATAAAGATGATGAACTAAATGCAAGAACACCAAGAATTGCCCGGGGTTTTTAGTCCCTGGACTTAAATGTGTATTATATTGCTTTGATTGAATGTGTTGAGCTCTATTTCTTGTTACAAATGTGAGACTATTTATAGTTTTCTCCATACGGGGGTACAATCGTCATTTCCGATCTCCCAGAGGACAGAGGCATTAAATGCCTCCAGCCTCTGGGGACACTCGGGTGTCCGTATGCCACAGTCTGCAGGCGGTCGACCACTGGTGCGTCGACACGTGTCCATAAAAGGATGATTCTCTGAGAATTTTCCTTATTTGGGTGGAATATTCTCTCTGTTACTGAGTACGGAGGCGGCTCTTTACTTCTTCTGGGAAGATCTTGCCAGATTTTATCACGTGCCCTTCTGTCCGTCCGAGGTCGGAAGCTTGTCGAGGTCGGAGATCGGTCTCCGAGACTTCACAAAGTTGGGAGATCTCCTTGGGCTTTAACCATATTAAGGAGGCCTCTAGGCGTTTCGCTTGATCGCGATCGGACCGGTCCGGTCTCGGCACGGTTGACTTGCACCTAGGAATGCGGCGGGTACCTTCTGGAGCTTGGTGCCGACCTTGCTATCGAGGTCGGGAGGATGGGAACGGAGCCCGAGGAGGCCGGAGGGTCGGTGCCGACCTCTGGTATAAAATGGCTACAACACATCCCTTCTCTTCTCAAGCAAGCTTAACTATCATGACGACGGATGCCTCAACTATTGAGGAACGACTCGCCAATCTGCTCAAAGCAGTTGAAGGGCTCATCCAATACGTCAAGAATTAAGACGTCCAAATCTTGAACTTGATGAATAAGGTGGACAATGTCGATGCAAGACACACTAAAGGGAAGCAAGTTGAGGGCTACAGTGACGAGGAGACCTCAACCAAACATCATGAAGCATCTGCTAAGGAGCTGCAAATCTCATCTGATAGAGGGATCCAAGTCGATCAACTCAAAGAGCTCAAATTGGAGACTGTAAAGGGCAAGTTTGATGACGACTCCAAACCATCCTTCACCTACACCAAACCTTATACCAAGAGGATCGACGACTTAATTAAGGATGCCAGCTGGCTACCAACCCCCAAAGTTCCAACAATTCAATGGCAAGGGGAACCCGAAGCAACACGTAGCTCACTTCGTCGAAACTTGCAACAATGCCGAAACTTATGGAGATCATCTGGCAAAGCAGTTCGTCTGCTCCTTGAAAGGAAATGCGTTCGACTGGTACATTGATTTGGAGGCCAACTCCATCAATAGTTGGGATCAAATGGATTATGAGTTCCTAAATCGCTTATACAGCACAAGGAGGACAATTAGCATAAACGAGCTAACCAACACTCGCCAGAAAAAAAATATGAGCTTGTGATCGATTATATTCATCGATGGAGGAACTTGAGCTTGAATTGCAAGGACCGACTATCTGAGATGTCCGCAATTGAAATGTGCACTCAAGGCATGTAGTGGGGCCTCCGATACATTCTTCCAGGAATTCAACCAAAGACCTTTGAGGAACTTGCTACAAGAGCTCATGACATGGAGTTAAGCATGGCCGCAGGTGGAGTTGAAGAACTACCAAGTCAGAAGCATCGCAACAAGACTTATATTAAGCCTTTAAGTAAAGAATACATAACAGACCTTCCTCGCGACAGGGGGCAAAGTGGGTTGACTCTAAAAGAAATGTGTCAAAAGCAATATCCATTCTCAGACTCTAATGTCTCCGGGATATTTGACGACTTGATGGATGCAAAGCTCATCGAGTTACCTAAGATGAAACGGCCGGAAGAAGTTGGACGCACTGACGACCCAAAATACTGCAAATATCATCGCTTAGTGGGCCACTCAATTGAAGATTGTTTTATCTTCAAGGAAAAAGTCATGCAATTGGTCGAGCAAGGAGATATAGTGCACGAAGAGACTACCTAAAGTTCTCCAAATCCATTCTTCTTGATAAGTGACTAAACTGTCTGAAGCTCTCAAGCCGGAGATCAAATTGAAGTCTCCATCAAATCTGTGCTCCTTGACAAGAGTATAAATTGTCTGTGATGCTCATTAATATGAGCATAAACTGTCTGCGAAGCTCCTCTGATATGAGCATAAACTATTTGAAATTCTCCTTGATAAGAGATAAAATTGTCTGACGCTCTCAAGCCGGAGATCAAATTGAAGTCTCCATCAAATCCATTCTCCTTGATAAGAGACTAAATTGTTTGACGCTCTCAAGACGAAGATCAAATTGAAGTCTCCATCAAATCCATTCTCCTTGATAAGAGACTAAACTGTCTAAAGCTTTCAAGCCGGAGAACAAATTGAAGTCTCCATCAAATTTGTGCTCCTTGACAAGAGTATAAACTGTCTGTGATGCTCCTTGATAAGAGCATAAACTGTTTGTGAACCTCCTCTGATATGAGTATAAATTGTTTGAAATTATCCTTGATAAGAGATAAACTATCTGATGCTCTCAAGTCGGAGATCAAATTGAAGTTTCCATCAAATCCATTCTCCTTGATAAGAGACTAAACTGTCTGAAGCTCTCAAGTCGGCGAACAAATTGAAGCATCTCTCCAAATCAAATGAAGCGCCTTGATACGAGCGAAAATTATCTCAAAGCCAAATCAAATCTCCTTGACGAAAGACAAATCTGTCTGAAGCTCTCAAGCCGAAGATCAGATTGAAGTCTCCCCAAGTCAAATGAAATCTCCTTGATAAGAGACTAAACTGTCTACAAAGTTGTGATTCTCCTTGATACGAGCAAAAACTATCAAACAAATTCAAATGAAATTGTGATACTCCTTGATACGAGTATAAACTATCGTGCAAATTCAAACCAAATCTCCTCGACCCACGAGTATAAACTGTATGTCACTCCTAGCCTACATGAGTATAAACTGTTTATGGCGTCCCCCAAATCAAATCAAATTTTCCTCTTGAATTTAAAGAGGTACGTAGGCAGTTTAGACATCTTTTAAGTGCAGTCATGATTTGAAATTCCATAAGCAAATGAGGGCGCAAAAGACTTTCATGATTCATTCACTCCAAGATAGACAAGTCCGTGAATAAAGCACGAGGGGGCATTTGCAAGCAAATTAATTTTGCACCCAATTAAATGGTGACACGTGTGCAAATGAATATTAATATCAAATTAATTTTACTATTACAATTTGAGAATTTAATTAAATTAATTCTTGAATTAAATAGTTATAATTGATATTGAATGTACACGGTACAAGTCGGTCAAATTAAATGAGTTTTCGATACTCATATTGGGTAATAGATACAATTAATTTGTCATAAGATCGAAAATTAAATGATATCCATCAAAAAGGGAAGCGAACTAAATTAATCAAATCAAATCTAATTAATTCGCAAATCACGCCAATCAAATGATATTGGCCAATCAGGACGCGCCATGTGGTCTTGCAAAAATGGAAAGTTTTCTAATTCTAACCCTATAAATAGGGGCCCCTTCATCATTCATTTACACATTCAAAGATCAACGAGTATTCAGACGATCGAGCAAGCGAACGAATCCTCTACAACCGTTCTTGAAGATTTAAAGTGTTTTTCATCAACCTCAAGGCGTTCTTCGTGGAAAGCAATCAGAAACAACATCCGATCCGAGATTAAAGCTCAAAACCCCTCCGATCTGACGTTTCTCCTCGAAGATTCAAAGAAGCTTCAACAACGTTCTTCAAGGCCTTTGAATAGTCAAAGGTGTTCTTCACTGTTCTTCACCGTTCTTCGTGCAAATCCATCAGAAACAACGTTTGATCCCAAATCAAAGTTCTAAAACCCTCCGATTCAACGTTTATACTTGAAGACATTTGAAAAAAAAAGTCGTTCTTCGCAGATTCAAGGCGTTTTCCGAAGAACACATCCAGAAACAGCTTCTAGTCAGAGATTAAGGCTCAAAACCCCTTCGATCCAACGTTTTCCTTCGAAGATTTGAAGTAACATTCAAAGATTCAAAGAACGTTCTTCTTGAAGATTCAAGGGCGTTCATCCAGAAACAACGTTTAATCCAAAATAAGGTGTTTTCACCCTTGGATTAACGTTATAAACATTCAAGTCCAAAATCGAAGTCAAGATTCGATCAAAGTTCAGAGTCAAGCTTTAAAGAGAAGAATCAGAGGATCAAATCTAGAGTTAGTCAACCCGCACAAAAGTTTTTCGGTTTAATCCAAATAAATTAAAGTTGTAAATGATTTTCGTATTTATTATATTAATAATATGAAATTTGTAGTTACACTAAGAGTGATTGATATTGTATGTATAGTGTGTTTTAGATCTTCTTGAATATGAAGTGTAGTGGAAAATTGAAATCCTGATTTAATTTAAACATAAAGAGTACATCTTGCGTGAGATTGTCTTACGATGAAATGGAGCATGAGTTGTACATGATACATTAACGCTTTGGAAGAGATGAATGTTAATTTGTGCTAATTTATGAACCATGTAAGAGAAATAACAAAATGAATTAATTCCACACATCTCTATAAGTTCGGACTTTTAGATGAGGCGAAATTCTTTTATGGTATCAGAGTCATAAGGCTCACGCTCGGACAGAGATCATAGGTTTGATTCCCGCTGAGAGCAACTCTACCCATATTAAATTGTCCATTCATTGGGTCTCACCAGATAGAGAAAGTTGAAAGCTCGGCTCATGAGTGGGTGGGGGGGAATGTAAGGAAAATAATTAAATGAATTAATTTAACACATCTCTACAAGTTCAGACTTTTAGATGAGACATAATTTTTTTAGACCGTCTCACACAAAATTTTGTCAAATAAAAAATAGAATCTGACATGGACATCATAATATCAAAACAATGTCACTATATGAACTAATAGCACACTTTTGTGTCATGCAGTAACACTCGTTCGTTCATACAGTAACACAATTTTCAGCAGTATGAAAAGCATAATACAAGATATCGAAAAAAATCCAACAATGATTAAAGTGGAAGAAGACAAATGAAAACGTGGGTAAACTCGTAATGGAAGCTCGTAAGAAAGAAGAGGAAACTAGATTGGAGAATAAACACTACGAGGGCAAAAAGAGGAAGAAAGATCGCGTAAAGAAACCGTCATGGAAGCGCAAAAAGGGATAAATCTATTTAAAGTGGATATAAATTAAAATAAACCATATTGCACAAATCCATATATATGCAATATTGTATATATGTTTTTGTGTTAATAAATATACATTTAAATTTCTATCCAACATGATTTTGTGTAAAGAAATGCTTTGAATTACATAGTATTCTAAAGATATCTCTGTAGAACTTACTAGAATTGTGTCATAAGTGTTGAATTTCACTCATTGTAAATTTAATTTCTGAGTGTATTTCTAAAGTAATCATTTGTACACAGAGAAGAGTTTATATATATGTGATATAAGCATGTGCGAAGCGCATGCAAGTGATAACTGCCTAACTAATTCTATAACAAACTTGATGAGCTTGGGGAATACGTAAGCTCATAACTAACTAACCGTCTCAAGCCTTTGCCATGCCAACGTCTTCTGGAAGCTCTTAGAAGGAACTAGATCGCATGCAAGGACTTGCATGGTGTCATGCAGAGCCAATACTATAACATGCCCCTCTGGCTAAGAACCCTCTTTGATAGAAAGACCAAGATGAGTGCATAGAAGATGAAACCGGGCAGGTGCTAGGGGTTTTGTGAAGATATCAGCAGGTTGATCCTCAGTAGCAATGTAACGAACATCCAAGATATGATCCTGAACTTGCTCACGAAGGTAGTGAAAATCGATTTCAATGTGCTTTGTACGGGAATGAAGAGCCGGGCTGAAGGATAAGGTTACTGCCCCTTGATTGTCACACCAAAGAAGAGCCGGAGTGCGAAGCGGAAGAGATAATTCTGAGAAGAGAGATGTAATCCAAACAAGATCGGTAGCGGAAGAGGCCATGGAACGATACTCAGCCTCAGTAGTACTTCTAGCCACTGCCGTTTGCTTTTTAGAGCTCCATGATAAGAGATTCGAGCCAAGCATGATGCAGTATCCTGAAGTACTTCGTCGATCATCTAGAGAAGAGGCAAAGTCCGCATCTGCAAAACCTTGCAGTTGAAAATTAGAAACAGGTGTAAAGTGTAAACCGGAAGAAATTGTACCTCTCAAGTATCGAAGAACACGTTTACAAGCGCCCCAATGATTCGTAGTCGGATGAGCAAGAAATTGACTCAACTTATTGACACTAAAGGCAATATCGGGTCGTGTAAGGGTTAAGTACTGAAGAGCTCCTACAACACTACGAAACAAGGAAGGATCAGTGAATGGGGGGCTGTCTTGCTGTGTTAATTTGACACTTGGACATGCGGGTGTAGGACATGGTTTACAGGATGAAAGATGTGTACGAGAGAGAAGCTCCTTTACATACTTGGATTGAGAAAGAGTAATGTTGTTTGGTGCAACAGAAGCTTCAATCCCAAGGAAATAGTTGACCGTGCCTAGGTGTTTCAATGAAAACTTGTGATGGAGAGTATTAATCAGCTGAGTAATGGCACAATTATCATCACCAGTTATTAGGATGTCATCTACATACACAAGAACAAGGAGCCTCTTCCCATTATCAGACTTATGAAAAAGACAATGATCTGACTTTGAATGAACAAATCCAACTTGAACAAGAAAGCTCTTGAGTGTATCATACCATGCCTTCGGGGCTTGTTTGAGTCCATAGAGGGCCTTTATTAGCTTACAGACATGGTTTGGCTTAGAAGAATCCGAAAAACCCTCAGGTTGTGTAATATACACAGGTTCCTTTAAATCACCCTTAAGAAAAGCATTGTTTATATCAACTTGTTGAACTTGCCAACCAAAAGTTGCTGCCAAGGTAAACATTATTCGAATAGTGAGATGTTTGATAACCGGGGAGAAAGTCTGAAAGTAATCGACCCCAGCATTTTGTTGGAAACCCCTTGCCACGAGTCGTGCTTTATATCTTTCAACCGTCCCATCAGTTTTGTACTTAACTCGAAACACCCATTTAGTGGAGATAGGATTAATATCAGGAGAATCAGGAACAAGCTCCCAAGTGTTATTTGCAATTAGAGCATTGTACTCCTCCTCCATTGCGTTTTTCCATTCAGGAACCAAGAAAGCTTGTGACACAGTATCGGGTTCAGGCAAGGCTGGAAGGCTAGCAGTGTAGGATTTAGGCTTAAAGATGCCTGCCTTTGATCTCGTGATCATATGATGAGATGGAACAACAGGAGGAGGTATAAGAGAAGAGGGATTGTGTAAAGTAAGGGAATGAGAAGAATTGAGTAATGGAGATGCTGAAGCAGAAATATGAGAAGGAGATTGACCAGGAGAAGAAATATGAGATAAGGATGGAGAAGGTGGAATTTGAGAATTAGGGGGGTGTGTAACTCTAGGAGTAGAAGAAGAGGATGAGATGGGATGTAATGGTAGCTGACCTGGCGTAGGTAATATAGGAAAAGAAGTTGAGGGATTGGAGAATGAGTGGTTCGAAGAAGTACCTGATTGAAGAAAGGTTTGGTATGGAAACTCATGCTCATTAAACTCCACCGTGGAGGAGATGTACACTTTACCGGATGGATGAAGGCACCTATAGCCTTTGTGAATAGGACTGTAACCAAGAAAAATACACTTGGTAGATCTGAACTGAAGTTTTGAAGAGTTATAGGGCCTAAGAAATGGAAAGCAAGCACAACCAAAAACTTTAAGAATAGAGTAATTTGGTGAGTGATTGAATAGTTTCTGATGAGGAGAAACATTTTGAATGACAGGAGAAGGGAGTTTATTAATGAGGAAAACAGCAGTATGAAAGGCATCCCACCAATAGACCATAGGAAGATGAGCTTGAGCTAGTAAAGAGAGCCCAATCTCAGTGATATGCTGATGTTTTCTCTCAATAAGGCCATTTTGTTGATGAGTGTAGGGACATGAATGCCTAAAGCTAATGCCCAGATCAATAAAGAACTTGTGTAAAGCAGTGAATTCCCCACCCATATCAGACTGGAAGACTTTAATCTTTGTGGAAAACTGCCTTTCAACCAATGAAATAAAGCTTGGAACCACTGAAGCAACATCACTTTTTGCCCGAAGAGGATAAATCCAAGTATATCTAGTACATTCATTCATCAAAGCAAGATAGTACATATATCCATCAATAGAAATATGTGATGAGGGACCCCACACATCCATATGCACAATGGAAAAAGGAACAGAAGCATGAACAATAACAGAAGGAAAGGATCGCTGATGCATTTTGCCCAATTTACAGGAATCACAAAAGTGCAATTTCTTGACAGAAGCATTAACATTCAGAGAATGTAGGACATTACAAAGTGTAGAGTGGCAAGGATGCCCTAATCTGAGATGCCAAATATCGGCATTATTCAAAACTGAAACATTATTACATTGTACTTGTGACAAAGAAGCAGTAGACAATGGAGTTGTAGAACCAGGAGGGGATCTGGGTAAAGTAGCAAAGTCCAGATGATATAATCCGTCTTTAAGAGCTCCTCTCAAAAGAATTCTGTTGGTTTTCTGGTCCTTAACAAAGCATGAACGAGCATGGAATTCAATAATCGCATCATTGTCATGAAGAAACTTAGAAATACTGATCAAGTTCTTAGTGATATTTGGAACATGTAAAATATCACAAAAAGCCAAGGATTTACCATGCTGTAAGCTATTGAGATGCATTGAGCCAACATGACAAATAGCAGCTGTAGAACCATTACCAACAGTTAAATGAGATGTACCTTTATAAGGCTGCTGGATTTGAAGATTTCCAAGAGAGGAGGTAATGTGATGAGTAGCTCCACTGTCAACATACCACTCATTACCAGTGTTTGTCTGAGAAGGATAAGCATTAGCAACAGTAGGCTCATTAGAATAAGCAAAAGGATTGGTAGCAGGAGTAGTAGTCTGAGTAACATGAGCAACATTAGCCTGTGCACCAGATGAAGGCTGAATCTGAGACTGAGAGTTATACTGGCCATTGAAAACAGTGTGAGAGCCATGATCTAATCCTTGAAAGGAATGATCAAAACGTTTGAAGCAACGAGCAGCCGTGTGATTGGTCTTACCACAAATTTGGCAAGGAGACTTAAATTTTGGGAAGAATTTTGGTTTTCCCTTAGGTTTACCACCAGATGTGGATTTAGAGTCCTTGGAAACATAGTTAGCAGAGGGAATCACAGAGGTAGAAGCTTGCATAGGTAGTAACTGATGAGAAGCAGTAAGTTGATTTAGCCTCATTTCATGAGTGTGAAGAATTGATTGAACCTCATTAAATGAAAGAGAATCAGATCGAGATGTGAGATTAACAACCACCGCATCATATTCAGAACTAAGACCACCAGGTAAATACATGATCAAGTCATCATCAGTCATATCATAACCAGCAGCATGAAGAGAATCGGCAATTAAACGGATTTGCAACACATATTCATCAATAGTAGAGTTACCTTTCTTAATAGTTTGCAATTGATAACGTAGATTCATAGCCTTAGCTTTAGATTGAGAGATGAACAAATCATCAAATACCTTCCAAACATGAGAAGAGTGAGTGCAACGATTCACATAACCGAGCATCGATTCAGAAATAGAACTAAGCATCCAACTTAACAAAAACGGATCTCGTTGGTGCCATAATTGTGCATCAGGATTCAGCTGAGTAACACCATAACCATCAACCGTAGTCAATTGAGGAATATCAGAAGAAGTGCAGGTGAGAAAATGCTCAAAATTGTGAGCTCTAACCACAGCCAGAACCTGAGTGCGCCAGAACAAGTAATTGTTCCTATCAAGGCGAATTGAGAGCGTGACAAAGGACTTAGGAAGAGGAGAGATAGAAGACTCCATGAGAACGAAAACTAAGAAGAACAAAGAAGAAACTAATGCAGAAACAATGGAGGATCAACGGAGAAACAAAGAAGGATCAACTTCGAATCATTGAATGGCGATCGTAACCGTCTCGTAGATACCATGTTGAATTTCACTCATTGTAAATTTAATTTCTGATTGTATTTCTAAAGTAATCATTTGTACACAGAGAAGAGCTTATATATATGTGATATAAGCATGTGCGAAGCGCATGCAAGTGATAACTGCCTAACTAATTCTATAACAAACTTGATGAGCTTGGGGAATACGTAAGCTCATAACTAACTAACCGCCTCAAGCCTTTGCCATGCCAACGTCTTCTGGAAGCTCTTAGAAGGAACTAGATCGCATGCATGGACTTGCATGGTGTCATGCAGAGCCAATACTATAACAATAAGCTTCATAGATTTATCTTGAGATCCATTTTAAAAATCAGTTTGATAATTGTCGAACTTGCGTAATAGCCATTTGATCAATCCGATATCCAGTGTCCATTTAATTTGGCGGTGGAGTATTATGAAGAGAGCTTGAAAATTTCATTTCTAATTAATCATTTAAATATTTTTTTTTATAAAAATCTTTTTATATGGTTCAAATTATTTAATGGTGATGATAACGAAAATTTATTTTTCATCTATGCCTTCATAACAAAAATAATATATTGGGGGAATAATTGTTTTAATGGTAGTTGCATTGCTAGTGTTATGTGAAATCAAATAACAAAAGATTATTGGTTAGAAAATGCTAAAATATTTAAGGAATCAACTAACAAAAGATTATTGGTTAGAAAATGGAAAAATATTTAAGGAGAATAACTGTAGAACAAAATTGATTCATCCAACTGCATCTAGTTCTCGTTTAAACTTTTTGGCTAAAGAATGGTGGCATCCAGCTGCATCTAATTTTGGCTTAAACTTTTTGACTAAACAATGATAAAAGGCCATCTCTGCATCTCAAATATTTGTTCCCAATTCTATGCATATCATGAGTTCCATGCACACACTTAAATTGCTGAAAATATTAGTAATAATATTAAAGGATACCACTTCAATTATTGAAATATATAAATCTTAATACTAAAAGGCATCGCTTAAATTATTAACATATATTATAAAGAGTGTCATGAAACTGCTTAAAATCCATTAATCATATAAATCTAATATGGTGAAATTATTTGCACAATACCAACACATAAATATACCGTTCAAATTTAGTGGAGTGTATATTGTTCAACTAAAAAGACAAATGATAGCAAATCAAATTCTTGTTCAACTACAGGCTGCACTAAAGGTTGAGGATAGCAAATCAATTTCTGTGCAGAAATTTAAAACATGAAAATGAAGCGAAAGAAGGTATCTTATTTAAAATCGGGCTTCTCTGGGTACGTGCAACCAGATCTCTGGATAATAACGTTAGCAGCATAGCAACCTGCTTTTACGCAATCTTCAACTGATTTACCTAAAACCAATTGAGACAAAAATCCGCCAACAAATGCATCTCCTGCCACATCAACAAAAAAAGACTAATTAATATCATTCCCATAACAAAATTACTTGTGCAAATTTACACTGATCAACCAACCCACACCCAACTTAACTCAATCCGTTCATTCCAATTTAAAACGGGTTGCCCCACGAACATTTTGTTTGTCTATTTTAAGGTGCAAATTTGCAAAAAAGACTTACTCATGCCAAAAAGAACTGAAGGTAATTTCCGATGGTGTTGTTAATTGTTATCTTTACTTTGTCGGTTACTTATGTGGCAATCAACAATGAAAGATTCACAAACCTGCACCGTTGGTGTCAACAATTTTCTCTTTTGGCAACAAAATTATAGGGAACGACTTCACCTTCCCATCTTCTGCAACCACAACTGGATCTGCACCCTGTGTAATAACAGTAATCCTTTTGTGGGTTCCAGATTTCTTTGACAATTGAGAGATTTTCAAAGCTATTTCTTCCACGTTTTCAGTCTGTTCAGCCCAATCAAAACAACTATAAAAAATTACATATCAATCAAATGAACACATAGGTCAATTTGATAACGAAAATATATATTACCTCCCAACCATGAACTTTGGAGAAAGTTCTTGCCTCAGTTTCATTTCCAAAGACATAGTCCATGTACCTAAAATCAAATGATAAAAGGCTATCAACCAATTTGATCAATTCTCAATCATTAATGTAATCAAGAAAACAACAACTTAGCCTTACGGAACTACTTTATCTTGTGCATCTTTGAAGAACTCACAAATAAATGGAGCAGAAAGATTCATCATAAACACCTACAGAATAATCATTACTTAGAGAAACAATCTCACGAAATATTAAAATATATAAAGAAGGAATTAATTTCTTAGTTCAGACTTTGTTATTAGCAACAGCATGCTCAGCAACCAACATTATAGACTCTGGTGAAACTGTGAGAAAAAATCCAGCAATGTAGTAGAATTTAGCCTTTTCCACTGTCAAAAAAAGGGGGAAATGAGTAAGTTCTATAAAAGGATAAAACAGACATGCCTTATCATATATGCAAAAATTACCCAGTGCCCAATTTTCTGGTCTCTTCAAATGATCAATTTTATAGCAATTTGCAGCTGATAAATTGGCAACAAGTGATCTGCAATGTATAATTTTCTAATATGGTTAGTCCAATAAAAGGGTGCAACAAAAATGTGAATTGAAGAAAAACTAATCAAGTCAATTTAAACAAAGGATGTATAATAAATATTTGTTCGCCTTACAATTTAAATGACTATTATATGTTCAAATGCCTATCCACATTTATACTTGTGTTCAGTGTTTTGTATTTGGAAAGAGGACAGGATGACATGAAGGGACTTTAACGGCATTAGTCTTTACAAGGAAAAAGGTAGTGGCCCAATCTTTGAATAATGGCATATTATAAACATTAGAAATATGTACGGAAATGATAGATGAAACACAAATCAAAACAAGGCATTATGCAAGGACAAACATAGCCTTCATTTCACTGCATGGGTTAACCATTATATTTGGTGTAGACATATTGTGAAGCTTATATTTGAATAGAGCCTTTTTTTTTTCTATAAGTCATTATATTATATATAAATCATTTTACATTTAAATCAAACAAAACCAGGGCAAGATTTGGCAACTAGCAAATGAAAAGGAAACCAAAATATGTAATCATCATAATTATGCTTTCTTGAATTCCTAAACCTTTTCCAAGACTTCGTCAGTGTAATCATTAAAAATCTATAGTTCAATTTTCTTAAAAATTATTGCAACCTCGTTTTTCTAAGCTTGCAAACACTCATCTAAAATGAGCATAAAGTAGAAGTATTCAAATAGAAAATACATATTGTAGGGTGAAATGGAAACTTACTAATTGTATTCACCAGTTAAAACTTCATTTATGTTGCATTAAATAGGACAGAAAGGAACCAATATGAAACAGATTTAGCCATTCAGGAGACTGACCGTTCATTACCGTTCACACATACAGCACAAGTACCCGTTGGAGATTCATCTTCATGGTAATGAACCTAAAACAACCGTGGGGATAACACAGGAAATATTATCATCACACTGGTCAAAGATTTTAAATATAATTACAGAAAATATTGAGTGACAAAACAAAATACTAAGGGAATGAACAAGTAACTTAAAGAGATGAAAGGTATAGTGTAATCATGGGGGAATTTTTTTTTTTTTTTGCTGAGTGCTCCCTTAATAAGAATCATTTTGATGCTAATGTCAGTTATAAAACAAATAATGATCGTATGGTCGTACTAAAGAAGAGTTGAAACCGAAACAAAGAACTTACATTAACACCAGCTTGTGTTGCATGTTTCTTCATTTCCTCTCCATATTTGTCCTTCCCAATAGACCCCATGTAAGAAGTTGCACCAGGAATTTGAAGCATCCACTGAAAATGAAATTTTGAAAAATAGTATTTGGTCAAAACAAGATTGTATCTCTTACAATGAGATTATTGAGCAGCAAACAAGAAATACAAGTACCTGTGCAACTCTGATAGAATTTTGAGTTGCACCTGCATGGCAAAATGGCACAAAATAGTCATAACTGATGATAAACACGAGTCACAAGACATAATACAGAATTATTTTAAATATTATGAAACGCAATTGATTCTCTGGGAGACTGAAAACACCATTCCAAACAATTTGAGAAGCGAAATGGATTAGTGGAAATGAATCCAAACATTCTGATGTTCCCAAAAATAATTTACTTATAATGACTTACAAAAAGGAAACCGATCAATTGATCAAAATTACCTCCAGCGATGTACTCGACCTTGTATTTAAATGTCAGTTCTTCATACCTGAAAACAGATATCAAGTTAGTTCAACACCAGATTATACAAACAATTATTCTGCAATATAAAGACAGATTCCCAAAATTCAATTACTGAACAACAGATTTAAAGGAACTAAGATCATTTAAACCACTTACATAGGCACGTGTTTCTCCTCTGCCAGAATAGCATCATTCGACTTAAGACCATATCTGTTGTTAAAAACCAAATTAATTTCAACGCTAGATTGTAGATTTGCAACCGTTAATACAAAGATCTACAAAAAGGAGCTGAAAACACAGAAATATAACAATTTTGCCTATGAACAATCAATGAAAAAGGGCTAAATTCCAGATCTACATAGAGAGAGGTCCGAGAAATAAAATTAGGCTACATTCAATGTGAATGCGATAACAGCAATCACATATTTACTTATCTAAGAATTCAAGCTGATACATACAAATATAAACCAAATAATTACTTGTTTAAGAATTCCTGATCCACGACGGCGGAGATATCCAAAAGCGGATTACCCATTCCCAGGAGAATTCCATCGTAATCCATTTCCAACTTTTCGATATTAGGGATAGATGTGAGAGTAAGATTTTAAGAGTTGAGAGCCTGAATGAGGGAGTGAAATTGGTGAAATCTGCAAATAGAAAAAGAAAGAAAATACATGTATATTTGTGCTGGTATTTTGCCGCAAATTCTTGCGATGAGTAGGTAAGGCTTAACAGCCTTCTGTAATGTACACGTAGGTTGGATTTTCTGCATCTCTAACTTACACCTATTTGATTTTGAGTAGGTCTTCTCTAAAACCCGATTTAATCACACAAACTTTTTTTTTAAGTGTTAATTATCTGGTTTGAGGGGCCGTATGGTTCGAAGGATTGTCTGAGATTGTCTTTATAATCCCAGGTAATCTCGTGTTTGGTTTGAGAGATTACACAGGACCATGACCCTAGATAGACTTAGAATGACTATTTCGTGTACAATTCGATAAAAAAACTTGGTTCTAGTCCAAATTTTCTGGTTCTAGTCTATCCGTTTTTCGATGGTCGTTCTAGTCCAATTCTAGTTAATTCAATCTTATCCCGTAAACCAAATGGCCCCTCAGTGTTTTGAAAGTATTTACTTTTATAAGTTAGTTCATTTTGGTGAAAAGATATGTTAGTTCATTTTAAAAACATGTAACAGGTGTACAATAGTATCACCTTATATACATATATAATCCGTACATTAAAATTGTGTCTAAGTAATAAATTTTAAGGAAAAATGATTAAAATAGATAAAATTAGAAGATAAATTGGAGTATCATGGGGTCTATTATGATTCATGAATAAAGTAGGGATGGAGATAAAATAATTATTCCTATTTATGGTGTACACACGCTTTTGGTGAATATTCAAATAAAAAAAAGTAAACATAGTTTCAGTGGTTGGAGTGAGTATATAAATAGGCACAATAATAGTGATACTTAATACGATAAATTGCAAATAAAATCATAACCTTATCGTAAATTGCAATCTAATCTTAACTTTTAAATCTTTGCAAATAAAACTTCAATTTAACTTTTTATTGCACATATAACTTTTTATAAATCTTCTAAAATTTTGCACAATGTAAATATTCTTTTTTTTAGATTATTGGGATATTGGTGATCCGACTTGGAAGTGTCAATTTTGCGGGGCGTTCTTTTGGTACGATGAAAGACTAGAGGCTCGATCTGAAACAAAAAATCCAATATACTCGGGTTGTTGTATGCACGGTAAAATTCAGCTCCCGCCAATGAAACAACCTCCTGAAGTCTTACATGGGCTCCTAAACGGAAACGACGAAAAGAGCAAACATTTTCTTAAAAACATCAGGTCGTATAATAGTATGTTTTCCTTTACGTCAATGGGAGGAAAAATTGATTCGACGCCAAATCAGTCAAGCGGTCCGCCCGTGTTCAGATTGCATGGGCAAAATTATCATCTTATGGGAAGTCTTCTGCCGATAGAAGGAGACACTCCAAAATTTGCTCAACTTTATATTTACGACACTGAAAATGAAATCCATAATCGAATCAGGAGCGTCAGGTTAGATAACTATATTTGTTTACATTTAACAACCAATGTTCAATCTGTGCAAGAAAATATAATGTTCATTATTACCTTTTTATATTTATAATTAGCATCGTTCATTCTTCATTTTTTTAGGCAAATAGAGAATATAAATACCCTACATGCTGAAATTGTGTCTGATCTAAAAGAGATGTTGGACGAACACAACATCTTGGTCAAGACGTTTAGAACCGTAAGAGAGTTTTTGGTTGATGAAGAGCCTTCAAATGTCAAACTGAGGTTGGTTGGTCGAAGGGGAAGAGACGCACATAGATATAACATGCCAACTGCTTCGGAAGTTGCTGCTTTGATAGTGGGTGATTTTGACGAGTGTATGGGTGATAGAGACATTGTAGTTGAGACACGCTCTGGACTACTGAAGCGAATTAATGAACTGAATGCGGCATACCTTGCTCTGCAATATCCACTGCTTTTTCCATATGGAGAAGACGGTTACAGAGAGGATATTCCACTCTCGGTAGAATCTACGTCAGTTGGAGGTGGTAGGAAAAAGGTCAGCATTAGAGAATGGTTTGCGTATCGTCTACATGAGAGAGAGAACGAGCCTCCTTCTATTTTGGTATCGGGAAGATTGACACAACAATTTGTTGTCGATGCATATACCATGGTTGAATCCGCAAGACTTACATATGTTAGAACTCATCAAAAGAAGTTGCGCTGTGATTTGTACAAAGGTCTAATCGAAGCATTGCTTCGAGGCGAAAATGATCCACGTGCGATGGGGACACGTGTCATATTACCACCATCTTTTACTGGAGGTGCCCTTTATATGATCCAGAACTACCAAGATGCAATGGCAATATGCAGGTGGGCGGGGTATCCAGATTTATTTCTGACTTTCACTTGCAACCCAAAGTGGCCTGAAATCGTTCGGTATTTAAAAAAGAGTAGGTGTAAGGCTGAAGACCGCCCTGATATTATATGTCGAGTTTTCAAAATGAAGCTAGATGGGTTGATAAGAGATCTCCGCAAGAATAAAATTTTTGGGACTGTTAGAGCAATGGTGTACACAGTTGAGTTCCAAAAACGCGGACTCCCTCATGCCCATATTTTACTTTTTCTTGGGAGTGGAGATAAGTATCCAACACCTTGTGATATTGACCGTATAATCTCAGCTGAGATTCCAGACAAGCAAAGTGATCCAGATTATTATAATGTCGTTAGAGATTTTATGATGCACGGCCCGTGTGGTACAGCAAGACCAACATCTCCATGCATGTCTGAGAATCGATGCACCAAGCATTTTCCAAAGAGATTTATTGAATCAACCAGTGTGGATGAAGAAGGGTACCCTGTATATAGACGTCGAAATGATGGAAGAACAGTGGTAAAGAATGAAATTGAATTGGATAACAGGTACGTTGTTCCACATAACCGTTACTTATTATTGAAGTACGGTGCTCACTTGAACGTGGAATGGTGCAATCAGTCCAGGTCGATAAAATATTTATTCAAGTATATCAACAAAGGGCATGATCGGGTCACTGCTTCATTCTATAAAAGTGCTGATGAGGATGAGACTGTACCGAATGTTGACGAGATTAACATGTACTACGACTGTAGATATGTATCACCGTGTGAGGCAATGTGGCGTATATTAGGTTACGATATTCAGTATCGGGATCCTCCAGTTGAACGCCTAAGCTTCCACCTTCCGAATAGCAGCCTGTTATCTTTTCCGATTCAGACCCAATCGATGATGTCCTCCAACGACCTTCGGTTAATGGAAGCAAGTTTCTGGCTTGGCTTGAGGCAAACAAGAAATACAAAGAATATGGAGATTTGACATATAAAGAAGGTATCGATTTGACGTATGCTGAGTTTCCTCAGCTATTTGTATGGAAAGCATCGAATAGAGAGTGGATAAAGAGGCAACGAGGATTTTCGTTGGGGGCGCATTTTCTATGTGCCTCTTGGAAGTGGTGAACTCTACTATTTGAGGTGTTTGCTTAATGTTGTGCGTGGTGCCACAAGTTTTGATGACATAAAGACTTTGGATGGCGTGTTGCATGCGACTTTTCGTGATGCTTGCTATGCACGTGGCCTCATTGATGATGATAAGGAGTACTCTGATGGTATTATAGAAGCTAGCCAGTGGGCATCAGCTCATTCTTTAAGGTATCTCTTTGCCACATTGTTATGTTCAAATTGTTTGAATTGTCCTGAAGCAGTATGGGAGAAATGTTGGACGCATCTGTCGGACGATGTTCTGTATAAGCGACGTAAATTGTTGAACCACAAAGGTACATTCTACACCCTTTATTATAATAAAAAAAATTGGATGATATTCCAAATTTAGTATATGGATGTAATTTAATTATACATTAATACACATTCTTATGACATAGATCTGTCGCTAACGGAGGATGAAATAAAGAATCTTGCTTTGGTTGAGATTGAGAATATGATGCGCAAACTCGGAAAGTCTCTTCGAGATTATGAAACAATGCCATTCCCAGATATGTCAAGTGCTTCATCTATGCAGAATAAGTTGGTACATGATGAGTTAAATTATGACCGAGTTGCTTTGGCGGAGGAGCTCAATCATTTGGAGGCTAATCTAACCGATGAACAACGCCATGTTTATGATACAATAATGGATGCGGTAGATTCACGTTCTGGAGGTGTGTTCTTTGTATATGGTTACGGGGGCACCGGAAAAACGTATCTGTGGAAAACATTATCTGCTGCAGTTAGGTCGAGGGGGGAAATTGTTCTAAACGTGGCTTCGAGTGGCATAGCGTCCCTTTTGCTTCCCGGTGGTCGAACTGCTCATTCAAGATTTTCAATCCCTCTAAATCCGAATGAGAACTCGACGTGTTCCATTAGGCAAGGTAGTCAACTTGCAGAGCTTATTGTTAGAGCAGAGCTTATAGTTTGGGATGAAGCTCCGATGATGCACAAGTACTGTTTCGAAGCACTGGATAGAACTCTAAAAGATATCATGCAACTGAGCAATCCATTGAACAAGAACAGACCGTTTGGAGGCAAAACTGTTGTTTTTGGAGGGGATTTTCGCCAAATTCTGCCAGTTATTCCTAAGGGATCTCGACAAGATATTGTCCACGCAACCATCAATTCTTCGAATATATGGAAAGACTGCAAACTTTTGAAGTTAACTAAGAACATGAGGCTGCATGCACAAGGTTCAAAAGTTGAACTTAACGAATTAAAAGAGTTCTCCGAATGGATTGCACGTATTGGTGATGGAACATTAGGGGTCGAGAGTGATGATCATGCGATTGTCGAAATTCCTGAAGATCTCATAGTAAAATCTTCAAGTGATCCAATTTCATCCATCGTACAGAGTACGTATCCATCTTATATGGATTCAGGGGACGATATGAGTTTTTTGAAGGACCGTGCCATACTGGCCCCAACACTTGATGTCGTTGACAACGTAAATGAATATATGTCTTCGTTGAATTCTGGTGATGCAAGGACATATCTAAGTTCAGATAGTGCATGCAACTCCGATGCAAATGTAGATGTATTAGCTGATGTACACACACCAGAGTTTCTAAATGGAATAAGGTGTTCAGGTGTTCCTAATCATGAGCTCAAACTAAAGGTTGGCACTCCTGTGATGTTGTTGAGAAATATAGATCATTCACTTGGTTTGTGTAATGGTACTCGACTGATAATCACTAAGCTCGGATCACATGTTTTAGAAGCAAAGATTATGTGTGGAAATAACGCAGGCTACAGAGTTCTGATTCCAAGAATGTCATTAACTCCATCAGATCCGAGGTTACCGTTTAGGTTTCAAAGAAGACAATTTCCCTTGATCATATCTTATGCTATGACAATAAACAAAAGCCAAGGCCAGTCACTCTCTCACGTCGGACTGTTATTGAAGAAGCCCGTTTTTAGTCACGGTCAACTGTATGTTGCAGTTTCAAGAGTGACTAATCGCAAAGGACTTAAAATTTTAATTTGTGATGAGGATGGTGAACATAGTCAGTCGACGAAAAACGTTGTATATAAGGAAGTCTTTCGAAATTTGTGATGTGTATTTTGTTCAAGTAATTCATGTATTTGCTTAATATATATTAATTACTCTTTATTTGTGTGTTTTTTAATTCAATCGTGTGTTAAAAACTCAATAAATAGTAATTTTTATATTACAACTACAATACTGTAATTCGTAAATCATGTACATAAATATACATAAAAATTAATTAATAATAATATGAGTATAAATATCTATACAATTTTACAACCGTGCATCGCACGGGTGAAAATACTAGTAGTGATACTTAATACGATAAATTGCAAATAAAATCATAACCTTATCGCAAATTGCAATCTAATCTTAACTTTTAAATCTTTGCAAATAAAACTTCAATTTAACATTTGATTGCAATTCTAACCAAAATAAATATTTCAATCAGCCCGAAAATGAAGATTATTTATGTATTGTCATTCGAATCAATCTAAACATATTAATACAATTAATTATTCATTGTCAAATAAGTGAAATATCATTTTTGGATAATAAAAAATTTGTTTGTTGGTTTGAATCGCAACCAAATGTTAAGTTGAGATTTTATTTGCAAGGATTCACAAGTTTAAATTAAATTGCAATTTGTGAAAAAATTGTGATTTTATTTGCAATTAACTCTACCTAATAAAAAAGAGTTTATGAATTTGGATTCACAAAAGCTTTTGCTATTTATTTTTTTAGATAAAAATGTATATAAATCTGTTACAGCAGGAAATATCCTCGCCTGACAGAAGGTCAGATTCCTGAAGATACACTGACCCGACAAGATCGAGAGTTTACATCAGAAAAGACTATTTAATGTATTATAGGTCTACGGTTGATTGTTAGATTAATATTGTAATAAATCCCTAAAATAAAGGGTTGAGATGAATTTAGGGCCACTTTTGGGCCTTTGGGGGTGAACCTCTATAAATAGAGGGTCACCCCCTCATTGTAGGGGATTGACTTTTCTCTCATTTCTCATATATGCAAAGAGCTCTCATTCGAGGGAAGAACGAAAGTTCTTCCCCCATCGTTCGTGTTCGTTTTACATTTATTGTTTGTCGGGCATAATCCAAATAGCCACATATATTTATCCGTACGAAAATGCCTGTCAACAATTTGGCGCTAGAAGGAGGGCCCATTCGTATTCGTCTCAAGGGATGAACACGAGGATCTTCTCCTCGAAAACCCGAAAACAAATCCTACTCACAAAAGATCTAAACCTGTTCATTGTTGCACCAAATCAAAAGCTTTGCAAACATTTTCCACAAACCTGTTCAAAACCAAAGTCATCAAAACAACATTCAAGATAAGGAAACCCATTTCCAATTCTATTTACAGCAAAAAGCTCACGGAGCTACAAAAATGAAGAAGAAATAAGACGAAGCTCCTGCGTCCAGTTCCGATTGTTTCCGGCAACAACGGAGCTCCGGTATAGAGCACGTGGATCCCGCCGTTGCATCGGGGCACCACGATGCGCTGCTTTGGAACCAAGGCCTTACTACCGTCACCACAAGGGGAACGACGCCGCCCTACCTCCATCTCTCGCCGGAAAACCACCCATGTGGTAGTGTACTCAAGCAAACCCACCAGTCTTGCGTGTACTCAAGCAATAGTGGTACTATTTTTATTTTCAGACCCCCCACTGACCTGCCTAGATTGTGGCGCCAACTTTTCTACAGCAATGGAGTGTTTTCAGTGTTTTGGCACATTTCTCAACACACGTGACAAAGGCTTTTGTGCTGAAAGTCAATAGTACTCTGACAACATCGATTCGAGCGCCTCCGTCTAGCCTTCGTCCAGCTCGCTACCCGAACCCGAGGACGGGCTCAAAGCGTCACCGCACCGCCTAGCCGTCATTCAGCCCGATGCCCGACCCCGAGGACGGGCTCAAAGCATCGTCGCACCACCCGGTTTTGCCTACCCGCATCTCACGCCTACCCGCGTGGCCGTTGCCTCCCGAGACTTCACTGCGCAGCCCGTCGCACGGCCATCTCGCTGCGCTACCGCCCATCGCGGGCTCGCTGCCCGCGCCGCTGCTTAGCCGCCCATCGCGGGCTTCCGGCCCGCGCCGCCGCCAAATGCTAGTTTCTCCCCGCTTCGCCGCCCGTCTCAGGCTCCTGCCCGCGCCGTCGCCCATCGTGTTCCCGCCTCCCGCTCGCACAGCCTCAGCACTTGTCGCCGCTCCACGGTCAGCCTCTCCGCCCGTGCCTCCCCGCGTCACTGGTGGCCGCCGGTCAAATCTTATCTCACCCTCTTCTGCAACTTGAATGCCCGCATCCCGTAGCGCAGAGTTGGGTTCAATCTTTTGTTTCTTAACAGCTGGGCCTGCATTATTAGTTATAGGGCTTAATTGGTCATTAGTTATTGGGCTTAATTGGTCATAAGTTGTTGGACCAATTTTATTTAGTTATTGGGCCAGTGAATCTCAAAAACTTATTTAGGCATCCAAGTTGTACATAGGCATGACTAGTAAACTATTGTGGATGCTCTAGATCGTAGACATATAAAATATATATATATATATATATATACATATATATACGGGCAGCGAGTAGCTTCTGGGACGAGCATCCGGGTCCTCTTCATCAACGAAAAATCTACGGGCAGTCCTTTGCCCACTCGAATCAGGTTTATTTCGTTAACTTGCTTTTAATATATATATCACCACTCGCAAGTTTTCATATATATTAAAAGCGGGGGCATATATTCATATTTCGAAAATTCAAAGCGGGGGCAATTTTTGAAATTCAAATTTCATTTGACACTTCCTTTTAATATATATCCTAACTCGTAAGTTTTCATATATATTAAAAGCGGGGGCGTATACTCGTATTTCGAAAATTCAAAGCGGGGACAAATTTCGAAATTCAATTTTCGTCTAGTAACTTCCTTTTAATATATACTGTAACTCATAAGTTTTCATATATATTAAAAGCGGGGGCACGGATATACACATCCTATGCTCATTTTGTGATATCAAAAATAAATTATTTGACTCTGAGTATTATTAAATACTGTCAGTTGTTTGAAACTTCGAATATAATTTCGAAAAATTATTGAGGTTGCTCACTTAGTACATAACTCATCATGTAAAAATGGTCACACCTTTCGACTACAGACATTTGTCCGTCTTCATAGGCGCTGATCGATCCGCCTTTTAGGCGTCGACATTCCGCCTAGATTGGCGAAGTAATCCGTCTTCTCGACGTCGATTAGTCCGCCCTTTCAGGCGTTGACGTATCGATTAGTTCGCCTTCACCGGCGTCAACTAATCCACTTCTCGAGTTAATCCGCCTTTTAGGCGTCGACATTCCGCCTAGATTGGCGAAGTAATCCGTCTTCTCGACGTCGAATAGTCCGCCCTTTCTGGCGTTGACATATCGATTAGTTCGCCTTCACCGGAGTCAACTAATCCACTTCTCGAGTTAATCCGCCTTTTAGGCGTTGACATTCCGCCTAGATTGGCGAAGTAATCCGTCTTTTCGACGTCGATTAGTCCGCCTCTCAGGCGTTGACGTACTGATTAGTTCGCCTTCACCGGCGTCAACTAATCTACTCGAGCTAATCCGCCTGTTAGGCGTCGACATTCCGCCTAGATAGGCGAAGTAATCCGTCTTCTCGACGTCGATTAGTCCGCCTCTCAGGCGTTGACGTACTGATTAGTTCGCCTTCACCGGCGTCAACTAATCTACTCGAGCTAATCCGCCTTTTAAGCGTCGACATTCCGCCTAGATTGGCGAAGTAATCCGTCTTCTCGACGTCGATTAGTCCGCCCTTTCTGGCATTGACGTATCGATTAGTTCGCCTTCACCGGCGTCAACTAATCTACTTCTCGAGTTAATCCGCCTTCTCGGCGTCGACATTCCGCCTAGATTGGCGAAGTAATCCGCCCGATCGGCGTTGATTAATCCGTCTTCTCGGCGTCGACATTCCGCCTAGATTAGCGAAGCAATCCGCCCGATCGGCGTTGATTAATCCGCCTTTTAGGCGTCGATATTCCGCCTAGATTGGCGAAGTAATCCGCCCGATCGGCGTTGATTAATCCGCCTTCTTGGCGTCGACATTCCGCCTAGATTGGCGAAGCAATCCGCCCGATCGGCGTTGATTAATCCGCCTTTTAGGCGTCGACATTCCGCCTAGATTGGCGAAGTAATCCGCCCGATCGGCGTTGATTAATCCACCTTCTCGGCGTCGACATTCCGCCTAGATTGGCGAAGTAATCCGCCCGATCGGCGTTGATTAATCCGTCTTCTCGGCGTCGACATTCCGCCTAGATTGGCAAAGTAATCCGCCCGATCGGCGTTGATTAATCCGTCTTTTAGGCGTCGACATTCCGCCTAGATTGGCGAAGCAATCCGCCCGATCGGCGTTGATTAATCCGCCTTCTCGGCGTCGACATTCCGCCTAGATTGGCGAAGCAATCCGCCCGATCGGCGTTGATTAATCCGCCTTTTAGGCGTCGACATTCCGCCTAGATTGGCGAAGTAATCCGCCCGATTGGCGTTGATTAATCCGCCTTCTCGGCGTCGACATTCCGCCTAGATTGGCGAAGTAATCCGCCCGATCGGTGTTGATTAATCCGCCTTCTCGGCGTCGACATTCCGCCTAGATTGGCGAAGTAATCCGCCCGATCGGCGTTGATTAATCCGTCTTTTAGGCGTCGACATTCCGCCTAGATTGGCGAAGCAATCCGCCCGATCGGCGTTGATTAATCCGCCTTTTAGGCGTCGACATTCCGCCTAGATTGGCGAAGTAATCCGCCCGATCGGCGTTGATTAATCCGCCTTCTTGGCGTCGACATTCCGCCTAGATTGGCGAAGCAATCCGCCCGATCGGCGTTGATTAATCCGCCTTTTAGGCGTCGACATTCCGCCTAGATTGGCGAAGTAATCCGCTCGATCGGCGTTGATTAATCCGCCTTCTCGGCGTCGACATTCCGCCTAGATTGGCGAAGTAATCCGCCCGATCGGCGTTGATTAATCCGCCTTCTCGGCGTCGACATTCCGCCTAGATTGGCGAAGTAATCCGCCCGATCAGCGTTGATTAATCCGTCTTTTAGGCGTCGACATTCCGCCTAGATTGGCGAAGCAATCCGCCCGATCGGCGTTGATTAATCCGTCTTCTTGGCGTCGACATTCCGCCTAGATTGGCGAAGCAATCCGCCCGATCGGCGTTGATTAATCCGTCTTCTCGGCGTCGACATTTCGCCTAGATTGGCGAAGCAATCCGCCCGATCGGCGTTGATTAATCTGCCTTTTAGGCGTCGACATTCCGCCTAGATTGGCGAAGTAATCCGCCCGATCGGCGTTGATTAATCTGCCTTCTCGGCGTCGACATTCCGCCTAGATTGGCGAAGTAATCCGCCCGATCGTCGTTGATTAATCCGCCTTCTCGGCGTCGACATTCCGCCTAGATTGGCGAAGTAATCCGCCCGATCGGCGTTGATTAATCCGTCTTTTAGGCGTCGACATTCCGCCTAGATTGGCGAAGCAATCCGCCCGATCGGCGTTGATTAATCCGTCTTTTAGGCGTCGACATTCCGCCTAGATTGGCGAAGTAATCCGCCCGATCGGCGTTGATTAATCCGCCTTCTCGGCGTCGACATTCCACCTAGATTGGCGAAGTAATCCGCCCGATCCGCGTTGATTAATCTGCCTTCTCGGCGTCGACATTCCGCCTAGATTGGCGAAGTAATCCGCCCGATCGGCGTTGATTAATCCGTCTTTTAGGCGTCGACATTCCGCCTAGATTGGCGAAGCAATCCGCCCGATCGGCGTTGATTAATCCGTCTTTTAGGCGTCGACATTCCGCCTAGATTGGCGAAGTAATCCGCCCGATCGGCGTTGATTAATCCGTCTTCTTGGCGTCGACATTCCGCCTAGATTGGCGAAGCAATCCGCCCGATCGGCGTTGATTAATCCGCCTTTTAGGCGTCGACATTCCGCCTAGATTGGCGAAGTAATCCGCCCGATCGGCGTTGATTAATCCGCCTTCTCGGCGTCGATATTCCGCCTAGATTGGCGAAGTAATCCGCCCGATCGGCGTTGATTAATCCGCCTTCTCGGCGTCGACATTCCGCCTAGATTGGCGAAGTAATCCGCCCGATCGGCGTTGATTAATCCGTCTTTTAGGCGTCGACATTCCGCCTAGATTGGCGAAGCAATCTGCCCGATCGGCGTTGATTAATCCGCCTTCTCGGCGTCGACATTCCGCCTAGATTGGCGAAGCAATCCGCCCGATCGGCGTTGATTAATCCGCCTTCTCGGCGTCGACATTTTGCCTAGATTGGCGAAGCAATCCGCCCGATCGGCGTTGATTAATCCGCCTTTTAGGCGTCGACATTCCGCCTAGATTGGCGAAGTAATCCGCCCGATCGTCGTTGATTAATCCGCCTTCTCGGCGTCGACATTCCGCCTAGATTGGCGAAGTAATCCGCCCGATCGGCGTTGATTAATCCGTCTTTTAGGCGTCGACATTCCGCCTAGATTGGCGAAGCAATCCGCCCGATCGGCGTTGATTAATCCGCCTTTTAGGCGTCGACATTCCGCCTAGATTGGCGAAGTAATCCGCCCGATCGGCGTTGATTAATCCGCCTTCTCGGCGTCGACATTCCGCCTAGATTGGCGAAGTAATCCGCCCGATCGGCGTTGATTAATCCGCCTTCTCGGCGTCGACATTCCGCCTAGATTGGCGAAGTAATCCGCCCGATCGGCGTTGATTAATCCGTCTTTTAGGCGTCGACATTCCGCCTAGATTGGCGAAGTAATCCGCCCGATCGGCGTTGATTAATCCGCCTTTTAGGTGTCGACATTCCGCCTAGATTGGCGAAGTAATCCGTCTTCTCGACGTCGATTAGTCCGCCCTCTCAGGCGTTGACGTACTGATTAGTTCGCCTTCACCGGCGTCAACTAATCTACTCGAGCTAATCCGTCTTTTGGGCGTCGACATTCCGTCTAGATTGGCGAAGTAATCCGTCTTCTCGACGTCGATTAGCCCGCCCTTTCAGGCGTTGACGTATCGATTAGTTCGCCTTCACCGACGTCAACTAACCTCTTTCTCGAGTTAATCCGCCTTCTCGGCGTTGATTAGTCCGCCTTTTATGCGTTGATATATTGATTAGTTCGCCTTCACCGGCGTCAACTAATCTGCCTCTCAAGCCGATCCGTCACTCGGCCTTGATTAGTTCGCCTTCACCGGCGTCAACTAATCCGCCTCTCGGCGTGGATCCAGTCCGCATGTTAAGCGTTGACTTTCCGCCTTAATGGGCGAGGTATTGTTTAGTTCGTCCTCACCGGCGTTAACTAATCTATTCTCTGCTTTGGTTTATCCATGTTAACGGCATCGACCAGTCCGCCTTCACCGGCATCGACTGACCCGCATCGTTTTTGCCCACTTGCGGCCGTAATATATCGCGTCTCGGACGCTTTGTTCAAACAACAAATCGATTGTTAATTCAATCATGTATTCGTGAAGTCGTTGCCCGTCAATCGGCTAAAAACACTTCACTCATTAACCTGTTGGTTAATCTTTTAAGCGGTTGTTAACTCAATCCCATCTTCGTGAAGTCGCTGCCCGTCTATCGGCTAAAGCACTTCACTCATTAACCTGTTGGTTAATCTTTTAAGCGGTTGTTAACTCAATCCCATCTTCGTGAAGTCGCTGCCCGTCTATCGGCTAAAGCACTTCACTCATTAATCTGTTGGTTAATGTTGTAAGCGGTTGTTAATTCAATCTCATATTCGTGAAGTCGCTGCCCGATCATCGGCTAAAGCACTTCACTCATTAATCTGTTGGTTAATGTTGTAAGCGGTTGTTAATTCAATCTCATATTCGTGAAGTCGCTGCCCGATCATCGGCTAAAGCACTTCACTCATTAATCTGTTGGTTAATCTTTTAAGCGGTTGTTAATTCAATCCCATCATCGTGAAGTCGCTGCCCGTCTATCGGCTAAAGCACTTCACTCATTAATCTGTTGATTTATCTTTTAATTGATTGTTAAGTCGATCTGTTGTCCGTGAAGTCGCTACCCGCAAGCGGCCTAAGCACTTCATTAATTTATCATCGCGGTCCTTACCGCCCTAATATTAAAATCAATGCCAGCCAGTGCAAGAACTCGTTATTAATTGAACGTCACGGTTCTCGACTCGGGGGCACGACGGAAGATCGTACCCCACCTAACCCGACCAATTTCAAAAAAGTTTGACTATTCGAAGATGACTCAAAAGATTCGTCCATCACGGACCCTGTCGTTGAAGATTCCCCCGGGGCATCCGAGCTATTCTATTTCCAGGCTCGGGGGCAAAACCTATTTGAAGCACAAATCAAGATCGAACTCTGGCTGCATTCAGAGCCCAATCTTGGGGGCAATTGTTACAGCAGGAAATATCCTCGCCTGACAGAAGGTCAGATTCCTGAAGATACACTGACCCGACAAGATCGAGAGTTTACATCAGAAAAGACTATTTAATGTATTATAGGTCTACGGTTGATTGTTAGATTAATATTGTAATAAATCCCTAAAATAAAGGGTTGAGATGAATTTAGGGCCACTTTTGGGCCTTTGGGGGTGAACCTCTATAAATAGAGGGTCACCCCCTCATTGTAGGGGATTGACTTTTCTCTCATTTCTCATATATGCAAAGAGCTCTCACTCGAGGGAAGAACGAAAGTTCTTCCCCCATCGTTCGTGTTCGTTTTACATTTATTGTTTGTCGGGCATAATCCAAATAGCCACATATATTTATCCGTACGAAAATGCCTGTCAACAAAATCAATTGACAAAAACTTGTGCGAAACCATCTCATGACATTAGACAATAGAAATTAACACTCATTCCTATCAAAGTATTAATACGTCATGCCCAATTTATACCGTCTCATGGCATGAGACTGTCTCACACAAGACCAACTCAAATCAATTTCTTGTGTAATGTGTGTAATTTTCAAGTGTTTGTTTTATTAGAACATATTAATTTATTAGTATTAGTTACTTCATTCAAAATATTAAGTGTTATTATAAAATGTATTAATTGTTTCATTTAAAAAAAATTAAAAAAAATTGTTATACAATAAAATATTAAATTGTGAATCAATTGATCCTTAAAGCTGTTTTCATAACATCAACTGTATTTTTATTTTACAGGACTTCAGTTGTCTGGTCTTTATTCTTATTATTACATTATTATTATTATTATTATTATTATTTCATATTGTGGCACGTGTATATAAAAGCATATTCAATAACCTGTGTTTAAAAACTGGAGTATGAATTAGCGAGTAGAATACTAAACAGATTGAAAACACAATAAAAGAATCGGACAAAAAATATTGGCTTTCATATATCACTTTACTTGCTACCATCTCCTTCTCTATCTGCTATCAGTTGACTTTTAAGATATAAACAAAATAATATCATGATTCAATTGAATCCCATCCATCTAAGACTAACATTAAGCCTATATTCTGCAAAAAGATGTGTAACCATTGGCTTTCTCTCAATATTCTGCAAAAAGAAGTGTTAACTAAAGGCTTTCTCTCAGTTATCTACAAGAGGGAGTAGCTGCCAAACAAAAACTTGTCTTAGCCAAAGATTGATGAACAACTAGAGTCGACTTTGTGCTTTAGGCTGAAGGATAACTGGGGAAAATGAGATTTCTGGGTGATAAGACGGTAGTAACGGTGGTTTAGAGGGCAGCGGAATATGCCTAAGGTGTGGTGCGGGGGCCGTCATTTGATAGCTCGGTTGGATGTTTCCGGAGAAAGTTATGACACGGTTATGCATCAGGTTGGGTGGACTAGCTGAAAGATGAAGGCTCGGTGACGCTTCAGAAAGTTGAAGCCATGACATCAAATCCATGCTTGAGCCACTCATATGCCGCCCTGCTGAATATTTAAGTTGCAAACTAAGGTCTCTCACTAAAATAAATAATTAAATAAATGTAGACATATACACACTAATTAACCTTGTGGAAGATCTGAATTATCCCTCTGCAGAATAGCCTCGACTAATGACTTGTTGGCTAAGACTTTGTTGTATTTAGTGTCAACAACTTTTCTCTCTTCCATAAACACCATGTCTGCATTTTGGAGCACTATATCGTACTTCTTGTTTATCTCATCAATCTCTTTCTCACGTGCCACTTTGACTTGCAGTTTCTACAGCCCAATAATAAAAGGAGGCAACAAACATTAACAAAGAAATAAACGTGAAAAAAAGGAGAGAGAATTAGAAAAACAAACCTTGTCCTCATGCTGCTTTAATAATTCTGTTTTCTTTTTTTGTAGTATTTCCAACTCCCTCTGGAATTCTAATTCTTTAACAGATTGTAGCACCTTGGACTGAGTTAGTTGGGGTCTCTCTGAGGGAGAAACATTTGTTCGACTATTTGACGCTGTACGTGTAGCTGGCAGGACTTGTTCATCCTGTTGAACATTGATATATTGCAGATAAATTCCAAAACGAGATATACAAGTGATGTAGCACAATATACAAGAAACAATAAAATGTTAACGGAACCTGTTGATTTAACTATAATACTATATGAATGACCCAAAAAGCAAATCATAGAACTCCTAATTCTTACAACTAGAAATAGAATGCCAGATTTTAAACTGAGATAAATGTTGGCAGACTTTTATATAGAGTAAAGTTGTTAGACAAATAAATACTAAATGGTATTAATTAGTTGAACATCATTTACCAGAGAAAAGGGTTCAGTTGGGGATGGGTTACCCAGCTTTGGTGCTCGCCTTTTTGACGGAGCAGCTGCTTCACCTAGTTATAGTGGTCAAAGGTTAGTTTTTCACTTCGGTCGGATTCTACCTGGATATTTAACTGTAATCGAGTTTAGATCGAGGAATCTGAAATTTACGGACCTCAAATTCATTCACATTAGAATGGATTTTCGATTAGCCCAAATCACTAAAGTTGGGTTTGGGCCGTTGGATGATCTCAGACATAGATTGAAATTTGTATTAACAATACATGGAAGCAAGCTTTCTTTACCTTGACTTTGAAGTTCATTGACACTCCTCATTCTAGCCTCTGCACTGAATTTCTTGGAGGCCCGGACAGTGGCTTCAAAAATGTAATCGGAGCGTTGGACACATTTTCTAGTTCTGGGTGATCGAGTGCAAAAGTACTTCCAACTAGGCTTCCTCCCCTGAAGCAGATTTATCCAAAGAATATAGGCTGGTTCTTTCCCCATCGTCTCAACCACTGAATAATTCTTCATTAGAGGATATTCTACTTCGCCTAGTAAACAGATATTTCTAGGATATAAACCTCCAATCTGCTCTACTTTCACAATAAAAGAACTGTCCGTTTGCACACTGATCTCCTTATTGTTAGGTAATAAATTTGAGAGCTCGAGGAATACATCCTCCACAAAAGAGTCTGCATCTGAAATAACCGAATGGCTACCATCAGTGGTCAAGCCATGAAACTCATCGAGCTTTTCGAATAAGTAGTAGGCACCCCAACTTAGCAGCTGATGGCATGTACTTCGCCTCATATTCAGTATGTTGCCTTCTGGAGAAGCGCTTTGTTTGGTAAGCATTAACAACTTTTCTTCCACTGTGTGAGCTGAATAAAAACGGAAGACCTTCACATGCTCGAGTTGGGAATCTAGATTGATCTTCTGGAGAGCCCTCCAGTCATTCATTGGGTCCCAATCACTGTTGAAGAATATAACAATGTCTACAGATTGAAGATGAATGCTTGGAATACAAGCTCGGGTTGGCATTAAGCAAATGAATTTCCCACTCCCTTGGTCGTTGTAAGAGTTCAGGACTGCTTGCTTTTTGGACTTGGATATTGCTCCACCAATGCATACATAAGAATCTTCACCAAAATTTTCATGAATAATGTCATCCAAAATATGTCCAGTAGAAATCAGGCCAGGGCCCCCAAGTGTCTGGTAGTAACACGTTTGTAAAGAGACGAATATGAAATCACATATTAAATTGAATGCAAGAATATAAGATCTACATCAACCAACCAAACATCAGAAACTAAGGAAAGATGGTCACAATCACAGTAAGTTGACCAAGAATCAGAGATATATAGGCATGCAACTACATGAATAACATAGTTAGGTGTTGAACTGTTAAATAAAGTTTCTCCAACTGTCGAATTAGTAGCATAAACATAGGTATATTCATTATATTGAAATACACAATTGTTCTAACTACCTGATAAAGGATAACCACTCTTAGTCCCCTCTTGCTAATCTCCTGAAGGATCTTATGGAGTAGCAGCAATTTGCTGCTCAATTTAATTTCTGCTTCCAATTTTTCAGGCTCCGGGATCCGTTGTATCAAAGATTCACACAAGGATGAGTCCACAAGATAAGGATGATCGCAACACTGGAACAATTTTTTTTTTTTTTTTTATCACAAGTCAGGAAAAATAGTGAAGTAAAACTAACCACAGTAATTATAAGATTCTGCATAGGAACACCAATATAAACCAGCATAATCAAGTGGATTATAACTTATAGAGAAAAACCAAACCTTTCTGGTCGAGACAAGTATCTTGTGGAGGTTTTCTGTTTCATAAGGCTTGGAAGAAGAGCATAAAACCCCCGAGTTCGAGAACAAAGAGCCGCAATACAACTCTGTTTGCACATTGGAGAGCCTAACAGGAACCCAATACTCCACAAATTTGGTCGTGCTAGACTTGTGCGGATTTTCAGTAGACTCTGTGAAGTTTTCTGGCAGAGATATCAGATTCTTTCTTTTCTGCAACTTTATCACAATTAAGTCTATTTAATAAAACCATACAATCAATACAACATGGAGATAAAATCCAGGAACTATAAGATATCTTGATAGATCAAAGCCACATGCATGAACACCACCAGGTTCATGAAGAATATCTTCAGCATATAAATAATTTGAACATTAAACATGCCTAATAAAGCTTCATTCCAAAGGAAACAATAATGAAAAATAGTACTCCCTCCGTCCACCAAATTTTTACCCGCTTTCCTTTTTGGTCCGTCCACTAAATTTTTACTCATTCCTCTTTTGGAAATAAACTACACTCACAAACAAAAAATGGGTCCCACAATACCCACCACAATACTCTTACTTTATCTACTTTATTCACTTTTTCAATAAAATATTATTTTTCATTAAAAACTGTGCTCAACAGTAACAGGGTAAAATTTTCATGGACGGAGGGAGTATTTCTTTTGAAATGTAGATGATGCAGAACTCAAATATCAACACAATTAATAGGTCAGGTAAAATAACCAATAAGTTTGAAGTCTCCGCAGTTAGTTAATAGTTGAACAAGTCAAATAAGATGCCAATAAGAGAACCAATCAATATCATTAATTGCAACAGCGTGGACACTTACCTGTGTTCGGGTGGAATTATTCAAGGTATTATCTTTCTCTGCATTAACAGACTTTTTGACCCGCTTCAGCAGAAAATCCACCCTGCTAATATTCAGTATGCATCAAATATTCAAATTGGCACAAGGGAAAATGAAACAGGATAATTAACTGGCATAAGATGATAGAAGGTACCAGATCCACATTAAAAGGAAACCAAATCCATTATAACACTATCTCACTTAAGCCAAGAAAAACCAAGATAACAATCGGTGTCTGACATGTACGTGTTTCTCGTACTGGATAATTAACTGAAGCTTGTAACACGATTAGTGTTAAAGTTTCAGAAGTAAGCAACGGTTTTGATTTAAGTCCACACGATGTTGTATTAATCAGTATAAAGAAAAAAAGCAAGAGTCCAAAGCTAACGATGTAAGAGAAATCAATCATACTCAATCTATCATCTAATTTCTGTTGTTGGTTTCTGCCTTCACCCTAAGCAATTTAAATCATTGTCAGTTTGGTGCATTTTGAACGTCTAAAGTTGAAGAAAAGTACCATGTGAAATGAAATATTTTAGAATTTCGAAGAAAGAACTGCTACCTTTTTTGCCGTGTGTGGGAAACAGGGCTATTCGAAACGGTTGTTTCATTTTCCTCTGAGTCGTTTGGTTCAGTACCATTTACTTCACTATTTTTTCTCTTTCTCTGGATTGAAGGATCTGTCAAACAGAGTATATATGTTAACAAATCTACGAACGAGATCGACAATCAGCACGAACCTAAAAGTGCCACTGACGTTGGTAAAATGTGGAGACGCTAAAAGAGCGAAAAAAATAACCTGATCGTTTGGCCTTCGCTAGTGAATTCATCCATTCTTTATACGAACGGCCATTTAGTTTCTTCAGTTTTGAAATTCGGACTGCAGTACCTTCCTTCTTGTTCATGCCCAAATCACTCACAGTATTCACAATTTTTCCTTCCATTTTCATTTCGTTATAATAATTTCCCCTTTCATTGAAAAATGTTGATCCATTTAGTCTGCAAGCAGTTGACACTATAGGCACAGATGAAATATGTAAAATAACAAAGCAACCTAACCATATCTCTGAGGCGAATGAAACCCTAGAAATTTCCTCTTCCCCTTTCCTCTACAGGTAGAGTTAAAAAAAAGAAAGTGTTGATAAGCTACAATTGAGAAACCGATAAATAAATGCAATTTTGTTGTTATCTGTAGTTTGCAGTGATGCGATGAATCGCGAAGCTTGACCAGCAAGCCCTCAGACGAGTTCGCAGACTGTGAACTTTGTTGATAGTATCGTGAATTCTACCATGGAACTGCAAGGTGTGAATAAAAGCAATTATGTAAATAATGCCATATGTGATGACTAGAGAGAAAAGGTGTGTTAATTACTGAAAAAATCGGGTACTCCTACACTATAGGCACCATTTCTGGGTCTGTCCTTCAGCTCCCACTGTCACTGCAGCGCGGCAACTACAAACTGCCAAATTTTGGTTTTCGTGCTAAACGATCATTTAAAAAATAATGATAAATTTATCTTCTATTCTGAATAGTATAAAGTGTTTTCACAATATTGGTAAACTAGGGTGTACCCACGCGAATTTCGCGTACTGAAAAAATATATTATATTTATTTTCTGTAGACATTTAATATAAGAGTATTTTTGTTTAAAAAATTTCGAGGTATATACAATAAATTATGGGGTTTGTTTAGCTGTGGCCCGTGCCCTTCACTAAACTCTATAGGTATATCCTACAAACTAAATAATTAAAAAAAAAAACATCAAAATTCACATAAATTAATAACAATTATGGAATAACATTACTTAGACTAATAATTTAATAATAATCAATTTCCATTTCAATATTGAATAATTTATAAATTAATCAACATTATTAGTTATTGGGAGTATACGGTAAGAAATTAATTTATATAAGAAACAATACAAAATTTGAAATAAACTTTAAAGTTACAAATATCCGTTCATCGATCAAAATGAGTTCCAAGTAGAACTTGTCTCTATTAAAATCATTAAAAAATATTGTCCAACTTTTTCAATCCTAACTTTAACGGTCAATTTTTGGCTCTCACTCTTGATATTAGAAATCAGAGAAAATTGAGGTGTCATACTCTTGAAATCTAAAATGAGATTTAAATTACAACAATTAAACCATCATAATTATTCAGATAAAAATACATGGTATAGTTAAATTTATTATTTGTGCACATGAAGAATATTTAAATCAAACGATGTAGAACATAAATCAACAATCATTATTACATTCATATTAATATTGATATTTAAATCTAATCAAATTGTAAGCACTTAAAATGATGAATTTAATTATAAAATAAATATACTAATAACAATAGATATATAACTAACCAACAATTGATGGGAGAAATCTCAGCAAAAGAGTGGAACAAATGAAACTTTGATGTGAAAAAATGAAATACAATATGCTCTTATTTATAATAAAAAAAAAATGCATGCAATATTATATCTTGTCCATAATAAGAATATATCACATAAGAATATTATTTGGAATATATAACTATATACCTTTTATTTTAGGAAAAAATAATCGAACATTATATTATACTATATATACTAACTCAAACTTAGAAATGATAAATTTAAATTCATTCAATAAGTAGATCATATTTAATTACATTAAGGTTTGGAAAAAATATGATTTATAATAAATTCTAAAAATAACTAAATAAGAAAATGGAAAAAATATTTATTTGCATTAATTATGCAGATATAAATTAATGGTTTAGATTTAATGATATTGAACGAAGAGTCGAGATTAAAAGTTTAACCAACTTTTAATGAGAGCACATTATTTCAAAATGGAGAGATTTGAGACATGCCACATCAGCCTAAGAATAAGGTGGTGTTGACACATCATCTTGGAGAGGTTTGAGAATATATTATTATAAGATTTTGGCATGGTAGAGTAATAATTTAAATTAAATTAATTTGGTTCATCTATTTTATTTTAAAGATACATTACTCCCTTGTCCCGAAATATTATGGAGGAACTAAAAGGTGATAATAATAGTTATTTCGGAGAAACGCTTCACAGTTATAATAGAGGATGAAAAAACTATTATACCTTTTATTAAAAATCATTTTAGAATTTTAAATATTAATAAATAACTCGCTCACTATAATGCGAAAAAATGTGGTATGATGGATTCTATGGGACGAAGTGAATAATTTTATAAAGTATAAAATAAAAAATTGAGAACATTGTAAGGATTGTGTTCATGAAAAGATTTTCATTTTGAAAATGTAGAAGATAGTATTGTTGTATGGACCCAAACCAAAGCGTGGAAGACATTTGTCACAGAAACAGTAGCGTACATATGAGTACCTTAAAATTATTAAATTAATTATATAATTTTAGAGGGGTGTATTCAATTGGGATTTTATTGGATTTTTTTTAACTTTAAAAAGTCTGTGGATTTAGAAAATCTATAGACTCCATACAGAGTTTGACTGACTTTTTTTATTGATTTACTTGGATTTTCATAGACTTTACAAAATTATGGAATGCATTTTTTTTAATTAATTTACATGGATTTCCATAGCTCTGGTGCTGGAACCATTGATGCAAATATATATGGGACACACTTGTATATTAAAAAAAAGTTATCCAAATTATTTAGAAAAAAATACATTATTATTTCATCTCCATTTCCATCACCGTTATACCTCGCCCTCATTAGAAATCTCAAGTTGTTAGAAGAGATTTTGGAGAGTAAAATTTATTTATATTTTTTGAAGAGTAGACTTGACAACGGGGCGGTTAATCCCCAAAGCAAATAGGGACGGAGAATTTTTTTAACCCCGTTGGCGGGGACCGGGATAGTATTCTCAACCCGGGGGATCCCCGTCTCGTTCCCCGCAGGGAGCCGCATTATTTTTTATATAATTAATATATTTATATATAATTTTAATGTTAAAGTAAATTACAAATAAATATTTCGAAGTTTCCTACTCAATTAACTATTTATTAAAAATTATATTTTTTTTATTTAATATTATGTTATTAATTTCAAATTATATTATTTTCACTTTAGTATATATGTTAATTAAAAATATTAGAATTAGAGGTTCTTCAAATTGTTTAAATTAATTTTTTTAACACCAACTTGAAGTAATTATTGTGTATGATTAAAATTTTTAATTAAATTTTTTTTATTGTATTTTAAAAATGAGATAAAAAAATTATTAGGCGGGAATCCCCACGAGACGGGGATCCCCAGCCACATTTATTTTGCAAGGACGGAGATGGGGAATAGACTCACATCCCCCGCCACGCCCCGTTGACATCCCAATGGAAGAGAATCAAAGAAAGTTCATAGTCTGTTGAATACCTAAAGATTTTTTAAGACTTTTTAAAATCCGTAGAAATCTCTGGTTATTAGAAGAGATTTTGGAGAGTGAAATCTATTCATATTTTGGAAGGAAAATCTAAGAAATTCCGTGGAATATTAAAATCCATAGACTGTTGAATACCTAAAGATTTTTTAAGACTTTTTAAAATCCGTATTGAATATCTCAGGATTTTTAAAGACTTTTGAAAATCTAGATTGAATACTCACAGACTTTAAAAGTCTAAGAAAATCCTACAGACTCTATAACCAATACACCCCTCTTAATTATAAACTAAACTCATTAATACTAAAATTTATAAAATTATATTAATATTTAATTAAAAAAGTTATAATTCTTTAAAAAAATCAACATACATAATCAAATTAATTAAAAAATATTTTAAAAGTTATATATATGCAATAGGTATATTATATTAAATTATATTAATATAACTTAAGTTTATTATATAAATTAAAGTTTATTATATATGCAATAGGTATATTATATTAAATTAAAAATTGTGAATAGCGCCTAGTGATGTGATGATTAAAAAGTAAAGATAAGATGGGAGAGAGAAGCAGTGCTATTACCATTAATTAGTGTGTTGTCCTTGCTCTGCAACTGCCTATTCCCTCAGCTCCCACTATCACTGCTGCGGCAACTACAAACTGCCACCTTGCTGTTTGTTTTCGTCCTCACACAGACATTCCAAAAGTAGTGATAAATTTCAACTTTTTATACTAATAATATCAGATCAAAAAAATGTACATTTATGCTAAATATATTGTTAAAATAGAGGCACGATTACTTTTAGAAAATTTTGCAAATTTTAGCTTTGCATTCTAAAAATGTTATCGAATAATTTTTTTTTTTTAATAAAAATGATCTGTATGAACTCTGTCCAATTCTTGTATGCTTTTTACAATGACATTTAAAAGAAAAAAATATATTATATGACATTTTCAAATTTTTGTGTGCTTGGGCTGAGGTTCAGAATATAGGAATGTACACTTTCATCCAAGTCATTAACTCTCCCCCTCCCCAAAAAAAATAAAAATAAATAAATAAAAGGGTAAACAAAATATTTTATATGTTATAAGGACTTATTGTGTGTTTATAATTATATAACCCATATAATTGTAAACACAAATATATTTAGAATTTTACAATAAATATATAAAATCTTCATAAATATTACTCTCTCCGTCCTAATATATGTTTCTTATTTCTTTTGTTAATTTATTTAAGAAAGTGTATTGTTTAATGTTTATTAATGTATGATGGACCATATGTTGAATTTTTCGTAAGGTAATGCACACTTGCGGAAAAGTAAAGAGTCTTTGTTTGAAAAAATATTTATTTATTAATAAATGAAATGTTGTTTTTGTTTTTTGTGGAATAAAAAATTTATAGTAGGACATTAAAAAAGGAAAGTAGGAAACTTATGTTACTATATCTTATAATAATATATTTTCAAACCTCTCCAAGATGATGTGTCAACACCACCTTATTCTTAGGCTGATGTGGCATGTCTCAAATCTCTCCATTTTGAAATACTGCGCTCTCATTATAAGTTGGTTAAACTTTTAATCTCGACCCTTCGTTCTATATCATTAAATCTAAACCATTAATTTATATCTGCATAATTAATGCAAATAGATATTTTTTCCATTTTCTTATTTAGTTATTTTTAGAATTTATTATAAATCATATTTTTTCCAAACCTTAATGTAATTAAATATGATCTACTTATTGAATGAATCTAAATTTATCATTTCTAAGTTTGAGTTAGTATATATAGTATAATATAATGTTCGATTATTTTTTTCCTAAAATAAAAGGTATATAGTTATATATTCCAAAGAATATTTTTATGTGATATATTCTTATTATGGACAATTTATAATATTGCATGCATTTTTTTTATTATAAATAAGAGCATATTGTATTTCATTTTTTCACATCAAAGTTTTATTTGTTCCACTCTTTTGCTGAGATTTCTTCCATCAATTGTTGGTTAGTTATATATTTATTGTTATTAGTATATTTATTTTATAATTAAATTCATCATTTTAAGTGCTCACAATTTGATTAGAATTAAATATCAATATCAATATGAATGTAATAATGATTGTTGATTTATGCTCTACATCGTTCAATTTAAATATTCTTCATGTGCAAAAATAATAGATTTAACTATATCATATATTTTAATCTGAATAATTATGATGGTTTAATTGTTGTAATTTAAATCTCATTTTAGATTTCAAGAGTATGACACCTCAATTTTCTCTGATTTCTAATATCAAGAGTGAGAGTAAAAAATTGACCGTTAAATTTAGAATTGAAAAAGTTGGACAATATTTTTTAATTATTTTAATGGAGACAAGTTCTACTTGGAACTCATTTTAATCGATGAACAGGTATTTGTAACGTTAAAGTTTATTTCAAATTTTGTATTGTTTCTTATATAAATTAATTTCTTATCGTATACTCCCAATAACTAATAATGTTGATTAATTTATAAATTATTCAATATTGAAATGGAAATTGATTATTATTAAATTATTAATCTAAGTAATGTTATTCCATAATTGTTATTAATTTATGTAAATGTTGATTTTTTTTTAATTATTTAGTTTGTAGGATATACCTATAGGGTTTAGTGAAGGGCACGGGCCACAGCTAAACAAACTCCATAATTTATTGTATATACCTCGAAATTTTTTAAACAAAAATACTCTTATATTTAATGTTTACAAAAAAATAAATATAATATATTTTTTCAGTACGCGAAATTCGCGTGGATACACTCTAGTAGAATTATAATACGAAAATGAGGACGATGTTGGTAGGCGAGCAGCTAAGCAAAGGGTCAATGAAAGATAATCAAGACATCAAACTTAATAGCGAGCAACTGAGCAAGGAGCCAAGGCTAGCAGCTGTGCGAGGAGCCGAGGCTAGCAGCTGTGCGAGGAGCCGAGGCTAGCAGTTGTGCGAGGAGCCTAGGCGAGCAGCTGTGCGAGGAGCCAAGGCTAGCAGCTGTGCGAGGAGCCTAGGCGAGCAGCTGTGCGAGGAGCCAAGGCTAGCAGCTGTGCGAGGAGCCAAGGCTAGCAGCTGTGCGAGGAGCCAAGGCTAGCAGCTAGGCGAGAAGCCTAGGCTAGCAGCTGAGCAAGAAGCTAAGACAAGCAGTTGGTCAAGATGATGACCATCCAGGCGAGCAACCGTGCAAAGATCACAAACATGGGGCGAACAACTTTGCATTTAATCAACAGATTATCATTAAACCCAATAATAGGATAAAAGCGGAAGGAGCTAACAACTTCGTTAAGCGAGCAGCCTAGCAAGGAGTTCTAATGTGAAGCAAGTTGGGCGAACAGCTTTGCAAAGCTCAAACCAAGATAAATAGGCGAGCAGCTTCGCAGCGAGCAACCGTGTAATAACTACGAGCAAAAGGCGAGCAACTTGGAGTCTAAGGGTCGTCAACACCCAACAAAGATGTACAAACGAGCAACTAGCCACCATGGAGAGCAGCTGAGTAATTACCAAAGACCAAGTACAACATTGGGAACCTCAAGGGTCACTAGCCTAGATATGGTCCAAGTGTCTTAACACTTGGCACCCATCCAATGGACAATAGTTTAGATGTTGTACAAGTGTCCTAACACTTGGCATAAATCCAATGGCTGAACCACCAAGATGGTGACACATGACCTCTTTGTATATCTATAAATACCCCCTTCATGTGCATGAAAAGGGGAAGAAATTCAATAACATACCCAAGTTCTTGCAAATTTATCTCTCAAATATTACTTAGCCATATTCCACAATCTAAGTTCTTGTTTGATGATCTTCATTAGATAGAAACAGCCACTAATCACCATTGATTGAAAAAGGTCATCAACAATTGGCGCTAGAAGGAGGGACGAACCTCCGATTTATAAAAATTCGAAGAAAGTTTGAAGATTTCCACCGGAATCTGCATAATCTCGTCGGAATCCGGGAAGAAGCTGCCGGAAAACAAGAGTGCACATTCTTAGGACAAAGATGTACAACACTTTGAGGGTTTTAATGCATGTGTGCATGAACTAGGGTTTTTGAATCTTCATATTCATACACACAAGGCTAGTAACCCTTGGGAAAGGTATTTGCAAGAACAAAATTACTCCACTCATTTGCTTATTACCCATACTTTGGTAATCAAAATGATAAGATCACAAGAAGATCGAACCTCGAGTGCATCTCCGAATCCTAGGTCAAGAACTAGGGTTTCTTCCACCGAAAGACATGCCCGAACGGTGAGAGCAACTTTGCAAAGAAACATTCAGGTCACCATTGATACAATCCCACCAGAAGTAGAAGCAATTGCTCAAAACCCGGAGGAGTTAGCAAAGACGATCGCTGTCCTTCAATCATTACAAAATCGACAAGCAGCAGGACCGTCAAGAGCACCTGTGACGACCAATCGAGCAGGCGAGCAGAGACGAACAGGCGAACAAAGAAGTAAAATGAGAGAAGATGCACATCGGGGCGAGGCCGACAGCGAGGAAGTCCGTAGAAGTAAAGGAAAGGCTCCATTGAGCGAGCGTCTGGGAAGCAAAGGAGAATCGTCACCAAGTCGAGCAGATGAGTCAAGCAAAAGTACTTCCCGAACAAGTGCTTTGGAAAGACTAGGAACAAGGAATGAAAATAGGAGGGAGTCATCCCGAAGGAACGAGGAGCGATCACGCCATCCTGCTCGCCCATCGGTGCATGACCGAATCAGGAGGTCAGCTTTTGGCCGACTAGGGCCAAATGGAGCTAGCAATGCTGCTAGGAAGACGACTCAGGAGAAACGTCCAGTTGGCAAGGGACTGCATCGTGAAGAGGTCACTGACCCCAATCGCGATGAACAACCTTCCATCGGGAGGACTCCCCCAAATGAATTGCAGGAAATGAGAAAGGCGATCGAGGAATTACAGAGACAGTTGGAATCCCAGAGAGGTGTCGGATCGACTGTTCTCCCTTCGTCACCGTTATCTCCGTCTGTCCTCAATGCACCGATCCAGAAGAAGATTCAGTTTCCAGCCATCAATTTGTATGAGGGAACGTCGGACCCTCGAATTCATGTGACAAAATATTCGGATTTCATGATCTCAATGGGGGCAACCGACGCCACACAATGCCGAAATTTTCCACTCACCCTTGGAGATGGCCCGCACAGATGGTTTTCAGCACTGGCTCCTGGCTCCATCAACTCTTTTGCCCAACTAAGCAAAGAGTTTCTGTCTCACTTTTCAACTGTCGGGTCCTACTTGACCCACAGACACCGTCTGGCAGATATTAGGCAGGGAGACGAGGAGTCTGACAAGCAATTTCTGGAAAGATTTGATAAAGTCTTACTGGAGGGCGAAATGGTGAGTGAGGACACGAAAATAGTGGCAGTGATGACTGGTTTAAAGAAAGGGACGGACCTGTGGAAGGAAATGCATTTGACTTGCCCGAAAACATACGCGGAATTCAGACACAAAGCAGGAATCCACGTGTCAATGCAGGAGGCCCTGCACAGGGAGATGGGAGACAAAGCTGATCCAAAAAAGTTTGGCAAGAAGTCGGGAGGAAGTGATTACAAGGCTCCGAAGAACATGAAGTCGTTCAATGAGGGAGCTGAGTTGAAGGAAAAGTTGAATCAAGTCCTCACCATGTCCGTGGACGCTGTGTATGACAATGTTAAAGACAGGGAAATGTTGTCAGAGCCACGGAGGATAAGGCAAGAGAGAGGAAAGTTGAACCCGAACAAATACTGCGCATATCATCAGAACATTGACCACTTCACAAGCGAGTGCCGAGATCTGTTGAAGCAGTTGTGGAGGTTCTATGAGGAAGGAAAGTTGTCCGAGTTCGTAAAAAGGGAACCAGGTAAAAGACCAAGGGCACCAGAACCGTCCAGTTCGGATGATGGAGACAGTGATGAACAACCAAGTAAAACTGGTAAGAAAGGAAGGAAGGTCCCAGCAGCCCCAGCAAGGCATATCCCAGAGATCTTAATGCTAGAACCCACTGGACCAGTAGGTGGTTGTTCTGATGGGAGACCGCCTATGTCAAAAAGAAAGAGGAAAGCAGAACTGAGAGCAGTGGATCAAGTGATGGAAGTGGGCGTGAATCCATCAACCAGACGAACAGGGGACCTAACTTTCTCAGAAAAAGGCTTAGACGGGGTACTCACTCCTCACAATGACTCGTTGGTCATTTGCACCAATATTATGGGGACAAAAGTGCACCGTCTACTTGTCGATACTGGTTCCTATACGAACATCCTGTTCAAGAGCACGGTGGACCAGCTAGGAGATTGCGCTGAGTACATCAAGGACTGTGATCACAAGATTGTAGGATTCGGAAATGCTGTAACCACCCCGCTAGGAATAGTTACGTTGGCAGTTGAGTTTGTATCAATCGAGGACCCGGAAAGGAAAATGAATAGAATGGTAGACTTCCTGGTTGTAGACCAACAGTCCACCTATAACGGGTTCCTCGGCCGTCCTTTCTTGCATGAATTTAAAGCAGCTGTTTCAACGTACTATTATTGTTTAAAATTCCCAACAAAGAAGGGTGCAGGTACAGTCAAAGGAGACCAGAAGAAGGCTCGTGCGTGTCTTTTGCAGATACAGTTGCAGGATCACCAAGTCAACATGACAGACGGGTGCTCAGACAAGGACGGAGGCGATAGCGAGGCCACGACTTCTATCGACACTGAAATAATGGAAGTCGACGAGCAGCTATGCACAGACGAACAGCCACGCAGCAACGAGCAACTGTGCGCAGACGAACAGCCGCACATCGACGAGCACATGTGCGTAGGCGCACAGTTGGGCGAGGACGAGCAAGAACGCAAAGACGAACAGTTTGTCCAAACAAGAGGAAAAGAAGCTGCTGCAACCAACACCGAAGAAAAACAGATAACGGCAATAGACGTCGACGCAGAGGACATCGAGCCACGACTGGGGGCAGAACCAATAGAAATCGAAGATGAGCTTAAGACAGAAGGGCCCATTATTGACCCCAGATGGAAAGGCCAGAAACGAAGGGCTACCCCGGTCGAAGAGTTGGAAACTGTAAAAGTCGATCCGAACCAAGAGGGCTTAGAACTCTTCATAGGGTCCGAGCTACCAGAGCCGTACAGGACCAACATGATTGAGTTTCTTAAAGCAAACCTCGATGTGTTCGCATGGTCGCATGCAGACATGGTGGGCATCAGCCCCGAACATGCCTGCCACAGACTCAACATCGACCCGAGGAAGAAGCCAATCCATCAGAAGAGGAGAAAATTTGGGCCCGACAAATACGAGGCGCTCGATGTGGAGGTTAAAAAGCTGCTGGATAATGACTTAATCAAACAAGCGTTATGCCCGCAATGGGTGGCGAATCCAGTGTTGGTCAGAAAAGCGACTGGAGCATGGAGACTTTGCATCGATTTCACAGATCTCAACGCCGCCTGCCCAAAAGATAATTTCCCATTGCCTTACATCGATCAACTAGTTGATAGCACCGCTGGACATGAACTTCTCACGTTCATGGATGCATTCGCAGGGTATCATCAAATAGCGATGCATCCCGATGATCAAGAGCATACGGCGTTCTACACCAACAAAAACCTGTTGTGCTGGAAGAGAATGCCATTTGGGTTAATCAACGCTGGAGCTACATATCAGAGATTGGTCAACAAGATGTTCGATGATCACATTGGGAAGACGATGGAAGTATACGTAGATGATATTGTTGTCAAGAGCTCCAAAAAGGAAGATCACCAGCAGCATCTAGCTCAAACGTTTGGGATACTTCGAACATACAACATGAAACTGAACCCTAAGAAAAGCAGTTTTGGGGTCCATTCTGGGAAGTTCTTGGGACATCTAGTCAGTCAAAGAGGGATCGAAGCAAATCCCGTAAAAGTGAAAGCAATCATGGAAATGCAACCACCCAGATCAGTTAAAGAGGTCCAACGGTTAACCGGATGTCTAGCAGCTTTGAGCAGGTTCGTCTCAAGATCCGGAGACAAGTGCAGGCCGTTCTTCGAGGCAATCAAGAAGGGAAAGTTTCAATGGACAGACGCATGTCAACAAGCGTTCGAGCAGCTGAAAGAGTACCTCAGTGACACGAAAATTCTTGCCAAGCCGATCCCAGGGGAGAAGTTATACTTGTACCTGGCAGCTTCAGAAGTAGCAATCAGCTCAGTGCTCGTTCGAGCAGAAGGAAAGTTCCACCTGCCCATCTACTATGTGAGTCAAGCTTTACACGAAGCAGAACTCAGATATTCACCAACAGAGAAGCTAGCATATGCACTAGTGATGAGCGTCAGGAAACTTCATCCATATTTTTTCGACCACTAGGTGGAAGTGTTGACAACGTTTCCGCTCAAGCAAATACTGCACAGACCCGATGCGGCTGGTCGCCTCCTAAAATGGTCATTGGAAATCAGTCAGTTTGGGATTTCATATGCTCCTCGAACAGCGATCAAGGGGCAAGCCTTAGCAGACTTTATAGTCGAACTGACTTTCCCCCAAGATCCAACGAGAGGACATAGCCATCCCTGGCACATGTATGTTGACGGATCGTCAACTAACACAGCATCGGGGGCAGGTATAGTTTTGATAAGCCCAGACAGGCAAGTTTTTACTTCAGCAGTCCGGTTCGAGTTCATGGCGACAAATAATGAAGCAGAGTATGAAGCTGTGATCGCTGGATTACGCCTAGCACTAGCAGTTGGAGTAAGAAAGCTGTAGATTTTCGGGGATTCACAATTGATTGTCAACCAAGTCCGAGGGGAGTACGAGGCAAAGGACGAGAACATGGCTTTGTATCAAAAGCTTGTTGCTCACTTGGCCTCCTTGTTCGAACAAATATACATCGAACAGATACCAAGAGACAATAATGCTCAAGCAGATGCATTAGCCAGGCTAGCAACTAGCACAGGACCAGCAGAGTTGGCAGGAGTTACGCTAACAAAAATGTCCAAGCCGTCAACCGAAGATTGCAAGATGTATCAAGTCAACGAAGATTTCGAAGAGGACGACTGGAGGATACCGATCATTGAGTATTTACAAAATGACAAAAAGCAAGACAACCCGTCTGAAACTAACAAGTTGGTCAAGAGAGCAGCAAGGTACACCATGATGGATGGACAGCTGTACAAGAGAGGAATCTCACTCCCACTTCTGAAATGCTTGGCTAGGGGGCAAGGGCAAGCAGTACTGAAGGAAATCCATGAAGGCATATGCGGGAATCACGCTGGAGGACGAGCATTAGCATACAAGACCGTAAGACAAGGATATTACTGGCCGACCCTCCTCCAGGACGCAATCAAAGTTGCCCGAACTTGCCACAGGTGTCAGTTATTCGCCCCAAACATTCACAAGCCCCCACACGAACTAATCCCGGTCAATAGTCCGTGGCCATTTGCGAAATAGGGAATTGACCTCATCGGGCCTTTTCCGCCGGGAAAAGGAAATGTTCGATTCGCAGTGGTGGCAGTAGACTATTACACGAAATGGGCTGAGGCAGAAACGCTTGTGCGAATCACACAGGAGAAAATGATCAACTTCATATGGAGAAACATTGTTTATCGCTTCGGGGTGCCTCAAGCGATCGTGACGGACAACGAAAAACAGTTCGAAGGGAAAAAGATAAGAGATTTTTGTGAGAAATGGGGAATGAAGAAACATTTTTCAACACCATACCACCCCCAATCAAATGGTCAAGTAGAAGTAGTGAATAAAATAATCAAACATATATTGAAGATTCGTTTGGTTGACAAGCACGGGAAGTGGTCTGAAGAGCTACCAGATGTGTTATGGGCGTACTGAGTATCACACAGAACAAGTACAGGCGAAACACCTTTCACAATGGCGTTCGGGACGGAAGCAGTAATACCGATTGAGCTGAAAGTCCCGACAGGTCGAACAGCTGCGTTTGACGAAGAGGCAAACAGTTCTGCATTGGCAGCAGAGCTGGACTTATTTGAAGAAAAAAGAATAACAGCAGAGTTGAAAAATGCAATCTATAAGAAAAGAGCAGCGAAGTACTACAATTCTCAAGTAAAAACAAGAGAATTCGAAATTGGAGACTTGGTACTTCGGAAAGTTTTAACACCACCAGGAGTATTCGGCCCGACTTGGGAGGGCCCATATAAGGTGACAAATAAGTGGCACAACGGCACATATGACCTTGAAGACATGGAAGACAAGTCGTCCCAGTACTCCTGGAATGCAACTTTACTCAAGAAGTACTATCAATAAAGTCCTGTAAGTCTTAGAAGTTTTACAATGAAAATCTTTTGTAGGTCCTTGTAAATTTCTGTAAATTTAAAATTTTTGCGCAAATTTATGTATATAAGCGAGCAGTTGTGCGTCGCTGAGCGAACAGCTGTGCATTGCTAGGCGAACAGTCATGCACATTTGGATTTGGAATATTGATGTAAACCTATGAGCCGCTAGGCTAAGTCCTAAACTACTCAGTTGCTCGCCCAAAACTTGCAAAGCACAAGTATGTTATAAGACGAACAACTGAGCTCATTAAATGCAAAAATAAGGTCAAGTCCATAATGGACCAAGGACCCACAAACCACTACGAGGCTAAGTCCACAAGAGACCAAGAGCCCACATAATACAAGGTCAAGTCCACAAGTGACCAAGGGCCCAAATAATTAAAGATCAAGTTCTATAAGAACCAAATGACCGACTAAAAGTTTCACTAAGTGTTTACCTTAAAAATAAAAGGAACACTTAAGAAACCAACAAAGTTGTATGCAAAGCAGTAGGCGAGCAACTGAGTAAAAGAAATAAGTGCACAAGGTTGTAAATTAACAAAGACCTTCATTTCATAAAGTCAAAAAGATATCACAATAGGAATGATAAGATTACAGAAAGTGGAGTATAGGTCCTATTGTAAACAAAAATGTATAGCCTTCAAGGAGGAGGAAAAGAAGCACCAGCAGTGTTGCTCGCCTCAGTACTCGGATGCTCGTCGGGAACAGTTGAAGTACCCGCCCCATTTACTGGAGTTAGGGGAAGTGATTGCAAACCCAAAAAAACTTCATTATTGGTCGTCGTCGGGACCTCCTCTGGTTGGCCACCAAAAGTAGGGGCACAATATTGACGTCCTCATCGAAGATATCCAAGGAAAAACCGGCAGCGACGGCAACGCGACGAGAATGGCGGCGACACGACGGCGGCGCAGTGATGATTTGTGGCCGGAAGCACGGCGATGGTTACAAAAAACAGAAAAGAAGCAAAAGTTCAACCTATTTATAAGGAAAAAAGATTGGGTCAAAAATGCAAAATCTCAAAAATTCATAGTCCACCTATGTACAAACATGGGAGTGCGCGTGACTGACGTGACGCCTCGTCTCCCATGCCTCAGGAAATCAACCGCCTCCATCCGAAAAGATGCACCCAGTTGTTCGCCCGATATTTCCGCCACCGAGAAAAATCAAATCCCACCTGCTCGACTGCTCACCCTTCGTCAAAAAAGATATCAGCCATAGCTTGATCTTAGTTAGTCAATTTGTATCCTAACATGAGATCAAGCTAGGGGGCAATTGTTGGTAGGCGAGCAGCTAAGCAAAGGGTCAATGAAAGATAATCAAGACATCAAACTTAATAGCGAGCAACTGAGCAAGGAGCCAAGGCTAGCAGCTGTGCGAGGAGCCGAGGCTAGCAGCTGTGCGAGGAGCCGAGGCTAGCAGCTGTGCGAGGAGCCGAGGCTAGCAGCTGTGCGAGGAGCCGAGGCTAGCAGCTGTGCGAGGAGCCGAGACTAGCAGCTGTGCCAGGAGCCGAGGCTAGCAGCTGTGCGAGGAGCCAAGGCTAGCAGCTGTGCGAGGAGCCTAGGTTAGCAGCTGAGCAAGAAGCTAAGACAAGCAGTTGGTCAAGATGATGACCATCCAGGCGAGCAACCGTGCAAAGATCACAAACATGGGGCGAACAACTTGTTGGTGGGCGAACAACTTTGCATTTAATCAACAGATTATCATTAAACCCAATAATAGGATAAAAGCGGAAGGAGCTAACAACTTCGTTAAGCGAGCAGCCTAGCAAGGAGTTCTAATGTGAAGCAAGTTGGGCGAACAGCTTTGCAAAGCTCAAACCAAGACAAATAGGCGAGCAGCTTCGCAGCGAGCAACCGTGTAATAACTACGAGCAAAAGGCGAGCAACTTGGAGTCTAAGGGTCGTCAACACCCAACAAAGATGTACAAACGAGCAACTAGCCACCATGGAGAGCAGCTGAGTAATTACCAAAGACCAAGTACAACATTGGGAACCTCAAGGGTCACTAGCCTAGATATGGTCCAAGTGTCTTAACACTTGGCACCCATCCAATGGACAATAGTTTAGATGTTGTACAAGTGTCCTAACACTTGGCATAAATCCAATGGCTGAACCACCAAGATGGTGACACATGACCTCTTTGTATATCTATAAATACCCCCTTCATGTGCATGAAAAGGGGAAGAAATTCAATAACATACCCAAGTTCTTGCAAATTTATCTCTCAAATATTACTTAGCCATATTCCACAATCTAAGTTCTTGTTTGATGATCTTCATTAGATAGAAACAGCCACTAATCACCATTGATTGAAAAAGGTCATCAACAGACGAATTCTTATAAATTTACTAGTCCAAATGAAAAATTTCTGACATTTATAAAAAAGTGATTCTTGTGTGCACCTAAATGCATAACATGCACTTAAATTAAAAAAATTAATTGCAAAAAATACACAATTCGGTGTGTATTGTATGTTTTAAACAAGGGTGCAGATGACGTTTGACGCTCGGTAGGCGGTATATGGCCGCCAAGCGCTGAGGCCACCTAGATTTTTTTTTTAAATATAATTTTTTTTTACCTGTTTAATGTTTATCAAAGCAATAAAGTTCCACATTTCCAATTTAATTTGTTTATTATCCAACTTCGGCCGCCTAGATTTGTTTAATATCCAACTTAATAAATAAAGTGATTAAGTAATATTAATAAAATATTAAACACATCTCCAACAAATGTCCAAATTAATAAATTATCTTCAGCCCGCCTATATATATATATATATATATATATATATATATATATATATTTAATTATATAACATTTTAAAGTTATTAAAAATTTAAAAAATAAAATAAAAAGCCCTAGGCACCACCTACCGCCAAGGCCGCCTATATGTCGCCGAAGCCGCCTAGGCGCCGCCAAATGAGGTTTCTACCAAGTACGACTGATTTGCCCTAATCGTTGGCGGTAGGGGCTGCCAAGCGTCTAGGCGGCTGCCTAGACGGCCGCCATTTATATCACTGATTTTAAATAGAAATATGATCAAATGTCCTACCCCGAGGTTTTCACGCCCCACCCCGCTCTGATTGGGCCAGGTCAGCCTCGTCCCATTCTAAAAATGAGCTAGGTCAACCCCGCCCTGCACGCAAGACAGATTGTGTATGAGTATGCATATTGCCCCAATTCGCCCCGCCCTACAATATATATATATATATATATATATATATATATATATATATATATATATATACATTGTATTTAAACGAATAATGAAAGTGTAAAAACAATGTTTGGACAGAAAAAATATATAATATAGCTTTGATGATTATGTTTATTGTTAAGTTTAACTGAGAATTTGATATATATATATATATATATATTTTTTTTTTACTTGAAATGAGTTATATACATGATGCACAACATGTTTAATATGAATGCTTATATTTAAAATATGTATATATTTTTTTGGGAATGGATAGTGGAATTGGATGGGGCGGGCATGAACCTCCCCGCATTGAGGTATTGGGCGGGGCCGCGCGGTTGGGGATATCCGCGGGGCGAATTTGAGTTTTTAGATACCCGCCCCATTGCCATCCCTAATTTTGAATTTGTAGTATCCCAAACGATAATCAACAGTACCCCAAATAGTAAATAATAATATCACAAATAATAGTCAATAGTGTAGATATTGTATGAGACCGTCTCATGACATGAGACAATGAGAATATGTATAAATAGGGAGTTGCCTCATTAACACTTTGATAGGGGTATGGGTTAATTGTATTATCTCATGGCATGAGACGGTCTCATACAAGTTTTTGTCTAGTCAATAATATCACGAACAATAATCAACAATACCCCAAGTGGTAATCAACAATACTATGAATAGTAATCAACAATACCCCAACTTTTTTTTATTATATATTTCTAATTGAAAAGATCAAAATTGAGTTTAAAATCCAAGTATATGGCATACACATTAAAAGAGAAGACAACACAAGTACTTTATGTTTATGAGTAGGTTTTATATATGAAAATAGTTCATAATAAATTTATTATGAAAATATTTTAAATTATCAAATATTTGATCAAAAGTATAAAAAATCTCATCAGGACTCAGGAGTATTAAAAGTTAAAAAATCAATAACAATTAAAATATAATATTACTGACCCCGATTTCTAATACTCCTGATAAAAAATTAGATACTCTTGATCAAATATTTAATATTTTAAAACAATTTCATGATAATTTATCATTAACTATTTTCATATAAAACTTTGTCTATGTTTATATCATTCATATTAAAACACATATTCACATGCATGCATAATGTCATAGTGTAATTCAGAATTATGTTTTATTTTAACTTCATTATTGTTGTAGCACAAATTATTTCATAATATATCTAAAATTTATCATGTCAGTGGGATCCAGCTCGGGGGACGAACAACATTACCTCCATGGGTCGTCCTTTGATGACAATCACCTAAGATATGCGAACCCGATAAAATTAAGAATCAACATCATGAATTATGTTAAAGTACAAATAAGATAACATAACACTAAATGTAAAGTAAGTCAAAGTTCATTTTTAGATCTATGATTATAATTTAATCCTAAAATAAAGGATTGAGATAGTTTTTCTTATTTTTCTTAACCGTTGATAATCCTCTATTCACCCAAATTGTAAAGGGACCTCTCCTCATACTCTTCACAATACACACATTATATATAAAAAAAAAAGTTTGGGGTTTTTACACCCAAAATCATATTCAAGGTAAAAACTTTTAAATTATTATCTCATTGTTTTATATTTTATGTTTGATAGTTGTTTATTAAATTTTACACTTGTAGACATGTTAATCTATCATCCAATTCAATAAAAAATACTCAACACTAATCAAACACGAACTCATTATATATTAGCAAATTAATAAGAACCTACACAATATATAAGAGTTTAAATTACAAGTCGTCCTATAACTTTCTAACAAAATATATTTAATCCTAAAATTAACTTTTTATCAGATTTAGTCCCAATAATTCTGACAGTGTCCAATTTTGGTCTAATATCGCACTACAAAAAAAAGGTTGAAATAGAGAGGGGAATTAAAGAGATCAAAATTTGCAAACAAAATGTCCCTAGACAAGGGCTTAACCCTCGTGACTTAACGAGGGTGGGTCCCCTCGAGAGTCGACGAGGGCGCGCCCCTCGCCCAACTGAGGCATTGCCGCAAGCCGAGGGCTCCGCCCCTCGCCTACATTGCCGAGCACCAAGCCCCTCTCCTGCGTTAAAATTTAGGTATTTACCGAGAGAGTTTTACCCTCTTTAACCCCCTCGGTACAAATCTGATATAAATACACCCACTTCCCCCATTTTTAGCAAAGAAACCCTCCTCCTCCATAATTTTGCTGCCATCGCTGCCTCCACTGCAGCGCCACCGTCGCTAGAAAACACAACCCATCTGTCGAGTTTTGGCCTACTCGTCCCCGTGAATATTTCTACGGTAACATTTTTCGTTTTAATCTGTTCAATTATTTGTTAATTAGATTTTGTAAAATGCAAATTACTTTCATGTTATATGCAAGGGTGCAGATGGCATTTGGCGCTCGGCAGACGGTATATGGGCGCCAAGCGCCGAGGCCGCCTAGCGGCCACCGAATTTTTTTTTTACCTGTTTAATGTTTATCAAAATAATAAAGTTCCACATTTCCAAATAAACTAATATTTAATTTTTAATAAACTACCACAATCCACAAATAAAAAAATGTCCAACTTAAAAAACTACCACAAATAATGAGAATAGTTCAACAAGTTCAATATCCAACAAAATGTTACAAGTCAACTAAGGGGAACTTGAGAAGACAAAAGTTGCTCATCTCCATGCACACGGTCTTCATCGTCGGACTCAAACTCAACATCAACATTCACTTCTTCATCATCGGATGAGAAATCATCCTCATCAAGTTCTCTAAGTTGGGCTCTTTCTCGAGAAACACCTTCCGTCTCATCATGAAGTCCTAGTGAAGATGTGCCCGAGCTTGTGTAATACCCCGTCCCGTTTTATACCTTTTATATTCCTAGAACCCTTATTTTATATTATTATTTTTTATTTCTTTTTATTTTATTATTTTGTGTGCTTTTGTGTAATTTAAATATATACCCTTGTTACAAATTCCTAAATTCGTCGAAAGAATCGAATCTTTCAAAGCGAATAAGGGATTACGAGAAATTAAATATTCAAAGATTAAAAATTAGGATTTCGATCCGTTTAATTTATTGAGAATAATTAAAATACTTTAAAATATTAATTGAGTCTCAAAACTGTATTAATTTTCAAATCGGGATTAAACTCGTGAACCAAACGATCCCTGAACCGTATCAAGTGGGAACGAAAATATTCGAATTAAAGGGGATTAATCCCTACCCACATGAATTACTATCCTTTTTTAATTAAATTAATTAGAGTATTAATTCCATCCACATGATTTTACCTCCCTTTAAAATTAATTAACAAATTAAGTAAATATAATTCTTCTATAAATAAGAGAAGACCAAGTCTCAAGCAGAACAAAATTAAATGCCCAAAAAAATCTCTCGGCTCCCTCTCTCCTCATTTTTCATTCCCACAAAACATTTCCTATTTCTCTTTCTCTCTCTACAAACACTCTGCCTTCTCTTTACTCCACGCCGCCGCCCACCTCTCCTTCTTCCTCCTCCGGTGAACGACGAACGGCCGCCGCCGCTGAGCTCTCTCCTTTCGGCAACCACCGCCGCACCAGCCCGCCTCTTCGAACGGTGCAACACCGTGACCCCTCCACTCCTCCAGTCGCCGCCTCTTCTTTTTCCGGTGACCACCGCGTCGCTCTGTTTCCCCATCGGAAAATCGCCCGACGCCGGCCAGAGGCTCGCGAGCGCCGCCTTCGCCCTCCAGCGCCGCGCCCTCCTTCGTACGAGCGCCGCCCATCGCGCCTCTGTCCTCTTCGCCCAGAAATCGAGCCGCGACGCCTTTCCCCTTTTTCCAGAAACCGTGCGAACGCCGCCGCTCAAACGAGCCATCGCCTCCTCTGTCTCGAAACAAACCCAGCACCGCCGCCTCTCTTATTTCTTCTTCTTCCAGTAAGTATTCGAGATTCCCCTCTTTGATTCTCAATTTCGATTTCCAAAGATGTTTAATTCGATTTTAAAATACCGTAACTCAATTCACTATTTCTTCTTCGAGATGATGCCGAACCGAAGCCCCGTTGCCGGAATTTTTGGAGAACCGAAACGATGCCGTTAGGCCGTCCATTTTATTCGACGAGTCACCGAACTACGCCGTTAGGCTGCCCGGTTTGGGACTCGTAAGATTGCTAGTCTTTTCCTTTTAATTTCGTTGTAATTGGATTAGGAACGAACGGTTTTAATTTCAAGGTGTTGAGACTTTGGAAAGGTTGAAATATTTATCTTTTGGAGCTTGGTAGATGGAGTTTTTGTTATTTCCTGCTGTGGGGAGATTGAATTAGTTGTTTTAGTAGTATTATTGTTTTAGCTGAGTGGTGATGATGTTAGTTGTGTATAGTACTATTAGTTTTGTTTAGTTCCCCTGCTACTGTTCGAATTAGGAGTAAAGGGAAACTTTATCTTCTTTAAAATCTTGTTCTTATTGTTTGAGAAAAAGACTAGTACCGTTAGATTATAAAAGTAATACCTTTGGTTCTCAAAATTATTATTAGTTGAATCTAGAAAAAAGGAACGAAAAAGATAAGTCAAGTTACATCCAAATTAGTAACAAATGAAAAGTAGCATTCTTGGAAAATAGTATTATTCTTTTGTTTAAAAAGTGTCACTAATCAACTTTAGAAGTATTATTAAGAATATGTTTATATATTATTTTAGTTTTATAATACAAACTTCTTCAAGATAAAGTCTATTAATAAGTTTAATAAGCGAGTTTTATTTATAAAATATGAATATTTATATTCAAGAATTCTTTTGGAATGAGGAATAGAATTCTTAAGAAAGAAAAACCTTTTCTTTAATTTTATTAATATTTTTCTAAGTAATTTCTTATTTTTCTAAGTAATTCCAAGATGAATTCTTATATTTTCTTCCTTAAAGGGCCTTTATTAAGGACACCCCTAAATTCAGTAAATACACCCCCTGTTACACCACTGCTTTCAGTAAATACACCCCCTGTTACACCACTGCTTTCAGTAAATACACCCCCTGTTACACCACTGCTTTCAGTAAATACACCCCCCTGTTACACCACTGCTTTCGGTAAATACACCCCCCTGTTACACTACAGAAATTAGTAAATACACCCCCTAATACACCTCCTCTTAAAAAGGGGTGTACTTATCAAAAGATTGTTTTTGTAGTAATCGAAATAGTCATAACACAAGTATACTAGTAAATACACTCCCTCAATACACTCACCTTTCTAGAAGTGGTGTATTTACCAAAATAAGGTGTGACCCTTAAGCAAGTCCTTTTTGAGTTTATAAGACCACAACTTTCTCGATTCTCGTAACACAAACTCTCAAGTTTTTCCTAAACGATTCAAAAGTTAATCTTTTAATCGGAATACTCCTTATTAGGATTCTGTACTTTTCGGGACACGCACGAAGGACTCGACCGTCTGCATACACAATATTCTCAGGACTCAGAACAATCAGGTGGGTGATGATCCGTTGATTGATCTGCTATTAATAACGTCGTGCCGCTATTTTCTGAACTCGACTAAATCAAATCAAAAGTATCTAATCCAACATAATTGTAACACCTATCTATATAACTGTTTGGATTATGTGATATAACTACATATGTTATATATTAGCCTGTTGTTTTGTGAATCGATCACCACTGCATGAGTAAACACCTTACGTGAGCATGAATCAGTTCAGTTATCAGTCAAGTATTTTCTCAACGAAGTTGTTGTATCAGTTTTATGGAAAATCAGTAAGTACAGAGTTGTGATCTGGGTATTGATTTCCGACCTCCGGGGTCAGCTGTCGTTGGACGCCCTCGGAATCAAGGTCGTTGATTATTTTTCCGGTCTCCGGGGACAGCTGTCGTTGGACGCCCTCGGAATCAAGGCTGTTGATGGTTGGAGTTGAAAAGGATAACTTTGTGGAAGTGGTGCGTGGCCATGTTTGATAATAGATCAGGTGCATGGTCACGGGGAATTATTTATATTGTTTTGAGAAGAGATTTATTATATGTGAAATTGATTGTGGGCTTTGCCCCTTAACGTGAACCAACTTGTGATATTTCAATTATATGATGTGAAACCTGTTGTGCCCAACTGATTATTATGTGAACTTGTTATTTGTATGATATATGATGTTTATATTATTATGTCAACTGCTTAAATAAATTAATTACTTTATTAATGAGTATAATTTAATATATTTCGGATTTACCAATCCCATGATGTTGCAAATCACCCATATGTGAGAATTCAATTCTCACGCCCCATTTTACAACCCCTTGCAGATTATGATTTCGTGGAGCAAGGACAGTAATAGAGACGACACGGAGTTCCCCACTTAAATAAAATATTACTGTTGATACTATGTTTTATGTACACATATATGTGTGAGAGATACACATTAAAATTATTCTATTCATTTCTTCCGCTGCATAAAACTCATCTCTCATTGTATTATCTCCTTTTTATATCAAAAATTTTATAGTTCGGACTTTTGATCACAATAACACTTCGAATCCGGTATAATTAATATATATTGGGTTCGGGGCGTTACAGCTTGAGCCAATGCCTCCCTCAACAACATCATCATCAACCAATCCACCTCCAACAATCCATTCTTGTGCATAACTTGCATCATCTTTTGCTAATAAAACTTCCACATCTTTCTCTTTTAAATTCTTGAGCTTGTTCATCAATTTCGCATTGAAATTGACATACAGGAGATTCTTTTCTTCGTGTGTATCTAACAAATAAAAAAAGTTATAAGTATAAATAAATGAAATAATTATAGAATTATGGTAAATTAATCCAAGTGAATACATATTTACAAAGTAAGATTACTTACCCCTTCAAATGCACTCCAATTCCTTTCACAACCCGATGAGCTAGTAGTAAGAGAAAGTATTCTCATAGAAAGATTTTGCAAATTAGGAGTGATTGAACCATAATTTGCCCACCAATTTACTACACAAAAGAAAGAACAAAAGATTAATTATTCAAACATAACTAACCAAGATTCTTTAAGAAGAATTTATAGGATAATAATTACCTAGATCAAACTTGGCAATGCTTATACCACCCGTGCATACAACAACTGCCCTTGCCTCCCAAACAGAGCATTCTTCTACTTGTACTTCGGTAGCTCCTCATTCATGATCTTGTTTTTCACATCAAGATCCTCAGGAAAGAAAATATCTTAGCAATTAAGGACCCCAATTGCAACATCCGAACTCAAGTGAAGTGAAGGATCCTGATAATGGTAGAATGGATTCAGGAGGTAAGCTGTCAAATGTAGTGGACCATTGAGCCTTTCTTTCATCCTTTTATCAATAATGTCAATTGGTTGGTAGTTCTTTGGAATGTTGTTCAAGGATTCTTGCACCTCTTTTTTTTGCCTTCATAAGCTCATCATATACAAAGCCCATAGATGGCTTGTTGTCCCCATCAACAAGTCGAAGGACTTTCACGAGCGGGTTGAACACTTGTAAGAACGAGGATACACCATTCCAAAATGACATACTCAACACGGTAGTGTAAGCTGTCTTTCCTTTGGCGGTCTTGGCAAATTTGCATTGTTCCCATTCAACGCTCGTAAACATTGCCTTTAATTATGCCCTTTTCTCGTTTATGCTCTGCAGAGATAGAAACAACGATGCAAACCTAATCACTCTTAGCCTCACTATGTCTCTTCTTCTTGTGTGTGTCCTCATCATAGCTAATGTCTTGTGATGAGCATAAATGAAGATGATTAATGCCTTAGCTTGCTCAATTTTTCTCTTGAACCTTGGTAGATCTGCAATGCTTGCAAGTATAAGATTGATCGAGTGGGCAACACAAGAAGTTCAAAAGATTTGAGACCTACTTGTCTTTAACAATTTTGCAGCTGTCATATTGTTTGCGGCATTGTTAGCTACTAATTGAACAAAATTTTCTGGACCAATCTATTTAGTTTTAATTTTTAAACAACAAATGAACATTGCATAATATTAGCTTACTATATAAATTATAACATAAGGATAATCTTAAATAATTTATTAACATTAAATTAAAATACTAACCTCTTGAATTCACTTTTCAATGTAATCGTGGATTACTTGGCCTGTATGTGGAGTGTCTGAAAAATCCTTGGAGGAAATAAAAACAGTGTCCAATCTAGAATTCACACACAAATTCATGATGCTCCTTCTCTTTCTATCACTCCAAGCATCGGTCATAATCGAACACCCATTAGCTTTCCACCCTTCTTCTTGTGGCTTTAGCAACTCTTTCATCCTTTCAACCTCCTTCTTCAAGTATGGCTCACTCATCTCGTATCTTGAAGGAGGCCTACATCTTACTCCATATTGGCCAATAGCCTCAAACAACAACTTGCAACTATCTAGCTCGAATACGGAAAAAGGTAGGCATGCTTCATAAGCAAATCTGCAAATGTACTCTTTTACTCGGTCAAGTTTTTCTTTGTAAATTGCCTCTTTGATGTTTTGATTGCGCATCTTCTTGCCAAGGTTTAACATTTCTTCAGGGTTGATCCGGCCTGCAAACCTATCCATATGTTCAACACGACGTAGAGATTAGACCCACTCGCTCTCTCAATCTTTCATCCTCCTCATCAATAAGCATCTCATCATTATCAATCTACTTGTGATATCAACTCTTTATTAGCTTTTTTCTTATCGTTTTTCTTCTTCTTATTTCCATAAAATGTCTTCCTACATACTTCTCTAGCATTATCAGTGGATTTTGGACAAGTTTTTACTTGCTCTGGTATGCCTGCAACGTGTTGCTTCAATCGACTAACTCCTCCAGAAAATTGTTTACCACACAAAAGGCATTGAACTTTATTGAAATTTGTTGGATCATATAATATGCCATAAGTCCATCCTACGTCATCTGAATTTCGTTTGAGTAAAGCCTTAGTATTAGTTACTGAAGCTGAAGCTGACGAATCTTCTTGTGCCATCCTATTCAATTAATTTCACATTAAATTCAACTCATTTCAAATAGAAAAATAATATTAAATGACGTACCACTCAAACAAATAACATCATGCAACTTTAAAATATGCATTCATTCAACTCATTTTAAATAGACAAATAATATTAAATAAACTACCCATAACATCCTAAATCATCATAAAAGATCCTAAATCATCATAAAAGATCCTAAATCATTAAGGCTTTGAGTATAAAAGAAACTAAGAAACTAACTTAATTAATTTATTATAAAAAAAAAAAACAGACACATACACCAAATTAACTTTTCTCCAAATCATGGCGGCTCCTTTCATTTCTTCTGTTACATTCATTCTTGTTCTAATCTTCTCATACTCACCAAAAGTTTGGAAAGATGAGCATGACGACTTCCTTGAATGCTCCAATAATTCAATTTAAGAAGAATTTTTTTAACATTTTAAAAGATCCTACATGTTCCAATAATTCAATTTAAGAAGAATCTTTGTAACATTTTCCTTCTAATTTCAAAAATGAAAAATCTGATAATTTTTTTACAGCATACCCATCCGACAACTGTGGGCCGCGGCGGCGGGCGACGGAGTGGCACCACGGAGCGGAGGCCAGAGGGTAGATCTGTTTCGGGCTGAAGGCTCTGCGACGCTTATATATTTTAATTTTTTTTAATTATATAATATTTTAAAGTTATTAAAAATTAAAATATATATATAAAGCCCTAGGCGCCACCTCCCATCGAGGCCGCCTAGGCGCCACCAAATACGACCGCTTTGCCCTAATCGTTGGCGGTAGGGGCTGATAAGCTCCTAGGCGGCCGCCATTTACATCACTGGTTATATGTATGTATAGGTGTTAATTAGTAGCTATTATATAGTGTTTAGCTTGTTACTTAATTAGTATTCCATAATTAATTATTATAAATTTGATTAAATTAGAAATAATTACCAGCTAATATTTGTTGTATTTAAATTAATTTTGCATCATATATATTTAATTAATTATATGTGTGATGAATATCAATGTTCGATTATTTACATTAATTAATTATTAATTTGATGAATGTTGTATATTTATGTTTAAAGTGTATATTAAATTATGTTGGAGTGGAGGGAGTTGATGAATATGTTGTTGGTTGTTTGCTAGCTGTAGAATGTGCGTTCCGACTTGATTACTTTTAATTAAGTCGAAAATGGATGCACTATAGGATCTTGGTTAACTGGAGAATACGATAAAAATAAACAAAATTCTACTGAAAATTTTAGATTAACTATATTAAATTTATCAATAGGATAAAATATAATGGATTTATTGATTTTTTTATTAAATTTTGAATATTCTTTAATTTGAAACAGATTATAAATATGAGTTATTCAAGTCGTAGTTGGATGTATGGTCCAAGAACAATTAATGGAATGATAGCTCCCGATTGTCTTAGTGGTTTTGAATCATTTATACAATCAGCTACTAGCAATCCTGATTGGATGAGTGAAGGAGATATTAGGTGTCCCTGCTCAAAATTTAGATGTAGGAATCAGAGGTTTAGAGCACCATTGATGTGAAAGCACATTTATATATAAATGAGTTTATGCCAAATTATCAGAATTGGATTTTACACAGTGAACAAAATTGGGGTCATCTACCACACTAAAACTATGATCAGTCGGTGTCGACTTCGTATGGAGTAGATGATACTGCAGGGTCTACCTCGTACCATGACATGATCACAGACCTAACTGGTCCTAACTTTCATTTTGGAAATGTGGAAGATGAACCCGTTAATGAGGAACCCCCAAATGAGCATGCTGCTCAATTTTATGACATGCTTCATGCAGCAAACCAGGATTTGTATCCTGGTTGTGAAACACACTCACAATTTTCATTCAACGCTCGACTGTTGAACATTAAAACTGAAAACAGACTGTCTGAGAGAGGTTATAATCAAGTTATTGACTTGATTCGGGAAATTGTTCCTCCGAAAAATCTAAGTGCCCAGAAAATTTTCTGATAGCAAACAATTAATGAGAGAGATGGGTCTTCCGGTAGAGAGAATTGATTGTTGTGCACAGAATTGTATGATATATTGGGGTAATGATAGCGAACTTGAATCCTGTAAGGTTTGTGGTCGTCCACGGTTTAAACCCCGTAGGCATGGTGTTGATGGTCAATGGAAAATGAAAAAGTCTTACAAGGAGATGTTCTACTTTCCTATCATTCCTCGATTGCATAGATTGTATCAGTAACTGCAAAAGATATGACATGGCATGCAAGTTGCTCTAACGATGATTCTGGTATTATGCGTCACTCTGCAGACTCATTGGCTTGGAAACACCTGAATAATTCATATCTGAATTTGCTTCCGAGATTCAAAACATAAGGCTGGGCCTAAGCACCGATGGTTTTCAACCATTCAGATAGTTCGGGAAATAATATTCTTCATGGCCAGTGATAGTGACACTGTATAATCTACCTCCGTGGTTGTGTATGAAAGATCAATTCATGTTTCTTACGATACTAGTGTCTGGTCCTAAAAATCCTTAGGATAAATTGAATTTTTTTTACAGCCGATGATCCATGATTTGATGTATTTGTGGGAAATTGGGGTGGATACTATGATGTTGCTACAGAGCAAAATTTTCTGATGCGAACTGCACTAATTTGAATCATTAGTGACTTTTCAGCTTACTCATTGTTGTCTGGATGGAGCACCGCTGGACGGACAGCTTGTCCCTACTGTGGAGAATACACTGATGCTTTCACTCTGAGGCTTGGTCGTAAACAGTCATGGTTTGACAACCATAGTAAATTCTTACTTAGACATCATCCGTATCGGAGAAACAAAACTGCATTCAGAAAGAATATGATAGTGGATGATCCACCACCACCTATCCGATCAGATGAATCACTCTTAAATGAAATCAATTGGGTGGAATGTCGGAAAGTGACAGAAAATGGTGCTGAGACCTAAAACAAGAGATTGGAAACTGGTTGGAAGAAGAAAAGTATTTTTTGGGATTTGCCGTATTTGAGTACCTTGTTGATCCGTCATAATCTGGACGTGATGCACATTGAATAATAACTTTTTTGATAATTTGTTCTACACAGTAATGAATGTTTAAGGGAAAACAAAGGACACGGGGGTGCGAGATCATGAATGGCTTGTTGTTTGCAAAGTCAAATCGAGATCCTTAGTGGAAATTGATAAAAGGAATGAACAAGAGCTACCCCCGTTCCAAGACGATGAGATTGATTCACAAATGAATAATGTACAAATGGACAGTGATCCTATCGTATTGGCAGATGTCAGTAGTACACTAACTGAAATTGAGAATGATGTTGTTGAAGAAGAACAAGAAGAAGAAGAAGTCGAAGAACAAGAAGAGGGGTAGGAAGACGACGATGATGATGATGATGAACATAATTCAAACTCAGATGAAGATTGAGTAGTTTAGTAATATTTTGAAATGTTAGAAATTTTCCCTAAACTTTGATTGATCATTTATGTGATAATATGTTATATTAATTGCTATCGCGATGGATATATGTTATACTCGCTCCTACATATTCCACTGATCTTTTATGTGATAATTAATATGTTGTTTTTAAAATTTTACAAATGAGCAGATCCGATCGTAGCTCTAGCGGGGGACGGCGACAGAGTACAAGTCGCAGGGGGTGAGACTGATCTAGTAGGATGCGGAACACACAGCCTGTACCACACATACCAGTGATCCCCACGACTAATGAGGAGGAAGATTATACCGACTCTAATTCTGAAGAAAAGGCAGATTCACAAATGGTCGGGCAGTGACTAGATGTGTATATCCATTATGATATATATGTTAGACTTATAATTAGGCATGAAATTGTTATGGTTTATGGCTCGATTTGCCCGTGTTTTGAGTGAATTCGATAAGTATTTAGAGTCAATTAAGTTCTATTTTCATAAACTAATGAATTTTCCTCTTTGATGCTCATAGATGGATAGAAGGCGAAGAATGGAGTTCATAGGACTTTGAATCGACTCAAACAGATATCCGGATGAAAAGATATGGAAGAAATACGAAAGGTATTAGTTCGAGCAAAGCAAAAGTATCGGTTGGAGGTGCTCAAGCAAGAGGACTCGAGCACCAAGCGCTCAAGCACTCGAGTGGGGCGCTCGAGTGGATTCAAGTCGAGCGCGGGATTAGTTCTGGAAAGGATTAACACTCGAGCAACACTCACTCGAGCACTAAGTGCTCGAGCACTCGAGTGGTGCGCTCGAGTTGTCGCGAGTCGAGAGCCTAGCACTCGAGTAAAGGGTGCTCGAGTGGTGGAGGTTTTGTATGTTTTGAGCGCTCGAGTGTAATCACTCGAGCGCCTAGTGCTCGAGTACATGCACAGCTCGAGTGGTCCTCGTGATTTTTAGGCCCATGACATTTTTAAATAGCCCATGCCTGTATATACCCCATCCCAAGCATAATTTTAGAGACCACTTCATACTTAGAGATAGATTTTGATAGAGAAGAGCTTGAGAAAGTTTGGCAAGAGTTTTAACGTGTAATCGAGGTTTTTGATCTTAGGAATTCATAGATTAGAGTTTTATTTCATTATTTCTTTTTTCAACACTTGATACTATTGAACCTACTATTCGTAATTTATTGAGATTCGTTTTGAGACTTCATTTTATTGTTAACCCTAGTTTATGTTCTTGAGTTCTTTCTTTAAATTCACCATGTTCATGTTTATCGATTATTTAATTGCTTTCGTTATTTCATTCACCATGTTAGGCTAAAATCCTTGCATGCTTAGGGTAGAATGAACTCATAGAAGTAGGATGTTGGTACGTAATTAGGATAATTTGTGATGTTTAGTGTTAGTTCTCTTAATTAATTGAATTCTTAAAATGAACCCTAGAATTATCGTGGAATTGAGTCCGAAAATTATTAGAGAGAAGACGACTGCATCACTCTTTAATAACGATTAGGCTTAACGAAAGGGTTTTAGAAGGGGTTTATCATCTACTTGTTTATCTAGGGAGGACGGCCGCATCACCTTAGTTAAATTATGGTCTCATTAATTAAGCACAATCCATATAACTTGATTAGTGGATTAGTGAAGTAGGTTGATATGACAAAGTATTAGGGTTAATTCTTGAGCTTTTAGTCTTTCAATCTTGTGCTAGATTAAGGAAGTTGATTGCCTAGTTTTAGTACACTTATGATTATTACTTGCACATCACGATTATTCTAGTTACTGTATCAACTCCGTTAGTATACATAGGGATTTCTATCCTGAGCATCATCATCCATATTTGAATCTTAAACCCAAGTTATTAGTTTAGTTTAATTATTTGCATTAATAGTTGTAGAATATAGAGTAGTTTAATACAATTCTTAAACCATAACATACATTCATATTAACTACGACGTGTAGATCTCCAGGGCTCTATTCACATACATACCTTTCCTTGGGTTCGATATACTTGGTCCTTATACTTGCTAATACCACAGTGATCCCATACTCTTGTGGGGTAACTACTAGTATAACTAGTATTTTGCGTTCAAGTCAATGGCGTCGTTGCCGAGGAAGGCGATGTATGTCCATTGAGTAGGACTTGGAGATAGTTTAGTAGTTAGTAGTGAGTGTCTTTTGCTTTTCTGTTTATTAGTATTCATTAGGCAGTTGTGTTTTGATATTTCTTTTGGTGTTTCAGGTATATGAAAACACGCTCGAAGGGAAAAACGAGCGAAGATAGAACAAAGTCAGATCCTGAGATAATCGCCAGAAGAAACAGAGTCTTCCTTAGAAGGATGAACACTGCCGGTGGTGAGAACAAAAATATGAATTTAGGTAATGAGTTCGATGGAGATGCAACTAAATGCAATGAGATTGTGGAACGGGTTGGAGGAGTTGGAAGCAGTAATAAGCAAATACCCACAGGGGACAATCAAAACCAAAACTCGATTCCACAGAATACGAATAACTCTGCTCCTAACCAAAACTAAAACCATAACCCCAATAACCCTTTCAACAACCCTATCTACCAACCTTACCCATACCCATATCCTCCATACCCTTATCCACCATACTACCCTCCACTTCCTACTTATAACCAACCTCCTATTCCACAAATACCTACCACCAGTATATCCCCAACATGTTCCTCAGAACATTGATCCTGGTATGGCAATTAGAGGAAGGTTTGAGGCGCAGCCTCAACGATACTATGATGGTGTAGTTATGCCACCAGTGGAAGCAAATAACTTTTCTATCTCCCCAGGGATCCTTAAGATGCTAGTCAAGAACCAATTCAAGTGGGAGGTCGGAAAGGATAATCCTCACACTCACTTGATAAATTTTCTGATGATAGCTTCAACGTTCAATCACAATGGGATGTTTGAGGATGCCAAGAAGCTTAGGTTGTTCCAGTTCTCTCTAACGGAAATAGCCAAGGAGTGGTATGACAACACGCTCCCACGGGGAGGTGTAACTACATGGGCCGAGCTCGAGCATTTGTTCCTCGAGCGATTCTACCCTCCTTCTAGAACGATCAAAGCAAGGAAAAATATCTCGTCTTTCAAGCAGAAGTCAGGAGAGGAATCAAGTCAGGCTTGGGAGAGGTTCTCTAATATGCTTATTGAGTGTCCGTAGCACAGGTACAACGAGAGTAACATCATGGCCTATTTCTACTGTGGAGCCTGCAAGGCAGCTCAAGACCACCTCGATGTTTGTGCTAGTGGAGTGTTCCTGAACCGTAGTGCAGTTTAGTGCAGGGAGATAGTAGAAAACATAGTGAAGAACACGGGGCAATGGAAAGAAGATGAGGAATTTCAGAGAGTCTACCAGATTCAAGAAAGTGAGGGGACTAGAAAGCTGCTGATGGCGATGATGGAGAAGATCAGCAATCTAGAGGTTGAGCAGAATCTGAGTGGAGGGAATACTGCAGTGAGTGAGAAAGTGGATCAGCCAGGATGCCAGTAAGAGGTGGCCAACTATATGGGTGGGCCTAATTATAACCAGAATGGCTATCAAGGTGGAAATTATCAAGGGCGACCAACTTATGGTCAACCGTTTGTACCACCGGGTCCACAGCCTCCTCAGAATCATTGGAGGAATACTCAGGGGTATCAAGGAGGCCAGCAGCCTCCTCAGAATCAATGGAGGAAGAATTATAACTTATCCTACAGTAATCCGACAGAGGGGATAACTGTACCTCCAAATGTCGACCCTGGCTCAAAACTCCCCGGAGGAGAAGGAGGTACTACCACTGACGAGATGTTACGTGTCATTCTGCACAAGGTGGAAGAAGGTAGTAAGAGGTTATCCTCTCTGGAGTATGATGTGAATGAGATGTGTAAGAAGAATGATCAACATGATCAAGATCTTCAGAAGAGGGATATGGAGCTGAATAGAATTCAGCAAGAGAACAATAGACGGTTCACTTCGATGGAGTATCAGATTAGCCAGATTATGAAATCATTGGGTAGAGAGCCAGGGAAATATCCTTCTATGCCGGAGGGGAACCCGAAAGAGCAATGCAAGACGATCCAACTAAGAAGTGGAACCAGGTATGATGGTCCTCAAATGCCAGTTGATTTGGAGGAAATACATAAAGAGATAGAGAAAGAAGATGAGGAAAAGAAAGATGGAGATGAGAAGGTTGAGGTAGAAGGAACTCAGAAAAGCAAGGAACATAAGGAGGAAGGGATTGAGAGAGATCCAAAGTGGAAGAAGGCTAGAGAAGCAAGGCAGAACGTGAAGGAAACCGAGCAAGATGAATGGGGAGTAACCCAATCTGTGATACCGGTCCCATATCCGCAGCGATTCATGAAAAAGAAATTAGATGAAGAGTTCGCTAAGTTTCTTGATGTCTTTAAGAAGTTGCATATTAACATTCCTTTTTATGATACTTTGGAACATATGTCTTATTATGCCAAGTTCCTGAAGGACTTGATAGCTAAGAGGAGGAGAGTAGATGAGCCCAAGTTGGTCCAGCTGAACCATGAGGTGAGTGCATTAGTGCACAAAGCGCTTCCCCCAAAATTGAAGGATATCGGTAGCTTCACGATCTTATGTGATATCGGGAATGGAGTCAAGAAGAGAGCGTTGTGCGAGCTGTCATTCCATTGATGCTATTGACCCTTGTGTTGAAGACACACCTCTTAATCCTTGCCCTTCTTATATTCATGATTTTGATAGTCCTTCACTTGATGATATAACCTATGAGCGTTATGATCTTGATTGTTTTGATAGAGATAAGGGCAAAGAGGAGTTGAAGGATGGAGAATTGAAAAGTACGGATGTGGCTAAACTAGAAGAGAAAAGAGGAGTTGATGTTAAGAAGACAAAATCCAAGAAGTGGGTACCTCCATGGAGAGCGAAAAAGAAAGTGAAACCACCGCCCGAGGTGAAGAAGGAGGATGGGAATCGAGTGAAAAACTTAGATATATTCTCTTATGAGAATAAGAGAGGTATATTTGAGTATCATGTCCCATAAGTTCCTTTGAGCTCGGTCCGGCATTAGGACCTTAAAAATAGCGTTGAGTGGGAGGTAACCCACTTTTACTTGTTTTTGTGTGTTTTGTTTTTTGTGTTTATTTTTGTGTGAATTGTAAGTTCTAACCTCGTACTTGAGAGTTTTATTTTGTAGGTTTGCCTTGAGGGAGAAGGAATGCCCAAGAAGTGGAGATTGAAGGGACTAACTCGAGATAAGGGAGTGTGCCAAGTTGTTAAGAGAAACTGAATTATTTGGATGAGGTAACTCGAGTACATGCCCATCTCGAGTGGTCCTCGGGATTTTTCGGCCCATGACGTTTTTAAATAGCCCATGCCTATATGTACCCCATCCAAAGCATATTTTTAGAGACCACTTCATACTTAGAGATAGATTTTGATAGATAAGAGTTTGGGAAAGTTTGACAAGAGTTTTAACATGTAATCGAGTTTTTTATCTTACGAATTCATAGATTAGAGTTTTATTTCATTATTTCTTTCTTCAACACTTGATACTATTGAACCTACTATTCGTAATTTACTGAGATTCGTTTTGAGACTTCGATTCATTGTTAACCCTAGTTATGTTCTTGAGTTCTTTCTTTAAATTCACCATGTTCATATTTATCGATTATTTAATTGCTTTCGTTATTTCATTCACCATGTTAGGCTAGAACCCTTGCATGCTTAGGGTAGGATGAACTCGTAGAAGTAGGATGTTGGTACATAATTAGGATAATTCATGATGTTTAGTGTTAGTTCTCTTAATTAGTTGAATTCTTAAAATGAACCCTAGAATTATCGTGGAATTGAGTCCGAAAATTGTTAGAGAGAAGACGACCGCATCACTCTTTAATAACGATTAGACTTAATGAAAGGGTTTTAGAAGGGGTTTATCATCTACCGGTTTATCTAGGGAGGACGACCGCATCATCTTAGTTAAATTAGGGTCTCATTAATTAAGCACAATCCATATAACTTGATTAGTGGATTAGTGAAGTAAGTTGATATGACGAAGTATTAGGGTTAATTCTTGAGCTTTTATTCTTTCAATCTTGTGCTAAAGTTGATTGCCTAGTTTTAGTACACTTAGGATTATTACTTGCACATCACGATTATTCTAGTTACTGTACCAACTTCGTTAGTATACGTAAGGATTCCTATCTTGAGCATCATCATCCATATTTGAATCTTAAACCCAAGTTATTAATTTAGTTTAATTATTTGCATTAATAGTGGTAGAATATAGAGTAGTTTAATACAATTCTTAAACCAGAACATACACTCATATTAACTACGACACGTAGATCTCCAGGGTTCTATTCACATACATACCTTTCATTGAGTTCGATATACTTGGTCCTTATACTTGCTAATACTACTGTGATCCCATACTCTTGTGGGGTAACTACTAGTATAACTAGTATTTTGCGTTCAAGTCAACTTACTATTTTCATGAATTCAATATATATTTGTCTGAATATGAATTAAGTATTACAAACTTGTTTTGCAGCTTGATGCCTTCGAATTCGGACACCAAGCTGATCAGACGTATCATGTCTAGACATATGGAGTTGGGCGCCTTCACCATTAGGATGATATCCGAAGAAAGGCTGCAGGAGTACTGTGAGACATTTCAGGTATATATACATTTGATTTTTATAAATATATTATTATATGATATAATAATATCTTTGTTTATCAGAAAGAGACTAGGTGGGATTCTACTGTCACTTCCACACAGTATGTGCATCACTTGTTCCTGAAAAGGGTTGTAGAAAAATTCGTAGATTTGTTGAACTTCGTAAAAAGACGATGGGAGTTGAAGGGTAAGAAGCCACAGTGGGATACAAAAGTGTGGAAGATCTTGCTCGCGTATTGGGACAGAGATGACGCGAAAACCAAATCCACACAATGCAGAAGGAACCAACTATCTGAGCCTGATGGCCCGGGTACTAGCATCTCCACCCATAAAGGTGGATCTCGTGGTGCCGCCGAGGTTGCGCTGGATATTGTAAGTCATTTTTTGATACTACACTATTTTAATTTTTATAATATATATATATATATATATATATATATATATATATATATTTTAAGTCTTAATGATCATGTTCTAAATATAGGAGAGGACGAAGGGACGCCCCGCCACATATTGGGAAATTGTGGAGCACTTCCACTACCATGGTCCAGGACAGTATACATACGGCCTTGTATCTGATACATTGGTAAGTATTCTCGTTACATTTTACAATAATATGAATATTTAAATATCTAGAAAAATAATTCTCTGAAAAAAAATGTGCAAACTGATGTACAAGCGAAAGTCACCCAACTGCACCCGACCTCTGACTCTGACAAGAAAGCTCCTGATCCTAGTCTTCCAGAGTTATCTCAGATGTACGTCAAGACTGTTGGAAAAAAACACGGTAAAATTCGTGGTCTCGGATAATTGGGAAAGTCCAGGCGCATAGTCTCCGGGCAAGGCGGGACATCAGTTGGAACTCATTTTAAAGCCTACAGTTAAATTGATGTGGATCGACTACTCGCTGAGGAGCGTGAGAGAACGCGCAGAGAGATGGCTGAGGAGCATCAGATATTATTGGAGCGCGTGGAAGAGAGACACCAGAATTTGCACGAGGAGTTGACCCAGACCTTCCAAACCAGTTTACCGAGTGGTTGAGAGCATCACATCAGGGATCCAGACCCAGCGTCCCACAAGATGGTGGTTATCCCCACCACCTCCGCCTCTGTCTCCATCCGAGGGTTATCTCCCACCCCCACCCCGAGGACCGGGTTCGAGCCGTGGCAAGGGACCGAGATCCTGATCATCTTGAAGTTGAAACTTTTGAAGAATGATTAACTATTTTCATAAATGTTTGAGAGTATTGCGTTAACTATGAATTATTGTGCATCGTCTTTATTATTCCTGAGATGTTTATTTTCATGAATGTTTGAATTTTTATGCTTTTGAAATCGGGAGATATCGTGTTTAGTAAGATTTTTAATGAATTATTCAGGTTAATTTGTGTATGGGCTTTAATTATAAGTAATCTTTGATTCATTTATCCATAATATATTCAAAATCTTTTGATTAAAAAAATAATATATGTATACACAAGGGTGTTAATTTAGTGATATTTAAAAAGATTATATATATAAGTGAAAATGTAATTTTGCAAGTGTTAATTTAATTTTATATGTGAGAGTAATATAAATTTAATTTTGAAGGTGTTACAATAATTGTAATGATATATAGTAATTAATTAAAACCCTCTTTAACCCTGTGCCCCTCTTTAAATGAACAATATTTTGTGGTGTCGGAGGTACAAAGCGAAACGACGTCACTTTAAAGTCTGAATTTGGTGATTTCTGGCAAGAGTGTTGATGTGGCGTTTATGTGTGCTATTTATATTTAATTTTTTCTTTTCTTTTACAATTCTATTACACATCATGTATATTTACAATTTCTAGAAAAAGAATGATCAAATATAATTAACACATTTGGACACCGTAGGTTTTATATGAAAATGCTTCATAATAAGCTTAACATAAAATAGTTTTAGAGTATCATTAATCTCATCAGGAGTATCATTAAACCTGTCAAGGGTATCATTAGTTTGAGTTAAAAAAAAATTAAAACAATTTTCTTTCTCTCAGACTAATGATACCCCTAATGAGATTAATGATACTCCCGATGAGATTAATGATACTTTAAAATTATTTCATGATAAGCTTATCATGAACTATTTTTATATAATACTTTTCCCATCAACACCCCTTGTCATAAATTCTCAATTTTGGAGTTCAAAATGACGTCGTACTGACTTTTATTTACGGTCGATTTAGGATCAAAATTGAATTATGATAGAAAATTTGGGGCTAAATCTGATAAAATAATTTTGGGACTAAATCTATTTTGTTAGAAAGTTATGAGATAATTTGTAATTTAAATTACAACATGCAGGTATCTATTTTATGCACACATGGATAAAAGTTTTATTATTTGGGGTGCTTGCAAATTTTATTCACTGTTAAAAAAAAGTAATTCTCAAAATTTATAATTAAGAGGAAATAGTTTTAAAACAACAAGTGATTATATTCTATTTTTATTTTTCCTAAAAGGAATTCCATTAATTAGTAAGATTTTTCGCAACCGTCAAAAACCTTTTCTTTTTTTCACTCACGTACTTTGACCGATTTGATCAATGAAATGATTGAGTTATTTATATAGCCTAAAAATTTTGGTTGCCTATTTTGTACCCACAATTCCCTTTGTATCATTGGTGTTTTTTGTGCAAATAGTAAATGATTCCCTTTGTATCTTTTTTTTTCTTCCCATTGTTATGTATCTCATATGGTAGTTTAATACATATAATCATAACTTCTCAATGAGCAAAATAACATCCAAACTCACTAAAACATATCGACGGGAGAAACTCACAATTCGTATAACAAGGGATTACACCATCATTATATCTTCTCATTTACTCAATTATTTTTCGTATTATTAAAATCACGCCGGAAATATGAATTGTAGTTTTAGTACAATTACAATAGATAATTGGCAACAAGGAAACATTAGAACAATTTGAGATATGCATATAATTGAAGAATAGATTGATATATCTTGGTAGGAAGCAGCGATAATATTAGTAATTTGGAAAAGGTGAGTTTGTTCGAACCAGAGCGATTTTAATGGAACCGGGCTCCTTGTCAGACATAGGATCACCGGAACCCTCATCGGATTTTGGATTCGCGTTCAATGATGTCAATTTCTCGGACAGAATTCTTCGGATCGAGATCTTACCCGATTTTCCCGAAGAAAAATCCGACCCAGATGACAATATCGGTGATTGGGCTCGCAATCCAAAGCTTCGCCGCAATACTAATGGTGTGATATTACTCTTTTAGTTTGCCTTAATTTGCCATTAAAGTATATATGCATTTATTTGCGTTCGTGGTAAAAAAATAGTTGCCAAAAAAAATTAATTTTTGTTATATATTGGCATAAATTTGGTAGCTGTTTGTATTTAAGAAATTGACATTGCTGTATTAAATCACTGACTTAGTGTAATTGTTTGTAATTAATTTATTATCGTTGCCGCATGCGTTGTTTACGTTACTTTCGTCAATTATAGTAATAGGTATTTGATGTGCAATAAATTAGAGTCTGTTTATGCTCCTGTTGACAAGCCATAATTATGAAATTACTATTCATGGTCATTTTTCCTTTGACCTCTACCTATTTATGGGTATCTATTGAATACTTTCCATTGAGTTGCCTGATATCAGGTACGGTCTATAATTATGCCACGTATCATCGTATTGTATCGCACTGACCTGTTACTTGTTGAGTTAAAAATAAAATTTAGAAATAATTTTTATATTGTAATTTCTAATTTATTGTTCTACCCCTTTAAAATTAAATTACCTAATTTAATAACAGAGATATATATATATATATATATATATTTATTTTACAAAAATTCATATATTAATTAATTAATTAAAATCGAAGAATTACAATTTTTGACGATGAAAAAAAAAATGGGAATACTGCAACATCTCTCCCACTATGCCGTGTCATCGCCTGATGCCGCTCACCGTTGCCGCTTCCATCTTACCGCCAACCACCGACGCTCCTGTCTCACCGCCAACCGCTGATAGTTCGTGTAGGGCTTTCCATTTGTCAAATCAATTTGTGCTTTCCGTTCATCCACCGGATGAAGATAGGTCTCTCCGATCGGCCACAACTTCAGCCGGCGGTCGTGACGCTAGGCTCATTTACAGCCGCTGTTCATACCGACACTTCCATTGACGTCTCCAATTTCAGTCAATAGCATTTAGGGTTATTTGAGCACATTGATTCTGGATTATTGAGCAATTCCAAGTAAGCTTTAAATAGCATCTATTTTTTATTTTGATTTGTGGTTTTCCTTGCAATTTTTTCATGAATTCATTATAAAATTTGTTGAGAAGAATTGAATTTAAGTGTTGTTGGTTTAAATCCCTTGCAAGATTCACTGCATTTTAGAGATTATATTTTGCATCAAAGTCTTTCTTTGATATGTCAATAATTATAAAAAAAAGTTCAATTGAGCCTAAGAGGGCTGGTGAGTTTTGGTACATATCAACCCAAGATATGATATGCTAACAGTATTGTCAATGCACACTAAACCTTTGGTTTCTTCTATTGAGTTCATTATCCTCTTCAGCTATCATTTTTTTTTATCTTGAATAAGGATATTAGTAGGAAATTTGTTGTGAACATATTCCTTTACTTCCTGAAACTTAAAATACTCCCTTTTATCTCTTAGAGAGTCCAATATTGATGAACACGAGGACTTGAGTTTGCATAAATTGACCTTGTGGTAGCTTGTATGATTCCCATCATAGAGCCTAGCATTCTTTAGTCTTTTTTTTCTAAGTGAATGTTCTATGCAGATCACAAGAAAAAGAAGAGGGGAAAGATATGTTGTACGCAAAGCACAACCTATCAAAGAATAATTTCAGCTTCTCTTCTCTCGAAATCTTGGGCAACAGGTTACTCCTTTAGTTTGTCTTTCTTCTTATTTTATTTTAATCAGTTAGTACTTAGTATGTATTAAGTGGTTGAAAGGGGTCAAGTATGATTTATGTAAAATGAAATAGCAGTCAAGTTGGTTGAAAAGATTGTGTAATCTAACTTCAGCCAAATGACATGTCTTATTTTTGTACACATCTTTTTTCCCTATATATTGACATTAAATACACTACTAATCAACCTTGCCTCCAAATAGTCATGTTATGCCTTCTGTGGTTTATACTCCAACTCCACAGTCTATGTCCACTGAAGACTTAGGTGATGAAGAAGTGGCAGATTTTGTGTAAGAAGATGTACCTGATGAAGTGACATAATTAATTATGACAAGGAAATTGTTGAAGTCAAACTTAAGTTGATACTGTGGTGGTAGATTGTGTATACTTTTGGCTATTGATGGTGATTGTTATATTGGGTATTATCCTTACTAATTTTTATTTTCAGGATATGGAAGCGCCATACTACAAAGAAAAGGATATTGTGTGAGCACAAACAGTTCACAACAAATGCTGCCTTGAATTTGCTTTCATTGGGCCCATCAATGTGGCTACAAGAAGAAGTAAGTATTCTGAAAAGCCATTTTCACTAGCTTTGTTGCCTATATACACATAGATATACACACTTCTACTATTTGTGACATTTACGAGGAATTCTGATTTCTGTTCCTTCTAAAGCAATCAGGCAATTTTGTAATATTTGACATTGATCACATTATGAGTCAGAGACATGAAGTTCAAAGAAGATCGTATTCGGTGCTGAATCCTCCAGATGTGGTAGCCACTAAACTTGTAGAAAAAAAATCTAGATGTCAAATGCCTCTATTGGAAGCTGGTTTTATGTTCTCAGGAGGAGACTCTGTAGAATGAAGCAGCCCCTCTCATGGTTGAATTCAACAATTATTGTTATCAGATCGAATTGCTGGAAAAGTGTGATATTGACCAAAATCAAATCGATGAGAAGTTGTTGATCTATTTTTTATTTTAGGTGTAGCTTTTTTTGTATAAATGTGTTGGACTAAAATCTACACACAGTAACATATGTCTGATGATCCTTGTAAAATCAAATTACCAGTATTAGTATACCATTTATAATTTGCTGGGATTTAACTTGCTTCTTTCTTGTTGTATGGGGGCTTCTTTCTGTGCACATGTTTCCATTTGATCGGAATGCATCTGTTTTGTAGATTTTCAAGCAACATTTTCTTTAATTTATTGTATTTTATTTTATCTAATGACATTCTGAATTTATTTACTTCTGAGCATTACGAAAACTTTAATGAAAGATATCACGTTTCATGTTTGAGGTGGTCGTATACTTCCTCCGTCCAATATGAGTAGTCCTATTTTTTTTAATATTATCTTTTGTTATAAGTTGAAGGGTATTATAAAGTATTGTGAGACTCATTTATGAATAATGTGTCTGTTTATAAAAAATATGATACTAATATTTTCCATAAATAATAATTTTATTGATAAATTAACCTCACAATATCTCATAATACCCTCCAACTTATGACAAAAAATAATAGCTAAAAAAATAGGACTACTAATATTGAACGGAGGGAGTACAAGATTTGTTTATCAAAAATATATTTTAAATTCTCAGAATTAAGGTGAAACTTGATTACACAAAATTTGTTGATCAATGTCAACTATTATCATTAAAAGTTCTTTTTTTTTTTTTTAAACTTGATTAGATGAATAGATTTTTCTTAAGAAATGTATTATGGTTCACCAGCCACTATTTAAGGAGCGGAAATGGTTCGCATAACAACCATCTCAACATTGATTAATGTAGCCGTTGAGGATTTAATTTGAGAAAATGACATTTTAAATCCATTATGAAACCAACTCATCTACACAACCTCAGTAAAGGGCGCAACTATTAAAGTTGTATATGATTCTCTTGTTCTGCTGCTTTTATTGAATACATCCATTTTAAAGTTATGTGTGAATGTATATGATGCTAAGAAAACATTGTACATATGAGTGTATTCAGCAAAAAAATCCGAATGTCAATAGTCACACCCTTTATTATATCAGAATATTGAAATTATAGATCAATTTCCCAGTATACATACACAATTTCAAACCATCGGCATAAAAGCAACAGAACAAGAGAATCACAAGTAGTAAAACCAGGCCTCGGGCAGAACTTAATCTAATAGAAAGTGTGCATCAATCATCAGAAATATTTCTACTGCTTTCCAGATGATAAACCCAAACTAAATCTGCTAATTAAGAATTAGATAACTCCATCGTCTACTAGAGTAAGAACCTGATTGGTTTATACATTGTTCAAGTCTTTAGTGTGTAATATCATCTGTTCGACTATGATTCACTGGCAATGGCGACACAAGCATCTCAGGGATCAACACATTTGTTTACCTGCACGCATGGAAAAGCCGAACAAAATCAGATGACAAAAAGTAAATTAAGATCCATCATAACTTCAATTGCCGAGTATGTTTGATTTGAGAATATAAAATCATTTTTGAAATCTAAATACTATTCTACTTTGGAATTTTGGAATATAGTTTTAAAAACTCAGTACACCCTGCAATGATTAACAATAGTAATAATTAACAATACAACATCATGTGCTCTTACACCATAGTTTTGGCGCAAGGATAAGACGCACGCCTCTTGTCCTTTATATAGAGTAGTTGCTATAAATTGCAATTTTACATAAATTTAAATTATATCCTACTTAAATCTCAAAACAAACACATCATTGCTATTTATCAAGATTAGGAATTCCACTAAATTTAAAATCCAGATTCCAAAATTCACTAAATCCCAAATTAAACATGCCCTAAATGCATTTGTCGATAGTTAAAAAATAAAACGAAACCATCATTCTTCCGTCCCATCTATAGATATTTTTTCGTTTCAACCGCAGATTATGAATAAGATGTTCTAACTCTTAACTTACTAATACTAATGCAGGGATAAGTCCTTAAGCCATTATTCTGGATATACAAGTTTCCTGCCAAACACTCTCCATTTATTGATACCATAAAATACATAGAGTAGTCGCTACAAATTGCAATCGAAGCTCTTTTAGGTGAATGAGCACAAAAAAAAAAAAGAAACTAAGAAGCAGAGACAACAGTTTTCGCCTCTTTCTATATACTTAAACCTTCACTACAAACACATTAATTGCTTTCACCATAATATGAAGCAATGCAGAACAATATATTTTGAATAAGTATCATTAGCATATATAGGCACAAAAGACCTCCATTGATTATAAACTTCTTCACAAAGAGGCTAGTATAAGTTGGTTGATTTACATATATGCCTTAACTTTAGTTTCTTGGATCACTTATTTCTGATAAATATCAAGTAATAGCAATTAAGTGACTTTCTACAATCAGAAAGTAAAGTAAAAACACACACAGAATCTCAGCCTCAATACAAATCAACATACCATGTCTACTACAGTTTGGCTTGGTAGGAACTCGAAACCCCATCACTAGCAACAACAAAGAACGAATGGTTAGACGTGAGGTCCACTGTAGACACCTCTGCATCAGAAACCACCCCAATCTTCTCCGCCATGTTATCCCCAACACTTCGTGTAAATGCAGTCCCGAGATACATGCCATTTTGAACCCACAGCCTCGGGTGATCATTCCCATGATTGAATTCTAGGATCTTTAAGCCCTTCCACTTGATCAACACTCAAAACCCTAGCCCCACAAGCCTTCACCCTCTCACGCTCATCTTTTATGGAAGGAGTCTAATCTACCCGGTCCTCCCACCTAATGGGCCGCTGAGTCACCATGATTTACTTCCTCCACCCAATCCTGTCGGGCCAGGGGGTGGGGGTCCTGGGGGCGAGGGCTTCGCCTTTTGCTACAAAGGAGTCTAATCTACGACAAATCTTGGGCGACGACCCTATCGCCTTCCTTACTAGCAAAAACTGCTCTTGAATCCCCAACATTAGCAACATACAGCTTATTCCCTATTACAAGAGTTGTAATAGTTGTAGTACCCTAAATGAGCGATTAAGAAATATCATCATCTCAATTTTTTTTGGGGTGGGGGTGGGGAGATGAATACAGATCTTAATCTTGATGATTGCATATTAATTAAAAAATATATAATTATAAATTAAAGAAGAATAAATTTGTAAATTAATAATTATAGATTTTTAAACTATTAAATTTAATATAATAATAGGATAATACGATAGTACTCGATGCTACTCGATAGAAAATTAGACGATTAGCTCAACAGGTTGCAGGTTAGACCATTAAATTTTATTATATTTTAAATCTGATGGTTTAGAAAGTATACCTGATATCAGGCAACTCGACAGGGTGCCTGACGTAAGAAAATTCCATCTTTCTTTTGGTGTTGATGTTAAATCACTCTATTGGTAAAACTTTCCGTGTATGGGTCTCTTAAAATTTAGAAGTTATTTGTTCTCCCGGTGATATTGCTCTTGCTAAACCAATTATGTATTATAATTCCATCTAAATTATTGCAGGAATTTTAGAAAAAAATTATGTGTTACAATTTCATTATTTTTAAATTATATTTAACTGTTTCATTAATTTCGAAAAAAAAATTGATTCTTAATTAAATCAATTTTATAATTTTGTCATATTTATTTTTAGACATTGTTAAAGAATATAATGAAGTCAACTCTTTTGATTTTTTGTTGATTGATTTGTATATTCTCCCACGATGGTATCTCTTCCCTTATATATAACTTAATTTAATACCTAATATTTTTTTTTTTTTTTTTTAAGGTAATCAATTACAATAGTTTCCTAACATAATCAATTACAATAGTTCCTTTGACCACCGGGTACATGGCAACATCTTTTCATCTCGCTGTAGACCGGAACCGCAATCACCACAAGAGGGGGACCACCCGAACCCGCAACTCCGAACCACAACCGCACTGCAGCCGGAACCGCAACCACCACAAGAGGGGAACACCACTCCACCACAATAGGGGAACAACCACCCCACCATATAAGAGGGAAATAAATTCCCTCTCCGTGTCTCGAACCCAAGACCTCTAGGTCTTAGGTGGTGGCCTCAACCACTTGAGCTACCAACACTTGACAATACCTAATATTCTTGAATTACTCTTTTCCATCTAAATCACTAAATAATTTTTGAAAAAAATAATTATGTGTTATAATTTTGGAATTGTTTATCCTAGTAATTATTTCTTTAATTTGATCCTTAATTAATTCGATATTATAATTTTGCCATAGTTATCTTAAAGTATTGGACATGATAGAATTAAGTCAATATATTCTAATTAATGTTGTTGATTGATTTGTATATAATCCCTCGTGACATCAACTCCTTTATATTTTACTTAATTTAATAGGTGATAGTCGTCATCAATATTTTTTTCGATGTAAAGATTGTATTATTATATTATGTTATTTGTTTAGTGTGATTATAATGACTAAATGATTATTATTATTTTAAAATATGAGAAATATAGTGTTAATTGAGTTCGGAAGGAAGGAGTAAAAGTAACGGAATTAATCATATGTCCACCGCGAATGTGTTAATGACACATAAGCAAATATAAATAATTAATTAAAATAAAAGTGGGCCCTTGCTTATGTGTCATTAACACATTTGCGGGGTATATAATATTATACCCACCGGTGGACCTGTAATCATTTCCGGTAAAAGTAATTGATAGATACTTTGAATTTTAAAAAATATAATATTTTGAATTTTTAAAAATGAGATTTTAAAATTCAAACTAAAATTAATTTTAAATTTCAAAATTCAAATCCAATTGTTTATTTTTTAAATATAGGGATTGAGGCCCAATGACGCATGCCTCACATAACGTAATTTTTACCGATAATAAACTCTAACAATTGATGATCCATGTTTTTTATTTTTTGGATCGAAATTGATTAATTTTAAAATTTCTTCTTAATGCTCCTCCAATCAAGATATGTACATCCTATTGATTTATAAAGTGCACTCACTCTAAATAGCATTCAATGGCTCGAGATGAATTTCAAAACTAGAACTACTCTTTTGTAAAAGTTATATGGTGCAGATTCATAAAAATAGATAATAGAATATTTTATGAATATATCTTCTTTAAAAACTAATGATAATATCGAAAAATTAGGATAAAAGAAACTCATCTAAAAATAAATAAACTAGAAATTCGGGGATATGAGCATGATCTTGCTCAAATTCACTTATCCACTTACACACTATTTAAAAAAAAGTTGATTTTTTATTTTTATTTACCTCCTCCTAAGATAAATGGCCTCACAATATCTTTTACTAATTTACTCCAATAACATTTTCTGGAATAATAATTCAAATTTTAGGTGTGTTGTTTATGGAAACAATATATATAGGGATAATAAGAATATCCCTAATTATAGTCCTATATTTGACTGCAACATAAAATGTAACAACAGCTTAATAGTTGAAATTGATAGAATTGGACGCAATCTGTGCTTCATTGTTACGCAGGCAAAAAGGATCCTGATTAGAAATGATTGTCTATAAAAATAACTGGGATATTACTGATGTCTTCTTAAGGTATTATTGTGTGTATTTTTGCGTGTGAGATATTACTGATATCTTTTTGGGGTATTACTGATATCATATTAGGGTATTACTGGTTACTTTTTGGGGTATTATTGAATTCTGCTCAGAGTATTTTTTTCAAAATTCAAGTGCATATCATGCACTCAAGTGCACACTAAAACTAGGGTTGAATATAATTAATTGTAATATAAAGATAAATTAATCAAAATAACTAGAAATTTTCTACAGTTAAGTATCCAATAAAATCTTGACATCTAATTTCACATTGCTTTATAATGAAACAATTAATCTCTAAAAAAAATATACATACAATTACTAAAATAAGCTTATAATACTTTTTAAATACAAAATTTTCAAATTTAACCATCTAAAAAATACTCTGCCTTGGAATTACATTGTCTTCTTCCCCGCCCCTGACCCCTCCTCTCCATTCCCGGACCTTAAATCACATTTTTCATACTACAATTCCACATACCTTGGTCAAAAATCAAGTTATTTTCTTTTCAATTTGTGTAAAACGTAGCATCCTTTGGGAGTGGTGAGAAATGGAGGTTTGTGGTCCTTTAAGTTGCAGGATTGGTGGAGTTGTGGCAGTGGCGGTGATTTTTTTACCATATGAAGTATAGTAAAATTATTACTTTAGAGTCTAATTTTTCTTTCTATTAATTTAAGACCTGAAAGATAGTAAATTGTTAATTTAAGATTTAAAAGATTGAGACTATTAATTTAGGACACACCAATTTTAAGATCACCTCTTATAATTTTTATTTATCCAATTATATTTTTAAACATCATAGTTGTTCGTTGAGGATAAACAATTAATACTATTTATTAGAGATACTAACACCCTTTAAAAACCATTCAAGGCTATGAGTTAAAAAACCATCGATTATAAAATAGTCCCTTATGATAATTGAATTTTTCATATACGTTAGATCCGTGTCAGGTTCCTGAACGTTGTAACTATTTTGTCTATTATAATTTGGTCCAGTAACTTTTATAATAACTGGGAGGAAACTTGAAGACCGATATTTGAATGAAAAATGAGGACGAACTTCACATATTTTTTTTTGTATTTTTTACTTACCTATCGGCATGTCGGTGTAAAGTTCGTCCACGTTGAAAATCTGCATGTAGTTGTTTGATCCTGTAATTTTTAGTGTTGCTAATAAAAATGTTGAAGGACGAATATCAAATATTTTTCGTCAGTGGCATATTTGTCAAATATCTTTTCAAACTATCTTCACCCACGTTAAAAATATTTATTTAATATTGGTCCTTCAATATTTTTTATTAGCAGAAGGTAGATTAAAAAAAAAATCAGAAATCCATATTCAACGATCATATGCTAATCATTGCTATTCATTTATGTTTAATATTTAGAAGAAGAAAAACTAAGTTTAACAAAGTAATCATAATTTCAATAAAGTAATTTCAACAAAGTAATAATGAGAATTTAAGCCATTAACTTTATATTTATGATAATTAATTAATTGCATATATATTGTTTTGGGTTAGACAATTAATCAATTGCATATATTCAGACTTAATGTCATGTGATGCTTGAAAATAATTTATGCAATATACTAGGCATGTCTGATACTGTGTGATGGACTAATCGTTGTAGTTTTGATTGCACGATAGAGTTGGTAATTTCATTATGCGATATTCATTTTTTTTGTATGGAAGATATTTGTCAAATATCTTTTCAAACTATCTTTGCCAAAATTAAAAATATTTATTTCCATTTTTTTGGGGTTCTCTCGCATTAAAATTACTATACATGTTGTCATTTTGGCCCTCTAACTTTTTTTTAATAAAAAAAACTTGAAGGACCAAATATCAGTCATATTGAATATAATTTTTAGAAATTATTTTCTATTTATTTATTTTTAGCAAATGTCTCTTCGGTATTGTGTTAAAATTCTTAAAAAATATTGTGTTAAAATATCCGAATGAGTCCTAAATTATTCCTAAAATATAGGACATTCCTAAAACGTGCATCAAGCTTTTAAATTAGTCTGAAATTTGTCCTATAAGATATTCCTAAAAACATGCGCTGATTTTTTTTTTAAAGCGGAAAACTAAAATTCTTAAAAGAATTTGTGTTAAAAATTCTGAAATTAGTCCTAATTCTTTATAATATAATAACTTCTAGCATTATATTTTTAAACTTTACCTAAAATATCTATAGGATAATAAAGCAACTTATGCATTCTTCTGGTACTTAACTATAACTATTTATGAGACCAAATTTAAAAAAACTACGGGACCTAAAATATCATAAGAAAGACCATTGTCTCAAACCGCCTCTTCTCATGGGACCGAAATAAAAATTATAATTGTGTTAAGATTCATATATCCATCTCTATCTTTATATTTAGAGATTTATATTTTTTATCTGCATGATATTGTTTACCTTGAGTGCCCTATGTACTTTATCTATGTTTTTTTGATATGGGGTCAGTATGTGCAAATAGTAGTCGAGTTATAATGAATTTATATGTACAAATATATAATTATTTTGGTCCACACTCCTTTTTGGTCCTTTTTTTTTTTCTATGTGTGTATTTTTTTTCAGGTTTGTTGCCATCCATTAATTTTTCTGACTTAGGCTACAATTTTTTGTGACCATAATTGCAACTTATGCATTCTTTTGGGACTTCACTATAACTATCTATGGGACCAAATTTGAAAAAAAACTATGGGACTAAAATATCTAAGGAAGGACCATTGTTGCGAACCTCTTATTCTCATGTGACAAAAATTTAAGATTCCCGCATTAAGATTCTTATATTAGTCTCTATCTTTATATTTGGAGATTTGTATTTTTTTATTTATTTAGGTGATGTTATCTAACTTGAGTGTCGTCTATACTTTGTAAATGATTTTTTTTTTGTATGGTGTCAGTTTGTGCGGATAGTAGTCGAGTTATAATTTGAATGTATGCGGAGTTTAATGCTGAGAGTTGAATTTTAGTATTTAAGTGAATAAATTAGTACTGAGAATGATGAATGGTGAATAATGTAGTATTGAGAATGGTGAATGGTGAATAAAGGATTATTTAAACGAATAAAGTAGTTTCTATTTTAGGGATGAGAAAACAAAATTGGGACGAACCTTTTTGGCAAATGAGAAAACAAAATTGGGACGGAGGGAGTAATACTTTATCTCCACATTCCTCTTTTGTCCTTTTTTCTAATCTTTTTTTTTCTTGCAAATTTGTAGACATTGATAAAAAAATTGCATTAGAGATACAATTTTTTGGACCAAAATTGCAAGTTATACATTCTTTTTGGGGCTTACCTGTAATTATTTATGGGACCAAATTTGAAAACAACTACGGGATATGAAATATCGAAACAAACACCATTGTTGCAAACTGTTCGTTCTCTCAAAGGATCAAAAATTTAAATTTCCCGATCTTTTACGAATATTTGTCTCTATTTTTATAGTATTTGTTAAAAAAAAATTTATTCACGTGATGTGGTTTAAGTTCAGTGTCGTCTGTACTTTGTTGGTGATATTTTGATATGATGTTAGTATGTAAGAATAGTATTCGAGTTACAATAGAAGTATATGTACAAACAAGAGAATAGTTTTGGTCCTCATTCATTTTTGGTCCTTAATTATATATATATATATATATATATATATATATATATATTTTTTTTTTTTTTTTTTTTCAATTTTGTTCTATCCATTGATTGTATGGTTCTCTAACTTTCACACACACATACATATAACACACACACACGCGCGCGCTCGTGCGCGCGCGCGCACACACACACACACACACACACACACACACACATATATATATATATATATATATATATATATATATTAGATAACAAAATCATGGTATCAAACTTTTTGCAACTTTTTTACAACTTTTTGGTCCTTTTGTTCCATTCATTGATTTTGATAGTATTCACATATTAAAAAGTTTATTTAAAGACAAAACGAATTGACCTTATTTTTTTTATTTCTAAATCTTGCTTTTCTAAAATATATTGGTTATAAGGAACATTTTTTTATTTTAGGACACTACCTTATGATTGTTTGTAAAAATAGAACACTATCTTGCGGGCTTGCAAACTTGAGGAAATATATTTACGAACGTGCAAAAAAATAATTGTTTCCTTATATTAGTTAATTTAGTTATAAATTATAAGGTATAATTTATTGTATGCAATTCAATTCGTTGTTCAGACAATATTGACGATAGATTAAAAACATGATTAACCTCATCTTGGTATTACGTATTTTACTATTAAAATTTTAGTATTGAGAGTATGTTTTGGAATTAATTTATTTCATATATGAACCATTTTATAATTATTTTTAGATACACTTTACTTAAACCAATTAATCTTTTTAAATTAAAATTAACACTCTTCATTGTCATCAACTAAATTTGCTATAACGGAAAATTATTATTTAGGACATTATTTTTATGAGTATTTGTTCAATTAGGACATTATTTTTACGAGCTTGCAAGATTGAGATAATATCATTACAAACTTGCAAAATTATGACAATATCTTTACAAACTAGTAAAACAAGGACACTCTTTTTTATTTTGTCAAATTTAGGCAAAGTTTTATAAAATATGGGTCAAATAAAGTCTGATTCGATATACCAAAAAATGTTAATACATTTGCCAAAAATAAATAATTAATAATTAGATAACCAAATTAATAAAAACATATTTATATGATGTTCTTAAAAATAAATCTAACATTTTTTGTCGAAACCCACGAAAAGGTAAACCGTTGAAAAGGACTATAAATGTGGTTTATAGAGAAGTATTTCGGATTGTGTGATTTTTTCTTCATTTGAATTGGATTATGAATCATCAATGTTTGCAGTTGTTTTTGTTGTTTTGGTTCTTTCGAATAAGTTATATTGTAATTGAACAAAGTTTTGATAATTTATTATTTTTAACATTTTTATAATTTTAGTGAAATGGACATCGATTTTTAATTTTTTTAATATCAGCTAATTATTTTTTAATATGGAACCTGAAGTAAAATTATCAAACCTTTAAACTTTGATAAGTTGATGTATTTCAAATATAAATTCGTGTTATACGTCAGAATGTTAAAAACTAAAATATAATAATAAAAATATTTACAAGCCCGCGAAATCGCTGGTTTAGCACTAGTTGTTGATATAGAAATGGTTATGGTAAAAAAATTGGACATACAAACTCCCAAGAAAATATTTTTGGACAAAAATATTCTTATGCTAAATGGCTGTTCACGGTACGGACCAAAACGGATACTTGAAAATATTTGTGTCCGTACCAAAGTTCGGTTATTTAAAAATTCGAGTGTCCGTGTCCATACCGAAATTTCGGTACGGTACGGTACGGTACGTATATTTTAATTTTCGGTACAGATCGGAGCGGATTTTCGGTTACAAACGGACCGGATCAGATCGGTACGGAACGGATCGGAGAAACATATTTTTTGCCCTTTTTCTTTATCATTTTCTTCTTTTTTTAAATCATTAAAAAAAACATTCGATACATGCACACTCATACGAATACTACACAACTTCAATCACAATCAAATATATATCATTACAAGCTCGAATATAACACATTATATGACAATGAATGATTAAAAAAATCACGCAAATCACCACAAATAGAGTATTTAAAATATATTATATAATATATATATATATATATTTAAATATCTTGTGAATAGAAAGTGCAATATTTAAATCACATTGATCGTAATTCATGACATAGGGTACATCAAATCCAAGTTTTTGTAAGAAATAAATATACATTAACAATGAAATTAATAGAATAAAAAATTAAATTTAAATTATTTTGATATACACCTAAACATAAATTAATGTTCTAAGAATTTAATGAGACAAATAATATAGTGTTTGTATTCTGAAAAGGAGGACAAATTAGGATCGTAATTATGATATACACCTAAACATATATTAATGTTCTAAGAACTTTTTCGGTACGGATTTCGATACGGGTTCGATAATCTCCAAACTCCGTGAACAACCCTAGTCTACATATATTAATTTTTTTTTTCTTTTTCATTCTTATTCACGTACGGTTCTCATCTTCTTCCCCACCATAAACCCTAAATTTCGAGTACCATAGTAAACCCTAAAAGTCCTAATTATAAATTATCAACGAAATAAAACACAAGTAAAGTTAATTACTTAATTAATGGTGAAGGAATTATATGTTTTCCAATTTGCTTCCAAAGTAGAGATTGTGAGTACATTCTCTTTGACACTACTCTCAAATAGTGCTCTCTCTTATATCTCTTCGTGAGAAAATAAAAATCGAGATGATTAACTTAAAGGGGTGTATTGGTTATAGAATTTTTTTTAGACTTTTAATGTTTGGGGGTATTCAATTTGGATTTTCAAAAGTCATTAAAAATTCTGAGGTATTCAATACAGATTTTAAAAAGTCTTAAAAAATCTTTAAGTATTCAATAGTCTATGGATTTTCTTTGATTCTCTTCCAAAATATAAATATATTTCACTCTCCAAAATCTCTTCTAATAACCAGAGATTTCTACGAATTTTAAAAGGTCTTAAAAATCTTTAGGTATTTAACAATCAATAGACTTTCTTTGATTCTCTTCCAAAATAAATATGGAAATTTTTTCCCTTCATCCTCCCCTCGCCGGGGATCCCCGTCCCATGGGGATTCCTTGTTCCCCGCCTAATTATTATTTTATCTCATTTTTTAAATATAAAATAATACTCCATCCGTCCCCAAGTAATCTTCTCATTTTTTTTTTGAATGGTTTAAGAAAGTGTATTTGTTTATTAATATATGATGGGTCACATGTTGACTTTTGGGATAAAGTAATGAATAGTATTGAAAAGTGAATTGAATGGGTGACACTTTGATAATATTGTATGAATTTGAAGGTTAAAGTTTATATGCAGTAGAATGTTGTTTTTGTCATTTATGGAATGAGAAGTTTATTGGGGGATGACCCAAAAAGGAAAGAGAGAAATTTACTTAGGGACGGATGGAGTATTTAAATTAAAAAATTTAATCATACACAACAATTACTTTAAGTTGGTGTTAAAAAAAACTAATTTAAACAATTTGAAGAACCTCTAATTCTAATATTTTTAATTAAGATATATACTGAAGTGAAAATTATATAATTTAGAACTAATAACTTAATATTAAATAAAATAAAGATGTAATTTTGATTAAATAGTTAATTGAGTAGAAAATTATGAAATATTTATTTGTAATTTACTTTTAAATTAAAAAAATATACATATATATTAATTATATAAAAAATAATGCAGGTCCCCACGGGAAACGAGGTGGGGATCCCCAGGGCTGGGAATACTATCCCGATCCCTGCCTACGGGGCAAAAAAATTCCCCGTCCCCGTTTCCTTCGGGGATTCCCCGCCCCGAACGGGGCGGATCCCCACGTACGGGGATTAGGATTCTCCACCCCGCTGCCAAGTTTATTCTTCAAAAAATATAAATAGATTCTACTCTCCAAAATCTCTTCTAACAACCAGAGACTTCTAATGAGGGCGAGGTATAACGGTGATGAAAATGAGAATAATAATGATGAAAAATAATCTTTTTTTAAGGGATAGTAACAAATAGGTTCAAAATATGTAGTGTTATTAAGTGTTAGTGCTATACTTTTTAAAAATAGCATTTTGGTTAAAAAAAAAGTGTGGGCCCTCCTTCCTTTTTCACTATTTTGGCCACTCGCCCGATTTTTAGTCCTGCCCAACCATCCCCTTTTTATTTTTTTATTGTTTTATGTCTTCAGATTTTTATAACTTTTCAGGCTTTTTTTATTCAAATTTAAAAGATCTGTGTGCAATTTTTTTTTATTTTACAGTTTTAATACTTATTTGTGTATTTTTATTGAGTATTCAAAATTCTAATACAAAACTTTTTTTATTTTACAGTTTTAATACTTATTTGTGTATTTTTATTGAGTATTCAAAATTCTAATACAAAACTTTTTTTATTTTACAGTTTTAATACTTATTTGTGTATTTTTATTGAGTATTCAAAATTCCAATACAAAAGTTTATGTGCAAAATATCGTTGCAAAAAAAATTATTTGAAATCTACACATAAAAACTTTACAAATACAAAAAATAGTCTGCAAAAAATGTATTTGAATTCTACAAACCAAAAATCCTAAATTATTACATGTCTTGAACACTGAAAATTCTAAAATACAAATTAAAGTGTGCAAAAAAAAGTTTGCAGAAAAAAGTGTGCAGAAAAATTCTAAATATTATATTGTCTTCATCTTCAATTTTTGGTCTCTTTGTTTTCCCACTGCTTCTTGTTCTTCTTCTTCTCAAGATATCATAAAAAAATATATATATATCTGATTTCAAAGAGACATATGCATTCTTCACATCTTGATTCATGTATACACACGTACATACATATGCATACACCAAAAAAACAAACCAAAACATACATATATACCCAATCAATGGTGTTTTAACACAAATCTAATGCCCATTAACAATATTTCCTGATCGAAAACCCTAGGTCGGCGGAGCGGCACGGCGCAGCTCGAAACCCTAGGTCGGCGGCGCTCATGCGGGAAAACCTCCGCCTCATTCGTCTCTCTCGTCGCGACAGTGGAACGCCTCCATCTAGAAAGCCACTACCGCCGCCTGGAGTGAATAAAGTCATCGTCTCCTTCGTCTTCCTCGTCGCGACGGAGGAGCGCCTCCATCCAGATCGAAAACCCTAGGTCGACGGCGCCCCCGTAAAACCCTAGGCCGACGACGCTCGCGTGGAGAAGCCTCTGTCTCTCTCGTTGCGACGGTGGATCGGAAGGGTGGTGCTTGTGTGTGTGGTTGGAGAGAGAGAGAGAGAGAGCTTGTGTGTGTGGTTGTAGAGAGAGAGAGAGAAAGAGTTGTGGAAATGAATTTGATAATGTGGGAGAGAGAGAAAATAAGGGGGGGGGGGGGGAGTGGGCGGACGCGCTTTATGCGTGGGAGTGGGGGATTTTTTTTCCAAAAGTGTATTTTGTGGGCCCTTTTGAAACAAAATGGTATTTTGAAAAAGGTTAGGACTATAGCTTAATATCACTATATTTTTTTAACTAAACTATAATAATTCCTTTTTTTAAATAACGTTTTTTTGTTTTTTTTTTTGTTTTCTAAACAATTTGGATAACCTTTTTTTTATATACAAGTGTGTTTCATATATCTTTTCATCTCAATGGTTCCAGCGCCAGAGTCTATTGAAATCCATGTAAATCAATAAAAAAAGTGTATTTCACAATCCTGTAAAGTCTATGAAATCCAAGTAAATCAATTAAAAAAGTCAGTCAAACTCTGCATGGAGTTTATAGATTTTCTAAATCCACGGACTTTTTAAAGTAAAAAAAAAAAATCTATAAGTGAAACAACATAAATATTTCCACTACAAAAATATCACATTTTTGCAACGGAATTTTGTAACGGACACAAATTCCATTTCTAAAATAGGAATTAACGACATATTTTGAGACGGAAACAATCCTTTAGTCACTACAAGATAACGACGGACTTGGAAATCCGTTACTATATTCATCGTTAATCCTGATAGATTAGTGACAGATTTTGAAATTCTCACTAATTTTAACCACGGATTTTGAAATCTGTACACTAATCCAAAGATATTTAGGACAAATTACAAAATCTGCCTTTAATTTTGTACAATTAAAAAATGTCTCAATTTTAATAAATATATAATTAAATGCATAAAATGATTACATTATAAATTTATAAGTAGTCTAAATCAAGAAATTTACAAAAAAAAAAAAAAAAAAATTGGTGAAAATATTTATATAAACAAATTAGAAATAAAAATAAATAAATTAGATGAATTGTAAAAAAGAAAATGACCCAATTTGAATATATATACAATTAAATGCATAAGAATTATCAAACTATAAATTTATAAGTAGTATAAATCAAGAAATTTACAAATAAAAAAAAAATGTTGGTGAATATATTTATATAAACAAATTAGAAATAAAAAAGAATTAATTAGATATATTTAAAAAATAACTTAATTTGGATACATACACAATAAAATATATAAAAATTATAAATTATAAATTTTTAAGTAGTCTAAATCATTAAATTTACAAAATAAAAAAAATTGGAGAAAATATTTATATAAACAAATAAGAAACAAAAAAGAATTAACTAAAATAATTTTAAAAAAGTGACTCAATTTGGATACACACACACACACACACACACACACACACACATATATATATATATATATATATACAATTAAATGCATAAAAATGATCAAATTATAAATTTTAAAGTAGTTTAAGTCATTAAATTTTTAAAATTTAAAAAAAGTTCGTAAAAAATTTTATGTGAACAAATTAGAAACGAAAAATAATTAATTAGATGAATTTAAAAAAATGACTCAATCTAAATACATATACAATTAAAAGCATTAAAATGATCAAACTATAAATTTCTTAGTAGTCTATATTATTAGTTTATACAATTGAAAAAAAATTAGTGAAAACATTCATATAAACAAATTAAAAACGAAAATGAATTAATTAGATAATTTTTTAAATTGACTTAATGTGGATATATATATATATATAATTAAATGCATAAAAATAACGAATGAAGGACGTGTCCAAGTGGAACACGTCTCCTTCGTGGCCCTGGAGGTTAGCTGAACCAATAACCCGACTGCATAAATTTGTGCACAAAACCTCTTAACCACGACTTCTTAAGTTACGTCAGGAAAAACTCTTTGCTAGAAATCTAAAATGAGTACAAAGCATTAAGGCTCACACTTTCCCACTCAAACATAATTAGATAGGTATCCAACTGAAAAACATCAACGCTGTTAGTAAGTATGATATTTGACCATAACCCCACTTAGTAGGTATCCAATTTTATTGTACAATTAATTTATACTCAATATGTATTTTTAAATAGAATTAATTATTTTATTAACACGCATAGTTTCTCGGTATTAATTATTCATTCAAAAATATTAATTGTTAGTGTGAAGGATCAAATGTGAAGTATGAAATCTATTAGGCTTAATTCAATAGGAGGCTAAGTTGATAAAGTGTTAGCCGTGTGAGTTAGTGAATTTGGGGTACCAGAGGAGTTGGACCAGATGAGGTTGACCAGAGAAGCCTGATCAGAGAAGTCTGGCAGGAGAGCTATCAGAGGAGGTCCATCAGAGAAGTCTGGCCAGACGAGTCTGGTAGATGAGTCATCAGAGGAGGTCTATCAGAGGAGGTCTGGGACCAGAGGTCATCTGGTGAAAGTGGCCAGAGCCAGAGGAGGTCTTGTCATCTGATCCTGAAGTCTGTTATTAGCGAAGTACACCAAATTGAAGCTAATTTGATGGCGGTTCTAACTGAATCAACTATGGCGGTTATTAGAGTCGTTAGCCAGCTGGATAACTACCTTTACTTTGAGTTTGTTACAACTGAATCGAATCTAGGGTTCGTTTTCAATCTCTGTATCTATAAAAGGGGCTTCTCAGCTGAGAGAAGTAACTTCATCATTTTTAGCGCAAACACTGTGAGATTGTGTGATTGTAACTTGTAACTTCCAATTCCTTTCTTAGTGAAAACACTATCCTCTCGGATCCCGTGGACGTAGGAGCTTTATCTTCGAACCACGTAAACTGGTGTTCTTGTTGGTTTTTCAATTTCGATCTTATTGCTTTCATATTCCAATTCCTGGAAACAAGTTTTCTTGTGAATCCAAAATCGATTAACAAGTGGCACCGTCTGTGGGAAGCAATCATGGCTGCAACTAAGTTCGACATTGAGAAGTTCACGGGGAAGAACGATTTCAGCTTATGGAAGATCAAGATGAAGGCCCTCCTGGTACACAATGGGTTGTACGAAGTCTTGTTGCCACCGGCTCAGGTGGCTTCTGGAACAAATCCGGCGAAGGTGGAGGAGAACAAAAGGAAGGCACACAGTGCGCTTATCTTGTGTCTTGGGGACAAGCCATTGAGGGAAGTATCGAAGGAGGAAACCGCTCTTGGGATCTGGAATAAGCTGGAGCAGTTATACCAGACCAAGTATGTTACGAACAAGTTATACATGAAACAAAAGCTTCAAGTCTTCAAAATGAGTGAAGATAAGAATCTTGGTGATCAGTTGGACGAGTTCAACAGGTTGGTGGATGATCTGGAGAGTCTGGATGTTACTATTGATGATGAAGACAAGTCATTGATGCTGTTGAATGCTCTACCTAAGTCTCTGGAAAATTTCAAAGATGCCTTGTTATTTGGAAGACAAGATCAGGTGATGTTTGATGATGTTCAAACTGCCCTGAAAACCAAGTTTCTACAGATCCAAACTGATGGGAAGAAGCCTGCTGAAGGATTGAATGTTCAATCCAAGAAGAAGAAGGGGTTTCAGTCCAAGAAGAAGGATGGTGGAAAAGGGAATAAGGGTGGGAAGAAGTCTGATTTGGTTGAGAAGAGGAAGTGTTTCACTTGCCATAAGGAAGGTCATCTGAGAAAGAATTGCCCTGAGAGAAAGAAGAAAGATAATCAAGGTGATCAAGATGGAGATGCAGCTGTTGTGGAGGTTGAAGGATATGATAGTGCAGAGGTCTTGATGGTTAGTCATGAGAGACTAAGTCAAGAGTGGGTCCTGGACTCAGGGTGTACTTTTCATATATGTCCACATGAAGACTGGTTTCTGGATCTTGAGAAGATTGATGGAGGTCTTGTTCTTTTGGGTAATGATGAGAGCCGTAGAGTGCAAGGATCTGGTTCTATCAAGATCAAGATGTTTGATGGAGTTGATAGGATCTTATCTGATGTCAGGTTTGTTCCTGAGTTGAAGAGAAATCTTGTTTCTCTTGGTACTTTGAATTCTAAGGGTTTTGAATTCAAGATAGAAGAAGGAGTTCTGTCAATAACCAAGTCTGGAAGAATTGTTATGAGGGGTATGATCAAGAATGGTTTGTACACTTTGATTGGAAGAACTGTAACAGGGCCAGCTGATGTTACCATGGAGTCTTCTGATGTTAACTTGTGGCACAAGAGATTGGCACATATTGGTGAGAATGGCCTGGTGGAGTTATCCAAGAAGGGAGCAATCCCTGGGAAGAGGATATGTAAGCTGGAATTCTGTGAGAGGTGTGTTCTTGGGAAATCAAAGAAGCAAGCATACCAGAAAGGGAAGCATACCACCAAGGAGGTTATGGATTACATACATTCTGATGTATGGGGACCAGCAAGGGTGTCCACTCATGGTGGAGGCAGGTATTTCCTTACCCTTATTGATGATTATTCCAGAAAGGTTTGGGTTTACATTCTTAAACAGAAGAGTGATGCCTTCTCTAAGTTCAAAGAATGGTTAGTTGAACTTGAGAATAAGAGGGGCAGGACTATTAAGCACTTAAGGACTGATAATGGGCTTGAATTCCTATCAGAGGAGTTTCAACAATTTTGTAGGGAGAAGGGTATTACTAGGCATAAAACTGTTCCTTCTAACCCCCAGCAGAATGGTCTAGCAGAGAGAATGAATAGAACTATTCTGGAAAGGGTTAGGTGTATGTTATCTGATGCTCATTTACCTAAGAGTTTTTGGGGGGAAGCTGTTAACACAGTTGTTTATCTCATTAATAAAGTGCCATCATCTGCTATTGAGTTTAAAACCCCAGATGAGGTCTGGTATGGAAAGATATCAGATTACTCAAAGTTGAAAGTTTTTGGGTGCCTAGCTTATGTTCATGTGAGGCAAGACAAACTTGAACCTAGAGCTTTAAAATGTATCTTTATTGGGTATCCAAAGGGTGTTAAGGGGTATAAGCTGTGGTGTTTAGAGCCTGGGAACCAGAAGTGTATTACCAGTAGAGATGTTGTGTTTAATGAATCACAGATGGGTTACAAGTCTGGTGGAGGTGATAATGGATCATCAGCTGAAGAGATGGATGGTGTTATTTCTGAGCCAATTACTCAAGTTGAGGTGGAGCCTGATCATGATAAACATGATAGTGCATCTGGTTCTGAACCAGAGCAGGAAACAGGAGAGAATGGGTCATTAGATAAGGATAGTGCACCTGCAGAAGAGGAGGAAGAAGTGCCAGAAGCAGACTTGAGAAATTATAGTCTGACAAGAGACAGATCCAGAAGACAAATACAGCCTCCAGCAAGGTTTGGCCGTGTGGATCTGGTCTCCTATGCACTTGTTACAGCAGAGGCCATAGAGTACCAAGAACCTAAAAGTTACAAGGAAGCCCTTGAGTGTGATGATAGGGAGTCATGGATTATAGCCATGACAGAAGAGATGGAGTCTCTTAAGAAGAATCATACTTGGATTCTTGTTGATAAGCCACCTAGGCAGAAGCTAATCAGTTGTAAATGGTTGTTTAAAAGGAAGCTTGAATCTGGTGTGAAAGATCAAGTGAGGTTTAAAGCCAGGTTAGTTGCCAGAGGATTTACTCAGAGAGAAGGAATTGATTACAATGAGGTATTCTCACCTGTGGTTAAGCATTGTTCAATCAGATTACTTCTCAGTAGAGTTGTTCAAGAAGATCTGGAGCTACAACAACTTGATGTCAAGACAGCTTTTCTGCATGGGGATCTTATTGAGAGTTTATACATGCAACAGCCAGAAGGGTTTGTTGAACCAGAGGGAGAAGGGAAGGTGTGCCTGCTCAAGAAATCATTGTATGGCCTCAAGCAAAGTCCAAGACAATGGCACAAGAAGTTCAATGAAGTTATGCTATCCATTGGGTTTGTAAGAAGCAAGTATGATACTTGTGTATACCTGGAAAGGCAAGGTGGTGATGTGATAGCCTATCTTCTGATTTATGTAGATGACATGCTTATTGCCAGTAAAAGTCTTCTGAAGATTCAGAGTATCAAAAGGAAGCTAAGTGCTAGATTTGATATGAAGGATTTGGGAAATGCTAAAAGGATTCTTGGAATGGATATTCTTAGGGACAGAAAAGCTGGAAGACTATTCTTATCCCAGAAGAGTTACATTGAGAAGGTCCTGAAGAGGTTTAACATGCATGAGAGTAGAGCTGTGGCAACTCCTCTGGGACAACAGTTCAAATTATCTAAGGAAATGGAACCAAAGTCTGATGAAGAGAAGAAGACTATGATGAAAGTACCTTATGCAAGTGGGGTTGGAAGCCTGATGTATGCTCTGGTCTGCAGTAGACCAGACTTAGCTTATTCATTGAGTATGGTGAGCAGATACATGGCTAATCCTGGAAGATTACATTGGGAAGCTTTGAAATGGATATTCAGATACCTCAAAGGGTCATCTGATTTGGGTTTGATGTTTGAGAGGATGACTGACCAGAAGAGTCCATTGGAAGGATTTGTAGATTCTGATTTTGCTGCTAATCTGGATACCATAAGATCTTTAACAGGGTATATCTTTACACTTTACAATACTGCTGTAAGCTGGAGATCTGTTCTGCAGAGTGGAGTTGCATTATCTACTACAGAAGCAGAGTTTGTTGCAGTGTCAGAGGCTGTTAAGGAGGCTTTGTGGTTGAAAGACATTATCAAGGATTTTGGGATAAGTCAAAGGGCTGTGGTCATTCATTGTGATAACCAGAGTGCAGTTCATCTGGTTAAACATCAAGTATTCCATGAGAGATCAAAGCATATTGATGTAAGGTTGCACTTTGTAAGGGAAATCATTGACAAGGGAGTGGTTCTGATCCAGAAGATATCTATAGATGACAATGCTGCAGATATGTGTACAAAGTCTTTACCAGGGACGAAATTCAAATTCTGTGTTGAATTGGTAAAGATAAGTGTATGAGATGTTCCTTAGGCCCTAGCTGGAGCATGGAGGAGAGGAGGAGAGGATTGATACTTCTCATCTGAGGTGGAGAATTGTGAAGGATCAAATGTGAAGTATGAAATCTGCTGGGCTTAATTCAATAGGAGGCTAAGTTGATAAAGTGTTAGCCGTGGGAGTTAGTGAATTTGGGGTACCAGAGGAGTTGGACCAGATGAGGTTGACCAGAGAAGCCTGATCAGAGAAGTCTGGCAGGAGAGCTATCAGAGGAGGTCCATCAGAGAAGTCTGGTCAGACGAGTCTGGTAGATGAGTCATCAGAGGAGGTCTATCAGAGGAGGTCTGGGACCAGAGGTCATCTGGTGAAAGTGGCCAGAGCCAGAGGAGGTCTTGTCATCTGATCCTGAAGTCTGTTATTAGTGAAGTACACCAAATTGAAGTTAATTCGATGGCGGTTCTAACTGAATCAACTATGGCGGTTATTGGAGTCGTTAGCCAGCTGGATAACTACCTTTACTTTGAGTTTGTTACAACTGAATCGAATCTAGGGTTCGTTTTCAATCTCTGTATCTATAAAAGGGGCTTCTCAGCTGAGAGAAGTAACTTCATAATTTTTTAGCGCAAACACTGTGAGATTGTGTGATTGTAACTTGTAACTTCTAATTCCTTTCTTAGTGAAAACTCTATCCTCTCGGATCCCGTGGACGTAGGAGCTTTATCTTCGAACCACGTAAACTGGTGTTCTTGTTGGTTTTTCGATTTCGATCTTATTGCTTTCATATTCCGATTCCCGGAAACAATTTTTTTGTGAATCCAAAATCGATTAACAGTTAGACTATGGAGTGATAGCTGCAGACGTGTAAAAAAAAGAGTACTGACATAAATGTTGAGACTTGAGAGAGACATAAATAGATATGGAGGCATCACTTATCATACCATATTAGTAAATATATTTGTTGATGTTGTTGGTAGTGAAGTATTCACTATTTACTTTGAAACAACATGAATTTGCCCTTTCTTCTCATTGACCAACACTTTATGATCAAATGTTGTCTTAGATGTTTTAACATGCAGGATGAAGATCTAGAAGGATCTACAAGGTTCTGGAATTATCAATGTTGCAGTGAATGTTGCTTAACATTGGTAGCAACATGAGCAGTTACGGGTTCTAGAAGAATCTACAAGGATCTACAAGGGCCTACACGTTTCAGACTTATCCAGGACGTTTTAGAACTATCTAGATCAGGCGGTTGCATCAAGAAGCATGAAGAATAAAGAAAGAGACGTGGGACAACTTAAAGATCATGGAGGCAGTTACAAAGAGAAGTTATTTTTGGATTGAAGACTTCTGCCTATAAATAGAGGCCGAATCTTTCAGTACCAAGTGTGGAGTAAACGAGTACACCTACTCTAGTGTTGATCCTGAGTTTAAAGGTGATAGGACAGTTATTCCAACGTTTATGTTATGCCTTGAAATAGAGTTTTTCACGCATAGCTTGTGATCGAACATATATCCATAGATAGTGAGATCATTGATATATAGTGAGATCAATTTTGACGGTGTATTATGTTATACACTTAGCCAATTTAGATTTGATAGGTGATATCGAGTCTTGTTTCTGTTGTGAACGATTATACTGTTCACACAACTTTTGTATCACTAATCTTTTTATAGTGAACCTTTCGCCATAAGGCTAGCACAAACTATTTATGATAGTTTGTGTTAAAAAGTATTCCATCTTACAATAGTGTGTTTTAGTCTTCCGCTGTATTCGTTTTATATTCTGATTTACCAGATTGTTGTAAGAAGTGCTTTAACATTTGTTACAACATCTGCACTTTATAACACACGCACACTTTCAATTGGCACCAGAGCCATAAACTTGATATACTAAGTTTAGATCCTGAGTTTTTAAGTGTGTCTTTTGCTATGGAATATCCTGTAAACACCCCACTTAGGCCTCCTATACTAGATGGAAATAACTATGCCTATTGGAAACCTAAGATGCGCATGTACATCAAGTCTATTGATGAACGTTCTTGGAGAAGTGTTCTGACCGGTTGGGAATGGCCCAGAAATCAAGCAGATGATGATGGCGAGACAAGAGTCAAACGGGAGATTGAATGGACAAATGAGGAGACCACGACGGCAAGCTACAATTCCAAAGCTCTCAATGCTATCTTTACCTCTGTTGATGTATCTATGTTCAAGATTATATCAACATGTACTACGGCTAAAGATGCATGGGAGAGGCTTCAAGAGCACTGTGAAGGAAGTGGAAGTGTTCGAAGGACCAAACTTCGAATGCTTGGGACCAAGTTCGAGAATCTAAGGATGAAGGATGATGAGACAATCACGGCGTACAATGAGAGGCTGAGTGAGATTGTCAACGAATCACACGCACTTGGTGATCCAATTTCCAATGTACGAGTTGTACACAAAATTTTGCGATCTGTTCCTAAACGATTCGATGCAAAAATTTGTGCTATTGAAGAAGCCAAGGACACTGACACTTTAAGTCAGAATGAACTTGTAAGTATTCTCAAAACATATGAGATGAACACAACTCAATCTGATGATACAAGTGAAGGAAAGAAGGTTGTTGTTTTCAAAGGTGAAACATCACTCAACACTGAAAATCAGCCCTTTGTGACTGAAGTTGAGTCTGATGAAGATGTTCTAGATCAATGTTACAACACTCCTGAGCACATTGCCCTCCTTACAAAGAAATTCAATTCCTACCTGAAGAAGAAACTGAATAGATCCAGAGGAAATGGTCAACAGAGAACTCCTTTCAACAATACACCATCAGACCCAGAGAAAAGGAAGGATCAGAATCAATCAAGGCAATTCAGAGGTAATAAATCAAGGTATGATCCTGAATTTAGAAAATCAGTTAGATGTGATGCATGTACTAGATTTGGACAAATGAGTGTGCAAATACCAGGTTAAGACAAAAACTGAATTTTAGTGTTACCTTTAGTGATGACTCAGATGATGATGAACCTGAAGGTTCTAAAGATGAGGAACTAGCTTTTTCTGCAAGAATTGATTATGATGATTCTTTAGATAATGATCTGGATGATCTTGACACTGGTGTTGTTTCCAATGTTATAACATCAGAAATAACATTTGTCAAAAATCATTCAGATTTGAACTGTTTTAATGGGTGTGTTGATGAGGCAGGTTCTAATGACATAAGGGATGATGATTCCAGTATAGCCAAAGAGAATGATGATCTCAGAGAGACTGTGACAAAGTTAGAAGTCATTCTAACAAGGAAGGATTTAGAAATTTCTAAGCTAAAGGAAGAATTGAAAAATTCTACCTTAAGTTTTAAGAAATACTCTAAAAGTTCTTCCATTGTAAGTGACTCCTTAACTACTGGACAGTCTAATAAACATGGTTTGGGCTATTATGGTGAGACTACATCTAAATTAGTGAATAATCCTGTAAAATTTGTTAAGGGAAAAACTGAGTTTTTTGCCAAAACAAAAATACATGAGACTGAAAAACCTGTGAAGAAGTATGTGTGTCACTACTGTTCTGAAATTGGTCATATTCGTCCTTACTGTCAAAAGTTGAAAAGGGATCTAGAAATTCAGAAAGTGTTGTCTGAAATGTCTTCACATTCTAAGAAACACTGGTCAAAATCTGCTAAGAAAAAGAAAGAACATGTTACATGTAATGTCGTTCAAACTTCTCTGAAAGCATGTGTTCCTGATCTATGGTACTTTGACAGTAGTTGTTCTAGACACATGACTGTTCATGTTAAATACTTGTCTGACTATGAACCTTATAATGGTGGAACTGTTACATATGGTGGTGGATCAAAAGGTAAAATCATTGGAAAAGGGACCTTAAATGTTGAAGGTTTTCCTAAACTTAATAATGTTTTGCTTGTTGATGGTTTACTTTCTAATCTTCTTAGTATAAGTCAACTATGTGATGACAATTTGCATGTTAAATTTGATAAAGATTCATGCTATGTTCTAAACAAGGATAACAAGTGTCTAATGACTGGAAATATGTCAGCAGATAATTGTTATCTAATTGGAACAAACAAAGTATGTCATTTGTCAAATTGTGATGAGAATGTCCTATGGCATCAAAAACTTGGACATGCAAATTATAGATTCATGCAAAAATTAGTTAAGTCTGAAGCAGCGAGAGGTTTACCAAAACTGAAGATTGTTGCACCCACTGTATGTGGTCCATGCCAAAAAGGTAAGCAGGTAAGAGTGCCGCATAAAATGCTATCACATTGCATGACACATCGTTGTTTTGAATTACTGCATATGGATCTTATGGGTCCTATGGAAACTGAAAGCATTGGTGGTAAGAAATATTCACTAGTTGTGGTAGATGATTACTCTAGATTTACATGGATTGAGTTCTTAAGAGAGAAATCTGAAACATTTGATGTTTTTAAAACTCTTTACAAAAGATTTAAAACTGTTTTCAACTTGAAAGTAAGCAGGATTAGATCTGATCATGGCAGAGAATTTGAAAATAGCATGTTTTCAGAATTCTGTAATAAGAAAGGAATTGTCCAAGAATTTTCTTCTCCTAAAACTCCACAACAAAATGGGATAGCTGAAAGGAAAAATAGAACTCTTCAAGAAATGGCAAGAGTAATGCTTACTTCAAAAAATCTTGCAAAGAAATTTTGGGCTGAAGAATTGAATACAGCATGCCATATTGCTAATAGAGTCTATTTTAGATTTGGAAGCAATAAAACCCCATATGAGATCTTGAACAATAAGAAACCGAATGTGAAATATTTTCATGTTTTTGGTTGTGTGTGTTACATTCTGAATGATAGAGATCAACTGCACAAGTTTGATTCTAAGAGTGATAAAGGTTTTTTCTTAGGTTATTTTAGAAATAGTAAAACCTATAGAGTCTACAACCTTAGAACTAACACTGTTCAAGAATTTGTGAATATTGTTTTTGATGTTGACAGGAATCTGATAGATGGAAATGACACTGAAGATGTGACTGATGTTACTGATGTTCCAAAAGAATCACTGAAAACAGAGAATGTTACACCAAATGTTGCAGCATCTGGTTCAACATCACCTGTAGATTCAGTTGATACTTCACAGAACAATCAGTATACACCAAAGAAGAATCCAGCTACTTGGATTACCAAAAGTCATCCTTCAAATCAGATTATTGGAGATGCTTCAGTTGATGTTCAAACAAGAAGAAGAGTAAGTGCAAATCGTGTTGATATGGTAAGGTCTGTGTGCATATCTTCAATATGCAATATTGTGAATGCTCAGTGTTACTATTATGAAATTGAACCTAAAAATGTTACAGAAGCATTAAAAGATGAAAATTAGATTAATGCTATGCATGAAGAACTTAATCAGTTTGAAAGAAATGATGTTTGGTCATTAGTTCCAAGACCTGATGATGTCAATGTCATTGGAACTAAATGGATCTTTAAAAACAAAATTGATGAGTCTGGTAACATAATTAGGAACAAAGCTAGATTAGTTGCATAAGGTTACACTCAAGTTGAAGGTATTGATTTTGATGAAACATTTGCACCTGTTGCTAGGATAGAGTCCATTAGACTGTTACTAGCAATTGCATGTTACATCAACATTAATCTTCATCAAATGGATGTAAAAGCTGCATTTCTGAATGGCATATTAATTGAAGATGCATTTTTTGAACAACCTAAAGGTTTTGAAAACCCACAGTATCCTGATCATGTGTACAAACTAAAGAAAGCCTTGTATGGTCTCAAACAAGCTCCTAGAGCTTGGTATGGTAGACTTACTGACTTTCTGTTGCAATTTGGTTTCATAAGAGGAGAGGCTGATAGAACCTTGTTCATTAAAAATTCTGGAGAAGACTTGTTAATAGCCCAAATATATGTTGATGACATTGTTTTTGGTTCAACTTGTAACATTATGTTAAACAAGTTTGTTGAAGCAATGACAGCAACATTTGAGATGAGCATGGTAGGTGATTTGAATTACTTTCTTGGACTTCAAATCAAACAAACTGATAATGGTATTTTTCTTCTCTCAGAGTAAGTGTGCAAAGAATTTAGTGAAAAGGTTTGGTTTAGAAAGCTCAAAAGTCATGAAAACTCCTATGGGATCTACACAAAAGTTGTGTAAAGACACTGTTGGTCAAGATGTTGATCCAACTTTGTATAGATCCATGATAGGTAGTCTTCTGTACTTAACTTCAAGCAGGCCTGATATTATGTATAGTGTATGTGTTTGTGCCAGGTACCAAGCTTGTCCCAAAGAATCTCATTTGAATGCAGTCAAGAGAATCATAAGATATGTGGCTGGTACAACTGATCTTGGTATATGGTATACCAAAGACACAAGCAGTGTACTTGTTGGATATAGTGATGCTGATTGGGCTGGAGATATTGATGATAGGAAAAGCACGAGTGGTGGTTGTTTTTACATGGGTAACAATTTGATTTCATGGCATAGTAGAAAACAGAATTGTGTATCACAATCTACTGCAAAGTCTGAGTACATTGCAGCAGGTAGTTGTTGTACACAACTTCTTTGGTTGAGTAAAATGTTTAGTGATTATGGTTTAGAGAGTGACACTTTAACTGTATTTTGTGATAACACTAGTGCTATCAACATTTCGAAAAATCCAGTTCAACACTCACTTACTAAACACATAAGTATTAGACATCATTTCATAAGGGATCTTGTAGAGAAGAATATTGTGAAGTTAGAATACATACCCACTGAAAATCAATTTGCTGATGTGTTTACTAAAGCATTAGACCATGAGAGATTCTCATTTTTGAGGAAATCTCTTGGTATGTGCACAATCTGAGTAACTGAGAAGCGGATGTTGTTATGTTTGCTAAAACATCCATAACAACATCAGGGTATTTGCATGTTCTAATTAAAACTTGTTCTTGTATTTTGTTTCTTAATTTCTTTGAAAAATAAATCTGAACTAAGTATGTTTGTTGTGTAAAAATAAAAAGGAATCACTCTTCTCAAACGCATAAAAAGGTTTTGAAAAAGCACATCAAGATGTAACTAATTCACTGAGTAACTATGGAGCACGGAGTTCGCTACTACGATGTCTTCTTTTCAAAAGGTGATTAGTAAAACATCAACATGTCACAAATCCATTGAGTAATTATGGGGCACAGAGTTCGCTGCTACGATGCACTCTCTTGAAAAGATGGATCAATGTGAATAAAAAGTGCTAAATTTTTTTGATAAAAAGTGCGACATTGGATATTAAAACCGATGTTGAAGTGTGTGTTCCAATTTTGAATACAACATCATATACAGTTCGTATTTATTTTTCTAAGTTATGGACCGATTTTTCAGGGATTTGTTTTTAAATTCCACATGCATAAACCCACGTTTTTTCAATTTATTCAAGTAGTCCATAATTTAGTGTGTTTAATTAATTAAATATCGGATTTTTTTTTACTCATGAAATAACCCACGATCTCTTATGGGGGAGTGGGTAGTTTCAACTGCTTAAAAATTCCAGAATATTCACTTTCATGGGTAATTAAAATAACTTCCGTTCTTTCTTCTATATATATTTCCTTCATGTCTTATGTTTAATTCTCAGTGTTCAGCATATGAGTGAAATTCAGATTTTTCGACTAAGTGTTGAAAATTGTGTGTTCACTTCTTAGGGTTTTAGTGTTATTTCTTTTAAATTTTATTTTTGCTTAATTTTACTATCTACTTAATGGCTGGAAATCAAAAGAAGTCCTCTCACAGTTCAAAAACTCGCGCAAACCCTTCAACTCCTTCACACTCGAATCTGAACCTTCTTGCAGAAATGGCCTCAAGCCAAAACCCAAATGCTGCCTCTGTTGCTCCATCATCGAGCACAGCACCTCCTACTACTCTAACCCATGTTCAAGCCTTTCCCGTAAACATCTACATCCCAAATGAAGCCACTGTCGATCAGCTGGAGATGATCGCACGCGGCATTGCACAAAGCCTTCAAGGAAGCCCTGTGGTTCCCAAACTAACCATTGGCTCTATTGAAGTAGATGTTGCATCCTACTTGAACCAACCTCAAAACCCTTCTCCTACTGTTCATGTCGGAGGTCCTTCTTCGACTGTACAATCAGAAAATCCTAAATCCTCTAGCCAAGCCAAAAGCCCTACTGCTAATGTTTCAAAGAGTGTTGAAACAGGTGATCAGGCTACAAAGGAGACCCCCACTGTCAAGGAAACTGTTGCTGAAGAAACTAGGGAGAAAAGCCCTAATGCTGAAGTCCCTGATGTTGAAATGTCAGAGGAGGACAAAGAAGAATCACCCAAAACTGATTCTTCAATGTCTGAGGATTCTGAGCCGCTCCAATAGCCAAAGCTGTGAAGAAGAAGGGAGGCAAGAGGAAAAGGAGCCCTGTTCAATCAAGGAGGAGATCAGGTAGAGCAAAGAAGAGGGTGAACTATTCTGAAACTGTAAGGAAGAAGAAGGATGATGAAGGAGATGTTGCCACTCGACCTATTCGAGTGTTTTCAGAATCTGAAAAGGAGTCAAGCTCCAAAGACTCATCTGAGAAAGAGACTGATCAATCTGAAAGCCAGGAGAAAGAAGAAACTGATGAGAGTGATGTACCTATCTTTGAACTGAGGAGGAGAGCAAGAGTTGAGATGAGGACTAAGAGGAAGTTTGAGTATGCTACTGGTGGTGCTGGAACAAGTGCAGCAGCACCAGAACCTGAAGCTGATGACAGCAGTTCTGATAGTAGCTCAGACAAAACCAAAACTGATTCTGATCAAGGTAATGCATCTGAACACTCTGTTGAGCATGTTAGTTCTGATAATGATGATGATGAATCTTTAGACCAAAAGTTGGAAAGATTAAGGAAGAGAAATCTGTTAATTGAAAGAAAAATTAACATTGATGAGTTTGAATCTAAGGGTCTAGTTAGATTTTTAGAAGAGAGAAGTTTGATGCATGCTGTTACTTTTGCTGATGCATTTGTTACTGATTGGGTGTATGAGTTTTATGCTTGTCTGAGAAAGAACCAGGCTAGAAGGAATTCTAGGTGGTATGGTGTTGTAAGGTTTAAAGATAGGAGTGTTCCTTTTACTCCTAAGTTAATTAACCAGTTTCTGCATGTTGAGGATGTTGAGGAAGAAGATGTTCCTCATATGGATGAGATCATTACTGTTCTGACTGGGGGAAGAGTTAACAAATGGAAGAAGAATATGTTAGCTGCCTCATTAACCTCTCTGTATTCAGTATTACATAAGCTAGTAGTGTATAACTGGATACCCTCTACAAACTCCACAAAGGTGACCAGGGATCAAGCTGTACTGATGTACATAATTGGTGTGATGAAATTTTTTAACCTGGGCTTGGTTATTTTTCATCACATGATGAAGTTTGCTGGGAAGATCTCTGAGAAAGGCAACCTGCCTTACCCTGTGCTGATTTATGGATATTTGAGGAGTCACAACTTTATTCACAAAAGGAATGAGCTGTTGAGGGGGAGAGTTCATCTGATGGGCATATCTCACTATTTATTGTCTGGAAATAGAGTGTTAGACTTACCCCTGCAGGATAATGTTGAAGAAGAAGATGCAGAACCACACCAACCTGTTCCTGACCCTGCTCCTGCACAAGATGCTGCATAGAATGCTGAGAACATACCTAGCAACATTCCAGCTCCCACAACCTATTCTCTGATATCTCACCTGAGTTTATTCAAACTCAACTAAAGCACTTGCAGGACTCAATTGATGAACTTCAATTCCTGAAGAACTACTGGGAGAACCTCCTTTCTGCCACAATAGGGGGAGTACCAGTTGCTGCTGCTGCCAGGGGAGTTGAAATTCATGAGGTAAATGCTGATGAGCATGTTGCTGAGGTAGGTGGTGCAACTGGACCTGATGGAGGAGGTGCAGATGCTGCTGCAGATGTTGTTGCAAACTTTGCAACATTTGATATCCAGGAGGAAGCTGAACTATATGGTGATCTGCCTGACATCTCTGCCAAAGTTTGAAGTTATCTTAGAGACTGGAGGAAGCACAATTTATGGGGGAGCTTAGTGCAAGATGCTTGAAGCTGCAGCTGTATATTTTATACAGTGATATCAAGTTCCTCTTATGTGATTGCCTCTAAGTACTCTTGGTTGAGTTATGTTTTTTAATTATTGTTGCTATGATAGGATGTTTTTATTTTCTGAAAAGACAATATTATATTAGTTGTCAGGTTATTATATTAGAACTGTTAGGATTTATTTCAGTTAATTTTTGAAGTTGTAATTTGAATGGGTAAACATTATGTTACTCATTCTGTTGATTTTGATGAGCATCTATGATGATGTTCATTCTGTTTTGGTGAAATTAACTTAATGTTATTTCATCTTGTTTTTGGTGGTTCAACTTACAGTTGATCATCTTGTTTTTTGGCTGTTTTGCTACACAAGGTTGAAGAGATAAGTGTACAATACGATGTTGATCTCTATTGTACATACATCACTGACTTATATATTGAACTAATATATACATCAGGTGTGTTGTAGCAGAAAGGTCAAATTGGGGGAGATTGTTGATGTTGTTGGTAGTGAAGTATTCACTATTTACTTTGAAACAACATGAATTTGCCCTTTCTTCTCATTGACCAACACTTTATGATCAAATGTTGTCTTAGATGTTTTAACATGCAGGATGAAGATCTAGAAGGATCTACAAGGTTCTGGAATTATCAATGTTGCAGTGAATGTTGCTTAACATTGGTAGCAACATGAGCAGTTACGGGTTCTAGAAGGATCTACAAGGATCTACAAGGGCCTACACGTTTCAGACTTATCCAGGACGTTTTAGAACTATCTAGATCAGGCGGTTGCATCAAGAAGCATGAAGAATAAAGAAAGAGACGTGGGACAACATAAAGATCATGGAGGCGGTTACAAAGAGAAGTTATTTTTGGATTGAAGACTTCTGCCTATAAATAGAGGCCAAATCTTTCAGTACCAAGTGTGGAGTAAACGAGTACACCTACTCTAGTGTTGATCCTGAGTTTAAAGGTGATAGGGCAGTTATTCCAACGTTTATGTTATGCCTTGAAATAGAGTTTTTCACGCATAGCTTGTGATCGAACATATATCCATAGATAGTGAGATAATTGATATATAGTGAGATCAATTTTGACGGCGTATTATGTTATACACTTAGCCAATTTAGATTTGATAGGTGATATCGAGTCTTGTTTCCGTTGTGAATGATTATACTCTTCACACAACTTTTGTATCACTAATCTTTTTATAGTGAATCTTTCGCCATAAGGCTAGCACAAACTATTTATAATAGTTTGTGTTAAAAAGTATTCCATCTTGCAATAGTGTGTTTTAGTCTTCCGCTGTATTCGTTTTATATTCTGATTTACCAGATTGTTGTAAGAATTGCTTTAACATTTGTTACAACATCTACACTTTATAACACACGCACACTTTCAATATTAGTTTTCTTTGGGGGATTAGGAGGAATTCATACTTTAATTTCAATTATGTGTTTGATTTATGTAACATCGATTTGGGCCAGATAAGTGGTTATATGTATATTAACACATGCATGGAGGAACTAGGTTGAACTAATTGTTTTATAAACAAAAGAAAATTATTTATCAATTATATCCATCAAAACAAACAAGTCAACTGGAAACTTTAGGACATCGATGAATCATTATTTAACAAATATTCAATTATAATTCAATAAACTCACGAATCACGATCAGCCTTTGTTTCTCATATTTCAGGTGAGAGTACGTAGATGTATAGATCGCTAGCAAGAGTTTCTTGTTTGGACATTTGAACTTGCTCGAAGACCAAGTCTAGTAAGCGTACTATATCTGGCCGGTATTTATATTAACTTAATTAAGCTTTAATTAAATGTAAATAATAAAAGAAGATTTTTTGATATTTTTGAAAAGGCGAACTATATCATGAAATTAACGATTTTACTATGATCACTACAAAAAAAATACTGTTTTGCGACGAAATTTGCGACAGAAAATCCGTCGCAAACAGTGCTTTGGGACGGATTTTGCGACGAACACGTATCCGTTCCTAAAACAGCCGTAGCTAATTTTTGCGACGGATTTTGGCCGTCCGTCGCAAATTAACGACGTATCAATCCGTCGCAAAATTGGCGGGTCAGACCCGGCTGGGTCGCACAAAATTTGCGACGGCCAGTGGTCCGTCGCAAAATACCGATCCTATACAAAAAAAAAAAATGGCTTGCGTGGTTAAAGCCCGGGCACCCGTGGCGGGCACGGACCACCTTCTACATTAGTCTTATTAGGCCTTGAACAATTAATCCAAATTTGCGCCCAAGGGGAATCGAACACGGGACCTCTTGTGCAAGAGGAGGGGCCGCGCGCCACTAGGGCACTTGCTACTTTCGTTCATTTTTATGCAATTTATTGTATATGTATTCAAATTAAGTCATTTTTTTATAATTCATCAAATTAATTTCTTTTCGTATCTAACTTGTTTATAAAAATATTTTGTCCAACTATTTTTTTTTCGTAAAATTATTTATTTCGACAATGCGTAATTTTATAATTCGTTCATTTGTACACAATTAATTGTATATGTATCCAAATTGACTCATTTTTTTTTTCAAAATTCACCAAATTAATTCATTTTTGTTTCTCACTTGTTTTTATAAATTTTGTGGCCATTTTTTTTTTTTTTGGTAAAATTATTTATTTCGACTCCCATTTAAATTTATAATTCGTTCATTTGTACACAATTAATTGTATATGTATCCAAATTGACTCATTTTTTATTTTTCAAAATTCACCAAATTAATCCATTTTCGTTTCTCACTTGTTTTTATAAATTTTGTGGCTATTTAATGTTTTTTTGGTAAAATTATTTATTTCGACTCCCGTTTAAATTTATAATTTGTTCATTTGTACACAATTAATTGTATATGTATCCAAATTGACTCGTTTTTTTTTTAAATTCACCAAATTAATTCATTTTCGTTTATCACTTGTTTTTATAAATGTTGTGGCCATTTAATTTTTTTTTGGGTAAAATTATTTATTTCGACTCCCGTTTAAATTTATAATTCGTTCATTTGTACACAAGTAATTGTATATGTATCCAATTGACTCTTTTTTTTTTAAAAAAATTCACCAAATTAATTCATTTTCGTTTCTCACTTATTTTTATAAATGTTGTGACCATTTAAATGAAACTCACGAGGTATATAAATAAAACTCACGAGGTATATAAATGAAACCCACTAGGTATATAAATGAAACTCACGAGGTAATAATAGAACAACATGATCTAAGATCATGTATATGTTTGCTACAAGTAATTAATTAATTAACACTGAATTAGTAATATCTTTGTTGAAATACTATTTTGTAGCATCATTCCCGGTCACAAGGTTTCCGCCATTATTACAGAGATAATGAGGGATAATCTAGAGGAGAACGCAATGAAGTTCAAACTCGTCTCGTCGCAGCGGAATCAGTACTACTTGGATGAGTTTCGGGTATATATATGCAAATATTTTTAAACCAGTTAATTGGTTTAAAAATATTTGCATATATATACCCGAAACTCATCCAAGTAGTACTGCTTCCGCTGCGACGAGACGAGTTTGAACTTCATTGCGTTCTCCTCTAGATTATCCCTCATTATCTCTGTAATAATGGCGAAAACCTTATGACCGGGAATGATGCTACATAATAGTATTTCAAAATTGCCACTGTCATTGCCCTCCTCGACTCGCCTCCTCATCCCTCGGAGGCTGCTGACTGTCATTGCCACTGCCTTGTCCGCTCATCTATAATAAAATTCACGAATATTATTCGAAATACTTATATATTATTCACTAATATTACTAAACTAAAATCAAACAACTAATATTATTCAAATTACTCAACTAAAACAACTAATACATAATTCAAACTACCTACTCAACTAAATTCAATCAACTAAATTAAAATCAATCAACTAATATTATTTTGTAAAATTATTAAACTTAAATCAAGCAACTAATATTATTTAAAATCATTAAACTAAAATCAAACAACTAATATAATTCAAACTACCTACTCAACTAAATTCAATCAACTAAATTAAAATCAATCAACTAATATTATTTTGTAAAATTATTAAACTAAAATTAAAAATATAATATAAACTTAACAATTCAACTAAAATCAATTATAAACTTAATAAATTATAAACATGCTTTGAAATTAAATTTTAAACGATAAAAATGAAGAAAAATTACTATTTAATGAAGAAACGAGCACTCGGTGGAGACGGATTGGCTCTACAGCGACTGCACCCGACTTCTCCTTCCTTTTCTTCTCTTCTTCTTCTTCTTCTTCTTCCTCTTCCTCTTCCTCTTCCTCTTCCTCTTCCTCTTCCTCTTCCTCTTCCTCTTCCTCTTCTTCTTCTTCTTCTTCTTCTTCTTCTTCTTCTTCTTCTTCTTCTTCTCTCTATTTTTCCGCATGCATCGCTGCTTTTATAAGGGGGGGGGGGGGGGGAAGTGGCGACGGACAGGTTTCCGTCGCAAATTGCGACCGTTAAACTCTCAAACGGCGTCGTTTTTTGCAGATTTGCGACGGCTTGTCCTTCGCAAACTTGAAAATTAAATTTTTGCGACCGCCTTTCCGTCGCAAATCAGTCAAACGCGACGTTTCCCGAAAAGTCACGCAAAACCGGGTCAGATTTGCGATGGATAGTCCGTCGCAAATTCGAAGTTAACATTTGTGACAGACTCCACCGTCGCAAAATCAGTCAAATGGTCCGTTTCCCGAACGATCACTTTTAAACGGGTCATTTTGCGACGGAGAAGGCCGTCGCAAATTTCAATTTTGACTTTGCGACGACCTATCCTCCGCAAAATTTGTCGGTGTGCAACAAAGGTGGTGGGCCCTAGAATTTGTGACGGTCTTGCCCGTCGCAAAACTCTACATTTTGCGACGGCAGTACAATGCCGTCGCAAATGTTCTTTTTTTTTCAACGACTGTCTAAAATCCGTCGCAAATAGACGAAATTTGCGACGGATTGGTGTCCGTCGCAAATATTCCGTCGTTAATCACCGTCTTTTTTGTAGTGAATACTTGTTTTAGTATTAACATTGTATGATGGGAAAAACAACTATTATTGTTTATAGTTGCACAATTGATTCACATGGGACTTATTCTTCTGAATAGACAAAATAAAATTTGAATCAAATTTTATCGTAAAATTTATGTGCATTTTATGTGTAATTTTGAATAATATTTAGTTGTGTAATTAAAAAACAACTAATATTATTTTAAATTGTACAATACAACTGATTTATAGGATACTTACTCTTCTTAATTATAATTAAATCCAAAAGGTAAGTACTTCTATATATTCAGAATTCAATAATTATTTATGATATGATGAAATGCATGCTGCCGTTCAATTTAATTATAACTGTTTATTTTAATTTACCATGTAACCTTCAGCCGGCAATGATTCAACAAATTGGAAAAGCACAAACCAAACCAGGACAAAAATGAATATTATAAAGAAAACTAACTGATGTAGTGATCTTAGAATGCCTGAAAGGGTGAACGAACATAATTGTAAAGAATATACGTCATTATCGTTCCAAAATGCTAGGCATCAAAATTCAACAACGTTACAAATAACTATGCACATAAATCAAATACACATCCCACACTTTTTGGTGCTTTGATTACCTCACCGCATAAGAAAGAATTATTCGTTAAGGTGGAAAGCTATTAGATCCCATGCATATTTTAATTGGTCGATTGGTCGACGTGTATTTGAGTATACACCTATTTCCTCTAAATATTTTGTCAAAAGTAAATAATATTAGAGTAAATTGCATGTAAATTCAAATTCATGTGTACTCTTTTCTATAAGAATTATCGTTATGCATATAGAGTGTCGTTATTATGTTTATGAAATGTCATTGTTCGAGAAATATTAGTGTCCTAAAAAAACGGTTTAATCAGCCCACTAGTCGTTAGTTGGCTCTAAGCCGCTCCGTTAAACCCTTGAAAGCGGAAAAAAAATGCTGTTGTGCTTAGTTGGCGACTATTCCGTGTAATTGCCGACTAAGCCGTCTGTTGGCCACCATTTTTTTTTTAAAATTATGTAAATACTAAATAACTAAAATAGATAATTGATTTAGGGGTCAAAATTCAAACTACACACGCTGAGGCCTGAGAAGTGAGAATCAAAGTACAAAACTGAGACGCTGCGCTTGGCCGAAGCACCGCCATCCACCACCGAAATGCTGCGTCTGGCCCCCGCCGCATGCACCCCTGCCACCGCGTGCACCCTGGCTACCGCGCAAACCCTAGCCGTTGTGTGCACCCTGACCTCTTCGCCCACAACGTGACGACGTCATTCTCACTAGATAAGTTTAATACTTTAATTTCTTATTCTGGATCAATTTCTGCACATATTGTTTGAACTCCGAAGTGTATTTTATTAATTGGTTTGATTGATTAATTATTTAATATATTAAAAAATAATTATAATATCCATTTAGGTGGTTTCGACTAGTCCCGCTAGTCCCCAGTAGACCGACCGACTAGCGACTTTAAGAATACTGAGAAATATTATTTGATTTTTAAAGAGTAACACTTTATATACACAATATTTATAGTGTTTATATATACAATGGTGATATTTAAACAAAAATAATTCAAAAGTCATATTTTTTTCTTTTCTTTTTACAATATCATTCTCTTGGAGTTATACTTTAATTTTTCTTTTTTAGCAACTGGGAATGTATTTAAAAGAAATGGGGTTATAAGAGAACCCAAATTAAAGATTTACTGCATGTGATTTAGAATGATTATTTTATAACATAATACTTGTATGACATAATAATTGAAATGCTGAGATGAAACCAAGAAAAAGTCATATTTGTCTATAAGAAGTATCGTTCCTTAAATAAATAAATATATATCAACTAATCCTAGAGCAACAAAGCGTTCTAAAATAACACTTAAAAGACTGTAATCAATACAATACTCAAGTGGGATTGGGTGTCCGTTCGCTTATTATATAAACGACCTAAAATTCAGAAAATCAATCGGAATAAAATAATTAAAATGGGAGAAAAGGAAATAGGTTCTCCGGGAAGCTCCATGCACGGAGTAACCGGCAAAGAACAATCGTTCGCCTTCTCAGTTGGCGCAGATGAAACAATTCCGAGCGATCCAACAGCTAAATTCGTATTACCTGTGGATTCTGAGCACAAGGCAAAAGTATTCAAGATCTTGTCTTTTGCAGAACCCCACATGAGAACCTTCCACCTCTCCTGGATTGCCTTCTTCACCTGCTTCGTCTCCACCTTCGCCGCCGCCCCTCTCATCCCCATCATCCGCGATAACCTCAACCTAACCAAGCCGGACATCGGCAACGCTGGCATAGCCTCCGTCTCCGGCAGCATTTTCTCCCGGCTCGTCATGGGGGCAGCCTGCGATCTCTTGGGACCTAGGTATATATCGCCCCATTCAGTTTTAATATTTTACACTAGAAATTAATGTAGGAATTTATTTTCGTTTGAAATTTGTGTTCGGTAATCAATTTTTATTTTTTATTTGTTGAGTGTAGGAGTTTATCATTGAAAAATAAACATTTATCCTAATTCCGTGGTTACAGGTATGCGTGCACTTTCCTGATCATGATAACGGCGCCGACGGTGTTCTGCATGTCGTTCGTGTCGTCGGCGGCGGGGTATGTGGCGGTGAGGTTTATGATCGGGTTTTCTCTGGCGACGTTCGTTTCGTGCCAGTTTTGGATGAGTACCATGTTCAATGGCAAGATTATAGGGATGGTCAATGGCACGGCCGCCGGGTGGGGGAATATGGGGGGCGGGGCCACGCAGCTGCTCATGCCCCTTCTCTTTGAGGCCATTAAGAAGGCCGGAGCGACGCCGTTTACAGCCTGGCGGATTGCGTTTTTCATTCCTGGATGGATGCACGTGATCATGGGCATTTTGGTTTTGGTTTTGGGCCAAGATCTTCCCGATGGCAATCTCCGCGACCTGCAAAACAAAGGAGATGTTGCCAAAGACAAATTTTCCAAGGTCTTCCTATTTTCGTGTTTTTATAATTCCATCAAAATATAAGGGTTTGGATCCAGTGATGTACAGGAGGGTCCTGTACAAGGTGACACCAATTGGTGTCACCGTGTATTCGATTTTGTGTGGAGTGACATCAATTGGTGTCACCAGCACTGGATCCAAATCCAAAATATAACTTAGCTAATAGCTATGTTTAATATAATATACATTTGTAAAAATCAAATAATGGCGTCAAGGGCGGAGCTACACGAGGTAGGGGTGGAAATTTCATAAAACACTGTATATATTACTATTTGTCCAATTAAATCACCATAACTTGTTTTGTCCTAGTGGTATTGATGTAGGAATAAGCTCAGCCATTTTTTACTAACCTTGGGAACAACAAGCCTTTTTGTTGCTTTTCCTATTTTTTCTTGCAATGTTTTTTCAACAAATTTTAATATTTATTTGAGTAAGTGTTGGCTTCTAATAGTTTTACAAACAATAAAGTTTTGTTGTATTTGAATTTTATAACATGCAGCATGTGTCGCAATGATATTTTTAAGGAGGTTTTTTTTGGTACATATATGTAGAATTTATGATATTCATTTTAGAATACAAATAATAAAAGATTGCAAAAACTTGTATGAGACCGTCTCATGGCATGAGACCACATAAATTAATACATACCCATACCAAAGTGTTAATGAGTCCATGCCCTAGTTACACTCATTCTCATTGTCTCATACCATGAGATGGTCTCATACAATTTTATTACTGATTCATATTACCATTTTGATTCAATGTTTATATTAGTGTAACATTTCACTAAAAATATAATAAAAAACTGAACCTTTTAAAATAATTATCACTTACTTAATTTAGTTATATCATTTTGAATTTGTCACGACATTTGAATATTTATTACTCTCTTCGTCCCAAATCAATTTTCATAGTGCACCATCCACTCTTTACAAATAAATTTAAATTACATATCAATTTACTAATAATTAAGCTAAAAAAAATACATATGCTTTGTTTCACTAACTTAAATTGAACAATATTTCATCATTATAAAACTATTTGAAAAGCTAATTTGGGACGGAAGTAGTAATATTTTGGACCATTTGAGTGATGATTCAACGACATGTAAAATAATTAAGTGATGATTGAATGGTAAAAAAAAAATAGTTGTAAAGAACAATTTTAACGTATTTTTAATGGATAGTGGGAGTATTATAATAGTATTAATTGAGCCCCCTACACGAAATTCCTGGCTCCGTGGCGTGCATATGTGGTGGAATATATAGAAGAGGAATTTTAGAAAATATTCAAACAAGGTCATCTAGAATTTCATGAACAATGATCACATTTCGATTCTCTATATAGTAATATATATAAAAATGGCAAAGTATATCTTTAATCAATTTACCGTGATTACTTATTTCAGTTATTTGGTTTTTTGAGTATTTTTAACACTATTAATTGTTCCATTTAAAAATATAAATTTGATAATAATATTGTATAATGAAAACAATTAATATCTGCACAATAGAATTAGGCTCTAAAAGAAAATTGTATTAGTTTCTTCTTTTACTATTTAATTTAATGCTTATTCCCTTAGATTGATATAGGAGTTGTGTATTTACACATTGAGTGGTAGCACTTGGAAATAGACTACATATGTAGACTATTGTTTGAAATTTGCTAGTCAAATTAATATTTTGTAAAATGATAACTTGGAAAAACTATATATTTCAATTGACAACCCTTAACAAGGAGTGTAATATGATATGTTACCGTACAGGTTCTTTGGTACGCGGTTACAAATTACAGAACATGGATATTTGTTCTGTTGTACGGTATGTCGCTGGGCGTAGAATTAACCACCGACAACGTCATCGCTGAGTATTTCTTCGACAGGTAATTTATACTTCTAAATTACAAATCAATTCTCCCCATTAATTTCCTCACTAGCTATTGTTCATGGTATGAAATCGATAACATTACATATTATTACTGATATTATTACGGGTATTTATCGATATCATTATATGCATTCATCGATATCATTATGTGCATTCATCGTAAATAATTTCAATTTATAAATGTAATATATCAGATAATATATATAATAGCATCTGTGAATACATATAATAATATAAAATTTATACTGTGAAACTTGTTCCAGGAAATTTTGTGTAATTTTCTGATTAAAATAAATTTAAATGGCTAACTGAAAAAACTCATAAATATAAATCCAGGTTTAATTTGAATCTCCACACGGCCGGCACAATCGCCGCCACATTTGGCATGACCAACATAGTCTCCCGCCCCGCTGGCGGTGTACTATCCGACATGGCCGCACGGCGGTGGGGCATGCGGGGCCGCCTGTGGAACCTGTGGATCCTCCAAACCCTGGGCGGCGTTTTCTGCATCTGCCTGGGACGCGCCACCACTCTCCCCCTCTCCATCACATCGATGATCCTCTTCTCCGTCGGCGCCCAGGCCGCCTGCGGCGCCACCTTCGGCGCCACCTTCGGCATCATCCCCTTCATTTCCCGGCGATCCTTGGGCGTGATCTCCGGGTTCACCGGGGCGGGCGGCAATTTCGGGTCGGGTCTGACCCAATTGTTGTTCTTCACGAGCTCGCGTTACACGACGGCGATGGGGCTGAGCCTGATGGGGATTATGATAGTGGCGTGCACGCTGCCGGTGGCGGTGGTGCATTTCCCGCAGTGGGGGAGCATGTTTTTGGCGCCGAGTGAGAAGTGGAATGAAGAGTATTACTATGGGAAGGAGTGGAGTAAGGAGGAGACGGATAGGGGGTTGCATCAGGGGAGTATCAAGTTTGCGGAGAATAGCCGCTCCGAGAGGGGGCGCCGAGTGGTAGCGGTGGCGGACCCACCAGAGTCCACGGCGGCGGGGGTGTGATGTGATGTGTTGATTGATTGAAGACCTTCTTGTGGGACGCCGATAATGTGTTTGATGTAATGTCAATGAGAACCTTGTGTCCCACGATAAATATTTAATTTCCAGAACGATTGTATGTATTTTAAGTTGAAGTGACAGTATATTGTTATAATTATGATTATGAATTGTGTTAAAAGTGTTGGAACTTGGGGATAAGAGATGAAATAGGAGCTCGTATTTGTGTGTCTTTAAACGAGATCGTACGAATATATTGTCAAACAACATTTATGAACTACAATTAGTTGTCTGTATATATATTAATTTTTAAGTAGTCTATAAATTGCTAAAAAAATTTACCAATACAATTTATAAATTTTTTTAGAATTTATAATAAATATTTTTAAATTTTAATATTTTATGTTGAAGTAAAGGCGAGTGGGGGTGGGTGGTTCCAGGGTGAAGGGGTTGGTTGGAGGTGGTGGTGGTTGCGTTATAAGCTGTAAGAAAATTATTGTATGATCTTATAAGTTGTTAAATATTTTATTTTGCAAAACATAAGAATGGTTATAAGATTTTAAACAATTTATACGCTATTTTAAAGAACTTAGTAGCACTTGGATCAAATTCTTAAATGGTAATAGTAATATTCCATCTACGCTCTCGTAATAAAAATTATACACACATATATATATATATATATATATAGATGAGGTCTCATGTGAAATATTTCACACATGAAATGTGCTAAAAATAGGGCAATCCCCAAAATCTCGCGGGTCGCAGCAAGGAAACTGGGTCAAAAAAATTCGCGGATCCTAGGGTAATTAACCCTCGGCTCCGCGAAAACACAGAAAAAAAAAACAGAGAGAGAGAGAGAGAAGGCGGCGACATCGCGAGAGAGAAGGGATTCTGACGACTTTCGACCACCGATTCAAGGGAAAAGTGACAATTCCCAAAGAGAAAGAAAGAGAAACAAAATTCGACGTCGAATTCAAACAAAAAATCGACATGGATGAATATTTCGAAAACTCTCAGATAATAACAAGAGCAAATTCTACTGGTTTAACAACAACAGGTAACACAAGCACACATTCAAGTCGTAAAAATAAAAGTTAGAAACTTAATAGTACCAGATTAACAAATTTAAAAACATGTTGCATGTTAATGATATGTATGTTACGAGGAAAATAAAACTAGTGTTACAGATCCTTAATTGACATTTATGGTATTCATATAACAAATGTATGTTACTGTATGAGCTAATTTGTGTTACTGTGTATTTGTTGAGAAAGAATTTACGTGTGTAATTACTCCATATTACTGTTTAATGAAATATGTGTTACTCACAGGGGTTAGTTGTGGTACTATATGAATTACAAAGTATTAAATGTTTACTGACTATACATATATTACTTGTATTATCAATATATGTTACACTTTAACGAAAAACTATTTTACTATGTGAAATATATACTGCTAGTATATAGGATGAATGGTGTTACTCATACAGTGCACTTGTGTTACAAGTGTCAAGTATATGGTGTTACATTTTACTATATTGATATGTGACTATGAATGTTACAATGCAGGAATGCATTATGAACAGGAAAATAATTTGCAATCTAATGATGAATAAATACAAGTGTTACACGATACACGTAACACACAGAATGAAGGTGACAATTTTGATAGTGAAGAATTAAGTGGTTCGTTGATGGGAATGAAAAGGAATACGGTGGATCAGATGTATGAGTTGTATCGGGCACATGCTCGTTTATTAGATTTTAGTGTACGCAAGACAACAAGAATAATGTCAACAGATGACACAAATGTGTTGATATCCAAACTGTACGTTTTCTCTTGTAATGGTCTAAAATAAAAAATCGGTGAATTAGTAGCTAAAGAAACAACGACAAAGAGAAGAATGGAGAGAGCAGAACCAATTGCAAGGTGCAAATGAGGGTAAAACTAACTGAACATGGGAAGTATGAAGTAGCGAAACACATACTGGAGCACAATCATCCATTAATAAGAAGAGAATGGAATCATTTGCACCGTTCCGAGAGAGCAATCAGTGGTGGAAAGGCTGAAGCGATAGACGAAATGATATTTTCTGGTATACAACCAGTAGACTCCTTTCGTTACATGACTTATAGTGCTGGAGGTGAGGACCAAGTCGGACATACGATGATGGACCACATAAACTATGTGAACCGTATCAAAAGGGGTAACATAGAAGGTGGCGATGCAAAAAGATTCATGGTGTTAATACAACAACAAAAAGTGAAAGAAACTGAGTTCTTCTACAGGGTGCAAATGAACGAAGAGGGGAAGCTGAGTAACATTTTTTAGAGAGACTCGATGATAAAAGAAGATTTCGATATATACGGCGATGTACTGGTCTTTGACACGACTTATAAGACCAATAAATACGATCTCATATGTGCACCGTTCACGGGAATAAACAACCACCGGAAGAATACAGTGTTTAAAATAGCATTCTTGTCCGATGAAAAAACAGAAACTTTCGAGTGGCTATTTGAGGTGTTCAGGAAATCAATGGGTGGAAGAGCTCCAGTCACTATATTCACGGATCAGGATCTAGCAATTGCAAAGGCAATAGAAAAGGTAAAACATTGCATAAGTGTTACTACATGTACTAATATTATGTTACTGGGAAAGATAAACATGTGTTACTGACAAAATTAAAGGGTGTGTGGCTGTAATGAATGTGTTTCTTTAAAAATGCAGAAAAAGAATGATGTGTGTTACATAATACTAAATAAATGTGTTCCTATATAAGTATAACATGTGTTACTATCTATGTATAATATGTGTTACTGTATAAGCATAAGTTATGTTACTGCTTGTCAGATTTTCCCATAATCAAGACATCGGCTATGTTTATGGCACCTCCAGCAGAATGCAGTTAGCAGATTTGGACAGTTAAAGGGCAACAACAAATTTAAGGACACATTCAACAAGGGCTTGTCGGGTTGCAACAATAAAGAAGAGTTTGAGAACTGCTGGAAAGGGATGATTACGGACTATAACCTGCAGAATCATGTTTGGCTTAAAAGGCTCTACACTCTGAAGGAGAAATGGTGCACGATATTGAGCAAGGATTTCTTCTCCGCCGGAATAAAATCTTCCCAACGTAGTGAAAGTACAAACATTCTCAATATCTTCCAACTCAAAGAAGTCAACTGGACTCACAGACTTTTATGAAATATTCAACAAAATAATAAAAACGTGGAAGGCAAACGAAAGAAATGACAAGTTTCAGTGTCAACGTATGAAGCCAGATTCTACGTTGATGATTAATGGAATTGTGAAACACGTTGTTGAAGTTTACACACTCACACTTATTAACATTTTTTAGAGTGAATTCCTAAAGAGCCTGTCGTGCACCTCCAAAGAGGTGGGAAGAGAGGACACTACATTGGTATACGAAATCAACGCAAAGGGTGATATGTATATGGTAATTTTTGAACAAATCATGGTTAGGATCAACTGTAGCTGCAAGAAATTTGAAGAGTGTGGCATGTTGTGCTACCACTGCCCACTGCATGCGAGTGCTGCATATTAACTCGGTAGACGAAATACCGAATGAATACATATATAGAAGGTGGATAAGAATTGTAAAATCAGAGATTTGGGAGAAAAAGACATGGACAGAAACAAAGAAAGTAGACAGTTCGATTCCATGGAGACATCAAATGGCAAGGAAGAGTTACAATCTGATATTGGACTGTGAAAAAGATGCCGAAATGAGGAAAATGCTAGAAGATGGCCACGAAAGTGATTCATTAGCTGCCAAAGCATTCAAGTCCAAACACCAGCCGCAAAAATCAAACGAAACTGTCAAAGGACTGGATATGCAGGATCCTAATCGCTCGATCACAAAAGGTAGAAAAGCAAGGATGAAAGGACACTTCAAAGGAAGCCAAAAAAGAAGGCAAGATTACCGATGGAATATGGCACAAAAACACCCAATGTTCATTTGATTTAAATTCTTATTGACCTCTGGAAAAATATTATTTTATACATTAAATATTGCGTTACTGTTCAGTTATGTTGATGTTACAAAACAGTTTATATTGTGCTATTGTTCACTTATGTGTGTGTTACATAGTAAATAAAATACATGTTACTGTTTTGATATTGTTTTCTAAGTTAGAAAAATAATTGTGTAAGCCTTGGTTTAAAAGAATGTGTACATAAATATAAATTACTGTTCAAATATGTGTGTGTTACCAAACAATTTAAATGTGTGTTACTATTTAATTATATGTATGTTACAACATAGACAAAACATTTGCCAAAGTTTTGACATTGAATTCAGTTGAAAATCTGTTAAACTCCATCAAGTAATTTAGTTAAAAAAATGTGTTACTATTCAGATATGTGTGTGTTACAAAACAATTTAAATGTGTGTTACTATTTAATTGTATGTATGTTACAACGTAAACAAAAATATTTTTCAAAGTTTTAAACATCGAATTCAGTTGAAATAAATTAAAATCAATCAAGTAGTTTATTTTAAAAAATATATTACTATTTACATATGTTTGTGTTACTATTTAATTGTATGTATGTTACAACGTAAACAAAAAATATTTGTCAAAGTTTTAAAGATCAAATTCAGTTGAAATAAGTTAAAATCAATCAAGTAATTTATTTAAAAAAATATGTTACTATTTACTTATGTGTGTGTTACTATTAATTTTAAATGTGTGTTATTATTCATATTATGATGGGTGAAAAAAGGTAAAAACATTCACCAAACAAGAGGACACATATATATATATATATATATATATATATATATATATATATATATATATATATAAATCTAAAGCAACTTAGAATTCATCAACAATAAGCCCATACAACATAGTTACCCCCCAAAATACCAAATGTACGTCAAAACCCTTGAAAACTACAATATAATACCTAAAAACCTCGAACCATAATGTATGTCAAATCCCTAAAAACTACCATATAATATCTAAATATTAACATCGAAAAAACTACAATACTAACACCATAAAACCTCGAAGCAACTACCATATCAACACCATAACAGTACCATAAGAAAATATTACCCACCAGATAAAATAAAAACTCTGAAAACCCCAAATATAAAACATAATTCAGTCTTTCTTATTCCTCGATCTCAAATTTCTCTTCCTTTCAAAATCAACTTCCTCACGTTTACGCTTCTTCTCCAAAAAAACAGCATCTCTCAATTCCTTAGCAGCATCCAACATTTCAGGTTTGTTCACGTAAAAATCGTGTACATTCTTCATTACACGATTCCTAAGACTATTAACCCCTGAACAAACAACCTTGGAACCATAAAAGGCTCTAAAAAAATCATGTAAGTAGCCTAAAAAACCCAAAATATAAAGAAAAATTGTAACTAATCCAAATAATAAGTAGTATAATATAAGTAAAAATATGTGTTACTATACAACTATTGTCATGTTACTAATGTTACTTAGTTAGTGTTACCATGTAACAGAAATACCTAATCTTTCTACGTTATTATAACTATGTTACCAGAATGGGACATGCATGTGTTGCAGACTTCACTAAAAAATGTATTATTATATAAATATGAGTAATAATATTGTGTTACTAATTGTGATTGAGTGAGTTACAAAATATAATTCAGTGTGTTACCTGGCATAGATTAGGCATCTGATAAGACTTCCCTTCGAAGTTCAAGATATGGTGCATAAAAAACACACCACAATCATTGTTGGCTTCATTTGACCTCAAGCTCAATTTTCACAGTTTGAAGTTTAAATTTATCAACGAGCTCGGCCTTGGGATGCTGCTTATCAGCCAAAAACTTTGTTATACACCCTCTCTACAAAAACACAGATATAAAATAGAAAGTAAGAAAAATAATATGAATGAAAAAAAATTACTAAATAGAAATATAGACTAACCAAATAAAGGAAGCATTCTTCGTAAGTTTTCGGCTCAACGTGGATTTTGTTATCCAAACATTGTATTTTGGATGCAGCGAGGTTAACAACAGCAGCAACATAATGCCCATAAATACAAAAAGGGATAAAAATCTGCAATAAAAATGTGTTACAATACCACAATAAATGTGTTACAACAAAGAACAAATATATGTTACTAAGAAACTTAAAAATGTGTTAGCAAGTCGGCATTTATTAACTTTTTCTTGGTTGAAGATTCCAACCACATATTCCATGCACCAAAAATCTCATCCTCAAGATGTTCCTTCACACCTTGACCTCTCAGAATATTGTTCAGCGGAGTCTAAAAAAAATTATAATTTTAACAAAAAAATAATAATAAAGAAAATAGAAAACTTACACTGTGATCCAAACCAAAAACAAAACGCTTTACACTTGTACTCGAGGAGGACTCATCTGTTCCACTGTTAGAAATATAACATATGGCATTAAGAATATTGTGGACTATTTCTTTGTCTGAGGACAAAGTAAGCAAGTCCTCCCTTGATACAAGATACATGTTGTTCGAGCTAAGAAAAAAATCCTCACTGTTGCAAGTCAAAAAAAAACATATTGTGTTACCAGAAGGGAGAAAGTATGTTACCAAATAAAAAAAATAGTGTTACACAAGTACATATATGTGTTACAAATATAGCAAGAATATGTTACACAAAAGCAAAAAATGTGTTACCAAAATAAAAAAAATATTGTTAAACACTTACAATTTATTATCCTCGTAATGAAAAACATAACCAAACAGCTCCAATTGGTGTCTTTCCAACTGATCAAAATACTTCTTATTTTTTCCAATAAAAGAAGACAAAAAACCAACTTCATCTCCAAAACTTTTCACCAGATCATTGAACTCCTCAACCTCATCAATTTCTTGTTCATTGTCCTATTCAACACCGACCATTTCCTCGTCCTTTTTCCCAGCATCACCTTCCTTAACCACTTCTTTATTTTTTTTTCCTCAGCCTTCTCATTTTTCCCCTCCTCTTTCTCCTCAACAGTTTCCTCAACAGTTTCCTCAACATTCTCCTGAGCTATCTCTCCCTCTTTCTATTCCTCTTTCTTCTCAGCTTTCTCTTCCTCTTCCTTCTCTTTCTCATCCTCTTTCTTCTCCTCTTTCTCCTCAGCTATCACCTTCTCTCTCTCCTCAGCTATCTCCTTCTCGTTCTGCTTCTCTTTCTCTTTCTCATTCTCTTCCTCCTTCTCTTTCTCCTCCACTATCTCTTTCTCTTTCTCCTCCACCCTAAATTCCACATGAAAATCTTCATTACCTTCCTCATCATCTTCCTCACCACTTTCGGAACTCCCATCAGAAACCTCCTCATTACTGTCATCAGTACTTTCCTCAGTACTTTCATCATCACTCTCCTCAACCTCCTCCTCATCAACAACAAATTCCTTTCCCTTTCTCTCATCCTCTCCAGACTCTGACTTATCATTACCCCTCAATATCCTTAACTTCGGCATTATTTATAGTAGACACACCCTGATTGGACTCCATAACCACATTAGAATTAACATTTTCATAAAAATTACATTCAGATTTAAAAAGAGGACTATCAGGTAACAATTCAAAACAAGGGGCATCAAAATTCTCCATAAAATGGTTAAGGTTATAGTCATAAACCAAGTCATTAACCCTACTAAGAAATGACTCATCTGCCCAGAATTGGGAATCAGAATCTGTATTTGAATCAGGCAAGTTGGTTATAGTTTCAGTCAACATAGAATTTAAACTAGTAGATGACTCTCTTATTTCTTTCATCAAGTTCTACAGCATCGACTGTGCAGCCTACAACAAAGTGTAATACATATGAGCTAATATGTATTATTGTTGTTCCTAATTCAATGTTACTAAATAAATATTACTTATGTTACTGATATCAGTAATATATGTTACTAAAAAGAAATGGGTGTATCACAGGTGAGAAATTATACTAAATTATGTTACTGCATAGTAATAATATGTGTTAAATAGTATAAATAAGTTATGTTACTGTACAGAAAAGGGTGTGTTACTGTTATCAATAATAAATGTTACTGTAAGGCTAATTACGGGATTTTTCTTTGTTTTTTTGTTTTTTTAAGGCTAATTACAGGATTTTTTTAGAGCCTTTTTTGGGTCCAAGGTTGTTTGTTCTGGGGTTAATAAGATTAGAATCGTGTAATGAAGAATGTATACGATTTTTATTTGAACAAACCTGGAATGTTGGATGCTGCTAAGGAATTGAGAGATGCTGCTTCTTTGGAGAGGAAGCGTAAACGTCAGGAACTTGCTTGTGAAAGGAAGAGAAATTTGAGATCGAGGAACAAGAAATACTAAATTATGTTTGATATTTAGGTTTTTTAGAAACTTTTATCTTATTTGATGGGTAATGTTTTATTATGGTACTGGTGTTATGGTGTTAATATGGTAGTTGGTGCGAGGTTTTATGGTGTTAATATTTGAGTTGGTAGTTTCCAAGGGTTTGACATACATTATGGTTCGTGGTGTTGTTGGGGGTAATGCTGTTGGATGGGCTTATTGTTGATGAATTCTAAGTTCTTTTAGAATTTTATATATATTTGTCCTCCTGTTTAGTGAATGCATTTTTTTTTCACCCATCATAATATGAATAGTAACATACATTTAAAGTGAATAGTAACACATACATAAGTAAATAGTAACACATTTTTTTTTAACTAAATTACTTGATGGATTTTAATATATTTACGTTGTAACATACATATAATTAAATAGTAACACAGTTTAAACTGTTTGGTAGCATCCACATAGTGAAAAGTAACATATATTTGCATAATTAAATAGTAACACATCCTTTTTAACCAAATTTTATTTGAGTTTCAAGACTTTCACATTTGTTTTTCTAACTTAGAAATCAATATCAAAATAGTAACATATATTTTGTTTACTATGTAACACTCACATAATTCAATAGTAACACAATATAAACTATTTTGTAACATCCACATAATTGAACAGTAACACAATATAGATTGTTTTGTAACATCAACATAATTGAACAGTGACACAATATTTAATGTATAAAATAATATTTTTCAGAGGTCAATATGAATTTAAATCAAATGAGCATTGGGTGTTTTGGTGTCATATTCCATTGGTAATATTGCCTTCTTTTTTTGGATTCCTTTGAAATGTCCTTTCATCCTTGCTTTTCTGCCTTTTGTGATCGAGCGATTCTGGATCCCGTATATCTAGTCCTTTTACAGTTTCATTTGACTTTTGCGGATGGTGTTTGGACTTGAATGCTTTGGCAATTACCGAATCTCTTTCGTAACCATCTTCTAGCATTTTCCTAATTTCGGCATTTTTTCACAGTCTAAAATCAGATTGTAACTATTCATTGTCATTTGATGTCTCCATGGAATCGAACTGTGGACTGTCTCTGTTTCTGTCCATGCCTTTTTCTCCCAAATCTCTGATTTTACAATTCTCTTCCACCTTCTACATATGTATTCATTCGGTATTTCATCTACCGAGTTAATATGCAGCACCCGCATGCAGTGTCTGCAAAACATGCCGCACTCTTCAAATTTCTTGCAGCTACAGTTGATCCTAACCATGATTTGTTCAAAAGTTACCATATACATATCACCCTTTGTGTTGATTTCGTACACCAATGTAGTGTCCTCTCTTCCCACCTCTTTGGAGGTGCACGATAGGCTCTTTAGGAATTCACTCTCAAAAGTGTTGATAAGTGTGAGAGTGTAAACTTCTGCAGCGTGTTTCAAAATCCCATTAATCATCAACGTAGAATCTGGCTTCATACGTTGACACTGGAACTTGTCATTTCTTTCGTTTGCCCTCCACGCTTTTACTATTTTGTTGAATATTTCATAAAAGTCTGTTAGTCCAGTTGACTTCTTTGAGTTGAAAGATATTGAGCTGTTTGTACTTTCATTACGTTGGGAAGATTTTATTCCGGCGGAGAAGAAACCCTTGCTCAATGTCGTGCACCATTTCTCCTTCAGAGTGTAGAGCCTTTTAAGCCAAACATGATTCTGCAGGTTATAGTCCGTAATCATCCCTTTCCAGCAGTTCTCAAACTCATATCTATCGTTGCAACTCGATATGCACTTGTTCAATATGTCCTTAAATTTGTTATTGCCTTTTAGTTGTCCAAATCTGCTAACTGCATTCTGCTGGAAGTGCCATAAACATAGCCGATGGCTTGATTCTGGGAAAATCTAAGAAGCAGTCACAGAACTTATGCTTATACAGTAACACATATTATACTTAGATAGTAACACATGTTATACTTATATAGCAACACATTTATTTACTATTCAGTAACACATATCATTCCTTTATTGCAATTTTAAAGTAACACATTCATTTTCATACAGCCACACACCGTTTAATTTTGTCTGTAACACATGTTTAGCTTTCATGGGTAACATAATATTAGTGCATCTAGTAACACTTATACACTGATCAGTTTTTTTAATATTCCTATAATGGCATACATTTTCTATTGCCTTTGTAATTATTATATCCTGATCCGTGAATATAGTGATTGGTCCTCTTCCACCCATTGATTTCCTGAACACGTCAAACAGTCACTCGAAAGTTTCTATTTTTTCATCAGACAAGAATGGTATTCCAAACATTGTATTCTTCCAGTGGTTATTTATTCCGTAAATGGTGCACATATGAGATCATATTTGTTGGTCTTATAAGTAGTGTCAAAGACTAATACGTTACCGTATATATCAAAAACTTCTTTCATCATTGAGTCACTCCAAAAAATATTACTTAGCTTCCCTTCTTCGTTCATTTGCACCCTGTAGAAGAACTAAGTTTCCTCCTCTCTTTTTTGTTGTTGTATCAACTCCATGAATCTCTTTGCATCGCCACCTTCTATGTTACCCCTTTTAGTACAGTTCACATAGTTTATGTGGTCCATCATTGTATGTCCGACTTGGTCTTCACCTCCAGCACCATAAGTCATGTAACGAAAAGAGTCTACTAGTCGTATACCAGAAGATATCATTTCGTCTATTGCTTCAGCCTTTCCACCACTGATTGCTCTCTCAGAACGGTGCAAATGATTTCATTCTCTTCTTGTTAATGGATGATTATGTTCCATTATGTGTTTCGCTACTTCATACTTCCCATCTTCAATCAATCTTACCCTCATTTACGTCTTGCAATTGGTTCTGGTCTCTCAATATCTTCTCTTTGTACTTGTTTCTTTAGCTACTATTCCACCAGTTTTCGCCTTTAGACCATTACCAGAGCAGACATACAGTTTGGATATAAACACGCTTGTGCCATCTGTTGACATTATTCCTGTTGTCTTGCGTACACCAAATCCCAACAAACGGGCATGTGCCCGATACAATTCCTACATCTTATCCACCGTATTCCTTTTCATCCCCATCAACGAACCACTTAATTCTTCACTATCAAAGTTCTCCCCTTCATTCTGTTTGTTATGTGTATCGTCTAATACTTGTATTTGTTCATCAGTAGATAGCAAATCACTTTTCTTGTTCATGATGCATTCCTGCATTGTAATATTCATAGTCACATGTCAATATAGTAAGCTGTAACACCATATACTTCACATTGTAACATAAGTGCATTGTATGAGTAACATCATTCATTCTATATAGCAGCAGTATGTATTTCACATAGTAATATAGTTTTTTCATTAAAGTGTAACATATAATGATAATACTGTTGGAATTTATAAGCACGTAAACACATAAACATGCGCAGCGAAATATTAAAGTTCACCAACAACGAACGATTAATCGCATATTAATTTGCAAGAATATTAAACGAGATTCTTATAGAGTTTCGTACGTGGAGTCCTCTACTACGGTATCCACGCAACAACTATTCACCGATTTACACCGAGGTGCCAGCTTTGAATCTCTAGACGAATTTGCTAGGAAAACTCGAACAAGAGATTTTATGGAGAAATTATATTTCTTGCGTATCTTTTCTGAATTCCCATGACACGTATTTATAGGGATTAACTTGGCTTAATTCCTATGCAAGATATCAGGCCTAGCCCGTAATATAATCTCTACAGATTATATTTCCCTAGATACGTTCCTACGAATAATATCTTTACCATATCTATTATTCTTATATAATAATATTCCAAATATTATTATTGGGATTTCACATTTAATTAAATCTAATTTAATTAAATAATAATAATAATTAATTCCAAATATAATCATTATTATATTCTCCATAAATTAAATATTATATCCAATATAATACTTAATCAACCAACTATAATAGGCGAACATCCATTACTTGTTGTGTGACCCATATGCCCTCGTATATCGAGCGATTAGTCAAACTAATGTTCTTAATTGAACCCTAGACAATAAATCAGACATTCTCAATATACGAGGTAAGTTGCGAGGAAATCTGCAACTACCTGTAATATTGTAGGCTATTGTGATATCTTCCTTTCATTCGCGAATACTCGATTAAGCCTTGAACATGATGAAGTGTCTATTCAAATAACTTAATCATATTATCTCAAATCACTAACTGATCGCTCATGTCGCACTTGGCCACAAAGTCCAAGTCGACTTGCATCGGCCGATGTCTTAGATCCAATTATGATGAGAAGACGAGTATTCTCTCTAAATCTACATTGAGGAATGAATCCTATTCTTGGCTCAACTACCACGCACATGTATATCATGATGAACCCAATCCATGCTATATCTACCCGTGGAAGGGGCAAGTGTCGGTCATGGTCAAAGTTCATCATTCCACACATGTCGTGCGTATTGACATCAAGTCAGAGGAGTATCATATCGCTCCCACTAACCGAGATACCCGTAGACACATTATGTGGAATTACATCAATCGGTTTCTCGGATGGGTATACCAATACCCTCTAAGGTATTTGTGCATCCATTATGAGATACCTAGTATCTCTTAGTAAGTGAGATCTTACTACACTCTCACCATAGAGTATAATGCAGATCGCACACCAATCTTCATTGTATCATCAATATCCCATTCTTGATGATCCTCGATTGGGGCTATTTGAGAATCGTACTTCAGTCATCTGAGTTCTCACTCACTCAATAACAACATCGATTCAAGGGAACAAAAATAAGAATATATGCAAACAATCAAACATCATATTCAGATAAGTGTAACGTCATACATTTAATATTAAAACAACAATAATATTAAACCATATCTGAATATTATCTTAGTATTATGTCATTTCGATGGATTGTCTCTAAGACACTAACACTAACAATCTCCCACTTGGACTAGAGCCAATCACCTACATGTCTAACCCCTAGACCATCAAATGTCTAGTGTGTACATGAACAGTGAAAAGGATTTGCAAGATTATCCTTTATGGAAAATGTTTTAATTTCATTTCTCATATCGATATGATCTCTCGGATCAAATGATAACTCCTGGTACATGCTTATTACTGTTATTAGATCTCGATTCCTTTGCTCATGCAATCGTACTAATGTTGTCACAATACATCTTTATTTGACAACTGGCACTCGAAACTACCCCTAGTTCTCTCAAGAACCTTAAAATACAGACAGCCTCAAAGGCTTCTGATACAGCAATGTTCTTAGCTTCGGTTGTTGAATTTGCGGTCAGATCTTGCTTGGAACTATTCCAACTTACCGCCTCATCATTGAGATTGAATATATAATTTGGCTGTGATTTGTAATCTTCACAGTCTGACTGGAAACTCGCATCAGCATAGCCCGTAACGACTAGCTCTGACTGGCTATCGTAGAAAAGAAAATGTTCTTTAGTACGTCCGAGGTACTTCATAATATTCTTGACAGCAATCTGGTGAGGCTCACCTGGATTCCACTGGTATGTACCAGTGATGTTGAAAGCGTAGGCCACATCTGGCCTCGTGCAAGTCATGGCGTACATGATGGAACCCAATTACAGATGCATATGGAGCGTCCTTCATGTGCTCGATATCAGCCTCGCTAGAAGGACAATCCTTCTTCGACAGTCATATCCCATGATTTTCTGGTAGAGACCCTCTCTTAGAGTTCTCTATCACAAAACGCTTCAACACCTTATCTACGTAGGTGGATTGTGACAGCCCTACCATCTTCTTGGATCTATCCCTATGGATCTTGATTCTTAAGATGTAGCATGCTTCACCAAGATCCTTCATCATGAAGGTCTTTGATAACCAATCTTTTATGGACTGCATTAACGGGATGTTATTTCCTATAATCAATATGTCATCGACATATATGACTATAAAGACAATACTCTTCCCGCCGCGTTTACAATAAATACAAGGATCTTCCGAATTTCAGATGAAGTCAAAGGATTTGATAGCTTCATCAAATCAGATATTCCAACTCCTAGAAGCTTGCTTTAATCCATAGATGGATCGTTTAAGCTTGCACACAAGATTAGATTTTGGATTAGATATAAAACCCTCAGGTTAAGTCACAAACACTTCCTTATCAATGTTTCCATTGAGGAGAGCTGTTTTGACGTCCATCTACCAAAACTCATAATCGCGGCGTGCTGCTATCGCAAGTAAAATTCAAATGGACTTGATCTTAGCAACTGGCGAGAGAATCTCATCATAGTCAACACCTCGTATTGACTATAACCTTTCGCCACCAACCTATCTTTATAGGTTTGTACTTTATCATTTGCATTAGTCTTACGCCTGAAGACTCTCTTACAACCTATGGGTCTAACCCCTTTTGGCAACTCAATTAAGTCCTAGACTTAATTGGTGTACATCGAGTCCATCACGGATTTTATGGCTTCATGCTACTTCTCTGAGTCAACATCTAATGTCGCCTCAGTGTAAGTCTTAGGTTCGTCCTTATCCGGTATTTCCACATCATCGTGTTCCTCCACAAGAAAGCCATAATACCTATCGATTGTATTACAAATCCTAGTTGACTTACAGAGTTGTGGTTGTGCAGGCTGTATATTCTGCTTGTGAAAATTTTGTGGTGCAGCGACTTCATCGTTGACCGGAGAGTCCTCAAGAGCGACACTTTCAGATGCCTCTTGGGCGGAAGTTTGAACTATGTTATTCTCATTCAGCCCACTTGGAGGTTGTTACGAAGGCAATGTAACTCCAATTACGCTCCTACTGGCTGAAAGAGGATCACCTAGTGATAAACTTCCACCATGAGAATTGCTGAATACTCCCACTGATTCTTTGTCATGTTGCTTTGACAAGTCATCAGTCTCTATGTTAATTCGTGGTTCTTGAATTTCTTCAAGTTCTATCTTCTCACGGCTTTGTTCCTTAAAGACATACTCGCCTTCTAGGAATTTTGCCTGCCTAGAAACAATCATTGTTTGTTTCTCCGATAGATAGAAATAATATCCTCTAGTCTCCTTAGGATATCCCACAAAATAACCCTTTTCACCTTTGAACTCCAACTTATCAGTTTGCATCTTCTTCACAATTGTGGGGCAACCTCACGTTCTTATGTGTAAAAAAGTTAGCTTCTTGCCACACCATAGCTCGTATGGAGTTTGCACAACTGATTTGGATGGAATCCTATTCAGAATGTAAATTGACGTTTGCAATGCGTGTCCCCATAAGAATGTTGGAAGAGAGGCAAAACTCATCATGGACCGCACCATGTCCAACAGGGTTCGGTTTCTCATTTCGGACACACCATTCATCTGAGGTGTTCCGGGAGGAGTCCATTGTGACTGGATCCCATGAAGCTTCAAGTAAACCATGAATTCATGGCTAAGGTATTCACCTCCTCGATCTGATCGAAGAGTTTTGATACTCTTACCAATATGTTTCTCTAATTCGGCCTTGTACTCCTTGAATTTCTCAAACGATTCGGATTTGTGTTTCATAAGATACACGTATCCGTACCTTGAGTAATCGTCTATAAAGGTGATAAAGTAGCCGAATTGACCCCTAGCTAGAGTGGGCAATGGTCCACAAACATCATTGTGGATCAACTCTAGAACTTCTTTGGCACACACCCCTTTCCCCGAAAAGGGTTTATTGGTCATCTTGCCCATGAGACAAGATTCGCAATTTCCATAAGACTCTAAGTCAAATGAGTTTTAAGTAGTCCAACTTTCTTAATCGTGCGATTCTTTTCTCGTTCGCATGACCAAGTCTACAATGCCACAAGTAAGTCGGATTTTAATGATTACTAAGTTTAAGTCTTTTATTTTGTATATTAAGAACATTATATCCACAATGTAACAAATATAAATTATTCACAAGAGGAGCATTTCCATAAACATCACCATTAAGCAAAAAATAACAAGTATTATTTGCAAAACAGAAGAAAAATCCCTCAATATCTAACATAGGAACGGAAATAATATTACGAGTAATAGACGGAACGAAATAACAATTATTCAATTCAAGTCTAAAACCAGAAGGTAAGACTAAAACATAAATCCCAACATGTTCAGCAGCAACTCTTGCTCCATTCCCCACGTGAAGGGCGACTTCACCCGGTCTAACTGCTCTGTTGTCCTTGAGCCCCTGCACATTTGTACAAATGTGTGAGCCACAACCGGTATTCAATACCCAGCAGTTAGAATCATTTGTGGAAATGTTTATCTCAATAACAAACATACATGTTCCAGTGGCTGAAGCACCTTGTGCCTTCTTTTCAGCTGCTAGAACCTTGCAGTCCTTCTTCCAATGCCCCTTCTGCTTGCAGTGGAGACATACATCCTTATCTACCCGCTCCTTATTTTGAATTCCACCTTTCGGCTTGAGAAAATTAGGCTTAGATCTTTTCTTAGCCTTGCTTCTATGCTTCTTCTCCCCTTTAGGGGCAGAGGTACTAGAAGCACCCACCATGAGCACGGGTTTTTCCTTAGTAGTGGAAGACTCAAAAGTTTTGAGCATGTTATGAAGCTCAGGCATGGTCGAAACTGTCTTGTTCATATTGAAGTTTACAACGAAACTCAAGTATGAATCGGGTAGCAACTGAAGAATGGCATAAACAACAACATTGGTCTGCAGCTCAATGCCCAAACGATCAAGTTTCTCGATTAGCCCTATCATCTTCAAAACATGAGGGGAGACTTTCCCTCCTTCAGATAGCCGACATCTAAACAGATCTCTCATCACCTAATAAATCTCGAAACGAGACTCAGAATCAAAGAGATCCTTCAGATGTCTCAGCATCTCATAGGGAAGCATCCTCTCGTGTTGCCTTTGCAACTCGGGAGTCATGCCGAGCAACATAACACACTGAGCCTGGGAAGCGTCATCTTGATGCTTCTTTTGAGCTTCGGCGTCAAACGCTTCGGCTTCCTGAGAACCAGCCTCAGGGGTAACAGGGATTGGCGTGTCCAACACGTACTCAATCTTTTCTTGCCTAAGCACCAACCACACATTTCGGTGCCGGCCCAGCCAATTTGTTTGTTTCCAAAACACTTCTCAATGACAAGTTATTCATTTCAACAATCATAGGATATAAAATTTAAACGGGAATTAAAACACATAATTCCTATGATCAATATTCAGAAATAAAAAAAACATGGCCTTTTATTTATTTTGTCTCCATTATTTTCACATACTCAACGACCTCATCAGAAGAGTACGAATTTATATCTAATATAAATTGTAATGGACTAGGATCCACATTCCTACTATTACAATGACTGCTTGGGCTGAATATTGCAACAACAGAACTGGTAGATCTCTAAATCAATTGCCTCACGCAATTCCTAGTTGATTGAACCTAGTTCAATCGGATGTCACCTAATTCTCATTTCCCTGCTTGGGCTGGTGAAACAGAATTAAGTTGGTTTACAACCATTAAGCGGCGACAAAACATGTCCCTATAAAAGTCCCGTTAGATGTAGATCCGAGCAAAAGACTTGGGCCTTAAATGCTCATTGGAACGAAATCTCCGGTTTACTTTTAATTTTAATGGAAGACATCATTCAATTGAAAAACTATATTTTAATGAGGAACATTTTAAAGGCGGGGTATTAATTGTTTAATCGAGATCCGACATGTTAATCTACATCATATTTGAGCAATTATAGGGCTCCGCCTACCCAAACATGATTTTATGAGGACTAATATTTATTTGGGCGCCGCCTACCCAAAACATATATAACGGTCCGACAATTATTGGGCGCCGCCTACCCAAACAATTATAAAGCGGACTATAAAGCGCGTTAACAAATTTAAAATAAAATAAGTTAACCAAGTGGGAAATTAATAATTACCAAATTATTAAACAGAAATTAAAATCCAGTTTTAATTTTGAAATAATAATTTTGATTATTAAAAATTCTAATTAATCTAATTAATTGAATTATTTTGGTCCAACCAAAAATCCTTTATTAGGCCTAATTTTCAGCCCAAGTAATAATATTAATTTTGGCCTTTGAGTTTAATTAATTCATAAAAACAGGTCCAAAAACTTTTAATTAAATCTGGCCCAAACACTTTACTTAATCCAGGCCCTATACCCAGGCCCAACATCAATTCTTGGACGCTGCAATTTTGCTGCAATTGTGCTCCATGTCGCCGATCGAAATCCGAGAACAACTGCCATCAGTCAGTTTCGACCGACTGCCCGCCGACCAGCAGCGACCAACCATCAGCCACCGCCGAACGGCGCATCACACACCGGCCGCCATCGCAACGCGCGACTCTGATTCCATCGCAGATCCATCTCGCGCCGATGTTCGATCCGAATCGAAAGCGGCCCAACCAGAAACGACTGTCGTCGGCTTCCCTAACTAGGCTGAGACCGATGCCCAGCAGCGATCAGGGCTGTACGAGATCGATGCCCAGCAGCGATGACATTTATTTGCGAACGTCGGAGTTCTCGCCCAGCGAGTTCTACTTTCTCGCCCAATTTTTTTTTTTTAAACTTGGTCAAAGTGTGGCTATCATATAAACTCGTGCAACTTTAAGAGAAATCTAATTTCTCAAAAATATTAAAAGAATTGATTTATTCAATTTAAGTAAAGCAAAATCAAATTTTGCAATTTTAAATGAATAACGAATCAAAGCACACATTACTATTTAGCCACGATAAAACGGATTATGCAATTAATCAAGAGTCTGAGCTCTGATACCACTGTTAGAATTTATAAGCACGTAAACACATAAACATGCGCAACGGAATATTAAAGTTCACCAACAACGAACGATTAATCGCATATTAATTTGCAAGAATATTAAATGAGATTCTTACAGAGTTTCGTACAAGGAGTCCTCTACTACGGTATCCATGCAACAGCTATTCACCGATTTGCACCGAGGTGCCAGCTTTGAATCTCTAGACGAACTTGCTTGGAAAACTCGAACAAGAGATTTTATGGAGAAATTATATTTCTTGTGTATCTTTTCTAAATTCCCATGACACGTATTTATAGAGATTAACTTGACTTAATTCCTAAGTAAGATATCGGGCCTAGCCCGTAATATAATCTCAACGGATTATATTTCCCTAGATACGTTACTACGAATAATATCTTTACCATATCTATTATTCTTGTATAATAATATTCCAAATATTATTATTGGAATTTTATATTTAATTAAATCTAATTTAATTAAATAATAATAATAATTAATTCCAAATATAATCATTATTATATTCTCCATAAAATAAATATTATATCCAATATAATACTTAATCAACCAACTATAATCGGCGAGCAACCATTGCTTGTTGTGTGACCCATAAGCCCTCGTATATCGAGCGATTAGTCAAACTAACGGTCTTAATTGAACCCTAGACAATAAATCAAATATTCTCAATATACGAGGTACGTTGCGAGAAAATCTGCAACTACTTGTAATATTGTAGACTATTGTGATATCTTCCTTTCATTCGCGAATACTCGATTAAGCCTTGAACATGATGAAGTGTCTATTCAAATAACTTAATCATATTATCTCAAATCACTAACTAATCGTTCATGTCACACTTGGCCACAAAGTCCAAGTCGACTTGCATCGGTCGATGTCTTAGATCCAATTATGATGAGAAGATGAGTATTCTCTCTAAATCCACATTGAGGAATGAATCTTATTCTTGACTCAACTACCACGTACATGTATATCGTGATGAACCCAATCCATGCCATATCTACCCGTGGAAGGGTGCAAGCGTCGGTCATGGTCAAAGTTCACCATTCCACACATGTTGTGCGTATTGACCTCAAGTCAGAGGAGTATCACATTGTTCCCACTAACCGAGACACCTGTAGACACATTATGTGGAATTACATCAAACGGTTTCTCGGATGGGTACATCAATACCCTCTAAGGTATCTGTGCATCCATTATGAGATACCTAGTATCTCGTAGTAAGTGAAATCTTACTACACTCTCACCATAGAGTATAATGCAGATCGCACACCAATATCCATTGTATCATCAATATATCATTCTTGATGATCCTCGATCGGGGCTATTTGAGAATCGTACTTCAGTCATCTGAGTTCTCACTCAATCAATGACAGCATCGATTCAAGGGAACACAAATAAGAATATATGCAAACAATCAAATATTATATTCAGATAAGTGTAACGCCATACATTTAATATTTAAACAACAATAATATTAAACCATATCTGAATATTATCTTAGTATTATGTCCTTTCGATGGATTGTCTCTAGGACACTAACACTAACAAATACAAATAACATATTTATAGTCAGTAAACATTTAATATTGTGTAATTCATATAGTAACACACCTAACCCCTATGAGTAACACATATTTCCATTAAAAAGTAACATGGAGTAATTACACACGTAAATTATTTCTCAGTAAATACACAGTAACACAGATTACTTCATACAGTAACATACATTTGTTATATGAGTAACATATAAGTTAATTAAGAATGTGTAACACTAGTTTAGTTTTCCTCGTAACAGACATATCATTAACACGTAACATATTTTTCAACATTAATCTGGTACTATTAAGTTCTTTTTTTGTGTTTTACGACTTGAACTTTGTATGTGTGGGGAAATCTAATTATACTAGCATGCATTAATCTTAAATTAATTCATATAATAACTATGCCAACAACAAATTTACATGCATATAAATAGAATATAAACGCGTAAAATTCTACGGCAGAAAAACTAAGAATTTTACATATAATGTACCTCTTGAAGCGACGTCCAACCGAGACCAATGGGACAAGCGAAACGATCCTATCAACTGTAAAAACTTTCTCAAGTATTCCCTTTCGCCTTATTCGTTCGCCGGTGGGAAGCGCTCACGAACAATTTTAAATAACAAGGAAGAAAGAAAATATTTATTGCTCTTGATTTTTCCAACTCATGGAATTATGTACTTGGGGATGAAAAAAATCATCCCCTATTTATAGATAGAGATGGCCGAAAATTTCATGTAGAATATGGGAGAGAAAATTTTTTCTTGGCCTACAAGAAATCTTGAATATATCACATACATTCTTTTCTCCATGATAAAATATTCCACAAAATTCTCAACCTCCTTATCATATGATTATTTTCGAAAATCTAGATAAAAGAATCCAATATTTGAATCTTCTTGAATTTATGAGATAATCTTGTATTCCAAGAATACATATCTTCCATAATATCTTTCCAAGAAAATCAACAAAATCTTTTCTCTCTCCATATACTTAATTTTCAAAAATTACAAGAAAAATCAGCAATAATAATTTTCTTTTATTTTAATCACCTTATTATTATCGGGCTACTTATTGGGCTACTTGAGGGGCCTTTAGGAGAATTAAGATTGGACCTCCAATGAGCTTCTAAATTACAATATTGAGCCCCAATATTATTCAGCACATTAATATTAATTACTACCACTAATAAATTAATATTGCACTATCCATCTTAATGTATATTATGATAATATGGGCTCCCGGTTATTATTTCTCGTGTTTAAGATTATTTAGCCTATTAATTAATTGAGCTTCTGAATTGCTCTAAATTAGTTAAAATCTTTTACCTTGGAGTAAAGACAGCTCAACATTATTATCCGTACCGAAGAAACTAATTCTTCACTTGCATGATTTGGTACGATAAAACTTCTGAGCCCACCAAGGGGAAAATCACACGAGCCGTACTCGCACACGCTTCTCCGTATTAAACCTTAGAAACTGTAGTATGATTAATATTACTGCCCAAAACACAAAGTTTGAAGTCACAATGATTCTCACCCAACATGAACTATTAATCACACACGGTCCTATTTAAGTGACGGAGATTAAGAAATCAATAACCACTGAGGTCTAATTCTTCACAAATCAGAACAGAAGAATTTATCCTCGTTGTAGGTCTTCTTTAACACATACTAAACGTGCTAGTGCAATCTCTTGGTCAAGACAGACCAATCTGAGAACTACACATCGACCTTTCACGGCGGATTATTCAATTCCACCTAGGTCGTGAATTTGTATGTTCAGTTACAAGGATAACTGTCAATGTGATCTTCTGTGATCTGGTATCACCACATTAACTACAATGTAACACATACTATATATATTGAACGGGTTGCAATAAATCTATTACATTCATTCATATTCCAAGCAAATGTGATAAAATAATTATTCTCATAAAACAAGTGTTTAATACATGAGTTATAAGAAATAAAAGCATACTTTTACGTATAACTCCAACAACTGAACTAGTAGAATTTGCTCTTGTTATTATCTGTAAATCTTCGAAATATTCATCCATGTCGATTTTTTGCTTGAATTCAACGTCGAATTTTGTTTCTAACTGTTTCTTCTTCCTTTCTTCCTTGATTCGGCGGTGGAATCTCGTCGGAAATTCTTTCTTTCTCGCTTTGTCGCCGCCTCCTCACTCTCTCTCTTTTTTTCTTCTGTGGTTTTGCGGAGCTGAGGGTTAATTATCCCAGGATCCGCGATTTTTTTTACTCGGTTTTATGGCTGTGACCCGCGAGATTTTTGGGATTGACCTATTTTTAGTACATTTCATGTGTGAAATATTTCACATGAGACCTCCTATTTTTATTGAGATTTGGAGTAATTTTCCCACTCTTTTTTATTATTTTGTTTTAAAAAGTATTTATCAATTAATGTAGAAGATTAACATGCTAACTTTTGAAAAGTAATATGTAGTTGTGAAAAATAGAGAATATTTGTTTAATGAAATATTTGTTTATGAGTAGTTTTAGTGTGCACTTAAGTGCATGGTATGTACTTGGATTTTGAAAAAAAAAATACCCCAAGTAGAAATTAGTAACATCTCAAAAAATAATCAATGATACCCCAAGAAGTAGTCAGTAATACCCCAAGAAGTAAATCAGTAATACCCCAACTGAAAAAAAAATATACAATTCGGTGTGTGTGTGTGTGTGTGTTTTTGAAAAATCAAAATTGAGCATAAAATCCAAGTGCATGTTAGAATTTGTGTTTGTTTATTATTCCCTCCATCCCCAACTCGATTGCCCCTTTACTTTTGGCACAAGTTTTATGTGGTAGTTATTTATCAGTATTTATAGTGATAAAATTATTTTTTAATGACATTATAATAAATTTTAGAGGATAACATTGTTTTTTTAGGCATTTTAGAAAATAAAAAATATCTATGTATATAAAGGGGCAATCGAATTGGGGACGGACCTTTAAGGCAACGAAACAATCGAGTTGGAGATGGGGGGAGTAATATATGAAATGTTATTTTTTGCTATTTATAGAAAATAAAATTTTATTGTGGGACGGTTGGAAAAGAAAATTAAAAAACTTTTGGGACTGAGAGAATAATAAACTTTATTAATTAAACTACAAAAGATATTTGTGAAATTTCAAATCTGAAGAGTAGCTCTAGTGTGCACTTGAGTGCATAGTATGTACTTGGATTTTAAAAAAAATACCTTAAGCAGAAATCAGCAATACCCCAAGAAGTAATTAGTAATACCACCAGAAGACCCAAGAAGGCATCAGTATACCCTAAGAAGGCATTGGTAATTCCCTAATTGCAAAAAAAAAAAAATTGTTTGGTGCGTATGTGTGTGTTTTGAAAAAATCAAAATTGAGCTTAAAATTAAAACCAAATGTATGCTATGCACTCGAGTGCATATTAGAATTTGTGATCAAAGAAAGTTTTACATATACTATGCGTTTTTTTTTTCAAGGCAATGTGTTTTGATAATGTTATTTTATATAGAATTTAGGGAGAATTTGAATTGTCAACACGAAAATACTTGATATTGAAAATGAAGTTGTCCCCGTATTAAATAACTTCGTTAATATTTATGAGTATGAAACTTCGAGTTGATGCATGAGGGATGTCTTGTCCGCACACGGTACAGCATACGCGTTCCTACTTAACAAAAAACGTAGACCAAAAGCTCTGAACATGCAAAATATTAAAACAAAACCATGCAAACATAATTAAACACGTTTTTAACGCCTTAGCCGTGCTGCTGCTTCATCACTACATGTTATATACTCCCTCCGTCCCGGAAATTTGTTCATATTTATCTTATATGGACGTCCCGGGAATTTGTTCACACCCCAAAAAATGAAATAACTTTCTCTCACAAAAGTCAATAATGTATAAAATTATCATTATTTTATTAAACTCTACACTCACATACTCTCATTTTTCTTAAAAAATATGTCAAACAAATTCTCGTGACGGAGGGAGTATAACGATAGTACGAGATTTCGTGTTTGGTTTGTGATAGATTTTTAAAACTAACGGATTTCAAGTTTACTAAAAGTAAAATAAATTTTAATTGCCATAGATCAATTCAAACAACTAAAGGATTAATTGATATGATTTTGAAGTTATTTTTAAATTTTTCGATCTTATTAGGGAATTAATATAAATAAATTGTTTTCACAACAATATATAAACTCGAGCTATTAAATATTCATCATGCAATTTAAGTATACTTTTATAAAATTGCTCTTATTTTTATTGAAAAGTTAAAGTCAATTACGATTTAACAATCTCAACTATTCAGTGAAAACCTGGATGACTCTTTGAAATGCAATTGAATTGTATGATACACTTGGTGCATATAAATAAAATGCTGGAAAAGAAAAATGATCGATTAGAACATAAATTTTCAAAAGGAACTAATAATTAATAGAAAGAAATTAATAATATATATACTAAAGACATATCAAATAATTATGATCATCTTATCTCATAATAAGTACTCCATATTTTGTAGTTTTTGAAAAAAAAAATTACGCATCAATAAAAAATGACTGATGCACCTTAACTAATTCAACTAATCAATTACTAAGGCCTATTTTTAGCCAAAAGATAGGAGATGATGACTTAGAGAAGGAGATTTTTTTTAGGGATAAGATCGATAAATTTTTTATTATATATATTATGAAAATTAACGTAAACAACAAATATGTGTGTGTGTTACACAACACTTAACCTAAAAAAAACAACACCTCATCGTAAGACAAAAGAGATCGTACTCGACAGTAAATATAAAAATCAATGCATAAAAGTCAATAATTAATATTACACTGATATTAAGATAAACTTGAAAATGACTTGTAATTGTGAAGAAATCCAAATCATGTTACGGAATTAAGCCAAACAGGATTGAGTTGAGTTGGAAAATCAATTAATTTTTTAATATACTCTTTAAATTCATTTAAAAAAATTCACCTTCGATTCGAGCAGAATTTCACTATACTTTATTGAAATTGTTTCATGTGAGATCAATGTCTTATGTTAGAAGGTCAATGATCAAAACTAATTCAGTTACAATTTTATTTTTTATTAATTGAAAGTTAGTTTTTTTTTTTTTTTTTTTTTTTTTTTTTTTTTTGAGTTCGAAGTTCAATCTCACGTAATGCAATGTGTAGGTGATTGCATAAAAGAAATGCAATCATCTTCTAAGCTAAATGCAATTTGCTTCAAACAGAAAGTATTGTCTCCCAATTTGGCATTGAACGTCAATCTCACGATGTCGACCACACATTCGATTGTCTTTTCACATGCAACGACGAACATATATAGAGTAGAATTTATATAAAGATTTATAAAAAATAAAAAAAGTTTGTTTGAAGATAAATTTTGAAATTCAAGAATTTAAGAGGAAATGATTTAGCGTAGCGATTTTTTTAGCCGAACCAAATAGAGTGAATTTGAAGTTAATTTAAATCACTCAAGTAAATAGTTTTAAATAATTTACCATTTTTCTATTATGAATTTTAAACCTATCTTCCTATCTTATTCAAGTACAATTTTAAAGAAAATGGGTCGATACATATATTACTAAGTTTTATAATATAAGAGTACCCAAACATGATTTATATCATGAAGTACTACATCTCCCAAAAAGAAGAAAGAGTCATATTATTTCTAAATGCGTTTTGGAATATCCGTAGTGTTCCACTTTTTAAGTTAAATAGCTTTAACCACCAAATGAGATCCTTTCTCCAACTTATCCTACACAATTAGGATAAGAAAAATAGGAGGATCAAATCTACTTATTCTATACATATATATATATATATATATATATATATATATATATATATATATATATGCAACAATATTACACACGCGTACGTAATTATATTAATTAAAGCCTAAACCTTAGTATATGCATCTGATGTACCGTGCAACTCAAGTATATTTTTTTTTATAAAAAATCACCCCTATTAGTTATACTATTGAAAAATTACTCTTTTTTCTATTAAAAAGTCACCTTTGTTAAATGGTTTACTCGACTGGCTCATAATTAAATGGTGTATACTAACCCAGGGTCGTGCCTTTTTTTTAGGCGAATGAGTCAATCGACTCGGGTTCACAAATTTTGATACTTTTTGGGGGCCCTGAATTATTTTTATATATATAAATATATATATATATATATATATATATTTATATATAATTGAATAAACATTTAATTTAAGTATCGAGTATTATAGCGGACGAAAGTCTATCATTGTTTTCTTCAGGACATGGTTTCGACCCCTAATGAGTGTCAATTATTTAACTTTTTGTTAGTTTTCCCAATTTCAAATAGTTTATACCAAATTACCAATTAATAAATTAGATTGTCTAATAAAAATTTCCGATTGAGGCTTAATGTCTTTTTTTTTAATACCTTTGTTAATTAAATTTTCAGGTATTAATTAATCCCGCCACCTCTATTACACAAAACATTAAGGGTAAGACTCATCCGAATAGACTTATAATTTTGTGATTCATGCTTCATAAGTGTTTGGTATTTGAAATTCAGCTTTTTGAATCTCAAATTTAATCAATACCTAAAAATACTTATAAGCTTTTTTTGAGTCTCAAATTGACTTGTTCTAACTTTCAAGTCCTGAATTAGTAATTTTATATATTTCAGGTCCTAAATCGATATAATTTTTTTTAGGTTTTAAATTGATTGTTTTACAATCTTTCAGACCTTAAATTAACTATATTCAAATCTATTACTATTACTTTTCACAAAATCCAATATAATCACATTATCACTTTTTTTTTATCGTGCTCACTCTTCAACTTTTTTTTTCATACAATACAATATAATAATGCATCATCTACTAATTAAACATTGATTTGACATAAAATTCCACCCTACCAGAATCTTAATACAAACACATACTTATATTATTCATCTAGATTTTACATCCCAGGGTTTCAATATACAGTCTTGACTTCCCTGCTTACCTAAGTTTCAAAAAAAAAAAAAAACACATTTAGTATGATTTTATTTTCTTCAAAGTCTTACAACATCGACAATTCACGAGTGAATTGGAGAAAAATTCTTTGAATTTTAAATTTAAACATAAGTGTGTGGTTTTTAGTATTGTGCAATATTAATTTCATAGCACTTAAAAATTTATATTGTATTTAAATTTGTATAATTGAAAAGGCTATCGGGGCCCAATTTTATCCTTGACTCAGACTCAATAGTTCCTAGGATTGGCACTGTACTAACCCCCCCCCCCCCCCCCCCAAAAAAAAAAAAAAAAAACGCGAATTACTCTGAAACTTGTTCATGGTATGAATCTCATATCATTGTATGCACATTGACACCACATTTTACACTATAAAATATTATGGTACCAGTAAATATATGGAATGATATAAATTGCACCCTAAAGGTGTGCACAAGAAATAATTATATGTCCACTTAGGTGTGATACTACATAAATTTGGGAATCCGTCATTAATATTTACTTGATTATTTATGTTACATCGCACAATTAGTGGTGAAGATATAATTAAATTCATAATCCGAGAGAAGTCGATTCAAATGGTTATTTCGTACGGACTCTTAGATTTCACGCTCCTAATAAATAACACTCCACCATAATACCAATAATATCAATAAACTAGTTAATATATCCTGAGCTCCTCCACCTCCATTTGCAAACAAGTTAAAATTACAGTACTGCCAAGACGTTGATTTTATTTTTTCCTTAATTCAACAAAAGAAAAGAAGAAGAAGAAGAAGGAGAAGAAATCGATGGAGGAAAGTGAAAAGTGCAGTGAGGGCCAGGGGCACCATCGTCAAAGAGTAAAAAGTAGTGTATCTTGCAGATCTATCGGGAAGAAATGCAGCCGATTGGCGAAGAAGCAAAGGGCCAAATTTTACATTCTCCGGCGTTGCATTGCCATGCTTCTTTGCTGGAATGACACAAATGACCCTTGAATCCTTCCCCCCTTTTTTCAGCAATAGATTAAGAGGAATATTTCTACTGATCAAGATTCAAAGCTTTTGTAAGGAATACGTATTTAATTTGATAGTGTATGTGTATCTTCTATATGTATGTATGTGCATATATATTTATATTCACTTCATTCTCTCTCTCTGTTTTGTTTGTTTGTGGAAATCCATGAACATTTGGAGTCATTTCTGCAATTTGAGGATTTGCTTTTACCATATACTATAAAAATCATCTTTTAGTTATCTTTTAAAATTTTCATGAGTTCAGTCTGGGTTGATTGACAGAAGATTTATGTGACACTATTTGCAAACTAACAAAATTAACATTACTTTCTTTCAAAATGTTAAGACTGTTACTTTTATAATTATATTCTATTCCTACGATGAAATAGTCTCACTCATGACCTATTCTTTGTTTTTTGAATCATCTTTACTTTAATTTCTATAGTTATTTACAATGCGAATTTATTCGATTCTTGTTTTTCCTTCTACTTTTTTCCCCACTAAATAGGGGATGTAGCTAGTTAAGGACAGGAAAATTGGATCAAGAATAGGTCAAAGATTTGATACTAATCACAGCATATCATCAAATTGATAATATGCCTTTAAAAAGAGTGTATATGGCCCAAAAAGGGGGTTATAAAAGCGGTGAAGAGAATTTACAAGATTCTCATCTTATCCAATCACCATAATTAGGTACCTTGTATCACAAAAGTTTTTATTATTTTTTCTTCCTGGATTTTGGAATCAATCATGTGATGTGCTATACTTCTTGTTCCATTAATTTATTGTATTTTCTTTTTCTTGACTGATAACTAACGAAAGTTGCTTTGTGGGACGGTTAATATGTATATCGAGTAAAAAATAGATTTTTATGAGTGGCTAATTGACCGAGACTGATTATTGAAAGAGAAATTCCCTCTTTGATACCCCACAAGAGGATTTTCATATATATATGTTACAATTATTCATCTCAAACCAGTTAGTGTGTGTGTGTGTTTTTTTTAAGAATTCGATTGTCTATTTTATTATTATCATTTTACATTTTTGTTAAATCCTATATATACTCGTGATTTTTCATTTAAACCTCATTTGAGAATTGAGATCTTAAAAAAGAAAATATAGGGAAGTGGATATTATGATTTGTCTTGAGCATTTCATGGAGATATTTTCGAAGATTAGTTTTGAATGAATATATTCTAAAATATGATATATTCGAAACATCATAAAACATAAGATAGAATATTATCAAATAATTAGAATATGGGGTCCAAATTATTTTATGGGCCGGGTTATTCACATCCGGATAATTACTTTATAGACTCATTTTGTGGTTGTATTCGATTGTACAAATAAAATGTTGTACACATGAGTGCATAAGACAATTATTCAAATGTGGGTAGTAGCGCTCGGCTGTCCAAATGAATACAAGATGAAATACCAATAGAAATCCTAGTCCCGATTATTATTTTAATCAAAAGTATGTATAGTGTGAAATTTGTTTACGATAAAATTAGTTTGCAGTATATTTTAGTAGAACAATTTGTTGAATTTGAGTGTATATTTCGAAACACTGGAAGGATAAAAGGAAAAAATCGCGAAACGAATTCGTGATATAAACCGAGTCTAGGAATAACCTATTCCCGCAAGACTGAATACGCCCATATAGTGCTTACGGTATAATACGTACGAGTCTCCAAAGGTAGGAAATTTTTGGGTTCGTAAGTGTGTTCTGAAAGTTGGACGAAATGAGATATATATAGGCGGAAGTCCGACCCATCTGAAGGTTGCTGGAGGGTTGCTGGAGTGGTGATCATGGATCACCCACATTCAGTTTCTCATTCTTAGGATGCAAGAACGGAATATTCCAGATACTCTGGAGTGTATTAATCATTTTCGTAGGTGTATTAAACATGTTCGTGGGCCGGACCAATTCTAAATGGGCCACCCGATGTGGGCCGACCCAATTCCATACGGGTCACTCGATCCGATGGGATCCAAGAAAGTTATTGGGCTATTTAATATTTTTGGCACTCTAAAAATATAGGTAAGGCACCAAAGCCCACCCAAAGCCCAATTGCCGCGAACCCGAACCCGGACCCGGGCGGGGCGCGCGCGCATGTGTGGTCCATGGTTAGGGTCCCCATGTCTCAATTTAAAGAACATGAATATTTTCCTACTTATATACAAGACAATCTTCTTGTAATTTTCCAATGTGGGATGAAACTTCATTTTCCATTTCCCATGGATTTATTCAACACAAATGAATAATACTACAACTTCCCAAATTAATTTCTCACTCACCGGAAATCGGTTTTGAGATATTAAATATACCACGCTCATCTACTCCGCGAGTAAAACAACATCGTTAATTTTATTTTCCCAAAAACTAACGTTTTTACTCCTAAAAAAATTGGTCAAAGTCAGGGTATGAAACCTTTATTAAAACCAATTTCCAACACAATTCACACCTTTTATACCTTTTAGTAAAAACGACTCATATTTTTTAGTGAAAATAATTTGTACCTTTCAAAATTAATACTAAAACAACTTATACCCTTCGAAGTAATTTTATGTATGAACAAGTTTTACTCTGTGTGAATTAAACATGTCACGTTGTTATTATCTAATACTAATACACATATGGTAGTTATATTTTGATCTAGGATAAAAAGGATTTTGGAGTAGAGGGTTAATGTGATAGTGTGAAACACAATATCATTTTAAAGATAAAAAAAAAAGTTAGCCGACAGCAAGAATCGTTGGAAAGAAACGCTTTGGAGAGAGTGAGTGTAGGAGTACGAATTTCTCTTGCATTATGCAGTTGTTATTCCATTCTTAGCTTCCCCGCTCGTGCGCCCCTTTTAACCCCACCCCCTCCCTTTCTCTATCTACCTATGTAGGAGTAACATTCTATGCATTAAAGTGCTTCCCAATGTATACTATACTATTATGCTTCCCCACTTTTACCCATTTCCCAAGTTATTTTATTTCTGTGTTCTTACGTTGTCAGCTTCCACGTATTTAGATCTCCAGATATCAGGTGAAAATCTGGAGGCGTGCTTGGTAAAAAAAATTAACTACGGAAAGGATTTGATTTGTATCCTTTTTTTACTTGCGGACTTATCTGCCTTTTTCAGCAACCTTATTTAAGTATATGAATTAATTCCTGTTTAATTGACATACATACCCCCGACATTCTGAAATTTTTTATTTTTTTTTAATCGGGCAAAGGCAATTTTATACTTCCTCCGTCCCCAAGTAATCTTCTCATTTCTTTTTGTTGAATGGTTTAAAAAAGTGTATTTGTTTATTAATTTATGGTGGGTCACATGTTGACTTTTAGGATAAAGTAATGAATAATATTGAAAAGTGAATTGAATGGGTGACACTTTGATAATATTGTATGAATGTGAAGGTTAACGTTTATATGTAGTAGAGTGTTGTTTTTGCCATTTATGGAATGAAAAGTTTATTGGGGGACGGCCCAAAAAGGAAAGAGGGAAATTTACTCAAGGACGGAGGGAGTACTTCTTATGTCCATGAAATGTATGTTCACATCACCTTAACACATGTTTTATGAAAAATGTAGATAAAATAAGGGAATTTTGGAGTACTGTGGAGTCGATTTCTGACATATGAATAATTAAGTGATAATTGGAAGGTGATAATAAAATAATTGCGTCCATAAAAGAAATGTGCATATTGTTAGAGGATGGATAAATAAGACAATTGAGCATACTTTTGGTGGACGGAGAGAGCGGAAAATAAAGAGGTATAAGGTATATTCAAGGTGTTTACAATTCAGTCTTCTATTATCATTCAAGGATTATACAATCAATTATCAAAAGTGAATCTATTACACACTTAATCTTTAACATACACATTATTAGTACACTTATTTTATTCGTCCGTTTCAAAATTATTTGCACTCTCTAACAAAAGAAATATTGATTCGTTTACACATTCATAGAAATAAACACATATTAGCCTTCTACTTTACTTAAAAATTCTAATTTTCTTAAAAATACATGCTCAATTTAATGTGCAGAAAATTACAGTACGGAGAGAGTATACAAGTACTATTTATTTTATATCGATATATTATGCAAATTCAGCTTGAGGTCGACGGTAATTTATTTGGTTATAATTATATTTTCAAGGAATGAGCATATAAACAAAAACAAAAAGTGTAACACGTGCATTAATTATGACCAGTCTGAAAAAAAAGGGTGTTATTATTTGTGAAAGGTGGTGTCTTATCTTACTCCATTGAAAAATTGTATAAGGGTTGTTGATCATTATTGCCCCTCTTTCAAACCGTCCCCTGGAGGAATATGACCTCTGGTGGGGGAAGGTTGCCCCACTACCCTTACGCCTGGCTGTTTGTTTTTTGTCTCTTTATAATCATATTCTTAGATGATTCATTCATATAACAAGCAATAATAAAAGTGACATGAATGTATATAGATTTTATGCACATCTTTAAGCCATTTATATCAGTTGGATTGCAATTGTTGAGTAAAAATCAAATCCTTTATATTGGCAAAGCCAAAAATGGCTATGTGGCATGCCTCTTTTTTATCCATTCTAACATCCTTGGCTTCTCCTTGAATAGAGTTGTCCAATCATCTTCACCGTTGATTTATTTCATGATTAATCTCGACCGTTGTTTTTTGATTTTTTTTTCCCTATAAATTTGGTCTTTGGTCATGCTCATTTTTCATCTTTGTTTATCTCCTCCCATTTTCTTCCTTTTTTTTCTACCGTCCGATTTTGTTTCGGTCTTATCGAATCCGGATTGCCGTGTAATGAGGTCACTACGTTTGGTATTTGTAATGTGTGTGTATCTCCGATGGTTTGTCCACGGATGATCATTCGATCGAGCATACCATGATGTAATTCTATTTATAATTATTTTACATTTGTTGTAATATTAGGATTGCAATGTTTTTTCATTTTTTTAGTAGGTTGCCTCTCTCAACATCACGGTACACCGCCGGCCGAGGAGGAGAAGCGGTGACGGTGGTTCCCACCGCTGGATTCCTCCATTTGCGACGATCATTGCAAAGATTGCCACATACAATGAGCACGATTGCGTGTGTTTTCATCTCTTTGAATTTTATTTGTATACTATAATACTTACTTTGTAATCTCAGTTAGGAGACATATATATATATATATATATATATATATATATATATATATATATATAGTTGTATATAGTTATATTATTCTCCGTTGAGAATTTAAATTGTGTAGAAGGATAGTAGGAAATAAGTTGGAATGGTAAACATTGGCATAGCACAATATTCCTTTTTTATTTTTTTAATGTAAAATTTATTTATTTATATAGATATCATTTCTTCATAACAATATTCTTGGATGTTCTTCTTTCTCATCTCATCATTCCTATTTTTATTGTTTCATTGCTCTGTAAACTATTGTATCAAAAATTCAATCAAAACCATAATATTATTAAGTATTATTAGTAGAGTTAATGGAATTAATGTCTTTAATTAGCAAATAGTTGATTGGGTGATAAGTATGTGTCGTACAATTTTTTTGAAGGTAACTATGTGTCGTACAATTAAAAAATTAGAAAAAGGGATTATGGATAAATTAAGAAATAATAAAGTAGTTAGTCAATGATAATTACAAGACATCGGCGACATTAACGGCAAATAGGGGGAGGCTCGGCGTCCGCATGTTTTCCCAAACGTGACCCAAATTAACCGACCATTTTACTATTTTTGATCGAATCATAAATTATATACAATGTAATTTACTCGTGTATATATATGATTAAGAAAAAGTCGCCGTCGTTTCCTATTAAAGATAGGATGATACCTTTATTGTCAACCCATTGTAACAAATGCATGCATAACACTACAAAAAAGATGGAGATTAGCGACGGGAATTTTGCGACGGCAAGAATATCCGTCGCAAATTCCTGAATTTGCGACGGATTTTTGTAAGCCGTCGCAAAAAATGACAATTTGCGACGGCTTAGGAGGTCCGTCGCAAAATATAGTAATTTGCGACGGATAAGCCGTCGCAAAATCTAGGGCCCACCGACTTCGTCTTGAACCGGCTACATTTGCGACGGAAAGGTCGTCGCAAATTTCAATTTTGAGTTTGCGACGGTCAATTCCGTCGCAAAACATACCCGTTTAAAGGTGACCGTTCGGGAAGCGACCCGTTTGACTGATTTGCGACGGAAGAGGCTGTCGCAATTTAAACTTTGTAATTGCGACAGCCTAAAGCCGTCGCAAATGTGAGCGGTAATTGACCCGTGTCGTCGTAAAAGAGCTCTGCGACGGAATAGCCGTCGCAAATAATGCAATTTGCGACGGAAATTTAGGCCGTCGCAAATTTACGCAGTTTTATACCAGTCCCCTTCCTTTTCCTTCCCTTTCACTTTCACTCACGAAAAAAAATAAGAAATGATACGGTTTTAATATGTTCTTCACGTATAATTGGTGTATTTGTCATTGTCTTCAACCTCAGCGTACGTATTTGTCATTGCCTTCAACTTCACCGTACGTTTTCACATTTTTAACCGTTTAATTGTCATATTTTTATTGTTTCAATTTTTTAGTACACTATTAGGTAATGAGCATGATATATGTTTATTTGATGGGTTTTAGTATGATTGATGATATATGTTTATTTGATGGGTTTAGGTTAATTTTAGTTTGTGTGATATTTTATACCTATTTTTAGTCGAAACTCTGCTCAATTTTTCTGTACACTATTAGATAAATTGTGTGATGTTTGTTTATTTGATTGGTTTACTATGATTGATATATATGGTTGCGTTGGATTGATTTTTGTGAAGAAAAATTGTGTATATCCTTATTTTTAGGCAAACTCTGCCCATTTTTTTACAACTCATGTGATATTTACTTTTAATTTGTAACAGATGCAATTTCCAGATCGTGGTTGGATGTACTCAATACCTAGAATGATAGGAGGAGGCATTAACTCTGTCTTTTGCAATAAAATTGATGAGTTTATTGAGTTTGCACTACAACATCCATGCAATATGGATTGTATTGGTAATATTAGGTGTCCGTGTAAAGACAGAAGATGCAGAAATATGAGATTCTTGAGTGTTGATGAGGTTAGAACTCATCTTGTGATTTCCGGTTTTGTTCCCCGTTATTACAACTGGACCAGTCACGGTGAACAACGGTGGAATGTTGACATCGAAACCGTAGAATACTGGTATACTGGGTGGAGCGGTGGTGGAAGTTCTGATGTTGGTGGTTCAAGTTATGTTCCGTATACTCAATTTGAACCACAAATAGAGGATGAACCTGATAGATATCGGATGATGATTGCAGAATCTGTTTTGGGTGGTCAACCACAATTCAATGAAACACCTATGGAGGAGGAACCAAATCATCGGTCAAAGAAGTTTTTTGATATGCTTAAAACCGTTGATCAAAAGTTGTTTCCTGGTTGTGAGACTAAGACGCAATTGTCATTCAATGCTCAAATGTTGAACATCAAAACTGAAGGCAAGGTCAGTCAAAAAGTGTTCAATCAATTTGCTAAATTGTTCAAACGAGCTCTACCTGAAGACAACACGGCGCCTGATAATTTCTATCAGAGCAAGAGGCTCTTGAAACATATGGGTCTACCCTTTGAGAAGATTGATTGTTGTACAAACGGTTGCATGTTGTTTTGGGATGAGGATGAGGATCAGGATCATTGCAAGATGTGTGGTCACCCACGGTACAAACCATCTGGTCGTACAAAAAGTAAGAAGAAATTGCAGTTGAAGGCTTATAAGGCAATGTATTACCTTCCCATCACTCCTCGTCTAGAGAGGTTGTATCAGTCCAGTGCCACAGCTAAAGACATGACATGGCATGCTGAGGAGTGTTCTGGTGAGAATTCTGGAGAGATGCGGCATCCTGCAGACTCGGAGGCATGGAAACATCTTGATAGGGAGTTCCCAGATTTTGCAAGGGAGACGAGAAATGTGAGGTTAGGCTTGTGCACGGATGGCTTTGCCCCATTTGGAATGCACGGAAAAAAGTATTCATTATGGCCTGTGCTGTTGACCCCGTACAATCTACCTCCTTGGTTGTGCATGAAGCCTCAACATATATTTCTTAGTATCTTGGTGCCTGGACCACACAACCCCAAGCATAAATTGGATGTATATCTCCAGCCATTGATTAAAGAGTTGAAATCTTTGTGGTCTACGGGGGTGGAGGCCTACGACGTTCATAGGAAGCAGAACTTCACGATGCGAGCTGCACTTTTGTGGACCATTAGTGACTTTCCAGTATTTTCTATGTTGTCTGGGTGGTCAACAGCAGGAAAACTAGCATGCCCGTATTGCATGGACGGTTCTAATGCATTCTATCTTCCGTTGAGTAGAAAAGTGTCATGGTTCGACAACCATCGCAAGTTTCTTCCTCCTGATCATCCCTTTCGGAGGAACAAAACAGACTTTCTAAAGGGTAAAAATGCAGTAGGCCGCCCAAGACCACGGATTCGATCAGGTATGTGTCTGCGTACTGAATCACTACTGATGTCTATGTGTCTCATATATATAAGTTAACCATATATAAATTAATTATTTCAGGTGATTCGTTGTTGTATGAGGTTACAGTCACTGATTTGATGAAGACAACTGAGGCGGGTGCAATGGAGCACAATAAACGTATCCAGGGTGGTTGGAAGAAGAGAAGTATCTTTTGGGACTTACCTTATTGGAGCAAGTTGTTGATTCGACACAATTTGGATGTGATGCATATAGAGAAGAATGTTTTCGACAACTTGTTTCATACGGTCGTGGGTACTGAAGGGAAGACCAAAGACACTTCAAAATCCAGAGATAAGTTGAGGCTCTTCTGTTCTCGTGCTTCCCTACACAAGGATGAGCAGACAAGAACATATCCCCAGGCCTCTTACACAATTAGTAAAGCAGAAAGAAAGAATTTGTGTAAGTGGGTGAAAGAGTTGAGCTTCCCTGACAATTATGTGTCGAATTTGGGAGACAGAGTTGACACGGAAACCGGAAAGGTGTCTGGAATGAAGAGTCATGATTGTCACATGTTCATGCAACGACTCTTACCTATTGCATTTCGGTACTCACTTCCCAAGAATGTATGGAGTGTCATCACGGAATTAAGTCTCTTTTTCAGACACTTAACGGCATCAACGATTACAGTTGAGGACATGAGGCGTTTGGATGAGGAGATCCCTGTTATTCTATGCAAACTTGAGCGGATTTTTCCACCCAGCTTCTTCGACTCGATGGAGCACTTACCCGTACACTTAGCGTATGAAGTCTCAATTGCTGGTCCCGTACAGTATCGATGGATGTACCCTTTTGAGAGGTAATTCTATACCATTTTTTAAATCGACTTTTAAGATCAATACTGAATAAATTTTCTAACACAAGAATGTTTTAGGTATTTGCACAATTTAAAGCTCAATATTGGAAATGTGGCCCACATCGAAGCATCAATTGTTAATGCATACCTTACTGAAGAGGTTGGAGCATTTTGTTCTTACTACTTCGGCGATCAAGTTCAAACCAGAATCAGAAATGTGCCTCGCAACTACGATGGTCGTGGAGTAGACCATCCCCTTCGTGATGTTGAAGGTATGTTATCTGTATTTTTGCATCCGGGTCGACCAATGGGTAAGGGCACCAAACGACCGTTCAGGGGCAGTATTGAAGAGGAAACAATACATTCATATGTTTTGATGAATTTTCTTGAAGTCCAACCGTATATAGAGTAAGTAATTTAATTTTATAGTTGAGTTTTTTACAATATGTATACTGTTGATATCTGAAAAGTAATTAATTTCTTTTTTCTGATATATAAGCATGTTCTGTGAGTATAAGCGTCAAGTAGAACCAGACATCACAGATGCAACAGTTTTTCAATCCATCCGCAATGATTTTATGTTTTGGTTCCAACGTTACGTGAGTACCACATAATTATATGATTTTTACCTTATAACAAATATGTTATTATTTTTATACATGATAATTTAATATTTACAGGGACAAAATGGCCTACTTAATAACAACCCACATCTTGAAGCTCTGAGCAAAAGACCACTACGTAGTGTGGTATCATACCACGGATATTACGCAAATGGATACAAATTTCATACTGAAGCGTATGCTTCAACGAAATCGACTACAAACAGTGGTGTTTGCGTTATCGGTGCAAACTACAACGAAGAACCCATCGATTACTATGGAGTGCTGCAAGAAGTAGTTGAAATAGAATATCCGGGTTGGCCGAGCAGGACGATAGTGTTGTTCTTGTGTGAATGGTATGATCCAGGGAACCAAGGAACAAGAGTCGACAAAAACTACAAGATTGTTGATATCAACACCGGAAAGAAGTTTCCGGCGGCATACGATCCTTATATTTTTGCAACGCAAGCATCTCAGGTATATTATTGCAAATACCCCGGATCAAGTAGGCCCAACTTGAGGACAGTTTGCAAAGTAAAGGCAAGATCATTGGTTGAAGTTTCTAATCCGTCAAACAAAGACGGTGTAGAACCAACAGATCCATTTCAAACAGAGATACAAGAGGCTCAAACAGAGGTTGATCAAGCAGGTGTGAATATTTTTGTCGACTTACTTGCTGCAAATCCAGAAATGATAATGATTGAAAGTGATCATGAGGATGATGGACAAGAGCGCGGTGGGGAGGAAGAAGAAGAGGAAGAGGAAGAGGAAGAGGAAGAGGAAGAGGAAGAGAAAGAGGATGAAGATGAGGATGAGGATGAAGATGATGATGAGGATGACGAGGAAGAAGACGACGATTAGAATTACTAAATTATTGTATATATAACAAGTGAAAAACGAAAATGAATTAATTTGGTGAATTATGAAAAAAAAAACGAGTCAATTTGGATACATACACAATTAATTGCGTACAAATGAACGAATTATAAATTTAAGCGGGAGTCAAAATAAATAAATTTACAGAAATAATAAAAATTAAATGGCCCCAATATTTATAAAAACAAGTTAGAAACGAAAATGAATTAATTTGGTGAATTGTAGAAAAAAAAAAGGAGTCAATTTAGATACATACACAATTAATTGCGTACAAATGAACGAATTATAAATTTAAGCGGGAGTCGAAATAAATAAATTTACAGAAATAATAAAAATTAAATGGCCCCAATATTTATAAAAATAAGTTAGAAACGAAAATGAATTAATTTGGTGAATTGTAGAAAAAAAAAATGAGTCAATTTAGATACATACACAATTAATTGCGTACAAATGAACGAATTATAAATTTAAGCGGGAGTCGAAATAAATAAATTTACAGAAATAATAAAAATTAAATGGCCCCAATATTTATAAAAACAAGTTAGAAACGAAAATGAATTAATTTGGTGAATTGTAGAAAAAAAAATGAGTCAATTTAGATACATACACAATTAATTGCGTACAAATGAACGAATTATAAATTTAAGCGGGAGTCGAAATAAATAAATTTACATAAATAATAAAAATTAAATGGCCCCAATATTTATAAAAACAAGTTAGAAACGAAAATGAATTAATTTGGTGAATTGTAGAAAAAAAAAAGAGTCAATTTAGATACATACACAATTAATTGCGTACAAATGAACGAATTATAAATTTAAGCGGGAGTCGAAATAAATAGTTTTACAGAAATAATAAAAATTAAATGGCCCCAATATTTATAAAAACAAGTTAGAAACGAAAATTAATTAATTTGGTGAATTGTAGAAAAAAAAATGAGTCAATTTGGATACATATACAATTAATTGCGTACAAATGAACGAATTATAAATTTAAGCGGGAGTCGAAATAAATAGTTTTACAGAAATAATAAAAATTAAATGGCCCCAATATTTATAAAAACAAGTTAGAAACGAAAATGAATTAATTTGGTGAATTGTAGAAAAAAAAATGAGTCAATTTGGATACATATACAATTAATTGCGTACAAATGAACGAATTATAAATTTAAGCGGGAGTCGAAATAAATAATTTTACAAAATAAAAAAAATAGTTGGGCAAAATATTTTAATAAACAACTTAGATACGAAAAGAAATTAATTTGGTGAATTATAAAAAAAATGACTTAATTTGAATACATATACAATTAATTGCAAAAAAATAAACGAAAGTAGCTTGTGCCCTAGTGGCGCGCGCCCTCTCCTCTTGCACAAAAGGTCCCGTGTTCGATTCCCCTTGGACGCAAAAAATGGATTAATTGTTTCAGACCTAATAAGACTAATATAGAAGGTGGGCTGCATATAATAAGGAATGGGCCGGTTGGCCCAGTGGTCCGCGCCCGCCCCGGCCGCCTCGGGTGCCCGGGCTCGAACCACGCGAGCCACTTTTTTTTTGTATAGGCTCGGTAATTTGCGACGGTCATATTCCGTCGCAAATATTGAATTTTGCGACGGAAAACAGCCCGTCGCAAATTATAACACAAAAAAGTATAAAAAATATATAAAAACATTTGCGACGGAATTAGCCGTCGCAAATGTTGTTGACCCGATCGGGTCTGACCCAAAAAGTTTGCGACGGACTACTGTCCGTCGCAAATTCTGTGTGACCCGGCCGGATCTGACCCGCCGATTTTGCGACGGATTTTTCCGTCGTTAATTTGCGACGGATGGCCGAATCCGTCGCAAAAATTTGCTACGGCTGTTTTAGGTACGGATACGTGTCCGTCGCAGATCCCGTCGCAAAACACTGTTTGCGACGGATTTTCCGTCGCTAATTCCGTCGCAAAACAATGTTTTTTTTGTAGTGTAAGTTACATATGCTAACTAAATTAAGGGAACATTGATTTTGTTTCATAATAAATTAGTTGACCAATTAAACTTAATTTTAATCAGTTAAAAAAATTATATATTTAAAATTATTGTTGATCAATTAAAATTTGAATCTGTTTAGAAAAAAAATGATGATTGATTATTTTTTTACTTTTAAATTTATGCGAGGTATGTGCTAATGGAAATATCATTCATTAAATTAGTTGACCAATTTTAAATACATCATCAATATTAATGAATAATAATAATTTTAATTATAAATATGTCATAAATAACAAAATTAAATATTAAATCATAATTAGCATAATTAACGTTCAATACTCAAAGTAATTTATGTTCATTCATCATGATATATTGATTATAAAATTAAATTGATAGTTTATTCTATGGTAAGGCTAAATTTCAGTTGACCATACATTTAGTAGAGAAGATTCCATTAAAAAAATTACATGTTTAAAATAATTAGGTATGTCCAAAATTGACCATTTTTATAACGGTATGATGAAAATTTAGTTATTTAATTTATTAGACTTAAGAAGATAATTAATTATAAATGTTAATTCCAAATGGGTGTTAATCTTCCACTAATTGATTTATTTGAGTTAGTTATAACAAAATTATGTGGAAAAATATTAATGTCTAAATTAAAGGCATGTGTTGGTGAACGAATCTAATCGTAAGGATTAGTGGCTGTTTTAATCCATTTTTACGTCACCAATCAATAACGTGTGATTGATTACCACCGTAAATGGCAAATCGGGGTATGAATTTATCGAATCTGTAAATTCGGTAGTCGAAATTGGACTTATTTCGTGTATGTGTGAGTTTGGGTGTGTATGTGTATTTTTATCTGAAATTCGAAAATTATTTCAATAAGCTGGAGAACAACTATTTATAGAGGCTAGCAAGCATGAGGTGCCACTGACTCTTGGTCTCCCTAGCTTGCATGCCTGACATGTGTCCTTTGACCTTAGTTTGGCCTTATCTAAGCTGAATCTTAGTTACAAAGTCTTCTTTTGGGCCTTATCTCGGACTCATTGTTGTTCGCCTAGGTCGGCTTGAATGATCTTGATGACCCTTCAACTGAAAGTTGTTCGCCTCTTGAGGGAGTACTTTGGAAGTTGTTCGCCTTATGGCTTTGTTCAGCTTGGCTTTGGGATCTTTGTCCTTTGTTCACTTGTACACACTTCTTTGGCTGTTTGTTGTATCATAGTTTGACCAAGTTGTTCGTCATTGATGACTTCACAGTTGGCTCATTCTTGGTCTCGGGTCTAAATACATGTTCGCCCATTAGTTGTTCGTCGGGGAGTTGTTCGTCACTTTATACACCTCTCAAATTGGTAGATGCACCCCAACTTGATTTTCTTTGTTGATCACCCTTGATTTGAGGTTGGCTCTTCATAATCCTTGATGTAGCTTTAATCCTTGTTCGCCATTTATTGACTTATGTTCGCCTATCAACAATTGCCCCCTATCCTGGCTATATGTTGCCCCAGACGAGCAACTTTGTGGCGAGCAACTATAGTTAGGATATCAAAATGATGAGGGTTGGGTCGAACATCATTGGCTTGGGCGAACAACATATGGTCTGTCGTTTCGTCTCCCCAAGGTCTGGGGGTTGTACGAAGATGACGTGGGCGGCATGGTTGTGCGCCGCCCACGCGCGAGCAATCCCGAGGCCACGCGCCCCTATATTTGCATGTAGGCCCTTCGATTCTTATACTTGCTCGGAAATTACCCCGTTTTCTTTCAATTTGGCCCCGGGGCTTTTGGGAAATTACGTCTGGGACCCCGTTTTTACTTGGGGTATAAGTAGTGGGAAAACTGAAATTTTTCCCACTTCTTCTTCTCCTACTACAGTGCTCCGGCGACTTCCTCCTCCCTCCGGCGATACCAAGCTTTCCGACGTCCGCCTTTCCGCTTTTGGTTTCAAACTTCAATTCCCAGGTAGTTACTCTTTTTTCTCTCTATCTTTTTCTCTCGAAAATTATTTCTGCCGCCGTGTGGACCCGAGCGCCACCGTCTTCTCCGGGATAGCGCCGCCGTCTGCAACTCTTTCTACCGCCGCTTGGATTTTTCTTCCTCTTCTATGTCTTCGCACTCGAGCAATAAAACTGAGGAGAACCTAGATCCCCTTTTTCCCATTGTTGCTCGCGATCTAGAGCCAGTTGAAGTTTCTTCAGCGTCGAACGCTCACGTGGACTCAGTTGTTCGCTCTGTGGAGGACACCGGTGTGGGCCCATCTGGGAGAGAATTAACAGTTGTGGTGAACAACAATTTGGACGATAGCTCTTCGTCTTCTGCTGAATCTGGAGATCCAGATCTTAACGATCTCACTCGCGAGTTCCTGGAGAGTATTAACTTTCCATCCCCAAAGATGCGGGAAAATGAGATCCCAGCGGGGGTTGCTCGACTATTCGAATGGCGAACATATGCTGAAAGGTATGCGAACAGCTTTCCCCGTCCCCAGAGAGAAATAATGGATAAGGTGAAAACTGGGTACCAGGCGAGCAAGATAAAAAGTGTTGTTCGCGAAGATGAACTGGACTCTATCCGGAAGGACTACAAAATCCCATACGATATTCACCTGTGGGCCCCCCGGAGAAAGGAAAGAGCTGATCGCCCACCCCCAGGATGCACGGCGATCAACCTTCACACCTTGATTGCCGGACTAAAGCTGCCTCTTCCACCCGTTGTTGGTCGATTCCTGGAGGCGACCAACTTGGCCATCACCCAAATTACTCCAATTGGGTGGATGAACCTTCTAGGCTCTATGTGCTTGTTCGCCTTGGAGGGGTATGTTGATCGGATCACTGCGGAAGAGATCAACTACTTGATGACAATTACAAGCTGCCCCTTAGGAGAAGAAGGCTATCACTATCTCAAGGCAAGAACTGGGTTGAAAATGGTGGAAGAGGTGCCGAACAAGATTCGTGACTGGAAGCAACACTTCTTCTGGATTGGGGGTGATTGGCGAGCATCTTCTGGTCCACACGGCGGCCCTGGACGAATAAATTCTCCAGCAGCCTATGGAAAACTGAAACGTAAGTTTGTTTCTTACTCGCCTTTGGGCTAAGTAGTTCTAATTTAACTTTTCTTGTTTGTTCGCAGGCCCTCGTCTACCCAAGTGGGATTCGAAAGAGGAGGAGTTGAGCTCCGAGTTTCTGTTTACTTCGTGCTTGGTTGGCCTCCGAAATAGGGCAGATAGGACTATTGACTATCTTTGCCGAGCAAGGTGTCAAAGAGCTGCTCGCCTCTTGACTTACCCTCACCACCTGGAGGCTCAAGCTGAGGTGCCCCCAGGTATGACAATTTATAACTTTTGATTCCAGTCTTGTTCGTCATTGATTTGTTTAACTTGCTTGCCTAAAAAAAATTTTTTTTTTTTTTAGCCGAGCAAGTAACAGTTGCCGTTCCCCCCAGTTACGCCCTCCTCAAGCGTAGGGTATCTGAAATGGGGCCCCCAAAAGGGAAGAAGAGGAAAGGTGACCCCCCCTCCCATGTGCTTGCAATGACGAACAAACCTGAGGGGGCTAGAGTTCCCAGACAGGCGGCCCCCCCCCGTTCAAATCCGTTCCCCTCATGTTTCCCCACCTCGTGGTGGGAAACGCCTTAAGAAGGCAGACAGGACCCCATTGGCCGAAGATGTCCTCGGCAAGGGGAAGGAAAAAATGGGCCAAAGTCATGCTCGCCACGAAGGGGATGTCATTAGGCGTTCTTCCGCGGAGCCTACAGAAAGGTCGGGAAAGGCGAGCAAAGATGTGGGCTCACCCCGTGGCCCAGAAGACCTCACGTTCCTTGGATGGGATGAACGGAAGTTTGCCGAGTAAGTATCTACCCCCTTCTGCCGAACAACTTTCATTTTTAATTTTTCTAAGTATCAATTTCTTTTCTTGTTCGTAGATATCGGGCTGATGATTATCCCGGTCGAGCAAGTGTTGTACATCAGTACGCTTGCTCGAAAACTCCCGTTAACATAAGGGAGATTCCTGGCGAACATGTTCGCAAGGCGACGGAGTTGGTCGCCCGAGCCTGGACGCGTCCCTTGGACAAAGCCATCCTCCAACAGGGGCAAATGGACAATCTCCACCTCTCGATGATGCTCGTCGCCAACGGCCTCGTCACTGCCCAAAGGGCAATCGCCCAAGTTGCCGAGCAAGAAGAGTCTGCTCGCCATTATGCGAGTACTGCTCGGCAACTCTCCGAGGAAAAAGACTAACTGGCGAACAACTTGCATGGCCAGATTGCTCAGCTCAATGACCAACTTTCCCTCTATATCGACGGCGAGAAAAAGCACCTTGAAGACATTCAAGGCTTATCTGCCGAGCTGAAGAGTAAAGAGACCTTGCTTGGTGAGGAGAAGAACAAACTGTCAGCGGCCGAGCAGAAAATTGCCGATCTCGAGGCGGAGGTTGCTCGTCTCCGGGAGTCTGAAGCCAACCTCTTCACACGCGAACAACTTGAAGCGGAGGTTCAGGCTCGGTCTGCTCCAATTTCCAACCTTGGGTATATCTGTGCCTACGCGGACAGCATCCGCTCGGCCGATGCTTATGACTACAAGGACTTGGTGGAGGAGATGAGTAAAGACTTGAATGAATTCATCGAGCATTATCCACCGCCGAACAACATTGAAATACAGCTGGCGGACCTGATTGGATTAGGGGTCAAGATTGATAAGCTTGACTCTAGCATCACTGTTACCCACCCTCCTCACCATGCTATTGGAGACGAGCAAGAGGGAGAGCCGACTGCTGCTGACGAGCAAACTGCTAAAGAAGCGGAAGATAAGGCAGCTGAAGATCTTGCTCGAGACATGATTGTCGACCCTTCCGCCGAGCAGACTCAAGATCCTCCTCCAGCCGAGCAGCAATAGGCCTTAGACTTATCTTTTTTCTTTTCTTCTTCTTTGTAATAGTTGTTCGCTCCTTTTGTAGTACTTGACTTCTTGAATCATTGTACTATTTTTGAGGCTCAATGCCTTTGATTAATGGATGTCTTTCTTTTGTTCGCTCATTTTCTTATATATGTTAATTGCCTTTACATTTGTCAATGCCTTTACAATTATAACATATAGTGTTGGGCTTTTGTTCGAATTGAACTTTGCCTTTAGTGGAATCAGGGTTCAGCCTTAGGTTCTGTTCATTTTAAAAAACGAACAACCTTTAAGTGGCTTTGGTCCTTAGGTTCTGTTCATTTGTAAAACGAACAACCTTTGAATGGACTTGTACCTCGAGCTTTTGGACTTTTTCCTTTGCTGACGAACAACTACTGTATTTACATTTTGAACAAATTACAAATGTTATAAGACTGTTCATCACTTACATATACAATATGACGAACAACTTTGAACACAAACTAAAAACTTGTTCGCTTATAGATTTTTGCCGAGCAACTCTATTCAAAATTAAAAGACGCAGCACCAGACTATACAAATGTGGCGAGCAACTTTTTAATCTATACTTAACCAAATTTTCAAAAAATTATGCAAGTTTTTGATCTTGATCCATTCCATTTGCTTGATTCACCCTTTTGCTTGATTCACTCCATTCGCCATACTTGCCCCCAAGATAATTGTTCGCCCATTTATTGATAGTACTTCTTGAGATGTACGGCATTCCAGGAGTATGAGGCCGGCTTGCCTTCCATATCTTCGAGATCGTATACGCCATTTACGAATTTTTCCGTTATACGATATGGGCCCTCCCAAGCTGGTCCCAGTACTCCTGAAGATTGGGCGAGCAGTTTTCTTAGAACCAAATCTCCAACTCTGAATTCCCGGACTTTTACACGGGAATTATAATAACGTTCCGCTCTTTGCTTGTATGTTGCATTTTTTAACTCAGCATTGAGTCTTTTTTCTTCGAGTAAATCCATTTCAGTACTTAGAGCAGAATTATTTGCTTGTTCATCAAAGTTGGTCGTCCTAATCGTACTGGTCCTTAACTCAATAGGTATTACTGCTTCTGTTCCGAAAGCCATAGCAAAGGGTGTTTCTCCGGTGCTAGACCTGGGAGAAACTTTGTATGCCCACAAGACTTCCGGGAGTTCGATAGACCAACCACTTTTACTCTCCGCCAGTCTTACTTTTAATGTATGCTTGATTATCTTGTTCACAGCTTCAACTTGTCCGTTTGACTGGGGATGATAAGGTGTGGAGTAATGTTTTTTTATCCCCCACTTCGCACAGAATTCTCTCAACTCTTGTCCATCAAACTGTGGACCATTGTCTGTCACAATTGCCTGTGGAACTCCGAAACGACAGACAATGTTCTTCCAAATAAAGTTGATCATCTTCTGTTGCGTGATGTTCACCATGGCCTCTGCTTCTGCCCATTTAGTGTAATAATCGACTGCCACAACGGCAAATCGAACATTTCCGACTCCGGCTGGGAAAGGACCAATAATGTCCATTCCCCATCTAGCAAAAGGCCATGGGCTGTAAACCGATACGAGCTGTTGAGCCGGGGTATGAATGTTTGGTGCAAAAATTTGGCATTGGTGGCAAGTCTTTGCTTTTTTTTATTGCATCTTGGCGTAAAGTTGGCCAGTAATAGCCTTGTCTAATAGTTTTGTACGCCAAGGCTTGCCCCCCAGTGTGATTTCCACATACTCCGGCATGTATTTCTTCGAGTACTGCTTGCCCTTGCCCCCTAGGCAAACACTTGAGAAGTGGGACTGATATTCCCCTTTTGAAGAGTTGCTCGCCCACCAGAGTATATCTGGCGGCTCGCTTTACTAGCTTGGCAGCTTCAAAAGGATTGTTTGGTTTTTCCCCACTTTTCAAGTATTTGACTATACTTGTTCTCCAGTCTTCTTCACTGGTTTGATCGTCGAGTTGGTTGACATTATAGCTTACTGTTGATGGATCTTTCATCTTTGTAACTATAATATCTGCCAACTCTAGGGGCCTTCACTTGTTGCTAGTCGAGCAAGCGCATCTGCTTGAGTGTTGCTCGTCCTTGGAATTTGCTGTATGAAAACTTGCTACAACATGGACATCAGGTGAGCAACAATCCGTTGATACTCGATCATGTGATCATCTTTTGCTTCGTATTCACCTCGGACTTGGTTCACGATCAATTGTGAATCGCCAAATATTTGCAAGCGTCTGACACCAACTGCGAGTGATAGGTGGAGACCAGCAATAAGAGCTTCATACTCAGCTTCGTTGTTGGTTGCCATGAAACCAAATCTGATTGCCGAGGTGAATACTTGTCTATCTGGGCTGATTAAAACTACTCCTGCCCCCGAGGCTATATTGGTTGATGATCCGTCCACATAGAGATGCCAAGGATGATCAAGTCCTCTCGTCGGATCTGGTGGGAAAGTTAGTTCGACTATAAAGTCGGCTAATGTTTGCCCTTTGATCGCTGTTCGAGGAGCATAGGTCACCCCGAATTGGCTAATCTCCAGTGACCATCTTAAGAGACGACCTACAGTGTCGGGGCGATGGAGAATTTGTCTGAGCGGGAAAGTTGTTAGAACTTCGACTTGATGGTCAAAGAAGTATGGTCGTAACTTTCTCACGCTCATAACCAAAGCATACGCCAGCTTTTCGGTTGGAGCATATTTGATCTCTGCTTCGTGTAAAGCCTGGCTGACGTAATATATAGGTTGGTGAAATTTGCCGTCTTCGCGCACCAAAACAGAGCTGATGGCAACTTCTGATGCGGCTAAGTATAGAAAGAGCTTTTCTCCTGGGATTGGTTTTGATAGGATTTTAACATCTCCCAGGTATTCTTTAAGTTGATCGAAGGCCGCTTGGCAGTTGTTAGTCCATGCAAACTTTCATTTTTTGACGGCCTCGAAGAATGGACGGCACTTGTCCCCTGACCTGGATATGAACCGGTTCAATGCTGCTAGGCACCCAGTGAGCCTTTGCACTTCTTTCACCGAACGTGGTGGTTGCATATCCATGATGGCTTTAACCTTTGAAGGGTTGGCCTCAATTCCCCGCTGGCTAACAAGATGGCCCAAGAATTTCCCTGAGTGAACTCCAAAGCTGCTCTTCTTTGGATTCAACTTCATGTTATAGTGTCGAAGAATTTCGAACACTTGAGTCAGATGTCGAAGATGGTCTTCCTTCTTGGGACTTTTGACTACGATATCGTCTACATAGACTTCAACCGTGTCTCCAATTTGTTGATCAAACATCTTGTTCACCAGTCTTTGATATGTTGCTCCGGCATTTATGAGGCCAAACGACATTCTTTTCCAACACAACAAGTTTTTGTTTGTATAAAACGCTGTGTTCTCCTGATCATCTGGATGCATAGGAATTTGATGATATCCGGCGAAAGCATCCATAAACGTCAACATCTCGTGACCTGCAGTGCTGTCCACCAATTGATCGATATGTGGGAGGGGAAAATTGTCCTTCGGGCATGCTGCATTCAGATCTATAAAATCTATGCATAGCCTCCAGGTCCCATTTGGTTTCCTTACGAGTACTGGATTTGCTACCCATTGTGGACAGAGTGCCTGTCGAATGAGATCGTTGTCTAGCAACTTCTTAACTTCTTCATTCAAGGCTTGGTATTTGTCTGGGCCGTACTTCCTTCGTTTTTGATGGACGGGCTTTCTTGCTTGATTTATGTTCAGCTTGTGGCAAGCATGTTTCGGGTCTATCCCCACCATATCTGCGTGAGACCAAGCAAAGACATCTAGATTCTTGGTGAGGAACTCTTTCATTCGGGATCTGTAAGGCTCTGGGAGCTCAGATCCTATGAATAATTCAAGATCTTCGTTGTCGGGATTAACTTTGAACGCCTCCAGCTCTTCGACCGGAGTCGCTCGTCGTTTTTGTCCCTTCCAACGGGGATCAAGTATGGGTTCCTCAGGGTTGGAATCATTTTCGATGTTCATGGGCTCTGCTCCCAGGCGGGGTTCTAGATCATCAGTTGGCTCCGTTCCATTGTTGTTCGTTTGTACTTGGCCCTCCAAGTCCCCCACTGAGGGTTGTTCGTCATCACCCATTTGTTGTTCGTCAGATGGAGGTTCCTCGCGGGTGGTAACGAGTTGTTCGTCCAACACTTGCTCGTTCAAGTGTTGTTCGTCCGTATCGTTGTGGTCGTCCATGTCCATCATATTGTTCAGTATTGATGGTTCGTCGACGGGATGACTTGTTGCTTCCATCATGGATATTTGTATAAATTTTACTCGTAGTTGTTGAATGCATTCTCGTGCTCTCCGTTGGTCTCCTTTAATTGTGCCTGCTCCACTGGCTGTTGGAAATTTCAAACAATAGTGGTAAGTGGAACATGCAGCTTTAAATTCATTGAGAAAAGGTCGGCCAAGAAACCCGTTATAGGTCGACTCCTGGTCTACAACCAAGAAATCTACCATCCTTGTTATATTTCTTTCGGGTTCATTAGCCGTTACAAGTTGTACTGCTAATGTTACAATTCCCAACGGTGTTGTCACAGCATTCCCGAAGCCTATGAGTCTATGTGTTGTATTTCGAACATAACCCGAATAATCTCCCAGATTATCGAGGGTCTTCTTAAATAAGATGTTGGTGTAGGCTCCGGTGTCCACCAACAGTCTGTGGACTCTGGTCCCCATAATCTTCGCGCAGATTACGAGTGAATCATTGTGCGGAGTTAAGACGCCTTCAAGGTCTTTTTCGGTGAAAGTTAATTCTGCCGTTTGCATGATAGACGGCTTAACTCCCATTTCTTGTACTTGGCCAATCGCTCGTAGCTCCGCTTTCCTCTTTCGATTAGAGTCGGGTGGTTGTCCATCAAAACACCCTCCCGCGGGACCTGCGGGTTCCATCATGAAAAGATCTTCTAAAGGTTGAGCTGGAATACTGGGAACTGGTCGCCCGGGTCTGTTGTTTCTCTGAGGTTGACCATCCTCTTCATCTTCTGAGTTGTTCTCCCGGGTTCTTTTCCCAGATTGCCTTTTAACGAAATCGGAGAGCTTTCCCTCCTCATAAAATCGCCAGAGTTGCTTAAGCAAATCTCTACACTCACTCGTAAAATGCCCCACACTTTGATGGTAGGCACAATACTTGTTTGGGTTGAGTTTGCCAGTATCCTGACGGATTTTACGTGGTGGGGAAAGCAACTCTTTCTCCTTTACGTTCTCATACACAGTATCAACTGATACTGTCAATACTTGGTTCAATTTTCTTTCAAATCCGATCCTTCGGTGAATGCTTTCATATTTTTTGGGACCCTGTAGCTTGTCCCGACGGGCTTTTTGTTATTCTCCTTAGGATCAGCTTTATTCTCCCCCAAATTTGTTTGTAGGGCCTCGTGCATGGAAACGAAAATGCCAGCTTGGTTTCTGAACTCGGCATAAGTCTTTGGGCACTTTAGACGTACCTCCTTCCATAACTTCGACCCTTTTTTCAATCCGGCCATCACAGCGACGATCTTTGTATCTTCGCTCACTGGTTCTCCTTCTAGCAAAACTTTATCGAATCTTTCCATAAACGCCCGGTCAGTTTCATCATCATTTTGCCTCAAATCTGACAGCCGGTGTTTTTGGGAAAGATACGACCCCGCCGTTGAAAAGTGAGAAAGAAATTCTCGACTTAGTTGGACGAACGAGTGGATTGATGCCGGCGGCATTGATGAAAACCACTTGTGAACCCGATCGCCCAATGTTAAAGGAAAATTCCGGCATTGGGTGGCATCGCTGGCCCCCACGGAGACCATGTAGTCCGTATACTTTGTTAGGTGGACCCGGGGGTCGGCGATGCCTTCATATTGAATGCTTGCCGGAAATTGAATTTTTTTTTGTATCGGGGCCTTCAAAATGTGAGCTGCCAAAGGTGAGGATGGCATGCTAGTCGTTCCCATCCCCTTCTGTTGGTCTAGTTGCCCATGCATGTTCTCCACAGCCCTCCTTAGGCTTGATAATTCATCAAGAGGTGCCCCCTGACTTGGAGGCTGTTCGGCGAGCAAAGGCATTAGCCTTTCTGCTCGTCGCAGTCCCTCGCTTGGAGTGGGCACTTCCTGGGCTTGCCTCCTAATGTTGTTCGCCGCATTTGGCCCTAGACGCCTAAAGACTGACTGGGAGAGTCTTTCATGGATTGATGGGCGAGGCTGTTCAAAAGTTGCTCGCCCATCTTCTGCTCCCCGACGAGCAGCTTCCTGTTGGGGTTGGCTAAGCCTGTCCTGAGCACTGGAACGCGTTGTTCCATGGCTAGACATAGTTGTTCGTCCGCGACCAGACTCAGCCTGTACTTCTCTCTGGTCGATCACCTTGGCCTTTCCCTTATTCCGTCTGACTTGGGCACTATCAACCTCTCGCTGTTCGCCCCTAGTAGTCCTGGGTCTAACAACCTCTAGGGACTTGTCCCTTGGCCTTGCTTGTGTTGGCCTAACCTGCTCTTGTTGCCTCTGGAGGGCCTGGAGAGCAGCTATGGTTTTGGCCAACTCGTTGGGGTTGTTCGCCGAAGCCTCCATCTCAGGGGGGAGGTTATGTGTTATGGCTGTATGTTGCGACCTGTTCGCATGTCTCGGGTCACGGTCCTGGTGGTCGGCCGACGTGGCCCGGGTCTGAGATGCTCTTTTTGACAAACGTGATCCTTGGGTCTCTTTAGATTGAGGCATTTCAATTTAAATTACTTCTTAATTTATAAATTGAAGAACACCAAGAACACCAAGAACACTTTTGTTTGTATCTTCAAATATTTCTTGAGATTTCTTATGAATCTTCAAGTTTTCAACTTGAAGTTCTTGAGTAATCACACTAAATCGGAGGTTCGGACCCTCCTTCTAGCGCCAAATTGTTGGTGAACGAATCTAATCGTAAGGATTAGTGGCTGTTTTAATCCATTTTTACGTCACCAATCAATAACGTGTGATTGATTACCACCGTAAATGGTAAATCGGGGTATGAATTTATCGAATCTGTAAATTCGGTAGTCGAAATTGGACTTATTTCGTGTATGTGTGAGTTTGGGTGTGTATGTGTATTTTTATCTGAAATTCAAAAATTATTTCAATAAGCTGGAGAACAACTATTTATAGAGGCTAGCAAGCATGAGGTGCCACTGACTCTTGGTCTCCCTAGCTTGCATGCCTGACATGTGTCCTTTGACCTTAGTTTGACCTTATCTAAGCTGAATCTTAGTTACAAAGTCTTCTTTTGGGCCTTATCTCGGACTCATTGTTGTTCGCCTAGGTCGGCTTGAATGATCTTGATGACCCTTCAACTGAAAGTTGTTCGCCTCTTGAGGGTGTACTTTGGAAGTTGTTCGCCTTATGGCTTTGTTCAGCTTGGCTTTGAGATCTTTGTCCTTTGTTCACTTGTACACACTTCTTTGGCTGTTTGTTGTATCATAGTTTGACCAAGTTGTTCGTCATTGATGACTTCACAGTTGGCTCATTCTTGGTCTCGGGTCTAAATACATGTTCGCCCATTAGTTGTTCGTCGGGGAGTTGTTCGTCACTTTATACACCTCTCAAATTGGTAGATGCACCCCAACTTGATTTTCTTTGTTGATCACCCTTGATTTGAGGTTGGCTCTTCATAATCCTTGATGTAGCTTTAATCCTTATTCGCCATTTATTGACTTATGTTCGCCTATCAACAGCATGCACAAAATTATTGGTTAATTAAATAATGAAAACAAAATCGTAAATAGATTGAAAGTATGGGGAATACAACAATTTTAGTTCATGGCATGGATGACAAGAGCTTGATGGGTGCTATGACAATGGTGTGATTATAATTTAATGTCTCTTGATAATTTAGTGTCCCATGATATTAGATTGCCCTTGGCATTGGGTAGGTCTTAAAATAGTCTATGACCAACAAATTTGTGTAATTACTTCTATTCATTGCCTGATTAGTCTTGAAAGATATAGTATTTTCCTTTTTTTTTTTAAAGAAAAATTCGAATATGGTCCTATTAACTTCTGATGTGGTGGTTTGTGTTGCAATGTTTCTAGGATAATTAATGCTAAACATCTTTAGTACAGTTTTGCAAAATTCATCATTTTAAATCCATGATTGGAACATATTTACTTATTGAGCATTCTTATTTTTTGGAATGTTATGATAGTTTGTGTAATTACTTATATTCCTTACCTGATTAATTTTTTAAAAATATAGTGCAAGGCATGAATGTGCCGTATAAAGTATTATTTTTAAATGGATTCATTTATATTAGTAAGATAACGATTTTAGTGCATGACATAAATGGCAGGAGCATGATGGGTTCCTATATATAAAATGGTCCTGGAATAGGCTATGATCAATTAATTTGTGTAATTATTTCTATTCATTACTTGATTAATTATTAAGAAATATAGTGCATGCCATGAATGTGCCGTACAAAAAATTCAATTCTCTTTTGATCAAGAGTCTTGGAAAATTATGGGAATAAATGTGTCGTTTAAAGGATTTTTTTTAATGGAATCATTTATATTGGACCAATAGTATAAAGTTCTAATTGACTTTGTAAGAGGTATGTAACCATGTATTAGGAAGACAACAATTTTAGTCCATGGCATGGATGACAACAGCATGATGGGTGCTATGACAAGAGTGTAATTATAATTTAATGTCTCTTGATAATTTATTGTCCCTTAATATTGAATTCCCCTTGATGATGGATGCTATGACAAAGGTGTAATGATGATGGTGTCCTTAATATTAAATTCTATCTGAAATGTGTTTTTTGGTTGTACATGTAACAATTCAACAAATGTGGGTGACTGTTGGGGGTGACAGCATGAGTATAATGATGATGGATTATCAGGTTACCAATACTTTTAAAAAAGTGCACCAAGTTCTTAAAGCGGAAGACTAAAATTCTTGAAAAATATTGTGTAAAAAATTCCTAAATTAGCTCTAAAATATTTTTAATGTACTAACACCGTATTGTATTTTGGAAAATTTGTGTTTTATCATGTAATTGGTCAACGTAAAATTCTTATAAAATAGTGCATTGAAAATTTTGAAATTAGTCCTAATATTCTTAAAGTAATAATTTCTCTCATTATAGAGATATGTATAATGGAAGAGATATCATTTATTTTGTATTGATGATTTGATGTAGCATATAATTATAATAACAAATTAAAGTGAGGTAATTATAATTGATGATAATGATGTAACCTTTTAGCTATAGTTAATGATCATTATAATAATTTATAATTGTAATTAAAGTGAGGTAATTATAATTAATGATAATGATGTAACCTTTTAATTATAATTAACTATAATTATATTAATTTAAAATTTTAATTAATATAATAATAATACATTAAAGGGAGGTAATTATAATTAATTATAATGATGTGACGTATAAATATAATTAAAAATATAGTATGAATTTAAACCCTATCAATGTCCAAGTTCATTTTCATATTATATGTAACAATGACTCTTTAACGTACAATTATAATTAATTATATACATTTTTTTTATCCGACATTAGTCCTAAAATGAGATCAATAATAGAATAGCTTCTATTATTGTGTTTTCCGAAAATGGTCATATTATAAGAAAATTCTATTAACTTTTATGTATTTCGAAATTGGTCCTAAATTTAGACCACATATTTCTTGCAAAATTATTATACTTTTGATATCAATATGCATTCACATAATTCTTGGTGTTAACTCATGATGTTTGGTCCCATATTTTTTTTTTTTTGTTCTTTTCTTTTCAAGTTTGGTACCACGCATTAATTTTTCTGATAAAATTTGATCATTATATTTTTTAAATGTTCCTAAAATATCTACAGTATTGACTACATATTTCTCTTAAATATATGTTGGAATTTTGTCCAAGAATTTTTTTTTTTAAATTGATGTCGAATAATGTTCTATTGAATTAGCGGTCTCTTCAACATTGTGTGGAAGACTAAAATTATTAACAAATATTGTGTTAAAAATTCCAAAATTAGCCCTAAATTATTCCTAAAATATTTGATATTCCTAAAATGTGCGCCAATTTTTGGAACTGGACCGAAATTGGTCCTACGGAATATTCTAAGAAACGTGCACCGAGTTTTTAAAGCGAAAGACTAAAATTCTTGGAAAATATTATGTCAAAAATTCCTAAATTAGTTCTAAAATATTTTTAATGTACTAACGACGTATTGTATTTTGGATAATTTGTGTTTTACTATGTAATTGGTCAACTTAAAATTCTTAAAAAAGATTGTGTTGAAAATTCTAAAATTAGTCCTAAAATATTTTTAATGTAATAACTTCTCTCATTAAAGAGATATGTATACTGTAGGAGATAACTTTAATTATGTATTGAGGTAATTATAATAATATAATAACTTCTATTAACTTTTGTGTTTTTTAAAATTGGTCCTATGTAACCTTTTCATTATAATTAATGATTATTATAATAATTTTCAATTGTAATTGATATTACAATGATATATTAAAGAGAGGTAATTATAATTAATTATAATGATGTGACGTATAATTATAACTAATAACATAAACTTTAGTGTTATCCGAAATTAGTCCTAAAATGATCAATAATATAATAGCTTCTATTAACTTTTGTATTTTTCAAATTTGGTCCTAATACAATAACATCTACTGATTTCTAGCAATTGTTTTCTATTTATTTTTTAGCTAATGTCTCTTTGCTATTGTGTTAAAATTCTTAAAAAATATTGTGTTAAAAAATTCAAAATTAGTCCTAGATTTTTCATAAAATATAGGATATTCCTAAAACGTGCGCAGAGTTTTAAATTAGTCCAAAATTAGTCCTATATGATATTCCTAAAAACGTGCGTCAAGTTTTTAAAGCGGAAGACTAAAATTCTTAAAAAAGTTGTGTTAAAAATTCCGAACTTAGTCCTAAATTCTTTATAATATAATAACTTCTCTCATTATATTTTTGAAATATTCCTAAAATATTTTTAGGATAATAATGCAACTTAGGCATTTTTCTGGTACTTAACTATAACTATTTATGGGACCGAATTTGAAACTACGGGACCTAAAATATCTAAATAAGGACTATTGTTGCAAACCACCTGTTCTCATGGGACCAAAATAAAAATTATAAGGGAAATTTTGTTATTTTAGGACACTGTCTTATAATTGTTTGTAAGAATAGGACACTATCTTTGCAGGCTTGCAAAATTGAGAAAATATATTTACGAACATGCAAAAAAATTGTTACTTTCTTATATGAGTTAATTTAGTTATAAGTTATAAGGTATGATTTATTGTATACAATTCAATTCGTAGTTCTGATAATATTGACGATAGATTAGAAACATGATTAACCTCATCTTGGTATTACGTATTTTAATATTAAAATATTAGTATTGAGTGTATGTTTTGGAATTAAATTATTTCATATATGAAAAACTTATAATGGTTTTTAGATACACTTTACATTAACCAATTAATGTTCTTTAAATTAAAATTAATACTCTTTGTTACCATCAACTAAATTGGCTATAACGGAAAAATTGTTATTTAGGACACTATTTTTACGAGTGTTTGTTCAATTAAAACACTTTTTTTACGAGCTTGCAAGATTGAGATAATATATTTACGAATTTCCAAAATTAATTAGGACAATATCTTTACAAACTTGCAAAACAAGGACACTCTTTTTTATTTTGTCCAATTTAGGCCAAATTTTATAAAATATGGATCGAATAAAGTTCAATTACAATATGCCAAAAAATATTAATACATTTGCTAAAAATAAATAATTAATAATTAGATAATCAAGTTAATAAAAACACATTTATACAATATTCTAAAAAAATAAATGTAATATTATTTGTCGAAACCCGCGAAGTTCGCGGGGATTGTACTAGTATCTTATACATACAAAACCTGGTATATTTTTAATTATGTTGTAAAAAAACTAAAAGCAATTAATTAATTAATCATTATTAGGAGAGCTGTTACATGATTTGCTCTTCTACGAAAGAGGTGTTCAATGTTGTTACCCAATCATTTGCTATCTGCTATTGTTTGACCAATTTTGCAACAGGATAACAGTCCAGCTGCAGCACCATTTTACAAGGCCCAGTTATATACGTTCATATGTTTTATTAATACTCTCATTAAAAAAATGTTCAGAATTTTTTTTAATTTTTTTAAATTATTTTAAAAAATGAATATGTTTTGCGTTTTTTTTTTTTTAATTTCGAATTTTTTTTCCGAAAATTATCAATTTTTCAATATTTTTTTCAAACATTTTTTTAAGATGGGACTGTATTCAACTTCAGCCTTTTCACAACTTTTGCCTTTTCAACGGCCCATAGATCCGGCTGAGGTTTATTCAGGCCCATTGGTAATATAACTACAAAAAGGCCACAATCATTTGCACTACTCTTTGGTAACAACACTACACAGATGAATACACTACTTATTTTTTTAAAGTTTGAAAAATTTTAAAAAAATCCAAAAACAAACATAAATTTCGATTTTTTTTTCAAAATATTGTGCATTCTATAATGTTTGAAAAAATTGAAACAATTTCGAAATAAAATTCCGAACAACTTGTGTATTCATCCAAGTAGTGATTTTACCATAGAGGTTAGTGCAAATAACCTGGGCCTATTATAAATAGATGTTTCTTTCAAGATTAACATTTTTAAACACTTGGCCGGTCACTGTAAGAGGTCCTAAATGAGGAGTATAGTCAATAGGCCCACCAAACTGCCAAAAATTAAGACAAAACATGAGAAGGAAAACAAATTAAAGCGAGTCGACACATTATATAAATGAAATTACCATGCCCTATTTCAGCATATAATTTGATCTATAAAAAATTTCCCACCTTTCCAAAAGAGAATAAAATAGAGATGAAAAAAAAAAATCAATATTCAAAAAGGTCACAACCTAACTATAAAGATCATCATCATCATTTGCTGTGGCCGGAGCAGTAGCAAAAGGATCAGTTGCACCAGCAGCGACACCACTATTTTCAGCAAACTTGAATTCCGAACCAAAACCTCTCGATTGCTGCAACGTCTGAGCAAACGCCTGGTACTTGCGAATGTCAGCATCACTCACACTCCTCCTTGCATACTTCATCGACTCCTCAAAGTGGGCTGCCTTGATCTCCGCCACCTCATCTTCCTCCATCGCTTCAGGGTTCTCGCTTCGCTTCTCCCTCTCAATATCCTAAACAAAAAACATATTTCAATATTTTCATGCCATAGCAAATAGTTGAAAAGTATATGCCATGGCAAATAGTATAAAGTATTAGTTAGTTATTTAAAAGTATTAGTTGTGCAACTGGTGCGCTTAGGAAAATATGTTGCTTACTTTCTCAATGTTCTCTCGGATGGCGTATTTGCATGCTCGTTGACATATTTCCGTAATGTCAGCGCCACTAAAACCTTGGGTGTACTTAGCAAGGGCTCTAAGGTCAACGTCTTTAGAAACAGGCGACTTTCTCAAGCACGCCTTGAAAATCTGAAGGCGTGATTCCTCATCCGGGAGAGGAATATAAATCAGTTGATCAAGACGACCAGGACGGAGAAGGGCTGGGTCGATAATATCAGGCCTGTTGGTTGCCCCGATAATGAAAACAGTTTTCTTGGCATTCATGCCATCCATTTCTGTAAGAAGCTGATTCAATACACGGTCAGCAGCACCCCCAGCATCTCCCACACTGCTTCCTCTCTGCACAAAAATATATTGGTTTTATTGTCAAGTCAAAATAAAATAAAAAAGAATAAAATTTAGCAAACTGCATAATAGTACAAACCTGAGTAGCAATGGAGTCCAATTCATCAAAGAAGAGGACACAAGGGGCGGATCCTCGAGCCTTGTCGAAAATTTCTCTAACATTGGCCTCACTTTCTCCAAACCACATGGTTAGCAATTCAGGACCCTTGATACTGATAAAGTTTGCCTGGCACTCATTTGCAATGGCCTTAGCCAGTAAAGTCTTTCCACATCCAGGTGGACCGTAGAAAAGAACTCCCTTGGAAGGCGACATTCCAAACTTTTCAAACTTCTCGGGATGCTCGACTGGATATTGAACAGTCTAAAGACAGGCAGCACAATATTAACATATCAAAGAGAATAATCAAACTTGCATAATTAAAAAGTACAGATAGATACCTCTTGGAGTTCCCGCTTGACATTTTCAAGGCCCCCAATATCTTCCCAGTTAACATTGGGCACTTCAACAACCTACAATCAATGCAATTATTTAGATATCAACCAGAAGGAATCAAGAACCAGAAAACCAAGAGAAATAAGAATTGTACTCACTGTTTCACGTAAAGCAGATGGATTGCTTGTTCCAAGAGCGGTCTGGAAGTGCTCGTTTGTAACAGACATGGAGTTCAGAATCTCTGCATCAATCGAATCGTCTTCCAAATCAATAACATCCATCTTCTCCCTGATGCATTGAAGCGCTGCTTCGGTGCAAAGGGCAGCTAAGTCAGCACCAACATAGCCATGTGTATCCTTGGAAATTCTTTCCAAATCGACCTACAATACATCCCTAATGTTAGTATGGCAATAAAAAATCTCCAATGATGAGAAGAACTTAATAAAATCTAGCTTACCTCTTCAGCAAGTTTCATATTCTTCGTATGGATCCGAAGAACCTCGAGACGTCCAATTTCATCAGGGACACCAATGTCTATTTCCCTGTCAAATCTACCAAACCTTCTTAGTGCAGGGTCAATGCTGTTCGGACGGTTCGTAGCCCCCATTACAATGATATGGGCACGGGCTTTTAGTCCATCCATCAACGTCAAGAGCTGTGAAACAATCCTCCTCTCAACCTCTCCATTCGTTTTCTCTCTCTTAGGTGCTATCGAATCAATTTCATCAATGAATATGATGGATGGTGCATTCTTCTCAGCTTCTTCAAATGCCTTCCTGAGATTGCTTTCACTTTCTCCAGCCAACTTCGACATTATTTCTGGGCCATTAATACAAAAGAAGAAAGCACCAGTCTCATTGGCCACGGCTCTAGCAATCAAGGTCTTCCCAGATCCTGGGGGCCCATATAGCAATATTCCTTTCGGAGGCTTGACACCTATTGATTTGAAAAGCTGAGGGTGCCTTAGCGGAAGTTCAACCAGTTCACGTATCTGAGCCATCTGTTTACGCACACCACCAACATCATCATAACCAACCTCATCCAAACGATCTTCGTCCTCCCTTTTAACAGGCTCACCTTCACAGAAGATCTCTGTATCAGGGGCAACTACACAGTACTCAGAAGGTTCGGTCTCTATAACCTTAAACTCTACACTTCTCATTCCTCCCCTCACAAGAAACAGGTCGCCTTTCCTCACTGGCCGGTATGCCTCCAAGAAGTACGCTGAAGAACAATATCAAACAACAAATTTAGCCCAATTGAACTAGGAAATAACATGCATATGTAGTATTATGGGAGTGATGAATCTTTAAGAAATGTGAAAAGAACAGAGGCAAAAAAAAACTTACGCTTTAGGTAGGCATCAAATAAATTTCCAGTAACCCCTTCAACTGTATCATCTATGGGAAGAATGTGGACACGGGCACCATACTTCACATCAGCACATTGATGTACAGAAACCACATCACCGAGTTTGACCCTGAGGTTTTTCCTAACAACCTTATTCATTCGAATCTTTGGTTCCTCGCAAGAATCATCAGCAAGGGCAATGCACACTGTATCCTTCCTTTTCTTACCCTATAACCAGAATAAAAATAACTCATTAAAAAAAACTGAATAAATCCAAGCAGTAATTTCACATCATTTTATTGTTTGAGAACTGCAGTAATTGACGAACTAGTAATGTTGCTGACACAAGAAGTTCTAATTCACCCCAAGTTCTCTTTAGAGTGCTATGTTATGTCAGAGCAAAAGCAATTATAAATCTTCAAGTGTGTGAATATGTAAATATCCAAATTACCAGAGGTGGGAATAATCATCTTCCTAGGAAACAAATCCTATAAGATAATTGAATATTTCTCCAATAATATCTTGCACACTGGCACTCAAAACTAAAAGATACCCCATAAACCAAGAGCTTTAGCATGCAATTTTTTGATGAATTCACTACTATCTAAATCAAATAAATCAATTAAAAAAGAAGTTGATAAATAAAGGTGGAAAAATATAAAACCTTGATCAAGATAGTGTCTCCACGGAAAATCTGGAGCTTTTCCATAGTTTCAGGGTGGAGAGACACCACAGAATTATCATCATTGATAGCCTCATCAACCACCAATCGATTCGCAGCCTTTTTCCTCTCGAGAATCGCCGTGCTAAAATCTCTCTTCGTGCCCTTGCTGCACATTGCAATCAAACCCCAACAAACAAAGAGAACGATATTCAAGTTAGATTAACACTAACGCAAAAACAGAGTATTATTATCATCATTAAACATTGCCGGAGATCTGAGAGCGTGCAGGAACACTTACGAATCGGATGTTTCCGCTTGATTAGTCATACTGGAAAGATAATTTTGGTTTTAGGGTTTCGAAGGAATTGAAGAATGTGAAAGAGAGATCGGCGATTTGGATTGGGGGTGAGAAATTCAGAATTTATAGGCAAGGGAGGCGTTTCTTGTTAGGAAAGATAAAGATATGATTTAAATTTGTTGATTTTTCCTTTTCCTGAACTTTGATGCTTTTTTCCAACGAATACGATTACGATACTTTTGTTTACATGAATGAGTCGGTGATTAGGAAGAGGAAGAGCCGTTTACTATTCTTGTATTTAAATTGGAAAGTTTTTAATTCGTATTAAAAAAATATTTAATTAATTAATTAATTATTCTATAATACACACTACATTCCTATATATAGATTTGGGCGGGAGAATTTCTGGTACGTTGATCTATTTTTCTTGACTTGATCATCACCGTCCATTCTTTTTTTAACTAATAAATTTTAATGTGCAAGACATGACAAAGTTTTACATGAAAATTGTTTATAATAAATTTATCATGAAACTATTTTAAAGCATGAACCTCATTTTTGATACTTGGTGAGAATTCTAATACTTTTGATAAGATATTTGGTATTTTAAAATAACTTCATGATAAATTTATCATGAACTATATTCATATAAAATTAAATTTTATTGTCCATCTACACATTAAATATTTAAATATTTATCAATTGATTTACTAAAACTTCTTCTATAATATAAGATACTCACTCTGTTCCAGAGAAACTTGCACACTTTATTTATTTGAACGTTCTACACCCATTTGTACACTGCCTTAAAAAAAACATTGATTTTTGTGAACATTTACACAAATATACACATATTTACCCACATATCACTATTTTATCCCTTTTTTTAATCCACGTGCAATTTCAAAGGTGCAAATTCTATTGGGACGGAGATAGTATCATATATGAGAATATAATTTAATTAAATACTTCTTTCATCCCAATTTTATTTTCACATTCTACTATACACACACATACCCAAAAAAAAAATTTAAATTACATCTCATTTAAATAATAATTGCATAAAACATATTTTCATTTTGTTTCCTTCACTTAAATTGAATAATATAACATTATCAAAAGACTATTATATCTATTTAAATACTACAAATCAAGTCTCATATTAAAAATTAAGAAAAGTCAAATGAAAAAATAAAACTGGGACGTAACATTTGTTTAATGAACTAACTCAAAATTGACATCTAATAGAAGAAAATAAATTCAATTATTTTGCAATATTAAATAAAATTATTTAAAGTATTAAAGAAGCATATAAAATCATCTTGCTAAAGTATTATTAATGTGATTGTTACTTCTAATTAAATTCTTTTCACCCATTTTTTTCCCGAGACAATAGATTTTACACTAAAATTTTATTATTAGTTTTAAGATAGGTTACAACACATTCAATCCATTTAATTTAATAAATTATTATTAACAATTGTACAATACAATTACTCAATTTGAATTCTTGAAATAAGTGTTGTAAATCTAGAAGATTTATTATTCCAAATCTAGAAGATTTGATGTGGACATTACTAATGGACCAATAACCCAATGGGCTTCATATCTTAGACTAGGGTTTTATTCTTATAAATAGACTATTGTACTCATAATTGTAATTACATATACACAAGAACAATAGTGAAACTCCTGGCTTGGCTCGCCCCCAGACGTAGTCGTTCCCGACGAACTGGGTGAATAAATCTCGTCTTTTATTTTACGCACTTATTTACAACACGTTATCAGCACGAGACTCTGCCCGAGATTAAACGGTACGCCCTAAAATTAATTCTCTACAAATCATATGAATTAATTCCCGTACCAAATTATTTGATCCATGTGTTACATGATTTATATGTTCTAGAATTATTAATTTGATTTGTTCTTATAATTAATTGAATCAAATCGTGTTTCGAATTAGATTAATTTCAAATTGAGAATCGAACGAGCAACGGCCGCCGCCCGAAGACGAACGGCCGCCGCCCGCCAGCAGCTGCCGCCGCCCACAGCCCAACGTCCGCCGCCGCCCAGCGCAACGCCCGCGGTCCAGCAGCCGCCGCCACCCAGCGCGGCGCTCCCCGTCCGCCGCCGTCCGCGCGACGCTACAACGCGCTGTCGGTCGCCCCTTCACCGCCTCCGCGCGCCTCCGTGCACGGCGTCGAGGCGGCGCAAGCCCTCCGCACGTGGCGCCATTCTCCCCGAAATTTTGTGAAATCCTAATCTAATTTCGGTTTCGTTTTAGGATAACACAAAATTCTAATTAATTTATTTTTAAAAAATCCTGAAAATATTTCGTTAAATTTTATTAACATACATGAAATATTTAGCCTCATGAATATGCATGTTTATTAAGTCGTAAATTTTCCTTGAAATTATTTTCATGTGATTATCATTCATATTAAATTATTTTGCATGTATCTATGATTTAATTATCTTACGTGCATTATTTTTTCTCGCACATAGTTTATTTCTTTATAGTCCGCATATTATGCCCGGGTAGGCGGCGCCCGGTACTTGACGGGCCGTAATTTATGTTTTGGGTAGACGGCGCCCAATTCTTGTCTCTATGTGCTCTAAAATAATCAAATAAATCATTGTTTTTCCGTTGTCAATAATTATTGTCATGCCCCTTACCATGTCACTTTATTAATTGTAGTGAATTATGTCTGAAATCACTACGAAAGAATTCGATGAGCTCGCTCTCGATGGTAGCAACTACCCAACATGGATGCTAGATGTCGAGATCCATCTAGCCTCGAATAGGTTGAGCGAAACCATTATCGAAGGTTCAAAATTCACTAACGCCCAGAAGGCGAAAGCGTTGATTTTCCTTAGGAACCATTAGAATGAGGGTCTGAAATATGAATACCTCACTCAAAGGGACCCCGGAATGTTGTGGAAGTCCCTGAAGGACCGTTTCCAACAACAAAGTGACATACTCCTCCCTTCGGCACAATACGAATGGTTGAACATCCGTTACCAAGACCTTAGGTCTATAACGGAGTACAACTCTGCTTTGCAGTGTATTGTAGCCAGCTTGATCCATAACTCTGTATCAACATTCCACGGTAGCAACCCAATACTCCAGCAGCAGTATAGGGTCAAACATGCGATTGGGCGCAACCGTGGAAGGGGGAGAGTGAGTAAGAAGTTATGGACTAAAGGCCGAGGTCGTAGTTCATCCGGTGGTCACAGAACCTGGAATTTCGTTCCACGAAAACCTAGCTCTCAAGGCATGATTGAGCAGTGCTGCTACAGATGCGGATGCAAAGGCCATTGGTCACGCACGTGTCGTACTCCCAAACACTTGGTTGAGGCTTATCTAATAATGCAAAAGGACGACAAGGGGAAGGCTTCCATGGTTGAACCTCAAGATGACAACCTGCCTGAAGCAAAATTTGACCAAGACAACGATGATCTCTTGAGCCCGTAGCTCGAAATTTATGAGACAATGAGTGATTTGCACATTTGATTATTCTAGTACTTTATTTGTTAATAAGATAATTTTATGTTTTTGGATCCTTTCTGAACTCGACTAATTAAACCTAAAACGATTAATCCAACATAAATGTATCCCTATTATATAATTGTTTGAATTACGTGATATAATCATATGTGATACGAAATACCTGTTGTTAAATCCAAATCAATCACGGTTGCATGACTAAGGGCGTATGTGAGCATGAATTTATTTGATTGCAAACCGAGGAATTTTTCCCTTCATGTTTTAAAAATGACAGTTTTATAAAAGGACGGAATGTCAGTAAGTACGGAGTTGTGGTACGGGTATTAAATCCAACCTCCGGGGAGCTGTCGAGGACGCCCCCAGAATCAAGGTTGTTGATTCAAACAGATCTGGTCCCCGGTTCAGATGCCTACGTTGCGCACTAGGAATAAGGCCATTGATGGTTTGCGTTATTCTATTTTGTCAGTGGTTGGGAGAAGTAAGGTTTTGGAAAGTGGAACAAGTCAAGTATGGTCGTATGAAAGTGGTCCAAGGAAAATCTTTTACGATATGTGGAAAAAGATTTTGGGCTTCGCCCCTCACTGTGAATCAACTTGTGATATGTCAATTGTATGATGTAAGACTTGTTATGCCCAATTAAATGTTACGTAAATCTGCTCATTCTGTGATATACGTTATCCATGTTTTTATATCAACTACTTAAATGCATTGAACGCTTTATTAATAAGTACAACTTAATATACTTCGGATTTACCAATCCCATGACGTTGCAAATCACCCATACGTGAGAATTCAAATCTCACGCCCCACTTTTCTAACCCCTTGCAGATTTTGAGTACGGGGAGCAAGGACAGTGATGAGGAAGACATGGTGTTTCCCCGATCAATTAAAACACTAATTAGAACACTACGATGCCTATATTACTTTCTATTTTCTAAATAAATGTTATCGCCAGTGCACTGTAAGACGATACAAATTTCCGTGTGATTCAGTACCTAAGACTCGGTATGAATATTTCGAAATACTAAACTCTCTATACTTTTATACATATACATATATAAGAGTGTGATACGTTGTTATAATATTTCTTCCCACCTTCCTACTGCATGAAACTCATCATCTATTTATGTTATCTTTTCTTCAAAAAATTTATAGTTCGGGATTTTGATCTCAATTAACATCTCGAATTCTATATAATTAATATATATGGATTCGGGGCGTTACAGGTGGTATCAAAGCCTAGGTTCAAAACTTTCGGACCCAAACCCAAATCCTTGATTTTCCATCAAAACTAAAATTATTTCTCATCACTTAAATAGTAAACAACATTGAATATCTCGGGGGAAACGTGTCTTTGATTACTGTCCACAAGCTCCTCAAAGGTACGTTAATAAAATTTTCATAAAAGTCATCTAAAGGCCTACGAATTCACAACAGTTTGACTTCATAATATTACACAATAAAAAAGGTTACGATAACTCAAAACGATGTTCGCGCTATAAAGGAAAGCTACAGGATCTAGTCTAAATTGTTTCTGAACTTCGGTTAATTGACAAAGAATGCTTGGGTAATTTTGTGAACTTCATAAATAATGTTATGTGATTACTTGAGTTACGTGTTTTAAAGTGTTTACTTTACAGCTTTTCTTTCTTGAATTAAAATTTTGACTAGAACTTTCCTTTCCCTATAGGAGACCATAAGATGGATGTGGATGAGTACATAGGAGTTACGCAGCTAGAGTTAGAGACTATCAATGAGTATACTGCTCGCTTCCTAGGACTGCGTGAGAGGGCAAGGGTTGCCCCCGAACCCCACGTTGAGTCGGATTTCGCTGCTGCGACGAGGTATACTAGCGGAGTTGCTGAGGTATTCCGTCCTATCGCTACGAGGCTCCTAGACCGCATGAGAATGGACGATGCTGAGAATGACCCCTACCTTCACATAGAGGCTTTTTGGGTGGAGGTTCAAAGGGTTATACGGAACACGGACACTACCCGCGGGTTGGCTTACCAGGTCGCCGCACTCGCCCGGGGCGACATGGATATATCAGACATCCTTCGAGAGGAAGCAGTCTTAGCACAGTTATCAGCTGACGCAGCCAGGGCGACCGCAGTCACCCAGGAGGAGTACTCCCTCTTCTCTACTCAGAGAGCTGACCTATACCAGAGGGCGGCCATCTCGCAGCGGGATAACGTCGTTGCTCTCTGGGTGGCAGAAGGATTAGTTGGTGATGGACCCCTCGGCCTCAATGAGGCCGCACTCCCGGGAGTGGAGCCAGTAGTCGACGAGCTAGTCGAGGGTGGGCCACCTGTGGACGGAGATTCCTCTGCAGAGTCAGGGGTGGATGATTAGTTCGAGTTTGGACTTGGTATATAGTAGTAGATGCATATATATAGCATAGGTGGTAGCCGCTTGACATATAGCAGTATTCATTGCGTGGTTGTTTTCCTTATAGGCCATAGCAGCGTAGCCTTAACCCACTCCTTTTGTCGCTCATGATCCGCAATGATGTAATGTAAGGAGACTGACTCCATAGAACCCCAAAACTTTTTAGATATATATAATACTTATTTTGTGCTCACTGCTTGTCAATGTGCTTTACTTGCTTTACATAATAATTATCGTATATTTTTACCTGATTATTACTCAATGACATACCACTGGTTCCTATTGTACTGTGGGAATGTGAGCACTGTACCATTGAGGGCCCCAATGCGTTGCGGTGATTTACGTACCACATGTGTTTCAGTGCTAGTGTTATGTTAATTTGGTTAATCCGGTTATGTTTTTATAATTTTCTCGCACCTATACGTATTATAACAATATTATTCTTTTCTCTTCAGAAGCACCTTTAGAATGGCACCGGGCCGAAGATGTGGACGACCCCACATTAATCCTATTTCTGTACCAGTGGATCCTATGGAATAGGGCCCACCTCCTCAGGCTGAACCTGAGCCGTCTCAGCAGGCCGCGCCAGGGAATGATATTGCGAGAGAAATTATGTTCTCTCTGCAAAACTACATCCAGCAGCAGGCTCCACCACCTCCTCCACCCCTTTATGGGTCTATTCCTCAAATAGCGCCCATGATGAACGACTTTGTCGAACGCTTTCGACAACTACAGCCACCTAGGCTGAACGGAAGAGAGAACCCCTATGAGATCGAGGAGTGGATATTCGGAATGGAACGTATTTTCCGACATATGGCACTGGCTGATGCACAGAAAGTCTCCTGTGCCCAGTTCCAACTGATGGAGGATGCAGCCCAATGGTGGGAGTCCTATGAGCGGACTATGAGTGAGGAAGCTAGACAGGTCTTTACTTGGGAAGATTTCAAGAAAGCAGTGCTGGATAGGTACTTCCCACGAGTACTAAGAGATCGGAAGGAACAAGAATTTGTCAACCTTCGACAGGGAACTCTCTCGATAATAGAGTACGAGAGAAAGTTCAACCAGCTGTCTCGTTATGCCCCACATCTGGTGAGTGATGATGAGAGGAAAGCTCGCAGGTTTGAACAAGGCTTGAGGCCTAAGATAGCGGGAATTGTAATTGGTCTTCAGATGCCAAGCTATGGGGAAGTCTTTAATCGAGCATTGCTAGTCTCGATCAGCCAGAATCTGGAGTACAAGCAGGCTCCGACTACTGTCCCTGTCAATCGTATTTGGCAGCCAAACTTTAAGACGAATCCAGCCCCGCCGTCCAGGGGGAATAACTTTGTTGGTTCTCGAGCCAACCAAAACTGTCAGAGGTGTGGAAGGAGACATTGGGGACCATGTAGTCAAGGAGGAGTAGTCTGTTACCGTTGCAATCAACCTGGGCACAAGTCTAGTGAATGCGCCCAGCCACCAAGCAGCAACCGCCAACCGGTCAATAATAACCAGTACCGCCCGCAGCAGGCAATCAACTACTAGACTCGCCAACTACCTGCACCTAACAACCGTCAGGTGGGGCCACCCAACAGAGGTCCGCCTAACCAAGGTCAGAGTAGGTCTGGACATGTGAATGCCATTATGGAAGAAGGGGAAGGTAGCGGAGAACAACTTTGCCTGAAGGGCCCAGCTCAACCTGAGCAGCATGAGACGCTAGCAGGTACTGTCTTTGTACTTGAAAAACCTGCGTATGTATTATTTGATACTGGGGCATCTTATTCCTTTATATCTGATAACTTTAGAAGAAAGTTAGGATTAATTGGGGAAAAGGGAAGAGTGTTGAATGTGAGTATTCCATCTAGAATCGCTATGGAAATTGAGGATCAAGTTAGAGGGTTACCCTTAATGCTAGATGACCACTTGATAGAGTCCGATCTTCATATCCTTAAGATGAAAATCTTTGACATAATCTTGGGCATCGATTGGTTGACGAAGAACAAAGCGATGATAAAATGTGCAAACGCGAGATCGACCTTGAAACCAGTAGTGGTCAACGCTTCACATTTCGTGAAATCAAGACCAAGAAGGAGACCCGAGTAATATCAGCAATCCAAGCTGCGGAAATATTACGGAAAGAAGAATGTCAAGCTTACCTTGTCCACATCTCAACAGGAGATGAAGATGACAAGTTGCGTGTTAAGGTGCCGATCATGGATGAATACCTTGATGTATTTCCCGAGGAATTGACTGGGTTACCTCCGGATCGTCAAATAGAGTTCTCCATCGACTTGATACCTGGGTCAGCACCAGTATCTAAAGCACCCTATCGAATGGCGCCAAAGGAATTAGAGGAACTGAAGGAACAATTGCAAGGCTTACTTGAAAAGAAATTCATCAGGCCAAGTGCATCACCATGGGGAGCACCCGCGTTGTTCGTGAAGAAGAAAGATGGGACTTTCCGTATGTGCATAGACTACCGAGGTCTAAATCAACTAACCATCAAGAACAAATATCCTCTTCCGAGGATAAAAGACTTATTCGACCAGTTGAAGAATACTACTTTATTCTCAAAGATCGATCTGAGGTCTGGTTACCACCAGCTAAAGGTCAAGAGCGAGGATATCCCGAAGACAGCATTCCAGACTCGGTATGGACATTACGAATTCACCGTAATGCCTTTCGGAGTAACGAATGCTCCGGCGATCTTCATGGATATGATGAATAGAGTGTTTCATCCGTACCTGGACAATTTCGTCATCGTCTTTATTGACGACATACTTGTGTACTCTAAGAACAAAGAGCAACACGAAGAACATCTCAAGACAGTCTTAGAAATAATGAGACGAGAGAAGTTGTATGCTAAATTCAGCAGGTGTGAATTTTGGATCGATCGTGTTATGTTCTTAGGACATATAATCTCCGCAAAAGGGATTGAAGTGGACCCGGTAAAGGTGGAAGCCATCATGAACTGGAAGGCTCCTACTAACGTCAATGAAATTCGAAGCTTTCTTGGGTTGGCGGGATACTACCGGAGGTTCATACAAAAATTTTCCAGCATTGCGAAAGCACTGACAAAGCTGACCAAGAAAACTGAGAAGTTTGTTTGGGACTCGATTTGTGAGGAAAGTTTCCAAGAACTAAAGAAGAGACTAACCACGACGCCTATGTGTTAACCATCCCGGACAGATCATAAGGATTTGTCATTTACACAGACGCTTCATTGTCAGGCTTGGGTTGTGTTCTGATGCAGAATAGGAAAGTTGTAGCCTATGCATCCCGACAACTAAAGGACCACGAGCAGAATTACCCAACGCACGACTTAGAACTGGCAGCAGTGGTTCATGCGTTGAAGATTTGGAGACACTACTTGTATGGTGGAAAGTGTGAGATCTACACTGATCATAAGAGCCTGAAATACTTCTTCACGCAGAAGGAATTGAACATGCGTCAGAGAAGATGGCTCGAATTGGTAAAAGATTACGATTGCACTATCCACTATCACCCTGGAAAGGCAAACGTAGTGGCAGACGCTTTGAGTAGAAAGGAAGATACGAAACTAGGCGTCGTTCCGACCATACAGTTACCACTAATGGGAGAACTCTCTTGGCTAAACTTGGAATTTTCCACACAGTGTTGTGCAGATTCCATGGTTTACGCGTTCACCCTACAACCGACCTTACGAGAATGGATCCTAGGAGCGCAACAGAACGATAAATTCTTGAAGGGAATACGTAAGCGCGCTGAGGAAGGGACCATTCAGAGGTTCGTGTTGAGTACTAATGGAGCTTTAATGTTCGATAATAGAATCTGTGTGTCTAAGGATGAAGAATTGAGGAACGAAATCCTGCGAGAGGCACATAGCACTCCTTACACCGTTCAACCCCGGAGAGACGAAGATGTACAGGGGACTGAAGGAGAACTTTTGGTGGAGGGGTATGAAGAGGACGATAGCTCAATTCGTCAAGAGTTGTTTAACCTGCCAACGGGTTAAAGCCGATCATCAACGACCCTCAGGGTTATTACATCCTCTGGAGATGTCAGAATGGAAGTGGGAGAACATTGTTGACAGGCGAACATAAATCAATGATAGGCGAACAAGAATTAAAGCCTTATCAAGGATTATGAAGAGCCAACCTCAAATCAAGGATGATCAACAAAGAAAAGCAAGTCGGGGTGCATAAATCAATCTGGGGAGTACACAAACTGACGAACAACTATACGACGAACAAGATATTGGCGAACAGGTTTAAAAACCAAAGACCGAATATGGACCCACCACCAAGCCAATAATGACGAACAACACTGGTAAAAGTGTTACAGTTATCAGCCTAAGAGGTGTATGCTGACGAACAAAGGACCAAGATCCCAAAGCCAATCTGTGCAAGACACAAAGGCGAACAACTTCTGAGCCATACACCCAAACGGCGAACAACTTCTATGAAAGAACCATCCTGGATCGATTTAAACCGACATGGACGAACAACAATGAAGTCCGAGATAAGACCAAAGAAGACTTTGTAACTAAGATTTAGCTTAGATAAGGTCAAACTAGAGTCAAAGGACACATGTCAAGCATGCAGGCTAGGGAGACCAAGAGTCAGGAACACCTTATGCTTGCTAGTCTCTATAAATAGTTGTTCTCCAGCTTAAGAAATACAAGTTCAAATTCACAAACACTCCCAAAAACACACACTATCACACCTAAACGTGCACATATACGAAATTAATTCAATTTTGACTTTCGTATATCCGATTTCATAACCCGAACCTCGATTTACCATTTACGGTGGTAACCAATCACACGTAATTGATTGATGATCTTTAAACCAAACCTAAACAGTCATTAATCCACTCGATAAAAATTGATCACCAACAATTTTGGCGCTAGAAGGAGGGTTCGAACCTTCGGTTAATGTGATTACTCAAGAACTTCAAGTTGAAAACTTGAAGATTCAAAGAAAACCTCAAGAAATATTTGAAGATACAAGCAAGGGTGTTCTTGGTGTTCTTCAATATTAAAATTAAAGAAACAATTTATATTGAAATGCCTCAATCAAAGAAAACCCAAGCATCACGCTTGTCAAGGAGAGCATCTCCCACCCGAGCCTCATCGGCCGACCACCAGGATCGAAATCCTAGACATGTAAATATGTTACAGCACACTGCCATAACCCATAATCTCCCACCTGAAATGGAGGCCCTGGCGAACAACCCCAATGAACTGGCCAAAACCATTGCTGCCCTCCAGGCTCTACAGAGACAGCAAGATCAGAATAGGCCTTCACTAGTGAGGCCTAAGGACAAACCTGTGGAAGTTGTTAGGGCCAGATCAACTAGGGGCGAACAACATGAGGTGGACAGTGCCCAAGTTAGGCGAGATAAGGGCAAGACAAAGATGGTCGAACCAAGAGAGGGCCAGACTGAATCTGCTCGCGGGCGAACAACAATGTCGAGCCACGGAACAACCCGCTCCAGTGCCCTGGACAGACTTGGCCAACCCCAGCAACAGGAGAAAGTTGCTCGCCGGGAAACTGAGCATGGGCGAGCAACATTTGAACAACCTCGCCCTTCGGTCCATGAAAGACTTTCCCAATCTGCTTTCAAACGTTTGGGACCTAATGCGGCGAGCAACCCAAAAAAGCAGCTCCAAGAGTTGCCCACTCCAAGCGAGGGACTGCGACGAACAGAAAGGTTTGCACCTTTGTTCGTCGAACAGCCTCCAAGTCAGGGGGCATCTCTGGATGAGCTATCAAGCTTGAGGAGAGCAATAGAAAGTATGCAGGGACAGTTGGACCAGCAAAGAGGAGTGGGGACGACCAGCTTGCCATCCTCACCATTATCAACTTACATTCTGAAAGCCCCGATTCAGAAGAAAGTCCAATTCCCTACAAGCATACAGTATGACGGCCTTGCTGATCCCAGAGTTCATTTAACAAAATACTCAGATTATATGGTCTCGGTGGGAGCCAGCGATGTCACTCAATGCCAAAACTTCCCGTTAACCTTGGGGGACCGGGTGCACAAATGGTTCTCAGCATTGCCACGAGCATCTATCCATTCATTCACTCAACTGAGTCGGGAATTTCTGTCTCATTTCTCAACGGCGGGATCATACTTGTCCCAGAAACACCGGTTGTCAGACCTAAAACAAAATGACGATGAATCAGATCGAGCTTTCATGGAAAGGTTCGACAAGGTGTTGTTGGAAGGTGAGCCCGTCAGCGAGGACACAAAAATTGTTGCTATTATGGCAGGACTGAAGAAAGGGTCAAAGTTATGGAAAGAGGTACATCTGAAATGCCCAAGGAGCTACGCCGAGTTTAGAAATCAGGCCGACATATTCGTTTCTATGCACGAGGCCCTGCAGTTAAACTTGGGAGAGAACAAAGCCGATCCCAAGGAGAACAACAAGAAATCTGGCGCAACGAGTTATCGAGTCCCTAAAAATATGAAGGCATTCACTGAAAGGACATAACTCAAAGAAAAGCTGAACCAAGTGCTAACAGTATCAGTCGATACTGTTTATGAGAATGTGAAGGATAAGGAGTTGCTCTCCCCTCCCCGAAAAATTTGCCAAGATACTGGCAAACTCAACCCTAACAAGTATTGTGCCTACCATCAAAGCGTGGGGCACTTTACGAGTGAATGTAGAGATTTACTCAAACAACTCTGGCGTTTCTACGAAGACGGAAAGCTCTCCGACTTTGTCAAAAGACAACCTGGAAAAAGAACCCGGGAGAACAACTCTGAGGACGAGGATGATCAACCCCAGAAGAACAATAAGCCGGCACGGCCAGTTCCTGCCATTCCTACTCGTCCATTGGAAGATTTGTATATGATGGAACCTGCAGGTCCTGCAGGAGGATGTTCTGATGGACGACCACCAATCTCCAACTGAAAAAGAAAGGCTGAATTACGAGCAATCGATCAAGTGCAAGAAATGGGGGTCAAGCCAACTATCATGCAAACGACGGAGTTGACTTTTACTGAAAAAGATCTTGAAGGAGTTTTGACCCCTCACAATGATTCGCTTGTAATTTGCGCAAAGATCATGGGGGCTCGAGTCCATAGATTGTTGGTAGACACCAGAGCCTATACCAACATCTTGTTCAAAAGTACACTCGATAAACTTGGAGACTTTTCAGCCCACATCCGGGACTCAAACCATAGAATCCTAGGCTTCGGAAATGCAGTAACAGTCCCATTGGGAGAAATTTCTTTGCTTGTACAACTTGTAACGATCGAGGAACCCAAAAAAAATATTACAAGAATGGTAGATTTTTTGGTCGTAGACCAAGAATCGACCTATAATGGGTTCCTTGGTCGACCTTTTTTGAATGAATTTAAAGCTGCCTGTTCAACTTACCATTATTGCTTGAAGTTTCCAACAGCAAGTGGAGCGGGCACAGTTAAAGGAGATCAAAGAAAGGCTCGGGAATGCCTCTTACAACTACAAGCAAAACATGCACAAGTATCCATGATGGAAGCCACCACCAGCTATCCGGTTGATGAACCATCAATATTGGAGAACATGATGGACTTAGAAGATGACCACATGGATACAGACGAACAACATCATGACGAGCAGGTGTTGGACGAACAACTCCTCACCATCCATGAGGAACATCATCCTGACGAACAACTAAGGGATGGTGACGAGCAACATTTATATAATGACCTGGAGGGCAAGGTGTTGACTAACAACAATGAATCAGGGCCAACAGATGATCTAGATCCCCGCCTGGGGGCAGAGCCAATGAACATCGAAAATGATTTCAACTCTGAAGGACCAATACTTGATCCTCGGTGGAAAGGACAAAAACGACGAGCAACTCCAGTTGAAGAGCTGGAGGCGTTCAAAGTTAATCCTGAAAACCCGGATCTCGAGTTATACATAGGATCTGAGCTTCCTGAGCCTTACAGATCCCGAATGAAAGAGTTCCTCATAAAAAATCTAGATGTTTTTGCTTGGTCTCATGCAGACATGGTGGGGATAGATCCAAAACATGCTTGTCACAAGCTCAATATCAATCAAACAAAAAGGCCAATCCATCAAAAACGAAGAAAATATGGCCCAGACAAATATCAAGCTTTGAACGAAGAAGTAAAGAAGTTGTTAGACAACGACCTAATCCGACAAGCACTCTGCCCACAATGGGTAGCAAACCTAGTCCTTGTGAGGAAACCAAACGGGACCTGGAGGCTATGCATAGACTTTACAGATCTGAATGCAGCATGCCCAAAGGACAACTTTCCTCTTCCTCACATTGACCAATTGGTGGACAGCACTGCAGGTCATGAAATGCTAACATTTATGGATGCCTTCGCCGGATACCATCAAATTCCGATGCATCCAGATGATCAAGAGAACACAGCATTTTATACTAACAAAAACTTGCTGTGTTGGAAGAGAATGCCCTTTGGCCTCATCAACGCCGGAGCAACTTATCAAAGGCTGGTGAACAAAATATTCGACCAGCAAATTGGAGATACAGTAGAAGTCTACGTTGATGACATCGTAGTCAAAAGTCCCCATAAAGAAGATCATCTCCAACACTTGACCCAAGTGTTCGAAATTCTTCGACATTACAACATGAAGCTGAATCCAAAGAAGAGCAGCTTTGGGGTTCATTCAGGCAAATTCTTGGGTCATCTTGTTAGTCAATGGGGAATTGAGGCTAATCCAACGAAAGTTAAAGCCATAGTGGATATGCAAGCACCACGTTCAATAAAAGAAGTGCAAAGACTCACGGGATGTCTAGCAGCACTAAACCGGTTCATATCCAGATCAGGAGACAAATGCCGTCCATTTTTTGAAGCCATCAAGAAAGGACAGTTCACATGGACTAACAACTGTCAAAAGGCTTTCGACCAACTCAAAGACTACCTGGAAGATGTAAAAATCCTATCAAAACCCGTCCCAGGAGAAAAGCTATATTTATACTTGGCGGCGTCGGAAGTGGCCATCAGCTCCGTCCTGGTACGGGAAGATGGCAAATTCCATCAACCTATCTACTACGTCAGCCAAGCTTTGCATGAGGCGGAGATCAAATACTCCCCAACCGAAAAGCTGGCATATGCTCTAGTCATGAGTGTAAGGAAGTTACGGCCCTACTTTTTTTATCATCAAGTTGAAGTGCTAACAACTTTCCCACTCAGACAAATTCTCCATCGCCCCGACACAGCTGGTCGTCTATTAAAATGGTCACTGGAGATTAGCCAATTCGGGGTGACTTATGCTCCTCGAACAGCGATCAAAGGGCAAGCGTTAGCCGACTTTATAGTCGAACTGACCTTCCCACTAGATCCGACGAGAGGACTTGATCACCCCTGGCATCTTTATGTTGACAGATCTTCGACTAATGTAGCCTCGGGGGCAGGAGTGGTTCTAATTAGTCCAGGCAGACAAGTATTCACTTCGGCAATCAGATTTGGCTTTATGGCAACCAATAACGAAGCCGAGTATGAAGCTCTCATTGCTGGTCTTCATCTATCCCTGGCAGTAGGTGTCAGACGTTTACAAATATTCGGCGATTCACAATTGATTGTGAACCAGGTCCGAGGTGACTATGAGGCGAAGGACGGCCATATGATCGAATATCAACGAATTGTTGCTCACCTGATGTCCTTGTTAGACCAAGTATTCATTGAACAAATCCCAAGGACGAGCAACACTCAAGCAGATGCATTGGCCCGACTAGCAACAAGCGAAGGGCCTGCAGAGTTGGCAGACATTATAATTACAAAGATAAATGACCCATCAACAACGAGTTATAATGTCAACCAACTTAACGATCAAACCAGTGAAGAAGAAGACTGGAGAACAAGTATAGTCAAATACTTGAAAAGTGGAGAAAAACCAAACAACTCTTTTGAAGCTGCCAAGCTAATTAAGAAAGCCGCCAGATATACTCTGGTAGGTGAGCAACTTTACAAAAGAGGAATATCACTTCCACTTCTCAAATGCTTGCCTAGGGGGCAAGGACGAGCAATACTCGAAGAAATACATGCCGGAGTATGTGGAAATCACACTGGGGGGCAAGCCTTGGCGTACAAAACTATCAGACAAGGCTATTACTGGCCGACCTTACGCCAGGATGCAATAAAAAAAGCAAAGACTTGCCACCAATGTCAAATTTTTGCACCAAACATTCATACCCCGGCTCAACAGCTCGTATCGATTTATAGCCCGTGGCCTTTTGCTAGATGGGGAATGGACATTATTGGTCCCTTCCCAACAGGAGTTGGAGGAGTTCGATTTGCCGTTGTAGCAGTCGACTATTATACAAAATGGGCAGAAGCAGAGGCCATGTTGAAAATCACGCAACAGAAAATGATCAACTTCATTTGGAAAAACATTGTCTGTCGTTTTGGAGTTCCACAAACCATCGTGACAGACAATGGTCCACAGTTTGATGGGAAGGAGTTGAGAGATTTCTGTACTAAATGGGGGATCAAGAAACATTACTCTACACCCTATCATCCCCAATCAAATGGACAAGTTGAAGCCGTAAATAAAATTATCAAGCATACGTTAAAGGTACGGCTAGCAGAAAGCAAAAATAGTTGGTCTACAGAACTTCCGAAAGTCCTATGGGCATACAGAGTTTCTCCCAGGTCAAGCACCAGAGAAATACCTTTTGCAATGGCTTTCGGGACAGAGGCTGTAATACCAATTGAGTTAAAGACCAATACATTCAGGACGACCAACTTTGATGAGCAGGCGAACAACTCGGCTCTAGCTACAGAAATGGATTTGCTCGAGGAAAAAAGACTGAATGCCGAGCTAAAAAATGCTACCTACAAGCAGCGAGCAGAACACTATTATAATTCCCATGTTAAAATCAGGGAATTCAGAGTTGGAGATATGGTTCTAAGAAAGTTGCTCGCCCAACCTCCAGGTGTATTGGGACCAACTTGGGAGGGCCCGTATCGTATAACGGAAAAATTCGTTAATGGTGCATACGATATCGAAGATATGGAAGGCAAGCCGGCCCAATACTCCTGGAATGCTGTACATCTGAAGAAGTACTATCAATGAGACGAACAAGTTCTTAATTGGGCGAACAAATATCTCGGAGGGCCAGTGAATCAAGTAAGGCAAACCAAAAACTTGCCTATTTTTTTTGAAAATTTTGCTAAGTATAGAATTTAAAGTTGTTCGGCACATTGTATAGTTTGGTGTTGTTTCATCTTTTATATAGACAGAGTCGCTCGGCAAAATTTTTTATAAGCGAGCATGTTTTAATTAGTGTTCAAAGTTGTTCGTAGATTTGTATATATTAGTGACGAGCAGTCTTACAACACTTGTAAATTGTTCATTATGTGAATATAATAATTGTTCGTCAAAGAGGAAAAGTCCAAAGCTCGAGGTACAAGTCCATTTAAAGGTTGTTCGTTTTTAAAATGAACAGAACCTAAGGACCAAAGCCATTTAAAGGTTGTTCGTTTTTTTAAAATGAACAGAACCTAAGGCTGAACCCTAATTCCACTAAAGGCAAAGTTCAATTCGAACAAAAGCCCAACACTATATGTTATAATTGCAATGACATTGATAAAAATGTAAAGGCAATTAACATATAAAGAAAATGAGCGAACATGAGAAAGACATTCCGTTAATCAAAAAGGCATTAAGCCTCAAAAATAGTACAATGATCCTAGAGGTCAAGTACTACAAAATGAGCGACCAACTATTACAAAGAAGGTGAAAAGAAAAAAGCTAAGTCCTAAAGAACTATTGTTGCTCGGCGGGGGGAGGATCTTGAGCCTGCTCGGCGGGAGGTTCAACGATCATTTCTCGAGCCAAATCTTCAGCAGCCTTATCCTCAGCCTCTTTTGCATTTTGCTCGTCAGCCACGGCCACCCCTTCCTCTTGTTCGCCTTCATCAATTGGGGGCGGAGGATGAGTAATGGAAATACTAGGGTCGAGTTTGTCAAGTTTAACCCCTAGTACTGCCAGATCCGCCAGCTGAATTTCGATATTGTTCGGCGGTGGATAGTGCTCCATGAATTCATTCAAATCCTTGCTCATTTCTTCCACCAAATCCTTGAAGTCATAAGCATCGGCCGTGCGGATGCTGTCCGCATAGGCACAAATATATCCAAGGTTTGAGATGGGAGCCGTTCGAGCCTGAACTTCGGCTTCGAGTTGCTCGCTTGTGTAGAGGTTGGTTTCCGTCTCCCGAAGACGAGCAATTTCTGCTTTCAGTTCGGCGTTCTCTTGTTCAGCTGCGGACAACTTTTTCTCCCCCTCGCCGAGCAAGGCCTCCTTGTCCTTGAGCAGGGCCTCTTTGTCCTTCAGCTCTTTGGACAGGCCTTGAATTTCTTCAAGGCGCTTGTGCTCAGCATCAATGTAAACATTGATCTGGTTGTTGAGGCGAGCAATTTTAGCCTCATATTGGCCGACCAGGCCATCTTTCTCTTCCGTAAGCTGCCGAGCAGTACTCGCATAATGACGAGCAGACTCTTCTTGCTCAGCAACTTGGGCCATTGCCCTTTGGGCCGTGACGAGGCCGTTGGTGTGGAGCATCATTGAGAGGTGGAGATTGTCCACTAGCTCCTGTTGGAGGATGGCTTTGTCCAAGGGACGCGTCCAAGCTCGGGCGACCAACTCCGTCGCCCTGCGAACATGTTCGCCAGGAATCTCCCTTATGTTAACGGGAGTCTTCGAGCAAGCGTACTGATGTACAACACTTGCTCGGCCGGGATGATCGTCAGCACGATATCTGCGAACAAGAAAGAAGAGGATACTTAGAAAAAAAAATGATGATGAATCTTGCTCGGCAGAGGCTGGGATGGACTTACTCTTTAAATTTCCGGTCATCACAACCCAAATGGGTGAGGTCCTCGGGGCCGCAGCCAGAAGTGGAATCCTTGCTCGCTTTGCCTGTTCTTTCCGTAGGCTCGGTGGAGCGGCGAACAGCATCCCCCTCAGGACGAGGATGACTGTGGCCTACTTTCTCCTTCCCCTTACCAACAATGGGGACATCATGGGCCAACGGAGTCCCATCCGTCTTCTTTAAGCGCTTCCCCGCGCGAGGGGGAGAAATTGGAGAAGATGGCTGAGCAGGACCAGGGGGAGCAGCTGGTCGCGGAACCTTGGCCCCCTCAGTTTTGTTCGTCATCGCCAGGATCTTGGTAGGCGGGTCACCTCTCCTTTTTTGTCCTTTCGGAGGTGCCATCTCGAAAACTCTTTGTTCGAGAAGGGTAAAACTGGGAGAAACCGCAACGGTGACTTGCTCGGCTAAAAAAAAAAGGAGTTAGACGAGCAAGTTGTAAAAGTAAAATGACGAGCAAAGTTGGTATTAGAAGTTGGAAACTTTTCATACCTGGGGGCACCTCCGCTTGTGCTTCCAAATGATGAGGGTAGGGAAACAAGCGAGCAGCTCTTAAGCACTTTCCCTCACGTAAATACTCGGTGGTCCTATCTGCTTTGTTGCGAAGGCCGACCAAGCAGGAGGTGAATAGAAACTCTGAGCCGATCTCCTCTTCCTCCGAGTTCCACTTGGGCAAACGAGGGCCTACGAACAAACAAGAAAAGTTAAATTAGAACAGTACAGTTCGAAGATAAACAAGAAAATAGTCTTACGTTTAAATTTCCCATAAGAAGCAGGGGAATTAATTCGTCCATCACCACCGTGTGGACCAGAAGATGCTTGCCAATCACCCCCGATGAAGAAGAAGTGCTGTTTCCAATCGCGGATTTTGTTCGGCACTCCCTCCACCATCTTCAGTCCAGTCCTTGCCTTAAGATAAAAATAACCTTCCTCTCCAGGGGGACATCTCGTGATCGTCATGAGGTAGTTGATCTCATCTACAGTTATGCGGTCGACATACCCCTCTAGTGCGAACAAACACATCGTCCCCAATAAGTTCATCCATCCAATTGGGGTGATTTGGGTGATAGCAAGGTTAGTCGCCTCTAAGAAGCGACCAACAATAGGTGGAAGGGGCAATCTCAATCCAGCGATCAGAGTATGAATGTTGATCACCGTGCATCCTGGAGGTGGGCGATCAACTCTCTCTTTTCTCTTGGGAGCCCACATATGAATATCGTAGGGAATCTTGTAGGTCTCCCGGATCGAATCCAACTCATACTCGCGAACAACGCTTTTAATCTTGCTCGTCTGGTACTCAGTTTTCACCAGATCCAATACTTCTCTCTAAGGGCGAGCAAAGTTGTTCGCATGTTCTTCAGCATATGCACGCCAATCAAAATGCCGAGCAACTCCAGTTGGGATCTCATTTTCCATCATTCTTGGTGATGGGAACCCTATTCCTTCTAGAAATTCGTGAGTCAGCTCATCAAATAATGGATCTTCTGATTCGGCGCTGGATGAAGAATCGTTCTCCGAATTTCTGCTCGCCGCGACCACTATTTCTCTCCCAGATGGGCGGGCACCGGTATCCTCAACTAAACGAACCACCGAATCCACGTGAGGATCCGATGCCGAGGAAATCTCGAAGGGAGACTGATCGACGGGGACCGCGATTGGGAAAAGTGGGTCAAGAGTTTCTTCAGATTTGTTACTTGAATGCGAAGACATGAGAGGAGAAAAGCAAAAATCCAGATGACGGCGGATGAAGTTGCAGACGGCGGCGCTTCACCGGAGAAGATGGTGGCACAAGGTCCCTCACGGTGGCGATGGAGAAATATGGAAGAAAAAGAGAAATAGAAGAAGAGATAAGAAAATAACTACCTTGGGAATGGAATTTGAGGCCGAATGCAATAGAAACGAACGCCGGAAAGCTCGAGATCGCCGGAGAAGGAAGAAATCGCCGGAGATACTGTAGCAAGAAGTGAAAAAGTGGGAAAAATTTGTTTATCCTTTCTATTTATACCCCAAACAAAAAACGGGGTGCAGAACGTAATTCCCAGCAAAATGTGGGCCAAATTGAAGAAAAACGGGGTCAAACCCGAGCAAGATCGAAAATCAGAGGGCCTAGTTGCAAATATAGGGGCGCGTCGCCTCGGGGCTGCTCACGCGTGAGCGGCGCGCAATCATGACGCTCACGTCATCTTCGTACAACCCCCAGACCTTGGGGAGACGGAACGACGTACCATTTGTTGCTCGCCAAGACCAATGATGTTCGTCCAAATCCACGCCAGTATAATATCCTAAGTATAGTTGCTCGCCACAAAGTTGCTCGTCTGGGGCAACATATAGCCAGGATAGGGGGCAATTGTTGACAGGCGAACATAAATCAATGATAGGCGAATAAGAATTAAAACCTTATCAAGGATTATGAAGAGTCAACCTCAAATCAAGGATGATCAACAAAGAAAAGCAAGTCGGGGTGCATAAACCAATCTGGGGAGTACACAAACTGACGAACAACTATACGACGAACAAGATATTGACGAACAGGTTTAAAAACCAAAGACCGAATATGGACCCACCACCAAGCCAATAATGACGAACAACACTGGTAAAAATGTTACAGTTATCAGCCTAAGAGGTGTATGCTGACGAACAAAGGACCAAGATCCCAAAGCCAATCTATGCAAGATACAAAGGCGAACAACTTCTGAGCCATACACCCAAACGACGAACAACTTCTATGAAAGAACCATCCTGGATCGATTTAAACCGACATGGACGAACAACAATGAAGTCCGAGATAAGACCAAAGAAGACTTTGTAACTAAGATTTAGCTTAGATAAGGTCAAACTAGAGTCAAAGGACACATGTCAAGCATGCAGGCTAGGGAGACCAAGAGTCAGAAACACCTCATGCTTGTTGTTCTCCAGCTTAAGAAATACAAGTTCAAATTCACAAACACTCCAAAAAACACACACTATCACACCTAAACGTGCACATATACGAAATTAATTCAATTTCGACTTTCGTATATCCGATTTCATAACCCGAACCTCGATTTACCATTTACGGTGGTAACCAATCACAAGTAATTGATTGATGATCTTTAAACCAAACCTAAACAGTCATTAATCCACTCGATAAAAATTGATCACCAACAAACATCACTAAGGATTTTGTCACCGGATTTCCGAAAATGGTGAAGAATCACGATGCCATCTGGGTTATTGTAGATAGACTTACGAAAACTGCTCACTTTATCCCTGTTAGAATGACGTATACGTTGGACAAGCTTGCCCAGCTATACGTAGCAGAGATAGTCAGACTGCATGGTGTACCAGTCTCGATAGTGTCCGATAGAGACCCTCGTTTTACCTCCAAGTTCTGGGGAAGTTTGCAACGAGCCCTGGGAACTGAATTGAAATTCAGCACTGCATACCACCCACAAACCGACGGAAAATCGGAAAGAACTATTCAGACACTCGAAGATATGTTGAGAGCTTGCGCTCTGGATCTTGAAGGAAGTTGGGAAAGCCACCTTCCCTTAGTATAGTTCGCTTATAACAACAGTTATCAAGCAACGATACAAATGGCTCCGTACGAAGCGCTCTACGGGAAGAGGTGTAGATCACCAGTTTGTTGGGACGAAGTCGGGATTCGAAAGATTCTCGGGTCCGAATTAGTCGAGAGATCAGCTGAGATAGTCGCGAAGATTAAAGAAAGAATCAAAATGGCTCAAGACCGTCAGAAGTCATATGCGGACACTCGAAGGAGAGATTTACAGTTCAACATTGGCGAGAAAGTGTTTCTCAGAGTTGCGCCAATGAAAGGCCTAATTCGCATTGGGAAAAGAGGTAAGCTAAAGCCACGATACATCGGACCATTTGACATCCTGAACAGAATCGGGGATGTGGCTTATCGCTTAGCACTGCCACCAGAGTTGTCACGAGTGCATGACGTATTCCACGTATCTACACTCAGGAAGTACATGAGCGATCCAAACCATGTTATTAGTCACATAGAATTGGGTCTAAGCAGTGACCTGACTTATGAGGAAGTCCTAGTGACTATCTTGGGGAGGAAATTGCACTTGTTGAGGAATCGAGAAATACCATTGGTTCTAGTACAATGGAGCCGTCACGGAAAGGAAGAAGCGACATGGGAAAGAGAAGATGAAGTCCTAGATAAATACCCTCAATGCTTAAGGAGTGCTTAAGAGACGATTTTCGGGGGTGAAATTTTGTTAAGGGGGTAAGGATGTAACACCCCGTCCCGTTCTGTACCCTTTTTCCCTTTTTAGAAACCTTTTTTGTTTCCTTCTCTTGTTTATTTTAAATTTTATTTAATTTTGCGTGTTTCGTGTAATTTAAATTTATACCTGCTTACAAAATTTCAAAATTCGTAGAAAGAAATCGAATCTTTCAAACGAATAAGGAACTTCGAGAATTAAATTAAAATCGGAGTTTTCGATCCGTATAATTTATTAAAAATAATTGCAATGTCTTGAAAGAACTAATTAATTAATCAAATTTAAAAAAAAAAATACTATTCATACGTTTTAGGCCAAACAGGCCTTAGTAAGTACAAGAAATCCTATGGAAATCTTGCCCCTTTAAATTGTAGCCACAAGTTAATTAAAGGAATTAAAATTAATTCATTAAATTAATTAACTAATTTGACTTATTCCCTATAAGACTACCGTGTCCCTTTCATTAACCAAGAGAAGAAAAAGGAAATCAGTTTCCCAAAAAGAAATCTCTCTCTTCTTATCAAAGAACACGTTTTCTTTTTCTCCTCCACCGAAGAAGACGTCTTCTTCTTCCTCTGATCGGAACCGAAGCCTCCGCCCTCTTCTCCGATCAATCGGCGACGCCGCTCAGACCGCCACGCGCGCCTCTTCCTCCTTTCTCCGTCGCGCAGCCGAAGCGACGCCTCTCTTCCTCCGATCAAAACCAGCGACACCGATCTTCCCCTTCGCCGTCACGAAGCCGTGCCTCTTGACTTGATGCGAATATACTAGCTTTGACTAGTAGCTTCCCCGCAAGAGTACGGGTTCACTGTAGTATGGGCAAGTATAGGGACCAAGTATTATCGAACCCAAGGGAAAGTGTGTATGCAAATAGATCCCTGAAGATCTACGCGTCGTAGTTAATATGAGTGAAATGTTTTTGGATTTTTTGAAAGAATTAATTAAAAGCAACTAAGGTAAACTAATTAGACTAAAGAATGAAAGAAAACGAATTAACTAAGGTTTGTATGCAAATGAGTGATGGTGATGCTTAGGATAGGAATCCCTACGTATACTATCAGAGCAGGTACATAATCAAAATAACCGTGACGAGCAAGAAATAACCTAAGTACAAGAATGCAAGATGAAAGCTCAAGATTTAATACCCTAATACTTTATCCTAGCAATCGACTTCACTAATCCACTAACAAGTTAATAGATTGTGCTTAATTAATGAGACCCTAATTTAACTAATGGTGATGCGGTCGTCCTCCATAGATAAACTGGTAGATTAATTAACCCTTTCTAAACCCTCTCGTTAAGTCTACTAGTTGTTAAAGAGTGATGCGGTCGTCCTCTCCCTAACACGTTCGTACGAAATTCAAAGGCAAAGTTAAGATTGATTTTAAGAATTCATTAATTAAGAGAATTAAAACCTAACGTCACAAGTTACCCTAATTACGTACCCACAACCTACTTCTACGAGTTCATCCTACCCCAAGCATGCAAGGGTTTTAGCTAGACATGGATTTTACGTAAATAATAACAATTAAATAAATAACGAACATGAACATGATAATTAGAACGATGAAAAGATCAAACATAAACTAGGGTTTAAAGAAATAAAAGAATAAACTGAAATTAAATCAATAAAAGAAGTCTCAATGTGTCAAGAACAAAGATATAAATAAACGAAACTAAAAAGTAAAATCGTAATATGAATTCGTAACGAAAACCTAAAAAACGTAATAGTATAGCTTGCTCCTCTCATTCCTCTCCAAAAACGAACTCTAAAAGTCAAAATCTATAAGTGATATGTGGTGGTAAGTGGTTGTCAGTGGTGGTTCGTAAAAACGAGCTCGGGACGAGTATATATAAGCTCTGGGCCGAATCGGAAACTCGTGGGCCGGAAAAATGAACTTGGAAATTAAAGTCTTGAGGCGCTCGAGCTGGGCTAGCTCGAGCGGAGGCACTCGAGCTAAGTGGTCGAGCGGATCCACAGGTCGTGCGAAGGCGCTCGAGCAATGGTGCTCGTGCGAAGAAAATGTTCTGTAAGTCAGGGGCGCTCGAGCTGTTGAGCTCGAGCGGAGGTGCTCGAGCGTGGTGGTCGAGCGGAACAGGTGGTCGAGCAGAGGCGCTCGAGTGCTCTCGCTCGAGCACTTTTCAGCAGCAGTACACTTGTTCGTAAAATCTTCATATCTCCTCAACCGGGAGTCCATTTTGGCCGATTCAAAGTCCTACGAACTCCTCTTTTCGCCCTCTATCCATCTATAAGCATCAAAGAGACAAATTCATTAGTTTATGAAAATGATACTCAAATGACTCTAAATACTCAACAAAATCAACCAAAACTAGGGCATTTCGAGTGACGAATTATGACAATTTCACGCCTAATCAACCCCCCCAAACTTACCATATTGCTTGTCCTCAAGCAATGAAATAATAAGTCAAGTGAAATTGTTAGGAATGAGTCAAATAATCAAATCGTGCAAGCAAATGAACTCGAGCTTCAAAGATCAATCACAAGTATACTCACTCACCTTCCCTCATCGTACTCATGCAATAACAGCAAGAATCACCAAAATCAAATATGGATGTGCACTCTACGATGTGTTTCGCTCCCTCACAAGTGTATATCAATGATAAAGGGACTCACTCAAACAATCAATCACACATATTGGCAGCCATAGGCTTGTAAGCACTCTTAACTCTGACCATACTCTAGAAATCAATGCCGAATCAAAAGGACTTTTCTCAAGGTTGTAATGTAGGCTCTTTGAACAGGTGGGATAACAATGTGGGTAAGTGACTCAAGTGAATGGAGAATAGAAACTCAAACTTTAGTACTTCGAGATTAGGAACAAAATACTTCCAACATTTTCAATCAACATACTTTCAATTCCATACTCTCAATCAATTCAAATTTTTTTTTCTAACTCTCTTCACTTTTTTCAATCACTTCACTTTTTTTTCTTTTTTCCACAAACACATGAGCTCATTTTTTCTTTTGCTCATTCTCAATTTTTTTCTTTCCCACAACTCAAACTTCATCACACCTTCTTCTCATAATCACTCAAGCAATCACAATTTTCCTTTTTCAACTCAAATCAATCCCTTCACATTCACACTTTTCCTATTCTCCACTCAAATTGGGACAAAAAGGCTTAGGAATTGGAATAGTGTTCATATGGGCTAGCAAATGAAATAGGCTTAAAGCTCAAAGGGGATAACAAGGGACAAATATCAATGGTAAGGAAAACTTTTGGCTAAGTGACTCAATCAAAACAAAGATGGCCTAAGATCACATTCGGCATATCAAACTAGACACAATCAAGAAGCAAGAGCACACACAAGTTCCAGCATCCTCTAAGGTGACGATCCTCTCACAAACGAAGAGATTATTTTATGCATCAAAATCTCATAAGGCTCAAATCTCACGGCTTTCACATCCATGCTAGTCCTAGTGAATTCTCACTCTCATCACACAAGCACTCAAAAGGAAAACTTGCAAACATACTAGTTCTCTCTCAAATCCACTCTAACTCAAACACTCACACAACAAAACTCCTAACTCAACCTCACAATTCACCCTACTCATCAAATCATACTCAAAGATAGCAATCAACAAGCATAAGATGATTGATAGGCATGAAATATTCAATAGCGAATCAAATCAAAATCACCCCAAGGAGCATCTCAAAGCATCAAATAACCAAACACACTCAATGATAAGGGGTGCTCCGGTGCAATGTAACAAGAAACATAAAAAAAAACTCCACCCCCCAAACTTCGACCTTGCGAAGAGGTCTAAGTTTGGGGTTGTGGGTTACCTCAACCAAATAATTCAGTTTCTCTTAACAGCGTAGCACACTCCTTGGTCTCGAGTTGGTTTCTTCAATCTGAATAACTCCATGGTACCTTTACTCTTTCGAGACAAGCCTACAAAATAAACTCTCAAGTACGAGGTTAAAACTTATGATTCAACAACACCCTCATAACATAAAAATACTGACAAACAAATAAAAATGGGTTGCCTCCCATTCAGCGCTATTTTTAAGGTCCTAATGCCGGACCGAGCTTAAAGGAGCTTATGGGACATCATACTCAAATTTACCTCCCTTACTCTCATAAGAGTGGTGCTTGCATGTCTTTCCTTGTTTCCCATCCATCATGAGCTCCTTTTCTTCCTTCTCATCCCCAAGTGGTATAGGTCTCAACTCCTTCTCACCTTTATTCCGAGGAGTCTTACTAAGAAACTTCTTGCGCTTGCACTTTTTCTTCTTAACTCCTCATTTCTCCTTCAACTGGACCACGTCCACCTTTTTCACTTCTTCATCCTTCAACTTCTTCCCTTTATCCCTATCAACATAATCAAGATCATAATGCTCATGGGTTAAATTATCAAGTGAAGGACTAACGAAATCATGAATATGAGAAATATTAGAGATATGAGGTTCGTCTTCAACATGAGGATCAATTGCATCCATGCAATACAAACTCTCATCCTCCTTCGGGTACTTCATGGCCTCATATAGGGAAATCTTCACTTCTTGATCATCAACTTTCAACGTAATCTTCCCATTTGCCATGTCTAGCACCATCCCCACCGTCGCTAAGAACGGTCTTCCCAAGATCAGAGGCACGTGTTCATCTTCCTCCATTTCGAGCACTACAAAGTCGGCTGGAAAAATGTTATTTCCAACTCTCACGAGGACGTCTTCAACCACACCTTGAGATCGAGTAATAGACCGGTCGGCTAGTTGAAGCGTCATCATTGTCGGCTGAAGTTCACCACCTTCCAACTTCTTGAAAAGCGACAAGGGCATAAGATTTATGCTCGCCCCTAAATCACATAGCGCTCATTTCTTAATCCCGTTCCCAATGTCACATAAGATGGTAAAGCTCCCGAGATCCTTCAATTTCAGTGGAAGTGCTTTGTGCACTAATGCACTCACCTCATGGTTCAACTGCACCAACTTCGGCTCATCCACTCGCCGTCTTTTCGCGATCAAGTCCTTCAGAAACTTTGCATAGTTGGGCATCTGTTCTAAAGCATCATAAAAAGGAATGTTAATATGTAATTGTTTAAACACATCAAGGAATTTAGCGAATTTCTCATCAAGCTTCTTTTTCATGAAGCGTTGTGGATACGGGACGGGTATCACAGATTTGGGTACCCCCCATTCATCTCTCTCGGTCTCTTTCACTTTCTCCCTTTCTTTCTTTGCCTTCTTCCACTTAGGAACTCTCTCAACCTTCTCAATGCCTTCCTCTTCAAGCTCTTTGCTCGCTTGAGTGCTTTCACCCTCAACCTTCTTCTCAACTCCTACCTCCCCACTCTCATCTCCATCTTTCTTATGTTCTTTCCCCTCTATCTCAACATCTCCTTGGGGCGTCTCAGAATCAGCAGGCATCTGGGGACCTTCATAGTTGGTTCCACTTCTAAGCTGGATAGCCTTACAATGCTCTTTAGGATTACCCCCAGGCATTGAAGGGTATTTGCCAGGCTCTCTATTCAATGACTTTGCAATCTGGCTCATCTGGAACTCTATAGAAGTGAACCTTCGGTTGTTCTCTTGCTGAATTCGATTCAGCTCTACATCTCTCTTCTGGAGATCTTGATCACGCTGATCAACTTTCTTATACAGATCTTTCACATCGTGCTCCAAAGATGATAAATGTTTGCTTCCTTCCTCCACCTTCTGTAGGATAGCTCTCAACATCTCCTCAGTTGAGGCACCGCCTTCTCCACCCGGAGGTTTAGAACCTGGATCAACACCTGGAGGAACTGTAATACCCGCCTTCGGGTTAGCATATGAAAAATTCTCGTTCTTTCTCCATTGGTTCTGAGGAAGCTGCTGGCCTTCTTGGTACCCTTGTGTATTCCTCCATTGATTTTGAGGCGGCTGTGGACCTGGAGGTACAAATGGTTGGCCATAAGAAGGCCTTCCTTGAAAATTTCCACCTTGTGGATACCCATTCTGATTGTAATAAGGACCTCCCATATAATTTACTACTTCTTGCTGAATTGTGGGCTTGTCCTCTTGCTCATTCTCTGCTGCATTCCCTCCAACCATATTCTTCCCCAACTCAAGGTTGTTAATCTTTTCCATCATGGCCATCAATAGTCTTCTCGTTCCTTCACCTTCCTCAACCTGATGAACTCTCTGGAAATCTGCGTCCACATTCCAAGCCCCGACATTCGTGACAATGTTGTCCACGATCTCTCTACACCTCACTATTCCTTGATTCAGGAATGATCCACTAGCACAGGCGTCTAGATGGTCTTGCCCAGCCTTGTTGGCACCACTATAGAAAAATGCCATGACATCTCCCTCATTGTACCCGTGCTGCGGGCACTCAATCAACATGTTCAAGTATCTCTCCCATGCTTGACGTAGGTCCTCTTCTGACTTCTGGCGGAAAGAAGATATCTCAATTCTTGCTTTAATCGTCCTCGATGGAGGGTAGAATCGCTCGAGGAACAGACGCTCGAGCTCGGCCCAAGTGGTTACACCTCCCCGTGGGAGCGTGTTATCGTACCACTCCTTAGCTATTCCCGTCAAAGAGAATGGGAACAACCTGAGCCTCTTGGCATCTTCAGACATGCCATTGTAATTGAAAGTGGAGGCTATCATCAGAAAACTTCTTAAGTGAGTATTGGGATTCTCCTTCCCGATCACCCCCTTGAACTGGTTCTCTGTAAGCAGCTTTAGAATTCCCGGGGAAATCGAGAAGTTGTTTGCCTCAACAGGAGGTAAAGCCACTCCATCATAGTACCGTTGCGGCTGCGCCGCAAACCTTCCCCGAATAGCCATATTCTGATCTGCGTTCTGGGGCACAGGCTGAGGAACAACAGGTGGTGCGGGTACTTGTTGAACTGGAGGTGGTTGGTATACAGGTGGTTGGTTGTAAATAGGAGGTGGAGGATACGGGTAAGGTGGATATGGATATGGTGGGTATGAGTATGGTGGATAAGGCAAGTTGTTTTGTGGGTAAGCAGGGTTGTTCTGAGGATTTTGGACAAAATTCTGAGCTGGATTGATTACATTTTGTGCACCCGGGTTACGGCTCTGACTATCCACTAACGGATCTTGATTCTGACTACCACTCCCTCCAGTGCCATCAACCCGATTCAACGTCTGGTTAAACACATTCTCGGTCTCATCCAACTCATTAGTAATGTCCATTGGTTCTTTCCCTCCGGCAACGTTCATCCTTCTTAAGAAGGCTCGGTTCCTTCTAGCTATCGTCTCAGGGTCCAACGGTATTCTCTCTTCGCTCGTATTGCCTTGTGAGCGTGTTTTCATATACCTGACACACTAGCAGAAGGGTCAAAACGCAACTGCCGAATGAATAAAAATAAAAATAAAACAGATAATAAAACACTCACTACTAACTACTAAGCTATCGACAAGTCCTATTCAAAAGACATACAACGCCATCCCCGGCAACGGCGCCATTGACTTGATGCAAATATACTAGCTTTGACTAGTAGCTTCCCCGCAAGAGTACGGGCTCACTGTAGTATGGGCAAGTATAGGGACCAAGTATTATCGAACCCAAGGGAAAGTGTGTATGCAAATAGATCCCTGAAGATCTACGCGTCGTAGTTAATATGAGTGAAATGTTTTTGGATTTTTTGAAAGAATTAATTAAAAGCAACTAAGGTAAATTAATTAGACTAAAGAATGAAAGAAAACGAATTAACTAAGGTTTGTATGCAAATGAGTGATGGTGATGCTTAGGATAGGAATCCCTACGTGTACTAACGGAGCAGGTACATAATCAAAATAACCGTGACGCGCAAGAAATAACCTAAGTAAAAGAATGCAAAATGAAAGCTCAAGATTTAATACCCTAATACTTTATCCTAGCAATCGACTTCACTAATCCACTAACAAGTTAATAGATCGTGCTTAATTAATGAGACCCTAATTTAACTAATGGTGATGCGGTCGTCCTCCATAGATAAACTGGTAGATTATTTAACCCTTTCTAAACCCTCTCGTTAAGTCTACTAGTTGTTAAAGAGTGATGCGGTCGTCCTCTCCCTAACACGTTCGTACGAAATTCAAAGGCAAAGTTAAGATTGATTTTAAGAATTCATTAATTAAGAGAATTAAAACCTAACGTCACAAGTTACCCTAATTACGTACCCACAACCTACTTCTACGAGTTCATCCTACCCCAAGCATGCAAGGGTTTTAGCTAGACATGAATTTTACGTAAATAATAACAATTGAATAAATAACGAACATGAACATGATAATTAGAATGATGAAAAGATCAAACATAAACTAGGGTTTAAAGAAATAAAAGAATAAAATGAAATTAAATCAATAAAAGAAGTCTCAATGTGTCAAGAACAAAGATATAAAGAAACGAAACTTAAAAGTAAAATCGTAATATGAATTCGTAACGAAAACCTCAAAAACGTAAAAGTATAGCTTGCTCCTCTCCTTCCTCTCCAAAAACGAATTCTAAAAGTCAAAATCTATCAAGTGATATGTGGTGGTATGTGGTTGTCAGTGGTGGTTCGTAAAAATGAGCTCGGGATGAGTATATATAAGCTTTGGGCCGAATCGGGAACTCGTGGGCCGGAAAAACGAATTTGGAAACTTAAGTCTTGAGGCGCTCGAGCTGGGCTAGCTCGAGCGGAGGCGCTCGAGCTAAGTGGTCGAGCGGATCCACAGGTCGTGTGAAGGCGCTCGAGCAATGGTGCTCGAGCGAAGAAAATGTTCTGTAAGTCAGGGGCGCTCGAGCTGTTGAGCTCGAGCGGAGGTGCTCGAGCGTGGTGGTCGAGCGGAGGCGCTCGAGTGCTCTCGCTCGAGCACTTTTCAGCAGCAGTACACTTGTTCGTAAAATATTCATATCTCCTCAACCGGGAGTCCATTTTGGCCGATTCAAAGTCCTATGAACTCCTCTTTTCGCCCTCTATCCATCTATAAGCATCAAATAGACAAATTCATTAGTTTATGAAAATGATACTCAAATGACTCTAAATACTCAACAAAATCAACCAAAACTAAGGTATTTCGAGTGACGAATCATGACAATTTCACGCCTAATCACCTCTCTCCCTTTTTCCGATCAAGACCAGCCACGATGCGTCCTTCTTCTTCTTCGATCGGAACTGCCAGTATCCTCTCCTCCGATCAACCACCGCGACGCCAGCGCCTCTGCTCCGATCGGGAACCGCCACCGCGACGCTCCCTCTTTCCTTCTCCGACGAAGCCTCCGCCGCGACGCCACTCAGCCGAAGCCGCCGTCGCTCCGTTCTTTTTTTTTTCCAGTAAGCAGTTTTTTTTAAAATTCCCCCTTTTAATTCCGTATTCAATTAAATTCAATTCTAGCCAAAACCATTCTTTCCTTTCGTTTTTCCGATCGAATGATGCCGAACCAAACCTTTGTTGCCGGAGTTTTTGGAAAAACTAAGACATGCCGTGAGGCTGCCCAATTTCCACCTCGAACCCGAAGAAACGTAAGGTCTCTACCTTCGTTTTCTTCCTTTCGTAAATTTTGGTTTTATTGGGACTATTCGGAGCCGTATAAACAAGAATTGACGAGGATGCTTTGAACCTTGGATATCTTTTTCGTTCTTCTGTTAAAATTTGTTCCTGTTCTTGAGTTGGGTTGTACCCTTAGGACTTTCGAATTGATTTTCAGTAACTGAGTTTCCTGGAGAATCGATGCTGCGAATTATTAAAGTATTTTGGACTTTATTGGAATGATATTAGTCTTTGGTTGTTTAAGTATTATTCTTATAGCTGTATGGTATCATTGTTTAGTTGGACAGTGTTTTGAAAATTAGTATTGTTAGCTTCTATTGGATGATGAATTTTAATCGATTAAACACTTTTGTTTTAAATCCGTAGACAAAGGGGAACTCGTCTTCTCCCTTGTCTCGGGTTAAACGGTTGTAACAAATGAAAAAACAATTTAGTAGAAAATAATGGTACTCTTTTATTTTGAAAAGGATACAAGTCAACTCAATTAATAATACTAATAACATAGGAAAATATTTATTCTTTTAATTTTAATTTAAAATCAAGTACTTCTAAAAATGAAGAAAAGTATGTATATGACATTACTTTAGTATTTATTCTTTAAGTGAAATAATTTTTAAAGGATTTTATTTATAAAAGTATAAACTATATTCAATGACCTTCTAAGAATAAGAAAGTGAAATTTAGAAAAGAAAGACATTAAATTAGTACATATGTTATTAGTGTAAATTTTTATAAATTTCTTATCTTTTTATCCTTTTCAAGAAAAGTATTTAAAGTTATACTTTTTAAAATAGTAAAAGTTTTTACAAAAGGATAAAGGAAATTAAAGGTTTGTTTTGTAGAAATATAAATAATCATACAATCAAGAAAATTAGTAAGTACACTCCAAAAATACACCCACCATTTTTAGAGGTGGTGTATTCACCAAAATAGGGTGTGACCCTTAAACAAGTCCTTTTAAAGTATATAAGACATCAACCACTCGTCTCACGTAACGCAAACTCTCGAATTCTTCCTAAACTCATCAAAGATCAACTTTTAATCGAATAACTTTATATTAGGAATCAGTGCTAGTGGGATTCCGTGCCAGAGACTCGACCACTCATCTGTGCACCACTCCCAGGACTCCCAACAATCAGGTGGGTGATGATAGGTTGATCGATCTGCTTATAATACGTTGTGCTGATATTTTCTGAACTCGACTAATTAAACCTAAAATGATTAATCCAACATAAATGTATCCCTATTATATAACTGTTTGAATTACGTGATATAATCATATGTGATACGAAATACCTGTTGTTAAATCCAAATCAATCACTGTTGCATGACTAAGGGCGTATGTGAGCATGAATTTATTTGATTGCAAACCGAGGAATTTTTCCCTCCATGTTTTAAAAATGTCAGTTTTATAAAAGGACGGAATGTCAGTAAGTATAGAGTTGTGGTACGGGTATTAAATCCAACCTCCGAGGAGCTGTCGAGGACGCCCCCAGAATCAAGGTTGTTGATTCAAACAGATCTGGTCCCCGGGTCAAACGGCTACGTTGCGCACTGGGAATAAGGCCATTGATGGTTTGCGTTATTCTATTTGGTCAGTGGTTGGGAGAAGTAAGGTTTTGGAAAGTGGAATAAGTCAAGTATGGTCGTATGAAAGTGGTCTAAGGAAAATCTTTTACGATATATGGAAAAAGATTTTGGGCTTCGCCCCTCACTGTGAATCAACTTGTGATATGCCAATTGTATGATGTAAGACTTGTTATGCCCAATTAAATGTTACATAAATCTGCTCATTTTGTGATATACGTTATCCATATTTTTATATCAACTACTTAAATACATTAAACACTTTATTAATAAGTACAACTTAATATACTTCGGATTTACCAATCCCATGACGTTGCAAATCACCCATACGTGAGAATTCAAATCTCACGCCCCACTTTTCTAACCCCTTGTAGATTTCGAGTATGGGGAGCAAGGATAGTGATGAGGAAGACATGGCGTTTCCCCGATCAATTAAAACACTAATTAGAACACTACGATGCCTATATTACTTTCTATTTTTTAAATAAATGTTATCGCCAGTGCACTGTAAGACGATACAAATTTCCGTGTGATTCAGTACCTAAGACTCGGTATGTAATATTTCGAAATACTAAACTCTCTATACTTTTATACATATACATATATAAGAGTGTGATACGTTGTTATAATATTTCTCCCCACCTTCCTACTGCATGAAACTCATCATCTATTTATGTTATCTTTTCTTCAAAAAATTTATAGTTCGGGATTTTGATCTCAATTAACATCTCGAATTCTATATAATTAATATATATGGATTCGGGGCGTTACATTGAGGGCGAGCAGAGGAAAAGAAGATGAGCGGGATTAATTCGGAGAAGGTTCAAGATTCTTCAAATTTAGATTTTCAGTGGTAAGGGTGGGAGTGGGACAGTGCGATTTGTTAACCCTTGTGCCTTGCTTCGTTCGTCGCCGCAACCACCACCACAAGACACCCACTCTCCGCCGGCGGCGGCGCTACATCTCCACCACGACCGAGATCCAAAAGAGTACCGCTGCAAATTCGCGCCTCGCTATTGTCAAGAGATGAAGGGGAGAAATTCGACTCATTCTGCAATTGTTGTTCTTCTTCTCCACGTTAGGTTGAGCAATGTCCGTTAGGTTAGATTTAGGGGCAAGTATATTTAATACCCAGTTGAATTTCATGGCCCGACCCGTATTTTGTCCGACACAAGAGATCCGTATTTCAGTCCAATCTCATAAAATATATTGATGTGACACTAAAAAAGTAAAGAAAAACGAAAATTAATATTCAAGTTAGGCTAAGTTACTGGATGTACAAGATTTGAACCTTGCACCTCATGTGATAGTTAAATGATTACTTACCAATTAAACCAAACTAAAAATGTTTGTACAGTTTGAGTAGATATTATAGTTAACTTGAGTCTATGAAGTTTATTAAAAAAATTCTTGAGATTTTACCAATTTATATTTATCCAACTACATTTGATGATGACTAAAGAAAATATATTTAAGGAAGATTAAAAAAAACTAAGTAGACCTTATATTTAAGTAAAATCTTAAAAATTCAAATTAGAAATAATTTTTTTATTCTGCTATTATTTAATTGATTAATTAAATTGTAAAAAAAAAATTGTGAAATCTAAACATTTAATTTACTTATTTTTATTGTTTTGCTATATTTGAGAATTTCTTATTTAGAAAATAATAACTTATGAAAATTCAGACAATGGATTCTCCATATATACTAATAGAGAGTTTATGTTGTTTATGTGTCAATTTTTTTTTTTTTTTATGATAAGTCATCAATTGAATAGCTAGAATTATGTGTATTATTAAATGTCAAGTATATAGAGGGTTTGATATAATTGCATGATGATACACTAATTAAAATATAATTAGTCGTTTATACAATTGTATTAATAGAAAGTAAAATTCTTATAAAAAATAGTTGATTCAATCAATTTTTTATTAATCCATATATGTGTACATATTATTATTATTTTTAAAATTTTGAATATACAATAATATATGATATATATTTGTGAATATACAATATAGGCTTCAATTAATTTTTTTTATTAATTGTATAATAAATTGAAATTAATCTGCTTATAATAATTTAAATACATAGCTTGTATTATGATATAATTATAATAAATAGATTTAAAATTGACCAAAAAGATTGAATTATAAATAATATTATTTATAATTTCAATTACCATTAATTGAATTAAATAATATAATTATACACACACATTTAGATATGATGCATTATATTGTAGAATTAAATTCAATGGAAATTCCGCGTAATACGCGGGGTCACATCTAGTAAACTTATATCATACAGTCTCATCCGTAAAATATGATACATACATATATTTATTTGATACTTTTAAAATTTGTCCATAAAAAACAAGTGATATATATATATATATATATATATATATATATATATTTTGGGCAACACTCATGTGAAATATTTCATATATGAAATATACCTAAAATCGGCATATATTAGAAATGGGTCGCTCCAGGTAAAAATTCGCGGATCTTGGCCGGGTCGGGTCGAATTTGGTGGGTTTTTTCCAAAATCTCACGCAGGCCATGTTCCAGGATTTTCGCTCCAAATTTGTGTTACAGGATAGGCAAAATGTATGTTACAATATGGGCAAATGTGTGTTATATATTTAGGCCAAGTTACAGTAGTTATTGTGCAAATGTGAATGACTGAGAAATACTTACGAATATAGGGTGCATCGCGCGAGTGGGAGGCGATCAATGGTGGATCGCCTCTGGTGCATGCGATCAACACTTGATGCAGTGACTGCCATGCATAGATTATTAATGATGTCCTTACTACCCCATGAATATATTGTTAATGATGCACATTGATTGATTGTTAACGATGTTCTAATGATTGTGATTGTTAATAATGAATAATTGTATAATGATTTTAATACATATATTTTAATACCTAATTAAATATAGACTTATAAATTTTAATATCTTCAACTTTTTTTTTAATATTTCTATGATTGCAAAAATTAAATTTTAAAATGATAATCAATATTTTCATCAAGTAAGTTATATGACAAAATATAGAGTAATAATGGTCCATACATAAATCATCAAAGGGTATTAATTGATTTCTCTTAATACTATTAGTTATTTTCACTGAAAAGTATTACTCCCTCCGTCCACGAAAATTTTACCCGGTTACTGTAGGGCACAGTTTTTAATAAAAATTGGTATTTTATTAAAAAAGTGAATAAAGTAGATAGAGTAAGAGTATTGTGGTGGGTATTGTGGGACCCATTTTTTGTTTGTGAGTGTAGTTTATTTCCAAAAGAGGAATGGGTAAAAATTTGGTGGACGGACCAAAAAGGAAAGCGGGTAAAAATTTGGTGGACGGAGGGAGTACTAATTTACACTGAAAAGTCTTAGTTATTCAGGGAAAACAAGTTATGACTCTTCAGTGAAAACAATTAACACCCTTAAGTGAAAATACCTAATACTCTTTAGTGATAACAACCAATACGTTTTGATGATTTATGTATGAACCAATTTCACTCTATACATACTCAAGTTATATTATCTTTTTACACAAAATCGACTAAACATATAAAATCATGACATGTAATAAGCAAATAATTATTTACGCTATATAATTTATGACTAAAACTTGTATGAGACTGTCTCATGGCATGAGACCGCACAAATTAATACTCACTTCTATCAAAGTGTTAATGAGTCAATGCCCTAATTACATCCATTCACATTGTCTCATGCCATGAGACGGTCTCATACAAGATCAACTCATAATTTATATAAAAAAATATATTCATAGTTAAAATTAGAAATCAATCAAAATTATTTAAAGATTTTGATCATGACTCCCCCACATCCCATAGACCTAAAAAGTCAGTGGATTTAGAATATCTATAGAAAATCTCTGGTTATTAGAAGATATTTTGGAGAGTGAAATCTATTTATATTTTGAAAGATAATAAAAAAAAATCCATAGACTGTTGAATACCTAAATATTTTTTTAGACTTTTTAAAATACGTATTGAATACCTCGGGATTTTTAAAGACTTTTGAAAATCCGAATTGAATACCCACATACTTTAAAAGTCTTAAAAAATCATACTTTTTATACTTTTTAATCTAAGAAAAATATTAAAGCAATAATTGATAAGTTTTATTTATAATATTTATTTATAATAATGAATTATATTGTATTACTTTTACAATAAATAAATAATTAGATATATATTATTTTAATGCATCCATAAATTAATTGTCACCTGATTAGGCGTGAAATTGTCATGATTCGTCACTTGAAATACCCTACTTTTGGCCGATTTTATCGAGTATTTGGAGTCAATTGAGCATTATTTCTCTACATTGATGAATTTGTCTCTTTGATTCTCGTAGGTGAATAGAGGGCGAAGAACGGAGTTCGTAGGACTTTGAATCGACTCAAACGGATGCCCGGATGAGAAGATATCGAAGAAATACGATTGGTGTTAGTGTTGAAGAAGAAAATTGCTTCTTGGTGAAGATTTGGGAGCATTCGAGTAAAGCATTCGAGCACTAGCGCTCGAGCACGTTGCTCGAGCGCCCAAAACATACAGAAGATTTCGAGTGCTCGAGCAGCTCGAGCGCCACCGCTCGAGCGTGTTGCTCGAGCGCCTCAAAACAGACCATTCGAGCAGCTCGAGCGCGAGCGCTCGAGCACATGTTTCATTCGAGCTCCATGCTCAAGCGCGACCGCTCGAGCACCTTCAACTTTTGCAATTTCAAAGGCGTTTTTCGGCCCACGAGTTCACGATTCGGCTCGTGCATATATATATTCGTCTCAAACACATTTTTTACAGACACCACACTTCATGAGATAGTTTGAGAGTTTTAGAGTTCGTTTTTGGAGAGGAAGAAGAGAAGCAAGTTTACGATTACGTTTTTTTTAAGTTTTCATTACGAATTCATGCTACGATCTTGTTTTTAGTTTCGTTTCTTTATATTTCATTTCTTGAACACGTTGGGACTTATTTTCTTGATTTAATTTCAGTTAGTCTTTTATTCCTTTAAACCCTAGTTCATGTTTCATATTTTCTTTCTTCAATTCATCATGTTTATGTTTGTTGTTTCTTTTATTGTTTTCGTTATCGTTATAGCCATGTCTAGCTAAACCCTTGTATGCTTAGGTTAGGATGAACTCGTAGAAGTAGGATGTGGGTACGTAATTAGGGTAATTCGTGAAGTTAGGTTTTAATTCTCTTAATTAATGAATTCTTAAAATTAATCTTAACTTTACTTTTGAATTTCGTTTGAAAAGTGTTAGAGAGAGGACGACTGTATCACTCTTTAATAACGAGTAGACTTAACTAGAGGGTTTAGAAAGGGTTAATTCATCTACCAATTTAGCGAAGGAGGACGACCGCATCACCTTAGTTAAATTAGGGTCTCATTAATTAAGCACAATCTATTAACTTGTTAGTGGATTAGTGAAGTCGAGTGTTAGGGTAAAGTATTAGGGTTTAGAATCTTGAGCTTTCACCTTGCATTCTTTTACTTAGGTTATCTCTTGCGCTCACAGTTATTTTGATTATGTACCTGCTCCGTTAGTATACGTAGGGATTCCTATCCTAAGCATCATCATCACTTACTTGAAAACAACCCTTAGTTAAATTGTCTTCTTTAGTATTCTAGTTTAATTAGTTTAATTTAGTTTTAATTAATCTTTCCAAAAACCGAAAAACATCACACTCATATTAGCTACGACGCGTAGATCTTCAGGGATCTATTTGCATACACTCCATCTCGTGGGTTCGATATACTTGGTTATTATACTTACTCATACTACAGTGAACCCGTCCGCTTGCGGGTAAGTGACTAGTAGAAGTTAGTGTAATTCGCTCAAAGTCAATGGTGTCGTTGCCGGGGATGGCGTTGTATGCTTTTTGAATAGGACTTGTCGATAGCTTAGTAGTTAGTAGTGAGTGATTTTATTTCCTATCTTTTTTATTTCGTACATATTCGGCAGTTGCGTTGTGATTCTTCTATTAGTGTTTCAGGTTTATGAAAACACGTTCACAAGGCAATACGAGCGAAGAGAGATTACAGTCTGTTCCTCGAGCGATTCTACCCTCCTTCAAGAACGATCAAAGCAAGGATTGAGATCTCTTCCTTCCGCCAGAAGCAAGGAGAGGACCTACGTCAAGCGTGGGAGAGATACTCAAACATGCTGATAGAGTGCCCGCAGCACGGGTACAATGAGGGAGATGTGATGACATTCTTCTACAGTGGTGCCAACAAGGCTGGGCAAGACCATCTAGACGCATGTGCTAGTGGATCATTCCTGAATTAAGGAATAGAGAGGTGTAGAGAGATCATGGACAACATTGTCACGAATGCCGGGGCTTGGAGTGTGGATGCAGACTTCCAAAGAGTTCATCAGGTAGAGGAAGGTGAAGGAACGAGAAGGCTGTTGATGGCCATGATGGAAAAGATTAACAACCTCGAGTTGGGGAAGAATTTGGTTGGAGAGCATGCAACAGAGAATGAGAGAGTAGACCAGCCAAGTGGACAGCAAGAGGTAGCCAATTACATGGGAGGTCTGTATTACAATCAGAATGGCTACCAAGGTGGAAATCAGTATGGAAGGCCTTCTTATGGCCAACCATTTGTACCTCCAGGTCCTCAGCCCCCTCAAAATCAATGGAAAAACACACAAGGGTATCAAAGAGGCCAGCAGCTTCCTCAGAATACATGGAGGAAGAACGATAATTTTTCATATGCTAACTCGAAGGCGGGTATTACAGTTCCTCCGGGTGTTGACCCAGGTTCAAAGCCTCCGGGTGGAGAAGGCGGTGCCTCAACTGAGGAGATGTTGAGAGCGATTCTACAGAAGGTGGAGGAAGGAAGTAAGCAGTTGTCATCCTTGGAGTACGATGTGAAAGAGTTGCATAAAAAGGGTGATCAACGTGATCAAGAGCTCCAGAAGATGAACGTTCAGTGGACTAGGACTCAACAAGAGAACAATCGAAGGTTCACTTCTATATAGTTCCAGATGAGCCAGATTGCAAAGTCATTGAATAGAGAGCCGGGTAAGTATCCTTCCATGCCGGAGGGAAATCCGAAAGATCATTGCAAGGCTATCCAGTTAAGAAGTGGAACCAACCATGAAGGTCCTCAGATGTCTACTGATTCTGAGACGCCCCAAGTTGAGAAGGGGATTGAAAGTGAAGGGATTGAGAAGAAGGTTGAGGGTGAGAGCACTCAAGCGAGCAAAGAGCTTGAAGAGGAAGGCAATGAGAAGGTTGATAGAGTTCCTAAGTGGAAGAAGGCAGAGGAAGCAAGGGAGAAAGTGAAAGAGACCGAGAAAGATGAATGGGGGGTACCCAAATCTGTGATACCCGTCCCATATCCACAACGCTTCATGAAAAAGAAGCTTGATGAAAAATTCGCTAAATTTCTTGATCTGTTTAAACAATTGCATATTAATATCCCTTTTTATGATGCTTTGGAACAGATGCCCAACTATGCAAAGTTTTTGAAGGATTTGATCGCGAAAAAACGGCGAGTGGATGAGCCGAAGTTGGTGCAGCTGAACCATGAGGTGAGTGCATTAGTGCACAAGGCGCTTCCTCCAAAGCTGAAGGATCCCGGGAGCTTCACCATTCTTTGTGATATCGGGAACGGGATCAAGAAGGGAGCGTTGTGCGACCTCAGAGCGAGCATAAATTTGATGCCTCTTTCGTTGTTCAAGAAGTTGGAAGGTGGTGAACTTCAACCCATAATGATGACGCTCCAGCTTGCTGATAGGTCCATCACGAGACCTCAAGGTGTGGTTGAAGACGTCCTTGTAAGAGTTGGAGATCACATCTTTCCAGCCGACTTTGTAGTGCTAGAGATGGAGGAAGATGAGCATGTGCCCCTGATCTTGGGAAGACCGTTCTTAGCGACGGCGGGGATGGTGCTAGACGTGGCAAATGGGAAGATTACGTTGAAGGTTGATGATCAAGAGATAAAGATTTCCCTATATGAAGCCATGAAGCACCCGAAGGAGGACGAGAGTTTGTATTGCATGGATACAATTGATCCTCGTGTTGAAGACACACCTCCTATCTCTAATCTTTCTCATATTCATGAATTTTATAATCCTTCACTTGATGATTTAACCAATGTGCATTATGATCATGATTATTTTGATAGGGATAAAGAGAAGAAGTTGAAGGATGAAGAAGTGAAAAAGGTAGACGTGGTCCAGCTCGAGAGAAAAGGAGGAGTTAAGAAGAAAAAGTCCAAATTCAAAAACTGTTTGGGAAGACGCCTCCAGATAAAGGTGAGAAGGAGTTGAGACCCATAACACTTGGGGATAAGAGGAAAGAAAAGGAGTTCATGATGGTGGGGCATCAAGGAAAGGAATGCAAGCACCACTCTTATGAGAGTAAGGGAGGTATTTTTGAGTATGATGTCCCATAAGCTCCTTTGAGCTTGGTCCGACATGAGGACCTTAAAAATAGCGCTGAATGGGAGGCAACCCATTTTTATTTGCTTTTATTTATTTTTAGTGTCTTATTATGTTATTAGGGTGTTGTTGAATCGTAAGTTTTAACCTCGTACGTGAGAGTTTATTTTGTAGGCTTGTCTCGATGGAATACTCAAAAGGGAGGAACTAAAGCAAAGGAGTGTGCTACGTTTGAGAGAAACCGAATTGTTTGGTTGAGGTAACCCACAACCCCAAACTTAGACCTCTTCGCAAGGTCGAAGTTTGGGGGGTGGAGTTTTTTTAATATGTTTCCTTTTCTTCTTTTTGCTTGAGTGAGCTTCATTATTTGAGTGATTTGAATTGATTATGGTTTGTGCTTGATTGTTGAATTTAGTGAAATATCTGATTTATTTTGTGCTTATTGACCCCTTCTACTTATTAGTTGTTATTCTTGAGCATGTTTGATGAGTAGAGTAGAATTGTGAGGTTGAGTTAAGAATTCTTTTGTGTGAGTAGTTGAGTTAGAGTGGATTTGAGAGAGAACTAGTATACTTACGAGTTTTCTTTTTGAGTGCTTGTGTGATAAGAGTGAGAATTCACTAGGACTAGCATGGATGTGAAAGCCGAGAGATTTGAGCCTTATGAGATTTTGATATACGAATTAATCTCTTCGTTTGTGAGTGAATCGTCACCTTAGAGGATGCTAGAACTTGTGTGTGCTCTTGCTTCTTGATTGTGTCTAGTTTGATATGCCGAATAGGATCTTAGGTCATCTTTGATTTTATTGAGTCACTTAGCCAAAATTTTCCTTACCAATGACATTGAATCCCTTGTTAGCCCCTTTGAGCCTAAAGCCTATTTTATTTGCTAGCACATATGAACACTATTCCAATTCCTAAGCCTTTTTGTCCCAATTTGAGTGGAGAATAGGAAAGTGTGAATGTGAAGGGATTAAATTGAGTTGAAAAAGGAAAAGGTTGTTTGTTGAGTGAGTATGAGAAGAAGGTGTGATGAAGTTATGAGACGTGGGAAAAAGAGAAAGAATTGAGAATGAGCAAAAGAAAAAAAATGAGCTCATGTGTTTGTGCGAAAAAGAAAAAAAAATGAAGTGATTGGAAAAAAAAGGTGAAAGAGTGAGAAAGAAAAAAAAATTGAAGTGTTGAGAGAATTGGAATTGAAAGTTTGTTGATTGAATATGTTTGAAGTAGTCTGTTCCTTATCTCGAAGTACCGAAGTTTGATTTTCTATTCTCCATTCACTTTAGTCACTTTACCATATTGTTATCCCACCTGTCCAAAGAGCCTACATTACAACCTTGAGAAAGTCCTTTTTGATTCGGCATTGATTTCTAGAGTATGGTCGGAGTTAAGAGAGCTTACAAGCCTATGGCTGCCAATTTGAGTGATTGATTGTTTGAGTGAGTCCCTTGATCATTGATATACACTTGTGAGGGAGCGAAACACATCGTTGAGTGCACATCCATGCTTGATCTTGGTGTTTCTTATTATTGTTGCATGAGTACGATGAAGGAAAGTGAGTATATGTGTGATTGATCTTTGAAGCTCGAGTTCATTTGCTTGCATGATTGATTCTTTGACTCATTCCTAGCAATTTCACTTGACTTGTTATTTCGTTGCTTGAGGACAAGCAACATGGTAAGTTTGGGGGGGTTGATTAGGCGTAAAATTGTCATGATTCGTCACTTGAAATACCCTACTTTTGGCCGATTTTATCAAGTATTTGGAGTCAATTGAGCATTATTTCTCTACATTGATGAATTTATCTATTTGATGCACCTATGTGAATCGAGGGCGAAGAACGGAGTTCGTAGGACTTTGAATCGACTCAAACGGATGCCCGGATGAGAAGATATCGAAGAAATACGATTGGTGTTAGTGTTGAAGAAGAAAAGTGCTACTTGGTGAAGATTTGGGAGCATTCGAGTAAAGCATTCGAGCACTAGCGCTCGAGCACGTTGCTCGAGCGCCCAAAACATACAGAAGATTTCGAGCGCTCGAGCAGCTCGAGCGCCACCGCTCGAGCGTGTTGCTCAAGCGCCCCAAAACAGACCATTCGAGCAGCTCGAGCGCGAGCGCTCGAGCACATGTTTCATTCGAGCTCCATGCTCGAGCGCGACCGCTCGAGCAGGCCTGCTCGAGCGCCTTCAACTTTTGCGATTTCAAAGGCGTTTTTCGGCCCACAAGTTCACGATTCGGCCCGTGCATATATATATTCGTCTCAAGCACGTTTTTTACAGACACCACACTTCACGAGATAGTTTGAGAGTTTTAGAGTTCGTTTTTGGAGAGGAAGAAGAGAAGCAAGTTTACGATTATGTTTTTTTTGTGGTTTTCATTACGAATTCATACTACGATCTTGTTTTTAGTTTCGTTTCTTTAGATTTCTGTTCTTGAACACGTTGAGACTTATTTTCTTGAGTTAATTTCAGTTATTCTTTTATTCCTTTAAACCCTAGTTCATGTTTCATATTTTCTTTCTTCAATTCATCATGTTTATGTTCGTTGTTTCTTTTATTGTTTTCGTTATCGTTATAGCCATGTCTAGCTAAACCCTTGTATGCTTAGGTTAGGATGAACTCGTAGAAGTAGGATGTGGGTACGTAATTAGGGTAATTTGTGACGTTAGGTTTTAATTCTCTTAATTAATGAATTCTTAAAATTAATCTTAACTTTACTTTTGAATTTCGTTCGAAAAGTGTTAGAGAGAGGACGGCCGTATCACTCTTTAATAACGAGCAGACTTAACTAGAGGGTTTAGAAAGGGTTAATTCATCTACCAGTTTAGCGAAGGAGGACGACCGCATCACCTTAGTTAAATTAGGGTCTCATTAATTAAGCACAATCTATTAACTTGTTAGTGGATTAGTGAAGTCGAGTGTTAGGGTAAAGTATTAGGGTTTAGAATCTTGAGCTTTCACCTTGCATTCTTTTACTTAGGTTATCTCTTGCGCTCACAGTTATTTTGATTATGTACCTGCTCCGTTAGTATACGTAGGGATTCCTATCCTAAGCATCATCATCACTTACTTGAAAACAACCCTTAGTTAAATTGTCTTCTTTAGTATTCTAGTTTAATTAGTTTAATTTAGTTTTAATTAATCTTTCCAAAAACCCAAAAACATCACACTCATATTAGCTACGACGCGTAGATCTTCAGGGATCTATTCGCATACACTCCATCTCGTGGGTCCGATATACTTGGTCGTTATACTTACTCATACTACAGTGAACCCGTCCGCTTGCGGGTAAGCGACTAGTAGAAGTTAGTGTAATTCGTTCAAAGTCATCACCTTCATTTTATTTGTCTCCTAATGACTAATTTATTAAATAAAATGTTCTAATTGCAAAAAAAAAAAAAAAAATTCAAACATACATTAAAGTGGATTTATTTCTTATAAAATAAAATGAGTTTATGTGAAAATACTAAACTAATTTACATGAACTGTTTCAAATTAATTAACTCTTTGAAATTTATTTGCGAATAAAACCTATATATTTATGGAAAGACAGAAAAGGGGGTTGCATATTAAAGTTTTAGTCATAAATTATATAGCGTAAATAATTATTTGCTTATTACATGTCATGATTTTATATGTTTAGTCGATTTTGTGTAAAAAGATAATATAACTTGAGGAGTAGTTCTAGGGTGCATCCAAGTGCATACAATGCACTTGGATTTTACACCCTAATTTGAAATCAATTTTGACCAAGCCTTGGAATTCGCGGGTCAGTCCAACCCAGAAATATTTCGCGGGTCAGTCCAACCCGTTATCAACGGGGCGCATATCTCATTTCTTCTCTCATCGACGCAAATTGCATATCTTCCTTCTTCTCCATCTTCTCCATCCCCCGCCTCCTCCTCACAGAATTAACCAAAAAACTAGATGTTACAACTTTGGATCTGAATCTACCCCCTCCTGACCTTTCTCATCTTTCCCCCTCCAAGAGGATTTCAAATCGGGCCCGACCTTTTTGGTCGAATTAGCCACTCCCACGAGCATTCTTGTTAAGGAGATGGCGTCGGGCCTTGTGCGGATCGCCTTGGAATGCGATAAGAAAACAGAGAAGAAGGGGTCCAGGCTTTTGGGGGAGCCCGTTTATAGGACTTACTGCAATGGGAAGAAGTGTGGGTACGTGATGAGAAGGGAGTGCGGGCCCGATGAGTGGAAGGTTTTGAACGCAATCGGGCCGATTTTGATGTATAGGACTTTCCATGTCCCACCATCGTTGTCTCTCTCTCTCCTCCCCATTTATGTTAGTAGTTAACTATTTTAGTTCATGGCAAATTATATAGGTGTTGGTTCGCAAAGATTTATAATACCAAATTGTTCTAAATTGATATGTCTTGATTAGTGAACTAATTTGACTATGTAATTTTTTATTTATTTAAATAATTGCTCTTTATCATCGTTGCTATGCATTAATAATTTTTGCCATGTATTCAATGTGTGACTATTTTTTTGCCTTTGATGATACATTGATTATCTACTATATATCATTTATACATTATTGTATTTATTTATTATTCTCTTTAATTGGAATGTATTATTTTTTATTATGTTCCCCCCCATTACTTATTTTTTGTCACTATATATATATGACTATGCATTTTTAGTTGGTTTCAAGATTAGTTGTCTATTACCATACACTTGTGTTTTGGCAACATGTTCACACCATTGCTTATGTTATTTCTTTCTGACATGTGTTCTTTGGTCGTCCATGTGAGAATTCTGCAAACATGGGTGACAAATGGTTGTGAAAGCATGAATATATTGATGATAGATTCTCAGGTTATTTGTGCTCTTGATTTTGGTATTGAGCTTTTATTGTTGATAGTAATGTGTTAAATATTTTCATGGAGTTTGTTTGTATTTATTATGGTATTTTTTTTTTTTTCAATTTATGTTGAGTTCAGGGAACGGGGATCTTTTGCTATGTTCCGCGTGATTTGGTTGGGGGATTCAATGAATTTATTTGAGAGCAACAAATATTATGTCAGATATTTTGGTGTATTGCCAAATAATCGGCTTATTAAGTCGTCAAAGTATACAACGAATATTGTGTACAGAGAAATTTTTAGAAATCTGTAATCACTACAAAAAAGATGCGGTTTAACGACGGAAAATTTGCGACGGCCAAATATCCGTCGCAAATTTCGTGTATTTGCGACGGATTTGGGCAAGCCGTCGTAAAAAATGTCGGTTTGCGACGGATATGAAATTCCGTCGCAACAGTTAGTGTTTTGCGACGGAAATGTCCGTCGCAAATCCTAGGGCCCACCACCTTCGTTGTTCTCCTGCTCATTTGCGACGGATATGTCGTCGCAAAGTCAAAATTGAAATTTGCGACGGAATTTTCCGTCGCAAAACGACCCGTTTAAAAGTAGCCACCCGGAAAATGACCCATTTGCCTGTTTTGCGACGGAATGGCCGTCGTAAATTTTAAATTCATATTTGCGACGACCACTTTTCCGTCGCAAAATTGAGTAGTTGAAGCTCGTCAGAGGGGTTGGTGACCAATAATTGACCTGGGTCGTCGCAAAGCGTATTTGCGACGGAATTACCGTCGCAAAATATAGAATTTGCGACGGAAAATCAGTCCGTCGCAAATTTGTGCAGATTTATAACAATCCCCTTCCTTTTCCTTCCCTTTCACTTTCACTCTTCTTTCCCTTTCACTTTCACTCACGAAAAAAATAAGAAATGATGCGGTTTTCATATGTTCTTCACGTATAATTGGTGTATTTGTCATTGCCTTCAACCTCACCGTACGTATTTGTCATTGCCTTCTACTTCACCGTACGTTTTCATATTTTTAACCGTTTAAATGTCATATTTTTATTGTTTCAAATTTTTAGTACACTATTAGGTAATGAGCATGATATATGTTTATTTGATGGGTTTAGGTATTATTGATGATATATGTTTATTTGATGGGTACGTTAATTTTAGTTTGTGTGATATTTATACCTATTTTTAGTCGAAACTCTGCTCAATTTTTATGTACACTATTAGATAAATTGTGTGATATTTGTTTATTTGATTGGTTTACTATGATTGATATATATGGTTGTGTTGGATTGATTTTTGTGAAGGAAAATTTTGTATATCCTTATTTTTAGGCAAACTCTGCCCAATTTTTTATAACTCACGTGATATTTACTTTTAATCTGTAACAGATGCAATTTCCAGATCGTGGTTGGATGTACTCAATACCTAGAATGATAGGAGGAGGCATTAACTCTGCCTTTTGCAATAAAATTGATGAGTTTATTGAGTTTGCACTACAACATCCATGCAGTATGGATTATATGGGTAATATTAGGTGTCCGTGTAAAGACAGAAGATGCAGAAATATGAGATTCTTGAGTGTTGATGAGGTTAGAACTCATCTTGTGATTTCCGGTTTTGTTCCCCGTTATTACAACTGGACCAGTCACGGTGAACAACGGTGGAATGTTGACATCGAAACCGTAGAATACTGGTATACTGGGTGGAGCGGTGGTGGAAATTTTGATGTTGGTGGTTCAAGTTATGTTCCGTATACTCAATTTGAACCACAAATAGAGGATGAACCTGATAGATATCGGATGATGATTGCAGAATCTGTTTTGGGTGGTCAACCACAATTCAATGAAACACTTATGGAGGAGGAACCAAATCATCGGTCAAAGAAGTTTTTTGATATGCTTAAAACCGTTGATCAAAAGTTGTTTCCTGGTTGTGAGACTGAGACACAATTGTCATTCAATGTTCAAATGTTGAACATCAAAACTGAAGGCAAGGTCAGTCAAAAAGTGTTCAATCAATTTGCTAAATTGTTCAAACGAGCTCTACCTGAAGACAACACGGCGCCTGATAATTTCTATCAGAGCAAGAGGCTCTTGAAGGATATGGGTCTACCCTTTGAGAAGATTGATTGTTGTACAAACGGTTGCATGTTGTTTTGGGATAAGGATGAGGATGAGGATCATTGCAAGATGTGTGGTCACCCACGGTACAAACCATCTGGTCGTAAAAAAAGTAAGAAGAAAGTGCAGTTGAAGGCTTATAAGGCAATGTATTACCTTCCCATCACTCCTCGTCTAGAGAGGTTGTATCAGTCCAGTGCCACGGCTAAAGACATGACATGACATGCTGAGGAGTGTTCTGGTGAGAATTCTGGAGAGATGCGGCATCCTGCAGACTCGGAGGCATGGAAACATCTTGATAGGGAGTTCCCAGATTTTGCAAGGGAGACGAGAAATGTGAGGTTAGGCTTGTGCACGGATGGTTTTGCCCCATTTGGAATGCACGGAAAAAAGTATTCATTATGGCCTGTGCTGTTGACCCCGTACAATCTACCTCCTTGGTTGTGCATGAAGCCTCAACATATATTTCTTAGTATCTTGGTGCTTGGACCACACAACCCCAAGCATAAATTGGATGTATATCTCCAGTCATTGATTAAAGAGTTGAAATCTTTGTGGTCTACGGGGGTGGAGGCCTACGACGTTCATAGGAAGCAGAACTTCACGATGTGAGCTGCACTTTTGTGGACCATTAGTGACTTTCCAGCATTTTCTATGTTGTCTGGGTGGTCAACAGCAGGAAAACTAGCATGCCCGTATTGCATGGACGGTTCTGATGCATTCTATCTTCCGTTGAGTAGAAAAGTGTCATGGTTCGACAACCATCGCAAGTTTCTTCCTCCTGATCATCCCTTTCGGAGGAACAAAACAGACTTTCTAAAGGGTAAAAATGCAGTAGGCCGCCCAAGACCACAGATTCGATCAGGTATGTGTCTGGGTACTGAATCACTACTGATGTCTATGTGTCTCATATATATAAGTTAACCATATATAAATTAATTATTTCAGGTGATTCGTTGTTGTATGAGGTTACAGTCACTGATTTGATGAAGACAACTGAGGCGGGTGCAATGGAGCACAATAAACGTATCCAGGGTGGTTGGAAGAAGAGAAGTATCTTTTGGGACTTACCTTATTGGAGCAAGTTGTTGATTCGACACAATTTGGATGTGATGCATATAGAGAAGAATGTTTTCGACAACTTGTTTCATACGGTCGTGGGTACTGAAGGGAAGACCAAAGACACTTCAAAATCCAGAGATGAGTTGAGGCTCTTCTGTTCTCGTGCTTCCCTACACAAGGATGAGCAGACAAGAACATATCCCCAGGCCTCTTACACAATTAGTAAAGCAGAAAGGAAGAATTTGTGTAAGTGGGTGAAAGAGTTGAGCTTCCCTGACAATTATGTGTCGAATTTGGGAGACAGAGTTGACACGGAAACCGGAAAGGTGTCTGGAATGAAGAGTCATGATTGTCACGTGTTCATGCAACGACTCTTACCTATTGCATTTCGGTACTCACTTCCCAAGAATGTATGGAGTGTCATCACGGAATTAAGTCTCTTTTTCAGACACTTAACGGCATCAACGATTACAGTTGAGGACATGAGGCGTTTGGATGAGGAGATCCCTGTTATTCTATGCAAACTTGAGCGGATTTTTCCACCCAGCTTCTTCGACTCGATGGAGCACTTACCCGTACACTTAGCGTATGAAGCCTCAATTGCTGGTCCCGTACAGTATCGATGGATGTACCCTTTTGAGAGGTAATTCTATACCATTTTTTAAATCGACTTTTAAGATCAATACTGAATAAATTTTCTAACACAAGAATGTTTTAGGTATTTGCACAATTTAAAGCTCAATATTGGAAATACGGCCCACATCGAAGCATCAATTGTTAATGCATACCTTACTGAAGAGGTTGGAGCATTTTGTTCTTACTACTTCGGCGATCAAGTTCAAACCAGAATCAGAAATGTGCCTCGCAACTACGATGGTCGTGGTGTAGACCATCCCCTTCGTGATGTTGAAGGTATGTTATCTGTATTTTTGCATCCGGGTCGACCAATGGGTAAGGGCACCAAACGACCGTTCAGGGGCAGTATTGAAGAGGAAACAATACATTCATATGTTTTGATGAATTGTCCTGAAGTCCAACCGTATATAGAGTAAGTAATTTAATTTTATAGTTGAGTTTTTTACAATATGTATACTGTTGATATTTGAAAAGTAATTAATTTCTTTTTTCTGATATATAAGCATGTTCTGTGAGTATAAGCGTCAAGTAGAACCAGACATCACAGATGCAACAGTTTTTCAATCCATCCGCAATGATTTTATATTTTGGTTCCAACGTTACGTGAGTACCACATAATTATATGATTTTTACCTTATAACAAATATGTTATTATTTTTATACATGATAATTTAATATTTACAGGGACAAAATGGCCTACTTAATAACAACCCACATCTTGAAGCTCTGAGCAAAAGACCACTACGTAGTGTGGTATCATACCACGGATATTACGCAAATGGATACAAATTTCATACTGAAGCGTATGCTTCAACGAAATCGACTACAAATAGTGGTGTTTGCGTTATCGGTGCAAACTACAACGAAGAACCCATCGATTACTATGGAGTGCTGCAAGAAGTAGTTGAAATAGAATATCCGGGTTGGCCGAGCAGGACGATAGTGTTGTTCTTGTGTGAATGGTATGATCCAGGGAACCAAGGAACAAGAGTCGACAAAAACTACAAGATTGTTGATATCAACACCGGAAAGAAGTTTCCGGCGGCATACGATCCTTATATTTTTGCAACGCAAGCATCTCAGGTATATTATTGCAAATACCCCGGATCAAGTAGGCCCAACTTGAGGACAGTTTGCAAAGTAAAGGCAAGATCACTGGTTGAAGTTTCTAATCCGTCAAACAAAGACGGTGTAGAACCAACAGATCCATTTCAAACAGAGATACAAGAGGCTCAAACAGAGGTTGATCAAGCAGGTGTGAATATTTTTGTCGACTTACTTGCTGCAAATCCAGAAATGATAATGATTGAAAGTGATCATGAGGGTGATGGACAAGAGCGCGGTGGGGAGGAAGAAGAAGAGGAAGAGGAAGAGGAAGAGGAAGAGGAAGAGGAAGAGGAAGAGAAAGAGGATGAAGATGAGGAAGAGGATGAAGATGATGATGAGGATGACGAGGAAGAAGACGACGATTAGAATTACTAAATTATTGTATATATAACAAGTGAAAAACGAAAATGAATTAATTTGGTGAATTATGAAAAAAAAAACGAGTCAATTTGGATACATACACAATTAATTGCGTACAAATGAACGAATTATAAATTTAAGCGGGAGTCGAAATAAATAAATTTACAGAAATAATAAAAATTAAATGGCCCCAATATTTATAAAAACAAGTTAGAAACGAAAATGAATTAATTTGGTGAATTGTAGAAAAAAAAATGAGTCAATTTAGATACATACACAATTAATTGCGTACAAATGAACGAATTATAAATTTAAGCGGGAGTCGAAATAAATAAATTTACAGAAATAATAAAAATTAAATGGCCCCAATATTTATAAAAACAAGTTAGAAACAAAAATGAATTAATTTGGTGAATTGTAGAAAAAAAAATGAGTCAATTTGGATACATACACAATTAATTGCGTACAAATGAACGAATTATAAATTTAAGCGGGAGTCGAAATAAATAGTTTTACAGAAATAATAAAAATTAAATGGCCCCAATATTTATAAAAACAAGTTAGAAACGAAAATGAATTAATTTGGTGAATTGTAGAAAAAAAACGAGTCAATTTGGATACATATACAATTAATTGCGTACAAATGAACGAATTATAAATTTAAGCGGGAGTCGAAATAAATAATTTTACAAAATAAAAAAAATAGTTGGGCAAAATATTTTAATAAACAACTTAGATACGAAAAGAAATTAATTTGGTGAATTATAAAAAAAAAAGACTTAATTTGAATACATATACAATTAATTGCATAAAAATAAACGAAAGTAGCTTGTGCCCTAGTGGCGCGCGCCCCCTCCTCTTGCACAAGAGGTCCCGTGTTCGATTCCCCTTGGACGCAAAAAATGGATTAATTGTTCAAGGCCTAATAAGACTAATATAGAAGGTGGGCCGCATATAAAAAGAGATGGGTCGGTTGGCCCAGTGGTCCGCGCCCGCCCCGGCCGCCTCGGGTGCCCGGGCTTGAACCACGCGAGCCACTTTTTTTTTTGTATAGGCTCGGTAATTTGCGACGGCCAAATTCCGTCGCAAATATTGAATTTTGCGACGGAAAACAACCCGTCGCAAATTATAACAGAAAAAAATAAAAAAAATATATATAAACATTTGCGACGGAATGTGGCCGTCGCAAATGTTGTTGACCCGAACGGGTCTGACCCGAAATATTTGCGACGGAATACTGTCCGTCGCAAATTCTGTGTGACCCAGCCGGGTCTGACCCGCCGATTTTGCGACAGATTTGTCCGTCGTTAATTTGCGACGGAAGTCGAAATCCGTCGCAAAAATTAGCTACGGCTGTTTTAGGGACGGATACGTGTCCGTCGCAGATACCGTCGCAAAACACTGTTTGCGACGGATTTTCCGTCGCTAATTCCGTCGCAAAACAGTGTTTTTTTTGTAGTGAATATCGTTCGAATAAAATTAAGTATTTATTTTTTATTAGTTGAAAGTGTTTTAAAAAAATTATCTAATTTTTCATTGTATATTTCTTGAGTGATGTACTTAGTTGTATGGATCAGGTTTGCAATCATGGTGAGAGTTATGTATACATGAAAATAAAATTAAAAAGGGAGAGCCATGAAACATTCGTAAAATGTTATACAATTATTCCGAACGCCTGTAATATTTTCTAAAGGATTGGCCGAATATTTTATGAAAAGTCTGCGAAATTCGCGGGTACTGTACTAGTATTTTATATAACAATTTGTATTTTTTTTTATACTTCTAAAGAGTGTCCCTCGCACAAAAACAAGTAAAGGTAAATAAAGAGACATCTCATTCAATACAAGTAAAAGTAAATAAAGAGACATTATCTTTCTTAACCCGTATTTTATCCTCCAAGTCCTTGAGAAATTGATTAAGATTTGTGTCTGATGAGCCATCTTTGAGCAATGCATTATGCATTATGCATTATGCAATATACTACTAAATTTCATCATCTCATTTTTGACGCCATTCGATGTCATCAACTTGTTAATCTTCTCCGCTACTTCTTTCCCATCCAACAACACTCCATCGTGAAGATTGATCCCGATCTTCCAATCATCGACCACCAACTTTCGATTAACCGGTTGATCATACATACTCGGGAAACATATCATCGGAACCCCACACTGTACACTCTCCAGCACAGAATTCCATCCACAGTGCGTCAAAAATCCTCCCACAGCTGGATTCGAAAGCATATCAAGTTGATTGCACCATGGTACAATCAACCCTCTATCCTTAACATCGTTCTCAAACCCAGCGGGTAAAATATCACAGTCCTCGATTGGGCCCACAATCCCGGGCCGAATAGCCCAAATGAAGTACACTTCACTAAGGCGAAGCCCATGGGCTATCTCTCGAATCACATGCTTATTTGCATGCACATAGCTGCCAAACGAGACGTATACCAGGAGGCTTAGAATTGAGCCACTGTGTGCAGTCTATTTCAGAGAGCATGCTAGTCTTGGGGATAGCACTGATTTTGGTGTAGAAATTAACTGGGCCTATTGCATATGTTGGTTGTTTGTGATTCAGGGTTGATAGAGTGTGTTCTTCTAGCTCTTGCACTGTGTTTTGTAAGATAAAATCTGCTTTCACAACTTCCTCAAATGCCTTGAAAACAAATTTGTGAAGTATTGTTGCATCGGCTTCTTGTAGATGTGACGTCAAGTTCTTGGTGCTAATCGACTCGACTCCGGGGATGTAAGTTATGATGTGCTCATCATCGTCTGATTGTCATTCAACACGAAATTTTGTATGAAATGGACTTTCCATATCGACAAAAAATTTGTATTCTACAATAAATGTAACATAAACATATTTTTTTTATAAATATCTTATCAAAATAAACACATAATTTTACTATTCACCAAAATTTTTACATTTTGTGGATGTAAAATCATGAATTCAAATGTACACCTAAATCACAAAATAAACATAGCCTAACAACACTTGTGCAATCTGCTTATGATGTCTATCGGTCTCATCTCACTGATATCATGTGTTCAGAATAGGCATTACCTTCAGGGTTCGTTTGGTCAAAATGATTGATTGGGGTTTGAGGAAATTTATAACCTCCTAGTCCTAACTAAACAACTAAGGAGGTGTTGCTTATAAGCTCAACCAAGTCGTTTGCTTCACATTTCATCAAACCAAATTGGTTTGACAATTTATCAAACTCTAATCCATCAACGTCAATAGCAAAATCTCGACATATCTTTTTAGCCCTCTATCTTTTATTTGTATGACATTAATACCACTCTCTAAGGAACAATATTAGACTTGGAGAGCGTTTATCTTAAAATAAATAAATTAAGAAAGCGTTTGATTAAACTTATAAACTCTATGTTAACATAGTTTATAAGGCTATGTTTACTTTGGTGGGTTGGATAGTGTAGTAAAGATTAATTTAGTAAAACAAGTCAAGTTATTACTTGATGTGTTCTGTGGAAGAGTTTAAATAACATATTTATGTTTACATTTGCAGTTTTGTATAGATAATCATTTAAATTACCACTATTCCCTTGGATTTAATTTGAGATACATAGGCAGGATTTCTTCATCTGAAGCCCTTTTCACTGAAATTTAATGCCATCGGAAAAACAGGACATGTGTTAGCAATGGCGGATTGCTGCAACATTAGCCACACCTTCAATTGCTTTTGTAAGCCCATTCTCACACCTCTCTCTCTCTCAATCTCTTTAATTTTACTTTTGATTTTTCAAGTTTTTCATCTTTCTTTGCATTTTTTCCAATGTAGCAACAGATTGGTGAAGATCGATTAGATACAGGAAATGACTTTCGCTATCACAACAAATATAGTAAAACAGAATTTACATCGATATTAGAGTACCATTTAGAGGAGGTAGATAAAAATTTCGATACAGTCAATTAATTCCCAAAATCTCGAGACAAAATTTATTCGCCCATTTTAGCAACTATTAAAAAAAAACTACATATTATTAAAATAAGATTTAGAGTTTATAAGATGTATGAAATAAACTTACTCAAAAATCCAATTAAATCCTATCCAATCCCATCACTAATTCCAAAGACGACTTACTAGTTCTATCAAAGGGTATTGTTGTGACGAGTATTTTCATTCTTCCTTGTGTACATTAAATACGACAGATCATCAGGTATTTACAAAACTGACCAGGAGAAGACAAAAGAGGACAAAAAAATACATACCTTTAGGTGGAAAGTGACCATTTTCCACAAGAAGATTCTTGTAATAATCTAAAGCAAACACAATTGCCGGCATCGTCCAGAAAGAGACATTAACCAAATTATACTCCTCCGCAACTCGGCCTGGCCATGAACCAATCAGGAACGGCGTCAACGACGGATCCGTTGACTCAATTATCTTCCCCACAAATTGAAGAGCAAGAACCGGAAAGTCGTGCATCAAAGCTTCCCAGTACTCAACGACGTTATCATCACGGTCAAATTCGAGGGGGAATCCGTCGGAGATAGTCGCGTAACGTATGTCGAGACCCGTAGCACGACTTCTCCTCCTCCGGAAGTGTTGCCATAGATATGGTGGGATTTGGATATCTGGTGATGGGCGTATTCGGTGTTGATGAAAGTGACGGTTATGCCCTTGGAAGCAAGCTTGATTGCCAGATGAACCAAGGGGTTGATGTGTCCTTGGTAAGGCTGGGCGATCATGATAGCGTGCGTCTTCATTCTTAATTTTCTCTCTCAATGTTTGAATTTTCTTTTTCAAGGGAAGGAAAGTTGGAAACTCTTATATATACTATGGAATTCAAACCACAATATTAAAAAAGATTAAAAGAGTTCGACAACATTTTTGGGTGGGTCCGCCTCCCTCTCATCAGTGTGGTAACTAGTAAGTAGTAAGTGATAAATTACAACTCATGCCACTTCATTAGCCACAATATTAAATAATCCTTATCTTGATCAGTCCTTTTTTTGGTTGAAAGACAACTCTAATAAATTTATTCACTTTGTTGGTTGACAGGTTGCATAAATAAATTTGGTATAGTTTGCAGATTTAGAATTGGAGGGATCGTGGTTAGTAGTTTAGCAAAAGACAACTTTTTTTTTTTTTTTAAGGTAAATGCTACACCCTCCATTCCCTAATAACTTTTACACTTTTTTTTTTGAGATGTTCCACAATAACTTTTACATTCCAAATATGAAAATAAAACACTTTCACAATACATATATTAATTCAAAATACTCTTAATTAATTGGTTCAAAAAATCAATAAAACAATTTTTCTTAAAATTTGTGCCTCACATTTATGAAAGTTAAGAGGGGTGGAGTGATTATCATTCATCTCTCACATTAAATTCTGTGTAAACTTAAATGAAAAAATAAAATTGAAGCGGATGGAATGGAAGAAGTACCAATTTAGGTTAATATCATTTTTAGTCACCATAATTTACTTCAATTTCATTTTTTTGTCATTAAATTTCAACCTTCATAAAAAATAATCAATCTACTACATATTTTTAATCAGATTTGAGAATGATGTTAGTTGACCGGCTAAAACCTAAGGCGTTTTTTAGTTAGAGATGGAGATGGAAGAAGGAAGATGGGGTAGTCCAATGAATAATAATTTCATATTTTGGTTGGAGAGGGAGAAACAGATGGAGTATTGTATAATTTTTCTATTAAATTAATAAAGTACTTTAAAAAATAAAATTAATTTTTAAAAAGTTAAAATTTAAAAATAAAACCTAAATATTAATTTAACATTTTAGTAAAAAAAGTTAAATATGCCAAGAGTTTTAAATCTACATAAATCCAAAAAAATTATAAAATATAGACAAATTCTAGGGTGCATCCAAGTGCATAGCATGCACTTGGATTTTAAGCTCAATTGACTTTAATTTTGATTTTTTCAAATTACGCACAAACACATCAAACTGTGTGTTTTTTGCAGTTGGGGTATTACTGATGTCTTTATAGGGCATTGTTGATTTCTGCTTGAATTTTTTTTTTTCAAAATTTAAGTTCCTTTTAATTTCCAAAGGTGAGTGGAAACATTTTTAAATAGAAATTGTTTTGCTGACTTTTTAGATCAATGAATGAAGAATATTTTAAAATAAAGTAGTTATTGCGAGAGTATTAATTTTCTTATTTAGAGTGTAAAAATTATTGTGGAACGTCGCAAATATAAAAGTGTGAAAATTGATAGGAAACGGAAGGAGTACCACTCTCCTGCTTTTGCCAAATGGCTTCTCTTGCTCTTGTCACGTGTTATAATAAAAAAATTAGGGAAATTTGTTTTTTTTGTCCCGTAACTTTACCTTATTTTGATTTTCGTCCTGCTGACTTTCAAATTTTGATTTTAGTCCTATAACTTTACCTAATTTTGAGTTTCGTCCTGCTAACTTTCAAATTTTGATTTTGGTCCTGTAACTTACATATTTTCTTTTTATTTTGGTCCTACAACCTATCGTCCCTTACAGGATGAAAATAAAAAAGAGGTAAAGTTACAGGACTAAAATCAAAATTTGAAAGTCAGCAGGACGAAAATAAAAAAGTGGTAAAGTTATAGGACGAAAAAAATCATTTTCCCAAAAAATTATGCAGCATATGTTTTCGGGAGGATTACTATTTACCACTCTCCTACTACTGCTAAGTGGCTTCTCCTGCTCTTGCCAGTAGGGGTGTGCAAAAGGCGGTTTGGTGGACCGAACCAAACCGTAATATAAAACCGAAATATTAACCGAAATATTTTAACCAAACCGAAACCGAACCGTATTAGTAAAAACCGAACGGTCTGAAACTGAAATATTACGGTTTGGTTCGGTTCGGTCCGGTCTATTTGGTCCAAAAACAGTTTTTTTTTTTAAATTTTCAAAAGTAAGAACAAAAAACATACGATTTTTTCATAAACCATAGTAAAAAAAAATATATAAAAAATTATTTAAGCATCAATCTGATAGCTTCCAAAAGTCAAAAACACTACAAAAGTTAATTTGTCAAATGACATTTGCTTCCTAAACATTATGACTGAGTTTGAGATTTGAAAACCCGATTTTAAATCCCGAACTCGTATGGGGCGTGGATTGCAAAGTCCAAAGTCCATCCGTGTGATTCCCAAAACAAACATACCCTATATGATATAGTAAATGAAAGAATGGATTTGCAAATTTATTTGTAAGAAGTTATTTACTTTTGAAAAATGGACCTGCAGATTTGAAATAGTAATGTGACTTCTGTTTTTTTTTTTTTTTTAATGTGGTGGATTATTTTTTACATCATGAATTTTTTTTTTTTTTTTACTTTTGTTTACAATGTGGTGGATTATTTGGATTGCATTTAATACCTGAATTCATAGTAGAAAACAAACATTTAGTCGTGGCCAATCAAAATGGAATAAGGATTTGTTTACTATTTAAAATAGTCTACGATGTTTTATTTACTTTTGTTTATATCTCTCTTCACGAATTCCCTTTTTTTTTTTAAATAGAACTTCTGTTTTCACTTTTCACGATTTGACTCTAGACTAGAGGGTTAATAATTTGTTTTTTTTTGTTTTTTTATTTATTAATTAAAATTTAGTTTTAAGATTTGCAAAAAGAACCCCAAATTTTTTTAATTTTAAAATTTCGTACCCAACTTATCCTAATTATCCTAATTTTAGGTTGGTTGAAATTCAATTTACATTTAAAAAAAATTAAATAAATATATAATTTTATATATTTTATAATTATTTCGGTTTGGTTCGGTTTGAACGGTTTTTTATTAATAAAAACCGAAACTGAACCGGAATTTTTTTTATCTTTTTTTCAAACCGTAAACCGAACCGTAAACCGAAATTTGGATCAAAATTTCGAATTTCGGTCCAGTTTGGTCCGGTTTGGACCGTATTTTGCACACCCCTACTTGCCACGTTTTATAATAAAAATAAAAAATACACAGCATATGTTTCTAATATGTTGCACGGATCGCCGGAATATACGTATCGGATTCGCATAGGGTGCGGGCATGATTCGTCTCGAATTTGCACGAATCCATAAAAAAAGAAAGAAAAAAGGATTCGCGAATCCGGTGCGCACGAATCCGAGAATTTCAGGTTGTTTTTAGCATTTGGAACGATTATTGCTGCTTTCCGGCCAAGCTCACATACATGTAGATATAAAAATTCGTTGATTATATCAAGTAATAGGATGTGTAGATGTATATAGCAATGGAAGGTAAAGGTGAGAAATGAGGAGAAAATGAAATATGGCAATAGTGGAATCGATTTTAGACGAAATTTGAGTCGTAGTTGCAGCTTTCTGCAGAAATGAAGGAACGCGAAGAAGACGAATCTAGAAACAAATAAGAGGCGCAGAAAATGTGTGAATACACTACGTTAAGAATTTTATACTTAAGTTATTTGGGCTATTAGTTGTTTGGGCTAAGTATCTGGGCTTTACATGAATACAAAATAAATTGGCCACTTATGTATATAATTTGGTTGCACATAATTAATATGTAAATTAATTTTGGCCCGACTAAACAAACCCCGATTCTTCTATACATACCCCAATTTATTTTTGCTAAAAATAGTTTTAAGTTAAAAGTTAAGATTACCCATTCATAATAATATTTTAATTATGAGCTAAATTTCCTTTAATTTTTCACTCACTTTTCTCATTCTAAGCATTGCAAAATTAACATTTTGAAATTTCGAAAAACCAAGTTTTCGGATTATTTTCATTAAATTTCTAAAATCCAAATTCCTAGATTATTTTCATTCAAATTAACACAAGATAATTCAAGTTTATAGTGTCTAATTAATGGAATCAAATGACACAAAGGATAATGTAGGTATTTTTTTTTTCTTACGCTGAATGACAAGTTAATATGTAACCATAGTGCATCAATATTATTTTGCGTGAGATTCTGTCTGCATTTTTATTTTTGTAGCACCAATGAGTAAAATTAATAGAAGTTAAATTATAGTTCGTTTTGTAAAGGCAAAAAATTCAGCGTACTTAGAATAAAATTTAAACACACTCTGTTAGCCTACATTTATTCTTTTAATTTGCAAATTTCTTGCAAATTATTTTTTTCTCTCCATTTTTTTTTTTTTTAGATTAAGAAGATCACCCTTTTTTTTTAATTGTGTTTGAATGATTTTGGAGGTCAAATTTTGTGTTCTTCCTTTAAAATTTTGGAACTCTACACTTTTGTTTTGATCGTGTATACATTTAAGTGAATAAAATTGTGAGTTTATAATTATTTACTTTCTTTTTTTGTGTTTAAAATCTTGGTTAATTTTTTTAAAATGACATAATTGTCTAAACTTAGGGTATGTTTAGTAATCTTTTAAAATAATTATATTTTTAATGGGGTTTGTATAGTAATCGGGGTATGTATAGAAAAATCGGGGTTCATTTAGCCGCGGCATTTTATATACACAATTAATATGCATAGGGCAAACTAATTTTGTGTGCCAAAAATTGTTGAATTTTTTTATATTTTATAAGTATTATATATATATATATATATATATATATATATATATATATATATATATATATTAAAATATAAAATAAATAGACGTATTTTTTGACGAATCGCACCCTATAATTTTTTAAAATCCGTATCCACGCATTCTTATCGTATCGCTCCCGCACCCCGCACTATGCAGCTTAAATTTCTATTTTAGTAAAATATAAAAGACTCATTTAAAAAAAAAAACACACAAACTAATTTTGATATTCGCAACCACAAGTATTTGGAGAAACCATTCACCTGCCTTCAATTTCAACCTATGTTGCACAGGTGCGGGAGCTCGGGGGCGATACGATACAGGTACGGGGATACGATTTTTCAAAAAATTTAGGGTGCAATTCGTCAAGAATACGTCTGTTTATTTATATTTTATTATATATAATACTTAAAAAAATAAATATATTTTGAAATTTTGTAAATTGAATGTGTATAATTCATATTATCTCTGACCCAACACTTAAACATATTTAATAATTTAATATAATTAAGTAACCAAAAATCAATTAAAGTTCCATTAGGCTAATTTATACGCCATAGGAGTGATTTCAATATAAAACAAGTGTCACATTGTCAATTTAAATTATATTATATAATAAATTTCAATTGAGAAATGTTTAATAAATAGGATTCGCGAGAAGGATTCGAGTATCCGTTAGTGGATTCGCCACGTTGCATTTGAATTCGTCACGTGGCAGCTGAATTCGCCACGTGGAGAATTCGATTCGCGGATTCAAGAATCCCACCTCTTTTAGGGGGCGGGGGCGAATCCGATACTGCATAGTTATATTTTTAGAAGAATCCGTGCATCATAGATTTCAACATTCACTCCCACTCCTACAATTACAAATGCAAAAGTCGTGAGTGTTAGGAGTATGTTATGTATGATTTCAATCAAGATTTATGAATAAATTGCAAAATTAGGGAAAATCATAGTAAAATTCTTGCCGAAAGTTAAAGAGGTGACGGATGGTGGGGGAAGAGGAAGTGGGGTGCGGCAAAGCCGACGAAGAGCGGAATTGCAATCTAAAGGTGAGTTACAATGAAAACTCAAACTCGGATTATGCACGTTTGCACTAATTAGTGTTCGATGTAAATCGCGGGTCGAGAATCACCGAAGGTCGCAGATAAAACCGCTGCTCGAGGTTGTGCACATTGCACTTAAGATATCGATGAAATTCCTGTATGAATTTTATCACCGCATAAAAAGCTCCGAAGATTGCAGATTAAACGAATCAGGTATGAAATCGGATACTCAGTGTGTTTTCTATTCCATACGAATTACTAAACATTTTCGCCGATCTGATTTGTAATTTTCAGCATTCAAAGCTAGGAGCAACATATTAGCTCTTCAATGGTATTCCTGCATTTCTCTAGATGACACATACATCCTATAATTTGTTGTCTTTCTTGTTACGACACAGTATTGAGTATAGAGTCGCATATACGACAAGATGATGGATTGCAGGGAAATTATATGTTATGCTTCCTCAATTTAATTGTGGATGTATCCTATTATAGCAAACCAATACTTAAAACTTTTGCTTCAACTGCTACAGGGTCATTTGGAAATCAATGGTGCTGATCATAAGGTGATAATATTTAGGGTTAATTGCATATAAATACACCATATTTTTTCCAACTTTTAATTTAATCCTGAACTTCACGATTAAATTATAAAAACTCAACCTTTTAACGAATTTAAATGCGATACATATTTTTGTGTCTCCGCACGAGACACGTCACCAGCTACCGGTCGGAGACGGGCGGATACAAAAAACATGTATCGGATTAAAATTCGTTAAAAGGTTGGGTTTTTATAATTTAATCGTGTGAAGTTCAGGATTAAATTAAAAATAGGAAAAAAGGTGGTGTATTTATATGCAATTAACCCTAATATTTATTCCTTAAATGTTAACCTATCCGATAAAAAACCGTGGTGGCTGTCATTTTTAGGAAATTGATCAATTCGGCTGACAGAGATGCAGTTTGAAATGCAGAACTAAAGCCTTTACAATTTGCAAAAAACCTTGGAACTCATAAACCTGAACATAGAATAAAACACTACTTAATGTGATACGTACTTTGAAATCTTACCTTAGTGGCATAGCTATTTATGCGTGCTTAGTTCGATAATCTAGGTTTTGTGGACTGCTTATCATGTGATATTCTGAAAACCTAGCTTGGTGACATGGTTAAATATGTGTGCTTAGTTCAATATCAAGGATTGGCAGCGAATATTTTGGAGATGATAGGGAAAAGAGATATTAGAATCGAGCAATGGACTTAAGCTGTAAAAACTATTGCACATCTTATTATACCAATATATATATATATATATATTACTATATAAAAGAGGGAATCCGCCTACAATGGCCAGTTTCCCACTCTTCTTTTTCCACCGTTTCATCTTTTGCTCTCGATTAACTCACCGATTGTCCAAAGCACGTGCTGGCCCAAAGAGTATGTGGGGATACTCATTTTTCACTTGACATCTGTCCTCCCTCTTTTCAATTTTTTATCTTTCCTTCAACAAAAATATCTAATTTCAGTGCATCCTCTCCGCCCCTACCTGTGTCGCCCGTCGTCGCATTCGCCGACACCCACTCCCTGGTGCCCTACCGCTGTTTCTCCATTTTCACTCCTTTTCTTTTTCTCCTGTTTCTTCTCTTACTTTGTGCATCCCGACAAACCTTCTGCATTGCACCAGTGAAATTATTAAAATTCTGCACACCTCCGTTGTTGTGTACGTATCCATCTACTCTTCTGCTCACTATTCGTCTACTTATGTGTGTGTTGTTCACTTATATGTGGCAACATAATTTGAAATTGCTTTACCTTTTTATATGTTTTTTATGAGGCAATCTGATCATTCAGCAGCAAAACATGATTGTATAATTTTGAAGTCACGTGCTAAAATTGCATGATTAGCATATTTAGTTCCCGAAGGTTGTTTCTTTCCACTTTAAGTATGTAGGAAAGCTTGAAACAGTCCTTATAATTGTCTAAGAAGGTGTTTAGCTGAGCTTATAAGCCCTTTAAAACAACTTATAAGTTGTTTATGAGCTTGTAAGCATTATTAATGTGTAAGTGTATGCCAAATTGTCATTATTTTGTGTTCAACATCCAGGAATTAAGCATGTACTTAGGCAACTCTCTGGCTTCTATCATATCATGAACTTATGAAGTTAGATTTTGGTTTTTCAAGATAAAGAAAAAAGCAACGTAAAATTTAGATTAAGTGAACTTATGAAATTGTATTTATGGTATTGATGTCTTAATCTTGTTCTTTCCTAAAGTTTTATGTTACTTGTAAATTTTATAATGCTCTTCCCATTTTCAACTCTGGACTAACTTTTTGCTGCTAAACTTATAATTTGGGGACATGCTAATAAAACAAACTGCTAGCTTTAGTCTCTTGAATCCTCTCTCCAAGATGATGTGTATGTTTTTTAACACACACTAATTTGGTTCCATAAGGAGAATACATTATTTAGTGCTACTTTTTGAGCAGCTAATATTTGAGATATCATATGTAATTTATATACTTTTTTTTATTTGAATTATTATACTAATGTTGAATCGTAGTTTTGGAAAGTTCTTATTTTCAATGTCACTACTTTTGGGTGAACATTAGGGTGGACGGCTTGAACTTGAGAGTTGAGACGTTGCTAAATAGGTAACCCATATCCATTTCCGTACCCATCTTCAAATCACAGAAATATCAAACAAAATGAAGATTTGAAACCACAAGATTAAGGTCTCTCTCTGGTGCTCCTCACTTTGAAATCATGTTTTTGTGTTTAATGGAAAACTTTCAGAAATTGAATATTCAGTCTGACTGTTAATTTTTTTAACTTTATTCTTGAATCAAGAAATTCAATTTCCAGAATTTGGTGTCCAATTCTTAAAAATATTTCGGCATCAATGGTAGAGAGTGATATAATGGCTATTAGTAACTATGTGGTTGCTTTCCTCTGTGAGCCTGCTTCTTTCCTTTCATTTAAAGTGTAGATAGTGATTTAATTGGTGTTTCTGTAAATATCAATCTCTCTTACGCTAATTATTAACTTGTTGTTTCCTTTGTATTATTAATTAACATTGTACTATTATAAATTTGGTGAAAGATAAAGACCAATGAAACAACTTCTGCAAAATCTTTTTTGGTCACCTTTGCATCATTTTCAAATTTTCTTTTCAGCAGCTATGTTAATCTTGTTGATTGGTTTTTGGCAAACAATAAAGATACTTGTTTCCGTATTCTTTTATTAATATATGATGAATAAATTGACAAATTAATATTCACTAACTTATTCTTATCATTTAAAGAAGATAATAGAAATTCTGATACCTCAATTTTGCTATACTATTAATAAATCCTTATTTGTTAAATTTTCTTATTTTATGAAACTCCAACAATATTATTTTAACACATAAAATTGTGTTTTCTTTTTGTCAACAACAAAAGAAAATTGTGTTTTCTTAATTTATAGATGTTCACATATTTTAAAAGTAATGTATATATATCTACCAAAATTTATAAATGTTATTAATAATAATTAACTATATATTTAAATAATAATATAATGTTTTCACAATTATACTAGTACTACTATATTATAATAAAAGATCAACAATTAAAAATACAAAAAATTAAAATAGTTGAAATAAATGTCTTACAAGAAGTAAATTAGAAAATTCAAAATTTTAAAAATCGCATCACATGTTTTTAATTAAAGTAAAATGCAACAAAAAAAAAAAGACATATAACTAAAAGAAAAAAAAAATTCAACAATTTAATCACTCCCGTTAATTAAAAGAGACAATTTAATTAAAAGAACTATACATCATCCAAAAAAGAAAGAGCAAAAAGCCCATATAAAAATTAATAATTTTCCATTAATTGCTGAACGACGCCGTATGTTGCCCAATAGAGTTTACTGGCTTTTAAGTCCCAGTAGAGGATCCAGGCCCGTTTGGTAGATTAATTTTGATATATTTTGATGTTTGTTGGGTTGCGGACGGAATCTCCTGTTACACAATGGTGTAACATCTTTTGTTACACCGTTAGATTATTGACATGTGTCATATGGTGGATAAGAATTAACTCAACTAAAATAACTATGATTAGAGAAAATCCCTATCATATCTCAATCAAATCTTTCCAATTCTTCTCAATTCCAAACAAATATTATTAATTACCTTTAAATTAATTTTTGAAGTTATTTTTATATAATAAGAATTTCTAATTACAATTTTTTAAAAAGAATAACAACTAAAAAGATTGTACTTATGTACACGTCACTCATAAAACTTTGTTTTATATCATTTTAAATTTATTTTTAAATGGTCTATTATATATATATTTTTAATTTATTTGTAAATATATTTTATATCTTTTGTATAAAATTGTATATATTGTGCTTATAGGGAAAATTATTTATTTAGGACGGTAACTTAGGGGGGTAGCATTTTCAGGACCGTATCTTTACGGGCTGGCAATTTCAGGACCGTAACTTTAAAAAGTGGCAATTTAAGGAAAAAATGGCTCATATTACACAATTTTGGGCCAATTTGTATTGTCTCTTTTAATTAACGGGAGTGATTAAATTGTTGAATTTTTTTTCTTTTAAACCCTTGTATTGTCTTTTAATTCAAAATTAAATTCTCTCCCCTATAATCAAAGAATCAGTAGTCTTTTAATTCAAAATTATATTGTCTTTTAATTCAAAGAATCAGTAGCCTTCAATTTTATAATTATTTTGAGATATTTAATTGTACCGTAAGCAAATAAATTAAAAATAATATAATAGACCAATTAAAAATAAATTTATAATGATATAAAAGAATGTTTCTAGTGTAGCGTGCACACAAAGTATAACTTTTTAGTTGTTAAATTATTTTAGAAAATTATAATAAGAAATCCTAATTCAGAAGAATTGAAAAGATTTGATTGAGATATGATAGAGATTTTCTCTAATCATAATTATTTTAGTTGAATTAATTTTTATGTACTGTTGTGTAATAGGAAATCATTGGTTGCATGTATTGTCAATCGTTGTTTATTTAAGAAATAATGCAATCCATGAACAAATTTGGTATTACATGATTCTTTTCACTAATTTACGCGACACATCCTCCACAAACAGATCAAAATTTCTTTGAGAAGATCCATTTTCAGATATTGCTTTTCTAAGTGTGTGTCTCACTTTCTTAACTTCCTTCCTCAACTCCTCACTTCCCATCAAAACCCCTATCTTCTCCGCCACTTCCTCCTCCGTGATAGATTCCCCATCGCACAGATTTATTCCTACTTTCCAATCATCAACCACCAGTTTTCTATTCGTGATCTGATCAGTAAACAGCGGATAAGCAATCATCGGTACGCCACACCACACGCTCTCCAGCACCGAGTTCCATCCACAGTGCGTCAAGAACCCCCCAATTGCCGGATTCAGCAGCACCTGATTCTGATTACACCACGGAACTATCAAACCTCGTTCTCTCGTACTGTCCTCAAACCCTTTCGGCAGAAGCCCGTGATAATCGACATCTTCCACCATCCCGGGCCTCAGAACCCAGATAAAACTCACTCCACTCATGAGAAGCCCACCAGCTATCTCAAAAATCACACTCTTATCCGTCTTCCCAAGACTACCAAAAGAAACATACAGAACCGACCCGTCGGGCCTCGAATTCAGCCATTCCGTGGAGTCAGATTCTTTCAACAAGCTCCTGGGTATCGGGCTCTTGGAGAAATTCTCCGGAAAAAGGGGCCCGATTGCGTAGAACGGGCTCTGTTCCTGCAGACCAGATATGGCCTCTGCTTCCAGCTCTTCAACCGTGTTGCAGAGTACGAAATCTGCGTTTCTTACTAGTTCGAACGATTTGAACATAACCTCGTGTAGCAAACTTAACTCCGAATCGTGAAAATAGGACATGAAATCTCTGGTGTTGATCGAGGGTATCCCGGGTACATAATTAACGGTTTCGTAACGGCCGTTAACGGGGACGTGGCCCTTCTCTCTCAGAAGCTCCAAGTGATAATACAGAGAGTATACTAACGCCGGTTCCGTCCAAAATGAAACGTTAACTAAACCGTACTTCTTTGCGATTTTTGACGGCCAAACAGAGAGAGTATCAGCAATCAGGAAGTAATTAAAAGATTCAGATGAATTGGATTGGATAATTTTTCCAATTAATTCATCTACTTTGTCCGGAAATCTGTGGACAAAATTCTCCAAATCCAGGTCAAAATTGGCGGAGCGGTCAACATTGATGGGAAATCCATCGTTAACGGTTGTGTAGCGGATGTCGAGGCCGGAGGTTCGGGCGGCGGCGAAGATGTCGGTGTCGGCGGCGGAATTGGAGATCTGGTTGTGGATGTGGTCGAGATGAGCGAAGGTGATGGTGAAGGCTTTAGAGGCAAGTTTGATGGCGAGATTGAGGAAGGGGGTTATGTGGCCTTGGAGATGAAGACACACCATTATGGCGTGTGGTTTCAGGTTTTTGTTATTCGTCGCCATTTGCTTTGATGAATGATTGTTACAGTGGTAGTGGTGGTGAAGAATCAATGAATGGTGTAACTTGTAAATTATTGTGGAGGGAGTACGGATATGGGATGGAAGGATCCAGAATTACATCTGTAAAAATGAGGGAAAAAAAATTAATCCCAAGAAGACAAAAAGAGTAACTTCCAAGAGGAACTTCATAAATAGGAGTAAATTCCAAGAGAATCAAATGGCAAACCCTCATAAATAAAAATTTCCATCAAGGGTTTTTTCTCTTTGGGTTGTTTTCCCCTACCCATAATAGGAAAATGTAACATTCAGGCACTGGTCCTCCCACCTAATGGGCCGCTGAGTCACCATGATTTACTTCCTCCACCCAATTCTGTCGGGCCAGGGGGTGGGGGCCTTGGGGGCGAGGGCTTCGCCTTTTGCTACAAGGAAAATGTAACATTGTATATATAATACATTTAACACCAAACGAATTATGGTTTTAACTTTTAAGGGTATGTTTAACTAAATCCGAAATTTGTTAGGTCATTTTAAATTAGTCAATAACATAAATACATGGTAAAGGCTCGAAATTAATATCATCTTAATACTCATTATTTGTATTAAATACTGCATTAATGGCTTAAATGTAGATCAACTGTATATATTTACATCATACTATTTTATTAATATCGACCATAAAAAATTAAATGGTAGATAATTTAGACTGGAATTATTGTTAAACAACCGTATGATATTATACGTATGTTGACCTCAATGTATTTAATATGACTAATTAATTACATTGAAATATTAATTAATGGCAATATAATTAAGTTAAAATAATTTGGGATCACAATTTCAGTGACCAGAATTTAATTGTAGTTATACATGCAAATTAAGTTTCTACCAGTATATTAATATGGAAAAAAATTGAAAACATAACTATTGTATTGACCATTCCATAAATAGAATATATATCAATCAAAATTACGTGACCCTGTTAATTTTTTTATTTTTATAATTCAGTACATAGTAATTTAGTTGTACCATTTATTTGTGTTTTCAATGTATGTTTTAATATAGTAGTACAATTAAATTTTAAATTTATCAGGGGTGAATAGTTAAGTACAAATAAAAAGATATAAATTAGTTAATGTTAATATCTCATCATTCTATTTTATTACTACCTCCGTCCCTAAAAAATAGTTATGTTTTTCTCCACATGATTTAATTGGATATGTTGGAGGGTATATTAAGGGGTTTTCTGAGGTCTATTTTTTAATAAAATGGTCGTTTATGGAAAGTATGCGTAACTAACTTTTCATTAACGATCATTTTATTAAAAAATGAATCTTAGAAAACCTTGTTCTAATCTCCTACATATTGCATTAAACAACGTGCAAAAAATGACTATTTTTCGAGAACAAAGGGAGTATATATAACGCCCCAGTTTTCCAAAGTGAAGATTCAACACTATAGAAATCCGAGTCGTCACTTAGTGACCAAAAATCCGAACTTAAATTTACTTTTGTATAAAACACAAATAACAACTTCACATAGACAGCGGAAATAAATAATTTTCATTATGAAAAGTAGCGGTATTTTTAAAATTCTCATGGAAGAGTCTTTATAAAAAGTTTGTCACAAAACAAACGTTAAACATAAACATCATACATAACTAATCATCGGGGGACCCTGAGATATATGAATAAATGTCATTGTAAACGATAATAGTGCATATAAGTCTTAACTATTAATTCCATAATACCACCAGACCCGAATCACACCTCCACTGGCTCAAAGTCCCCATCGTCATATCCTAAAAATTGTTAAAAGAGGGGGTGAAAATTTGAATTCTTAGTGTGGGCGGTCTGCATGCTATTATATAGTTGGGCAAAATAAATATAATTTTTTTTATAAAACCATTTTAGTATCATGTCATCAAACCATCATGTAAATTCCTGGCGTTGAGCCATATAGGCCATACCGTTAAACATCATTTATCATTTCCTAGCGCCGAGCCACACAGGCCAGGCCGTCAACACCATTCATAATATTCCTGGCGCCGAGCCACACAGGCCAGGCCATCAACACCATTCATAATATTCCTGGCGCCGAGCCACACAGGCCAGGCCGTCAAACATCATTCATCATTTCCTGGCGCTGAGCCACACATGCCAGGCCATCAAAAATCATACATTATATAGCCCATAGGCTCGCCCAAGGCATCATGGCGCCTAGCTACACAGGCCATACCATTACGTATCGTTTAAGATATCATATATCATGTAATAACCATGTAACTCGACCCGAAGGTTTAAACATTCGTAATACCAACAAACCATATAATATTCCAGGCAATGCAGTAAAAACCACCCACCTCAAACGCTTTGCCTTTTCGTAAAAATCCCTTTTTTGCTCTCACCCGAAAATCCTCATCATCGTAATCGCACTCAACCTGGCACATATTTGTTTGCACTTTAATAATATTTTACTTTTCAAGTAATGCTTTATATATTTAACTTAAGAGCATTTGTAAATATCTTTTAGGTTTATCTTAGATTTCAACAGACAGAGTATACTACTCATATAATGCTTCTTTCGTTACTTTTCTTGGTTGAGGATATTGGGTCTTCAGTTTTTTTTTTTTATCACATTCGAAGTTCTTTTAATACTTTCTCAATTCTTCTTACAATACATCAAACAAGTCTCTTAGTATTATATAGATTGTTAATGATTTTCAACGAGGAAGTTAATCTCCTTTCATTTGTCTTCTTAATATAAAGATCTTATTCTCTTTAAATTAATTAAACATGAATATCTAAGCAAGCAATCTTTCATGAAAACATGGATTCACACATATTTATATACTTTAATTATCGATATCTTAGAAATTTTCTTAAATTTTATACACGTTGGTCCGATATGGACTTGCATTTTACTTAGTGTTTTATCACTTATAGAGTTTACCAAAAGCTTCTAACGTGACTAATTTTTAATTGAAACGTGAATTCTCATCTAGGTATGTTTAGTAGGCTCAAGTATTTTGAAGTTTCATAAGATTTTCATTATTTTTTCCTCTTTAAGGACACACATAGAAATATATAGTCCTTACTCTAAAACTAGCACTAAACAACACATCATTCACATGTATTCATACCGCATTTGAGTGTCCTAAGTTAATTTCTTTCATGTTTATCAATTTAAACAAGAAAAATTATCCGTTCCTAAGTTAAACAAGGAAAACAGTTTGAGAAAATCACATCCGAAGATGAGCAGTTTGCTCCTTCGAATGTTTGTCCCCCTAAATTTAACCATTTTTGTAAATACTAAAACATATCCAATCACCATGAAATTTACACAGTAGGGTATAAATTTTGTTTCATGTCGTGTGGTTTAAGAAAATATGAGTTCTAGGTTCGTTTTTAAAATGTGACATTACTTTCCAGAAGTCCACAGTATGTGCGCAGTGCCAAAAATAATTTTGGTAAAACTATTTATACTCATGTAAAAATTATGGAAAAATCCATGGAGATAGCTAACTTCATGCAGTATTTTATCATATTTTTTTATAAAATCCAAACTTGATTCGAAAGATACATTTTTGCCCATGAAAGTGAAAACGTAGCAGTTTCATCACACATTCTTTAAAAACTCATAACTTATCAAAGAAAATTCCAAATTTACTCAAACCAGTGGCAAGTGAAAGCTAACTTGATCTACTTTCATGAAATATAAACACTTTCCCAAAATACATAATATTTAAAGTTCAAATTTTTATACAGATGCTTCAAAACACTGTTCACGGTGTGTGATATGTGTGCATACTTTCACTTGTATTTTCTATTTCACAACTATCATGCCACTAAAATTTTAACACCCTAATACACATCATTCAAGACTCCATTTATCATGTATTTAAACATTCAAAAGTAAGATATCCCTAAGGTTTCATGATTTCTAAGCAAGCAACAATAACAACAACATAAGGTGGATTGGAGAATTCTTGGAGTATTGGGGACTTGGTGAACTAACTTCTAATTACTATCAACTAACATTTACAGACAAAAAAAAAAACAATAACAACAACATTTCAAGCAAAGCATTCATATTAACTATGTTTTGAGTTGAAGGGTTTTACAACCTTTATAGACTCGTCTTCTTAAGCTAGAGGGTCTTATTAGCTCTTCAATCTTTTTTGTTCTTGATGGGGATGAGGGCTCCTTGAAAGAAATCCTTTGTTTTGAGCTAAAACAAAACAAAAGATGAAGTTAGAAGATGAATAAGAAAGTTTCCATGAATTTGAAGGAGAGGAGGAGAAGAATGGCTCATTTTTGCTTGGAGATGGCTTCAAACCTTCACACCAACACCTATGGAAGCTTGGAGCTTGAGATTGAAGTCCTCCTATGGTTGAAAATGAGAGAACAAAATTTTCTTCTCCCTTGAAATGGAAAGGGCCGAAATTAGTATATAGGAAGGGAGAGAGAGCTCTTTTTTCCTTTGATTTTTCTACTACTTATATTGTACAATAGTTTCTAACAAGTTGTAGCAATATAGATTAGAAGTCATATGCTAATCTTGATGCAAAAGCTCTAGATCTAAAGAAGAAAATTGTAGCATAAATTAGCATATTGAAAAAAATCTTAGCACTAGTGTGTAAGACAATCACAAACAATGTAGAAAAAAATGGTACTATAAAACTCTCTTGGATGATTGAAGTAATTCGTCAAACAGATAGAGTATGTGAAAAATAAAAATTAATTCTCAATACACAAAGAATCATATCTTTTTCTAAATATCAATATATATTATATCAGTCCGTAGACTAACATTCATATTAGTTAAAAGAAAAATAAAATGAATGAACAAAAAAAATAACATACTTCTTGATCGAATTTGACTTGTGAACTCGTAACAGAGCCAAGGATGCTTTTGTTAATATTGGGTAAAATGTAGATCAATCTTGGGAACAAACGAGTTTTGTTACCGGTGTTAAATAAAAGTGTATAGGTCAGATATAGAGCTTTCGAAATAGTATCACCCCCACTATTTCCAAGTTATGCACTTTGAAATGTATCCAAGTTTCCATTTAGCCGACGTCTAATATTGAATTATCTTTTTAACTCAATGTTAAGGTGCTAATTTTTCACTTGTACCTTACGATGGAGTTGGTTTCAATCAAGACACCTTACTCAATTGGTAATAGCCCCATATCTCTCATGATCTTTATTATCTTATCTTCCGATAAAGGTTTTGTTAATGGATCTACAAGCATTTGTTTTGTTGGGAGATACTCAAGTATGAAGTTCCCTTTTTTTTATCATACATCTAACATGATGGTGTCTCATAGAAATATGTTTGCTATGATCTGATACCCGCTCATTCTTTGAATTGTAAATAGCAACTTGATTGTCACAATACAAAGTTATAGGACCTCTTTTAGGTTCTATGAAGGGAATAGTTCTTAAGAATCTTCTAAACCATAAAAGCTCTTTACCAGCTGTAGACAAGGCTATATATTCAAATTCCATCGAAGATAAAGCAACACAATTCTACTTCTTCGATGCCCAAAAAACTATCCCACCTCCAATAGTGAATAACCATCCACTAGTTGACTTAGAGTCATTTGCATCTGATGCCTAATTTGCATCACTAAAATACTCAAGTGTAGATAAATTACATTTATAATGCAAACCATAATTCTTTGTTGACTTTAAGTACCTTAGTACCCGTTTTAGTTCCTTACAATGATCTTCTCCTGAATTGCTAGTAAATCCACTCAATATGTCAATAGAACACGCAAGATCGGGCCTTGTGTGATACACCACATACATAATACTATAAATTATTTTAGCATATCCCTCTTGATTTATAACTTTTCCTTTGTTGGGAACTAACTTCACGTTTGGATTTATAGGACGTGTACTGTCCTTACAACCAAAGTAATTGAAATGCTTTAACACATTCTTTATATAATGAGATTGCGTCAAAATACAATTCCACCTTTCTTAATCACTTTGACTCCCAAAATGACATCCACTGGACCTAAGTCCTTTATGTCAAAAGCTTGCTTTAAAAAATCTTTGGTCTCTTTTATGCCTCTCATATTGGAACAAAAAATTAGCAAGTCATCAACGTATAAAGCCACCACTACTTTATACGCGGGAGTAACTTTAGTAAAAACACATCTTTCTACTTTGATACTCTTAAATTCAAACCTTTTAATTTCTTGCTTAAACTTCTTGTACCATTGTCTTGGTGCTTGTTTAAGCCCGTACAGAGACTTCTTTAATTTGCATACCCTATGTTCTTCACCCTTAACAACATAACCTTCAGGTTGATGCAAATAAAGTTCTTCATCCAAGTCTCCATTTAAAAATGCAATTTTAACATCCATTTGATGAACCTCTAATGCATAAATAGATGCAATTACAAACATGGTTCTAATAGATGTAAATTTAGAAACCAGTGAGAATGTCTCAAAATAACCAATTTCCTCTTTTTTACTATAACCTTTGGCTACCAATCTTGCCTTGTACTTATCAATAGTACCATCAGATTTGAGTTACTTTTTCATAACCCATTTGCAACCAATAGGTTTGGTCATTGGAGGTAAATCAACAAGAGTCCAAGTTTGATTATCAAGTATGGATTTAATTTCGTCATCCATGACTCTTTTCCACATATCAGAATCTGGTAGTGACATAGCTTCAAGAAAAGTCTTTGGATCCTCTTCCAACATGTATGTCAACATATCAGGACCAACATTCTTTTCAATTCTACGTCTCTTACTTCTCCTCAATTCGATTCTTTCATTATTCTCATTCCTTTCTAAATTTTCATCATTCTCGTTTTCTTCTAAATTTTCATTATTCACAGTTCCATTATTAGATGCATGCTCATTATTATCAAGTTCACCAAATAAATCATTATTTATTTTCACATTATTAGCATCTCGAATATTTAAGTGTTCATAAAATATAGCATGTGTAGCTTCAAATACACTAGTCTAAGAAATCTACTAGCTCTACTCATAGAATAACCAATAAAAACAGATTTCACAGTTTTACTACTAAGTTTCTGCCTTTTTAAAACATATGCAATATAACCACAAACTCTTAAATGTTTAATACTAGGTATATGTCCAATAAACAAATCATATGGAGTTTTCATATGTTTCTTGCTCACAATCCTCTTACTAATGTAACAAGAGCTCAACAGTGTCTCTCCCCAATAACTCATTGGTAACTAAGAGTGTATAAGCATGGCACTGACCATTTTCATTAAGGATCTATTCTTTCTTTCTGCTACTCCATTTTGAGGTGGAGTATTAGGTACTTAAAATTCTCTAACAATTCCATTTTGTAAACAAAACGATGTGAATTTGTTAGATAAGTATTCACCACCTCTATCTGATCTCAACCGTTTGATCCTTAAATTGGTTTTATTCTCAACTTCCTCTTTGAAGATTTTGAATTTATTAAAGGCCAAGTCTTTGGTTCTAAGCAAAAACACATAGGTGAACTTAGAGTAATCATCAATAAATGTTACTCCCTCCGTCCCAATTTTATTTACCCAAAAGCCCCAAAAAGGAAGGTTCTTTTTACTCATTTCATAAAATGGTAAAAATAATACCATTTTTTCAAACTCAACCCTTAAAAAGCTACTTAATACTAAAAAATATTAATAAATAATTTCTAAAAAGTTTTAGAATTGGGTTCACCAGCATCAGCACATTCAGTTGCTATATCATTTAACTCATTGACCTGATCAATGACCGGTCGAGTATCCACCATCTTGTATTTAACATACTTGTTAACTAAGAATGACTTGTTACCAACATCTTCATTGACGTACCTTATCTTTATAGCATTCCAAAGTTCTGTAGCAGTTTTGTGGATGTGAAATACATTGAACAACGTGTTGTTCAGCGACTGCAAAATGGTGTGGCGACAGGTGAAATCATCATTCTTCCATTTTTTTGCTTTCTCTATTGCTTCAGTCTTTTGCGCCTTAGTTGTATTTCCATCATTGACTTCCTCCGAGCAGCTTTCAACCAGAACATAGAATATCTTTGCAATTGTCAAAAGGTACTCCATCTTCATACTCCATCGTTTGTAGTTGAGTCTGTTCATCTTCTCGATCTTGTCTACATAATTTAGATGTGCCTTCACCAATACTGACTTCATTGCAGAAAATTTAATACCTTTAAAATTGTTATATAATATGTGTGCGTAATGGATTTAAAGATAGGTTAGACACACCGAAAAACAATTCTATCTTTAATGGTATTAATTCCTCCCACTCAGGTGTAAATGGTTATCACAAAAAACTAACCTTCCAGGATACAAAACCTATTTCACAAAAATTCATTAGTTACACTCTAACGAATTTCAGAAGTAGAAATCGGAAGTGTTTTGAATATAAGAACTCAAAAGAATACTAAGAATGAAAGAAGAATAAGCACGTAGAAGAGAAGCTATCCAAATTTCTGTGTTTTTGATGCATTACCGTGAAGAGTATTTACAGGCATCAACAGTTGCAAACCTTAAATATTTCTTTGGAAAAGAATTTGGGTATATAGCAATCATTCATGCATAACCGTTATTAATGTTCCGATCCAAACATGACTTGTGCTTTTCCACTAAACCAAAACCGACATCACACCTTTTCATTAAAAAAATTGAATTACCGTGTTAAGTTGGTTAGGCAATGTTAACTGCCGCCAATTAACATATCTCCTCCTTTGTTAATTATTTTATTTAATTCTTTCTTTCTTCTTTTATTATATATATATATATATATATATTATTTAAACTTTTATCCACTTTTAATGGAGACTCAACGCTACTTAACAAATGTGAAACAAATGTGGACAATGCAATGCAACTTATAAAACTCTATAATTATTATGTAAATATACAACAACCGGAGAAACCACCAACAAGTAACCAAGATACAAAAAGAGTCACAGGAAAGAGATGAAAAATTATGACAAAATAAATGAATTTCATGATTCAATGTTGAGGAAACAGTCGAGATGGCAAAACGAGATGATTTTAGCTTCCAATATTCTCACTAATCCCCCTACCCCACCCAACAAAGAAAATTAATTGTGATTACAGATTAATGATTTTCAAATTTTCAATAGGCCAGCCATGACCAAGTGATTAAGACGATAATCTTAGTGAGCAAAATTAGTACTCTACTCCCTACTATATCTCAGTCTTATCACTATTAATAAGCCCATAATAAATAATCCTTTTTTCTCACTTTATATTGATCTTCTTGTTCTGTTCTTTGCATAGTACAAACATCCGTTGTTTTAATCACATAAAAGAAGAAAAGAAGCCAAATTTGCAGAGAAAATAAAAGGCTGAATTTCTCCCAAGGGATCAAGAGAAGCCTCATTCCCTCTACGTAATCCACACTTTCTATATCTACTATTTACTCATCTCCTACTGCTTCCTTCAAATCAGAAATAACACAAAAAAGAAACAAAACAAATCAACATACTTAGTTCAAAGTCTTAAATGCAAAGCAACCTAGGAGCACTATTTGTTTCATATAACATAAGCAAATGAAAGCTTATCTGCAAATGGCTTGCCCTAACTAATAAATAAATAAACATTAATTCCCCCCTACAACATTAATCAATAACATAGAACGTCATCAAAGAACACGTCAAATTTTAAACCAATAGTTAACAAGCACAAAGTAATCCTTCAACATACTATAATAAAATCTAAAATTTTCCAGAAATTCATATCAAAACCATAAATTATGCTCCCTCTGTTACAATTTAGATTATCCCAAGCTATGAAAAAAATAGTTTTACTCTCTAAAGTTAATCACTTCCAAGCATCACTTATTAATATCTCATAGCACTAAATTAGAAATGAACTAAACTCTCTTCAATAAAAAAAACGGACTAATAAATCCTCCACTTTAGATTTTTAACACTAATGAATAATTTTTTTCATTAAAATATGCACTATTCGGTGGGGATAATCTAAATCGTAACAAAAGAGTAGAAATTAACAACCTTTCAGAATGTATCAAATGATCTTTTGATCCCATTATAGGACAACATTAACTTGGTTTACCATGAGATAAATTATACATCAAGTGATATTTTAAGCCACACTCCTAAGGTGAATTGTACGAGTTTCGGATGATGATTTTACATGATTCTAGATCTTAACAAAACCGTATATTAAAAACTTTGACTGCTCTCATCGTCAAGTCATGTGAGTGCTGAGATCGCGAATACTGCCTTACAACATGGAATTGTAAGGCCACCCACCCACCAATCATAAATTTGTTTTGTTTGTTATCATATGTTGTAAGATCTTATATTCTTCGAAAAAAATATTTGAAAGACAAATGTGCGGTGACAACAATGGTGATTCGTGCTCTATTAGAGGAGGAGTCGCGAATGATTACTCCAGAAGTGGCCGTGGCGGTAAGAAAAAGGTTTTTCGAATGGCAGAATGAAGGTTTTTGTTCGTATGAAGAGTTTTTTAGTTATGCAACTGATTTAAATCCTTCTAATTAAAAGATTTAAATTTGAATTTTAAATTAATAATTGGACAATAATAATAATAATTAATGTTATCTTAATTAAAAAGGGTATAATTGTAAATTAAAATTTTAATTTAATTTTAAAATAATATATGAACTTAATAGGTAGCAGATTAGTGCGACACAGTGCGATGACACATGACACAATTATAGAGCATACCTAATATTAGTCAACTCGATAGGGTATCTGATCTAAGAAAACTCCAACAAGCACAAGTTGAAATCACTTATATTTGAGATAATAATTAGATTTAAATCTGCCCATTCGTAACTATATGTGTGTGTGTGTGTGTATATATATATATAAAATACAGTAGAACTACTCAATAGTATATTCATAAGTTTGAATAAACGGTAAAAAGGTGAGACGTGAAGTAAATCATAATTGAAAGTAATTAATGAATGAAGTATGTCTTGTTTTCTGTCTTTTACGCGAAGTTAAGATATTAAGGTAAGAAGCTATTAAAAATAAAATAGACTTTCGAGTTAAGCGGGCAAGCCTGCCGGTCGGGCTTAGTTGTTCGGGCCAAAAAAACCCCGATTTTTAATCGGTCCATTATATTCTCAAACTTAACCCTGTAAGATTCAAGATTAAATGGGTTGGCCTGCTAGTGCGCAGCCCGTTTAACATCCCTGCCAATACTTTGACTCGTTTTGAAACGGAAAACAGATTTGGTTGGAAAAAAAATTCCGAGTATTTGTAACCCTAAATAAAATATTTACTTTTCCTATAAATTTTTTTTTTTTTTTACTCATTTATACTTTGCACATATTAGGGATGTTATTTCGGATCCTCCCATCCCATATCCCTACTCCCTCCACTATAATATTAATATATCCTCTCCAACCATATTCTCAAATCAACAAAAGCCACATAACATTTTAAGAGTTGCACATTTATTCTTCACCACCGCTGCCACTGTAACAATCATTCCTGAAAGCAAAGCAGAGCAAGAAACACCAATGGCGACGAATAACAAAAACCTGAAACCACACGCCATAATGGTGTGTTTTCACCTCCAAGGCCACATAACCCCCTTCCTCAACCTTGCTATCAAACTTGCCTCTAAAGCCTTCACCATCACATTCGCTCATCTCGACTACATCCACCATCACATCTCCAATTCCGCCGCCGACGCCGACATCTTTGCCGCCGCGCTAACCTCCGGCCTCGACATCCGCTACACAACCTTCAACGACGGATTTCCCCTCGATTTCGACCGCTCCGCCAATTTTGACCTCCATCTCCAGAATTTTCTCCACAGATTTCCCGATAAAGTAGATGAATTAATTGGGAAAATTATCCAATCTAATTCATTTGAAGATTTTAATTACTTCCTGATTGCTGACACTCTCTCCATTTGGCCGTCAAAAATCGCGAAGAAGTACGGTTTAGTTAACGTTTCGTTTTGGACGGAACCGGCGTTAGTATACTCTCTGTATTATCACTTGGAGCTTCTGAGAGAGAAGGGCCACGTCCCCGTTAACGGCCGTTACGAAACCGTTAATTACGTACCCGGGATACCCTCGATCAACACCAGAGATTTCATGTCCTATCTTCAGGATTCAGAATTAAGTTTGCTACACGAGATTATGTTCAAATCGTTCGAACTAGTAAGAAACGCAGATTTCGTACTCTGCAACACGGTTGAAGAGCTGGAAGCAGAGGCCATATCTGGTCTGCAGGAACAGAGCCCGTTCTACGCAATCGGGCCCCTTTTTCCGGAGAATTTCTCCAAGAGCCCGATACCCAGGAGCTTGTTGAAAGAATCTGACTCCACGGAATGGCTGAATTCGAGGCCCGACGAGTCGGTTCTGTATGTTTCTTTTGGTAGTCTTGCGAAGACGGATAAGAGTGTGATTTTTGAGATAGCTGGTGGGCTTCTGATGAGTGGAGTGAGTTTTATCTGGGTGCTGAGGCCCGGGATAGTGGAAGATGTTGATTATCACGGGCTTTTACCGGAAGGGTTTGAGGACAGTACGAGAGAACACGGTTTGATAGTTCCGTGGTGTAATCAGAATCAGGTGCTGCTGAATCCGGCAATTGGGGGGTTTTTGACGCACTGTGGATGGAACTCGGTGCTGGAGAGCGTGTGGTGTGGCGTTCCGCTGATTGCTTATCCGTTGTTTACTGATCAGATTACGAATAGAAAACTGGTGGTTGATGATTGGAAAGTAGGGATAAATCTGTGTGATGGAAAATCTATTACAAAGGAGGAAGTGACAGAGAAGATAGGGGTTTTGATGGGAAGTGAGGAGTTGAAGAAGGAAGTTAAGAAAGTGAGACGCACACTTAGAAAGGCAATATCTGAAAATGGATCTTCTCAAAGAAATTTTGATCTGTTTGTGGAGGATGTGTCGCGTAAACTAGTGAAAAGATGTATGTAATACCAAATTTCTTCATGGATTGCATTATGCCTTAAATGAGTAAGATTGATGATATATTTTATACATCTTTAAAAAAAAAAAGATATATTTTATACATGCAGCCAAACAAACATCAAAATATACCAAAATTAATTAAACCTTTTTTTTTTAGGGAGTAACCAAACAAACCTTAAAATAGAACAGGATGTGTTGTGACTTTTTGTATAACCCTTATAAAATTATTAGACTAATATTCAAACAAGTCTTATTGGCTGCTTTTTCCCCTCTCCGTATCATTTTTTTTTTAAAATACTTACTCCTTTTTTCAATAAAAATATGTTCATTTACTTTTAGCAGATTTTAAAAAAACAAAAATTAAATATATAAAATAAGAGTATTTAATGTATTGTGTGATTTATTTATGAATTAAGTGAGTGTTTATAAATGTAAAATCAACGATATGTGGAATAGTTGAAAAAAATAAGATTGTTGTTTAACATACTTTTAGTGGACAAAAAAAATACTCCCTCTGTCCCGGGAATTTGTTCACACTAGGGTTTGACACATTTTTTTAAGAAAAATGAGAGTATGTGAGTGTGGAGTTGAATAAAATAATAATAACTTTATGCTTTATTGACTTTTGTGAGAGAGAGTTATTTCCTTTTTTGGGGTGTGAACAAATTCTCACCATATAATGCAAGTGTGAACAAATTCCCAAAACGGAGGGAGTAATATTTAAAAACAATTACAAAATCACAATAGGTCATCCATCCATATGTATCGTTTATGTGTTCCGCTATAATTTTTATAAATAAAACAGTATTTGAAACTATAATAAAAATCTGAAAAGTTTCGTTGGCCCCATCTCTAAACACGTTCGCTCACCCTCCCCTGTCTAATAATCTCTTGCATTGGTTTAAATTGGTGTCCAATTACAAGAGTTCCCCATTAGATGGCCACTGTGTGTGCTCCTAGAGATTTAAAAAAATGTCAATCCTTGGGATTTCGTATTAGCCTAAACGACCTTGTTTTAACATGTCGAAATTAAATCATGAACTTAATTATAAATTTATAATTCTATTAATTTTCTGATTAAACATGTTTCTATTAGCCATGACCATGTAGTATCTCGTAGCAACCAATTCGAGTAGTTTCCCTTTGCAGCGAGTGATCAATTCTATAGCAATAAAGCATTACACTGGCAATTGGGATAAGGAGACAATACATAGTTTTGAATTAGTTTAGAAATAGATATACATATAACAATTGGAGACATGTTTTTTTAACTAATCGAGGATGTGTAGTAAAAAGAAACTAGTTCGATGTAATTATAAGCGAAATCCTAGACACAACCTAAATACTAATAAGTCAATACCACTTATACGCTTCATATAAAAAGAAGTGTTTTGACAAAAAATGAAAAAGGGGTGTTCAAATTGGATTGCATTTCTTATCTACTGCAAGCATACAAGTCAACAATCTGAAGCAACCACCTAACTTAGCCTATTGAATTAAATGAACATTACTAAAATTAATAAGCACTAAGTTGTTTGCTCACAAAGATTTACTGCTGTAGCTGTGGGGGCCCAAACACGAGGCCTGCTCTGAGCCTGATCTTGTACATCAAAGCCCGGCCCATCCTTTTTATTCATTTGGGCCTTTATATCTTCAATAAAAACATTAAAATTTCTCTCAGACGACCCATCATCAGTGGTAACTGCATTCTTCAATGCTCTACTTACCTCCATCATTGAATTCCTCAACTGCTCAGAAGGTTTCCCGCCCATCAAGTATTTGATTTTTTCTTCCACTTCCTTGCGGCTTATCGAGGCCCTATCGCATAAATTAATTCCGATCTTCCAATCATTAACGACTAATTTCCGATTAGTAAATTGATCCGTGAATAACGGTAAACACAATAAAGGGACCTTGCACCATATGCTCTCCAGAACAGAGTTCCATCCACAGTGCGACAAGAATCCTCCAATTGCAGGATGAGATATCACCTTAATTTGGCTGCACCATTGCACAATTAATCCTCTCCCCTTCATCCTTTCTTCAAATCCAGCGGGCAAAAAATTGGTCTCCTCCGAGCTCACAATATCGGGCCGGACCACCCACATGAAATTTACTCCACTCATCAAAAGCCCGTGGGCTATTTCCCAAATGTCCTGTTTACTAGTGGTTCGAGCATGGCTACCGAATGATACGTATAAAACGGACCCATTGGGCTTGGCGTCGAGCCAGGGGGTGCAGTCGGACTCGGACCATAAACTTGTGGTCACGGGCTGGTTAGTGAAGCCCGACACAATCGGGCCGATCGCGTATGTGGGCTGCTTCATGTGGAGGGCAGAAAGTGTGTCGAATTCAAGTTCTTGAACCGTGTTGCAGATTATGATATCAGCTCTTTTAATATCCTCAAAAGCCTTATAAATCACACGATGCACCACTGTACACGTGTCTTCAGCTTGAAGGTAGGATGTGAGTTCAGTTGGTTTGATTGTACTAACTCCCGGTATGTAATCTACGGCGTCGTTTCTTTTGGCTGAAAGAATTTCCCATTATCATGATTAGAGTTTATGATGGAATACAAGCAAAAATGCTATAATTGGTGAATTATACAAACATATGAACATGTACACGACGTGTTTTGTGTAAATAGATGGATAAACGAGATCTATACATAGGACTTGATTTCCTATTTTGTAATTTATAATCCAACACTTTATGCATAATATGTTGGTCCATAATAATTATGTAAAAGTCCTATCATGTCAATTGTCATTTTCTCAAAATTAATGATATATTGTCACAAAATGGGAATTGGGCTTGATTTCAATTAGGTGTCGTGAGTGAAAAAGAGTATATATAGTTGGTCATGTGCACTAGGTTCCCTGTGCTCACTATCTGAACAGTAATTTTTGCTTATAATTTTTGGCAGTAAAAACAACTGCATACAAAACTTTAATCGAATATTTAATGATTTGATTTTAGTTTAAGAATGTTGGAAGAAAGTAAACTTGCAGCAATACTTTAAATTTTATTTATTAATTATACAAATTGAACGATTGAGATTAGTTGGAGATCATCACATACATATCAGTGATTAATTCAAAACATAATCGAACCATCCTTTCAAAAAAAATAAAGAACATAATCGAACCACCGATTTACCGTGCTTCTCTTATATTAAAATTTTAAATAGAAAAAACGCCGAACCATAGTTTATGTTTTGGTAATCAAAATCAGGAAACCTGCGATTAAGTTCCCTCTCTCAATTTTTGCACCGACAGTTCCAAACATAAACAGTGGATTTTAACTTGATAATTACGGGTTATTCTACCTTTCCCTACAGAACATTGTCAAGTTGTGTATGAATGTATTATAATGTACAACACATTATAAAATGTGGTACAACATCAAATACGGTCAGTAAAAATTCATAAATACCTCTACATTCATGACTTTCCTATTCACGAGGTTTTGGTACCGACAGTACTGGCCCAAATTTTCGTCATTCGACAAACCTTTTTTAAAAAAAAAAAAAAATTAAATTTCAGGTCCAAATTCATAAAATCATAATCAATTCACGTTATCCTATCCTATCTTAATTCATGTAATCAATCAGTCCAACTAATTGGTGAATTAATTTAGTAAAAATCTACCAAAGAGAAATAAAAAAATGATACTTACCTTTACAACCGAAGTGGCCATTGTTCTTGAGGAGATCCAGGTGATAATACAGAGACAAAACGAGCGCAGGCTCCGTCCAAAACGACACGCAAACCAAATTGTACTTCCGAGCAATCGCCGACGCCCAAACGTAAAACGTATCCGCAATTAAACACGTCACCGGCGGATCCGATTCCGCCAAACTGCCGACCAATTCGTCCACATGAGCAGAGAAAACGTGAATCAATCCTTCCACAAACTGGTCGTGATTCAGAGTCCGATCGAATCCGAGGGGGAAACCGTCAGAAACCGTGGCGTAGCGGATGTCGAGGCCGGAATCTCGCGCTCCGGCGAAAATGTCGGCGCATTCGGTCCCCGTTTGGGCACGGGAGATACGGCGGTCAACGGATTGAGTGTTGACGAAGGTTACGGTGAATCCGCGAGAGGCTAATTTCACGGCGAGAGATACGAATGGATTGATGTGGCCTTGGTAAGGGTAGGGGATCATGATCGCGTGAGGTTTTCGGTGAGATCCCGCCATTGTTGGCTTCTTCGTTGTCGTCCTTTTCTTTTAATTTATTTGAGTTTTTTTTTTTTTTTTAATTGTTTATGGCAGGAAAAGTTGGATTAGAGGTTGTAAAGGAAAGGGATAGTAGAGGAGAGACGACTGCGTCTCAAATCTCTGAAAAACAGGATAAAAAAAAGGGTCCTCATAAAGTAATGAATTTAGTCCACCATTCTCAGGTAATGGGTCCTTTTATTTTAAATTATTATGTTTTTATTTTGCTTTTAAAATCACAACTATAATGTGAAATTCATTAATGGGAATGTTGTGCAGATCCTTGTTGTGGATTCTATTTATATACTATTACAATTTTTAAATGTCAAATATTATCGTGGATTATATGTACATACATTTTTAAATGTGAAATATTACCTTTTTTTTTTTAATTTGTGTGAGGCAGTCACAATTCACACGGTGAGACGATTGTCAAACTAGCATAAATTATTACACATTATTTCCAAGGTGTTAACACAATTTATACTCGTTTCACCGTAAGTTGATCTCATGTTACACTTATTATATTTTTTATGGGATCGTTACATATAGGTTCAAAATGGTACCACTTATTAGCAATTAGTTCAAAACTATTTTATAAATACAAGTTGGTGCAAAAAGTGGGACCCTGACCCTCCACTGATGGGACATGAGCCTTTTATTTGAAAATTAATTTTAATTTGCACATATACTTTGATCCATTTTTTTCATCCAATTTTTAGTTTTAGTTTTTATTTTAATAATTTGTTCAATTCGGTAACCTTTTTAATTCAATTTTAGATTAAAAAACCTGTGCATAAATATAAAAAAAATGCACACTTGTCATTTTATCAGATTCAAACGCTGAAAAAAAAATTAAAATAATTTTCTCATATCAAAATTCAAAAAACTAATATATAAACTTTCTAAAATTACATATTTAAATATAAAATTCACACAAATTTATAACAAAAATTACAGGTTTATATCTATGTGCAAAGAATTTACAAAAATGCACCCATCTACATCTTCAAAATTATGTATTCATCTTCAAATCTTCTCCAAGTTTGAAATTGACAAATTTATAACTAAATTACATGTTTATATCTGTATGCAAAAAATAAAAAATAAAAAAATGCACACATCTACATCTGCAAATCTTCATCTTCAAATTCATATCTTCATCTTCAAGTCTTCAAATTCATAGCTTCATCTTCAAATATTCCCAGATTCAACCTAATAATATATATTCAAGTGTAATACTTTGTAGATATGATATAATCTATATCTATAATACTATTAAAAGTGGCTTAGCAATGTAAATCTTTTTTGGACAATTATGCCCTTACCTTTGTTTCTTTTGGCCATTCTACTCCATATTACATTTTCCCTAATTTTTCCTAATCCTAATTCTTTTCCTGTCGTCCGACGCCATATCCTCTTCTTCCCCCGGTGTATCTGCGCCTGCTCCGAGTACAAATTCGATTCTGTTCCATCCTCTCCTGATATCTCCGTGAGCCCTTCTTCTCTTCTCCCTCCCCTTCCCGATCTGCGTTGTTTTCCCTTTTTTATTTTCGATGTCATCCTCTCTTGTTACGCCATCTCTGAGAAATCTCCGCCCTACGACTCTGATCCTCGCCCTCTAAATTACCGGTAAATCTCTTCTTCTTCCCACGCTCAATCTTTACATTTTAATTCCCATGGATCGGTTATCTATTGCAGGGTATCATTTAAGGGTTTTTCCCCCCTCTGTCGGAAGGTTTATTGAGACTTATGGCCTCTTAGTGTTCAAAAGGTTAGTTAATTAGGATATTCAATTAATTATTTTTCATTTTATTTTCATTTGGTTTATAGTGATTTTTTTTTTGTTTGATTTGTTGCGGCATGAAACAGGATAACAATGATGTGTGAGGAAGTTTTATAGGATGAGTCAAGTAACACTGCATTTTAGGATATATTTCTCTCTAAAAGAATTCGAGTTTTTAAAAGCAAGTTTCCAGGGATATACTCTGTTATAAATTAGGTGATTTGCTTGATACATCCGATGACATTCTTACACTTTCTAAAATGTAAACCTTTTTCTAAGATTTCTTTCACTGCAAGTAGTTAACATGACAACACAACCTCTTCATTTGGAAATGTAAAAAATACGACATGGATACTCATTGTCGGTGTAAGGGAATGGTTATAATTTGTTAATTTTCCTAAATCCTCAGTGTGATTTTTCAACAGTATGCATGCATGTGATTGATTATTTAGGCAAAAGAGGTGAAAACATGAACTGGAAGCAAAAAACTATAAAGTTGAGGCATTTCTAAAAGATATATCCCAACTATATCACATATGGCAAACTAATGAATGAATTCTCTTGCAAAGGGATATTGCAGGCTTGATGATATGTAATAGGCATTTGAGCTTTTGACGAAGACTAAGTCACGAGGAATTAGCATCAATTATAACACTCTGATACATGAATTTATGGAAGAGGAGAAATTCAAAAGCTCAATACAATGTACAGAAAGATGATTAGAAGTAGGGCTATAATTTATGCAGATGGGTAAAGTTTTGCTCTTTTTGTAATTATTTCTTGATTTGATTATCTATTAGTTACCTTTTCTTGCAATTTGTTCTTGTATCAATCGAACTCATTCATGTTTCTTTTAAATATTTGTTTTAGTCTAGATTTGGAGGTTTATGGTTCATAATAGCCAACAAAGGACTTGCAGCAAATTCTTTCTCCATATGTGCGGCTCAGCTTACATCTACGCTCATCATGGTTAGTTTTTATTATTTAGTTTCCTTACAATTGTGTAATTATTATAGGGCTTGTGGTAATGAGACTGAGATTAGCCTTTGAAACAACATGTGATAGTCTTTTTTATGAAAATGTTTGAAACACTTTTCATTGATTATATTAGAGATTTAAGATTTGATCTTTTTGCAAAGTTCTTACTGCTCTTGGTTCTAAAGGCTTCCCCCTGCAGGTTTTCAAATCAAGAGGCACATTACTCTCATCTTAGAAGAAGTAACAAATACATGGCTTTTTCCAACTCAAAATGTACATATACTTTCACCTCTTTTTGTTTCCATACTTTATTTTTCCTATTCTTGAAATGTTGTATATTTTTGGAGGATGTGGAGTAGACATTTACTTGAGGTGTTAGAATTGTTTTTAAATGACCATAAGATATCAAATTCAGGTTACAATTCATGAATTTTACCTTGATCGGCTCTTCTTCTACTACGAGGAGAAGGTGTCGGAACTGGGAGAGAGGGGCAGGTGAACCATGAGAGAAGTCAAAATTGATTAGGGCATCTGAGATATTGGGTAAATTAATCAATCAAAGCTTCGAAAAATCTGGTAAGCAAATAATATCCCCTAATTTCTCTTTTACTTGTAAATTTGTTACTAATGAATAACTCTTGATTTTGTTTATTCTTTTCATATTCCAGTAGTTATTGCTCAGGTGTTTTTTAGATAAAAGGAGTTACTGATCATTCTGAATCACGATAATGTTTCTTTCGCTAGACATCGGATCAACGATTCATATATACGATGACATCTCCGGTTTTACGATGTCTTCTTTTGTTAGTTGTTTCTTCCTTCTCTGCATTTATTGTTGTTTAATGTGCCATGTTGCCGCCTTTAATTTCTGTTTTGGATTAATGGTTTCGATTTCTGTAATTTGCCGGATTCTTTTGGTACGAGAGAAGTGATCAGCTACTCTCACGTGAGATAATATTTTTAATGAAAAACCTGAATATTTAAGTTGAATACATTTAATTTATTCCATCTCAAGATCTTTTTGAAATCACACAAACTAGGACTGCCTAATATACTTGATGTGTATTAATAATATGTGAATGTGAATGGCAGTTGAAATTAACATTAGTAGAAATTGTGTGTTTGGACAGACAAAAACTGCAGTGCACTATTTCTCATTCTTCATCTATATACATGTTTCATTGTTTTGATTCAAATATAGAAAATTAAATTCAAAAGCAATATGGGATTTGGGATTTTTTTTCTTTAATGTTTGTGATATTACTATGTATTCATTTGGAACAGCAAAAAGATTATGTAAGCATATACATAATTTATATAAAACATACCTTAATATGTGAGTGTTGGTCCAGTGGTAACGATAAATAAAAGTGGAGGTCAATGGAAAGTTATAAAAGTTTCTAGGGTGCAAAGGATATGTGTGGGCAAATATTAAGTTAATAGATTAGAATAAGTTAAAAAAGAAAATACTTGGTAGAGAAAGGGAGAGTATGCAAGGTGGAGAATTGATGAAAGCAGCTGTCAGGGGAGGAAAATCCCAATTAGTATTGCATTACGACGCAAACACGTGTTTGATAATATATTGGTTGAAATCGATGTTCAAAGATAGGTCTTTTGTGAGTGTGTTTTTTTTTTTTTTTTGCAGGATAGCTAAAAGATGTAGTTACCTTATAAAACTAGAATGAAAAGGCACCATTATTATGAATGGCAGCTACTGAACATTGTACATAATGTTCATCTGGCATCAATTCTGCCTTGAAAAGTCTGTTAGAGACGGTTCTTGCTGGCATTATTCTCCCATTAATGAAAACTGTTGAAAAGTGTGCATAATTATTCTGAGTTGTTATTGGGCTACTTGTGAAATGAGAAGCTAATACTTCTTTGTAACAATCAGATTAAAAAAAAATGTAGCTGAAAGCTCACCTCTATTCAGTGTTCCTGTTATTGTAAGAACCATACTTTGTACGACTGAAAGGACACTTGTAACTCTGAATTTCAGGATTATGATTCTGTATTTTCTAATCAAATTGCATAAAATTGTTGTTCCCTCCATCTGACCATATATATTTTTTCCTCAGATTCCTCCAACTTACAAAGAAGAAGCTTTGTTCTCATTGCGATAACCTCTCATCTTCCAAAGGGTGCGTTTCTAATATTTTCCTTTTTCACCGTCTTCGATCTATTCTGTTGATTTGCAGGAGTACATGCTCTTACCTTTTCCATAGTTATTTTGTGTTACTGATCATGCCTTTAAAATCTGGTTGTTCCAATATCATTCATATTTCACTTCTGCAGCTCAAATTCAATAATTTATTGCCACAAGTTTTGTTATATATCTAGCAATCATATTGTTCATCTCTCCTTAAATTTCCGCAAGGAATTTCTGAACTGTAATCATTAATTCATTTCCTTTTTTGAACTGGCAATTGAGGTTCCGAATTTCCTGCACTTCAATGGGAAAGCCTTATTAGGTACTGCTGCGTCTGGTTATAGTCCCTAGGTAAGACTAGGCTTTCTCTATACTTTTAATAAACTGATCCCTCAAGTCAGTATGGCCGTTTTATAAATTTCCACGCTTTATGTCACAATGCCAAACACTCATTTGTGATTTGGCAGCATATCTTCATGTTCATATTTGACTTTAGTTAATATCACGCTCTCATTATCTATAATCATACAGAACAAGTATCTGGAGTGTCCGTGATTCCTCAAGCTGCGTCTGGAGCGCTGCAAAATTTTCTTACTTCTGAGACTACGCAGGTATATCAGATCATTGAATGATTTTTACTGACTTTTCATGATATTCCCAGTCTTCTTTTCTGTGTATTTTCAATTATCACTTTCTAAAATGTGTCTGTTTTTTTGTTGGGTTAACCAGTTAGGTTCTGGTTCATACTTGCCAATTCAAGTTATGACTCAGCAGGTAACCTGGTGATGCTTGATAATTTATGTCCTTTTTTTCAAAGCATGTATTTTTTCTTGAACATGCCCTCTAGATGAACTTCTTTTAATGGTTTCTACTTATAGGCTACAAGGCATGCACGTAGAGTGTATGTTGGTGGCCTTCCTCCATTGGCTAATGAGCAGGTACATGATTAAACTTTCTCCATCATTGGGTTATATTGATTTCTTGCCATTTCGCCTTTCCATACTCTATTTTTTTCATATGACATTGTCTTGGTTGAAATATCTCCTTCATGTTACTATAATTTTAAAATATATGCAAAAGTATTGTTATTCTTTTATCATTTTGTGTTTCTGAACTTTCCTGGGCACTTTGTGTTGCAGATTTCTTGAGTAGAGTCTGTTTGTCTGACTTGTTTAATTTTATGCAGACTATCGCAACATTTTTCAGTCATGTTATGAATGCAATTGGTGGAAACTCTGCTGGTCCTGGTTTGTGGTGTTTTCTTGTTTAAGGCACAATGTTATTTATCTAAGCCCTGCCTTGGTTTCACCAAGCATGACCTATAAATGTTCGCATATCAGGTGATGCTGTTGTGAATGTGTACATTAATCATGAAAAGAAGTTTGCATTTGTGGAGATGAGAACTGTAGAAGAAGCAAGTAATGCGATGGTCCTCGATGGAATTGTTTTCGAGGTATGCTGGGCTTATCCCTTGTTTATCCATCTTTTATTTAGCATTGTCTGCTTTTGGTCCTGATTAAATATTTGATATGTTCTCCATTTCAAGAATTTACTGCTTTATCGTATTACCCGTAATAACAGGATTTCCCACTTCAGCGAGAAAACTTATGCTTTAAACACATAAAAGCTGCAGTTTTGTGCATGTTGTTGCAAGCAACTATCAAATAATTAAGCTAGGCGTTGGACCACAGCATTTCCTGAACTTGAAAGTAAAAACTTGTGTGCAGTTTTTGACTCACTTATATATGCCTCCTCCATAGATAATTAGTTACTTGAGTTATATTTTTGTGCAGAATAACTGCAATATGGGTCAGAAGTTAAACTTCTTAATTTTATCTGTGGGTGTACGTGGTAAACAGTTACCATGCTTACCTGCATTTTCCCTGTGGTTCAAGATCTACGCCACCTGTTTCCCTCTACACCATTGATATTACAGTTTGTTTTACTATGTTTAAAGTTGTCCTGGAAATGGAATTATCACTCAAAGAAACTATTAGAACAAAACATGCTATGTCTAAATATTAACGAGAGCATGTGCCTGCCTTGATCAAACATGATTACTATATGATCCATGTGGGGTACTCCACATAGTGGGATAAAGGGTATGGCTTTTGTTAGGTATTGCTTCTGCACCTTGCTGAATATCTGAGCAGAGCTACAACTATTTATACCCTTAACCTTTTTCTCTTTTCATACTAGGGTGTCTCTGTGAGAGTTCGAAGACCTACAAACTATAACCCTACTGTTGCCCTTAAGCTATTTATTCTTCATAGCGATATGAAAGACTCTAATAATATGAAAGCCTCTCTTATGCAGTAGTGTAGTAGCCCTATATTATGATGTAAATTTTAACCCACATAAACTTATGTCAAAAGTATAGAGTAAACGAACCGGTTTTAAATGAACCGTGAAATATTTTGACAGATTATGAGGTTTATTCGGCGTGTAAGGACCAGATAACATTAAAAGAGTCTTCACTTGAATAAATTATTCTTTTACGGGTATTGGAGAAAGGGGAATTACATGTGAGCAAGCTTATGTGAAATAATGATGTCTATTAGTATCCTTGATTCTTGCTTTTGCTTGTTTATTATTGGGTTTTATAATCCCTTTGTCACTAACTTCATTGTTGTTGTAGTATTATACTAATCTTACTATTTTGTTTTCTTAAGCATTTTTGCGATCTAAAGTCTAAATTTATTTTCGGTGTAAAATTTAGTTGGCACTTGGAATTTATTGCTCTTTGTCCTCCTGGTTACGCCTAATTGATCACTGGACAATTAACTATTCTAAATAATAATGATAAAAATAGGAAACAATTTTTTTTGTAAAGTATTATAGTTTGATTTACTTTGTTTTGATATTAAATGGCTAATAGTCACTATTTATTTCTTTGATTGGTTTTAAATTTTCCAGCAAATGGAGAGGAAAACAATAAGAGAATTAATAGCTTTTGAGGAGGAGTGGTCCATATCTGTAAGGGTTGCTCGAAAGACCAGGAGGGAAACGTTTTACGGTGCAAATAAAGCAACCGAAGCTGTGAAGATCTTCCTAATTGACAAGGAGGTTTATTTTTTCTAGATAATTTTTTAAGTCTTCGATGAAAATTCCCTAATTTTTTTATTCATAATTAGGGAACAATGATTCAAGCAAAATTGTACAATGAACTTCTTCTTTTTTATGTTATTTATTAGACATATCCTCTCAAACTCGATTTTCAATTGTTGGACATTATCATTTCAAAACAAACCACCCCATTCGCAGATGCTCCTATGATATCATCGTCTTCCTTTTTAAATAGTGCCAACTCGACAATGATTCAATTTATTTTATTGTTAGACATATCATCTTAGACATGATCATTTAGCAATAAAATTTTAGAATAAATTGAGTCCGACGTGCAACGCACGTGGTTCCAAACTAGTTTTTAAAAAAATCACCAACAAAACACACACAAACACACACACATCACACATAAATACACACACACACCACCGTAGACACTGCACACACATAAAATACACACCCCACCATAGACACACTGACACACATAAAAAAAAAAAAACCACACACACACACAAAATAAAAACTCAGATCGTTGAAGCACAGAAAACCCAAAAAAACTTACAAATCTATGGTCGGCGATGGTAGGGGTGGCGGATACACGGATTTGACAAATTGTAAAAATCGAGATACATAGATCATTAAACTGATCTGGCTATCAGAGTGGCGGATGCGCGGTGGTTGGGGTCAGTATCTCCCTTGGCGGATCTGACACGTCGGAGCGGGTCGCGGCGGATGGCAATGCGGTAGGTCGGCACCGATTCCAGATCCACCGCCATCGGGGCGTTGTGGTGGAGCGGCCGTAGTGAATAAGCGTCACCGTTGAGTAGGAGCAGTGTTCCGGGGAGGGCTACGCGGTGGATCGACACCGAGCCCAGATCCACCACCATCTGGGTGTCGCGGTAGAGCGGCTGCGGTGAATAGGTGTCGGCGTCGAGTAGGAGCAGCGTGGTGGAGAGGGCTATGCGGTGGTATGGCCGTCGCGGTGGAGCCACGCTGCTGTGGAACGACGTCTAAAAGGCGTGGTGGCGTCGCGGTGGCTGGTGGCGTGGTGTCATCGCGTCGCCGGAATATCGAGTTCTAGTGTAGACAGAGATAGAGAAAGTGTAGAGAGAGAAGGTATGAAAGGGAGAGAGAGGGTTTGAGGGTCTGATGGGGTGGGGAGATATGAGTGGGGTGGGATGGGGTGGTAGGTGTTGGGACGCGTGGGTTGTGGTTTGGGGAATTGGGAGGACTGATTTTTTTTTTTTTAATGGGACCCATATCTTGAACCACAATGTATTTTAAAAAAGTTTTAGAATTAAAGACTAAATACTATAGGAACCTTGAACCTATATGTAATAATTCCATTTTTTATTTTTAAATTTTTTGTCTTTGTGATAGTTAATTTCGTAGAAGAGTGATTTTTGTCTGCACTCAAGTTCATAGTATGTACTTTAAGTTTAATTGAAATTTCAAATCAATTTTAATTTTTCAAAATTCAATTTATTTAATAAGCTTTAAAAAATTAAAATTGATTTGAAGTTGGACTCAAAATCTAAGCACATGTTATTAAGGGAACATTATATTAAGGGAACTTAGATGCATAAAAAATATGTGCTTGCAAGACGCTTGACATTGTTGATTTATTAAGGGAACATTATATTTGTATTAAGGATAATAATTAAACGAATTAATATTATATGTTTCTAAAAAAATCGAATTTTTAAATGAGATGCATTCTTTTATGTTATCTTTCCGTTAAACTAGGATCAAAGCGAAAAAATTGAAATTCATCAATATAAATATTTTATCCAAACAATGGAGTAAATTTAAATCCGTAGTCTAAATCCTTCAATCCAAACATAACATAAATGAATTAATTTCACGTTGATAAGTTACCAATTTTAAATGAATTCTTTCAGTATTGCAATTGCAAGGGAACAATTGTTCGAGAACAGTCATTTTGCTAATTGAGATACATGTAAAAGTACATGGGTGAATAGTTGCTTTCATAAATTTATCCATTTGATTTTCATTCATCGCGGCATATAGCATTTAGAATTTACCCATCGTTACATTTCCCTTGTACAACTAATAAATATTATCTCCATTTTGAAATTATTACTTTTATCATTACGGTTTTCTCGTATTTTAACGAATAATTTTTTTATTAATATTTAAAATGATAAAATATTATTTAAGAAGATATATAATAGATGAGAAACAAATCTATCGTACACTTTCTTAAAAGTTACTTTATCATTTTAAATAAAATAGTTCTAGTGTGAATGATATATATTTGAATTTTGCACAAAAAAAAAAAAAAAAAATCCCAAACAAAAATCATTAATACTCCAGGAAATATTAGTGATACCCCAATAAGTAATCAGTAATACCCCAAGAACTAATGAATAATACCTCAACTGGAAAAAAAAACACATAGTTCGATGTGTTTTGAAAAAATTAAAATTAAAGTCAAAATTGAGCTTAAAATCCAAGTACATATTATGCACTTGAAAGCATGTTAGAATTTGTGTTTCAAATATTAATGGACAACTCGCTCACTAAAATACGAGAAAAAAAGATAGTGTAAAAATAATCATGGAACGAAGAAAATACGACATATTCATTTTATTTAGTGCAGAACCGATCCTACGACTTTGAGGGTTAGTGCAAAAGAATTTGTCAGGCCCGTTCTTTTTAAGAAAATGTTAGGCCTTGTGTTTTGTATAAGGAAAAAAAAAAAAAAAACTTCCTCCTTATATTTCTTTGTTACATTATTAAAAAGGTCTGTCACATACTTATTTGTCATATTCATTTTTCACAAAAACATAATAATTCTTTTTAATATTATATTCTCTATATACTTCTAACAAAAAATATCTATTTTATCACTTTAAATACTATTCCTTATGTCCCCTAATAACTTTCACATTTTTCTTTTTGGGACGTTCCACAATAACTTTCACACCCCAAATATGAAAATAAAATACTATTACAATATCTACTTTAATTTAAAATATTCTTCATTTATTGGTTCAAAAAGTCAATAAAACAATTTTTCTTAAAATTTGTATCCCCCCACCTCTGAAAGTTAAGAGGGTACAGAGGGAGTAATAAACAATTATTTTCTTAAAACATGTGCAAACAGTAAAGTAACAAACAAGTATGGGACAGATGGAGTATATAATTGTTAATTTGTTGACAATTTCATAAGTATAGGAATAAATAAGATGTATAATAATATTATATTTATAAAATAATGAATGACACTCTTGTCAATTATTTTATATGTAAAATATACCTAAAATAAGCAAATTTTAAAAATTCTTGGGTCATGGATCAATCCATGTCAAGCGGGTCAAGCTGATCGGCGAAGTATCCAGAAAAAATTCGTATTCAGGATTTTCGCCTTGTGTAAGATTTTTGGAAAAAAATGTCAGATTCGACCCTACCCGGCCAAAATTCCCAAATTTTTAATAAGTGTATTATTCTACATGTAGAATATTCTATATGAGTGCCTGTGTAATATAATTAATTTTAAACCCATTAACTCAAACTAATAAAATAAAGAGTAATTCTCTTGTGCACTTGGTAGATTGTACACCCACTCAACAGTTAATATTGTTTACAATGAAAAATATGATTTGATTATACTGTGGTTAAATTAAATTGAAAAGTTTACACTTTAATCGGTTTTCAGTGTAATTAGTCTATATTTTTCAGTGAAAAAAATTTCAACTGTTAAGTAAGTCCATCATGCGTATTTAAATGATATGCTTAGCCCACCTGGCCACCGGGTTCCTCACTCTAGTGAGTGACCCGGGTTCGATTCCCTCTGGGAACGAATTATGGGAGTTATAAGGTAGGCTTGGAGATTTCTGGGAGTGTATAGAGACTTGGTGAACTAATCTAACAACTAACATTTACCGATAAAAAAAAAAATGATATGGATGATTTAAGAAAAAAAAATTAAGGGAAGGAGATGACTTGCAAATTCAATTTGTGAAAAGTACAAAAGAAAATTAAATTATATGAAAATAAAGTATTATTTACGTGCATATTTAAAAGAATATGAATGATTTTAGGAAAAAATATATTTAAGGGAAAAAATATAGCTTACAAATTCAATTTGTGAAGTAATAAGAAAAATAAATTATTAGAAAATAAACTGGGCTTTGACCTTGTATCGTGGTCGTTTCACCAAAATCGGATCATTACTATGATAACGGTTGTTGGGAACCCAACAGATGAACTTCGATATTTCATTTATATGAAATTGTGCGTTTTACGCTGCACGGATTTGTTTTGCGCCTCTGGATTATTGTTTATCACTAACAATAATAAGAAAATGGGGGACCTCACTTGCACCGTTCCGGGCCGCCTCTAACTCATTTTGATACGCATATACAATAATATTCTTAACCCATCACATAATATATTTAAGATTGTGTTTGAATTGAGTCATTTGAGATATATTCATGAATTATAAATGTTATGATTTTGCTAAATATTTAAAATTTGTCTAACTTAAATTGAAATTTAAGTATTTAAAACCCATCATTTGAACATATTATCCAACAAACGGAGTAGATTTAAGTTGTGAATTTAAAATTCATAAGCTCAAATTCCCCAATCCAAACACAACCTAAAGTTTCCGTACACACGCATTTTTTTCTTTTGCATTAAAACTACTCACTTCGTCCCAAAGAACCCTTCACACCTTGAAATGCACATTTTTTTTAAGGAAAAGATGAGTATGTGAGTGTGAGTGTGAGTGTGAATGTGAGTGTGAATAAAATAATGATATCTTGATATTTTATTGACTTTTATGAGAAATTGTTATTTCTATTTTAATTGCATGATGGGTGTTGTAGGACGGACGAAAAGAAAAATGTAAAAAGTTCCGAGACGAAAGGAGTATAAAACATTAAAACGAAGTCAAGGTCTCATATGCACTTGGTGTACGGTGCACTCACTCAACAATTGAAACAATTTATATTAAAAAGTATGGATTGATTACACTAAAAATATATAAATTAATTACCCGAATTTTTTTTTTAATATAATCAATCCATACACACTTTTCAATATAATCAATATCAACGGTTAGGTGAGTGCATAATACACGGTATTCACAACAAACTTACTCTAAAACGATACTAAACAAGAAATTTGACCGACAGCTAGAGCTCCTGTCGTTGTAAACGAAGGATCAATTGCAGCGACCTCTACACCAATAGTATTTTAATATTTTATTATAGATTTAGATGGCTCATGTCTTTATAAATGAAAGAATCAATGCTAGCTAACTACCTCTGTAATTTAATATTATTTTATTATGTATAGATTTAGATGGCTATCATAATGATTACATCAAGTGGTTGGATTGGAATCATGGTTGGTCATAATGCTAATTAAAAAGTTTATGGATTGAAAATTGCAAGTGGGGATAGCACCAAGATATATTTATGAATTATGATAACCTTGCCCATTTGCTCATGTCTTTTTTGCCCTTACAAGTTCACGAGGGATAAATTATCTACTAGATAATAATTAATCAATAGCAAAGTTAGCATGGAATGACAGTCATTAGTACTATTACCGTAAACAATAATTTAATAATATTTTAGATTAAAATAATTAATATATTTAGTGATAATAATTAATACCACTTCAACTAATATTTTAATGAAAAAAAATATATTCTCGAAACTGATACATTTAGTGCAATTCACTGATATCGAAAGTGTAATTTACTAATATTTTTCAGATAAATTTACTGTGAATATCGTTCACATAATTCTTTCTTTTAATTAATAAACAAATTTTATCTAAAATCTCACACACACACATATATATATAAGACGAAGTAATACTTTCACAAATTTTCAGATATTTAAATTTTATATATACTATAAAGACATGTAAACGTATTTAGATCTCATGTAGAGATCATCTCATATAATAATTGTGTTAATTAATTATTCAGTCATATTATGTATGATATTATATTTGATATATCAATTCATTTATTTATTATGTTAATATATGTTATTGGTTAATTGATGATACTAAATTGGAATAGAGTTTTGTATGTATAATGTACATGGTTAATGGTTTTATACAAATCTGATTATGAATGTGTGTGGATATTTTACTAATATGTTGATGAAATTAGTGTAATTTAACTAAATCATACAGTAGTTTCATTATAAATTTATTATAAAATTATTTCGAAAGTTTTAAAATATTAAATATTTGATTAAAAATATCTAAAATCAAGGCCAGTTGTATCATTTTATTAAACAGGAATATAAAAAAAATGTTTGTATTTTTTAAATGATACATATTTAATATAAAATATATAGTATCAAGTTTAAAAAAAAAACTAAACTTCAAATATTTGATAAGAGTATAAAAAAATTAGACTGTAGTTTATGAAATTGAATAATGGTTCATATTATGAACCATTTTCATATAAAATCTACTTTAAAAATAAAAATATGGTAATTATAGTGAATAATGAGAAAAAAAAATATCCACAATACTATTTTCCTTCTTAATCATTACATTATTTTATTACATTTCTTATTTTTTTATAGAGTTAATATCAATTTGCAATCTCAACTATATTACCTTTTTTCAATTTGCAACATGTATTATTATTTTTAACTAGATTGCAATATGTAACGTAAAACAATTGACAATATAACACATAATACAATACATGAGAGAATATGAGAGGTAGAGAGAGAATTTTTATAGAGAGAGGGGAGAGGGTGAGGTTTTGGGTAGATCCTAGGTTAACCTTTTCCAAGCGCAATCCGGTAAGGCAGAAATTTCCCGAGAGTGTTCTGGCAAGGTGGATAGGTGGTTTTCAGGTTGAGAAAGGGTACTTAGCCAAGACTAGAGGTAGATCGAGCTTCGATGATAGTTTTACAATCTCTTTCTAGTTCAGAAACTTCCCTGAAGATTGCAGTATCTCAAGACTGAAGGAGACTTTTAGCAAGATCGATTTTGTGGTGGATATTTTCTGCCCTAAAAAAAGGGATAAGGCAGGAAAGTTGTTTGGGTTTGTACGCTTCTGGGAGAAGAGAGTTCGAAATATTGAGGAAACACTTGTGAGGTTGAATAAGTTATGGATTGGAAGCTTCAAGTTACAAGTCTTCTACCCTAAATTTTCCAGATCACAAGTTGAATATCATGGTGACAAACAGGCTGGCAAGCCATTTGGTTGTGATAGAGGGGTGATCAAGGAAGGGAGGTCCTTCAAGGAGGCAATTCAAAATAAGGTTAAGGAAGTGGAGGAAGGCTGTAGTGTAGAACAAAGCCGTAAGGAGATGCCTCTTTCTTATGCTACGACAGAGGAGGAAAGGGGTTGGCTCTCTAAATGTTGGATTGGAATTCTCAGAAAGGACTTTTCCTGGGAGGATCACAGAGAGGAAATCCAGTCGGAGTGTGGGTTATGGTTTTCTTTGAAATTCATGGGTGATGATGTTATTCTTATTCATAATTTGGGAGATCTATCCCTACAGGAATCAGTGAACGAGATGGAGGAATGGTGGAACTATTGGTTTGAGTGGTATCGGCCTTGGCAATCTACGGATGTGAATCACAAACGTAAGGTGTGGACATTATGGACCGGTTGTTGATGACCTTGCTCCAAATTTATAATTAGTGGTTGTTTTACTCTAATAAGATCATCAAACAAGGATTTAACTCAAGATTAAAACTAAGATTTTTATAAGGAGGAATTGAGGAAGAAATTTGCAAGAGTTTTGCCTATTTTTAAATAAAGTGAACTTATTCTTATTATCCCATGAAGGGGTATTTATAGAGGTACAAGCAAGTAGGAGGTGTCACCTCCTTAATCATCCTTATTTACATGGTGACAAGTGTTAAGACACTTGTTAATTCCTAAACTATTACATCTTTACACAATGACAAGTGTTAAAACACTTGTTTGCTCCTAATGTAATGCTTAATTATTGGAATTTCTGATGATCTTCCGAGGTGCCCTCTTGCTCGCCTGGTCGCCTCCTTTTAATTTCTTCTTTACCTTTTTTGTTCTAGCTGGTCGCCTCATTTTCATGTTGAAGTGACTAGCTGCTCGCCTCTTTTTACTTGATCACCTGACCCAGCTGCTCGCCTCCTTTTACTTGATCAACTGACCCAGCTACTCGCCTCCTTTTACTTGATCAACTGACCCAGCTGCTCGCCTCCTACGCCATTATTCCCTGCTGCTCGTCCTTTGTTATTTTTTATTTTTAATGATTTCTTAATTTTATTATTTTAATACTTTTTTATCTTAATCTCATGTCCTTGTTAGTCGCCTATCAACACCGGTGTCCCGGTACACACGTGGAATAAGAGATTTTTTCAGTTGGTGAGTTCGAAATTTGGTAGTTTTGTCAAGATGGATCCTGCTTCTGAAAATATGCTTAGATTGGATGTGGCGAGACTTTTAATATCGTCCTCCTTTCTTAGTGTGATCAATTCAGTTCTACCTGTGGTCATAGATGGCCGCGAATTCAAAGTTAGGGTATTAGAAGAAATTCCTTTCTCTTTCGCCAAATCCCAATTCAGCCTAAGGGAGATTGGGGTCAAGCCTCGTCAGATGGGGAGTCGGCTTCTTCGGACGCGTCAGTGATAGAATCGGTGATGGCAGACATTTTAGGAGAGTGTGTCGGTGGGGAAGAGGAGTATTCCGATGGTAATTGGGGGGACTCTCGTGTAGTAGTCGATGGTAGGGCAGAGGAGAGTGGCGGCGGCGCTCCGGTGTCGAATCGGTTCCACGTTCTTGGGGAGATGAAGAGTTATGCATGGGATACGGTGGAAGCTGTTTCGGGAATAGTAAAACATGCCAAAAGTATTATTGTTCAGGATCATGGGACCCACGTGGGTATTTCTAATGGAAGTGACCATATTGATTCAAATGTGAAGGCTGCGCCGAGGGATGAATCCAGGAGGGAAGTTTGGGCCTTTTTTTAGTGGGCCTGACATTACGGCTACTTCTATTTCAAATGGGCCAGGGGAAGCGGGTCCTATTATTTCTTTATAGGATAAGCAGAATGGGCCGATTTTGGGGTCAAGTAATAATGGGCTTCTGAAACCTTCTGGGCCGGATAAATAGAAATCATTGGCTACTATTGTAAGTCCTGGGATTGACGGGTCGTTGATTAGGCATGAAATTATCATGATTCGTCACTCGAAATGCCCTAATTCTGGCCAATTTTGTCGAGTATTTGGAGTCAATTGAGCATTATTTCTATACATTGATGAATTTGTCTCTTTAATGCTCGTAGGTGAATCGAGGGTGAAGAACGGAGTTCGTAGGACTTTGAATCGACTCAAACGGATGCCCGGATGAGATGATATCGAAGGAATACGATTGGTGTTAGTGTTGAAGAAGAAAAGTACTAATTGGAGCAATTTTGGGAGTCATTCGAGTGGACCACTCGAGCACTAGCGCTCGAGCACGTTTCTCGAGCGCCCAAAACTTACAGAAAAATTCGAGCATTCGAGCAGCTCGAGCGTCACCGCTCGAGCGTGTTGCTCGAGCGCCCCAAAAATTACAGAGGAATCCGAGCGCTCGACCAGCTCGAGCGCCACCGCTCGAGCACTTTCACCATTCGAGCTCCACGCTCCAGCGCCACCGCTCGAGCGGGTCTGCTCGAACGCCTTCATGTTTTGCGCTTTAAAAGTCATTTTTGGGCCCATGAGTTCACGATTCGGCCCGTTGCTTATATATACTCGTCTCAAGCTCATCTTTGGGAGATACCACTTACCATCATTAGATTCAAGAGCGTTTTAGAGAGTTAATTTTTGGAGAAGAAGGAACGAGCAAGTGTACTTTACATTTTTTAGGTTTTCTTACGAATTCACGACATGATTTTACTTTTTTTCAGTTTAGTTTCTTCATATCTTTGTTCTTGAACACGTTGAGACTTCGTTTTATTGAATTAATTTCAGTTTATTCCTTTATATCTTGAAACCCTAGTTTATGATTTATCTTTTCTTCGTTACTTCTTCAATTGTTCTTGTTTACGTAAAACCCATGTCTAGCTAAAACCCTTGCATGCTTGGGATAGGATGAACTCGTAGAAATAGGTTGTGGGTACGTAATTAGGATAATTCAGGACGTTAGGTTTTAATTCTCTTAATTAATAAATTCTTAAAATCAATCTTAACTTTGCCTTTGAATTTCATTCGAAAAGTGTTAGAGAGAGGACAATCGTATCTGTTGGTCCCACTAGATAGATTAATTGCGGAAGCCTTTTTAACCGATATGTCTTTAGAAGAAATCCTTTTCTAAGAGCACAAATTATAAACAGGCAAGTATTAAGGAAAGCAATAAATAAGACCGTATATATAGTGGTTCGGATCTGAATATCCTACGTCCACTCTCCCTTGATCAAAGGGGTCTCACTATCAACCAACCAACTCACTATCTTACTGGAATTTCCGAAGTACCAGCACCTTCTTACAATCTCTTTAGATCTAACTCCGATCTAAAGACTGACTTACTCCAACCTTATCTAACAAGATGAACAGGTTGAGTATATAAACTCCTTACGAGTTGGATGAGTAATTAAGAACAAAGTGAGTGCAAATGCGTAGTGATCAAAAGCTTAGAAAGCTATGTGCGCGTGTAGAGTCTCTCTAGAGCTTTTTCTTGAACTGCACTCTTGTATATATAGAGGGGATTAGGGCTAGCCGTTGGAAGGGCTAATCCAATCAGATCCTCTATATAAGGAAGCTTCAATCAATCAATTCCCTAATTGATTGATTGGGTTGGTGGGATCCTTGGATTGATTATCTTCAAATACTTTCCAATCCTGATCTTGTTGACTTGATTTGAATCACCAACGGTCAATGGCTTCCTCTGCCTAACTCTGATTCTCTTCAGAGAAGGCAGGACCAGACACCAGGCAACCTCGGTGTCTTCTGGTCCTTATCTGGTGAACAACCAGAATACTCAGTAGAATAAGGGGATCAAACTGAGCATCTTTTGTTCCACCAGACTCGTCTGGTCCGGACTCGTCTGGTCTGGGGAAGGTCCTCTGCCTCTGGTATGATCTCATCTGGTGAAGTCTTCTGGTGAAGTCCTCTGGTGAAGTCCTCTGGTGGGGTCTTCTGGTGACTCTTCTGGTGAAGTCTTCTGGTCTGGCAGTTCCCCCTAGACTAAGTCCTAATCTAGATCATCATCTGGCTAACAGGTCCAGATGATCCTATTACATCTTCTGATTTGTTTTAACTCATCAAAACTAACAATTTTTATCCTAACAATTTCCCCCTTTTTGATGGAGTTAAAACACTACCAGAACTGATCAAAAGTAAACTTAAGCAAGAAAACAATAAAGAGATGAGACCTTAGAATAGATCTCATCAGGCAAATAATAAGACAACAAGGAGTTGTCTTTAGAACAAAGAAGATATGTATTTTTCCATTAATAATCAGAGGACAAATAATTACAGATTACATTGAAGTTCATAGTCCTACTCTAGGCATATCTTCTGTTCTCTTTAGGGACAAGAAACCAGTCAAGGAACCTATCCTGGACGGCCTTCAACTCTGCAGAAGATGTTGGGGTGAAATTCACCAACACCTTGGTCTTGTAATGCTTCTTCAGTTCTGCCCAATCCACCTGGTTCCCATTCATGGGAGTGTTAAGATAAGTAAATTCTGGAGCAGTCACCTCCAGGTTGAACTCAATGGTTGAATCCAAGAATGGAAGGTTCTGTTGATTAGCTCATCATCTTCTGGTGCTGGCCTCTGGATATAATGCTGAATGAACCAGAGGGTCTTGGCTTCTCTCCATCTCTCAATCAGAGGATACGGCACAGTAGAGTCAAAAGACCCTTCTGTCCTGAGTGGCAAGATGTTCATAACTTCCACATGAGCTTTCCTCTTCTGACCTGAGCCACCTGCACCAGAAGAAATACCAGCTTCTCTGGCCTTCTTGTTCTGTCTCTTAACATATCTGAGCCTCTGCTCTTCATCTATGTTCTTCCTGATTCTGGCTTGCCTCTCTTCTGGAGTCTCTTCCTTGTATCTCTTCTCTGCTTCTTCAACAACAGATTCAAGGAAACTCTTCTTTACTTTTCTAATCTTCCTCTTAGCAGGACCAGGAATGGTAGAAGGATCCTGCTCAGCTTCAGATGACTCTTCTTCTGCAGCAAGTTGTTTAGCCATAGTAAGAGACTTCAACTCTTCTTTCTTCTTCTTCTGTAACTCAGCCTGGGCCAGAGTGTTCTCCAACAGGTCCAGACGAGCTCCATGGCTAAACAGAGTCTCATTGGTGGTCTTCGCCAGATCAGTTCTGGCCTTCTCTTCCCCCTTTTTAACTTCATCAAGGAGGGGCTCCACTACATGCCTTATAAGATCAGACAAGTCAGTGTTGGAGGAAGAGTGAAGATCACGAAGCTGCTTGGCTTCCTCCAGATAAGCTTTAGACTCTGCAACAAGTCTCTCTTGCTTCTCCAACATTTCCTGGAGGGAGTCCTTCAGCTTAGCAGTTTGAATCATCTGGCTGGCCATTTCTACTTTGAGTACAGAAACTGGCCTCATCTACTCCAGCACGTGCTCCTGGAGCTGCTTCTGGCTGTGCATGACATCTAACTTGACAAATAAGCCATTAGCCTTGAACGAAGCTTTTACCTCTGCCAGAGAGGACTTGAGCTGCTTCAGGAAGATTCTCCTCTCATGCTTAATCTGATGCTCAATCATAGCAGTGGCCATATGTTGAATTGCTTTGGAAAAGCGCCCTATCTGCATGATCTGCTCGTTGAAGAAAGCCTTCATCTTCTGGAGCACAGCAGGAGACATCTCAAAGTCCTTCTCATCAGAGTACAACTCTGGAGGGAATGAGAAATGCGGACCAAAATTATAGGAGAAGCCCTCTGGAGTGAGCATAACTCCTCTCTGGATAAGGAGAGTCTTGATGAGGATCTTGGCCGTCTCTGGTGTCTCCAACTCTGCTGGGTTTTGAATATTTAGCTTCTTCTTCAGCTCAATCTCCCACGCAGTGAAGGCAGAAGGAGACATCTCCTCTAGCAGAAGCATGAGATCTTCAACATCCTGGAGTCTTGCCATACTCCAAACCTTGGCATCAGTCAGATCTGCCAGGAGGGGTGAGTGCTCCAACAAAATTGGAAACTGCTCTCTTAGCCAGAGCTGAGCACTCACACTCATACTCTGCCTAATGGGACCCATATCATCAGAAGAGAATATAAAGGGTTTGGGCCCAGAGGCAGAGGAGGAAGGTGCTAAGTGAGCAGGCTCGAGTGAAGCTTCCTCATCTTCACTGTCATCGCTTGTTAAACAGGTTGGGGAGGGGGGAGGGGCAGGGAATCCCAGAGCCATAGCAATGGTTGGGTCCTGATCTGTATGGGTTTGGGGAGGGTTGGGGTTTTGTGAAGTAGAGGTGGTAGGAAGGGGTTGTTCTGCACCAGAAGAGGGAGGAATATCTGGTACAGAGTGTGTAGGAGGGATCTGAGAGGTGGGGGAGTTTGAAGGGGGGACTTCTGCACCAGAGGAGGGTGAGGATATCTCTGGTCCAGTAGGTGGGGGAGAGGGGTTAGTGGGAAGATGTGTTTGGGAGTTTGGGGGAGAAGGTGTATGAGCAGGAATGGTAGAGGGTGTAAAGACAGGGGTATCTGGGATAGTCTGCTCTGGTGGAAGAGTGGGGTTACCAGAGGCAGATGGGGTTTGGGGAATGTTATCTGGGGGAGAGGTGGAAGGGGAAACAAGATTAATGGGAAAAGAAGAAGGAATGGAGGGATTTACCTCTGCTGGGTCAACACCAGCAGGTATAGCCGTCTCTGGAGCATCCTCCATCAACTGGGAGGCCTCATCAATAGCCTTCTCCAAGGCCTCTCCAAGATCAGATCCAGATTCAGGATCTTGAAGAATAGCTCTCTTAGCCTTGGATTTCTTCACAAGAGGCACTTCCTCTTCTTCCTCTTCTTCTTCTGATGGCTCATCCACCAGAAGGGTTTTCTTGGCCTTCCTGCTAATCTTAGACTTTTTAGCAGAGCCTCTCCTGGCCTCCTCTGGCCGCTTCCTCTTGGCTACTCCAGCCTTCTTTACAGCTTTATCATCACCCTTCTTCTTAAGCACATCAAGAAGGGGAATCTGGTCCTCCTCAGAGGAACCAGAAAAGGCAACGGTTGAAGAACCAATTGCTTCAGCAGCTTTCTTCTGAGTCTTCTGCTGCTGCTGCTGCTGCTTTCTCTGCCCCTTAGGAGGTGAGGGAATAGATTGAATAGGAGGGGCAGGGATGGCTTGCTCTCCATCAGAGTCGGCATGGCCGTGGAGAGGACCATCCTTGGAGAAGAGGATCTTGGACTTGTGATAATTGTGGCACCAAGATGACCTCCACTTCTTCTCTGGAAGAAGAGAATCCAGAATAAGTGTTAACTTAGTCCCCAAAGAGACATTTGCAGTGAAACAGAACTGCAACTCCCCTGGCTTGGAAGGACAAGACTCCTTCTTCACCTTCAGCCTGTTCTTCCTCAACACATCCCAGAAAAACTCTGCCCAATTACATTGCACACCATCATATAACGCTCTCATCACATACATCCTACCATTGAAAATGGCATCTGTGCTGTGATTTTCACACATAAGTACTTTAACCACGATATCGAACAACACCTTGAACTTCTGCCTTAAATGCTTATCCACAAAGCCCTTTGTGATGTTCTGGCAGGAAGAACGAGCAAAAATCTTGAATGATCCAACGATATCATCCTCCTTGTATGTCAACGGATCCACTCCCACCGCAGAAATGTTCTCGAACAAAGCGCAGAAATCGTGCTTAGAAAACACCAAATCATCTTCACCAATCTTTGAAGAGATGTAATCCTCATAAATCTTCATGCGAACCAGAAACTGGGCCGCATAACCGTCAAGGGTGCGAAAGTCCTTGGGAACAGTGGAGATCAACTTCTCCACCCCTGCATTCTGGAACATCTCCAGAACCGACAGCACAACTGGATTCTTGGTGGTATAAAAGTCCACCACCATCTCCGTCTTAAGCTTTTTCATCATCAGGACATGATCGAAATTGCACGGAGGAGCCATTACTGTGAAAGAGAGAGAGAGAGAGAAAATGCTTTGCAGAGAGAGGTTAGGGTTTGAATAGTATAGAAACGTGAAAGGACAGATTGAAAACAAAATTGATTTAAATAGAGTAATACGCGTGGCTTGAAAATTAAATGAAGTGTGAACGCGTGTTGTTTCAAATTCAATTTAGGAAACAAAATCAATTTTAGCATTGATTGACATTTTGCACAGTGATTAAATCTGATGGCCATGATGAAAGGCAAGATACAGATTTAATCTGGTGCGTTGGCATAGTCATTGGGACTGGGCATAAAGGGGTTTTGTGGCAGTCAAGAGAAAAAGCGAAATGATTGCCTAGGCCCTATACCCTAGTCTTAAATACACTCCGAAGTTGAAAGGTTTTGAGTGTACTTACTAATTTGAAAAGTGTATCCCAATGATCAGAGGCCAGAGAAGTAAATTCATACCTGTCACCTGATATTGTAACCAGATGAAACCACAGCTACATCTCCTCTGATGGAGCTCATCTGGTTCTGGTCAGAGAAGATTTTGGACAAATGACTCAGCACCTCATCTGGGACAAGTGTCACCTGGTGCATACCTCGTCTGTTGTCTTCTCTGATATATCTAATCTGCAGGTATGTTAGCTCAAGAAAATAAATATATGAGGAAAAATAATGAAACAAGGATACTTCTCTGATGTTCCCCCTAAAACAAATCTGTCTCTGGATCCAACAATCCTAACTCAAAAGCTAACTCTCTGAATCTGGTCTCAGCCAAAGGCTTGGTTAAAATATCTGCTCTCTGCCTCTCTGTTGCAATCTTTTCCATCCTTATATCTCCCTTCTCAACATGATCTCTGATAAAATGATGCCTTATATCAACATGTTTACACCTGGTATGAAGAACTGGATTCTGGGTAATGGCAATGACACTATTACTATCACAGAAAATAGGAATATCCTTGGCTCTAATCTGGTAGTCCCTAAGCTGTTGACTAATCCAAAGTAGTTGAGAACAACAGCTCCCTGCAGCCATGTACTCTGCTTCTGTTGTTGATGTAGCAACTGAGGTCTGCTTCTTAGAAAACCAGGATACCAATTTATTCCCTAAAAATTGGCATGTTCCACTTGTAGATTTCCTATCAATTCTGCACCCACCATAGTCTGAATCTGAATAACCACTCAATTCTAAATTGTCATCTGCAGGATACCATAATCCTAAATTCACAGTTCCCTTAAGATATTTCAATATCTTCCTAGCTGCTTCCAAGTGACTTTTCTTGGGATTAGCTTGAAATCTGGCACAAACTCCTACAGCAAAAGTAATATCTGGTCTGCTTGCAGTCAGATACAAAAGAGAACCAATAAGTGCTCTGTACTGAGTCTGGTCCACACTCTCTCCAGACTCATCTGGATCCATGTTGAAATTTGTCATCATAGGGATCTTGGCTGCCTTGCTAGATCCTATTCCAAATTTCTCTAACATGTTTCTGGTGTACTTAGCTTGATTAATAAAAATTCCCTTCTCTGATTGCTTAACCTGTAAACCCAAAAAGTAATTCAATTCTCCCATCATGGACATCTCAAACTGTCCCTGCATGAGCTCACCAAACTTCTCACACAGCTTCTTGTTAGGGGATCCAAATATGATGTCATCAACATATATTTGGACCAGAAGGATGTCCTTTCCTTCTTCTTTCCTAAACAAGGTTCTATCAATCTTACCTTTAGTAAAACCATTGTCTAGAAGAAATTGAGATAGAGTGTCATACCATGCTCTGGGTGCCTGCTTCAGCCCATAAAGAGCTTTCTTAAGCTTAAACACCTTGTTACCTTGTTCAAAACCAGGAGGTTGTTCCACATACACTTCCTCAATGAGAATCCCATTAAGAAAGGCAGATTTCACATCCATCTGGTATACTTTGAACTTCATGTGAGCAGCATATGCTAAGAACAATCTGATAGCTTCTAGTCTGGCAACAGGAGCAAATGTCTCATCATAGTCTATTCCTTCAGACTGAGAATAGCCCTGGGCCACTAGCCTTGCCTTGTTCCTAGTAATGACATCATTCTCATCTTTCTTATTCTTGAAAACCCACTTAGTGCCTATCACCTTTTGATGTCTTGGTCTGTCTACCAGCTCCCAAACATCCTGTCTGGTGAATTGATTCAATTCCTCCTGCATAGCAACAATCCAATTTGAATCTTTCAGTGCCTCCTTGATGTTCTTGGGCTCAATCAAGGATACATAGCAACTGAATAAGGCAGCTAAGTTAATAGTTCTCCTAGTCTGGACACCCTTAGTTGGATCTCCTAAGATCAGGTCATTGGGGTGATCAACTAGGGTCCTCCTACCCGTGGTCTTACCTGGATGATCATCTTCTGCAGTACCTTGGTGATTATCACCACCTGCAGAAGAGCGTCCCCCTACAGGAGTTCTAACCTCTTCTGGTTCTGCTCCTTGTGAAGGCTGCTGCTTCAGAGAACCAGGAGATGGGTCATCATCTGAATCTGAATCTGAATCAAGAGCAGGTGGATTGACTTTGATAACTCTGGGTGTAGTCTGATTCTGGGTCTCATCAGAAGAATTAGAATCCACCTTGCACTCAAAAGCAGATTCATCAAAAACAACATGAGGTGTTTCCTCCACACAAAGTGAATTCTTATTAAAAACTCTAAAAGCTTTACTGGTGCTGGAATATCCCAAAAATATTCCATCAGCCACTTTAGCATCAAAGGTTCTTAATTTAGATTTCCCATTGTCATGGATGAAACACTTACATCCAAAAACATGAAAATATGAAACAGATGGGGTTTTACCTTTCCATACCTCATATGGGGTCTTATTGTGTCTCTGGGCAATCAGGCACCTGTTCTGAGTGTAACAAGCTGTATTGATGGCCTCTGCCCAAAATCTCTGTGGAGTGCTGTACTCTGCCAGAAGTGTTCTTGCAGCTTCTTTGAGAGTCCTATTCCTCCTTTCTGCAACTCCATTTTGTTGAGGTGTTCTGGCAGCAGATGTCTCATGAAAAATCCCATGATCCTTGCAGTAATCTGCAATATGTGAATTCAAAAACTCTGTTCCTTTGTCACTTCTGATCCTGACAATGCTCTGGTTCTGTTCATTCTGAATCTGCTTGAAGAACTCTGGTAGCTTAGTCATAGTTTCATTTTTATTAAACAAGAACACTACCCAAGTGTATCTTGAAAAGTCATCTACTATTACTAAGGTGTACTTCCTTCCACTGAAACTAAGAGGAGAAACAGGTCCAAACAGGTCCATGTGAAGTAGTTGAAGTACTCTGGTTGTGGTTGTGCTCTGGACATCCTTAAAGGAAGTCTTGGGTTGTTTACCCTTCTGGCATGAACCACAAACCTGATCCTTCTTAAACACTTCATTAGGAAGACCTCGAATGAGACCTTTTCTGGCAATCTTGTTCAATGTTTTGAAGTTAAGATGACACAATCTCTTGTGCCAAATCCAGCTATTCTCTGCAGATCCTTTAGCAACCAGGCAAGCATTCCTTGGACAGCTGCTAAAATCTGCAAGATAAATGTTACCCTTCCTCAAGCCTATTAGCAAGATATCATTATAATCAGAAGAGAAAACAGTGCATGAATCACTAGAAAACTTCACTGAGTATCCCTTGTCACAGAATTGGGATACTGAAAGCAGATTATGCTTGAGTCCTTCTACGTAGTAGACTTCATCTACAGATACTCCATTGAAGGTCAACTTTCCAACTCCTCTGGTGACTCCATAGTTGTTGTCACCAAACATCACTCTTGGTCCATTTAATGGCTTGAAATCTTGGAGATTATCCTTCTGGAAGGTCATGTGCTTGGAACATCCACTATCAATGTACCAGACATGGTTGCTTGAAAATCCTTTCTCCAATGGACTCTTATCTACCTGCGGAGAGATCAATTAGGTCCCCTACTAGTGCTGGGTCCTGATTGGTTAGTTGCAGGTTTTGTAGGAATCCATAGATAAAGATCATCCCTTGATGGATGAGGAGATCTTATCTTTCTTCTAAATCTATCTACCAGTACATGTCCTCTTACTATGACATATTGAGCTACTGGTCTGATAAGGACACCTTTCTTATAAACTGGTCTGGTGTACCTTTTCTCAAATCTGGCCTTTGGAATGGCCTGCCTCAAAGACATGGTCTTAAAGGTCTGGTTATAAGGGTACATCCTAGAAGAACCATCTCTGGTGTCATAACTACCCAGATCAGTTGGTTTTCTATAGATGGGTCTGGAGGACCTCCTCTGGTTCTGATAATTAGACTTGTTCTGGTGACTATAGTTCCTTTGAGTATACCTATTCTGGAATTGATTCCTCTGAGAAAATTGTCTCTGGGGTACCTGGTTCTGCTGAACATTGTTCCTTCTCTGGTAGTTGTTACTCTGATTGGTATTCCCCTTTCTTGAGTGTTTCCTTTGAGGATTTCTCTGGGGTCCTCCAATTTGAGTAATTCCTACTCCTTGGGACTCATTGTTCACAGAACCATTAATCTTTAATGGTTCCCCTTTTTGACACTTATTCTCTAGCATCTTCTCTTCCAGAATAGTCAACTCTTCTGGACCATTTGTTATGCGATTAACAGAGTGATTCCTTTTCCAATCAGGATTGTGAACCACCTTGTAACCATTACCAGTTAAGTCTTTATCATTCCAGATTTCTACCAATTTACCAGCTCTTACAGACTTGTCTTTATTATAGAGGTATTTATGGGTTTTAGTGGTAATTCCAGAATATCCTAAACCACTCTTATCACAAATGCGCTGAGAAGACTCTGATATGATAGATACAACAGATGGTATCTTAGGAGCTTCTCTGGGCATAGGTATCTCCTCTATGTTGTGAGCAACTTGTTTTCCCTTGATAAGTGTCTGGTATTTGGCTCTGAGTTCATTGATCTCATCTTCTTGAGAGGTCCTTTCTTTCATGAGTTGATCTACCAGAGTATCTCTTTCTGTGATCTTATCCTGAAGTTCAGAGACTTCTTTGGAATGATCTTTCATGAGTTCTCTGGTGGATTTGTGCTCATGAGAGAGAGATTGAACTTCAGCTCTGAGCCTACCATTCTGTTTCTCAAGTTTTTGACAGAGTTGGACACAATTTTGGAGATCTGATAGCATTTGTTGCATATCAGACTCTCTGGAGTTACCAGATGAATTAGAGGATTCAGTACATTTGGAATTAGATAAAACAAGAGTAGTTTCATTTACCTCAGTGATGTCTGCCATGAGACACACATCATCATCTGATCCAAAGTCAGAAGAAGAAGAACTGGAACTAGTATCCTCCTCCTCTGCTTCTGCCAGCAGTGCTCTCTTATCTGCATATCTCCTATCTCTCTTGATTCTTTTCTCTTCTCTTTCCCTAGGAGTAAGCTGAGGACAATCATAATTGTAGTGACCAGTCTTGTTGCATGTGTAGCAGGCATTGTCTCCTCTGGGACTAGGACTTGGCTCTCTCCTCCTCTGGTTGTAGTCTGATCTGGCTGGACTACTTTCTCTCCTCTGGTAGTCAGGTCTGCCAGAGCTACCATCCCTCCTCTGATAATCTGATCTCCCAGAGTTGCCAGGGTTGTCATCTCTCCTCCTCTCTGGAGTTCTGAATCTGGTCTCCCTTGAGTCTCCAGATGTCTTCTCCTTCTCTGCAGGCTTGAAAGAACTCTTCCTGTTTCTGGTAGACTCCTTCCAATGCCTTTTGTACCTGCCATATTTTGAACTCATTTTGTCTAATTTATGAGTTAGAAGTGCTACCTGCTCCTTGAGGCTCAAGTAATCTGCAGTAGACTCCTTTGGCTTGGCATCAGATTTGATGGTTGAAGAGAATGCAACACCTTTCTGACCAGAAGAGGAAACCTCTTCTGTTTGATCCTCCTCTTGAAGATCATACTCATAGGCTTTGAGATCAGACAACAGAAGATGATGATCCAGAGTATTGAGATCCTTGTTGTCCTTGATCACAGTGACTTTAATTCTCCACCTGCTTGTTAGTGAACGCAAGATTTTACTATTAATTTCTTTTTCAGAGTAGGTCTTACCTAAGGCACTAGCCTTGTTTAGAAGGTTTGTGAGACGCATGTCCAGCTGGTCAATGGTCTCGTCTGGTTTCATCTTGAAGGTGTCAAACGAGTGTTGAACAGCTTGGAGCTTGTTGTCTTTGATCTTCTCTGTTCCCTCACAGAGAAGTGCGAGTTTGTCCCACATCTCCTTGGCAGTGACACATGTTCTGACCTTCTCTATTACCTCCTTAGTGAGAGTGTTGATAATCTCGGTTCTTGCCACCTGGTCCAGGCTATGTAGCTTTCTCTCATCGTTGTCAAGTTCGTCTTTCTTTTTGAGGATTCGTTGTCTGGGAACTCTATCCTCTGCAGCGTCGCTAGTTTCTCCTCTGGACTCAGACCTGCCACTATCAATAGGAGTCCAATAAAATTTAATGGGGCCACTTTCAACCACATCTAACATGCGGTGGTGAATAGCTCCAAGATGATTACTCATCATAAAGCTCCAGTGGCTATAATCCTCGAACGAGAATTCTGGCAGTTTGCGACTCTTATAAGAAGATTTCGAAGACATATTTACTAAAATAAGGATTTATCTAGGTTTTGAACAAAAACAATAAATGAGCAATGGATCTGCCCGGTGACCACCAAAAGCTTTTCAAAGCAGTGGTCGTTGGACACACTGCTCTGATACCACTTGTTGGTCCCACTAGATAGATTAATTGCGGAAGCCTTTTTAACCGATATGTCTTTAGAAGAAATCCTTTTCTAAGAGCACAAATTATAAACAGGCAAGTATTAAGGAAAGCAATAAATAAGACCGTATATATAGTGGTTCGGATCTGAATATCCTACGTCCACTCTCCCTTGATCAAAGGGGTCTCACTATCAACCAACCAACTCACTATCTTACTGGAATTTCCGAAGTACCAGCACCTTCTTACAATCTCTTTAGATCTAACTCCGATCTAAAGACTGACTTACTCCAACCTTATCTAACAAGATGAACAGGTTGAGTATATAAACTCCTTACGAGTTGGATGAGTAATTAAGAACAAAGTGAGTGCAAATGCGTAGTGATCAAAAGCTTAGAAAGCTATGTGCGCGTGTAGAGTCTCTCTAGAGCTTTTTCTTGAACTGCACTCTTGTATATATAGAGGGGATTAGGGCTAGCCGTTGGAAGGGCTAATCCAATCAGATCCTCTATATAAGGAAGCTTCAATCAATCAATTCCCTAATTGATTGATTGGGTTGGTGGGATCCTTGGATTGATTATCTTCAAATACTTTCCAATCCTGATCTTGTTGACTTGATTTGAATCACCAACGGTCAATGGCTTCCTCTGCCTAACTCTGATTCTCTTCAGAGAAGGCAGGACCAGACACCAGGCAACCTCGGTGTCTTCTGGTCCTTATCTGGTGAACAACCAGAATACTCAGTAGAATAAGGGGATCAAACTGAGCATCTTTTGTTCCACCAGACTCATCTGGTCCGGACTCGTCTGGTCTGGGGAAGGTCCTCTGCCTCTGGTATGATCTCATCTGGTGAAGTCTTCTGGTGAAGTCCTCTGGTGAAGTCCTCTGGTGGGGTCTTCTGGTGACTCTTCTGGTGAAGTCTTCTGGTCTGGCAGTTCCCCCTAGACTAAGTCCTAATCTAGATCATCATCTGGCTAACAGGTCCAGATGATCCTATTACATCTTCTGATTTGTTTTAACTCATCAAAACTAACAATTTTTATCCTAACAGTATCACTCTTTAACAACGAGTAGACTTAACGAGAGGGTTTAGAAAAGGTTAATTCATATACCAGTTTAGCGAAGGAGGACGACCGCATCACCTTAGTTAAATTAGGGTCTCATTAACTAAGCACAATTTATTAACTTGTTAGTGGATTAGTGAAGTCGTTTGTTAGGATAAAGTATTAGGGTTTAAAATCTTGAGCTTTCATCTTGCATTCTTTTACTTAGGTTAATTCTTGCGCATCACGATTATTTTGATTATGTACCTGCTCCGTTAGTATACGTAGGGATTCCTATCCTGAGCATCACCATCTCCCATTTGAAAACAACCCTTCGATTCTTAGTTTAATTTTGCTTTTTGCATTCCTAGGATAATTTTAGTCTTTTAATTAATCTTTCAAAAAACCCCAAAACATTAAACTCATATTAGCTACGACGCGTTGATCTTCAGGGATCTATTTGCATACACTCTATCCCTTGGGTTCGATATACTTGGTCATTATACTTACTCATACCACAGTGAACTCGTACGCTTGCGAGGAATCTACTAGTAGAAGTTAGTATATTCGCTTCAAGTCAATGGCGCCATTGCCGGGGATGGCGTTGTATGTCTTTTGAATAGGACTTGTCGATAGCTTAGTAGTTAGTAGTGAGTGATTTTCTTTTCTATTTTTTTTATTTCGTACATATTTGGCAGTTGCGTTTTGATTCTTTTGTTAGTATTTTAGGTTTATAAAAACACGCTCACAAGGCAATACGAGCGAAGAGAGGTTACCGTTAGATCCTGAGACAATAGCAAGAAAAAACCGAGTCTTCTTAAGAAGGATGAACGCTGCCGGAGGGAAAAAACCAATGGACATTACTAATGAGTTGGATGATGTCGAGAATGAGTTCAATCAGGCATTAAACCGGGTTGACGACACTGATGGCAATACCAGTAAGAATCAAGATCCGTTAGGAGAAAGTCAGAGCCAAGACCCGGATACTCAGAATCAAAATAGCCCAGCTCATAACATTGTCCAAAATCCTCATAATAACCCTGCTTACCCACATCCTAAATTACCACAAAACAACTTACTTTATCCACCTTACCCATACCCACCTTATCCGTATCCACCATACCCGTATCCTCCACCTCCAGTTTACAATCCACCACCTGTTTACCAACCACCACCCCAACAAGTACCCGTACCAGCTGCTAATCCTCAGCACATTCCTCAGAACGCAGATCAGAATATGGCTATTCGAGGAAGGTTTGCAGCGCATCCGCAACGTTACTGTGATGGAGTGGCGTTACCTCTAGTAGAGGCAAATAACTTCTCAATTTCCCCGGTAATTTTAAAGCTGCTTACCGAGAATCAGTTCAAGGGGGTGATCGGGAAGGAGAATCCTCATACACATCTGAGGAGTTTTCTAATGATAGCCTCCACTTTCAATTACAATGGCATGTCTGAAGATGCCAAGAGGCTTAGGTTGTTCCCATTCTCATTGACGGGAATAGCTAAAGAGTGGTACAATAATACGCTTCCACGGGGAGGTATTACCACTTGGGCCGAGCTCGAGCGTCTGTTCCTCGAGTGATTCTACCCTCCATCCAGAACGATCAAAGCAAGGATTGAGATCTCTTCCTTTTGCCAGAAGCAAGGAGAGGACCTACGTCAAGCGTGGGAGAGATACTCAAACATGTTGATAGAGTGCCCGCAGCACGGGTACAATGAGGGAGATGTCATGACATTTTTCTATTGTGGTGCCAACAAGGCTGGGCAAGACCATCTAGACGCATGTGCTAGTGGATCATTCTTGAATCAAGGAATAGTGAGGTGTAGAGAGATCGTGGACAACATTATCACCAATGTCGGGGCTTGGAATGTGGACGTAGATTTCCAGAGAGTTCATCAGGTTGAGGAAGGTGAAGGAACGAGAAGGCTGTTGATGGCCATGATGGAAAAGATTAAAAACCTTGAGTTGGGGAAAAATATGGTTGGAGGGAATGCAACAGAGAATAAGCAAGAGGACAAGCCCACAATTCAGCAAGAAGTAGCCAACTATATGGGAGGTCCTTATTACAATCAGAATGGGTATCCACAAGGTGGAAATTTTCAAGGAAGGCCTTCTTATGGCCAACCATTTGTACCTCCAGTTCCACAGCCACATCAAAATCAATGGAGGAACACACAAGGGTACCAAGGAGGCCAGCAGCTTCCTCAGAACCAATGGAGGAAGAACGATAACTTTTCATATGCCAACCCGAAGGCGGGTATTACAGTTCATCCAGGTGTTGATCCAGGTTCTAAACCTCCGGGTGGAGAAGGCGGTTCCTCAACTGAGGAGATGTTGAGAGCTATCCTTCAGAAGGTGGAGGAAGGTAGCAAGAGATTGTCCTCTTTGGAGTACGATGTGAAGGAGTTGCATAAGAAAGGTGATTAGCGTAATCAAGAACTCCAAAAGAGAGATGTAGAGCTGAATCGAATTCAGCAAGAGAACAATATGCGGTTCACCTCAATAGAGTTCCAGATGAGCCAAATTGCAAAATCATTGAATAGGGAGCCGGGTAAGTATCCTTCCATGCTGGAGGGGAACCCGAAAGAGCATTGGAAGGCTATCCAGTTAAGAAGCGGAACCAACTATGAAGGTCCTCAGATGCCTGCTGATTTTGAGACGCCCCAAGATAGAGATGAGATTGAAGAGGTAAGAGTTGAGAAGAAGGTTGTTAGGCTAAAAGTTGTATAGTTTTGATGAGTTAAAACAAACCAGAAGATGTAATAGGACCATCTGGACCTGTTAGCCAGATGATGATCTAGATTAGGACTTAGTCTAGGGGGAATTGCCAGACCAGAAGACTTCCACCAAAAGAGTCACCAGAAGACCCCACCAGAGGACTTCACCAGAGGACTCCACCAGAAGACTTCACCAGATGAGATCTGACCAGAGGCAGAAGACCTTCCCCAGACCAGACGAGTCCAGACCAGACGAGTCTGGTAGAACAAAAGATGCTTAGTTTGATCCCCTGTTTCTATTGAGTATTCTGGTTGTTCACCAGATCAGGACTAGAAGACACCGAGGTTGCCTGGTATCTGGTTTTGCCTTCTCTGGAGAGAATCAGAGTTTGGCAAAGGAAGCATTTGACCGTTGGTGATTCATCAAGTCAACAAGATCAGGATTGGAAAGTATTTTGAAGATAGTCAATCCAAAGAATCCCACCAACCCAATCAATCAATTAGGGAATTGATTGATTGAAGCTTCCCTAAATAGAGGATCTGATTGGATTAGCTCTCCAACGGCTATTTCCTAATCCCCTCTATAAATACAAGAGTGCAGTTCAAGAAAAAGCTCTAGAGAGAGACCCTACGCGCATAAGTCACAATCCAAGCTTTTGATAATCACTCTTAGCACTCTTCTTGTTCATATTATATATCTACTCTTAAGGAGTTGTTAGACCTCAACCTGTTCATCTACAAGATAAGGTTGAAGGCTGTTGTTCTTTAGATCGAAGTTAGATCTAAAGAGTTTGTAAGAAGGAACTGATACTTCTCAATTCCAGTGAGTAAGTTGGCTGTTGGTTGGATAGTGAGACCCCTTTGATCAAGGGAGAGTGGACGTAGGATATTCAGATCCGAACCACTATATATCCGGTGTTATTTATTGCTTTCATTTACTTATTCTCTTATTGGTTTTGTGCTCTTGTAAAAAGAATTTGTCTAAGACATTCAACTTAAGCTTCCGCAATTTATCAACCTAGTGGGACCAACAAGTGGTATCAAAGCAGTGTGTCCAACGACCACTGCTTTGAACAGCTTTTGGTGGTCACCGGGCAGATCCATTGCTCTTTATTGCTTTTGTTAGAATTCTTGTTAAATCCTTATTTTTGTCAAAATGTCTGCAAAATCTTCTTACAAGAGCCGTAAGCTTCCAGAATTCTCTTTCGAGGATTACAGCCACTGGAGTTTCATGATGAGCAATCATCTTGGAGCTATTCATCACCGCATGTTAGATGTGGTAGAAAGTGGCCCAATTAAATTTTACTGGACTCCTATTGATAGTGGCAGGTCAGAGTCCAGGGAAGAAACGAGTGAAACTGCCCAGAAAGATGCAGAGGACAGAGTCCCCAGGCAAAGAATCCTCAAAACGAAAGATGAGCTTGACAACGATGAAAGAAAGCTCTACAACTTGGACCAGGTGGCAAGAACCGAGATTATCAACACACTCACCAAGGAAGTGATAGAGAAGGTCAGAACCTGTGCCACTGCCAAGGAGATGTGGGACAAACTTGCACTTCTCTGTGAGGGAACAGAGAAGATTAAAGACAACAAGCTTCAAGCTGTTCAACATTCGTTTGACACTTTCAAGATAAAACCAGACGAGACCATTGACTAGCTGGATATGCGTCTCACAAACCTCCTGAACAAGGCTAGTGCCTTAGGTAAGACCTATTCTGAAAAGGAAATTAATAGTAAAATCTTGCGTTCACTAACCAGCAGGTGGAGAATTAAAGTCACTGTGATCAAGGACAACAAGGATCTCAACACTCTGGATCATCATCTTCTGTTGTCTGATCTCAAAGCTTATGAGTATGATCTTCAAGAGGAGGATCAAACAGAAGAGGTTTCCTCTTCTGGTCAGAAAGGTGTTGCATTATCTTCAACTGTCAAGCCTGATGTCAAGCCAAAGGAGTCTACTGCAGATGCCTTGAGCCTCAAGGAGCAGGTAGCACTTCTAACCCGTAAATTGGATAAAATGAGTTCAAAATATGGCAGGTACAAAAGGCATTGGAAGGAGTCTACCAGAGACAGGAAGAGTTCCTTCAAGCCTGCAGAAAAGGAGAAGACATCTGGAGACTCAAGGGAGACCAGATTCAGAACTCCAGAAAGGAGGAGAGATGACAACCCTGGCAGCTCTGGGAGATCAGATTATCAGAGAAGGGATGGTAGCTCTGGCAGACCTGACTACCAGAGGAGAGAGAGTAGTCCAGCTAGATCAGACTACAACCAGAGGAGGAGAGAGCCAAGTCCTAGTCCCAGGGGAGACAATGCCTGCTACACATGCAACAAGACTGGTCACTACAGTTATGATTGTCCTCAACTTACTCCTAGGGAAAGAGAAGAGAAAAGGATCAAGAGAGATATGAGATATACAGATAAGAGAGCATTGCTGGCAGAAGCAGAGGAGGAGGATACTAGTTCCAGCTCTTCTTCTTCTGATTTCGGGTCTGATGATGATGTATGTCTGATGGCAGACATCAATGAGGTACAAGAAACTACGTTAGTCTTATCAAATTCCAAATATACTGAATCCTCTAACTCATCTGGTAACTCCAGAGAGTCTGATATGCAGCAAATGCTATCAGATCTCCAAATTTGTGTTCAATTATGTCAAAAACTTGAGAAAGAGAATGTTAGGCTCAGAACTGAAGTTCAATCCTTATCCCATGAACAAAAATCCACCAGAGAACTCATGAAAGATCATTCCAAAGAAGTCTCTGAACTTCAGGATAAGATCAAAGAAAGAGATACTCTAGTAGATCAAATCATGAAGGAAAAGAATTCTCAGGAGGATGAGCTCAATGAGCTTAGAGCCAAATACCAGACTCTTATCAAGGGAAAACAAGTTGAGCAAACTATTGAGTTACCTGTGCCCAGAGAAGATTCCTTGAAACCAGATGTTCTATCTATTATTTCAGGATCTTCTCAACGCATTAATGATAAGAGTGGTTTAGGATATCCTGGAATTATTAAAAGATCTCATAAATATTGCTTTACCAAAGACAAGTCTATAAGATCTGGTGAAACTTGTGGAACTCCGGAATGAAGAAGATCCTTCTGATCGCATGGTGGTTCACAGACCTGGTTGGAAATGGGACCCCCCCTGCTGATAATTCAAAACATAATCCAGAAGAGGTGAATGTTCTGGAAGGAAAAATTCTAGAGTATACAAGCCAGAAAAGAGAACCTATGAAGATTGATGGTTCTGTTCAGATGCTTAATCTGATTAGAGAACCTCAGTGGAACCCTAAAAGAGTGGAACCTAAGCAGATTAGGGGACCTAAAAAAGGAGACTCTAAGAGGAAATCTAATCAGAATAGGAGATACCAGAGGAGGTATACTAAACCAGAGAACCTCAATCAGAATCATGGATCTCAAAGGTGGAATGCTCCAAGAAGATTCCAGAACAGGAAACCTCAGAAGGAATTCTATCATCAGAAGAGATCTAACTTTCAGAACCAGAGACCCATCTATAGAAAACCAATTGATCTGGGTAGTTATGACACCAGAGATGGTTCTTCTAGGATGTACCCTTACAACCAGACCTTTAAGACCATGTCTTTGAGGCAGGCCATTCCAAAGGCTAGATTTGAGAAAAGGTACACCAGACCTGTTTATAGGAAAGGTGTCCTTATCAGACCAGTAGCTCAATATGTCATTGTAAGAGGACATGTTCAAGTAGATAGATTTGGAAGGAAGATAAGATCTCCTCATCCAACAAGGGATGATCTTTATCTATGGATTCCTACAAAACCTGCAACTAACCAATCAGGACCCAGCACTAGTAGGGGACCTAATTGATTTCTCTGCAGGTAGATAAGAGCCCTTTGGAGAAAGAACTTTCAAGCAACCATGTCTGGTACATTGATAGTGGATGTTCCAAGCACATGACCTTCCAGAAGGATAATCTCCAAGATTTCAAGCCATTGAATGGGCCAAGAGTGATGTTTGGTGACAACAACTATGGAGTCACCAGAGGAGTTGGAAAGTTGACCTTTAATGGTGTATCTGTAGATGAAGTCTACTATGTTGAAGGACTCAAGCATAATCTGCTTTCAGTATCCCAATTCTGTGACAGGGGATACTCAGTGAAGTTCTCTAGTGATTCATGCACTGTCTTTTCTTCTGATTATAATGATATCTTGCTAATAGGCTTGAGGAAGGGTAACATTTATCTTGCAGATTTTAGCAGTTGCCCAAGAAATGCTTGCCTGGTTGCAAAAGGATCTGCAGAGAATAGCTGGATTTGGCACAAGAGATTGTGTCATCTTAACTTCAAAACACTGAATAAGATTGCCAGAAAAGGTCTCATTCGAGGTCTTCCTAATGAAGTGTTTAAGAAGGATCAGGTTTGTGGTTCCTGCCAGAAGGGTAAACAACCCAAGACTTCCTTTAAGGATGTCCAGAGCACAACCACAACCAGAGTACTTCAACTACTTCACATGGACCTGTTTGGACCTGTTTCTCCTCTTAGTTTTAGTGGAAGGAAGTACACCTTGGTGATAGTAGATGACTTTTCAAGATACACTTGGGTAGTGTTCTTGTTTAAGAAAAATGAAACTATCACTAAGCTGCCAGAATTCTTCAAGCAGATTCAGAATGAGCAGAACCAGAGCATAGTCAGAATCAGAAGTGATAAAGGGACAGAGTTTTTGAATTCACACATTTCAGATTACTGCAAGGAACATGGGATTTTTCATGAGACATCTGCTGCCAGAACACCCCAACAAAATGGAGTAGCAGAAAGGAGGAATAGAACCCTTAAAGAGGCTGCAAGAACACTTCTGGCAGAGTACAACACTCCACAAAGGTTTTGGGCAGAAGCCATTAATACAGCTTGCTACTCTCAGAACAGATGCCTAATTGTCCAGAGACTTAATAAGACTCCATATGAGGTATGGAAAGGTAAAACCCCATCCGTTTCATATTTTCATATTTTTGGATGTAAGTGTTTCATCCATGACAATGGGAAATCTAAATTAAAAACTTTTGATGCTAAAGTGGCAGATGGAATATTTTTAGGATATTCCAGCACCAGTAAAGCTTTTAGAGTTTTTAATAAGAATTCACTTTGTGTGGAGGAAACACCTCATGTTGTTTTTGATGAATCTGCTTTTGAGTGCAAGGTGGACCTAAAGTCTTCTGATGAGACCCAGAATCAGACTACTCCCAGAGCAATCAAGGTTAATCCATCTATTCTTGATTCAGATTCAGATTTAGATGGTGACCCATCTCCTGGTTCTCTGAAGCAGAAGCCTTCACAAGGAGCAGAACCAGAAGAGGTTGGAACTCCTGTAGGGGGAAACTCTTCTGCAGGTGGTGATAATCACCAAGGTACTGCAGAAGATGATCAACCAGGCAAGACCACGGGAAGGAGGACCCTGGTTGATCACCCCAATGACCTGATCCTTGGAGATCCAACTAAGGGTGTCCAGACTAGGAGAACTCTTAACTTAGCTGCCTTATTCAGTTGCCATGTGTCCTTGATTGAGCCCAAGAATATCAAGGAAGCACTGAAAGATTCAAATTGGATTATTGCAATACAAGAGGAGTTGAATCAATTCACCAGACAGGATGTTTGGGAGCTGGTAGACAGACCAAGACATCAAAAGGTGATAGGCACTAAGTGGGTTTTCAAGAATAAGAAAGATGAGAATGATGTCATTACTAGGAACAAGGCAAGGCTAGTGGCTCAGGGCTATTCTCAGACTGAAGGAATAGACTATGATGAGATATTTGCTCCTATTGCCAGACTAGAAGCCATCAGATTGTTCTTAGCATATGCTACTCACATGAAGTTCAAAGTATACCAGATGGATGTGAAATCTGCCTTTCTTAATGGGATTCTCATTAAGGAAGTGTATGTGGAACAACCTCCTGGTTTTGAACAAGGTGACAAGGTGTTTAAGCTTAAGAAAGCTCTTTATGGGCTGAAGCAGGCACCCAGAGCATGGTATGACACTCTATCTCAATTTCTTCTGGACAATGGTTTTTCTAAGGGTAAGATTGATAGGACCTTGTTTAGGAAAGAAGAAGGAAAGGACATCCTTCTGGTCCAAATTTATGTTGATGACATTATATTTGGATCCCCTAACAAGAAGTTGTGTGAGAAGTTTGGTGAGCTCATACAGAGTCAGTTTGAGATGTCCATGATGGGTGAAATGAATTACTTTTTAGGTTTGCAGGTAAAGCAATCAGAGAAGGGAATTTTCATATATCAGGCAAAGTACATCAGAAACATGTTAGAGAAATTTGGAGTAGGATCTAACAAAGCAGCCAAGATTCCTATGATGACAAATTTTAACATGGATCCAGATGAGTCTGGAGAGAGTGTGGACCAGACTCAGTACAGAGCACTTATTGGTTCTCTTCTGTACCTGACTGCAAGCAGACCAGATATTACTTTTGCTGTAGGAGTGTGTGCCAGATTTCAAGCAAATCCTAAGAAAAGTCATTTGGAAGCAGCTAGGAAGATTTTGAAATATCTTAAAGGAACTGTGAACTTAGGATTATGGTATCCTGCAGATGACAACTTAGAGTTGAGTGGTTATTCAGATTCAGACTATGGTGGATGCAGAATAGATAGAAAATCTACAAGTGGAACATGCCAATTTTTAGGGAATAAATTGGTATCTTGGTTTTCTAAGAAGCAGACTTCAGTTGCTACATCAACAACAGAAGCAGAGTATATGGCTGCTGGGAGCTGTTGTTCACAACTACTCTGGATTAGTCAACAGCTTAGGGACTACCAGATTAGAGCCAAGGATATTCCTATTTTCTGTGATAGCAATAGTGCCATAGCAATCACCCAGAATCCAGTTCTTCATACCAGGTGTAAACATGTTGATATAAGGCATCATTTTATCAGAGATCATGTTGAGAAGGGAGATATAAGGATGGAAAAGATTGCAACAGAGAAGCAGAGAGCAGATATTCTGACTAAGCCTTTGGCTGAGACCAGATTCAGAGAGTTAGCTTTTGAGTTAGGATTGTTGGATCCAGAGACAGATTTGTTTTAGGGGGAACATCAGAGAAGTATCCTTTATTTATACCTTACTGCATATTCTTTGTTATTTAAAACTAACATACCTGCAGATTAGACACATCAGAGAAGTTACATCTCTAGATGAGGTTTGCACCAGGTGACCGTTGTCCCAGATGAGGTGCTGAGTCAGATTTCAGAAAAGGCCAAAGTCTTCTCTGACCAGAACCAGATGGGTTCCATCAGAGGAGATGTAACACCAGACTAGCTGTGGTATCATCTGGTTACAATATCAGGTGAAAGGTATGCTTTTACTTCTCTGGCCTCTGATCATTGGGATACACTTTTCAAATTAGTAAGTACACTCAAAACGTTTCAACTTCGGAGTGTATTTAAGACTAGGGTATAGGGCCTAGGCAATCATTTCGCTTTTTCTCTTGACTGCCACAAACCCCTTTATACCCAGTCCCAATGACCACGCCTACGCACCAGATTAAATCTGTATCTCGCCTTTCATCGTGGCCATCAGATTTAATCAATGTGGAATATGTCAATCAATTCAAAAATTGATTTTGTTCCCTAAATTAAATTTGCTATTACACGCGTTCACACTTCATTTATTAATCAAGCCACGCGTATTGCCCTATTTAAATCAAATTTCTTTTCAATTTGTCTTTTCACGTTTCCATATTTTCAAAGCCCTAACTTCTCTCTGCGAAGTATCTCTCTCTCTCTCTCACAGAAATGGCCCCTTCGTGAAACTTCGATCATGAACTGATGATGAAGAAATTGAAAACGGAGATGGTGGTTGACTTCTACACCACCAAGAATCCATCTGCGCTGGCTATTTTGGAGTTACTTAGAAGGTTCGGCGTAGAGAAATTGATTTCCACAGTCCCCAGAGATCTTCGCACTCTAGACGGTTATGCGGCCCAGTTTCTGGTCCGTATGAAGATTCATGACGATCACATTTCTTCAAAGATTGACAAAGAAGATCTGGTGTTTTCCAAGCAGGATTTATGTGCGCTATTTGAGAACATTTCGGCAGAAGGCGTGGATCCTTTAACTTACAAGGAGGATGATATTGTTGGTTCTTTCAAGATTTTTGCTCGATCCTCTTGTCAGAACATCACGAAAGGATTTTTAGATAAGCATTTGAGGCAGAAATTCAAGGTTCTTTTTGATATTGTGGTGAAGGTGCTGATGTGTGAAAATCACAGCACGTATGCGATTTTCAACGACAATATGTGTGTGATGCGTGCCCTGTATGATGGAGTTCAGTGCAATTGGGCTGAATTCTTTTGGGATGTTTTGAGGAAGAACAGATTGAAGGTGAAGAAGGAGGCTTGCCCTTCACAGCCAGGGGAGTTGCAATACTACTTCACTGCTAATGTTTCGTTGGGAACGAAACTGACTCTGATTTTGGACTCATTGCTTCCAGAGAAGAAATGGAAGGAGTCTTGGTGCAGAGGGTTTCACAAGTCTAAGGTTTTGTTCTAAAATGATGGTCCTCTTCATGGCCATCCTGATTCTGATGGAGAAGAAGCTATTCCTGCCCCTCCCCTTCAAGCCATTCCCTCACCTGCTAAGGAGCAAAAGCAGCAGCAGAAGCAGAAGTCCACAAAGCAAGCTGCTGGAGCAACTGGTTCCTCAACAGTTGCCTTCTCTGGTTCCTCGGAGGAGGACCAAATTCCCCTTCTGAATATTTTGAAGAAGAAGGGTGAAGTGGCTGAGGCTACTAAGAAGGCTGGAGCAGCCAAGAGGAAGAGGTCAGAGGAGGCCAAGAGAGGCTCTGCTAAGAAGCAAAGATCTAGCAGGAAGGCCAAGAAAACTCTTCTGGTGGATGAGCCATCAGAGGAAGAAGAGGTTGAACCTCTCAAGAAGAAATCCAAGGCCAAGAGAGCCATTCTTCAAGAGTCAGACTCTGGCTCTGATCTTGGAGAGGCCTTGGAGAAGGCTATTGATGAAGCTTCTCAGATGATGGAGGATGCTCCAGAGCATGTTGTACCTGCTGATGTTGACTCAGCAGAGGTAAACCCTTCCAACCCATCCTCTATTCCCTCCCCTGCTCATGTTAACCTTGTTACCCCCACTACTTCACCACCAGACACCCAAACACAACCCATATCCTCTGCTCCTGGTGCCCCTATACCTTCACCAGAGCAGACCTTACCAGACACACCAATTTACACTACTTCAACCATTCCTCAAACACCTTCTCCCCCATATTCCCAAATACCTTTAAATACATATCCCTCTCCCCCAGCTTCTGTACCAGAGGTACCATCAACCTCTTCTGGTGCAGATATTCCCCTTCCAAACACTTCCACTTCACAAATTCCAATCCCACCCTCTGTACCAGATCCAAACTACTTCTGGTGCAGAGCAACCCATTCCTTCCACCTCCACCTCTCAAAATCCTACCCCTCCCCAAACCCATACAGACTAGGACCCAACCATTTCTATGGCTCTGGGATTCGTTGTCCCTCCCCCTTCTCCCACCTGTCTAACAAGCGATGATAGTGAAGATGAGGAAGCTTCACTTGAGCCAGCTAACTTAGCACCTTCCTCCTCTGCCTCTGGGCCCAAACCCTTCACTTTCTCATCTGCAGAAATGGGTCCCATTAGGCAGAGTATGAGTGTAAGTGCTCAGCTCTGGCTAAGAGAGCATTTCCCAGTTCTTCTGGAGCACTTACCACTTCTGGCAGAGTTGACTGATGCCAAGGTCTGGAGCAAAGCCAGACTTGAAGATGTGGAGGACCTTATGCTGTTGCTTGAAGAAATGGGTCCCTCCAACTTCACTGCTTGGGAGATTGAGCTGAAGCAGAAGATGAACATTCAGAACCCAGCTGAGCTGGAGACCCCTGGTGCAGCAAAGATCTTAATTCGCACCCTGCTCATCCAGAGAGGGGTAATGCTCACTCCTGAGGGCCCTTCTTACAAGTTTGGGCCTCACTTTGTGTTCCCTCCAGAGCTGTATTCAGACGAGGAAGACTTTGAGATGTCTCCTGCCGTGCTCCAGAAGATGAAGACATTCTTTAATGAACAGATCATGCAGATAGGGCGCTTCTCTAAAGCAATTCCACACATGGCCCCTGCTATGATAGAGCACCAGATCCGGCAGGAGAGAAGGATTTTCCTTAAGCAGATCAAGTCTACTCTGGCTGAAGTTAAAGCTTCCTTCAAGGCCAATGGCCTCTTTGTCAAGCTAGATGTTATGCACAGCCAGAAGCAGCTCCAGGAGCACGTGCTGGAGCAGATGAGGCCAGTCTCTGTGCTGAAGGTTGAGATGGCCAGCCAGATGATCCAGACTGCTAAGCTGAAGGACTCCCTCCAGGAGATGTTAGAGAAGCAGGAACGGCTTGTTGCTGAATCTAAAGCCTACCTGGAGGAGGCAAAGCAGCTGCGTGACTTCACTCTTCCTCCAACACTGCCTTGCCTGATCTTATAAGGCAGGTAGTGTAGCCCCTCCTTGATGAAGTTAAAAAGGGGGAAGAGAAGGCCAGAACTGATCTGGCGAAGATCACAAATGAAACTCTTTTTAGCCATGGAGCTCGTCTGGACCTGCTGGAGAACACCTTGGCCCAGGCAGAGCTGCAGAAGAAGAAGAAAGAGGAATTCAAATCACTTACCATGGCTAAGCAGCTTGCTGCAGAAGAGGATTCATCAGAAGCAGAGCAGGATCCCATTTCAATCTCTGGACCTGCAAAGAGGAAGATCAGGAGAGTCAAGAAAAGCTTCCTTGAGATTGTTGTTGAAGAAGCTCAAAAGAGATACAAGGAAGAGACTCCAGAGGAGAAACAGACAAGGATCAGAAAGAACATAGATAAAGAGCAGAGGCTCAGATATGTTAGGAGGCAAAATAAGAAGAGCAGAGAAGCTGATGCTCCTTCTGGTGCAGGTGGTTCTAGTTAGAGGAGGAAAGCTCCTATTGATGTGATGAACATTCTGCCTCTCAGGACAGAAGGGTCTTTTGACTCTACTGTGCCTGTTCCCTTGATTGAGAAATGGAAGGAGGCAAAGACTCTCTGGTTCATTCAACATTATATCCAGAGGCCAGCACCAGAGGATGATGAGTTGATCAACAGAACCTTTCACACCTAGATGCAAGCTTATGATGCAGAGTTGTACAAGCAATTGATGGACTCTACCATTGAGTTCAACTTGGAGGTGACTGCTCCTGAGTTCACTTATCTCAACACTTCCATGGTAGGAGACCAGGTTGATTGGGCTGAGCTGAAGAGACTGTACAAGACCAAGGTGTTGGTGAACTTCACTCCAACATCTTCTGCAGAGTTGAAGGCCGTCCAGGATAGGTTCCTTGACTGGTTTCTTGTGCCCAAGGAAAACAGGAGATATGCATAGAATAGGACTCTGAACTTCAATGTAACTTGTAATCATCTTGTCCTTATTATCAATGAAAATATCATATCTTCTCTGTTCAAAAGACAACCTCTTGTTGTCTTAATTGTTTGCCTGATAAGATTTATTCTAAGGTCTTGTCCTTTACTGTTTTCATGCTTAAGTCTTATGTTTTGATCAGTTCTGGTAGTGTTTTAACTTCATCAAAAAGGGGGAAATTGTTAGGATAAAAGTTGTATAGTTTTGATGAGTTAAAACAAACCAGAAGATGTAATAGGACCATCTGGACCTGTTAGCCAGATGATGATCTAAATTAGGACTTAGTCTAGGGGGAACTGCCAGACCAGAAGACTTCACCAGAAGAGTCACCAGAAGACCGCACCAGAGGACTTCACCAGAGGACTCCACCAGAAGACTTCACCAGATGAGATCTGACCAGAGGCAGAGGACCTTCCCCAGACCAGACGAGTCCGGACCAGACGAGTCTGGTAGAACAAAAGATGCTTAGTTTGATCCCCTGTTTCTATCGAGTATTCTGGTTGTTCACCAGATCAGGACTAGAAGACACCGAGGTTGCCTGGTGTCTGGTCTTGCCTTCTCTGGAGAGAATCAGAGTTTGGCAAATGAAGCATTTGACTGTTGGTGATTCATCAAGTCAACAAGATCAGGATTGGAAAGTATTTTGAAGATAATCAATCCAAAGAATCCCACCAACCCAATCAATCAATTAGGGAATTGATTGATTGAAGCTTCCCTAAATAGAGGATCTGATTGGATTAGCTCTCCAATGACTATTTCCTAATCCCCTCTATAAATACAAGAGTGCAGTTCAAGAAAAAGCTCTAGAGAGAGACCCTACGCGCATAAGTCACAATCCAAGCTTTTGATAATCACTCTTAGCACTCTTCTTGTTCTTATTATATATCTACTCTTAAGGAGTTGTTAGACCTCAACCTGTTCATCTACAAGATAAGGTTGAAGGCTGTTGTTCTTTAGATCGAAGTTAGATCTAAAGAGTTTGTAAGAAGGAACTGGTACTTCTCAATTCCAGTGAGTAAGTTGGCTGTTGGTTGGATAGTGAGACCCCTTTGATCAAGGGAGAGTGGACGTAGGATATTCAGATCCGAACCACTATATATCCGGTGTTATTTATTGCTTTCATTTACTTATTCTCTTATTGGTTTTGTGCTCTTGTAAAAAGAATTTGTCTAAGACATTCAACTTAAGCTTCCGCAATTTATCAACCTAGTGGGACCAACAAAGGTTGAGGGTGAAAGCACTCAAGCGAGCAAAGAGCTTGAAGAGGAAGGCATTGAGAAGGTTGAGAGAGTTCCTAAGTGGAAGAAGGCAAGGGAAGCAAGGGAGAAAGTGAAAGAGACCGAGAGAGATGAATGGGGGGTACCCAAATCTATGATACCCGTTCCATATCCACAACGCTTCATGAAAAAGAAGCTTGATGAGAAATTCGCTAAATTCCTTGATGTGTTTAAACAATTGCATATTAACATTCCTTTTTATGATGCCTTGGAACAGATGCCCAACTATGCAAAGTTTCTGAAGGACTTGATCGCAAAAAGACGGCGAGTGGATGAGCCGAAGTTAGTGCAATTGAACCATGAGGTGAGTGCATTAGTTCACAAGGCGCTTCCTCCAAAGCTGAAGGATCCCGGGAGCTTTACCATCTTATGTGACATTGGAAACGGGATCAAGAAAAGAGCGCTATGTGATCTCGGGGCGAGCATTAATTTGATGCCTCTTTCGTTGTTCAAGAAGTTAGAGGTGGGATAACTTCAACCCACAATGATGATGCTTCAACTAGCCGACCGGTCTATTACGAGACCTCAAGGTGTGGTTGAAGACGTCCTCGTGAGAGTTGGAGATCACATTTTTCCAGCCGATTTCGTGGTCCTAGAGATGGAGGAAGATGAGCACGTGCCCCTGATCTTGGGAAGACCGTTCTTAGCTACGGCGGGGATGGTGCTAGACGTGGGAAATTGGACGATTACGTTGAAGGTTGATGATCAAGAAGTGAAGATTTCCCCATATGAAGCCATGAAGCACCCGAAGGAGGATGAGAGTTTGTATTGCATGGATGCAATTGATCCTCGTGTTGAAGACACACCTCCTATCTCTAATCTTTCTCATGTTCAAGATTTCATTAATCCTTCACTTAATGAGTTAACCCATGAGCATTATGATCTGACTTATTTTGATAGGGATAAAGGGAAGAAGTTGAAGGATGAAGAAGTGAAAAGTGTGGACGTGATCCAGTTGGAAGGGAAAGGAGGAGTTAAGAAGAAAAAGTCCAAATTCAAGAACCTGTTTGGTAAGACTCCTCCAGATAAAGGTGAGAAGGAGTTGAGACCCATAGCACTTGGGGATGAGAAGGAAGCAAAGGAGTTCATGATGGTGGGGCATCAAGGAAAGACATGCAACCACCACTCTTATGAGAGTAAGAGAGGTAATTTTGAGTATGATGTCCCATAAGCTCCTTTGAGCTCGGTCCGACATGAGGACCTTAAAAATAGCGCTGAATGAGAGGCAACCCATTTTTATTTGCTTTTGAGTGTTTTTAGTTATTTGAGTTTTATGTTATTAGGGTGTTGTTGAATCGTAAGTTTAACCTCGTACTTGAGAGTTTATTTTGTAGGCTTGTCTCGAGATAATAGAGGAATCATGGAGTACTCGAAAGGGAGGAACTCAAGCAAGGGAGTGTGCAACGTTGTTGAGAGAAACTAAATTGTTTGGTTGAGGTAACCCACAACCCCAAACTTAGACCTATTCGCAAGGTCGAAGTTTGGGGGGGTGAAATTTTTTATTTTTCTTGTTACATTGCACCGGAGCACCCCTTATCTTTGAGTGTGTTTGGATATTTGAGCCTTGAGATGCCCCTTGGGGTGATTTTGATCTGATTCGCTGCTCCATATTTTATGCCTATCAATCATCTTATGCTTGTTGATTGCTATCTTTGAGTATGATTTGATGAGTAGAGTTGAGTTGTGGGAGTGAGTTAGGAATTTTATTGTGTGAGTGTTTGAGTTAGAGTGGATTTGAGAGAGAACTAGTATGCTTGCAAGTTTTTATTTGGAGTGCTTGTGTGATGAGAATGAGAATTCACCAGGACTAGCATGGATGTGAAAGCCTTGAGATTTGAGCCTTATGAGATTTTGATGCATGAATTAATCTCTTCGTTTGTGAGAGGATCGTCACCTTAGAGGATGCTAGAACTTGTGTGTGCTCTTGCTTCTAGATTGTGTCTAGTTGATATGCTGAATGTGATATTAGGCCATCTTTTATTTGAATGAGTCACTTAGCCAAAAAATTTCCTTACCATTGACATTTGTCCCTTGTTAGCCCCTTTGAGCCTTAAGCCTATTTCATTGGTTAGCACATTTAAACACTATTCCAAGTTCCTAAGCCTTTTTGCCCCAATTTGAGTGGAGAATAGGAGAAGTGTTAATGTGAAGGGATTGGGTTGAGTTGAAAAAGGAAAATGTTGTTTGTTGAGTGAGTATGAGAAGAAGGTGTGATAAAGTTTTGAGTTGTGGGAAAAAGAAAAAAAAATTGGGAATGAGCAAAAAAAGAAAAAACGAGCTCATGTGTTTGTGCGAAAAAGAGAAAAAAAAAGTGATTGAAAAAAAAAAGTGAAAGGAGTTAGAAAGAAAAAAAAATTGAAGTATTGAGAGTATGGAATTGAAAGGGTGTTGATTGAAAATGTTTGAAGTATTCTGTTCCTAATCTCGAAGTGCCAAAGTTTGAGTTTCTATTCTCCATTCACTTGAGTCACTTACCCTATATTGTTATCCCACCTGTCCAAAGAGCCTACATTACAACCTTGAGAAAAGTCCTTTTTGATTCGGCATTGATTTCTAGAGTATGGTCGGAGTTGAGAGTATGTGTATGGTCGGAGTTGAGTACACATCCATATTTGATTTTGGTGATTCTCGCTGTTGTTGCATGAGTATTATGAGGGAAGATGAGTGAGTATACATGTGATTGATCTTTGAAGCTCGAGTTCATTTGCTTGCATGATTTGATTCTTTGACTCATTCCTAACAATTTCACTTAACTTGTTATTTCATTGCTTGAGGACAAGCAATCTTGTAAGTTTGGGGGGGTTGATTAGGCGTGAAATTGTCATGATTCGTCACTCGAAATGCCCTAATTCTGGCCGATTTTGTCGAGTATTTGGAGTCAATTGAGCATTATTTCTATACATTGATGAATTTGTCTCTTTAATGCTCGTAGGTGAATCGAGGGTGAAGAACGGAGTTCGTAGGACTTTGAATCGACTTAAACGGATGCCCGGATTAGAAGATATCGAAGGAATACGATTGGTGTTAGTGTTGAAGAAGAAAAGTACTAATTGGAGCAATTTTGGGAGTCATTCGAGTGGACCACTCGAGCACTAGCGCTCGAGCACGTTTCTCGAGTGCCCAAAACTTACAGAAAAATTCGAGCATTCGAGCAGCTCGAGCGTCACCGCTCTAGCGTGTTGCTCGAGCGCCCTAAAACTTGCAGAGGAATCCGAGCGCTCGACCAGCTCGAGGGCCACCGCTCGAGCACTTTCACCATTCGAGCTCCACGCTCGAGCGCCACCGCTCGAGCGGGTCTGCTCGAGCGCCTTCATGTTTTGTGCTTTAAAAGTCATTTTTCGGCCCAAGAGTTCACGATTCAGCCCGTTGCTTATATATACTCGTCTCAAGCTCATTTTTGGAAGATACCACTTACCATCATTAGATTCAAGAGCATTTTAGAGAGTTAATTTTTGGAGAAGAAGGAACGAGCAAGTTTACTTTACGTTTTTGAGGTTTTCTTACGAATTCACGACACGATTTTACTTTTTTTTAGTTTAGTTTCTTCATATCTTTGTTCTTGAACACGTTGAGACTTCGTTTTATTGAATTAATTTTAGTTTATTCCTTCATATATTGAAACCCTAGTTTATGATTTATCCTTTCTTCGTTATAATCATCATGTTCATATTCGTTACTTCTTCAATTGTTCTTGTTTACGTAAAACCCATGTCTAGCTAAAACCCTTGCATGCTTGGGATAGGATGAACTCGTAGAAGTAGGTTGTGGGTACGTAATTAGGATAATTCGTGACGTTAGGTTTTAATTCTCTTGATTAATGAATTCTTAAAATCAATCTTAACTTTGCCTTTGAATTTTGTTCGAAAAGTGTTAGAGAGAGGACGACTGTATCACTCTTTAACAACGAGTAGACCTAACGAGAGGGTTTAGAAAAGGTTAATTCATCTACCAGTTTAGCGAAGGAGGACGACCGCATCACCTTAGTTAAATTAGGGACTCATTAATTAAGCACAATTTATTAACTTGTTAGTGGATTAGTGAAGTCGTTTGTTAGGATAAAGTATTAGGGTTTAAAATCTTGAGCTTTCATCTTGCATTCTTTTACTTAGGTTAATTCTTGTGCGTCACGATTATTTTGATTATGTACCTGCTCCGTTAGTATACGTAGGGATTCCTGTCCTGAGCATCATCATCTCTCATTTGAAAACAACCCTTCGATTCTTAGTTTAATTTTGCTTTTTGCATTCCTAGGATAATTTTAGTCTTTTAATTAATCTTTCAAAAAACCCAAAAACATTACACTCATATTAGCTACGACGCGTAGATCTTCAGGGATCTGTTCGCATACACTCCATCTCGTGGGTTCGATATACTTGGTCATTATACTTACTTATACTACAGTGAACTCGTACGCTTGCGAGGAATCTACTAGTAGAAGTTAGTATATTCACTTCAAGTCAGTCGTATAGAAGAAAGGTGTGTATTTTCACCTCAAATGCAGAACCAAGCCAATTGATTTTGGAGTTAGGGTGAATTCAAAGGAGAGTGATAAAATTAATCATCCCATTGTGCAAGCTAATCCTTGCTCGTCGAAGTCTAACCCGACGGGGAAGAAGCGGATTCCTAAGGTGGCCAGCGGGTCGGGTTGCTTGGGGAATTTTATGCCCCAAGCCCATAAAAGCTCTTTAGTTGCATCAGGTTCACGCCAGAGGAAGAGAGGGAGACCCTCGAAGAAGGACTTGAAGAAGGCGGAAAAGGCACAGTTGAAGGAGTTCCTATCGGATTTGGCTTCGCCAAGTGAGCAGACGAGAGACTCTAGTAGACCCAGCAAGGAAGTGCAGTGTCGCAAAAAGAAGGGGGCCCCATTTCGTCTAGAGAAGGCCGATAAAGCGAGTGAAGAAGGGGAGGAAAGGCAACAGGTGATAAAATTAGGGCATTCGTTGGGTTTAAGCATCGAGAATGAGAGGACCCCACAAGTGGGTGCTCTCAAATGAAATGCAGTGTACAGGTTGATGGAAAGGGGACTACCAAAAAGGTGTATCAATGAAGTTCCTTACTTACAACATACGGGGGCTGGGGAGCATAGCTAAGGCGACGGAGACCAGAGATTTAACCAAAAGTCAAGGTATTCACTTCTACTGTATTCAAGAGTCGAAACTTGAAGTAGTCGATGAATTCATCTGTAGATCAATTTGGGGAGTAGGAAACTTTGGGTGGTGCTTTAGAGAATCTTTGGGTAGATCAGGGGGTATTATCTCTATCTGGAACTCGGATGTTTTTTCGGTTAGGAGTTGCTGGCATATGAGCGGAGCAGTGGTGGTAAATGGTACGTGGGGTATCAAAAAAATAGATTGTTGTTTAATAAATGTATATGCCCCTTATTTGTTGAATGATAAAATTGAGTTGTGGGATCGTCTGCTCATGGTGATTTCTCAAAATCAGAATTGTTGTTTGTGTGTCTCTGGTGATTTTAATTCAATTCGTAGGGAGTCTGAGAGAGTCGGCAGAAGAGGGGTGTTCTGTAGATTGGATATCCGTTCTTTTGACAATTTTCTGAGGGACTCTAACCTCATTGATATACCTTTGCACGGGAGGTCCTATACTTGGTACAGAGCGGACGGAACATGCAAAAGTAGGTTGGATAGAATTTTGGTGAATAATTTATGGTTATCAGTTTGGCCGAGCACGACTCAAAAAGGCATGAGACGATCTATATCGGATCATTGTCCTCTTCACTTAGAGGTGGAGGGCAGAAACTGGGGCCCCAAACTGTTTAAATTCGTGAATGCTTGGATGTCTCACGCGGGCTTTAGAGAGAAAGTCGAGGAGAGCTGGAAGAGACAGGTTATTCGAGGATGGAAAGGGTTTATACTCAAAGAAAAATTTAAACGTCTCAAGAAAGATCTAAAAGAGTAAAGCAAAGATTCATTTGGCTTGATGGGGAAAAGGATCGAAAAGAGGAAGTCAGAAATCTTCAAGCTGGATATGTTAGATGATACGATGGGATTGTCGGATGAGGAGATAATTAAGAGAAATGAGGAAAGAGCTAAGCTGCTGATTGATATCCGGTGTAAGAACAATTTGTTACAACAGAAGGCGAGATGTAAGTGGTTAAGGGAAGGAGATGCTAACACTAGTTTTTTCCATAAGCTAATAAATAGGAGGCAGAAAAGAAATGAGATGGTGGGGCTGTTTGTGGATGGCATCTGGAGAGAGGAAGTGCAGGAGGTAAAACAGGGAGTCTTCGATTTTTTTCGGACGCATTTTTTTAGGGAGGATATTAATAGACCGGTCCCAGGGGAGAATTTTTCCTCGAAGAGGATCTCGAATGCTGAAAACAGTGTGTTAATTGCTCCATTTACTGAGGAAGAAGCTCTTGAAGCTCTCAAGGATTGTGAAAGTTCGAAGAGTCCGGGGCCTGATGGGTTTAACTTCGCTTTTATCAAGAAGTTTTGGGAAATTCTAAAGGACGACTTTATGAGTTTCTTGACAAAATTTCATGCTAACGGGAGGTTAACCAAAGGGCTTAATTCTTCCTTTATTGTACTTATCCCCAAGAAGGAAGATGCCTCAGATTTAAATGAATTCAGACCAATTTCTCTTGTGAGAGGCTCTTACAAGTTACTGGCGAAGATTCTGTCTAGGAGATTAAGTAAGGTGTTGGGCTCTATCATTTCTGATCAACAGGCAACGTTTGTAGGAGAAAGGTAAATTCTCGACTCGGTAGTAATTCTAAATTAAGCAATTGAGGATGCTAGGAAGAGGAAGAAGGATAGCATTCTGTTTAAGATCGATTTTGCAAAGGCCTACGATTCAGTCGATTGGGGTTATTTGGAGGCGATCATGAGATGTTTTAACTTCGATTCTAAGTGGATTAACTGGATTATGGAGTGTGTAAGGACAACATCCGCGTCGATTTTGGTGAATGGCAGCCCGACCAATTCTTTTAAATTGGAGAGAGGGTTAAGGCAGGGGGATCCGTTATCCCCGTTCTTGTTCCTGTTAGCGGCAGAAGGCATTTCGATTTTAATGAACAAGGTTGTGGAGGGGAATCTGTTCGATCCTTTACATGCAGGGGGTAAGAAGGTGGAGTTATCTCATTTGCAGTTTGCTGACGACACAATTTTTCTGGGCAAAGCGACTTTGGCAAAGGCAAGGTTCTTAAAGGAGTTCTTGGTGCTGGTTGAGTGGCTTTCGGGGTTAAAAATTAACAGCCCAAGTGGTGCTGGGCTTAATGTGAATGAGTCGTGTCTCGGGGAAATGGCTACTATCCTGAGTTGTCAAAAGGGTTCGATTTCGTTCGTGTACCTGGGGGTAAAAGTGGGCTGTTCACATAGAAATAGGCTGGATTGGGAATATGTGATTCATAAAATCAAGAACAGGTTGAAAAAATGGGAGGGATTGAAAATCTCCATCGGGGGGAGACTCACTCTAGTTAACGATGTGCTATCTGCGATACCTGTCTACTTTTTGTCCACCTTCCGGATTCCTAAAAATGCCCTTTGTGAAATTGTGAAACTGCAACGAAACTTTTTGTGGGGGGGGGGGGGAGTGAAAGTGAGAAAAAATAGCATGGTTGAAATGGTAAACCATTTATAAACCGAAACAGTTCGGGGGGCTGGGGGTAAAGGACTTAGATTGTTTTAACAAATCTCTTCTCGGAAAATGGGTCTGGAGATTTTACAATGAGAGAGAGGGTCTGTGGGTGAGAGTTGTGGAGTCTCGTTGGGGGGTAGAGTGGGGAAGAGGTCTTAGTTCAGGGGATGTTAGGGGAGGGAAACGCCCAAGTGGTTGGTGGAGAGAGGTCTTAAAAGCGGTAGGTGTCGAGGGTAATGAGAGGTTTTTTAATAACTTGAAGAAGGTTGTGGGAAACGGGAGGAGAACTTGGTTCCGGGACGAGGCGTGGGTTGGGGAGGTGTCACTTAGGGTACGTTTTCTGAGGTTGATTCAGTTAGCTAGGGATAAAAATGTTAGGATTAGTGAGCTAGGTCGTTGGAGGGGGGAGAAGTGGTACTGGGAGTGGGATTGGAGGAGGGAGTTGTTTGATAGGGAAAGAATTTATGTTAATGAGTTGTTAAATGTTGTAAACAGGCAAAAATTGTTTAGGGATGAAGAAGACAAGTGGAGCTGGGCTTTGAAGCTGAACGTCGTCTATACGGCAAAAAAGACGTATGATTGGCTGTTTTGGAGGCAATTTCCAGGAAGTCATGAAGATCAGGAGTTGTTTTCAATTCTGTGGAACAAATGGGCCCCTCTAAAAGTGAAGATACATGCGTGGAGAATGATACAAGGTAGATTGCCGACCGTCTCGGAGCTTAAGAAGAGAAATATCATCCCAATTGATTCGGATTTGAAATGTGCGTTTTGCAAAGAGAATGAGGAAACAGTTAGTCACATTATGTTCGAATGTTCTCTCTCCTATAACGCGTGGATGAAATGCTGTGAGTAGGTGGGGGTGAAAACTGTTTTAAATGCTAACCCTGCATTGAATCTCATGCATTTTAGTACACTCGTTAGGGGTGGAAAGGAGAAAGAGTTACTCTGTAGCATTTGGGAATGCATGACTTGGCTTTTGTGGAAAGAAAGGAATAACGCCATCTTCCGTGATATTAAATTCTCTGAAGAGAGGGTGATAGAGGAGCTTAAATCTCGCATTTGGAGCTGGATGTGGATGAATAGGCTGAGCCTCAATGGTATTAGCCTTAAGAGATTGGCTAGAAGGACTAGGCTGTTTCTGGGAGAGGTAGTATATTTGTTTACTTGTTAAGAGTAGTCTGCTATAGTTGGTTTTCTTTACTGCTGAACACGGTTATGCTTGTAAAGTTGGTATTGCTTATACCTCTTTGCCTAAAGCAATAAAAATTTCGCTTTAAAAAAAAAAACTAGATTTCAATATGTACTATGTAAAATTGACTGATTGATACCTCAACTCAATTTTTATCTATTTTTCCGATCAGACATTTTTTTTTTTCACAAGGTTATATTTGTCCTTATATAGATTAATAATTGTGAACAAATATTTAAAAATTGTTAACAAATATTTAATTTCTAACAACTTGAATAATAAAGCCCCAAATTATAAGAATCAATCCCTAATTCAGATAATTAACCATAGCGGACAGCGACAATGTCCATTGAAGGGATTGTAGTTGACGAGGAGGACTCCGACGTCTTATGGCCGGATTCCAGACTTCTCGAAGAACTTATTGACTTGAAGCGAATATACCAGCTTTCTACTAGTAGCTTCCCCGCGAGAGTACGGGTTCACTGTAGTATGGGCAAGTATAGGAACCAAGTATTATCGAACACAAGGGAAGGTGTGTATGCAAATAGATCCCTGAAGATCTACGCGTCGTAGTTAATATGAGTGCAATGTTTTTGTGGTTTTTTTGGAAAGATTAATTAAAACTAAAATAAACTAAGTAAACTAAAGTACTAAAGAAGACGAATTAACTAACGGTTGTGTTCTAATGAGAGATGGTGATGCTTAGGATTGGAATCCCAACGTATACTCACGGAGCAGGTACATAATCAAAATAACTGTGACACACAAGAGATAACCTAAGTCTAAGAATGCAAGGTGAAAGCTCAAGATTCTAAACCCTAATACTTTACCCTAACACTCGACTTCACGAATCTACTAACAAGTTACTAGATTGTGCTTAATTAATGAGACCCTAATTTAACTAAGGTGATGCGGTCGTCCTCCTTCGCTAAACCGGTAGATGAATTAACCTTTCCTAAACTCTCTCGTTAAGTCTACTCGTTGTTAAAGAGTGATACGGCCGTCCTCTCTCTAACACCTTTCGAACGAAATTCAAGAGCTAAGTCGAGATTAATTTTAAGAATTCATTAACCAAGAGAATTAAAACCTAACGTCACAAGTTACTCTAATTACGTACCCACAACCTACTTCTATGAGTTCATCCTACCCTAAGCATGCAAGGGTTTTAGCCGGACATAGCGTTAACAAACATAAAAGAAATAGAAGAAACAACGAACATGCACATAATGAATTGAACGCAGAAAATAAGAAACATGAACTAGGGTTTTAAAAGAAAATAAATACTCAGAACTGAAATTTAATTAATTAAAATGAAGTTTCAAAGCGTTCAAAGAAATCAAACTACTGAAGAGAAACTAATAAACGAAAAGAAACTAAGAATTCGTATGCAAAACCTCAACAAAACGTAAATAAAGCTTGCTCCTCTCCTTCCTCTCTAAAAACTAAGACTAAAGTGATTTCTAAAGTTTTGGGATCCCTCAAAACGTGTTTGGAAGAGGTATATATAGGCAACGGGTCGAAACGGGATCTCATGGGCCAAAATTCCGTCGAGCTCGAGTAGAGGTCTTGTAAAAGTACTCGAGCAATGCAAGCTCGAGTGTCAAATTTGTACAGAACGTGAAAAGTACTCGAGCCCCTTAGCTCGAGTAGTGCTACTCGATCGGACCTTGCTCGAGTAGTCTACTCGAGTGCCTGCGTACTTGCTACTCGACCGGCTTCTGCTCGAGTTCACTACTCGAGTGCCTGAGTATTGGTTACTCGACCAAAGCTGGCTCGAGTGCACTACTCGAGTGCCTGAGTAGTGTCTACTCGAGCACTTTCATCTTGAGTGCTTCAATGACACTTTTGCTCGCTCGAACTAATACTTCTCGTATTTCTTCCATATCTTCTCATCTGGGTATCCGTTTGAGTCGATTCGAAGTCCTACGAACTCCTCTTTTTGCCCTCTATCCATCTATAAGCATCAAAGACACAAATTTGTTAGTTTGAGAAAATAATACTCAGATGACTCTAAATACTTATATGAATTCATCAAAACAAGGGCATTTCGAGCGACGAATCATATGACAATTTCACGCCTAATCAACCCCCCAAACTTACCATGTTGCTTGTCCTCAAGCAACGAAATAATAAGTTAAGTGAAATTGTTAGGAATGAGTCAAGGAATCCAATCATGCAAGTACATAAATTCGATCTTCAAAGATGCATCACAAGTATACTCACTCACCTTCCTTCATCATATTCATGTAACAACAACAAGAAATACCAAAATCCAACATGGATGTGCACTCAACGATGTGTTTCTCTCCCTCACAAGTGTATAAAAATGATCAAGGAACTCACTCAAACAATCAATCACACAAATTGGCAGCCATAGGCTTGTAAGTGCTCTTAACTTCGACCGTACTCTAGAAATCAATGCCGAATCAAAAAGGACTTTTCTCAAGGTTGTAATGTAGGCTCTTTGGACAGGTGGGATAACAATATGGGTAAGTGACTTAAGTGAATGGAGAATATAAAGTCAAACTTTGGCACTTCGAGATTAGGAACAGACTATTTCAAACATTTTCAATCAACACCCTTTCAATTCCATACTCTCAACATCTCAAATTTTTTTTTCTAACTCTTTTCACTTTTTTCAATCACTTCACTTTTTTTTTTTTTTTGCTCATTCTCAATTTTTTCTCTTTTTCCCACAACTCAAAACTTCATCACACCTTCTTCTCATCTTCACTCAACAAACAACCTTTTCCTTTTTCAACTCAATTCACACCCTTCATATTCACACTTTCCTATTCTCCACTCAAATTGGGACAAAAGGCTTAGGAATTGGAATAGTGTTCATATGTGCTAGCAAATAAAATAGGCTTTAGGCTCAAAGGGCTAACAAGGGGTCAATGTCATTGGTAAGGAAAATTTTGGCTAAGTGACTCAATTAAATCAAAGATGGCCTAAGATCACATTCGGTATATCAAACTAGACACAATCAAGAAGCAAGAGCACACACAAGTACTAGCATCCTCTAAGGTGACGATCCACTCACAAACGAAGAGATTCATTCATATATCGAAATCTCATAAGGTTCAAGTCTCACGGCTTTCACATCCATGCTAGTTCTAGTGAATTCTCACTCTCATCACACAAGTATTCAAAAGAAAAGTTCACAAGCATACACGTTCTTCCTCAAATCCACTCTAGCTCAAACACTCACACAAAAGAATTTCTAACTCACCCTTACAACTCACTCTACTCATCAAATCATACTCAAAGATAGCAATCAACAAACATAAGATGATTGATAGGCATGAAATATGCAATAGCGAGTCAAATCAAAATCACCCCAAGGAGTATCTCAACAAACCAATAATCAATCAAACTCAACTCAAAGATAAGGGCGTGCATGCATGTGCAATGTAATCATAAAACAAATAAAAAACTCCACCCCCCCAAACTTCGACCTTGCTAGAGGTCTAAGTTTGGGGTTGTGGGTTACCTCAACCAAATAATTCAATTTCTCTTCATCAACTTGGCACACTCCCTTGCTTGAGTTGGTCCCTTCAATCTGAATAACTCCATGATACCTTTACTCCTTTAGAGACAAGCCTACAAGCAACTCACTCAAATACGAGGTTAAACATACGACTCAAAACAACACCCTAATAACATAATAAGACACTAAAAACAAATAAAAACAAATAAAAATGGGTTGCCTCCCATTCAGCGCTATTTTTAAGGTCCTCATGCCGGACCAAGCTCAAAGGAGCTTAAGGAACATCATACTCAAATTTACCTCCCTTACTCTCATAAGAGTGGTGTTTGAACTCCTTTCCTTGATGTCCCACCATCATGCGTTCCTTTGCTTCCTTCCCCACCTCAAGTGGTATAGGTCTCAACTCCTTCTCACCTTTATCTGGAGGAGTCTTACTCAACAACTTCTTGAATTTGGACTTCTTATTCTTAACTCCTCTTTTCCCCTCTAACTGGACCACGTCCACTTTCTTCACCTCTTCATCCTTCAACTTCTTCACTTTATCCCTATCAAAATAATCAAGATCATAATGCTCATGGGTTAAATAATCAAGTGAAGGACTAACAAAATCATGAATATGAGAAGGATTAGGGATAGGAGGTGTGTCTTCAACACTAGGATCAATGGCATCCATGCAATACAAACTCTCATCCTCCTTCGGGTGCTTCATGGCTTCATATAGAGAGATCTTCACTTCTTGATCATCAACCTTCAATGTAATCTTCCCATTTGCCACGTCTAGCACCATCCCCGCTGTAGCTAAGAACGGTCTTCCCAAGATCAGGGGCACGTGCTCATCTTCCTCCATCTCTAGCACTACAAAGTCGGCTGGAAAAATGTGATCTCCAACTCTCACGAGGACGTCTTCAACCACACCTTGAGGTCGAGTGATAGACCGGTCGGCAAGTTGAAGCGTCATCATTGTGGGTTGAAGTTCACCACCTTCCAACTTCTTGAAAAGCGATAGGGGCATGAGATTGATGCTCGCCCCGAGGTCGCACAATGCTCCGTTCTTGATCCCGTTCCCAATGTCACATAAGATCGTGAAGCTCCCGGGATCCTTCAGCTTCGGTGGAAGCGCCTTGTGCACTAGTACACTCACTTCGTGGTTCAACTGCACCAACTTCGGCTCATCCACTCGCCGTCTTTTCGCGATCAAATCCTTCAGAAACTTTGCATAATGCGGCATCTGTTCCAAAGCATCACAAAAAGGAATATTAATATGCAATTGCTTAAAAACTTCAAGGAATTTTGCAAATTTTTCATCAAGCTTCTTTTTCATGAAGCGCTGTGGATATGAGACGGGTATCACCGATTTGGGTACCCCCCATTCATCTCTTTCTGTTTCTTTCACTTTATCCCTTGCTTCCTTTGCCTTTTTCCACTTAGGAACTCTCTCAACCTCCTCACTTTCCTTGCCCTTCTGGGACTTATCCATATCTTCATGCTTCTCAATCCCTTCACTTTCAACTTTCTTCTCCTCAGTCTCAACTTCCCCTTGGGGCATCTCAGAATCAGCAGGCATCTGAGGACCTTCATAGTTGGTTCCACTTCTAAGCTGGATCGCCTTGCAATGCTCTTTCGGGTTCCCCTCAGGCATGGAAGGATACTTACCCGGCTCTCTATTCAACGACTTTGCAATCTGGCTCATCTGGAACTCTATAGAAGTGAACCGCCTATTGTTCTCTTGTTGAGTTCTAGTCCACTCAACGTTCATCTTCTGGAGCTCTTGATCACGATGATCACCCTTCTTATGCAACTCCTTCACATCGTACTCCAAGGATGACAACCGCTTACTTCCTTCCTCCACCTTCTGAAGGATCGCTCTCAACATCTCCTCGGTTGATGCACCGCCTTCTCCACCAAGAGGTTTAGACCCCGGATCAACACCTGCGGGAACAGTAACACCAGCTTTTGGGTTAGCATATGAAAAATTCTCATTTTTCCTCCATGTGTTTTGAGGAGGCTGCTGGCATCCTTGAAATCCTTGTGTGTTCCTCCATTGATTTTGAGGTAGCTGAGGGCCTGGAGGTACAAATAGTTGGCCATAAGAAGGCCTTCCATACTGATTTCCACCTTGGTAGCCATTCTGATTGTAATACGGACCTCCCATGTAATTGGCTACCTCTTGCTGTCCACTTGGCTGGTCTACTCTCTCATTCTCTACTGCATGCTCTCCAACCAAATTCTTCCCCAACTCGAGGTTGTTGATATTCTCCATCATGGCTATCAACAGCCTTCTCGTTCCTTCACCTTCTTCAACCTGATGCACTCTCTAAAAATCTGCATCCACACCCCAAGTACCGGCATTCGTGACAATGTTGTCCACGATCTCTCTACACCTCTCCATGCCTTGATTCAGGAACGCTCCTCTCGCATAGGCGTCTAAATGGTCTTGCCCCGCCTTGTTGGCACCACTATAGAAGAATGCCATAATGTCTCCCTCGTTGTACCCGTGCTGCGGGCACTCTATCAGCATGTTTGAGTATCTCTCCCACGCTTGGCGTAAATCCTCTCCAGACTTCTGGCGAAAGGACGAGATCTCAATTCTAGCCTTGATTGTCCTAGATGGAGGGTAGAATCGCTCGAGGAACAGACGCTCGAGCTCGGCCCAAGTGGTAATACCTCCCCGCGGGAGTGTATTATCGTACCACTCTTTGGCTATTCCCATCAATGAGAATGGGAACAGCCTAAGCCTCTTGGCATCTTCAGACATGCCATTGTAATTGAATGTGGAGGCTATCATGAGAAAGCTCCTCAGATGTGTATGAGGATTCTCCTTCCCGATCACCCCCTTGAACTGATTCTCGGTCAGCAACTTTAAAATCCCCGGGGAAATCGAGAAGTTGTTCGCCTCAACAAGAGGCAACGCCACTCCATCATAGTACCGCTGTGGCTGCGCTGCAAACCTCCCTCGAATAGCCATATTGTGATCTACGTTCTGAGGAACGTGTTGAGGATTAGCAGCAGGTATTGGTACTTGTTGGGGTGGTGGTGGGTAAACAGGTGGTTGATTATAGATTGGGGGTGGAGGATACGGGTATGGTGGGTAAGGATAAGGTGGGTATGGGTAATGTTGGTATACTGGGTTGTTGAAAGGGTTATTTGGGTTTTGTGGGTAAGCAGGGTTTTAGTTCTGGCTTTGGGGTTGTGTTTGTGCAGAGTTGATTGTGTCTTGTGGGTTCGGGTGTGGGCTCTCAGTTCCCCCTATGGGTATCTGCTGATTACTGATGTTTGCATTGGCAGCCTCTGCCCGTTCCACAAGAGCAGTATAGTCTGCAGCTATTTTGTCTAACTCCCCAAGTTCATCAGAAATCTTGTCTTTGTTTCCCGCGGCAGTAGTCATTCTTCTCAAGAAGGCTCGGTTCCTTCTGGCTATTGTCTCAGGATCTGCAGGTAACCTCTCTTCGCTCGTATTGCCTTGTGAGCGTGTTTTCATAAACCTAACACACTAGCAGAAAGATCAAAACGCAACTGCCGAATAAATAAAAATAAAAATAAAACAGAAAAGAAAGCACTCACTACTAACTACTAAGCTATCGACAAGTCCTATTCAAAGAGCATATAACGCCATCCCCGGCAACGGCGCCATTGACTTGAAGCTAATATACCAACTTTCTACTAGTAGCTTCCCCGCGAGAGTACGGGTTCACTGTAGTATGGGCAAGTATAGGGACCAAGTATTATCGAACCCAAGGGAAGGTGTGTATGCAAATAGATCCCTGAAGATCTACGCGTCGTAGTTAATATGAGTGCAATGTTTTTGTGGTTTTCTTGGAAAGATTAATTAAAACTAAAATAAACTAAGTAAACTAAAGTACTAAAGAAGACGAATTAACTAACGGTTGTGTTCTAATGAGAGATGGTGATGCTTAGGATTGGAATCCCTACGTATACTCACGGAGCAGGTACATAATCAAAATAACTGTGACACAGAATAGATAACCTAAGTCTAAGAATGCAAGGTGAAAGCTCAAGATTCTAAACCCTAATACTTTACCCTAACACTCGACTTCACGAATCTACTAACAAGTTACTAGATTGTGCTTAATTAATGAGACCCTAATTTAACTAAGGTGATGCGGTCGTCCTCCTTCGCTAAACCAGTAGATGAATTAACCTTTCCTAAACTCTCTCGTTAAGTCTACTCGTTGTTAAAGAGTGATACGGTCGTCCTCTCTCTAACACCTTTCGAACGAAATTCAAGAGCTAAGTCGAGATTAATTTTAAGAATTCATGAACCAAGAGAATTAAAACCTAACGTCACAAGTTACTCTAATTACGTACCCACAACCTACTTCTACGAGTTCATCCTACCCTAAGCATGCAAGGGTTTTAGCCGGACATAGCGTTAACAAACATAAAAGAAATAGAAGAAACAACGAACATGCACATAATGAATTGAACGCAGAAAATAAGAAACATGAACTAGGGTTTTAAAAGAAAATAAATACTCTGAACTAAAATTTAATTAATTAAAACGAAGTTTCAAAGCGTTCAAAGAAATCAAACTACCGAAGAGAAACTAATAAACGAAAAGAAACTAAGAATTCGTATGCAAAACCTCAACAAAACGTAAATAAAGCTTGCTCCTCTCCTTCCTCTCTAAAAACTAAGACTAAAGTGATTTCTAAAGTTCTGGGATCCCTCAAAACGTGTTTGGAAGAGGTATATATAGGCAACGGGTCGAAACGGGATCTCATGGGCCAAAATTCCGTCGAGCTCGAGTAGAGGTCTAGTAAAAGTACTCGAGCAATGCAAGCTCGAGTGTCAAATTTGTACAGAACGTGAAAAGTACTCGAGCCCCTTAGCTCGAGTAGTGCTACTCGACCGGACCTTGCTCGAGTAGTCTACTCGAGTGCCTGCGTACTTGCTACTCGACCGGCTTCTGCTCGAGTTCACTACTTGAGTGCCTGAGTATTGGTTACTCGACCAAAGCTGGCTCGAGTGCACTACTCGAGTGCCTGAGTAGTGTCTACTCGAGCACTTTCATCTTGAGTGCTTCAATGACATTTTTGCTCGCTCGAACTAATACTTCTCGTATTTCTTCCATATCTTCTCATCCGGGTATCCGTTTGAGTCGATTCGAAGTCCTACGAACTCCTCTTTTTGCCCTCTATCCATCTATAAGCATCAAAGACACAAATTTGTTAGTTTGAGAAAATAATACTCAGATGACTCTAAATACTTATATGAATTCATCAAAACAAGGGCATTTCGAGCGACGAATCATGACAATTTCACGCCTAATCACTCATCTAAGGTGCCGAAGATCACCGTGGATGCTTCAGCGCGGCAATCTTTCATGGTGGCGGTGTTTTCCGGCGATTCCATGAATTTGGGGATGTAGGTTTCATCGCCGATGCCAGAATATCGAGAATTCACTTCTGAAATTTGATGTTGTGTTTGTTGAATTTGCCTGATTTTTTAGCGAGATCTTAGAACTGCTCTTTTGTTATCTGCATGCATGAATTTACGCCATTAATTAGCTTAGATCAAATATCAATTCTAGTTTTTTAGCTGATCAATAAATTAATTTGGACAAAGAATAAAAATCAAGAATTTTTTTCAAATTGGATTATCTCTAATCAGGGAGCAAAACAATTTTTTTTTATCAAAAGTGTTGCTTTCTCTTGATATTTCTTTGAGTCCTTGACTAGTTGTTATTAGAAATAAATGCACTCTAGTACAATTCACAAGCCATAAATGCCAATTAAAACATGAGATTTTCCAAAATCCAAATTCATACAATTGACTATTAAATTGTATTTTAAAGTGTAGGGTCCACATTATCTCTCTCCTCACCTTTTAATAATCAATTTCCATTTCAAAAATTAATTCCCCTCATTTCTCTCTCTCACTATCGTCTCTCTCTCTCTCTCTCTCTCTCAGGGAAAATCCATGGAAGCTCCTATGGAAGAAATCCTTCCACCGACGGAGACCACTGCAAAAATTCCAACTCTACCGCCCCAAATCCGACGGTGCGGTGGTGGTGCCCAGAAGCTCTGATGCTAAAAAATCTGACGAAATCCTTCCCGATCTGCACAAAATCCTTCCCGATAGTAGACGATGGAAGACGAAGCGACGACGGTGCTATCACAGTAGGCCGGAGGCGCTATCACGGCTAGGACCGAAGCGATGTTGTGGCCTCAGATCAGCGCCCGTCCAGTTTCAGATCTTTCACCATCGAAAAGTTTATGGCCTCAAATCGAGCAAACAGATCTGAGTAAGTTTTATTGTAATTCTTTTTTTTTAAAGTGGTGGTGGTGGTGGTGGTGGATATTTGGTCCATATCTTTGACCGGAGGTTGTAGAGTATGTGAGGGGCTTGTAGAGTATGTAAATGAGTTTGGGGAGGGGGAGGGAGAAGGGGGGGGGGTGTCTGTGTGTGCAGGAGGGGAGAGTGGGGAAGGGGGGCCTGTGCATGTGTGTAGGAGGGAGGGGGGAAGGGGTTAGGGGGGGTGGGGAGGGGGCATTTGTGTGCAGGGGGGAAGAGGGAAGGGGTTGGGTGTGTGTGCGCTGTTGGATGTGCTTGTGCGTGTGTTGTTGGGTGTGTGCGTGAGTGTGCTGCTGAGTATGCGTGGGTAGGTGATGTGGGGAAGATGATGAAAATTTTTTAGATGATTTTTTTTTTGGATTAATTGATAACTTTTTTCAATTATACAGATTATAGAATCACTTAAAATGCAGTTTGTTTATAATTTTTGTTATTTTGATTTTCATGCATTCAAATACAAGTAGAATTGAAGATTTTTGGAGTCTCAAACACGAAAAAGACTCTCTATTCATAATATTTTAGCATTTGTTCAAAAAAAATTAGCGATTGTTCAGAATTTTTTATCCGTCTGTACACATTTTTTTAATCATATGTTCATAAATCTTTGGGCAATATGTGCCCAATTTGTGAGAGCGTTTGTTTTTATAATTTTTGTGCGTTTGTAATATAATATTTTTGGAATTTTTTTATATGTAATTATCCAATTAATAATGAAATGAATGATTTTGAATTTGAATTTGAATTTACTTGAATTCTCAAATATTTATATCTATATTCAAAAATTATTTTATACTTGTGTTCATAAAATTTATGTTTATGTTCTAAATTAACAAACAACCGAAAATAACATATATTGATGGTCAAATTTTTACCTCGGGAACTGTGCAAAAGGTGTCAATCAGTCAAAAGTGGGTCAGATTTTGTAAGAATCAAATTTGAACACAACCCCACCAAATTGTATGAACTTGTGGTTTTGGTTAATGATGGGGACCACCAAATTGTATGAATTTGGTTTGTGGGATTTCTTGCCCCCTATTTTGCAATTTAGACTTTAGGATTGTACTAAATGTTAACTACCCTTTGTTATTAAACTTAAATGACTTATTGATTTAGCAACTAGACCTGACATTTAAATTAATAATTAATAAATTGATAAATATAACCTTGTAAGAAAATAGTCTAGCCAGAAAAATTGATAAGAATTTGAGTTGAGGTACAAATCAGTAAATTTTATATAATACGGGTTGCAATTTGATTAAAAAATATAGTACATGTTACAAATTGGAAAAATGTGGGATAATGCAAATTGATATTAGCTCTTTTTTATAATCATTCCTCTTCTATGATACAACCAACAACCTTTTAACTTATTTGTTTACATTTTTAAAAATTAAAACAAATTAACAACACTAAAAATATAACTACCACTAGACAATAATTTATCCCATACATTCAATGAAAATGAGAAAATAGATATTCATTCCCATTGAATAACTCAAAACAAGAAACCCTTAATCATTTGACTAAATATTTGGTATTTGGTGCAGTTAGGTCTCCCCATTCCCCGGGAGGCATTCTGTTGAGTCACTGGTTGCTATTCTTTTTTTATTTATTAATTTCTTTTCTTTTTCATTCTTTGTTTAGGTTATGAGCAAGGGGTTGCGGCTAAAGACGGCCGTGTCCTACATATGTCGGCAAGCCACGATAAAAACATGGCTTATTTTGTACTATCATCTATGTATGTACAATATTTTTTAAGAAGATAATACTCGACTAAGAACACTCTATCAATTTCCAGTCGAGCCAAGTCTTGGATCCAAACCTGAATACATACATTAACTCAAGCATAGGATATGAGAAAAATTAAACAAATTTCGCCAAAGCATGTGCCATATTATTTTGGTGAGAATATAGAAAAAAACCACTTATATTTGTACAATTTTATTCGTTAAAATTGAAGAGAAATGAATTTGGTAGGGTGACTTGAACATATCTAACAACTAGCACTACAAAAAAACTCGCATTTTTGAGACCGGGATTAGTGACCGCTTAGTAATCGGTTGCTAATTTGGTTGATTAGAGACCGATTTACGGGGGACCGAAGTGGTCAAATTGACTGAAATTAGCGACCGTCTGATGAGTCGGTTGCTAATCTGAGACCAATTTTAGCGACCACTTTTACCGTTTGATCCGACGATGTCGCATTATGGAAATTAGCGGTCGCTAATTTGGAGCTAAATTTAGCGACCGTCTCTGGCGGTCGCTAATCGCGAATCCTGAAGTTGGCAGGTGGGCAATAATGACCTGGTTTCGGTCCGTTGTTTAGCGACCACTGCAAGCGGTCGCTAAATGTTTATTACAAAATAGATTCTGCTCGTGTTCATTCATAATTTTTTACGAATTTTTTTTAAACTCGTTTTTCATCCGTTTAATTTACAACGAAGGTCTTTTTTAAGTGGTGGTAGCAATCGACTGGTTCTATATCACATTGTGCTTGTTGCTTCAACTTCATCGTACGTTTTCACACTTTTACCGTTTAATTCTTGTGTTGTATATATTTTCGTTTTTGGTAAGTTTTTAGTATGCATGCTTAAATGTATAGTTGTGATATAGTATATATGATTGTTATGTTGAATTTATGTGAAAATAAATATGTATATGTCTATTTATAGTTAAAACTTTGCCCAAATTTTTGGAATTAATTAATATGTTGTATTTGGTTAATTTATTATGTTAATTTGATGGATATATGTTTGTTTATAGTCAAAATTCTGCCTTTTTTTATAATTAACTTGTTATTTACCATTAATTTGAAACAGATGGAATTTTCAGATCGTGGTTAGATGTACTCAATGCCTCGTATGATAGGATGGGGCATGAATCTTTAATTTTACCGTAAAATTTAAAAAATTATTGAGTTTGCATATAGTCATCCACATTGTCTTGATCGTTTCAATCAGCTTAGATGCCCGTGTAATGGAAAAAATGCAGGAATATGCAATACTTGAGCATTGATGATGTTAAAGCTCATCTTTTAGGGTTGGTTTTGTTTTCCGTTACTACAATTGGACTAGTCACGGTGAAGAGCGTTGGAATATTGATATCGACACACTTGAAAACTTTTATACTCAGTGGAATATTGGTGAAAGATTTGAGATTGGTGGTTCAAGTCATGATTTGTATACTCAGGAGGAACCACCCATGGAGGAGGCCCATGTTCCATTTACTCATCAGTTCGAACCTTTGGAGGAGGTGGATGAAGCCTATTGGTACCACATGATAGTTAATGAATCTGTGTTGGGTGGTCACACAGCTATGGAAGAGGAACCAAATTATCGGTCGAAGAAGTTTTTTGAGATGCTAACAACCGTTGATCAAAAGTTGTTTCCTGACTGTGATACCGAGATGCAGTTTTCATTCAATGCACAAATGTTGTCCATCAAATTCGAAGGCAAAGTCAGTCAAAAAGTCTTCAATCAATTTGCAAAATTGTTCAAAAAGACCCTACCTAAAGAGAACACTACGCCTGAAAATTTCTATCAAAGTAAAATATTGTTGAAGGAGATGGGTCTACCGTTTGAGAAGATTGATTGTTGTACAAATGGTTGCATGTTGTTTTGGAAATATGATGAGAGTATTGATCAGTGCAGGATGTGCGGCCACCCCAGGTACAAACCATCTGGTCGTAAGAAGGACAAGAAGAAAGAAAAGCTGAAGGCATTTAAGTCGATGCATTACCTTCCTATCACTCCTTGTTTGGAGAGATTGTATTAGTCTAGTGCCACTGCTAAAGACATGACATGGTACGCTGATGAGTGTTCTGATCCAGAATCTGGGGAGATGCGACATCCGGCAAACTCGGAGGCATGGATACACTTTGACAGAGAGTTTCCAGATTTTGTGAGAGAGAAGAGAAATGTAAGGCTGGGCTTGTACACCGATGGTTTTGCTCCATTCGTAAAGCACGGAAAGAAGTATTCATTGTGGCCTATGTTGTTGACACCGTACAATCTACCGACTTGGTTGTGCATGAAGCCACAACATATCTTTTTTACTATCTTGGTGCCTGGTCCACAGAACCCTAAGCATAAGTTGGATGTCTATCTTCAGCCACTGATTAAAGAGCTCTTATCTCTGTGGCATAAGGGAGTGGAGACGTACGATTTGCATCAGAAGCAGAACTTCACGATGCGTGCTGCTGTTTTATGGACCATTAGCGACTTTCCAGCATTTTCTATATTGTCTGGTTGGTCAACTGCTGGAAAACAAGCATGCCCGCACTGTATGGATGGATCTGATGCATTCTATCTTCTATTAAGTAAAAAAGTGTCATGGTTCGACAACCATCGAAAGTTTCTACCTGCTGATCATCCCTTCTGAAAGGACAAAGTAAACTTCCTTGAGGTTAAACATGCAGTAGGTCGACCAAAACTACGAATTCAAAAAGGTATACGTCTGAAACAGTACTTAATTAGTGATCTATCTGTCGCATAAACATATGACTAACCATATATAAATTATTTCAGGTGAATCGTTGTTGTATGAGGTTACAATCACTGATTTGATGAAGACCACTGAGGAGGGTGCAATGGAGCACAACAAACATATCAAGGGTGGATGGAAAAAAAGGAGTACCTTTTGGGATTTGCCTTACTGGAGCAAATTGTTGATTCGACACAACTTGGATGTGATGCATATAGAGAAGAATGTGTTTGATAACTTGTTCCACACGATCTCGAATACAGAAGGCAATACCAAAGACACTTCAAAATCCAGAGAAGAGTTGTGTCTATTCTGTTCTCGAAATGGCCTGTCTAAGGATCCACAGACAAATAAGTATCCACAAGCCAGTTACACAATCACCAAAGCAGAGAAAAAGATATTATTCAAGTGGGTGATGGAGTTGAGCTTTCTAGACAATTACGTTTCAAATTTGGGTCGGTTGTTTGAGCCAGAAACAGGAAATGTGAATCCAATGAAGAGTCATGACTGTCATGTGATCATGCAGCAATTGTTATCGATTGCCTTTTGATATTCACTTCCGAAGGCTGTATGGAGTGTCATCACAAAGTTAAGTCTTTTTTTTTAGAGATTTAACTGCTTCAATGATTACTGTCGAAGACATGCAGCGTTTGGATAGGGACATCTTTGTTATATTATTCAAACTAGAGTGGATTTTTCCACCCAACTTCTTTGACTCGATGGAGCATTTACCCATTCACTTAGCGTATGGAGCCTTAATTGGCGGTCCAGTGCAGTACAGATGGATGTATCCCTTTGAGAGGTAAACATATTTTTTTTCTTAGATATCTAATATTTTTATGTTTATCTTGAAACCGTATAATTAACAGTAGGATGAATGCTTTTATATTTAGGTATCTACACAATTTGAAACATAATATTAGAAATACGGATCACATTGAAGGATCCATTGTGAATGCATATCTTACCGAGGAGATTGGAACATTTTGTTCCTATTACTTCGGCGACCAAGTTCAAACCAAGATCAGAAATGAGCCTCGCAACTACGATGGTCGCGGAGTAGAACATCCCCTTCATGAGTTTGAAGGTATGTTGTCCGTATTCTTGCACGCAGGTCGACCACTGGGTAAGGGAGTCAAACAGTGGTTTAAGAGCAACTTGGAAGAGAAGACAATACAATCATACGTTTTGATGAATACTCATGAAGTGTAACCTTACATCTAGTAAGTACTTTATTTTTTAATATGTTTTGTTATACTCAATACTTTGTATAATTGTGATTTTTGTTATTTCATGTAAGGATGTTTTGTGACCACATTCGACAAGAAGTACTAGGCATCACGGATGAAGCATGTGATGAGTTGGTTTCCAAACAATTCCTATATTGGTTCCAATCCTACGTGAGTTAAAATTAATATATACAATTATATGACTATTATTTAATTCAGCTATAGATTTATATATTGCATTATATATTTACAGGTCCTAAATAATCAACTTCGCAACCCACATCTGGATGCTCTCAGCAAAAAACCACTACGACAGTTGACATCATACAAAGGGTATTACGTAAATGGATACAAATTCCATACAGATGTGTATGCTTCAACGAAAAGAACAACAAACAGTGGTATTTGTGTGTCAAGTACTGGGAGTGGCAATGAAGCACCGATTGATTACTACGGAGTGTTGTAGGAAGTGATTGAAATAGAATATACGGGGTTACCATCGAGGAAGATAGTTTTGTTCTTGTGTGAGTGGTTTAATCCAGGGCCGGCAGGAAAAAGAGTCGACCTAAACTACAAGATTGTCGATAATCATGTCAACTGGAAGTACGCTGCTGCATACGAACCCTACGTCTTTGCAACTCTAGTGTCTCAGGTATATTATTACAAATACCCGGAGTCAGGTAGACCACACTTTAGAACAGTTTGCAAAGTCAAGGCTCGATCTTTGGTGGAACTTTCTAATTCATCCAAGGAAGACACTGCACAACCTAAAAGCACATTTTAAATTGAGGTCCAAGAAGCTCAAACAGTGGTCCTTGAAGAAGGTGTCAATCTCGTAGTGAACTTGGTAGCAGCAAATCCAGAAATGATTATGGTTGGGAGCGACGAGGGGGGCGAACAAGAAGAATGGGAAGAGGAAGAAGAAGAAGAAGAGGAAGAAGAAGAAGAAGAGGAAGAAGAAGAAGAAGAAGAAGAAGAAGAAGAAGAAGAAGAAGAAGAAGAAGAAGAAGAAGAAGAAGAGGAAGAAGAGGAAGAAGAGGAAGAAGAGGAAGAAGAGGAAGAAGAGGAAGAAGAGGAAGAAGAGGAGGAGGAGGAGGAGGAGGAGGAGGAGGAGGAGGAGGAGGAGGAGGAGGAGGAGGAGGAGGAGGAGGAGGAGGAGGAGGAGGAAGAGGAGGAAGAAGAAGAGGAGGACGAGGAAGAGGACAAGGAAGAAGAGGAAGAGGAAGAGGAAGAAGAGGAAGAAGAGGAGGAAGAGGAGGAAGAGGAAGAAGGAGAAGAAGAAGGAAGAGGAAGAGGAAGAGGAAGAAGAAGAGGAGGAGGAGGAGGAGGAGGAGGAGGAGGAGGAGGAAGAGGAAGATGAGGAAGAAGAAGAAGAAAAAGAATAAGAAGAAGAAGAGGAGGAGGAGGAGGAGGAGGAGGAGGAAGAGGAAGAAGATGAGGAGGAAAATATTAGCGACCGCCTAATGTCGGTCTCTAATTTATGACCCGCCCGGGTCAGACCCGATTGATTCTCCGACCGACAAAAGCCGGTCGCTAATATTAGCGACCGCCTTGATGGTCGTAGATCAACGACCGATGTCCAAAGGCGGTCGCTAATATTAGCTACCCGCTTTTTAACGACCGACTTTTTCGTTCAGAAATCGGTCGCTAATCACGTTTTGCGACCGAAAATCGGTCGCTAATCCATTTTTTTTTTGTAGTGTAGGATAAACAATACACATATCTACACACTTATTTACTAGGGTGTGTTGCTATTTGGATAAAATTTAATTAGTTATTATTAAAAACATATATTTTAGTTCAATTTCTAAACTAATATGGGAATTGAAAAAGTCAAACGATTTAAAATAAGAGTATGAAATTGGTTCATACATAAATTATTGAAGAGTATTAATTGTTTTCATTAAAGAGCATTAGTTGTTCTCAATAAAGGGTATTTGCTGTTTTCATTGAAGAGTTTTAGTTAGTTTTTACTGAACAACTAAGACCCTTCAATGTGAACAAGTAATACCTTTCAGTAAAAACTACTAAATATTCTTTAGTAAAAACAACTAATATTTTTCAATGATTCATGTATGAATCAGTTTCACTCTATACTTTGCCTTAAAATAATGGTAATAGAGATCTATGATTTGACAAATTATAGAGCGAAAATGGTTCATACATGAATGAGTATTATAAGTTGTTTTCACTGAAAAATATTAATTGTTTTAACTGAAGAGTTCTAATTATTTTAGTGAATCAAAATAATACTCTTCAATAATAACAACAAATCATACCCTTCAGTAAAAATAACTAATACCCTTTAATGAAAACAATTAATATATTTCAATGATTTATGGGTGAACCAATTTCATTCTATATATACTCCTATGATTTACTTTAAGTGTAGTTCAATATCATGACAAAAAGTTTTGTAAACCAAGTCCATACTTGTTAATATTTTTTAGTATTAGATGTAGTACTTTTAAAAATTTGAGAAAAATAATCTCTAAAATTAATTTTTTAAAAATATATATGACAATTTTCTATGTTAAAAATCTTTTTTATTAACCTGATGTACAAAAGACCCTATCATCATATTTGTAAATTAGTTTTTTACAGAATCGTATTTGCTCAAATGATGCTAGTCTACAACCTATGAGTCTAGCATCTTATGCTTAGCTTAGTCAAATTAAAACCAATTTACTTAAACTAGGAATCTGCAACCAAATTCAAGAATATTCTCCCCTTACTTTAGTCGAAATATAAAAGTTGAATACTAACAAAAAGATAGGAAAAATAATGCCAAAATGCACATGATTTGGGTCATAACTGTTTCTTGAAACTTGGACAGAGGGAGAGGCTGGAATGAGTGAACGAATACAAATTTGGCAATCAACAATATAATGGGCCACCTGGGAAATGGTGCACATTTTCTTTACTTAAATTTAACCAACATGAGCCCGTGACAGACTAACCATAAGGAACATCAGAATAGACCAATCACAGTGATTTTAATTTGTATTACTCACATAACTAAACAAGTGATGTAAATTTGATATATTAAAGTAAAATTCATTATATTACGTAATTATACTAAAAGTGTTTTTAACTTGCAAGTAACTGAATTGTCGAAATAATTGGAAAATAAACTGCAAGTACAGGTGGAAATTGGATTCAAATTTGGATGTTGACCAAAGTTTGATCAATTTTGTTAGGGAAATTAATTTTTTTTTCGTCCTGAAACTTTACTTTCTTTTTATTTTCATTCTACTAACTTTCAAATTTTAATTTTAGTTCTATAACTTACATATTTTTTTAATTTTGACCTACTGACTTTCAAAATTTAATTTTAGTTTGTAACTTTACTTTTTTTTTTTTTTTTTTTATCTTAGTCTGGTAACTTAACCACTTTTCTATTTTAGCCATATAAGGGTTAGAAGGTTGTAGGACCAAAATTCCTAAAAAAAAAATGTAAGTTACAGGATGAAAATCAAAATTTGAAAGTCGGCAGGACGATAATAAAAAAGAGGTAAAGTTACAGGATTAAAATCAAAATTTGAAAGTCAGCAGAACGAAGCTAAAAAAAGAGGTAAGTTAAAGGACAAAAAAGATAATTTTCCAAATTTTATTATAATGGTCTATTTGTAGAAAATGGAAACAAATTGTTAATTCATAATCTGTGTTTGGATCTAAAATTTTATGTATTGATTTGTTCAAAATCAATTTTTTGTGAATGCAATATTATTATGTAAAGATTGACAATTTATTATAGAATTCCAAAAATTGAAAAAGAAAAAAATGTGGTAGAGTAAGGAATAAGGATTCCTTGTCCACATTGAAAAATTGGAAGAAAAATGTCTTCCATATAAATAGATTTGTGTGGTGAATAAATAATCTTGATGAAAGCCTACGTGGTGGTGCTATGGTTAGCCCGACTGGGTAATCCAAAAATTGTTGATTCGTACCCGCACGTCGCACTTAATTGCATTGAGCAATTTTTTGGGTCATATTGCATTTCAAAGTCATTCAAATCCTAGAAGCTTTCTAGATTTGCAGGTCTTGCATAAGAGTTTTGTCGGATATCAATGCAACAGTTTGAAATTTAAAGTTTTATTTTGAGGATGTTTGTCAATAAATCGTATTGCACCAGTATACAAGATAATAGCGTATTAGTGTCTATATTTTCACCTTCATCTACACACCATTAAATTCCAGCAAGTACAAAAATGAAACCGTGAATTATTTTCCTAAAAAGGGATTGCTTTATAATTTATTGCAAGCCAACAATACCATCATCGAGGGAGATCAAATAAATAGTAATTGATGTTATTAAAGGCGATCATTCAAATGGATAAAACTTTGGAGATATATCAGGGTGCATATGTAAAATGGTAAGGAATAGAAAGAATACTAGTAACAAACCTATTCGTGCTTTGCATGGAAGTCATTTTTTTTTTAATTTTTATTCAAAATTATATATATATATATATATATATATATATATATATATATAATGATTTTAAAATGAACCTTTTTTTTCTTTAACAAAAATAACTAAAACTTATAGTTACAGAAAAATCATTTATTTTTTTATTATTATAAATAAATTACTAATACATTTACAGGTTTGCTTTGATTTTTTAACACAATAACATTAAAAAATAAATGAAATTTGTTAATTTTTCATTTAAAAAGTAGTCGTTTTGATAAGATTTAAATTATATATGTCAAATAAGGCAAATATAATGCACAAATTATTCTTTATTGGTAAAAAGTGAAAATTTTGAGGATTTATTAGATCTTTTTTTATTAAATAAATTTAAGTTAATTGATAAAGAGTTTATTGAAAAATATCGTGCAATAAAACATAAATAAATGTGTTGGTGAACGAATCTAATCGGGAGGATTAGTGGCTGTTTTAATCCGTTTATACGTCACCAATCAATAACGTGTGATTGATTACCACCGTAAATGGTAAAACGAGTCTTGGGTTAACGAATTCGGGTAAAATGAAGATCGCAATTTAAATTATTTCGTATATGTGTAAGTTTGGGTGTATTTGTGTGTATTTTTAGTCTGAAATTCGAAAAAAATTACATGAATAAGCTGGAGAACAACTATTTATAGAGACTAACAAGCATGAGGTGTCTAAGACTCTTGGTCTCCCTAGCCTGCATGCTTGACATGTGTCCCTTTGATCTTATCTAAGCTGAACCTTAGTTATAAAGTCTTCTTTAGTCCTTATCTCGGTCTCACTGTTGTTCGCCTAGGTCGGCTTAATTGATCTTGTTGATTCTCCAACTGAAAGTTGTTCGCCTCTTGAGGTTGTACTTTGGAAGTTGCTCGCCTTATGGCTTTGTTCAGCTTGGCTTTGGGATTTTTGTCCTTTGTTCACTTGTACACACCTCCTTGGCTATTTGTTGTATCATATTTTGACCAAGTTGTTCGTCATGGATGACTTCACAGTTGGCTCATTCTTGGTCCCGGGCCTTAATACCTGTTCGCCTATTAGTTGTTCGTTGCCCAAGTTGTTCGTCACTTCATACACCTCCCAGATTGGTTAATGCGCCCAAATCGTGATTTTCATTGTTTTAGACTTCAATAATTGTTCGCTCCATATCTAGTTGATGTTCGCCTATCAACAATTGCCCCCTATCCTGACTAGATGTTGCTCCAGACGAGCAACTTTGTGGCGAGCAACTATAGTTAGGATATCAAAATAATGAGGGTTGGGACGAACATCATTGGTCTGGGCGAGCATCATATGATCCGTCGTTTCGTCTTCCCGAGGTCTGGGAGTTGTACGAAGATGACGCCAGCGTAATGATTGTGCGCCGTTCACGCGCGAGCAACCCCGAGGCCACGCGCCCCTATAATTGCTTATAGGCCCTTCAACTTTTGAACTTGTTTAGGAATTACCCCGTTTTCTTTCAATTTGACCTCTGAGTTTTCGGAAAATTACGTCTAGGACCCCGTTTTTGCTTGGGGTATAAATAGTGGGAAAACTGAAAATTTTCCCACTTTTCTTCCTCTTGCTACAGTGCTCCGGCGATTTCCATCCTCCTCCGGCGATTTCAAGCTCTCCGGCGTCCGTCCTTCAGTATTTGGCTTCAAATTTTAAATCCCAGGTAGTTATTCTTCTTCTTCTATCTTCTTCTGTACTTTTTCTCTTGAAAACGCCATCGCCGCCGTGTGGGTTTTCGCGCCGCCGTCTTCTCCGACGAAACGCCGTCGTCTGGTTCCTTTTCTCCCCCTTTTTCTTCCATGTCTTCGCACTCGAGCAACAGATCTGAGGAGACTCTTGATCCACTCTTTCCAATCGCGGCCCCCATCGATCAACCTCCCTTCGAGACTTCCTCGGCATCGGATCCTCACGTGGATTCGGTGGTTCGTTCAGTTGAGGATACTGGTGCCCGCCCATCTGGGAGAGAAATAGTGATCGCAGCGAGCAGAAATTCGGAGAACAATTCTTCATCCAGCGCTGAATCAGATCCATTTTTTGACGAGCTGACTCGCGACTTTCTAGAAGGAATAGGGTTCCCATCACCAAGAATGACGGAAAATAAGATCCCAACCGGAGTTGCTCGGCCTTTTGAATGGCGAGCATACACTGAGGAGTATGCGAACAACTTTGTTCGCCCAGAAAGAGAAGTATTGGATCTGGTGAAGACTGAGTACCAGGCGAGCAAGATCAAAAGCGTTGTTCGCGAGCATGAACTGGATTCGATCCGGGAGACCTACAAGATTCCCTACGATATCCATATGTGGGCTCCCAAGAGAAAAGAGAGAGCTGATCGCCCACCTCCAGGATGCACGGCGATCAACATTCATACTCTGATCGCAGGATTGAGATTGCCCCTTCCACCCGTTGTTGGTCGTTTCCTAGAGGCGACCAACCTTGCTATCACCCAAATCACTCCAATTGGATGGATGAACCTGTTGGGGACAATGTGTCTGTTCGCACTAGAGGGGTATGTTGATCGCATAACTGCAGAAGAGATCAACTACCTTATGACGATCACAAGATGTCCCCCTGGAGAGGAAGGTTACTACTACCTCAAGGCCAGGACAGGATTGAAGATGGTGGAAGGAGTGCCGAACAAAATTCGTGACTGGAAGCAACACTTCTTTTTTGTTGGGGGTGACTGGCGAGCATCTTTTGGTCCACACGGTGGTGATGGACGAATAAATTCCCCAGCCTCTTATGGGATATTTAAACGTAAGATTATTTTCTTGCTCGCCCTCGAACTGTACTGTTCTAATTTAACTTTTATTGTTTGCTCGCAGGCCCCCGACTGCTCAAGTGGAATTCGGAAGGAGAAGAGATCGGCTCAGAGTTTCTATTCACCTCCTGCTTGGTCGGCCTTCGCAACAAAGCAGATAGGACCACCGAGTATTTACGTGAGGGAAGGTGCTTGAGAGCTGCTCGCTTGTTTCCTTACCCTCATCACTTGGAAGCACAAGCGGAAGTGCCCCCAGGTATGAAAGATTTCTAACTCTTGGTATTACTTTTGCTCGTCATTATACTTTTACAACTTGCTCGTCTAACTTTTTTTTTTTTTTTTTTTAGCCGAGCAAGTCACCGTTGCGATTCCCCCCAGCTTTGCACTCCTCGAACAAAGAGTCTTCGAGATGGCGCCTCCAAAGGGACGAAAGATGAGAGGTGACCCGCCCACGAAGATTTTGGGGATGATGAACAAGGCGGAGGGGGCCAAAGTCCCACGGCCTGTTGCTCCTCCAGCCCCCGCCCAGCCGTCTTCACCTATCTCTCCCCCCCGTGCGGGGAAACGCCTAAAGAAGGCGGATGGGACTCCGCTGGCCCATGATGTCCCCATTGCTGGCAAGGGGAAAGAGAAAGTTGGCCAGAGTCATCCTCGTCCAGAGGGGGATGCTGCTCGTCGCTCCATTGAGCCTGTGGAAAGATCAGGCAAAGCGAGCAAGGATTCTACTTCAGGTCGCGGCCCCGAGGATCTCACCCATCTGGGTTGGGATGAGCGGAAATTTAAGGAGTAAGTCCATATCAGCTTCTGCCGAGCAAGATTCATCATTATTATTTTTTATTATTCTTCTAAGTATCCTTTCCTTTCTTGTTCGTAGATATCGTGCTGACGATTATCCTGGTCGAGCAAGTGTTGTACATCAGTACGCTTGCTCGAAGACTCCCGTTAACATAAGGGAGATTCCTGGCGAGCATGTTCGCAAGGCGACGGAGTTGGTCGCCCGAGCCTGGACGCGTCCTTTGGACAAAGCCATCCTCCAACAGGGGCAAATGGACAATCTCCACCTCTCCATGATGCTCGTCGCCAACGGCCTCGTTACTGCCCAAAGGGCAATTGCCCAAGTTGCCGAGCAAGAAGAGTCTGCTCGCCTTTATGCGAATACTGCTCGGCAGCTAACTGAAGAAAAGGACGGCCTGGTCGGCCAGTACGAGGCTAAAATTGCTCGCCTCAACAACCAGATCAATGTTTACATTGATGCTGAGCACAAGCGCCTTGAAGAAATTCAAGTCTTGTCCAAAGAACTGAAGGACAAAGAGGCCGTGCTCGGGGATAAGGAGGTTTTGCTCGGCGAGGGGGAGAAGAAATTGACTGCGGCTGAACAAGAGATTGCCGAGCTCAAAGCTGAAAATGCTCGTCTCCGGGAGGCCGAAGCCAACCTCTTCACCCGAGAGCAACTTGAAGAGGAGGTTCAAGCTCGCACCGGTCCTATCTCCAACCTTGGATATATTTGTGCCTATGCGGATAGCATCCGCTCGGCTGATGCCTATGACTTCAAGGACCTGGTGGAAGAAATGGCTAAGGACTTGAATGAATTTATGGAGCACTATCCCCCGCCGAACAACATCGAAATTCAGCTGGCGGACTTGGCCGTACTAGGGGTTAAACTTGACAAACTTGACCCCAGTATTTCCATCACCCATCCTCCTCCTCCAGTTGATGAAGGCGATCAAGAGGAAGAGGTGGCCGCGGCTGACGAGCAGAACGCAAAAGAGGCTGAGGATAAAGCTGCTGAAGATCTGGCCCGTGAAATGATCGTTGAACCCCCTGTTGATCAGGCTCAAGGTCCTCCACTTGCCGAGCAAACTCAAGATCCTCCCCTTGCCGAGCAACAATAGTTTTAGGAGTTAGTCTTTTCCAGACAACTTTTTGTAATAGTTGTTCGTCTCTTTTTTGTAGTACTTGTAATGGCTGCTTCCAGCTTGTACTATTTTTGAGGCTTAATGTCTTTGATTAATGGAACGTCTTTCTCATGTTCGCTCATTTTCTTATATATGTTAATTGCTTTTACATTTATGTCAATGCTTTTACAATTATAACATATAGTGTTGGGCATTTGTTCGAATCGAACTTTGCCTTTAGTGGAATCAGGGTTTAGCCTTAGGTTCTGTTCATTTTAAAAACGAACAACCTTTAAGTGGCTTTGGTCCTTAGGTTCTGTTCATTTATAAAACGAACAACCTTTGAATGGACTTGTACCTCGAGCTTTTGGACTTTTCCTCTTTTGACGAACAACTATTGTATTTACATTGCAAAATAATTACAAGTGTTATAAGACTGTCCATCACTATCATATACAATCTGACGAACAGCTTTAAACATAAACTAAAACTTGCTCGCTTATTATATTTTTTGCCGAGCAATTCTAATTCTATTCATAAAATCAAAAGAACTAGCACCAGACTATACAATGTGCCGAGCAACTTTTGAATCTATACTTGAGAATTTTTTTTAAAAAATTAGGCAAGTTTTTAGCCTTCTTAGCCTTCCTTCAACTCATACGCATCCCTTGCCCCCCAAGACATTTGTTCGCCCAACTTTATTGATAGTACTTCTTTAGATGTACAGCATTCCAGGAGTATTGGGCCGGTTTGCCTTCCAGGTCCTCAATATCGTATACGCCATTGACGTATTTTTCTGTTATTCGATATGGGCCCTCCCAAGTTGGTCCCAATACACCTGGAGATTGGGCGAGCAACTTTCTTAGAACCAAATCTCCAACTCTGAATTCCCTAACTTTTACATGGGAATTATAGTAACGTTCTGCTCGCTGCTTGTATGTGGCATTTTTTAGCTCGGCATTCAACCTTTTTTCTTCGAGCAAATCCAATTCAGCATTTAGAGCAGAGTTGTTCGCCTGTTCATCAAAGTTGGTCGTCCTAAATGTAGTGGCCTTTAACTCAATTGGTATTACAGCCTCTGTCCCGAAAGCCATTGCAAAGGGTGTTTCTCCGGTGCTTGACCTGGGAGAGACTCTGTATGCCCATAAGACTTCCGGAAGTTCTGTAGACCAACTGCTTTTACTCTCCGCCAGTCGCACTTTTAATGTATGCTTTATGATTTTATTTACAGCTTCAACTTGTCCATTCGACTGGGGATGATAAGGTGTGGAGTAATGTTTCTTGATTCCCCACTTCGTACAGAATTCTCTTAACTCTTGTCCATCAAATTGTGGACCATTGTCTGTCACAATTGCTTGTGGAACTCCAAAACGACAGACAATGTTCTTCCAAATAAAGTTGATCATCTTCTGCTGTGTTATATTCATCATGGCCTCTGCTTCCGCCCATTTTGTGTAATAATCGACTGCCACGACGGCGAATCGAACATTTCCAACTCCAGCCGGGAAAGGACCAATGATGTCCATCCCCCATCTTGCAAAAGGCCATGGGCTGTATACTGACACAAGTTCCTGAGCCGGGGTGTGGATGCCTGGGGCAAAAATCTGACATTGATGGCAAGTTTTGGCTTTTTTAATTGCATCTTGACGTAAGGTCGGCCAATAATAGCCTTGTCTGATTGTCTTGTATGCCAAAGCTTGCCCCCCAGTATGATTTCCACATACTCCAGCATGTATCTCTTCAAGTACTGCTTGCCCTTGCCCCCTAGGCAAACACTTGAGAAGTGGGATTGATATTCCCCTTTTGAAGAGCTGTTCGCCCACCAGAGTATATCTGGCGGCTCGCTTTATTAGCTTGGCAGCTTCAAAAGGGTTGTTTGGTTTTTCCCCATTTTTCAAGTATTTGACTATACTTGTTCTCCAATCTTCTTCTTCACTGGTTTGACCGTCGAGTTGATTGACATTATAACTTACTGTTGATGGATCTTTCATCTTTGTAACTATAATATCTGTCAACTCTACGGGGCCTTCACTTGTTGCTAGTCGGGCAAGCGCGTCTGCTTGAGTGTTGCTCGTCCTTGGAATTTGCTGTATGAAAACTTGCTGCAACATGGACATCAGGTGAGCAACAATCCGTTGATATTCGATCATGTGATCATCTTTTGCTTCGTATTCACCTCGGACTTGGTTTACGATTAATTGTGAGTCGCTGAATATTTGCAAATGTCTGACACCAACTGCGAGGGATAGGTGGAGACCAGCGATAAGAGCTTCATACTCAGCTTCGTTGTTGGTTGCCATGAAACCAAATTTGATCGCCGAGGTGAATACTTGTCTGTCTGGACTTATTAATACTACTCCTGCCCCCGAGGCTATGTTGGTTGATGATCCATCCACATAGAGATGCCAAGGATGATCAAGTCCTCTCGTCGGATCTGGTGGGAAAGTTAATTCGACTATAAAGTCGGCTAATGCTTGCCCTTTGATCACTGTTCGAGGAGCATAGGTCACCCCGAATTGGCTAATCTCCAGTGACCATCTTAAGAGACGACCTGCAGTGTCGGGGCGATGGAGAATTTGCCTGAGCGGGAAAGTTGTTAGAACTTCGACTTGATGGTCAAAGAAGTATGGTCGTAACTTTCTCACGCTCATAACCAAAGCATACGCTAGCTTTTCGGTTGGGGCATATTTGATCTCTGCTTCGTGTAAAGCTTGGCTGACGTAATAGATTGGTTGATGGAACTTGCCGTCCTCCCGCACCAAAACAGAACTGATGGCAACTTCTGATGCGGCTAAGTATAGAAAGAGCTTTTCTCCTGGGATTGGTTTTGATAGGATTTTAACATCTCCCAGGTAGTCTTTAAGTTGATCGAAAGCCGCTTGGCAGTTGTTAGTCCATGCAAACTTCCCTTTTTTGACGGCCTCGAAGAATGGACGGCACTTGTCCCCTGACCTGGATATGAACCGGTTTAATGCTGCTAGGCACCCGGTGAGTCTTTGCACTTCTTTTACCGAACGTGGTGGTTGCATATCCAGGATGGCTTTAACTTTTGAAGGGTTGGCCTCAATTCCCCGCTGGCTAACAAGATGACCCAAGAATTTCCCTGAGTGGACTCCAAAGCTGCTTTTCTTTGGATTCAACTTCATGTTATAGTGTCGAAGAATCTCGAACACTTGAGTCAGATGTCGAAGATGGTCTTCCTTCTTGGGACTTTTGACTACGATATCGTCTACATAGACTTCAACCGTGTCTCCAATTTGTTGATCAAACATCTTGTTCACCAGTCTTTGATATGTTGCTCCAGCATTTATGAGGCCAAATGGCATTCTCTTCCAGCACAGCAAGTTTTTGATAGTATAGAAAGCTGTGCTTTCTTGATCGTCAGGATGCATAGGGATTTGGTGATATCCTGCAAAAGCATCCATGAATGTTAGCATTTCGTGACCCGCAGTGCTGTCCACCAATTGATCGATGTGCGGGAGAGGAAAGTTGTCCTTCGGGTATGCTGCATTCAGATCTGTAAAGTCTATGCATAGCCTCCAGGTCCCGTTTGGTTTCCTCACGAGTACTGGGTTTGCTACCCATTGTGGACAGAGTGCTTGTCGAATAAGATCATTGTCTAACAACTTTTTAACTTCTTCATTCAAGGCTTGGTATTTGTCCGGGCCATACTTCCTTCGTTTTTGATGGACGGGCTTTCTTGCCTGATTTATGTTCAGCTTGTGGCAAGCATGTTTTGGATCTATCCCCACCATATCTGCGTGAGACCAAGCGAAGACATCTAGATTCTTGGTGAGGAACTCTTTCATTCGGGATCTGTAAGGCTCTGGGAGCTCAGATCCTATGAATAATTCAAGATCTTCGTTGTTGGGATTAACTTTGAACGCCTCCAGCTCTTCGACTGGAGTCGCTCGTCGTTTTTGTTCCTTCCAACGGGGATCAAGTATGGGTTCCTCGGGGTTGGAATCATTTTTGATGTTCATGGGCTCTGCCCCCAGGCGGGGTTCTAGATCATCAGTTGGCTCCGTCCCATTGTTATTCGTTTGTACCTGGCCCTCTAAGCCCTCCACTGAAGGTTGTTCATCATCACCCCTTTGTTGTTCGTCAGATGGAGGTTCCTCGCGAGTGGTAACGAGTTGCTCGTCCAACACTTGCTCGTCCAAGTGTTGTTCGTCCGTATCCATGTGGTCTTCCATGTCCATCATATTGTTCAGTATTGATGGTTCGTTGACGGGATAACTTGTTGCTTCCATCATGGATATTTGTACAAATTTTGCTCGTAGCTGTTGAATGCATTCTCGTGCTCTCCGTTGGTCTCCCTTAATTGTACCTGTTCCACTAGCTGTTGGAAATTTCAAACAATAATGGTAAGTGGAACACGCAGCTTTGAATTCATTGAGAAAAGGTCGGCCAAGAAACCCGTTATAGGTCGACTCCTGGTCTACAACCAAGAAATCTACCATTCTTGTTATATTTCTTTGGGTTCATTAGCCGTTACAAGTTGTACTGCTAATGTTACAATTCCCAACGGTGTTGTCACAGCATTCCCGAAGCCTATGATTCTATGTGTTGTATTCCGAACGTAACCTGAGTAATCTCCCAGATTATCGAGGGTCTTCTTGAATAAGATGTTGGTGTAGGCTCCGGTGTCCACCAACAGTCTGTGGACTCTGGTCCCCATAATCTTTGCACAGATTACGAGCGAATCATTGTGCGGAGTTAAGACGCCTTCAAGGTCTTTTTCGGTGAAAGTTAATTCTACCGTTTGCATGATAGACGGCTTAACTCCCATCTCTTGTACTTGGCCAATCGCTCGTAACTCCGCTTTCCTCTTCCGGTTTGAGTCGGGTGGTTGTCCATCAAAACACCCTCCCGCGGGACCTGCGGGTTCCATCATGAACAGATCTTCCAAAGGTTGAGCTGGCATACTGGGAACTGGTCGCCCGGGTTTGTTGTTTCTCTGAGGTTGACCATCCTCTTCGTCTTCTGAGTTGTTCTCCCGAGCTCTTTTCCCAGGTTGCCTTTTAACGAAATCGGAGAGCTTTCCCTCCTCATAAAATCGCCAGAGTTGCTTAAGCAAGTCTCTACACTCACTTGTAAAATGCCCCACACTTTGATGGTAGGCACAATACTTGTTCGGGTTGAGTTTGCCAGTATCCTGGCGGATTTTACGTGGTGGGGAAAGCAACTCTTTCTCCTTTACGCTCTCATACACAGTATCAACTGATACTGTCAATACTTGGTTCAATTTTTCTTTCAAATCCGATCCTTCGGTGAATGCTTTCATATTTTTCGGGACCCTGTAGCTTGTCCCGACGGGCTTTTTGTTATTCTCCTTAGGATCAGCTTTGTTCTCCCCTAAATTTGTTTGTAGGGCCTCGTGCATGGAAACGAAAATACCAGCTTGGTTTCTGAACTCGGCATAAGTCTTTGGGCACTTCAGACGTACCTCCTTCCATAACTTCGACCCTTTTTTCAATCCGGCCATCACAGCGACGATCTTTGTATCTTCGCTCACCGGTTCTCCTTCTAGCAAAACTTTATCGAATCTTTCCATAAACGCCCGGTCAGTTTCATCATCATTTTGCCTCAAATCTGATAGCCGGTGTTTTTGGGAAAGATACGATCCCGCCGTTGAAAAGTGAGAAAGAAATTCTCGACTTAGTTGGACGAACGAGTGGATTGATGCCGGCGGCATTGATGAAAACCACTTGTGAACCCGATCGCCCAATGTTAACGGAAAATTCCGGCATTGGGTGGCATCGCTGGCCCCCACGGAGACCATGTAATCCGTATACTTCGTTAAGTGGACCCGGGGGTCGGCGATGCCTTCATATTGAATGCTAGCCGGAAATTGAATCTTTTTCTGTATCGGGGCCTTCAAAATGTGAGCTGCCAAAGGTGAGGATGGCATGCTGGTCGTTCCCATCCCCCTCTGTTGGTCTAGTTGCCCCTGCATGTTCTCCACAGCCCTCCTTAGGCTTGATAATTCATCAAGAGGTGCCCCCTGACTTGGAGGCTGTTCGGCGAGTAAAGGCATTAACCTTTCTGCTCGTCGCAGTCCCTCGCTTGGAGTGGGCACTTCCTGGGCTTGCCTCCTAATGTTGTTCGCCGCATTTGGTCCTAGGCGCCTGAAGGCTGACTGGGAGAGTCTTTCATGGACCGATGGGCGAGGCTGTTCAAAAGTTGCTCGCCCATCTCCTGCTCCCCGGCGAGCAGCTTCCCGCTGGGGTTGGCTAAGCCTGTCTTGGGCACTAGAACGTGTTGTTCCATGGCTAGACATAGTTGTTCGTCCGCGACCAGACTCAGCCTGTACTTCTCCTTGGTCGACCACCTTGGCCTTTCCCTTATTTCGTCTGACTTGGGCACTATCAACCTCTCGCTGTTCGCCTCTGGTGGTCCTAGGTCTAACAATTTCTAGGGACTTGTCCCTTGGCCTTGCTTGTGTTGGCCTAACCTGCTCTTGTTGCCTCTGGAGGGCCTGGAGAGCAGCAATGGTTTTGGCCAACTCGTTGGGGTTGTTCGCCAAAGCCTCCATCTCAGGGGGGAGGTTATGTGTTATGGCCGTATGTTGTGACCTGTTCGCATGTCTTGGGTCACGGTCCTGGTGGTCAGCCGACGTGGCTCGGGTCTGAGATGCTCTTTTCGACAAACGTGATCCTTGGGTCTCTTTAGATTGAGGCATTTCAATTTAAATTATTTCTTAATTTTAAAATTGAAGAACACCAAGAACACCAAGAACACTTTTGTTTGTATCTTCAAATATTTCTTGAGATTTCCATTGAATCTTCAAGTTTTCAACTTGAAGTTCTTGAGTAATCACACTAAACCGGAGGTTCGACCCCTTCCTCTAGCGCCAAATTGTTGGTGAACGAATCTAATCGGGAGGATTAGTGGCTGTTTTAATCCATTTATACGTCACCAATCAATAACGTGTGATTGATTACCACCGTAAATGGTAAAACGAGTCTTGGGTTAACGAATTCGGGTAAAATGAAGATCGCAATTTAAATTATTTCGTATATGTGTAAGTTTGGGTGTATTTGTGTGTATTTTTAGTCTGAAATTCGAAAAAAATTACATGAATAAGCTGGAGAACAACTATTTATAGAGACTAACAAGCATGAGGTGTCTAAGACTCTTGGTCTCCCTAGCCTGCATGCTTGACATGTGTCCCTTTGATCTTATCTAAGCTGAACCTTAGTTATAAAGTCTTCTTTAGTCCTTATCTCGGTCTCACTGTTGTTCGCCTAGGTCGGCTTAATTGATCTTGTTGATTCTCCAACTGAAAGTTGTTCGCCTCTTGAGGTTGTACTTTGGAAGTTGCTCGCCTTATGGCTTTGTTCAGCTTGGCTTTGGGATTTTTGTCCTTTGTTCACTTGTACACACCTCCTTGGCTATTTGTTGTATCATATTTTGACCAAGTTGTTCGTCATGGATGACTTCACAGTTGGCTCATTCTTGGTCCCGGGCCTTAATACCTGTTCGCCCATTAGTTGTTCGTTGCCCAAGTTGTTCGTCACTTCATACACCTCCCAGATTGGTTAATGCGCCCAAATCGTGATTTTCATTGTTTTAGACTTCAATAATTGTTCGCTCCATATCTAGTTGATGTTCGCCTATCAACAAAATGGTGTTTGGAAGATATTGCTTCTTCTGTCTCATGATTACTTTGATATTTGTCTAATTAAGACGTTCCACACATATTTTCATGCCACATAAAAAGAAATAATTATGCATCACATAATATAATAAAGTATATAATAATCATTATTTTGTTCAACTCTACATTCACATAACACACTTTTTCTTAAACAACGTGATAATTAAAATGTGAAAGAAACGGTGAGACAAAGGGAGTATTTTTCAAATAAAACCTACAAAAATATATAAACAAAGAGGAAGTACAGAGTAAGAATGATTCATACATGAAATATTAAAGGATATTAGTTGTTTTGACAAAAAAATATTGATTTTTCCCCTAAATGGTATTTCTTATTTCAATCAATAATATCAATTGGATAATGAAAAGAAACAAATACCCTTCAATAAAAACTACTAATAATCTTCAATAAAACAACTAATACTATTTAGAGAAAACAACTAATACCCTAGAATAATTTATGTATGAACCAATTTCACTTTATATATACTCATAAATTAATGGTTAAACAACCTTTGTTATATTCGTTACATAATCAATTAGAATTGTTTACAAATTAAACAAATAAAAAAATGGCAAAACAATACGTGGGATACTTTTAATAATATATATATATATATTATCATTGACGTGCAGTGCGCTAGTACCAAAAAAATATGTGGTATAACTGCAGTGAACATAGAAAATTGGTTTCATAAGCTGAAAATCATAGAAGTAAAAAATAAATTTAACACGTAATTATTTATCCACATATTCCAACAATAAAAAAAATTGTATTTTCCACCAACAAAAGCTATGGTCTTCATACACTTAATAAAAGAACAAAGCATAAAAAAATCACCCATAAAAACACGTACTTTTAGGGCTTCATTAACAAATTCACAGTCCTTAATTTCATTTAAGATATAAGTTATGTTAGAAAATTTAGCGATCGATCTCTTTATTTGATATTTTTCCGTGATATAGGATCGATTTTGGGTGAAAACATTTTGTTGATTTCTAGATTTTTCAATGCATGCCCGAACACTAAATCAGTCAAGCAATTCGAAAAATAATTCTTCAACACGGTATCCACTACATGTTAAGGTTCTTTGAAGTGTCAACAATAAAAATTCTTTGGAGAATTAAAGAGCTCCAAAATAACAAGGACTATAATGAAGGTAAAAATATCAATACATTTTTTGAATAATCAATAACATATTTTCGGGCACTTCACAATATATTTATTTCTGATCAGTCTATTTTGTGTCTGTATGCCTAAATTTGCATGTGTTCTTTTAATACTGTATATTAAGAAAACATTGATATTTTCTTATGTATAAGTGATAGAAATTACATCAGGTTTATATTAGAATAGATTTTGTGGAAGAACTGAACTTAAATCATTCCTAGATGAATTGTGTATAGGTTAGTAGATACATCTATAAATAAGTGAAGTTAAGTTAAAATAAAGTTATGTAACACATACTGAATTATTTTATAGTAAACTATATATAATAAATTTCAATCTCTCTTAATTCTTGTTTATAGAGTTGTAAAAAATTAGTTTGGATGTAACGAAGGAAAACCTTGGTGTTAATGGTCACATATTTTACACCAGCCTTGAAAACGAACTATTGGATTACAGTTCAATGTTTAAATTATACAAATTTTTTATTATTCTAAAACTGATAGCATAATTTTTTAGCGGTAGAACTTTGATATACTATTATGCTAACTAACATGATTGTTCATAATACATAACAATTGACTTTTCCTTAAAATAATACGTCTGAACAAATTACTTTTCTTTATTGCTTTCTTTCATTCTCAATTCATCTCTCTCCGACTTATAAAGACTCTTGTACAGTGACCTTAATTATATTTTCCACCGCTGTTTTAAGGAGTTGGGGAAGTCGATATGTTTGATGGTATTGAAATTGAATGAGATTAATATCAACAAAAATATTTTGAGAAAAACTTAAATTGCCTATAGATGATCCAATTGAATTTTTCGTCATTGTTCAAACAGAAAATAATAAAATATATAATATAATATAAAGAACAAAAGTTTATTCAGTTAACATTAAAAACATATATTACATATCAACAAATTATCTTATTTTATTGGTTTCTTTTATATCAAATTCTCAATTCTGTTGTCTAATACTAATAGACATCATTGTGCAAGACGCTAATAATTATTTTTCCCTGCTAGAGTAGAAAGTTGAGGGAGAAAGTATATTTGCTAGTTGTATTAAATTTAAATAAGATTGACGAGTGAGTGATCTTTAGAGACGTAGGTGTAAGTATTATATGTTGGATGAAACTATAATTTTAAAATGTTATATTTAGTAAATAAGAAAATGTGAATGAGTTAAGAAGTGGGTGAACTTATTAAAATAGAGTTGTAAAATAGCTACATTCTATACAAAAAAAAAAAAAAATTATCTATAAAAAATATTGTATTTAATTTGATTAATAATTTTTCATATTTGATTTTTGATATATAAAAAACACAATGTTATTTATTTTAAAGATGTTTAATAATAATACATTTAATGTTATTTATAAGCAAAAAATAATTTTACAATATAATCGTAAAAACATACAGATGTAATTAAAAAATAAATTATTAAGACAAATTTAACAAAAATTAGTATCTCAAGTCATGGAAAAAAATATATTTTAAGGACTGTCATGTAGTGGCTGTCAAAATAGGGAACATAACTTTTGAGATTGTAATTAAGGACAATAAGTTTTAAAAGTCACAATCCCAAATAAATTTAAAATCGGACTATGCTACATGGTCTGATTGGACTGAATTCAATCTAAAAGTTAGGCTAATTGACACGGTTTTGCCTGACTGGGTTCTTAATTCGGGTCAAATTTACGTTTATTAGGCTAATTGTCCCTAAATTCGCAACTATTATAAATTACAGTTCTTAAATTGTCAACCACAAAGCTATGATCCTTAAAAAAATATTTTCAAGATATTAACTTTCACCTTGAGGATAAAGTGATAGACATTAACTCTTCTAGGTGTTATTTAGTTGGGGGAGTGGGAAAATGAGGATAAAAATTCTTCGGGCTGAAAAAATGAGGACCGTAACTCTCCGAGCTGACAATTTAAGGACATTAACTTTTAAAATATATGAATTTTGGGTTAATTAGGGCTAAATGTGTCTAAATTCACAACTCTTAATAATTACAATCCTTAAATTGTCAACCCTAAAGTTACGGTCCTTAAAAAAATATTTTGAAAATATTAACTCTCACCTTGAGGATTGAGTGATAGATATTAACTCTTCGAGGTGTTATTTAGTTTGGGAAAGGGGTAAAATTAGAACAAAAACTCTTCGTGCTAGAAAAATGAGGATCATAACTCTCAGAACTGACAATTTAAGGACATTAACTTTTAAAAGTAGTAAATTTCTAGGGTTTATTAGGGCTAATTGTGCCTAAATTTGCAACTCTTAGAAATTACAGTCCTTAAAAAAATTCAAAATATTAACTTTCACCTTGAGGATTGAGTGATAGACACTAACTCTTCGAAATGTTATTACGTGGGGAAAGGGGAAAAATGTAGACAAAAACTCTTCAGGCTGGAAAAATGAGGATCGTAACTCTCCGAGCTGACAATTTAAGGACATTAACTTTTAAAAGTAGTGTATTTTTGTCATATCAGCCCAAATCAGTTAGAATTGGGTACAAATTCAATCCTAATTCAAGAAAAATCACGCCAATAAGCACAATTTCGAGCCAAGTTAGGCCAATTAGTCAATCTTGCTTTGATTCAGGCTGATTTGACCTCAAATCTCTACTTTTAAAAGTTAATGTCCTTAAATTATTCATCTAAAGATTTAGAGTCCTAATTTTCCTATCACCCCTAGCTATGGTCCTTACAAAAATCATTCTTGCTATGGCATTAAATACCATTATACTTCTTAAAAAAATTAATCGTTTTTTATATGACATTTTTATGGGAAAAAAATCACAATTCATGGCCATTTTTCAAATCCAAAATTATTGATGAAGACAAAATAGAATTATAAAATTAAATAGGGGAAATGACAGAATTACGAACAAATTTATATACAACTTGGTTTGTGGTCGCCGAGAAATAGTCGGACGTAGGACTACACAAATTTGGGTTGAAAAATGTGATATTTTTGTTGAATTTCAAAATCAAAAAATTAATGGTGAATATGTCACAAAAATATGAATTTGAGTTAGAGAAAAATTTCAAGGAGCAAGATGAAGCAATTAGGTGTAGCCATATCGGAGAAGGTGGTGCGCACGTTAAGGTCGGTAAAATGGTCGTGCGTAGCATTTAGAGATATTGACTAATCAATACCCTTATATAAGCAAAACAAAAAATGTCTATGTGGCACCCCTTATGTATTCTCATTCTTCAAACCTTGACTCCTCATAGAGTCAAGGTATATATTTCATCTTAGTCATCGATTTCACACAATTCGTCTCGCCCATAGATTGCTGCTCATTTACTTCTGTAAATTCTGCTTTTGTAATCCTCATTTTCATTTGTGTTCCTCCTCTTCTTTCTTCATTCTCTTTCGGCGTATCATACGATTAAATATCCTGTGTCTCATTCCCTGGGCACTATATGATCAAGTGTATACGGTCGCTGTTTGTTTTGAAGGGGTTGATTTATTTGTTTTTTTTTTTCTTTTTTTTAGTATGTAGGATAAAATTATTCGTCACGTGGCTTGTGCCGATGAAATTGGATGTAACGATGTTCTTTTTGTTCAAATAGTAATCGATTTCGCTTTGTCTAATTTTTTTTTTCCGTTCCTATCTTCAATGTTGGTGTGGTTGATTCTTATTGTGTTTTATTATCTTCTTTGTGACGTTCCATTTTATTTGTCTTCTTTGTAATATTCGTTAATTATAATGGATCCTGTAACCACCGTCATTTTACTATTATATTCTCGCAAAAATGAAAAAAGAGAGGTTGCCAATGTGGATCAGAATTAAGGGGACGCTTGGTTAGCCATTCTTCAATGGTAATGAGAATGAAAATTTATTTCCATCTATGCCCTCATAATAAAAATGATATGTTAAGGGAATAAGTGTTCCAATGGTGACACCATTGTTAGTGTCATGCCTCAATTTTGGAATAGAAGTAGACAACAAATGGTTGTTGGTGGAGGAAGAGGTGAGTGATTGGGGAAGATAATTGTAGGAAGATAATAGAGTAATCAAAATGGAGTAGTGATTACCTTATTTAGGAGGAGAGGTAGTGATTTTGTTCTCATGAACCATGCTAAGTACACTAATTTTCAATCTCATTCTCATTACCATTGAAGAGTTGTTAACCAAGCGCCCCCTAAGTTAGTATGTTCGATCATTTCACGTGGCCCTATCCATGTCGACCATCTTCTCCATTTAGTGATAATAAGGCAGTTGAATTATGTCCTACGTTTACCAGCGTGTTTGAACTTGGAGTTGTTGCCGAATTGTATAATCTTTTGGTGAATTCAAGTATTTAACTTAAAGAACTTACAATTCAATATAGAGAATGAATTTTGATGAAGTCATTAACATAATTACAAAAGTTTGCAAGTTAATGGCAATTAGATAAACCAAGAGTTAAAACGTTAATTTAATTCATAATTCCTACCCAAAAATTAATCAATTAAATATGTAATTTAATATAAAGCCTATGAATCCGCATCTCTTTTAACTTAATTTTAATTTACTCTTAACTTTCCTGTATTAAATTACTCTTAATTGTAATTTATAATTACTTACACGGATTAGTGTCCCAAAATTTTTCACTCAATATTGCAAATCTCAATATTAGTTGATCAATAAATATTAATTTATACATTTAGATTAATAAGTAACTGATGGTCCCGTTTTTCGAAAACCAAAATGGGAATTCAGGGGCAAGAATTTTTTTTTAAACCTTTTCCTCAAGAAGTTCAGCAAGAGTGAACAGTTCTCAAGTCACTGCACTGCTAAGAGGCTGAGATACCCAGTCAGTGAGAAGACTGGAAGGCTCATGCTCTTAGCAACACAGTGACTCGAGAGGTTACACTTCAAGTCACTGCTCTGCTCAGAGGCTGAGCTACCAAGTCAGTGAGAAGGCTTGGAGACTCATGCTCTGATCAAGGTAGTGACTCGAGATACTGAACTCTCGAGTACGTTGCCTGAACTGGTCAGTGAGAGGATTCTCCCTGACCTGAATATTTAACCAAAGTTTCCTTTTTAACAATGCTCTCAGTGAGCAGATTTTCACAACACTTTAGTAAATACTATAAATGAAACGAACGCTCAGTTTAACGTGGTTTAGAGACTCAAGCTCTTACATCCACGGCCAGATTTAACAGGAAATCCACTAACTGGGATTCTTGTTTTTAACGTGCCAAGGTGCACTAACAACTGGACTCACGCCACTCCCTGGGCTGCCTCTCCTCACTGACTAACTTCAACCAACAAACCTAACTAGAGGGTTTTGGTATCAGTTTGGTTTCTCCAACTAGGTGAGGTTTTCCTTTACAATGTGTTAGCCTAAAGCTAAGATTAGGAAAACCTCTCTAAGCTATGAGTTACAAGCTGAACACTCATTTGTGTACATTTATGAACTCTAAAGTTCAGTGTACAAGATGTGAATCGTGCCTCCTTATACCTCCCAATATAATGCACTAAACACTCACACCTTCACAGCTCGTAGGTGTTGATTTTTCTTTCTTTACACACACACTTGAATACGCAGCTATGAGCTTGTATTTATAGTGTGGATTCAAATGTAACCGTTGGATGAAATTACATTTGAATCCATACAATTAATAGTTTCAACCACTTTTCTTGGAATGCGGCCTTGTCAGTGTCAGAGTTGCTGCCTTGTGTTGATTGGTCCACGTGGGTTGGATCCAACGGATCTTTGACTCAGTGGGTTGACCAAGACCCAACTGACTTTAGGTAGCTTCCTCCTTCACTGATTGATGATCTTCAGTGGACTGAACGTCTTCAGTGTAGTTGTCTGATTAGGCGTGAAATTGTCATGATTTGTCACTCGAAATGCCCTAATTCTGGCCGATTTTTCGAGTATTTGGAGTCAATTGAGAATTATTTCTATACATTGATGAATTTGTCTCTTTAATGCTCGTAGGTGAATCGAGGGAGAAGAACGGAGTTCGTAGGACTTTGAATCGGCTCAAACGGATGCCCGGATGAGAAGTTATCGAAGGAATACGATTGGTGTTAGTGTTGAAGAAGAAAAGTACTAATTGGAGCAATTTTGGGAGTCATTCGAGTGAACCACTCGAGCACTAGCGCTCGAGCACGTTGCTCGAGTGCCCAAAACATACAGAAAATTTCGAGCATTCGAGCAGCTCGAGCGTGTTGCTCGAGTGCCCCAAAATATACAGAACATTTTCGCCGTTCGAGCAGCTCGAGCGAGAGCGCTCGAGCGCCTGTGTCATTCGAGCTCCATGCTCGAGCGCGGCCGCTCGAGCGGGTCTGCTCGAGCACCTTCATGTTTTGCGTTTTAAAAGTCGTTTTTCGGCCCATGAGTTCACGATTCGGCCCATTGCTATATACTCGTCTCAAGCTCGTTTTTTAGCGATACCACATATCACTTGATAGACTTTGACTTTAGAGTTCGTTTTTGGAGAGGAAGGAGAGAAACAAGCTTTACGTTTACATTTTTGAGGTTTTCGTTACGAATTCATATTACGATCTTACTTTTTAGTTTCGTTTCTTTATATTTTTGTTCTTGAACACATTAAGACTTCTTTAATTGATTTAATTTCAGTTTATTCTTCTATTTTTTTAAACCCTTGTTTATGTTTGATCTCTTCTTCGTCCTAATTATCATGTTCATGTTTGTTACTTATTCAATTGCAATTATTTACGTAAAACCTATGTCTAGCTAAAACCCTTACATGCTTGGGGTATGATGAACTCGTAGAAGTAGGTTGTGGGTATGTAATTAGGATAACTTGTGATGTTAGGTTTTAATTCTCTTGATTAATGAATTCTTAAAATTAATCTTAACTTTACTTTTGAATTTCGTTCGAAAAGTGTTAGAGAGAGGACGACTGTATCACTCTTTAACAACGAGTAGACTTAACTAGAGGGTTTAGAAAGGGTTAATTCATCTACCAGTTTAGCGAAGGAGGACGACCGCATCACCTTAGTTAAATTGGGGTCTCATTAATTAAGCACAATCTATTAACTTGTTAGTGGATTAGTGAAGTCGAGTGTTAGGGTAAAGTATTAGGGTTTAGAATCTTGAGCTTTTGACTTGAAGCGATTTTACTAACTTCTACTAGTCGCTTACCCGCAAGCGAACGGGTTCCCTGTAGTATCAGTAAGTATAACGACCAAGTATATCGTACCCAAGAGACAGTGTATATGCTAATAGATCCCTGAAGATCTACGCGTCGTAGTTAATATGAGTGTATTGTTTTTTGGTTTTTTTTTTGGAAAGATTAAAATAAACTAATCTAAAATTACTCTGTGCCATTGACTTGAAGCGAACTACACTAGCTTTTACTAGTAGCTTCCCCGCAAGAGTACGGGTTCACAGTAGTATGGGCAAGTATAGGGACCAAGTATTATCGAACCCAAGGGATGGTGTATATGCGAATAGATCCCTGAAGATCTACGCGTTGTAGTTAATATGAGTGTATGTTTTTGGATTTTTTAGAAAGATTAATTAAAACTAAAATAAACTAATTAAACTAAAATACTAAAGCAGACGAATTAACTAAGGGTTGGATTCAAATAAGAGATGGTGATGCTTAGGATAGGAATCCCTACGTATACTAACGGAGCAGGTACATAATCAAAATAACTGTGACAAACAAGAATTAACCTAAGTAAAAGAATGCAAGGTGAAAGCTCAAGATTCTAAACCCTAATACTTTACCCTAACACTCGACTTCACTAATCCACTAACAAGTTAATGGATTGTGCTCAATTAATGAGACCCTAATTTAACTAAGGTGATGCGGTCGTCTTCCTTCGCTAAACAGGTAGATGAATTAACCTTTCCTAAACTCTCTCGTTAAGTCTACTCGTTGTTAAAGAGTGATACGGTCGTCCTCTCTCTAACATCTTTCGAACAAAATTCAAGAGCGAAGTCTAGATTAATTTTAAGAATTCATTAACCAAGAGAATTAAAACCTAACGTCACAAGTTACTCTAATTACGTACCCACAACCTACTTCTACGAGTTCATCCTACCCTAAGTGTAACGCCCCCACTTAAAATAGTACGGAAATATGATGTGGCACAAGTAGAAACGTTACTAAAATAGTACTTTGTATTAAAATATACACACGTCACACATTTACACAGCGGAAGTAGTAAATAAGTACGATCGTAATTTAAGATACAAGCCAAAAGTTAAAAATATTATTCTTGAAAATAAAGTTTTTAAGAAAACTCCACAGCCCGCCGAGTTCATTCGCCCACGTCCGGATCCACAGCATCTGTAAAAATTTAAAAGTGGAAGGGATAAGTGCTTGAAAACACTTAGTGGGAAACCTCTTGTTAATTGCACAAACTAAACATCAATTGTCTATAATATGTGAGCCCCCGGAGTTTCACCGGGTATATGCTTGGGTGGCGTGACCAACCCGTGGTGCCGGAACGACCGGACTATCTCATTTGCCAACATAGTGTTGGACTATCTCAGGGGCCAGTCGATAGCGGGCCAGACTCAAAATTTAACATTCAACGTTTAATAAGTGCAATTAAATAATAATAGAACACTCGGTGAAGAGCGAAGTGATTCCCCACCTTGCAGGTTTGTACCTACAAGTAGAATTTTTAAAATAAAAACATTGTTACTTATCCCTTCACTTTTGTAAATTGTAAGACTTGAATTCAAATCTCCACACATATTCAAATATTGTATACTAACACCCAAATATCAATTAAGTGTATAAAATCATCAAATAGCAAGTTATAAATAAATATCGACTGTAAAAATGTAATCGGACCATTTCGAACCTTTCACACAAAATTTCGAATTTGGCAGATTACACACCTAACTTTGAAAATTCATATTAAATTATCCATACGTCCAAAAATTATGAAATTTTAAAAGTATATTACCAACTCAATAAAATTTATCACCATATTTTCAGATTTCTCAAACACTTTACCAAACATCAGATATTTCGTAATGAACATACAGTAACAGATTCTGGTCACTTAACTTTAAAAATTCACCATAAATCAACCACATGTCCAATACTCATGAAATTTTAACCATGAACTCCCAACTTCATGTAATTTATCAATATACTTTGGTTTTCTATAAAAACCTAACCGATTATTCTCAGATCATAGCAAACTTCTACTGTTCCTGGAAATTCGTCCAAAACCCTAGCTCTACTTCGAAAAATCACCACGAATTGAATACTAGTCCAAAAGTTATGAAATTTAAAACCTAAGTTCCTTCACAAGTATACTTTCACATATAAAAATTTCAGAATTTTCCACCGAAAAATTGGATCAAAAACGAAATTTCTTCACAAGTTGTCCAGATTTTCGGTTTTCATGCATATATGAAGAACATAACATCTTAAACTCACTTTAAACCACATAATTTCATGATTTCTACTTCTAAAGCATATATAATCAAGTAATAAACATGATTTTGGTCATAATTCATGAAGAAATTGAATTAAACATTCAAACATGAAGTAAAACATGGATAACATGCAATTTACTCATCAAAACCCATTTTCCTATCAATTAATTCACATATCATGCATAAACTTCATACTACCACTTAAATAATTACTCAAACAAGAAGAGAAGCTTACTTAGAGATAGGTAGTTACAAGAAATCTCTTCTCCTTCCTTTGCAAAATCTAAGTATGAGTGTAGTATTTGTTCTAATTTTCTTTCTAAGCTTATACCTATTTATGCATGCATGTTCTTGTATTTATAGGAGGAGAAATACTTGGAGATTACTCCAAGCCCCCCTAGGACCGACCTTGAATGAAAAGTGTGGAAGAATTTGGATGAATTTGGAGGTTAAGCCATTAAACACATGGCATACTAGGATTAGTTGTAATTTTGACTTTTATTTTCTAAATTTGACTTTGATTTTCATGAAACTTCACCACTCTTCCTATCCTATCTATAAATTTCGAATTTTTTATGAAGTTTCAAGAGAAATTTTGTGTCTTGTAATTAAGACACATGTAGGCTTTGGATTTGATAAATAAAAATAAAAGAAATTATGATTTTCTAATTTATTTAATGATTTTAAGGTACATTATGCATAAAATTACTTATACTATCTTATAAAATAAAATTAAAACTCTTCTAAGGCTCTGAATAAATTATAAAGTCTATATACTAATCATAAAGAATATCGAGCAATCGATACGTAATTCGTTTCTTGAAGAAACGTTCATTTTCCAACTTATAGCGTGTAAAATAAAATACTAGACTTAAGGACTATATTAATTTCTATATCAAATACTTTAAGACATAAAATAAAGAACATATAAAAATTATAAAGTCTCAAGAATAAGCATGTATTGAGCAAATAATGCAGTAATTGTAACTATCGAGTAATTAAAACACATAAACATGCCTTTGCATAAATTTGAATGTAAATGCGTCACATAGATGCATATAGAATTATGAAGTACTTAGTAAAGCAGATAGGATCATGAAAACCTAGGGTATTACAGTCTAACCCCCTTAAATAAATTTCGTCCTCGAAATTTCAAGTGTTACCGGATTATTGAGGTAAGGGTATTTGGCTAAGATTTCGTCCTCTCGCTCCCACGTAGCTTCTTCCATTCCGTGTCTATTCCACTGGATCTTAACCATAGGAATATCTCTATTCCTTAACCTATGAAGTTTTCTATCAAGTATGGCTGTGGGAATCTCCTCATAGGTTAAGTCGGTATTTAGTTCTAATTCAGGTAAGTTTACTATGTGGGTAGGGTCGGGTACATACTTTCGGAGCATCGAGATATGGAATACATTGTGTACTTCTGCCAAGGATGGTGGTAGCGCTAGCCTATAAGCCAAATCTCCAACTCTTTCCAATATCTCATAAGGTCCAATATATCTGGGTTTCAACTTTCCTCTTTTTCCGAAGCGGAAAATTCCTTTTATTGGAGATACCTTCAAGAATACCTTGTCTCCAATCTCAAAACTTAATTCTTTCCTTCGCCTATCCTCATACATTTTCTGTCGATCTTGAGCCGCTTGCATCTTCTCTTTAATTTTCTTTACTACTTTGTTAGTTTCTTCCACCAATTCCGGTCCTAACAATTTCTTTTCTCCAATTTCATCCCAGCATAGTGGAGATCTGCACTTCCTTCCGTACAATGCTTCGTACGGTGCCATTTCAATCGTAGCTTGATAACTATTGTTGTAGGCAAATTCCACTAAAGGTATGTACCTTTCCCAACTTCCTCCAAAATCGATGATACAAGCTCTCAACATATCTTCCAAAGTTTGAATTGTTCTTTCCGATTGACCATCTGTTTGAGGATGAAAAGCTGTACTGAATTCCAACTTAGTACCCAAAGCTTCTTGAAGACTGTACCAAAATCTTGATGTAAATCGTGGATCTCTATCCGACACAATAGAAACTGGAACTCCATGTAATCGGACAATTTCTTTAATATAAATCTGAGCCAATTTATCCAATGTGAACGTCATCTTTATTGGTAGAAAATGTGCCGTCTTGGTCAATCTGTCAACAATTACCCAAATAGCTTCATTTCCTTGTATTGACTTGGGCAATCCTACCACAAAATCCATCGTAATGTGTTCACATTTCCATTCAGGAATCTCAAGTGGTTTCAGCAATCCCGATGGTCTTTGATGTTCAGCTTTTACCTGTTGACATGTCAAACATTTCTGTACGAAATTTCTAATATCCCTCTTCATATTTCTCCACCAGAACAACTTCTTTAATTCTTGATACATCTTTGTTCCTCCAGGATGAACTGGATATGGTGTAGAATGTGCTTCCTCCAATATTTCTTTCTTGAGTTCTTCTAATTCTGGTACACATATTCTTTCTTGACATACTAATGTACCATCCTCACATACTGAAAACTCCTTTGCTTTACCTTCCTTGATCTTTTGTTTTATCTTTTCTAAGAATGCATCGTCATATTGAGCTTTTGCTATTCTTTCCTTCAGTGTTGGTTTCACAACCAAGGCATTGATCTTTCCCTTGCGACTTAGGGCATCTGCTACTACATTTGCCCTTCCCGGATGATACAATATCTCGCAATCATAATCTTTCACCAACTCCAACCATCTCCTTTGCCTCATGTTCAATTCCTTCTGTTCGAAGATATACTTCAAACTCTTATGATCTGTGTAGATCTGGCATTTACTTCCATACAAGTAATGTCTCCAAATTTTGAGTGCATGCACAACTGCTGCTAGCTCTAAATCATGCGTAGGATAGTTCTGCTCATGTGGTTTTAATTGTCTTGATGCGTATGCTACTACTTTCCCATTCTGCATAAGTACACATCCCAAGCCTTGTTTAGAAGCATCACTGTACACAATAAATCCTTCCGTACCTTCAGGAATTGTAAGAACTGGGGCCGTTGTTAATCTTTGCTTTAGTTCTTGAAAACTCCTTTCACATTCTTCTGTCCATTCAAACTTTATTTCTTTCCGAGTCAACTGAGTCAAAGGTTTTGCAATTCGAGCAAACCCTTCAATAAATCTCCGATAATATCCAGCTGACCCAAGAAAACTCCTGACTTCATTCACCGTAGTTGGTGTTTTCCATTTGTTTATAGCTTCTACCTTTGCTGGATCCACTTCTATTCCCAAAGTTGAAATTGTATGTCCAAGAAATACAACTTTATCCAGCCAAAATTCACATTTCTTGAATTTAGCATACAATTTTTCCTTTCTCAGGATTTCTAGTGTAATCTGAAGATGTTCTGCATGCTGCTCCTGATTCCTCGAATATACCAGAATATCATCAATGAAAACGATCACAAATTGATCCAGATATTGATGAAATACCCGATTCATCAAATCCATAAAAATAGCTGGTGCATTACTAAGTCCAAATGGTAGCACCATGAACTCATAATGACCATATCGAGTCCTGAAAGCTGTCTTCGGAATATCGCTTTCCTTTATTTTCACTTGATGATACCCCGATCTCAAATCAATCTTTGAAAATACACTAGCTCCTTTTAATTGATCGAACAGATCTTCAATTCTGGGAAGAGGGTATTTGTTCTTGATGGTAAGCTTATTCAATTCTCGGTAGTCGATGCACATTCTTAATGACCCATCTTTCTTCTTCACAAATAATACCGGTGCTCCCCAGGGTGACACACTTGGTCGAATAAAACCCTTATCCAGTAATTCTTGCAGTTGCACTTTCAATTCTTGCAATTCTTTTGGTGCCATTCTGTAAGGTGCTTTTGAAACAGGCGCTGCTCCGGGAATTAAATCAATAGTAAATTCTAACTGACGATCTGGGGGTAATCCTGGCAAATCATCTGGGAATACATCCTTGTATTCACATACTATCGGCACATCATCCAATGTTGGACCATCAGACTTTGTTGCTACAACATTTACTAGAAATGCTGTACATTCTTTTTTCCTTAAAATTTTCCGAGCCTTTACTGCTGAAATTACCCGAGGTATAGTTCCAATTCTAGCACCATATAGTGTAAAGTTCTCATCCTTTGATCTCCGTACTGATATTTCTTTTTCTTGACACTTGATGAGAGCATGATTTGCTATAAGCCAGTCCATTCCCAAGATAACATCAAAGTCCTTCATTTCTATTATATGTAGATTTGCCGGGAGTATTGCATGCTCAAAATCAATCTTCACATTCCTACACAGTCCTAAGGATTGTGTCATACTACCAGAGGGAATGTTTACTTCTAGGAAATTTTCTTCTACCATAATATGGGCAGTCTCAATTTGTTCAAACATCTTTCTAGAGATGAATGAATGCGTAGCACCAGTATCGAATAATGTGAAAATAGGTATTTGGAATATTTTGAACATACCTGCCATCACTTCCGGATTTGCTGTCGCCTCTTGCTGACTCATGGCAAACACTCGAGCAGGTGCCATCGTCTGTTGTCCCCTCAGCTTTGGACATTTAGTTATAAGATGTCCAGGTTCTTTGCACTTATAACATACTCCTGTTCCTTTCAGGCATTGTCCAAGGTGTTCCTTCCCACAATTTCTGCACTTAGGCGGCCTCTGTTGTGGCACTATTTCTGTTCTTTTAACTTGCTTAGAATTTCTTTCTTGGTTCGTACCCATCCACTTCCTTTTGTTTTGTTGTGATTCTGGCGTTCTTACGTCCTCTGATTTCATATATGCTGCTATCATCTGAGCTTTCTCGAATGCCGAGGCATAAGACTTAATATCTTGTGCCGCTAAGATAGTACTGATTTCCGATCGTAAATTCTGCATAAATCTTTTTGTTTTCCTTTCATCAGTATTAATCAAATGAGAAGCATATCTTCCCAATTGACTAAACTTCCTTTCATATTCCTGTACTGTCAGACTCTCTTGTTTCAACTGTAGGAATTCAGTCTCCTTCTGATCTAAAAATGACTGTGGTATGTAATTTTTAACCACCGCTTCTACGAATTTCTCCCAAGTAACTGTAGTTCGTTCTTCTTCAGTCATTGTCCTACAGTGAGCTTCCCACCAATAATCTGCATCTTCAGTCAGCTGAAATATAGCGCAAGAAACTTTCTGCTCATCGGTGCACTTAAGGTAAGCGAATATCTTCTCCAAGCTCCGAATCCAGTTTTCTACTTCCATAGGGTTTTCCCTTCCGGTAAGTGTTGAAGGTCTAAACTTCTTAAATTGGCTAACAATGTCATGGTTTTGGGTTGAGGATACAGGTGTTTGGGACGATTGGCTTTGGTGATTTAGTTGCTGAGCTAACCCCCTTAAGACGGAAGTTAGATCCTCGCTCATGCCTGAGTTGTTTTGGTTTCCTCTACGATTCATAATTCTGATCCCGTCGTGGAGAATGATCTCGGTGCGGCTGTTTTCTTTTTAAAATTTTAAAACACACTCTTTTGAAAATACTTTAGCAAGCGAACCTGCTCTGATACCACCTGTAACGCCCCCACTTAAAATAGTACGGAAATATGATGTGGCACAAGTAGAAACGTTACTAAAATAGTACTTTGTATTAAAATATACACACGTCACACATTTACACAGCGGAAGTAGTAAATAAGTACGATCGTAATTTAAGATACAAGCCAAAAGTTAAAAATATTATTCTTGAAAATAAAGTTTTTAAGAAAACTCCACAGCCCGCCGAGTTCATTCGCCCACGTCCGGATCCACAGCATCTGTAAAAATTTAAAAGTGGAAGGGATAAGTGCTTGAAAACACTTAGTGGGAAACCTCTTGTTAATTGCACAAACTAAACATCAATTGTCTATAATATGTGAGCCCCCGGAGTTTCACCGGGTATATGCTTGGGTGGCGTGACCAACCCGTGGTGCCGGAACGACCGGACTATCTCATTTGCCAACATAGTGTTGGACTATCTCAGGGGCCAGTCGATAGCGGGCCAGACTCAAAATTTAACATTCAACGTTTAATAAGTGCAATTAAATAATAATAGAACACTCGGTGAAGAGCGAAGTGATTCCCCACCTTGCAGGTTTGTACCTACAAGTAGAATTTTTAAAATAAAAACATTGTTACTTATCCCTTCACTTTTGTAAATTGTAAGACTTGAATTCAAATCTCCACACATATTCAAATATTGTATACTAACACCCAAATATCAATTAAGTGTATAAAATCATCAAATAGCAAGTTATAAATAAATATCGACTGTAAAAATGTAATCGGACCATTTCGAACCTTTCACACAAAATTTCGAATTTGGCAGATTACACATCTAACTTTGAAAATTCATATTAAATTATCCATACGTCCAAAAATTATGAAATTTTAACAGTATATTACCAACTCAATAAAATTTATCACCATATTTTCAGATTTCTCAAACACTTTACCAAACATCAGATATTTCGTAATGAACATACAGTAACAGATTCTGGTCACTTAACTTTAAAAATTCACCATAAATCAACCACATGTCCAATACTCATGAAATTTTAACCATGAACTCCCAACTTCATGTAATTTATCAATATACTTTGGTTTTCTATAAAAACCTAACCGATTATTCTCAGATCATAGCAAACTTCTACTGTTCCTGGAAATTCGTCCAAAACCCTAGCTCTACTTCGAAAAATCACCACGAATTGAATACTAGTCCATAAGTTATGAAATTTAAAACCTAAGTTCCTTCACAAGTATACTTTCACATATAAAAATTTCAGAATTTTCCACCGAAAAATTGGATCAAAAACGAAATTTCTTCACAAGTTGTCCATATTTTCGGTTTTCATGCATATATGAAGAACATAACATCTTAAACTCACTTTAAACCACATAATTTCATGATTTCTACTTCTAAAGCATATATAATCAAGTAATAAACATGATTTTGGTCATAATTCATGAAGAAATTGAATTAAACATTCAAACATGAAGTAAAACATGGATAACATGCAATTTACTCATCAAAACCCATTTTCCTATCAATTAATTCACATATCATGCATAAACTTCATACTACCACTTAAATAATTACTCAAACAAGAAGAGAAGCTTACTTAGAGATAGGTAGTTACAAGAAATCTCTTCTCCTTCCTTTGCAAAATCTAAGTATGAGTGTAGTATTTGTTCTAATTTTCTTTCTAAGCTTATACCTATTTATGCATGCATGTTCTTGTATTTATAGGAGGAGAAATACTTGGAGATTACTCCAAGCCCCCCTAGGACCGACCTTGAATGAAAAGTGTGGAAGAATTTGGATGAATTTGGAGGTTAAGCCATTAAACACATGGCATACTAGGATTAGTTGTAATTTTGACTTTTATTTTCTAAATTTGACTTTGATTTTCATGAAACTTCACCACTCTTCCTATCCTATCTATAAATTTCGAATTTTTTATGAAGTTTCAAGAGAAATTTTGTGTCTTGTAATTAAGACACATGTAGGCTTTGGATTTGATAAATAAAAATAAAAGAAATTATGATTTTCTAATTTATTTAATGATTTTAAGGTACATTATGCATAAAATTACTTATACTATCTTATAAAATAAAATTAAAACTCTTTTAAGGCTCTAAATAAATTATAAAGTCTATATACTAATCATAAAAAATATCGAGCAATCGATACGTAATTCGTTTCTTGAAGAAACGTTCATTTTCCAACTTATAGCGTGTAAAATAAAATACTAGACTTAAGGACTATATTAATTTCTATATCAAATACTTTAAGACATAAAATAAAGAACATATAAAAATTATAAAGTCTCAAGAATAAGCATGTATTGAGCAAATAATGCAGTAATTGTAACTATCGAGTAATTAAAACACATAAACATGCCTTTGCATAAATTTGAATGTAAATGCGTCACATAGATGCATATAGAATTATGAAGTACTTAGTAAAGCAGATAGGATCATGAAAACCTAGGGTATTACACTAAGCATGCAAGGGTTTAGCTAGACATAGATTTAACGTAAACAATAACAATTAGACAAGTTACGAACATGAACATGGTAATTAAAACGAAGAACGATCGAACATAAACTGGGGTTTTAAGATATAAAAGAATACTGAAATTAATTGATAAAACGACGTCTCAACGTATTAAAGAACAAAAGTTATTAAGAAACGAAACTAAAATGGGAAATCGTAACGTGAATTCGTAAACAAAACCTCAAAACCGTAAAACTATACTTTGCTCGTCTCTTCTCTTCCTTCTCTCTCTCAAAATTCTCTATAAAGTGATGTCTAAAAGTCGGGGGTCCTTCAAAACGTGTTTGGAAGAGGTATATATAGGCACGGGTCGAAACGGGAGTTAATGAGCCGAAAATACGCATCCGGAGGCAAAAATCCATGGGCGCTCGAGCAAAACGCTCGAGCGGTCCCGCTCGAGCAGTGTAGCTCGAATGACACAATCGCTCGAGCGGTTCCGCTCGAGCCGGTCGAGCGCTGAAATCTCTCTGCATGTTTTGGGCGCTCGAGCAATTCGCTCGAGCGGTGGCCCTCGAGCTGCTCGAGCGCAAGAATAGTTCTGTAAGTTTAAGCGCTCGAGCGCGTGCGCTCGACCTAGTCACTCGAGTGACTTCTAACTCCTCCCAAGTGATACTTTTCCTCGTCCGCACTAATACCAATCGTATTTCTTCAATATCTTCTCATCCGGGCATCCGTTTGAGTCGATTCAAAGTCCTACGAACTCCGTTTTTCATCCTCTATTCACCTATGAGCATCAAAGAGACAAATTTATCAATGTATAGAAATAATGCTCAATTGACTCTAAATACTCTATAAACTCGACCAAAACTAGGGCGTTTCTAGCTACGAATCATGACAATTTCACGCCTAATCAACCCCCCCAAACTTACCATATTGCTTGTCCTCAAGCAATGAAATAATAAGTCAAGTGAAATTGTTAGGAATGAGTCAAAAAAATCAATCATGCAAGCTAATGAACTCAAGCTTCAAAAGTCAATCACCCGTATACTCACTCACTTTCTTTTATCGTACTCATGCAACAATAATAAGAAACACCAAGATCAAGCATGGATGTGCACTCAACGATGTGTTTCACTCCCTCACAAGTGTATATCAATGATTAAGGGACTCACTCAAACAAACAATCACTCACATCGGCAACCATAGGCTTGTAAGCACTCTCAACTCCGACCATACTCTAGAAATCAATGCCGAATCAAAAAGGACTTTTCTTAAGGTTGTAATGTAGACTCTTTGGACAGGTGGGATAACAATATGGTAAAGTGACTCAAGTGAATGGAGAATAGAAAATCAGACTTCGGTACTTCGAGATTAGGAACAGACTACTTCAAACATATTCAATCAACACTCTTTCAATTCCACTTCTCTCAACACTTCAATTTTTTTTCTTTCTCTTTTCACTTTTTTTTTCAATCACTTCACTTTTTTTTTTCTTTTTCGCACAAACACATGAGCTCATTTTTTTCTTTTTGCTCATTCTCAATTTTCTTTCTCTTTTTCCCACATCTCAAAACTTCATCACACCTTCTTCTCATATTCACTCAACAAACAACCTTTTCCTTTTTCAACTCAATTCACTCCCTTCACATTCACACTTTTCCTATTCTCCACTCAAATTTGGATAAAAAGGCTTAGGAATTGGAATAGTGTTCATATGTGCTAGCAAATAAAATAGGCTTTAGGCTCAAAGGGGCTAGCAAGGGATTCAATGTCATTGGTAGGGAAAATTTTTGGCTAAGTGACTCAATTAAATCAAAGATGGCCTAAGATCACATTCGGCATATCTAACTAGACACAATCAAGAAGCAAGAGCACATGCAAGTTCTAGCATCCTCTAAGGTGATGATTCACTCACAAACGAAAAGATTGATTAATGCATCAAAATCTCATAAGGCTCAAAAGCTCACGACTTTCACATCCATGCTAGTCCTAGTGAATTCTCACTCTCATCACACAAGCACTCAAAAGAAAACTCATAAGCATACGGGTTCTCTCCCTAATCAGCTCAAACTCACATACTTACACAAAGGAATTTTCAACTCACTCTCACGACTTAACTCTCCTCACTGAGTCATACTCAAGAATCAATAATAAGCAGTCTAGAAGAGTTGGTAAGCATGAAATCATCAATCAACAATCAGAGCAAATCGAAACGAATCCCTTATAAGTTAAAAGACTTCCAATACAATCCCATAGAACATGCACTCCACGCAAACACTACAATTCACACTAAAAAACAGAAGTAAATAAGAAAAGAAAGGAAAAAGAAAAGAAAAGAAAAAGGAAAAGAAAATTGGGGGCATCCCAGGACTCTCAAGCATCTGGAGGTGGTGGTGGCCGGTAGCTAGGGTGATCAGATCCTAAGTGGGAGACAAAGAGTGCCTCCATCCAGCGTTTCAAATCTGAAACCTCCGATCGAACACCTTGAAACTCTCCTCTCATACTAGAGGCTTCCGTGTACCACTGATTTTGAGTGGTGCGAAGCTCCGTAACATCTGCCCTCAAGCCCTGAATATCGGTTCACATCCCATACCACTCCATCTGGCTCGGGCCACGGCTCTGGAGTCGGTGCATCAGGTGTCCCAAACTCCATCTCTTGAGGTCCTTGACCTCCTTCACCCACATCAGCTCCTGCCTCATCAGCAGTGTTTCCTCCTTCTTCGTACTCTTGTTCTTCCTCCTCTTGCAGATCCGCTGCTCCACTCGATCCGGCACCACTCGTGCCTTCTCCTCTGCTCCTCTTAACAGGCCTAACGTCCCGGAGTCCTTTGCCATCGATCTCAGATGTGTACTTAGCACCTATAGCGAGGTGCTGCTCTCCGTTCATCCCAACGTTATCCTTCTTCATCCCAACCAACGTCACGAGCTTCTTGTTCGGCAGCGGGAACAAGCCATCATCATTATATCTGATGCAATACTTACCCATCCAGTGTTCAAACATCCAAGTGTTATTCATTTGCTCAAATCCCAAGTCCATGCCCTTGCTAGGACCCGCACACGGCTCGAATCCAAGGTGCTTCATCAAAACTGAAATCAACCCTCCTCCTCGGATCTTCGAGGTTCTCGTTCCAAGCTTAAATGGAGCCTCGAAATGGTGCTCTAGGAAATCCCTTCCAAAGTCATGGTCCTTTTTATTCAAAAGGCACCAGATCCCATAGAGCTGCTTGCTCGTCACCGTCCCCGTCTCAGACCGGGCATAGATCGTGTTCCCCAATATCCGCTCCAAATATCTAATCACCGGGTTTCAGATAGCCGATGCTCTCGCGTGCTGCCCTTTGTAGTCCCCTACCATGCCGCCCGTTATTTCCTTCCAAAACGCATTAGCATTGTACGCCTTTAACTCACGGTTGGGTCGAGATAGGGCTGGGAGCCCGAATGCGAGGTTGACAACTCCCACCTCGTGATATTGCCACTCATTCTGGTATTTGAATTTGAATGAGTCGGTGCCCGTCTTCTCCACTGTGGCGAGAAATTGTTCCACCAAATCGGCGTTAGTCTCCATGTGTAGCAACATATCGAAGAACTCGGTCATGTTGTTCCTGGTGAATATTCTTCGTATTTCCTCCTCAATCCCCAAGTCCTTCATAAAGCTCACCACGGGTCTCCGGGTCTTTTCTACCTTCCCGGTTATGAGGCTCCATCTGTAAGCGATGTACTTCCAATCATCTTGATAGTCCAACCCTCCCCATCTCGAGGGCAATAAACTCTTCTGCCTGAGCTCGTCCGTGAGCGCTTTCAATTCTTCGTTGCTCAAGAGTTTGTGTTTAGGAGCCATTGTACCTATCCATGACATAGCAAGGATTCAAGCAGCATTCTTAAAGTTCACAGCAGTTTAACACTCATTCATACTCAAGCAATTCCAAGTAATGCATCTCAATTCGATTCAACTCACAATTCATGCTCTTCTCAAGTTCAAAGCAACACTCATTTCAAAGCATTCAATCACGTTCAAAGCAATTCACAACAATAAAACCATGTTTTTCGTTCAAAGTTCTCAAGTATTCAACACTTAATTCCTCCATTTCAACCCAAAAATGCCACTAACTAAGTCTATCATGAAGTAACATTACACAAACTATGTAATTTACATGCTCAAGACTCAATTCATACTTATTTATGCTCAATACCTTCTCAATTCACCAAAATTTCATCTCAACATGCAAAACCCATTTCTTTCTCAAATTCCTACTTTCTCACACTCAAAATTTCACCTATCCTACTCATACAATTCCAAAATTGAGAGTGAAATAAGCAAACCCATGGCAAATCATCAACATTCCTACATAAGGAATTAGTAAACAACGAATTTTGCATAAAAATCCCTAAATTATCCACTCTAACATGAATCCTAGTTCATATGCCTCAAATTAGCCCTAATTCAATCCTAAACTATGAATTAATCGGCAAGGGACAGAGATTACATACCTTGGATGAAGATATATGGAAGATTATGTGAAGAAATTGAGTAAGTCGGTGAGAAATCGTGAGTAATCGTGAAAAGCCGCCGGAATTCGCCCCTTTTCGCACCTCTCAGTGTGTGTAAGTGTGTGAAAATGTATGAAAGGGGTATTTATAGATGGGGCCAAAAGATGGGTCAAACCCGTGACCCGTTCGAGCGATTCGCTCGAGCGGTCGCGCTCGAGCTGCTCGAGCGGTGAAAACGTTCTGTAAGTTTTGGGCGCTCGAGCTGCTCGAGCGCAAGAAAAGTTCTGTAAGTTTTGGGCGCTCGAGCAATGTGCTCGAGCGGTGGCGCTCGAGCTGCTCAAGCGACCCAAATTTTCAACTTCGTTTTTTAACGTTCAACACTCGAAATTTCCATCCGAACCAAGCTCGAACAATTATAACACTCAACCAAAACACGAACTAACCTGAGAACTCCTCGATTTAAGCCAGGTCGCTCATTCGACCGAGGAGTTGGGGTCTCTTCCATACGTGCAAATCACCAATCCAATTCTAGTCGAACTCAACACTCTCACTCAATTCGACTCAACGACCCTCAAGCATCGATATTTTCGAAAAATTTGACCAATTTTTCATAGAATTTTCGTGTACGAACCCGAAGTACGAATACACACCCCCCCAAACTTTGTTCTTGCTACGCAATAACAAAGTTTGAAACGAATGAGTACGTACGAGTAAGTACACAAAATTCGTATGAACTCGACTCTCTACCAATGCAAAATAATGAACGAAAAGAAACATCACCCCCCCCAAACTTCGACTTCGCAAAGAGGTCGACGTTTGGGGTTCGGTTACCTCTAACTCCAAGATTCGAATGCTTTCCTACTCGAAACGTGCTCAACTTCATGACTTTCCTCTTTAAGCTCTCTCTCTCAGAACTACACTCCACGAAGCAAGCCTACACGAAAATTCTCGACAAACGAGGTTAACACTTACGATTCCCAAAAACTACGAAAAATAACCAAAACACATAAAAGCAAGTAAAAATGGGTTGCCTCCCATTAAGCGCTAGTTTTAAGGTCCTATTGCCGGACCGAGCTCAAAGGAGCTCACGGGGCTTGAGACTCTAAAATACCTCCCTTATTCTCATAAGAGAAGTTAAAGAATTTCTTCACTCGATGCCCGTTCACCATGAAGTTCTGTCCATCTTCTTTCTCGACTTCAAGGAATCCACTCTTGTGCACTCCCTTCACAATATACGGCCCGTTCCACTTGGACTTAAGCTTTCCACCAAACAGCTTCATCCTCGAATTGAATACGAGGACTTGATCACCCACCTTGAATTCCTTCTTCTTCAATCGTGCATCATGCCACTTCTTTGTCTTCTCTTTGAAAATTCGGGCATTCTCGTAGGCAATGTCTCGAAACTCCTCCAACTCATGCAGTTGGAGTAATCTCCTCTCACCAACCAAGGCACTATCAAAATTCAGCTTCTTGATCGCCCAATATGCCTTGTGCTCCAACTCCACGGGCAAGTGACATGCCTTTCCAAAAACCAATTGATATGGAGACATACCAAGAGGAGTTTTGAAAGCTGTCCTATATGCCCAAAGTGCATCATCCAACTTCATCGCCCAATCTTTCCTACTTACGCTCACCGTCTTCTCAAGGATCTCCTTGATTTGACGATTTGAAACCTCTGCAAGACCGTTAGATTGAGGATGATAAGCAGTAGAGATTCGATGACTTACCTCGTATTTTGACAGCAGCTTTTCCATCCATTTGTTCACGAAATGACTTCCCCCATCACTTACCAAAGCTCTCGGAACTCCATATCTTGCGAAGATGTTCTTTCTCAAGAACTCGATGACCACTCGGGAATCATTCACTCGCGTTGGGACAACTTCAATCCACTTCGAGACATAATCAACGCATACGAGGATGTACAAGAATCCATTGCTAGGAGGAAATGGACCCATGAAATCAATCCCCCATACGTCGAATACCTCGACTTCCATGAACACGTGCATAGGCATCTCGTCCCTCTTAGTAATGGAGCCGAACTGTTGGCACTTCTCACACCTCTTAACCCATTCCATGCAATCTCTCAACAGAGTTGGCCAATAAAAACCGGATTGAAGGACTTTCCTTCCGGTCTTCTCTCCACCCAAATGTCCTCCACATGGCAAGGCGTGACAATGCCTTATGATATCACTCCATTCCTCCTCTGGCACACACCTTCTCAACACGTGATCGATCCCTCTTTTGAACAGGTAGGGGTCATCCCAAATGAACTCCCGAACCTTCTTCAAAAATCCTTCCGATGCACCGAGTCTATCTCAACGGGCAACTCTCCACTTGCTAAATAGTTAGCATAATCTGCAAACCAAGGTGCCCTCCCCTCAACTCTATACACAGGGATTTCTCCTAAGCCAAAGAGCTTCTCATCAGGGAATTCATCGTTCACCTCTCGATCCTCCACGGTGTTCTCCTTGGTGAGCTCCAATCTCGAAAGGTGATCGGCTATCATGTTCTCGCATCCCTTCTTGTCTCGAATCTCTACATCAAACTCCTGGAGCAACAAGATCCAACGAATGAGACGGGGCTTTGCATCCTTCTTACTCATAAGATACCGAATCGCCGCGTGGTTCGTATATACAATTGTTTTCGTCCCTACTAGGTAGGGTCAAAATTTATCAAAAGCATACACGACCGCTAACAGCTCCTTTTCGATCGTAGTGTAATTCACTTGAGCAGAATTCAGCATCTTCGAGGCATAATAAATAGCGTGAAAACGCTTCTCACGAATTTGCCCCAAAGCAACCCCCATCGCATAATCGCTAGCATCACACATGAGCACGAACGGGCTAGACCAATCCGGTGTGACAAGTATCGGGGCATTCACCAACGCTTCTTTCAACCTTTTAAAAGCCACTAAACACTCATTAGTAAACTCAAAGGCGACTTCTTTTTCAAGAAGCCGCGAAAGAGGTTTAGCTATTTGTGAAAAGTCTTTTATGAAACGTCTATAAAAACCCGCGTGTCCTAAGAATGACCGAATCCCCTTCTCGGTCGAAGGTGGTGGAAGCTTCTCTATAGCAATCACTTTCGCCTTGTCCACTTGGATACCTTTCGAGGACACATGATGTCCAAGAACAATACCCTTTCTTACCATGAAGTGACACTTCTCCCAATTAAGCACTAAGTCCGTCTCTTCGCACCTGCTCAACACAACTTCAAGATTGATTAGACATTTATCAAACGACTCCCCGTAAATGGAGAAGTCGTCCATGAAAACCTCCATAATCCTTTCAATCAAGCCATGAAAAATTGCCATCATACACCTTTGAAAGGTGGCGGGTGCATTACACAACCCAAACGGCATCCTCCTAAAAGCAAACGTACCATAATAACAGGTGAAGGTGGTTTTCTCTTGATCCTCGGGGGCTATCATGATCTAATTATACCCCGAGTACCCATCTAAGAAACAGTAATACTCAAAACTACCTAATCGATCTATCATTTGATCAAGGAACGGTAAAGGAAAGTGATCCTTACATGTTGCCTTGTTCAACTCTCTATAATCAACACATACACGCCAACCCGTCACTAATCTAGTGGCTACCAATTCATTAGACTCCATCTTAATCACCGTGGTACCCCCCTTCTTAGCAACTACGTGTAACGGACTCACCCATGGACTATCAGAAATAGCAAAAATCATGTTGCTATCTAACAACTTCAACACTTCCTTATGTATCACCTCTTGAATAACCGGATTAACTCTACGTTGATTTTGCACTATCGGTTTTCTACCCTCTTCTAATCTAATCCTATGCATGCAAATCGAGGGGCTAATTCCCTTAATATCCGCGATCGACCATCCTATAGCAGATTTGTGCTTACGAAGCACCACTAAAAGTCTCTCAAGCTGATCATCAGATAAAAGGGCAGATACAATTACCGGATATTTGTCGGTCTCATCCAAGTACGCGTACTTAAGGTGGTCGGGCAGCGGCTTCAACTCCTTCTTCGCCTCCAATGGTGGCGCCTTATCGAACATCTTCTCGAAAGTTGACTCCTCAGCTTCCAAGTCATCTTCATCCTCTACTTTCTTCAACTCCAAGAACTTGACGTCTTCATTGTCTTTCAAGCTGTCAAAATAATCAAGATCATAAGAATCATAAGACAGATCGTCAAGAATAGGATAATCAAATTGATGAACATAGAAAGAGCAAGGGTCTAGAAGTGTGTCTTCAACACAAGCATCCGTGATGTCAATGAAGTGGCAACTCTCATCTCCCATGGGGTATTTCATAGCTTCGTAGATAGCTATCTTCACTTCCTTATCATCAACTTTGACCGTGATCTTCCCATTCGCTACATCAAGCACCATCCCGGCAGTAGCTAGAAACGGTCTTCCCAAAATCAGCGGGACATGCTCATCCTCTTCCATCTCGAGTACTACGAAGTCGGCGGGAAAAACGTGATTCTCCACCGTCACTAGAACATCCTCCACTACTCCTTGAGGTCTCGTAATGGACCTATCAGCAAGCTGGAGTGTCATCATCGTGGGTTGAAGCTCAACTCCCTCCAACTTCTTGAACAACGAAAGAGGCATCAGATTAATGCTCACCCCGAGATCACACAAAGCTCCTTTCTTGATCCCGTTCCCGATATCGCAAAGAATGATGAAGCTCCTGGGATCTTTCAGCTTAGGCGGAAGCGCCTTGTGCACCATAGCACTCACCTCGTGGTTCAAGTGCACTAGCTCGGGTCCATCTATCCTCCGTCTCTTTGCGATCAAGTTCTTCAGGAACTTGGCGTAGTTCGGCATCTGTTCCAAAGCATCATAAAAAGGTATGTTAATATGTAACTTTTTAAAAACATTAAGGAATTTAGCAAACTTCTCATCAAGCTTCTTTTTCATGAAGCGCTGTGGATATGGGACAGGTATCACCGATTTGGGTACCCCCCATTCATCTTTCTCAGTTTCTTTCACTTTCTCCCTTGCTTCCTTTGCCTTTTTCCACTTTGGAATTCTCTCAATCTCCTCATCAGGCACTTTGCTCTTCTGGGTCTCATCCATATCTTGACTCTTATCATCAATTTTCATCTTAACTCCTTCCTTCTCAACCTCAACTCCATCACTTTGAGACTCTATCCTTTCTGTCTCAACTTCTTCTTTGAGCGTCTCAGAATCAGCAGGCATCTCGGGACCATCATATTAGGTCCCACTTCTCAACTCAATAGCCTTGCAATATTCCTTTGGGTTATCCTCGGGCATTGAAGGATATTTGCCAGGCTCCCTTGGCTGAGACTTTGCGATCTGACTAATTTGGTACTCGATAGAATTGAATCTTCTATTGTTCTCTTGCTGAACTCGATTCCACTCGATGTCTCTCTTCTGGAGTTCTTGATCTCGATGATCGCCTTTCTTGTGCAACTCTTTCACATCGTACTCCAAAGAGGACAATCGCTTGCTACCTTCCTCCACCTTCTGAAGGATCGCTCTCAACATCTCCTCGGTCGATGCTCCGCCTTCTCCACCAGGAGGTTTAGACCCCGGATCAACACCTGCAGGAACAGTAATACCAGCATTTGGGTTAGCATAAGAAAAATTCTCATTTTTCCTCCATGTGTTTTGAGGAGGCTGCTGGCCTCCTTGATACCCTTGTGTGTTCCTCCATTGATTTTGAGGCGACTGTGGGCCTGGAGGTACAAATGGTTGACCATAAGATGATCTTCCATACTGGTTTCCACCTTGTGGATACCCCTCTTGTGGGTAATTAGGCCTTCCCATATAGTTGGCTTCTTCTTGCTGATTCGTGGGTGGGTCCACTTTCTCGCTTGCTGCTACATTCCCTCCAACCAAGTTCTGCCCCATCTCAAGGTTGATGATCTTCTCCATCATAGCCATTAACAGCTTCCTCGTACCCTCATTCTCCTCCAACTTGCATACCCTCTGAAATTCTGGGTCCTCGTTCTATGCACCAGCATTCGTGACAATATTGTCCACGATCTCTCTACACCTCGCTACCCCTTGGTTCAGAAAAGCTCCACTTGCACATGCATCTAGGTGGGCTTGGCCAGCCTTGCTGGCTCCACTGTAGAAGAACGCCATAATGTCTCCCTCGTTGTACCCGTGCTGCGGGCACTCGATCAACATATTTGAGTATCTCTCCCACGCTTGGCGTAAATCCTCTCCAGAATTCTGGCGAAAGGAAGAGATCTCAATTCTCGCTTTAATCGTTCTCGATGGAGGGTAGAATCGCTCAAGGAACAGACGCTCGAGCTCGGCCCATGTGTTAACACCTCCCCGTGGGAGCGTGTTATCATACCATTCCTTGGCTATTCCCGTAAGAGAGAATGGGAACAACCTGAGCCTTTTGGCATCTTCAGACATGCCATTATAATTGAAAGTAGATGCTATCATGAGGAAACTCCTCAAGTGAGTGTGAGGGTTCTCCTTCCCAACCTCCCCCTTGAATTGATTCTCAGTAAGCAGCTTGAGAATTCCTGGGGAAATTGAAAAGTTATTCGCTTCAACAGGTGGTAAGGCCACTCCATCGTAGTACCTCTGCGGTTGTGCCGCGAACCTGCCCCGAATTGCCATATTCTGATCTGCGTTCTGGGGCGCAGGCTGAGGAGCGACAGGTGGTGCTGGTATGTGTTGAATTGGAGGTTGTTGGTACACAGGTGGTTGGTTATAGACAGGAGGTGGAGGGTATGGGTACGGTGGATAAGGATATGGTGGGTATGGGTAATGTTGGTATGCTGGGTTGTGGAAAGGGTTATTTGGGTTTTGTGGGTAAGCAGGGTTGTTCAGAGGATTTTGGACAAGATTCTGAGCTGGATTGTTTACATTTTGTGCACCCGGGTTCTGGCTCTGACTATCCACGAACTGGTCTTGATTCTGACCACCACTCCCTCCAGAGCCATCAACCCGGTCTACTGCCTGATTGAAATCGTTGGCAGCATCGTCCAACTCATTATTGAGATCCATTGGTTCCTTCCCTAAGTCGGCTGCGTTCATTCTTCTTAAGTAAGCTCGGTTCCTTCTGGCTATTGTCTCAGGGTCCAACGGTATTCTCTCTTCACTCGTATTGCCTTGTGAGCGTATTTTCATAAACCTGACACACTAGCAGATGGATCAAAACGCAACTGCCGAATAAATAAAAATAACAATAAGAAATAAAAACAGAAAATAAGCACCCACTACTAACTACTAAGCTATCGACAAGTCCTATTCAAAAAGTATATAACGCCATCCCCGGCAACGGCGCCATTGACTTGAAGCGAACTACACTAGCTTTTACTAGTAGCTTCCCCGCAAGAGTACGGGTTCACAGTAGTATGGGCAAGTATAGGGACCAAGTATTATCGAACCCAAGGGATGGTGTATATGCGAATAGATCCCTGAAGATCTACGCGTCGTAGTTAATATGAGTGTATGTTTTTGGATTTTTTAGAAAGATTAATTAAAACTAAAATAAACTAATTAAACTAAAATACTAAAGCAGACAAATTAACTAAGGGTTGGATTCAAATAAGAGATGGTGATGCTTAGGATAGGAATCCCTACGTATACTAACGGAGCAGGTACATAATCAAAATAACTGTGACAAACAAGAATTAACCTAAGTAAAAGAATGCAAGGTGAAAGCTCAAGATTCTAAACCCTAATACTTTACCCTAACACTCGACTTCACTAATCCACTAACAAGTTAATGGATTGTGCTCAATTAATGAGACCCTAATTTAACTAAGGTGATGCGGTCGTCCTTCTTCGCTAAACAGGTAGATGAATTAACCTTTCCTAAACTCTCTCGTTAAGTCTACTCGTTGTTAAAGAGTGATAGGTCGTCCTCTCTCTAACATCTTTCGAACAAAATTCAAGAGCGAAGTCTAGATTAATTTTAAGAATTCATTAACCAAGAGAATTAAAACCTAACGTCACAAGTTACTCTAATTACGTACCCACAACCTACTTCTACGAGTTCATCCTACCCTAAGCATGCAAGGGTTTAGCTAGACATAGATTTAATGTAAACAATAACAATTAGACAAGTTACGAACATGAACATGGTAATTAAAATGAAGAATGATCGAACATAAACTGGGGTTTTAAGATATAAAAGAATACTGAAATTAATTGATAAAACGACGTCTCAACGTATTAAAGAACAAAAGTTATTAATAAATGAAACTAAAATGGGAAATCGTAACGTGAATTCGTAAACAAAACCTCAAAACCGTAAAACTATACTTTGCTCGTCTCTTCTCTTCCTTCTCTCTCTCAAAATTCTCTATAAAGTGATGTCTAAAAGTCGGGGGTCCTTCAAAACGTGTTTGAAAGAGGTATATATAGGCACGGGTCGAAACGGGAGTTAATGGGCCGAAAATACGCATCCGGAGGCAAAAATCCATGGGCGCTCGAGCAAAACGCTCGAGCGGTCCCGCTCGAGCAGTGTAGCTCGAATGACACAATCGCTCGAGCGGTTCCGCTCGAGCCGGTCGAGCGCTGAAATCTCTCTGCATGTTTTGGGCGCTCGAGCAATTCGCTCGAGCGGTGGCGCTCGAGCTGCTCGAGCGCAAGAATAGTTCTGTAAGTTTAAGCGCTCGAGCAATGCGCTCGAGCACGTGCGCTCGACCTAGTCACTCGAGTGACTTCTAACTCCTCCCAAGTGATATTTTTCCTCATCCGCACTAATACCAATCGTATTTCTTCAATATCTTCTCATCCGGGCATCCGTTTGAGTCGATTCAAAGTCCTACGAACTCCGTTTTTCGTCCTCTATTCACCTATGAGCATCAAAGAGACAAATTTATCAATGTATAGAAATAATGCTCAATTGACTCTAAATACTCTATAAACTCGACCAAAACTAGGGCGTTTCTAGCTACGAATCATGACAATTTCACGCCTAATCAGCTTTCACCTTGCATTCTTTTACTTAGGTTATTTCTTGCGTGTCACGGTTATTTTGATTATGCACTTGCTCCGTTAGTATACGTAGGGATTCGTATCCTGAGCATCTCCATCTCTTATTTGAAAACAACCCTTCGATTCTTAATTTAATTTTGCTTGTTGCATTCCTAAGATAATTTTAGTCTTTTAATTAATCTTTCAAAAACCCCAAAAACATTAAACTCATATTAGCTACGACGCGTTGATCTTTAGGGATCTATTTGCATACACTCTATCCCTTGGGTTCGATATACTTGGTCATTATACTTACTCATACCACAGTGAACTCGTACGCTTGCGAGGAATCTACTAGTAGAAGTTAGTATATTCGCTTCACGTCAATGGCGTCGTTGCCGGGGATGGCGTTGTATGTCTTTTGAATAGGACTTGTAGATAGCTTAGTAGTTAGTAGTGAGTTCTTTTCTTTTCTATTTTTTTTATTTCGTACATATTCGGCAGTTGCATTTTGATTCTTTTGTTAGTGTTTCAGGTTTATGAAAATACGCTCACAGAGGAATACGAGCGAAGAGAGGTTACCGTTAGATCCTGAGACAATAGCAAGAAGAAACCGAGCCTTCTTAAGAAGGATGAACGCTGCCAGAGGGAAAGAACCAATGGACACTGATGGCAATACCAGTAAGAATCAAGATCCGTTAGGAGAAAGCCAGAGCCAAAACCTGGGTACTCAGAACCAAAATAGCCCAGCTCATAACATTATCCAAAATCCTCATAACAACCCTGCTTACCCATATCCTAACTTACCACAAAACAACTTACCTTATCCACCCTACCCATACCCACCTTATCCTTACCCACCATACCCGTATCCTCCACCTCCAGTTTACAATCAACCACCTATTTACCAACCACCACCCCAACAAGTACCCATACCAGCTGCTAATCCTCAACACGTTCCTCAGAACGCAAATCAAAATATGGCTATTCGAGGGAGGTTTGCAGCGCAGCCACAACGGTACTATGATGGAGTGGCATTGCCTTCTGTTGAGGCAAATAACTTCTCGATTCCCCAGGAATTCTTAAGTTGCTTACCGAGAACTAGTTCAAAGGGGAAGTTGGGAAGGGGAATCCTCACACTCACCTGAGGAGTTTCCTCATGATAGCCTCCACATTCAATTATAACGGCATGTCTGAAGATGCCAAGAGGCATAGGCTGTTCCCATTATCATTGACGGGAATAGCTAAAGAGTGGTATAACAACACGCTCCCACGGGGAGGTGTAACCACATGGGCTGAGCTCGAGCGTCTATTCCTCGAGCGATTCTACCCTCCATCGAGAACGATTAAAGCGAGAATTGAGATCTCTTCCTTTCGCCAGAAGTTATGAGAGGATTTACGCCAAGCGTGGGAGAGATACTCAAATATGTTGATTGAGTGCCCGCAGCACGGGTACAATGAGGGAGATATCATGGCGTTCTTCTATAGTGGAGCCAGCAAGGCTGGCCAAGCCCATTTAGATGCATGTGCGAGTGGAGCTTTTCTGAACCAAGGGATAGCGAGATGTAGAGAGATCGTGAACAACATTATCACGAATGCCGGAGCATGGAACGAGGATCCAAAGTTTCAGAGAGTTTGCAAGTTGGAGGAGAATAAGGGTACTAAGAAGCTGTTGATGGCAATGATGGAGAAGATCAGCAACCTTGAGATGGGGCAGAATCTGGTTGGAGGGAATGTAGCGGTGAATAAGAAAGTGGACCCACCCACGAGTCAGGAAGAAGAGGCCAACTATATGGGAAGGCCTAACTATCCACAAGGTAGAAATCAATATGGAAGGCCTCCTTATGGCCAACCATTTGTACCTCCAGGCCCACAGCCACCTAAAAATCAATGGAGGAACACACAAGGGTATCAAGGAGGCCAGCAGCCTTCTCAAAACACATGGAGGAAGAATGAGAATTTCTTATATGCTAATCCAAAGGATGGTATTACAGTTCCCCCAGGGGTTGATCCGGGGTCTAAACCTCCTGGTGGAGAAGGCGGTGCATCAACTGAGGAGATGTTGAGAGCTATCCTTCAGAAGGTGGAGGAAGGTAGCAAGCGACTGTCCTCTTTGGAGTACGATGTGAAAGAGTTACATAAGAAAGGTGATCATCGAGATCAAGAACTCGAAAAGAGAGACATAGAGTGGAATCGAGTTCAGCAAGAGAACAACAGAAGGTTCACTTCTATCGAGTATCAAATTAGTCAAATTGTAAAGTCTCAGCCGAGAGAGCCTGGCAAGTATCCGTCAATGCCCGAGGATAACCCAATGGAACATTGCAAGGCTATTGAGTTGAGAAGTGGGACCAAGTATGATGGTCCTGAGATGCCTGCTGATCCTGAGATGCCCAAAGGAGAGGTTGAGATAGAAGGAAAAGAGCCTGAGGCGGTTAGAGATGAGATTGAGGAGGTAGGAGTTGAGAAGGGGATTGAGAGTGAAGGCATTCAGAAGAGTAAAGATGTGGATGAGTCTCATGAGAGCAAAGAGCCTGAAGAGGAGATTGAGAGAGTTCCAAAGTGGAAGAAGGCAAAGGAAGCAAGGAAGAATGCAAAAGAGACTGAGAAAGATGAATGGGGGGTACCCAAATCGGTGATACCTGTCCCGTATCCACAGCGCTTCATGAAAAAGAAGCTTGATGAAAAGTTTGCTAAATTCCTTGATGTTTTTAAAAAGCTACATATTAACATTCTTTTTTATGATGCTTTGGAACAGATGCCTAACTACGCCAAGTTCCTGAAGGACTTGATAGCGAAGAGACGGAGAGTATACGGACCTGAGTTAGTGCACTTGAACCACGAGGTGAGTGCGATGGTGCACAAGGCGCTTCCTCCCAAGATAAAGGATCCCGGGAGCTTCACCATTCTTTGTGATATCGGGAACGGGATCAAGAAAGGAGCCTTGTGTGATCTCGGAGTGAGCATTAATTTGATGCCTCTTTCGTTGTTCAAGAAGTTAGAGGTGGGAGAACTTCAACCCACGATGATGACGCTTCAGCTTGCTGATAGGTCCATCACGAGACCTCAAGGAGTAGTGGAGGATGTTCTAGTGAAGGTAGAGAATCACGTTTTTCCCGCCGACTTCGTAGTACTCGAGATGGAAGAGGATGAGCATGTGCCACTAATTTTAGGGAGGCCGTTTCTAGCTACCGCCGGGATAGTTCTTGACGTAGCGAATGGGAAGATTACGGTCAAAGTTGATGATCAAGAAGTGAAGATAGCTATTTATGAGGCTATGAAATACCCCATAGGAGATGAGAGTTGCCACTTCATTGATATCACAGACACTTGTGTTGAAGACACACTTTTCGACCCTTGCTCTTTCTATGTGCATCAGTTTGATTATCCTATCCTTGACGATCTATCTTATGATTCTTATGATCTTGATTATTTTGACAGCTTGGAAGACAATGAAGATGTCAAGTTCTTGGAGATGAAGAAAGTAGAGGATGAGGACGACTTGAAAGCCGATGAGTCAACTTTTGAGAATATTTTCAATAAAGCACCACCATTGGAGGCGAAAAAGGAGTTGAAGCCACTTCCCGACCACCTCAAGTACGCTTACTTGGATGAGACCGACAAATATCCGGTAATTGTATCTGCCCTTTTATCTGATGATCAGCTAGAGAGACTTTTATTGGTGCTTCATAAGCACAAATTTGCTATAGGATGGTCGATCGCGGATATTAAGGAAATTAGCCCTTCGATTTGCATGCATAGGATTAGATTAGAAGAGGGTAGAAAACCGATAGTGCAAAATCAACATAGAGTTAATCCGGTAATTCAAGAGGTGATTCATAAGGAAGTTTTGAAGTTGTTAGATAGCAACATGATTTTTGCTATTTTTGATAGTCCATGGGTGAGTCCGTTACACGTAGTTGCTAAGAAGGGGGGTACCACGGTGATTAAGGCGGAGTCTAATGAATTGGTAGCCACTAGATTAGTGACGGGATAGCGTGTGTGTGTAGATTATAGGGAGTTGAACAAGGCAACGTGTAAGGATCATTTTTCTCTACCGTTCCTTGATCAAATGATTGATAGATTAGGTGGTTTTGAGTATTACTGTTTCTTAGATGGGTATTCGGGGTATAATCAGATTATGATAGCCCCCAAGGATCAAGAGAAAACCACCTTCACCTGCTATTATGGAACTTTTGCTTTTAGGAGGATGCCGTTTGGGTTGTGTAATGCACCCGCCACCTTTCAAAGGTGTATGATGGCAATTTTTCATGGTTTGATTGAGAGGATTATGGAGGTTTTCATGGACGACTTCTCCATCTACGGGGAGTCATTTGATAAATGTCTAATCAATCTTGAAGTTGTGTTGAGCAGGTGTGAAGAGACGGACTTAGTGCTTAATTGGGAGAAGTGTCACTTCATGGTGAGAGAGGGTATTGTTCTTGGACATCATGTGTCCTCGAAAGGTATCCAAGTTGACAAGGGGAAAGTGATTGCTATTGAGAAGCTTCCACCACCTTCAACCGAGAAGGGAATTCGGTCATTTTTAGGACACGCGGGTTTTTATAGACGCTTCATCAAAGACTTTTCACAAATAGCTAAACCACTTTCGCGGCTTCTTGAAAAAGAAGTCGCCTTTGAGTTTACTAATGAGTGTTTAGTGGCTTTTAATAGGTTGAAAGAAGCGTTGGTGAATGCCCCAATACTTGTGACCCCGGATTGGTCTAGCCCGTTCGTGCTGATGTGTGATGCAAGTGATTATGCGATGGGGGTTGCTTTGGGGCAAATTCGTGAGAAGCATTTTCACGCTATTTACTATGCCTCGAAGATGCTGAATTCTGCTCAAGTGAATTACACTACGACCGAAAAGGAGCTGTTGGCGGTCGTGTATGCCTTTGATAAATTTTGACCCTACCTAGTAGGGACGAAAATAATTGTATATACGGACCATGCAGCGATTCGGTATCTTATGAGTAAGAAGGATGCAAAACCCCGTCTCATTCGATGGATTTTGTTGCTCCAGGAGTTTGATTTAGAGATTCGAGACAAGAAGGGATGTGAGAATGTGATAGCATATCACCTTTCGAGATTGGAGCTCACAAAGGAAAACAACGTGGAGGATCGAGAGGTGAACGATGAATTTCCGGATGAGAAGCTCTTTGGCTTAGGAGACATCCCTGTATATCGAGTTGAAGGGAAGGCGCCTTGGTTTGCAGATTATGCTAACTATTTAGCAAGTGGAGAGTTGCCCGTTGAGATAAACTCGGTGCATCGAAAGGCATTTTTGAAGAAAGTACGGGAGTTTATTTGGGACGATCTCTACTTGTTCAAAAGAGGGATTGATCATGTGTTGAGAAGGTGTGTGCCCGAAGAGGAGTGGAGTAACATCATAAGGCATTGTCACGCCTTGCCATGTGGAGGACATTTGGGTGGAGAAAAGACCGGAAGGAAGGTGCTTCAATCTGGTTTTTATTGGCCAACACTTTTGAGAGATTGCATGGAATGGGTTAAGAGGTGTGAGAAGTGCCAACGGTTTGGCTCCATTACTAAGAGGGACGAGATGCCTATGCACGTGTTCATGGAAGTTGAGATATTTGACGTATGGGGGATTGATTTCATGGGTCCATTTCCTCCTAGCAATGGATTCTTTTACATTCTCGTATGCGTTGATTACGTCTCGAAGTGGATTGAAGTTGTCCCGACTCGAATGAATGATTCCCGAGTGGTGATCGAGTTCTTGAGGAAGAATATTTTTGCAAGATATGGAGTTCCAAGAGCTTTGATTAGTGATGGGGGAAGTCACTTCATGAACAAATGGATGGAAAAGTTGGTGTCAAAATACGAGGTAAGTCATCGAGTCTCTACTGCTTATCATCCTCAATCTAACGGTCTTGCAGAGGTTTCAAACTGTCAAATCAAGGAGATCCTTGAGAAGACGGTGAGCATTAGTAGGAAAGATTGGGCGATGAAGCTTGATGATGCACTTTGGGCGTATAGGACAGCTTTCAAAACTCCTCTTGGTATGTCTCCATATCAATTGGTTTTTGGAAAAACATGTCACTTGCCCGTGGAGTTGGAACATAAGGCATATTGGCGATAAAGAAGCTGAATTTTGATAGTGCCTTGGTTGGTGAGAAGAGATTACTCTAATTGCATGAGTTGGAGGAGTTTCGAGACAGTGCCTACGAGAATGCCCGAATTTTCAAGGAGAAGACCAAGAAGTGGCATGATGCACGATTGAGAAAAAAAGAGTTCAAAGTGGGTGATCAAGTCCTCGTATTCAATTCGAGGACGTAGATGTTTGGTGGAAAGCTCAAGTCCAAGTGGAACGGGCCATATATTGTGAGAGGTGTGCATAAAAGTGGATTCCTTGAAGTTGAGAAGGATGATGGACATAGATTCATGGTGAACGGGCATCGAGTAAAGAAATTCTTTAACTTCTCTTATGAGAATAAGGGAGGTATTTTAGATTCTCAAGTCCCGTGAGCTCCTTTGAGCTCGGTCCGGCATTAGGACCTTAAAACTAGCGCTTAATGGGAGGCAACCCATTTTTACTTGTTTTTATATGTTTCGTTTATTTTGTCATTTTTGTGAATCGTAAGTGTTAACCTCGTGTGTTAGAGTTTATTTGGTGTAGGCTTGTTTCGTGGTGCCTATTTCGAGTATGTGAGCTTAAGGTGAAGAAAGTCATGAAGTTGAACACGTGTCGAGTAGGAAAGCATTCGATTTTTGGAGTTTGAGGTAAACCGAACCCCAAATGTAGACCTCTTTGCGAAGTCGAAGTTTGGGGGGTGATGTTTCTTTTCGCTCGTTTTTGCATTGATAGTGAGTTAAGTTCATAAGAATTTGGTGTACTTACTCGTACGTACTCATTCTTTTCAAACTTTATTATTGCGTAGCAAGAACAAAGTTTGGGGGTGTGTATTCGTACTTCGGGTTCGTACACGAAATTCTAATGAAAAATTGGTTAAATTTTTTGAAAATATCGATGTTTGAGTGGAATTGGATCGAATTGAGTGTGGTCGCTTAAGTTCGGCGTGAATTGGATTAGTGATTTGCATGTTTGGAAGAGACCCCAACTCCTCGGTCGAATGAGCGACCTGGCTTAAATCGAGGAGTTCTCAGGTTAGTTCATGTTTTGGAAAATTGTTTTGATTGTTCGAGTGTGGTTTGTTGGAAAATTTCGAGTTTTGAACGTCGAAAATTGAAGTTTAAATTTGGAGCTGCTCGAGCAGCTCGAGCGCCACCGCTCGAGCGCCCCAAATTATACAGAACATTTTCGCCGTTCAAGCAGCTCGAGCGCCTATTTCATTCGAGTTCCATGCTTGAGCGCGACCGCTCGAGCGGGTCTGCTCGAGCGGATCGCGGGTTTCGGCCCAGATTTTGCCCCATCTATAAATACTTCTTTCCACACATTTTCACAGACTCACACACACTCAAAGGGGCGAATTGGGCGAATTCCGGCGGATATTGGCCAATTTTCACGAATTTCTCACGAATCCATTCAATTTCTCCACATATATTCCTTAAATCCTCAAGAAAGGTACGTAATTTCTATCTATGGTCTTTCAATTCATAGTTTAAAGATTGATTTAGGCATGAATTAAGGACATGAATTAGGGTTCTTGAAGTGGTTCGAAATTTTGGAGGTTTATGCAAACACTTGTTGATTCTTGATTCCTTGTTGATGAATGTTGATAATTTGTTATGGGTTCACTTGTTTTACTTTCAATTTTGCAATTGCATGAGTAGAATGGGTGAATTTCTAGAGTGAGAAAGTAGGAATTTGAGTAAAGAATATGGGGTTTTGCATGTTGAGATGGAATTGTTGTGAATTGAGATTGAATTGAGCATGAATAGGTAAGAATTGAGTCTTGAGCATGTAAATTACACAATTTGGGGTAATGTTACTTCATGATAGACTTGATTGTAGGCACCATTGAGTTGAGATTGATGAATTGTTTGAAATTTCCTTGAGAACTTTGAGATGAAAGCATGAGGTTTGAATTGAGTGAGTAAACTCAAGTTTAGATTGAGAGAAAAGGAATTGAGATTATTACTTGAGATGTGTGGAATTGATTTGAAGTGCATAGAATGATATGAATGAAATTGAATTGCTCTATGTTGTCTCAGGTACAATGGCTCCTAAAAAGAATGAGGATAGAGTGTTGAGCATTGCTGAATTGGAGGAACTCACGAATGATCTTAGGAGGAGGAGTTTGTTGCCCTCGAGGTGGAACAATCTGGAATACCAGGGAAGTTGGAGGTACATAGCGTATCGATGGAGCTTGATCACGGGGAAGGTGGAAAAGACCCGGAGACTAGTTGTTAGCTTCATGAGAGATTTGGGGATTGAAGAAGAGATTAGGAGAATTTTCGTGAGGAATAATATGACTGAGTTTTTCGAGATGTTGCTATACATGGAGACGAATGCAGACTTGGTTGAACAGTTTCTCTCCACGGTCGAGAAGACGGATGAGAACTCATTCAAGTTCAAGTACCAGAATAACTGGTAGTATTGTGAGGTTGGAGCTGTCAACCTCGTATTTGGGCTTCCAGCTTTATCTCAGCCGAACCGTGTGTCGAAATCGTACAATGCTAATGGATTTTGGAAGGACATCACGGGCGGAATGGCCGGGGATTACAAAGGCCAGAATGCACGAGCGTCAGCAATCAGAAATCCAGTCATTAGGTACCTCGAGCGGATTCTTGGAAACACTATCTACGCCCGCTCTGAGACGGGAACAGTGACAAGCAAGCAGCTATACGGGATTTGGTGTCTCTTGTACAAAAAGGACAATGATATTGGAAGAGACTTCCTAGAGCACCACTACGAGGCTCCATTCAAGCTTGGTACTAGGACTTTGAAGGTTAGAGGAGGGGGATTGATTTCGGTATTCATGAAGAGTCGGGGATTCGAGCCGTGTTCGGGTCCTTGCCCGGGTATGGATTTAGTGTTCGAATAGATTAACAATACTCTGATGTTCGAATATTGGCTTGGAAGATATTGCATAAGATTCAAGGATGATAGCCTCTTTTTGTTGCCGAACAACAAGCTCGTGACTCTGATTGGAAAGAAGAAGTAGAACATAGGAATGAATGGAGAGCAGCACCTCGCTATAGGTGGTAAGTATACGGCGGAGGTTGACAGCAGAGGACTCCGAGATGTGAGGCCTATGAAGAGGAATTGAAGTGAAGGAACGAGTGCTGCCGGCACGAGCGGAGCGGGAGCAAGTGGAGTAGCTGAGTTGCAAGAAGAGGGGGAACAAGAATATGAAGCGGGACAGGCTGAGGAAGGAGAAGCAGCAGGTGAAGGCCCGCAAAAGATGGAGATGGAGATGGAGCCACCTCACGTGACCACTCCGGAGCCGTGGTACCCGACCCAGAGTGAATGGGATGGTATGAGGACCGACATTCGAGACCTGCGAACCGAAGTTACGGATCTTCGTACTACGCAGAACCAGTGGTACACGGAAGCGATGGGTGTACGAGGAGAGTTTCAGGAGGTTCGATCAGAAGTTTCTAATTTGAGGAGATGGATGGAGGCACTCTTTGTCTCCATTTAGGATCGGACCACCCTAGCTATCGCCCACCACCGCCTCCTGATGCTTGAGGGTCATGGGGAGTTCCCCCAGTTTCTGCTCCTTTTTTCTTATCTTTTGTTTTCTTTCCTTTTCTTATTTTTGCTTGAGTGTGAGCTTCGTTGTTTGAGTGGTTTGAACTGATTATGGGTTTGTGATGGATTGTTATTCAGAATTTCGGGTTGTGCTTGTTGTTGAACTCAGTAAGATATCTGATTTATTTTGTGCTTATTGACCCCTTCTACTTGTTAGTTGTTATTCTTGAGCATGTTTGATGAGTAGAGTAGATTTGTGGATTTGAGTTAGGGACTCTTTTGTGTGAGTGGTTGAGCTAGAGTTGATTTGAGAAAAAACTAGTATGCTTATGAGTTTTTCTTTTGAGTGCTTGTGATGAGAGTGAGAATTCACTAGGACTAGCATGGATGTGAAAGCTGTGAGACTTGAACCTTATGAGATTTTGATATATGATTTGATCTCTTCGTTTGTGAGTGGATCGTCACCTTAGAGGATGCTGAAACTTGTGTGTGCTCTTGCTTCTTGATTGTGTCTAGTTTGATATGCCGAATAGGATCTTAGGCCATCTTTGATTTGATTGAGTCACTTAGCCAAAATTTTCCTTACCAATGACATTGACCTCTTGTTAGTCCCTTTGAGCTTTAAGCCTATTTTATTTGCTAGCACATATGAACACTATTCCAATTCCTAAGCCTTTTTGTCCCAATTTGAGTGGAGAATAGGAAAAGTGTAAATGTGAAGGGATTGAATTGAGTTGAAAAAGGAAAATGTTGTTTGTTGAGTGAGTATGAGAAGAAGGTGTGATGAGATATGAGTTGTGGAAAAAGAGAAAAAATTTGAGAATGAGCAAAAGAAAAAAAAGAGCTCATGTGTTGAGAGTGGAATTGAAAATGTGTTGATTGAAAATATTCGAAGAATTCTGTTCCTAATCTCGAAGTACGAAAGTTTGATTTTCTATTCTCCATTCACTTGAGTCACTTTACCATATTGATTCCCACCGGTCCAAAGAGTCTACATTACAACCTTGAGAAAAGTCCTTTTTGATTCGGCATTGATTTCTAGAGTATGGTCGAAGTTAAGAGCGCTTACAAGCCTATGTCTGCCAATATGTGTGATTGATTGATTGAGTGAGTCCCTTTATCATGGATATACACTTGTGAGGGAGTGAAACACATCGTTGAGTGCACATCCATGTTTGATCTTGGTGTTTCTTGTTATTGTTGCATGAGTATGATGAAGGAAAGTGAGTGGGTATATGTGTGATTGATCATTGAAGCTCGAGTTCATTTGCTTGCATGATTTGATTCTTTGACTCATTCCTAACAATTTCGCTTGAATTGTTATTTCGTTGCTTGAGGACAAGCAACATGGTAAGTTTGGGGGGGTTGATTAGGCGTGAAGTTGTCATGATTCGTCACTCGAAATGCCCTAATTCTGGCCGATTTTGTCGAGTATTTGGAGTCAATTGAGCATTATTTCTATACATTGATGAATTTTTCTCTTTAATGCTCGTAGGTGAATCGAGGGTGAAGAATGGAAGAATGGAGTTCGTAGGACTTTGAATCGACTCAAACGGATGACCGAATGAGAAGATATCGAAGGAATACGATTGGTGTTAATGTTGAAGAAGAAAAGTACTAATTGAAGCAATTTTGGGAGTCATTCGAGTGAACCACTCGAGCACTAGCGCTCGAGCACGTTTCTCGAGCGCCCAAGACATACAGAAAATTTCGAGCATTCAAGCAGCTCGAGCGCCACCGCTCGAGCGTGTTGCTCGAGCGCTTGTGTCATTCGAACTCCATGCTCGAGCGCGACCGCTCGAGCGGGTCTGCTCGAGCACCTTCATGTTTTACGTTTTAAAAGTCGTTTTTCGGCCCATGAGTTCACGATTCGGCCCGTTGCTTATATATACTCGTCTCAAGCTCATTTTTTAGCGATACCACATATCACTTGATAGACTTTGACTTTAGAGTTCGTTTTTGGAGAGGAAGGAGAGAAGCAAGCTTTACGTTTGAATTTTTGAGGTTTTCGTTACGAATTCATATTACGATCTTACTTTTTAGTTTCGTTTCTTTATATTTTTGTTCTTGAACACATTGAGACTTCTTTTATTGATTTAATTTCAGTTTATTCTTCTATTTCTTTAAACCCTAGTTTATGTTTGATCACTTCTTCGTCCTAATTATCATGTTCATGTTCGTTACTTATTCAATTGCTATTATTTACGTAAAACATATGTCTAGCTAAAACTCTTGCATGCTTGGGGTAGGATGAACTCGTAGAAGTAGGTTGTGGGTATGTAATTAGGATAACTTGTGACGTTAGGTTTTAATTCTCTTGATTAATGAATTCTTAAAATTAATCTTAACTTTACTTTTGAATTTCGTTCGAAAAATGTTAGAGAGAGGACGACTGTATCACTCTTTAACAACGAGTAGACTTAACTAGAGGGTTTAGAAAGGGTTAATTCAGCTACCAGTTTAGCGAAGGAGGACGACCGCATCACCTTAGTTAAATTAGGGTCTCATTAATTAAGCACAATCTATTAACTTGTTAGTGGATTAGTGAAGTCGAGTGTTAGGGTAAAGTATTAGGGTTTAGAATCTTGAGCTTTCTCCTTGCATTCTTTTACTGAGTTCTTCTCAACTGACAGCCTATTCTACTAAGAGCTAACCTTGCCTGACCTGAAATAAAAGATACAATCCTGACTGCTTTCAAACCTATTACATGTTTTGGAAAATCATCAAACTAAAATATATCCCAACAATTTCCCCCCTTTTGATGATTCCAAAACTTCTAACCAAATGATTTTCTATTACAAGAATAAAGTCAGAACACAAGTAATAGTTTGAAATATGCAAAAATTCTCATAATTTAAAAACATTTAAGATCTGTTCGGTAGACCATTTTTCTTAAAAAAACTGGATCAGTGGTCATGTGAATAACCCGCTCTGATACCAATTGATGGTCCCGTTTTTCGAAAACCAAAATGGGAATTCAGGGGCAAGAATTTTTTTAAACCTTTTCCTCAAGAAGTTCAGCAAGAGTGAACAGTTCTCAAGTCACTGCATTGCTAAGAGGCTGAGCTACCCAGTCAGTGAGAAGACTGGAAGGCTCATGCTCTTTGCAACACAGTGACTCGAGAGGTTACACTTCAAGTCACTGCTCTGCTCAGAGGCTGAGCTACCAAGTCAGTGAGAAGGCTTGGAGACTCATGCTCTGAGCAAGGCAGTGACTCGAGATACTGAACTCTCGAGTGCGTTGCCTGAACTGGTCAGTGAGAGGATTCTCCCTGACCTGAATATTTAACCAAAGTTTCCTTTTTAACAATGCTCTCAGTGAGCAGATTTTCACAACACTTTAGTAAATACTTTAAATGAAACGAACGCTCAGTTTAACGTGGTTCAGAGACTCAAGCTCTTATATCCACGGCCTGATTTAACAGGAAATCCACTAACTGGGATTCTTGTTTTTAACGTGCCAAGGTGCACTAACAACTGGACTCACGCCACTCCCTGGGCTGCCTCTCCTCACTGACTAACTTCAACCAACAAACCTAACTAGAGGGTTTTGGTATCAGTTTGGTTTCTCCAACTAGGTGAGGTTTTCCTTTACAATGTGTTAGCCTAAAGCTAAGATTAGGAAAACCTCTCTAAGCTATGAGTTACAAGCTGAACACTCATTTGTGTATATTTATGAACTCTAAAGTTCAGTGTACAAGATTTGAATCGTGCCTCCTTATACCTCCCAATATAATGCACTAAACACTCACACCTTCACAGCTCGTAGGTGTTGATTTTTCTTTCTTTACACACACACTTGAATACGCAGCTATGAGCTTATATTTATAGTGTGGATTCAAATATAACCGTTGGATGAAATTACATTTGAATCCACACAATTAATGGTTTCAACCACTTTTCTTGGAATGCGGCCTTGTCAGTGTCAGAGTTGCTGCCTTGTGCTGATTGGTCCACGTGGGCTGGATCCAACGGATCTTTGACTCAGTGGGTTGACCAAGACCCAACTGACTTTAGGTAGCTTCCTCCTTCACTGATTGATGATCTTCAGTAGACTGAACGTCTTCAGTGTAGTTGTCCTTCAGAGACTGTTTGAAGATCACTCCAAGAAGTTTGTCATAAGGCTGAATGACAAACTTCCCTGACCACAGCAGCCTGACTCCTTCAGGGCCTACTTGGTGCAGCACTGATCCTCTTGATCATGCTCTTCACTGAGTGGTCCACTTGACTTAGCTTAGATCAGCCAGGTTTACACTCAGTGGGACACCCTCCAGGCTTCTCTTCTGGTTCAGGTTACAAGCATGGCTTCAGTTAGATTTCTTGGTGTCATCTTGATATCCTCAGGTTGTGTTGTTGAGTTCCCCCTCGCTGAGTTCCCCCTCGCTGAGTTCCCCCTCAACTGAGTGTTCCCTCAACTGAGTTCTTATCAACTAACAGCCTATTCTACTAAGAGCTAACCTAGCCTGACCTGAAACAAAAGATACAATCCTGACTGCTTTCAAACCTATTACATGTTTTGGAAAATCATCAAAACTAAAATATATCCCAACAGTAACTAATAAATTAACATCTATTAACTATTATATTTTAATTTAATCTTAGTTTTATGGGATGTTATAATTTATGACGACTTATTATTATAGGTGTCAATTTCCATATTGTCAATTCCACATTAATTATTGTAGATGCTAATCTTCTATATACTATACACTTATGTAGTATAATTACTTAATAGAAAATCTTCTAAATTTTGGTCCAATATTTATGGCCATCCCAAAGACAATTAGACATATAGTATTTGTATATCACATGTTTTGCAAAATTTGGTATTAAGAATTTGATATTTTATTTTCTTAAAAATGCATTTGGTTTGTATTTTTCTAATAAAAAATATAACTAACAAAACAAACAAGGCTTTCTCCATAATTATAAGCCTATAATTTTGATTGTCTATTTTTACATTATGCAACATTCAGAATTTATAGTATCAATTTGTGTTTTAATGCCAATTAGATGGTTATTATTTGTATCTAATTATAAATATATTATAATGATAGATAATATTTTAAAATTACTTATCATGTTATTGTCGATTTTTAGTACGATGTTAAACATGATCCTCTAAAAAGATATTAAACATGGTGTAATTGTCAAATTAAATTTACACGTTCTAATTGCATACTCATGTGACATAAATCATGGCAATGAAAAATTTAGATAACTACATTTATTAGCATTAAAATATTTTCATAATTTATGTTTAATATCATCATATGATCGTTTCTTGCAAATTAATTTTATTATTTTTCTGATTTTTTATTTTATTGATTCAAATTTATATTTTCACCATTAATATGGAGAAAACACATAATCAGGGAGTCTGTCTTTATTTTGTTGGTACATTTTGTTTAAAATCCAGTAGATTTATTATACCAAATTCAGAAGATTTGATGTGGATATTACTAATGGGTTTATAACCTAAATAGGTTTTAGGCTTAGATTGGGGTTACTCTATTATAAATAGACCTATGTACTCAGTACTGTATATACACGCATACACATATATATTAGTGAAAACTCCTGCCTTGGTACGCCCCCAGACGTAGTTGTTATCGATGAACTGGGTAAACAAACCCGCATCTCTATTTTGCGCTTACGATGTACAACACGTTATCAGCACGAGTCTCTGCCCAAAGCTAATTGGTACGAATCTAAATTAATTTCTCAATAGCATGATAATTAATCGGATAAAAAATATATATAATAAAAAAAATTCACCAACGGCCGGATGTCGCTGCCGCACCGCCTCGAATCGTCCATACCGTCATGCGTGAGGCGCGGGCCTCATAGGCCACCGCGAAGCAGCCGCCGCGGGCCTCGAAAGCCACAGCGCGCGAGCCGCCAAGGGCCTCGACAGCCACCGTGCGCAAGCCACCGCGGGCCTCGACGGCCACCACGCACGAGCCACCGCAGATCTACCGAGCTCCACCATATGTGCACCCCTTCTTTCTCCCACTGCTCCAACGCCACGGCGTTGAGCGGCGGCACAAGGCCGCGTACCGCCGGGCGACGGCGGCCGCAAGCCGCACCGCCACACGACGGCGTAGTGCAGCCCTCACACCACCGCCCTGGAGCTCCGCACATCGTTCCTTCTTCCTACCCTGATGTACGTAGCCCTCCCCACCTTTTGGGCCAATCAGGCCCAATGCCAATTGGGTCGATCAGAAATAATTTTTATTTATTTATTTATTTGGGCCTGCAGCCCTCTTCATGGGTTGGAACCATTTTTTTCTGGGCTATTGTTTTAATTACTATCTATTTTGGGCCTCATAATGTTTTTCCTATTATTTTTTTGCCCTCAATTTAATTTATCAAATTCCAAAAAATACTTGAAAAAAATTAAAAGGTAATAATTCTTTGTATAATAATTAAGCTAAAAAAATTTGAAATTAATTTTTAAAATTAGTTCTTAATAAATTATTATTTTATGTGTTTAATTGTTATATGCGCATGCTTTTATGATTAAATTATCTTGCATGCATTATTACTTTTGCACATAGTTCTCATTTTATAGTCCACATATATTGTCTGGGTAGGCAACACCCAGTACTTGTCGGACCGTAAATTATGTTTTGGGTAGACGGCGCTGATTAGGCGTGAAATTGTCATGATTCGTAGCTTGAAATACCCAATCTTGGTCGAGTTTATAGAGTATTTAGAGTCAATTGAGCATTATTTCTACACATTGATGAATTTGTCTCTTTGATGCTCATAGGTGAATAGAGGACGAAAAACGGAGTTCGTAGGACTTTGAATCGACTCAAACGGATGCCCGGATGAGAAGATATTGAAGAAATACGATTGGTATTAGTGCGGACGAGGAAAAGTATCAGTTGGGATGAGTTGGAGGTCACTCGAGTGACTAGGTCGAGCGCCACCGCTCGAGCGCATTGCTCGAGCGCCTAAACGTACAGAACTTTTCTTGCGCTCGAGCAGCTCGAGCGCCACCGCTAGAGCGAATTGCTCGAGCGCCCAAAACATACAGTGCATTTTCATCGCTCGACCGGCTCGAGCGGAACCGCTCGAGCGATTGTGTCATTCGAACTACACTACTCGAGCGGGACCGCTCGAGCGTTTTGCTCGAGCAACCTTGGATTTTTGCCTCCGGATGCGTATTTTCGGCCCATTAACTCCCGTTTCGACCCGTGCCTATATATACCTCTTCCAAACACGTTTTGAAGGAGCCCCGACTTTTAGAAATAATTTTAGACTTAGTTTTTGAAGAGGAGAAGAACGAGCAAGCTTTATTTACGTTTTGTTGAGGTTTTTCATACGAATTCTAGTTTCTTTTCAATTCTTAGTTTCTTTTCATTAGTTCGTTACTTTGAACACGTTTAAATTTTGTTTTTATTAATTCAATTTCAGTTCTTAGTATTTATTTCTTTAAAACCCTAGTTCATGTTTCATATTTTCGTTCTTCAATTCATTATGTTTATGTGTGTTGTTTCTTCTATTGCTTTTATTTTTGTTAAAACCATGTCCGGCTAAAACCCTTGCATGCTTAGGGTAGGATGAACTCGTAGAAGTAGGATGTGGGTACGTAATTAGGGTAATTTGTGACGTTAGTTTTAATTCTCTTAGTTAATGAATTCTTATAATTAATCTTCACTTTACCTTTGAATTTAGTACGAAAGTGTTAGAGAGAGGACGACCGCATCACTCGATAACAATTAGTAGTCTTAACGAGAAGGTTTAGGAAAGGTTAATTCATCTACCAGTTTAGCGAAGGAGGACGACCGCATCACCTTAGTTAAATTAGGGTCTCATTAATTGAGCACAATCCATTAACTTGTTAGTGGATTAGTGAAGTCGAGTGTTAGGGTAAAGTATTAGGGTTTAGAATCTTGAGCTTTCACCTTGCATTCTTTTACTTAGGTTAATTCTTGTGTGTCACAGTTATTTTGATTATGTACCTGCTCCGTTAGTATACGTAGGGATTCCTATCCTGAGCAGCACCATCTCATACGTGCATATACACCTTAGATATTTAGTTTAATTTTCCTTTTGCATTCGTAGGATAATTCAGTCTTTTAATTAATCTTTCAAAAACCCAAAAACATTACACTCATATTAACTACAACGCGTAGATCTTCAGGGATCTATTCGCATATACACCATCCCGTGGGTTCGATAATACTTGGCCATTATACTTACTCTTACTACAGTGAACTCGTCCGCTTGCGGGTAAGCAACTAGTAGAAGTTAGTAAAATCGCTTCAAGTCAATGGCGCCGTTGCCGGGGATGGCGTTGTATGCTTTTTGAATAGGACTTGTAGATAGCTTAGTAGTTAGTAGTGGGTGATTTATTTTCTGTTTTTTTTTTATTTGTATTCAATCGGCAGTTGCGTTTTGACCCTTCTGCTAGTGTGTCAGGTTTATGAAAACACGCTCACAAGGCAATACGAGCGAAGAGAGAATACCGTTGGACCCTGAGACAATAGCCACAAGGAACCGAGCCTTCTTGAGAAGGATGAACGCTGCCGACTTAGGAAAGGAACCAATGGATATCAATAATGAGTTGGACGATGCTGCCAACGATTTCAATCAGGCAGTACACCGAGTTGAAGGCACTGGAGTTAGTGGTAGCCAGAATCAAATTCCATTAGGGGATAGCCAGAGCCTAAACCCGGATACACAAAACGTAGGGAATCCAGCTCAGAACCTTGTCCATAATCCTCATAACAACTCTGCTTACCCACAAAACCCAAATAACCCTTTTAACAACCCAGTATACCAACATTACCCATACCCACCTTATCCTTACCCACCATATCCATATCATCCACCTCCTGTCTACAACCAACCACCTGTTTACCAACCACCACCCCAACAAGTACCCGTACCAGCTGCGAATCCTCAACACGTTCCTCAGAACGTAGATCACAATATGGCTATTCGAGGGAGGTTCGCAGCGCAGCCACAACGGTACTATGATGGAGTGGCTTTGCCTCCTGTTGAGGCAAACAACTTCTCGATATCCCCGAGGATTTTAAAGCTGCTTACCGAGAATCAGTTCAAGGGGGTGATCGGGAAGGAGAATCCTCATACACACCTGAGGAGTTTTCTCATGATAGCCTCAACATTTAATTATAATGGCATGTCTGAAGATGCCAAGAGGCTTAGGCTGTTCCCATTCTCATTGACGGGAATAGCCAAGGAGTGGTACGATAATACGCTTCCGCGGGGAGGTATTACCACTTGGGCCGAGCTCGAGCGTCTGTTCCTCGAGCGATTCTACCCTCCATCTAGGACGATCAAGGCTAGAATTGAGATCTCATCCTTTCGCCAGAAGCAAGGAGAGGACCTACGTCAAGTGTGGGAGAGATACTCAAACATGCTGATTGAGTGCTCGCAGCACGGGTACAATGAGGGGGATATTATGGCATTCTTCTACAGTGGTGCCAACAAGGCGGGGCAAGACCATTTAGACGCCTGTGCGGGCGGAGCATTCTTGAACCAAGGCATAGAGAGGTGTAGGGAGATCGTTGACAACATTGTCACGAATGCCGGTGCTTGGGGTATGGATGCAGATTTTCAGAGGGTGCATCAGGTTGAAGAGGGAGAAGGAACGAGAAGGCTATTGATGGCCATGATGGAGAAGATCAACAACCTCGAGTTGGGGAAGAGTTTGGTTGGAGAGCATGCAGTAGAGAATGAGAGAGTAGACCAACCAAGTGGGCAGCAAGAGGTAGCCAATTACACGGGAGGTCCGTATTGTTGGTCCTACTAGATAGATTAATTGTGGAAGCCTTTTTAACCGATATGTCTTTAGAAGAAATCCTTTTCTAAGAGCACAAATTATAAACAAGCAAGTATTAAGGAAAGCAATAAATAAGACCGTATATATAGTGGTTCGGATCTGAATATCCTACGTCCACTCTCTCTTAATCAAAGGGGTCTCACTATCAACCAACAAACTCACTATCTTACTGGAATTTCTGAAGTACCAGCACCTTCTTACAATCTCTTTAGATCTAACTCCGATCTAAAGACTGACTTACTCCAACCTTATCTAACAAGATGAACAGGTTGAGTATATAAACTCCTTACGAGTTGGATGAGTAATTAAGAACAAAGTGAGTGCAAATGCGTAGTGATCAAAAGCTTAGAATGCTATGTGCGCGTATGAAGTCTCTCTAGAGCTTTTTCTTGAACTGCACTCTTGTATATATAGAGGGGATTAGGGCTAGCCGTTGGAAGGGCTAATCCAATCAGATCCTCTATATAAGGAAGCTTCAATCAATCAATTCCCTAATTGATTGATTGGGTTGGTGGGATCCTTGGATTGATTATCTTCAAATACTTTCCAATCCTGATCTTGTTGACTTGATTTGAATCACCAACGGTCAATAGCTTCCTCTGCCTAACTCTGATTCTCTCCAGAGAAGGCAGGACCAGACACCAGGCAACCTCGGTGTCTTCTGGTCCTTATCTGGTGAACAACCAGAATACTCAGTAGAATAAGGGGATCAAACTGAGCATCTTTTGTTCCACCAGACTCGTCTGGTCCGGACTCGTCTGGTCTGGGGAAGGTCCTCTGCCTCTGGTCTGATCTCCTCTGGTGAAGTCTTCTGGTGGAGTCCTCTGGTGAAGTCCTCTGGTGGGGCCTTCTGGTGACTCTTCTGGTGAAGTCTTCTGGTCTGGCAGTTCCCCCTAGACTAAGTCCTAATCTAGATCATCATCTGGCTAACAGGTCCAGATGGTCCTATTACATCTTCTGGTTTGTTTTAACTCATCAAAACTAACAATTTTTATCCTAACAATTTCCCCCTTTTTGATGGAGTTAAAACACTACCAGAACTGATCAAAAGTAATCTTAAGCAAGAAAACAACAAAGGGATGAGACCTTAGAATAGATCTCATCAGGCAAATAATAAGACAACAAGGAGTTGTCTTTAGAACAAAGAAGATATGTATTTTTCCATTAATAATCAGGGACAAATAATTACAGATTACATTGAAGTTCATAGTCCTACTCTAGGCATATCTTCTGTTCTCTTTAGGGACAAGAAACCAGTCAAGGAACCTATCCTGGACGGCCTTCAACTCTGCAGAAGATGTTGGGGTGAAATTTACCAACACCTTGGTCTTGTAAAGCTTCTTCAGTTCTGCCCAATCCACCTGGTTCCCATTCATGGGAGTGTTAAGATAAGTAAATTCTGGAGCAGTCACCTCCAGGTTGAACTCAATGGTTGAATCCATCAGCTGCTTGTACAAGTCTGCATCATAGGCTTGCATCCAAGAATGGAAGGTTCTGTTGATCAGCTCATCATCTTCTAGTGCTGGCCTCTGGATATAATGCTGAATGAACCAGAGGGTCTTGGCTTCTCTCCATCTCTCAATCAGAGGATACGGCACAGTAGAGTCAAAGGACCCTTCTGTCCTGAGTGGCAAGATGTTCATAACTTCCACAGGAGCTTTCCTCTTCTGACCTGAGCCACCTGCACCAGAAGAAATACCAGCTTCTCTGGCCTTCTTGTTCTGCCTCTTAACATATCTGAGCCTCTGCTCTTCATCTATGTTCTTCCTGATTCTAGTTTGCCTCTCTTCTGGAGTCTCTTCCTTGTATCTCTTCTCTGCTTCTTCAACAACAGATTCAAGGAAACTCTTCTTTACTTTTCTAATCTTCCTCTTAGCAGGACCAGGAATGGTAGAAGGATCCTGCTCAGCTTCAGATGACTCTTCTTCTGCAGCAAGTTGTTTAGCCATAGTAAGAGACTTCAACTCTTCTTTCTTCTTCTTCTGTAACTCAGCCTGGGCCAGAGTGTTCTCCAACAGGTCCAGACGAGCTCCATGGCTAAACAGAGTCTCATTGGTGGTCTTCGCCAGATCAGTTCTGGCCTTCTCGTCCCCCTTTTTAACTTCATCAAGGAGGGGCTCCACTACCTGCCTTATAAGATCAGGCAAGGCAGTGTTGGAGGAAGAGTGAAGATCACGAAGCTGCTTGGCTTCCTCCAGATAAGCTTTAGACTCTGCAACAAGTCTCTCTTGCTTCTCCAACATCTCCTGGAGGGAGTCCTTCAGCTTAGCAGTTTGAATCATCTGGCTGGCCATTTCTACTTTGAGTACAGAAACTGGCCTCATCTGCTCCAGCACGTGCTCCTGGAGCTGCTTCTGGCTGTGCATGACATCTAACTTGACAAACAAGCCATTAGCCTTGAAGGAAGCTTTTACCTCTGCCAGAGAGGACTTGAGCTGCTTCAGGAAGATTCTCCTCTCATGCTTAATCTGATGCTCAATCATAGCAGGGGCCATATGTTGAATTGCTTTGGAAAAGCGCCCTATCTGCATGATCTGCTCGTTGAAGAAAGCCTTCATCTTCTGGAGCACAGCAGGAGACATCTCAAAGTCCTCCTCATCAGAGTACAACTCTGGAGGGAATGAGAAATGCGGACCAAAATTATAGGAGAAGCCCCCTGGAGTGAGCATAACTCCTCTCTGGATAAGGAGAGTCTTGATGAGGATCTTGGCCGTCTCTGGTGTCTCCAACTCTGCTGGGTTTTGAATATTTAGCTTCTTCTTCAGCTCAATCTCCCAAGCAGTGAAGGCAGAAGGAGACATCTCTTCTAGCAGAAGCATGAGATCTTCAACATCCTGGAGTCTTGCCATACTCCAAACCTTGGCATCAGTCAGATCTGCCAGGAGGGGTGAGTGCTCCAACAAAATTGGAAACTGCTCTCTTAGCCAGAGCTGAGCACTCATACTCATACTCTGCCTAATGGGACCCATATCATCAGAAGAGAATATAAAGGGTTTGGGCCCAGAGGCAGAGGAGGAAGGTGCTAAGTGAGCAGGCTCAAGTGAAGCTTCCTCATCTTCACTGTCATCGCTTGTTAAATAGGTTGGGGAGGGGGGAGGGGTAGGAAGAGGTTGTTCTGCACCAGAAGAGGAAGGAATATCTGGTACAGAGTGTGTAGGAGGTATCTGAGAGGTGGAGGAGTTTGAAGGGGGGACTTCTGTACCAGAGGAGGTTGAGGGTACCTCTGGTCCAGAAGATGTGGGAGAGGGGTTAGTGGGAAGATGTGTTTGGGAGTTTGGGGGAGAAGGTGTATGAGCAGGAATGGTAGAGGGTGTAAAGACAGGGGTATCTGGGATAGTCTGCTCTGGTGGAAGAGTGGGGTTACCAGAGGCAGATGGGGTTTGGGGAATGTTATCTGGGGGAGAGGTGGAAGGGGAAACAAGATTAATGGGAAAAGAAGATGGAATGGAGGGATTTACCTCTGCTGGGTCAACACCAGCAGGTATAGCCGTCTCTGGAGCATCCTCCATCAACTGGGAGGCCTCATCAATAGCCTTCTCCAAGGCCTCTCCAAGATCAGATCCAGATTCAGGATCTTGAAGAATAGCTCTCTTAGCCTTGGATTTCCTCACAAGAGGCACTTCCTCTTCTTCCTCTTCTTCTTCTGATGGCTCATCCACCAGAAGGGTTTTCTTGGCCTTCCTGCTAATCTTAGACTTTTTAGCAGAGCCTCTCCTGGCCTCCTCTGGCCGCTTCCTCTTGGCTGCTCCAGCCTTCTTTACAGCTTTATCATCACCCTTCTTCTTAAGCACATCAAGAATGGGAATCTGGTCCTCCTCTGAGGACCCAGAAAAGGCAACGGTTGAAGAACCAGTTGCTTCATCAGCTTTCTTCTGTGTCTTCTGCTGCTGCTGCTGCTGCTTTCTCTGCCCCTTAGGAGGTGAGGGAATAGATTGAATAGGAGGGGCAGGGATGGCTTGCTCTCCATCAGAGTCGGCATGGCCGTGGAGAGGACCATCCTTGGAGAAGAGGATCTTGGACTTGTGATAATTGTGGCACCAAGATGACCTCCACTTCTTCTCTGGAAGAAGAGAATCCAGAATAAGTGTTAACTTAGTCCCCAAAGAGACATTTGCAGTGAAACAGAACTGCAACTCCCCTGGCTTGGAAGGACAAGGCTCCTTCTTCACCTTCAGCTTGTTCTTCCTCAACACATCCCAGAAAAACTCCGCCCAATTACATTGCACACCATCATATAACGCTCTCATCACACACATCCTACCATTGAAAATGGCATCTGTGCTGTGATTTTCACACATAAGTACTTTAACCACGATATCGAACAACACCTTGAACTTCTGCCTTAAATGCTTATCCACAAGCCCTTTGTGATGTTCTGGCAGGAAGAACTAGCAAAAATCTTGAATGATCCAACGATATCATCCTCCTTGTATGTCAACGGATCCACTCCCACCGCAGAAATGTTCTCGAACAAAGCGCAGAAATCGTGCTTAGAAAACACCAAATCATCTTCACCAATCTTTGAAGAGATGTAATCCTCATGAATCTTCATGCGAACCAGAAACTGGGCCGCATAACCGTCAAGGGTGCGAAAATCCTTGGGAACAGTGGAGATCAACTTCTCCACCCCTGCATTCTGGAACATCTCCAGAACCGACAGCACAACTGGATTCTTGGTGGTATAAAAGTCCACCACCATCTCCGTCTTAAGCTTTTTCATCATCAGGACATGATCGAAATTGCACGGAGGAGCCATTACTGTGAAAGAGAGAGAGAGAGAGAGAGAAAATGCTTTGCAGAGAGAGGTTAGGGTTTGAATAGTATAGAAACGTGAAAGGACAGATTGAAAACAAAATTGATTTAAATAGAGTAATACGCGTGGCTTGAAAATTAAATGAAGTGTGAACGCGTGTTGTTTCAAATTCAATTTAGGAAACAAAATCAATTTTAGCATTGATTGACATTTTGCACAGTGATTAAATCTGATGGCCACGATGAAAGGCAAGATACAGATTTAATCTGGTGCGTTGGCATAGTCATTGGGACTGGGCATAAAGGGGTTTTGTGGCAGTCAAGAGAAAAAGCGAAATGATTGTCTAGGCCCTATACCCTAGTCTTAAATACACTCCGAAGTTGAAAGGTTTTGAGTGTACTTACTAATTTGAAAAGTGTATCCCAATGATCAGAGGCCAGAGAAGTAAATGCATACCTGTCACCTGATATTGTAACCAGATGAAACCACAGCTACATCTCCTCCGATGGAGCTCATCTGGTTCTGGTCAGAGAAGATTTTGGACAAATGACTCAGCACCTCATCTGGGACAAGTGTCACCTGGTGCATACCTCGTCTGTTGCCTTCTCTGATATATCTAATCTGCAGGTATGTTAGCTCAAGAAAATAAATATATGAGGAAAAGTAATGAAACAAGGATACTTCTCTGATGTTCCCCCTAAAACAAATCTGTCTCTGGATCCAACAAACCTAACTCAAAAGCTAACTCTCTGAATATGGTCTCAGCCAAAGGCTTGGTTAAAATATCTGCTCTCTGCCTCTCTGTTGCAATCTTTTCCATCCTTATATCTCCCTTCTCAACATGATCTCTGATAAAATGATGCCTTATATCAACATGTTTACACCTGGTATGAAGAACTGGATTCTGGGTAATGGCAATGGCACTATTACTATCACAGAAAATAGGAATATCCTTGGCTCTAATCTGGTAGTCCCTAAGCTGTTGACTAATCCAAAGTAGTTGAGAACAACAGCTCCCTGCAGCCATGTACTCTGCTTTTGTTGTTGATGTGGCAACTGAGGTCTGCTTCTTAGAAAACCAGGATACCAATTTATTCCCTAAAAATTGGCATGTTCCACTTGTAGATTTCCTATCAATTCTGCACCCACCATAGTCTGAATCCGAATAACCACTCAATTCTAAGTTGTCATCTGCAGGATACCATAATCCTAAATTCACAGTTCCCTTAAGATATTTCAATATCTTCCTAGCTGCTTCCAAGTGACTTTTCTTGGGATTAGCTTGAAATCTGGCACAAACTCCTACAGCAAAAGTAATATCTGGTCTGCTTGCAGTCAGATACAAAAGAGAACCAATAAGTGCTCTGTACTGAGTCTGGTCCACACTCTCTCCAGACTCATCTGGATCCATGTTGAAATTTGTCATCATAGGGATCTTGGCTGCCTTGCTAGATCCTATTCCAAATTTCTCTAACATGTTTCTGGTGTACTTAGCTTGATTAATAAAAATTCCCTTCTCTAATTGCTTAACCTGCAAACCCAGAAAGTAATTCAATTCTCCCATCATGGACATCTCAAACTGTCCCTGCATGAGCTCACCAAACTTCTCACACAGCTTCTTATTAGGGGATCCAAATATGATGTCATCAACATATATTTGGACCAGAAGGATGTCCTTTCCTTCTTCTTTCCTAAACAAGGTCCTATCAATCTTACCTTTAGTAAAACCATTGTCCAGAAGAAATTGAGATAGAGTGTCATACCATGCTCTGGGTGCCTGCTTCAGCCCATAAAGAGCTTTCTTAAGCTTAAACACCTTGTCACCTTGTTCAAAGCCAGGAGGTTGTTCCACATACACTTCCTCAATGAGAATCCCATTAAGAAAGGCAGATTTCACATCCATCTGGTATACTTTGAACTTCATGTGAGCAGCATATGCTAAGAACAATCTGATAGCTTCTAGTCTGGCAACAGGAGCAAATGTCTCATCATAGTCTATTCCTTCAGACTGAGAATAGCCCTGGGCCACTAGCCTTGCCTTGTTCCTAGTAATGACATCATTCTCATCTTTCTTATTTTTGAAAACCCACTTAGTGCCTATCACCTTTTGATGTCTTGGTCTGTCTACCAGCTCCCAAACATCCTGTCTGGTGAATTGATTCAATTCCTCCTGCATAGCAACAATCCAATTTGAATCTTTCAGTGCCTCCTTGATGTTCTTGGGCTCAATCAAGGACACATAGCAACTGAATAAGGCAGTTAAGTTAATAGTTCTCCTAGTCTGGACACCCTTAGTTGGATCTCCTAAGATCAGGTCATTGGGGTGATCAACCAGGGTCCTCCTACCCGTGGTCTTACCTGGATGATCATCTTCTGCAGTACCTTGGTGATTATCACCACCTGCAGAAGAGCGTCCCCCTACAGGAGTTCCAACCTCTTCTGGTTCTGCTCCTTGTGAAGGCTGCTGCTTCAGAGAACCAGGAGATGGGTCATCATCTGAATCTGAATCTGAATCAAGAGCAGGTGGATTGACTTTGATAACTCTGGGTGTAGTCTGATTCTGGGTCTCATCAGAAGAATTAGAATCCACCTTGCACTCAAAAGCAGATTCATCAAAAACAACATGAGGTGTTTCCTCCACACAAAGTGAATTCTTATTAAAAACTCTAAAAGCTTTACTGGTGCTGGAATATCCCAAAAATATTCCATCAGCCACTTTAGCATCAAAGGTTCTTAATTTAGATTTCCCATTGTCATGGATGAAACACTTACATCCAAAAACATGAAAATATGAAACAGATGGGGTTTTACCTTTCCATACCTCATATGGGGTCTTATTGTGTCTCTGGGCAATCAGGCACCTGTTCTGAGTGTAACAAGCTGTATTGATGGCCTCTGCCCAAAATCTCTGTGGAGTGCTGTACTCTGCCAGAAGTGTTCTTGCAGCTTCTTTGAGAGTCCTATTCCTCCTTTCTGCAACTCCATTTTGTTGAGGTGTTCTGGCAGCAGATGTCTCATGAAAAATCCCATGATCCTTGCAGTAATCTGCAATATGTGAATTCAAAAACTCTGTTCCTTTGTCACTTCTGATCCTGACAATGCTCTGGTTCTGCTCATTCTGAATCTGCTTGAAGAACTCTGGCAGCTTAGTCATAGTTTCATTTTTCTTAAACAAGAACACTACCCAAGTGTATCTTGAAAAGTCATCTACTATTACTAAGGTGTACTTCCTTCCAGTGAAACTAAGAGGAGAAACAGGTCCAAACAGGTCCATGTGAAGTAGTTGAAGTACTCTGGTTGTGGTTGTGCTCTGGACATCCTTAAAGGAAGTCTTGGGTTGTTTACCCTTCTGGCATGAACCACAAACCTGATCCTTCTTAAACACTTCATTAGGAAGACCTCGAATGAGACCTTTTCTGGCAATCTTGTTCAATGTTTTGAAGTTAAGATGACACAATCTCTTGTGCCAAATCCAGCTGTTCTCTGCAGATCCTTTAGCAATCAGGCAAGCATTCCTTCGGCAACTGCTAAAATCTGCAAGATAAATGTTACCCTTTCTCAAGCCTATTAGCAAGATATCATTATAATCAGAAGAGAAAACAGTGCATGAATCACTAGAAAACTTCACTGAGTATCCCTTGTCACAGAATTGGGATACTGAAAGCAGATTATGCTTGAGTCCTTCTACATAGTAGACTTCATCTACAGATACTCCATTGAAGGTCAACTTTCCAACTCCTCTGGTGACTCCATAGTTGTTGTCACCAAACATCACTCTTGGTCCATTTAATGGCTTGAAATCTTGGAGATTATCCTTCTGGAAGGTCATGTGCTTGGAGCATCCACTATCAATGTACCAGACATGGTTGCTTGAAAATCCTTTCTCCAATGGACTCTTATCTACCTGCAGAGAGATCAATTAGGTCCCCTACTAGTGCTGGGTCCTGATTGGTTAGTTGCAGGTTTTGTAGGAATCCATAGATAAAGATCATCCCTTGATGGATGAGGAGATCTTATCTTCCTTCCAAATCTATCTACCAGTACATGTCCTCTTACTATGACATATTGAGCTACTGGTCTGATAAGGACACCTTTCTTATAAACAGGTCTGGTGTACCTTTTCTCAAATCTGGCCTTTGGAATGGCCTGCCTCAAAGACATGGTCTTAAAGGTCTGGTTGTAAGGGTACATCCTAGAAGAACCATCTCTGGTGTCATAACTCCCCAGATCAGTTGGTTTTCTATAGATGGGTCTGGAAGACCTCCTCTGGTTCTGATAATTAGACTTGTTCTGGTGATTATAGTTCCTTTGAGTATACCTATTCTGGAATTGATTCCTCTGAGAAAATTGTCTCTAGGGTACCTAGTTCTGCTGAACATTGTTCCTTCTCTGGTAGTTGTTACTCTGATTGGTATTCCCCTTTCTTGAGTGTTTCCTTTGAGGTCCCCTAATCTGTTTAGGTTCCCTTTGAGGATTTCTCTGGGGTCCTCCATTTGAGTAATTCCTACTCCTTGGGACTCATTGTTCACAGAACCATCAATCTTTAATGGTTCCCCTTTTTGACACTTATTCTCTAGCATCTTCTCTTCCAGAACAGTCAACTCTTCTGGACCATTTGTTATGTGATTAACAGAGTGATTCCTTTTCCAATCAGGATTGTGAACCACCTTGTAACTATTACCAGTTAAGTCTTTATCATTCCAGATTTCTACCAATTTACCAGCTCTTACAGACTTGTCTTTATTATAGAGGTATTTATGGGTTTTAGTGGTAATTCCAGAATATCCTAAACCACTCTTATCACAAATGCGCTGAGAAGACTCTGATATGATAGATACAACAGATGGTATCTTGGGAGCTTCTCTGGGCATAGGTATCTCCTCTATGTTGTGAGCAACTTGTTTTCCCTTGATAAGTGTCTGGTATTTGGCTCTGAGTTCATTGATCTCATCTTCTTGAGAGGTCCTTTCTTTCATGAGTTGATCTACCAGAGTATCTCTTTCTGTGATCTTATCCTGAAGTTCAGAGACTTCTTTGGAATGATCTTTCATGAGTTCTCTGGTGGATTTGTGCTCATGAGAGAGTGATTGAACTTCAGCTCTGAGCCTACCATTCTCTTTCTCAAGTTTTTGACAGAGTTGGACACAATTTTAGAGATCTGATAGCATCTGTTGCATATCAGACTCTCTGGAGTTACCAGATGAATTAGAGGATTCAGTACATTTGGAATTAGATAAAACAAGAGTAGTTTCATTTACCTCAGTGATGTCTGCCATGAGACACACATCATCATCTGATCCAAAGTCAGAAGAAGAAGAACTGGAACTAGAATCCTCCTCCTCTGCTTCTGCCAGCAGTGCTCTCTTATCTGCATATCTCCTATCTCTCTTGATTCTTTTCTCTTCTCTTTCCCTAGGAGTAAGCTGAGGACAATCATAACTGTAGTGACCAGTCTTGTTGCATGTGTAGCAGGCATTGTCTCCTCTGGGACTAGGACTTGGGTCTCTCCTCCTCTGGTTGTAGTCTGATCTGGCAGGGCTACTTTCTCTCCTCTGGTAGTCAGGTCTGCCAGAGCTACCATCCCTCCTCTGATGATCTGATCTCCCAGAGCTGCTAGGGTTGTCATCTCTCCTCCTCTCTGGAGTTCTGAATCTGGTCTCCCTTGAGTCTCCAGATGTCTTCTCCTTCTCTGCAGGCTTGAAAGAACTCTTCCTGTTTCTGGTAGACTCCTTCCAATGCCTTTTGTACCTGCCATATTTTGAACTCATTTTGTCTAATTTATGAGTTAGAAGTGCTACCTGCTCCTTGAGGCTCAAGTCATCTGCAGTAGACTCCTTTGGCTTGACATCAGGCTTGAGAGTTGAAGAGAATGCAACACCTTTCTGACCAGAAGAGGAAACCTCTTCTGTTTGATCCTCCTCTTGAAGATCATACTCATAGGCTTTGAGATCAGACAACAGAAGATGATGATCCAGAGTATTGAGATCCTTGTTGTCCTTGATTACAGTGACTTTAATTCTCCACCTGCTTGTTAGAGAACGCAAGATTTTACTATTAATCTATTTTTCAGAGTAGGTCTTACCTAAGGCACTAGCCTTGTTTAGAAGGTTTGTGAGACGCATGTCCAGCTGGTCAATGGTCTCGTCTGGTTTCATCTTGAAGGTGTCAAACGAGTGTTGAACAGCTTGGAGCTTGTTGTCTTTGATCTTCTCTGTTCCCTCACAGAGAAGTGCGAGTTTGTCCCACATCTCCTTGGTAGTGGCACACGTTCTGACCTTTTCAATCACCTCTTTTGTAAGTGTGTTGATGATCTCTGTTCTTGCCACCTGGTCCAGGTTATGTAGCTTTCTCTCATCGTTGTCAAGTTCGTCTTTCTTTTTGAGGATTCGTTGTCTGGGAACTCTATCCTCTGCAGCGTCGCTAGTTTCTTCTCTGGACTCAGACCTGCCACTATCAATAGGAGTCCAATAAAATTTAATGGGGCCACTTTCAACCACATCTAACATGCGGTGGTGAATAGCTCCAAGATGATTACTCATCATGAAGCTCCAGTGGCTATAATCCTCGAACGAGAATTCTGGCAGTTTGCGACTCTTATAAGAAGATTTCGAAGACATATTTACTAAAATAAGGATTTATCTGGGTTTTGAACAAAAACAATAAATGAGCAATGGATCTGCCCGGTGACCACCAAAAGCTTTTCAAAGCAGTGGTCGTTGGACACACTGCTCTGATACCACTTGTTGGTCCCACTAGATAGATTAATTGCGGAAGCCTTTTTCACCGATATGTCTTTAGAAGAAATCCTTTTCTAAGAGCACAAATTATAAACAAGCAAGTATTAAGGAAACCAGTAAATAAGACCGTATATATAGTGGTTCGGATCTGAATATCCTACGTCCACTCTCCCTTAATCAAAGGGGTCTCACTATCAACCAACAAACTCACTATCTTACTGGAATTTCCGAAGTACCAGCACCTTCTTACAATCTCTTTAGATCTAACTCCGATCTAAAGACTGACTTACTCCAACCTTATCTAACAAGATGAACAGGTTGAGTATATAAACTCCTTACGAGTTGGATGAGTAATTAAGAACAAAGTGAGTGCAAATGCGTAGTGATCAAAAGCTTTGAATGCTATGTGCGCGTATGAAGTCTCTCTAGAGCTTTTTCTTGAACTGCACTCTTGTATATATAGAGGGGATTAGGGCTAGCCGTTGGAAGGGCTAATCCAATCAGATCCTCTATATAAGGAAGCTTCAATCAATCAATTCCCTAATTGATTGATTGGGTTGGTGGGATCCTTGGATTGATTATCTTCAAATACTTTCTAATCCTGATCTTGTTGACTTGATTTGAATCACCAACGGTCAATAGCTTCCTCTGCCTAACTCTGATTCTCTCCAGAGAAGGCAGGACCAGACACCAGGCAACCTCGGTGTCTTCTGGTCCTTATCTGGTGAACAACCAGAATACTCAGTAGAATAAGGGGATCAAACTGAGCATCTTTTGTTCCACCAGACTCGTCTGGTCTGGACTCGTCTGGTCTGGGGAAGGTCCTCTGCCTCTGGTCTGATCTCCTCTGGTGAAGTCTTCTGGTGGAGTCCTCTGGTGAAGTCCTCTGGTGGGGCCTTCTGGTGACTCTTCTGGTGAAGTCTTCTGGTCTGGCAGTTCCCCCTAGACTAAGTCCTAATCTAGATCATCATCTGGCTAACAGGTCCAGATGGTCCTATTACATCTTCTGGTTTGTTTTAACTCATCAAAACTAACAATTTTTATCCTAACACGTATTACAACCAGAATGGCTACCAAGGTGGAAACCAGTATGGAAGGCCTTCTTATGGCCAACCATTTGTACCTCCAGGTCCTCAGCCACTTCAAAATCAATGGAGGAACACACAAGGAGTTCAAGGAGGCCAGCAGCCTCCTCAAAACACATGGAGGAAGAATGAGAACTTTTCTTATGCTAACCCAAAAGCTGGTGTTACTGGTCCTGCAGGTGTTGATCCGGGGTCTAAACCTCCTGGTGGAGAAGGCGGTGCATCAACCGAGGAGATATTGAGAGCGATCCTTCAGAAGGTGGAGGAAGGGAGCAAGCGGTTGTCATCCTTGGAGTACGATGTGAAGGAGTTGCATAAGAAGGGTGATCAACGTGATCAAGAGCTCCAGAAGATGAATGTTGAGTGGACTAGAACTCAACAAGAGAACAATTGAAGGTTCACTTCTTTAGAGTTCCAGATGAGCCAGATTGCAAAGTCAGTGAATAGAATGTCGGAGGGGAACTCGAAAGAGCAGTGCAAGGCGATCCAGCTGAGAAGTGGAACCAACTATGAAGGTCCTCAGATGCCTGCTGATTCTGAGACGCCCCAAGTTGAGAAGGGGATTGAAAGTGAAGGGATTGAGAAGCATGAAGATATGGATGAGTCCCAGAAGGGCAAGGAAAGTGAGGAGGTTGAGAGAGTTCCAAAGTGGAAGAAAGCAAAGGAAGCAAGGGATAAAGTGAAAGAAACAGAAAGAGATGAATGGGGGGTACCCAAATCTGTGATACCCGTCCCATATCCACAGCGCTTCATGAAAAAGAAGCTTGATGAAAAGTTTGCTAAATTTCTTGATGTTTTTAAACAATTGCATATTAATATTCCTTTTTATGATGCTTTGGAACAGATGCCAAATTATGCCAAGTTTTTGAAGGACTTGATTGCGAAAAGACGGCGAGTGGATGAGCCGAAGTTGGTACAGTTGAACCACGAGGTGAGTGCATTAGTGCACAAGGCGCTCCCACCAAAGCTGAAGGATCTCGGGAGCTTCACGATCCTATGTGACATTGGGAACGGGATCAAGAAAGGAGCGCTATGTGATTTAGGGACGAGCATCAATTTCATGCCGTTGACGCTTTTCAAGAAGTTGGAAGGTGGTGAACTTCAACCCACAATGATGACGCTTCAACTTGCCGACCGGTCTATTACTAGACCTCAAGGTGTGGTTGAAGACGTCCTAGTGAGAGTTGGAGATCACATTTTTCCAGCCGACTTTGTAGTGCTAGAGACGGAGGAAGATGAACACGTGCCCCTGATCTTGGGAAGACCGTTCTTAGCTATGGCGGGGATGGTGCTAGACGTGGCAAATGGGAAGATTACGTTGAAGGTAGATGATCAAGAAGTGAAGATCTCCCTATATGAAGCCATGAAGCACCCGAAGGAGGATGAGAGCTTGTATTGCATGGAAGCCATTGATCCTCGTGTTGAAGACACACATTCTCTCCCTAATCCCTCTCATATTCATGATTTTGTTAGTCCTTCACCTGTTGAGTTAACCCATGAGCATTATGATCTTGATTATTTTGATAGGGATAAAGTGAAGAAGCTGAAGGATGAAGAGGTGAAGAAAGTGGACGTGGTCCAGTTAGAAGGAAAATAAGGAGTTAAGAAGAAGAAGTCAAAATTCAAGAAATTGTTTAGTAAGACTCCTCCAGATAAAGGTGAGAAGGAGTTGAGACCCATAACACTTGGGGATGAGAAGAGAGCAAAAGAGCTCATGATGGTGGGGCATCAAGGAAAGGAGTTCAAACACCACTCTTATGAGAGTAAGGGAGGTAAATTTGAGTATGATGTCCCATAAGCTCCTTTGAGCTTGGTCCGGCATGAGGACCTTAAAAATAGCGCTGAATGGGAGGCAACCCATTTTTATTTGCTTTCATTTATTTTTAGTGTATTTTTTTAGTTATTAGGGAGTTATTTTGAGTCGTATGTTTAACCTCGTATTTGAGTGAGTTGTTTGTAGGCTTGTCTCTAAAGGAGTAAAGGTATCAGGGAGTTACTCAGATTGAAGGAACCAACTTGAGACAAGGGAATGTGCAAAGCTATTGAGAGAAATTGAATTATTTGGTTGAGGTAACCCACAACCCCAAACTTAGACCTCTAGCAAGGTCGAAGTTTGGGGGGTGTGGAGTTTTTTATTTGTTTCTTGTTACATTGCACATGCATGCACGCCCTTATCTTTGAGTTGAGTTTGATTGATTATTAGTTTGTTGAGATACTCCTTGGGGTGATTTTGAGTTGACTCGCTATTGCATATTTTATGCCTATCAATCATCTTATGCTTGTTGATTGCTATATTTGAGTATGATTTGATGAGTAGAGTGAGTTGTAAGAGTGAGTTAGAAATTCTTTTGTGTGAGTGTTTGAGTTTGAGCTGATTAGGGAGAGAACCCGTATGCTTATGAGTTTTCTTTTGAGTGCTTGTGTGATCAGAGTGAGAATGCACTAGGACTAGCATGGATGTGAAAGCCGTGAGAGTTGAGCCTTATGAGATTTTGATGCATGAATTAATCTCTTCGTTTGTGAGTGAATCATCACCTTAGAGGATGCCAGAACTTGTGTGTGCTCTTGCTTCTTGATTGTGTCTAGTTTGGAATGTCGAATGTGATCTTAGGCCATCTTTGATTTTATTGAGTCACTTAGCCAAAATTTTCCTTACCAATGACATTGATCCCTTGTTAGCCCCTTTGAGCCGAAAGCCTATTTTATTTGCTAGCACATATGAACACTATTCCAATTCCTAAGCCTTTTTGTCCAAATTTGAGTGGAGAATAGGAAAAGTGTGAATGTGAAGGGAGTGAATTGAGTTGAAAAAGGAAAAGGTTGTTTGTTGAGTGAATATGAAAAGGTGTGATGAAGATTTGAGTTGTGGAGAAGAACAAAAAAAAAATTGAGAATTAGCAAAAGAAAAAAATGAGCTCATGTGTTTGTGCGAAAAAGAGAAAAAAAGTGAAGTGATTGAAAAAAAAGTGAAAGGAGTTAGAAAAGAATTGAAGTGTTGAGAGAATTGGAATTGAAAGTGTGTTGATTGAAAATGTTTGAAATAGTCTGTTCCTAATCTCGAAGTGTGAAAGTTTGATTTTCTATTCTCCATTCACTTGAGTCACTTACCCATATTGTTATCCCACATGTCCAAAGAGCCTACATTACAACCTTGAGAAAAGCCCTTTTTGATTCGGCATTGATTTCTAGAGTATGGTCGGAGTTGAGAGTGCTTACAAGCCTATGGTTGCCGATATGAGTGATTGATTATTTGAGTGAGTCACTTAATCATTGATATACACTTGTGAGGGAGTGAAACACATCGTTGAGTGCACATCCATGCTTGATCTTGGTGTTTCTTATTATTGTTGCATGAGTACGATAAAAGAAAGTGAGTGAGTATACGGGTGATTGACTTTTGAAGCTTGAGTTCATTAGCTTGCATGATTGATTTTTTTGATTCATTCCTAACAATTTCACTTGACTTATTATTTCATTGCTTGAGGACAAGCAATATGGTAAGTTTGGGGGGGTTGATTAGGCGTGAAATTGTCATGATTCGTAGCTTGAAATACCCAATCTTGGTCGAGTTTATAGAGTATTTAGAGTCAATTGAGCATTATTTGTACACATTGATGAATTTGTTTCTTTGATGCTCATAGGTGAATAGAGGACGAAAAACGGAGTTTGTAGGACTTTGAATCGACTCAAACGGATGCCCGGATGAGAAGATATTGAAGAAATACGATTGGTATTAGTGCGGACGAGGAAAAGTATCAGTTGGGATGAGTTGGAGGTCACTCGAGTGACTAGGTCGAGCGCCAGCGCCTAAACGTACAGAACTTTTCTTGCGCTCGAGCAGCTCGAGCGCCACCGCTCGAGCGAATTGCTCGAGCGCCCAAAACATACAGTGCATTTTCATCGCTCGACCGGCTCGAGCGGAACCGCTCGAGCGATTGTGTCATTCGAACTACACTACTCGAGCGGGACCGCTCGAGCGTTTTGCTCGAGCAACCTTGGATTTTTGCCTCCGGATGCGTATTTTCGGCCCATTAACTCCCGTTTCGACCCGTGCCTATATATACCTCTTCCAAACACGTTTTGAAGGAGCCCCGACTTTTAGAAATAATTTTAGACTTAGTTTTTGAAGAGGAGAAGAACGAGCAAGCTTTATTTACGTTTTGTTGAGGTTTTTCATACGAATTCTAGTTTCTTTTCAATTCTTAGTTTCTTTTCATTAGTTCGTTACTTTGAACACGTTTAAATTTTGTTTTTATTAATTCAATTTCAGTTCTTAGTATTTATTTCTTTAAAACCCTAGTTCATGTTTCATATTTTCGTTCTTCAATTCATTATGTTTATGTGTGTTGTTTCTTCTATTGCTTTTATTTTTGTTAAAACCATGTCCGGCTAAAACCCTTGCATGCTTAGGGTAGGATGAACTCGTAGAAGTAGGATGTGGGTACGTAATTAGGGTAATTTGTGACGTTAGTTTTAATTCTCTTAGTTAATGAATTCTTATAATTAATCTTCACTTTACCTTTGAATTTAGTACGAAAGTGTTAGAGAGAGGACGACCGCATCACTCGATAACAATTAGTAGTCTTAACGAGAAGGTTTAGGAAAGGTTAATTCATCTACCAGTTTAGCGAAGGAGGACGACCGCATCACCTTAGTTAAATTAGGGTCTCATTAATTGAGCACAATCCATTAACTTGTTAGTGGATTAGTGAAGTCGAGTGTTAGGGTAAAGTATTAGGGTTTAGAATCTTGAGCTTTCACCTTGCATTCTTTTACTTAGGTTAATTCTTGTGTGTCACAGTTATTTTGATTATGTACCTGCTCCGTTAGTATACGTAGGGATTCCTATCCTGAGCAGCACCATCTCATACGTGCATATACATCTTAGATATTTAGTTTAATTTTCCTTTTGCATTCGTAGGATAATTCAGTCTTTTAATTAATCTTTCAAAAACCCAAAAACATTACACTCATATTAACTACAACGCGTAGATCTTCAGGGATCTATTCGCATATACACCATCCCGTGGGTTCGATAATACTTGGCCATTATACTTACTCTTACTACAGTGAACCCGTCCGCTTGCGGGTGAGTGACTAGTAGAAGTTAGTAAAATCGCTTCAAGTCAGGCGCCCAATTCTTGCTTCTATGTGCTTGAACGTGATCAAATAAATTCTTATTTCTCCGTTATCAAAAAACTGTCACAAAATTCACCATGTCATTTTAAATATTATAGTGAGAATGTCTGACATTACCAAAAGAGAATTCGCTGAGCTTGCTCTTGATGGTAGTAATTACCTGACATGCGCTCTAGATGTCGAGATCCATCTAGACTTAACTGAGTTGAACGGAGCCATTGTTGAAGGTTCAAAATCCACTAACGCCCAGAAGGTGAAAGCGTTGATTTTTCTCTAGTATCACCTGAATAAGGATCTGAAAAATGAGTACCTGACTGAAAAGGACCTCAGAGCATTGTGGAAGTCCCTGTAGGACCGTTTCCAACAACAAAATGATTTACTCCTCCCGCAGGCACATTACGATTGGTTGAACCTTCGTTTTCAAGACTTTAAGTCTGTAGCAGAGTACAACTCAACGTTGCATCATATTGTATCCCAGTTAAAGCTATGTAAGCAAGCTATAACTCTAGATCTTCATCAACATCCTCAGCCACCATGGCTTTCCTTTCTCCATATCTCATGTCTCTCTTGGCTTGCCTTTCCTTCCTCTCCTTTGTGCTCAGTTGAGGATAGTCATATTGAAAATGCCCAACCTTCTTGCACTGGAAGCATCTATTGGCATCATCATTCCTTTCCTCAGTAGACTCCTTGGTCTTTGATGATGATCCTTCACCTCTGTTATAGTTCTTGTAATCTTTTCTCTTTTCCAGCTCAGTTGAGCTTTTCTCTCCTTCTCTGGTGTCTTTCTGTGGATAACTTCTTCCTTCTCTGTTATCCCTGTAAAATCATTTATACTTGCCAAAACGGCTGTTAAGTTTCTCAAACCTTCTAGCCATCAGGCTGAGTTCTTCTTGCATCTCAGCTTTGCTTTGAGACTTGCTTGCCTTTGTACTCTTCAGAGGCTTTGGGGATTTAGGCTCAGTCTCCTTAGCTTTGAAGGCAACTCCCTTCTCAGCTGAGGTCTCATCAGGAGCCCTTTTCCTGTTAAGATCAAACTCATAAGCCTAAAGTTCAGAGAATACCTGTTGCATAGACATGCTGGATAGATCCTTGGTATTCTACATCATCACAGAGTACACATCCCATCTTGAGGTTAGACCTCTCAGGATCTTTAAGGCAACTTCTCTTTTGGTATAGACCTTTCCCAGAGAGTTTATTTCATTCATGATGTCAGTGAACCTCCCATCAAGTTGGTCAATGGTCTCAGTGGGCTCCATGGTGAACGCTCATACTTTTGAACAACTACTGAAAGCTTGTTCTCCTTTATCTTGTCAGTTCCTTCACACATGAGAGCAAGAGTGTCCCATAGTTCCTTTGCAGTCTTGCAGTGGATCACTCTTCCCATTACAGAATCTGGAATGGTGGTGTAGAGAATATTCATGGAAATGAAGTTGAGGTTGTTTCTCCTCCTTTCATCTGCAGTAAAGTTGTCTTCATCCTTGGGCCATTCTTCTCTTGGATCTGCAATAGTCTCAGCTGTAGTTCTTGGGTTAGGTGTCATAAAAATGAATGGACCTTTAGTAATAACCCTTAACATTTAATCATGCACACAGGCAAGGTGAGCTCTCATTCTAATCTTCCAGAAATCATAGTTTTCCACTGAAAATTGTGGAAGCTTGTGATGGGACATATGGTTCAAGGGATTAACTCCCATGTTGTTCTCCGCTGGTGGTGCTACCCTAGCTGCATTGTCAGCCATAATATCTAAACAAGTTTATCAAATAAGATCAATTCAAATGACCTATAAAATTACCTTTAAGCACAAGGTATACTTAGAACAATGGTCTTTTGAACCACTGCTCTGATACCAATTGTTGGTCCCGAAATGAGTAAACAGGTGTATGGAGGGGGGGGGGGGGATACACCTGTGGTTACAAATTAAAACTTCTTAAAAACTTATCAGGTGACTTCAGAAAGTAACTCGTCAGTGGACTTTACGTCTGCTGAGAATTACTAGAGAAAGCTTACTGAGATAATACCTCCACTGAAAGCTCAAGACTTTCAGTTGAACTACTATATAATTAGCTTTCAGATGCGGATTAGTGGGCCCTTTAGAAAACTCGTTTTACTTGATAAACTTTGAGTGGATAACACACACTTAGGAAATAACAGTATGTAAATACACAAGATATAAAGTGGTTCAGAGATGAATCTCCTACGTCCACTGGCATGATCAAACAGAAGAATTCCTTTCACTTGGAATTCCTTGTGTTATAGTGCCAAGGTGCACTGATCAATTAATCCTCTCTTAGGATGATTGATCACTAGGATAATTCCAGGTCCTAGTTCGCAAAACAAACCAGTTTTCAGACTGATTCAAATAATCAGCTTACTAACACCACTTAACTCTAACTCTCAACCTAACAACTGAGTAGGGTTTGAGTAGGGTTTGGTTCCAACTGTTGTGAGATAATCATTACAATGTAGCTCAAGGCTTAGGATGGATTATCTTTTTCTAAGGTTTGGATATAGCTTTTAAGCTTGGTTACAGAAGGTTTGTTATGCTCTCTACTGATTTGAAACACTTGGGAAACAAAGGTAATTTCGAGTGCTTCTTGAAACTTATGAAAGTAGAGATAGCTTTGATCTTGTGAGATTCCCGTGCATAGAAATGAGCACGTCCTTCTGTATTTATAGGCTTCCTTGAAAATCTTCCCGTTGGAATTGAATCTTCTCAAGTAAGTCTTCTTGTATCTGATTGGTTCAAACGGCTCCATTTGAAGCTTTAAGTCTTGTCAAGAAACGGCTGAAAGACCATGCCTGTTCACCAACTTTCTGTAGATTGCTAGGGAAAGACTTTTGGTACTTGTCAGTCTGGAGCAGGTCGGCTGTCAGTAAAGTACACTGACGTGTCATCTTCTCATTGGACCTTCAGTCTGCTTGCCCAAATTCTTATCTTGCTTTAAGGTGGAACTCCTCTGAGAGAACCTTTTTATTCCTTCATTTATTGTAAGCTTCACTGAAATTCGTTTTGCCTTGTTCCAACCAGATTAACTAATAGCTTTAAATATGTTTAGCATTGAATGTGCTTTGTTAGTTCTCATCAGTGGACCTTGGTCCTCTCCTGATGGTTTTGGTCTCAGTGTGAATGCACTTAGAAAGCATTCAAGACTTAGACTACTTTCTCAAATCACTTGTCTTCAGCGGACTTTGATCTTCAATACACTATTGAAATTTCTAACTGCACTCCAGTTCTTAACATTTAGAATTGTTTAACTAAATTCTAACTCTACTGAATATTTAACTTACAAATAACTTAGGAGGAACATTTTGGCATCTTTAATCAAAACTTAAGTCTATACAATTTTCCAACACAACACATTTAATTTTACAATTTATATTAGGTGTACATTCATGGTGCTATAATTGTGGGATAGTGTTATATTGGTTGACCAATATATTTTTTCCCAAATTTAATGTGACATTACATAAATTTTTGGATATTTGCAAGTAATTACTATTATATATCATTGATTTCTTAAAATTACAATGTTTACTTATGTTTTTAGTGTATGTCCTAAAATATCTCTATAGAATGCATATTTGATGCATGGTGATTATGGAAACATATAAAGAAATGCATAATAGTTGCAGTACATCTATTACGAAATATAAGCATGGTAATTCACTTTATTAAATTTTATATTTAATACTATTGTGGAATACGTAAAATTTTTCCTATTAATGGTACTATTTACATATATAAAGGTTCATATCATCAATATATATTCTCAGCTAAAATAGTCACGACACCAGTCACTTCATATATATTAATTGTGTTTCTCTCTTATAGTTTATTACCATCGTCATTCTGACAATTAATTTATTATTTGCTTTCAATAAATATAGTTTGCATGTTAGAACATCAATGTTGATGATTTGATTTTCTATACCTATTTGCATGTTAAATATTGTATTTGAGAATAATATATCTATTATTGATTATTATTAAAAAAAAATAAAATGATTGTTGATTCTAAGGTATATATATACTTTTGATGGATAGTGAAAGTTTATATCATGAAGAATTTATATTAAAATAATAATAATTAATAGGGTGATTGTTAATTTTCAAGGTATAAACATACTTTTGGTGGAAGGAGAAAATCTATAACATGAACATTTCACATAAGAAAAAAGACAATTAATTGATAAGAGCTCAAATTTACGCATTAATTAGTTAGCATTTCATTAGCAATTAATTGAACGATATATCAAGTATTTCACCAAGAAAGAATTGAATATCGGTTCATGAAATTAGTAGTATATATCACGAACCATTTTCATATAAAACCTATTCTAGATAGTAGAATATGAGGAGAACTATAAAAAAAATATTATATATTAAAAAAAATCACATAAGGCTTATGATTTCATTTTAATTTTATCATGTATTATTAATGTCCTTTTTTTTCATAAAAATATTTTAAATAATTATTTACTAGACATACAAATTTTGTTTTTCCAGTTCACGAAATTCGCGAGGTATTTTCTAGTGAAAAATATACAGGAAAAAAAATAGGCACATAACTTGGGGTTGACTTTAAAGGAGAATAATTTCGCAAGTCTATAAAAGTAGATTATTATATTTTAAAATTTGTAACCATTACGTACGTTGTACGGTCGTCCTACATTTGCAGATTTAAGAACCATATGTCCTATATCCACATGTCCGTAAAATAATTATCCTAAATATTCAATGCCCCTTAATTATGGGCCTTAAAATAGGACTTACAAAATTCATCAAATCAATAAATAATTCACTCGTACACACATGCAAAATAAACTTCAAGCTTTACTAAATTTTAAATGAATTATTATCTTTAGTCAAAGGTATAAATTGGTGACATCTTATTGAGTCCTTATACACTTCAATGAACAAAAAAGTAACCACGAATAATAATGCAATTCTAAATAATAAGTAACCAAAACCAATGAAATAACTATATATTTATTTCTTTGAAATATTGAATACAAATTTTATTTTTTTTGGTGAAATGTTAGTAGCAAAGATAAATTTCAGTTTGTTCATATTTTAAAGTATCTTACAAATTTGAAAGTAGATGAAATCAATCAAGTTTTGATAGCTATGATTAATTTTTGTTTTATCATATACTCCCTCCGTCCCGGAACTTATTTCATATGTGAGGTTGGCACAATATTTAAGAAAAGTGAAGTGTGTGAGTGTAAAATTAAATAATTAAATAATAAAAAGGTGCTTTATTGACTTTTGTGTGTGTAATTTATTTCCTTTTTAAGGATGTGAAAAAAGAGTTGGGACGTCCCAAAGAGGAAAACGTGAAATAAGTTCCGGGACGGAGGTAGTATTATATACATACTATAAATTTCACACACATATGTATAGTTAGATACATATATATATCATCTTAAATGACCATTTGCACGGAAATCATTTTCATTACTATTTTTAAATATAATTATATATACTTTTTATATTTTACAAATATCACATTTATTTCACACAATGGTTTAATTTTTTTCATGAAAAAGATTATTTTATTATAAAATAGATATTTATAAAGAATAAAGAATTATTTTATAATTCTTACCATCAACCCATCTTAATCAAATAGTGTGTTTTATAATTCTTACCACCAATTCATCTTTATGATTCTTACCATCAACTCACCATCGAAAACATTTGAGCTTTTTTATAATCATATTTTTTTAAGATGCTGGAGTAGAGAACTATTGGATAATAGTATACATTGAAAGTAAAGGATGTCATGCCAAGGACTATGTATAGAGTGAAATTGATTCATACATAAATCATTTAAGGGTATTATGTGTTTTCACTAAAGAGTATTAATTGTTTTCACTAAAGAGTATTAATTGTCTTCACTAAAGAGTTTTCATTTATTTTCAGTAAATAACTAATACTCTTCAGTGAATACAACTAATACCCTTCAGCGAAAATAACTAATATTCTTTATTGAAAACAACTAATACCCTCCAATGAGTCATGTATGAATGTAGACTATGCTACATTACCTAATTGGACTTAAATTTATATGAATTTTGGGCTAATTAGCCCGATTTGGCCTGACTGGGGGCTAAATTTTGGTTCATACATAAATCATTGAATGATATTACTTGTTTTCACTAAAAAGTATTAGTTATTTTCAGTGAACAATATTAGTTGTTTTCAGTGAAGAGTCTTAGTTTGTTTTCAGTAAACAACTAATACTCTTCAGTGAAAACAACTAATACCCTTCAGTAAAAACAACTAATATTTTATAGTGAAAATAACTAATACTCTTCAAATCTATATTTTGTCTAAAATATACTCCCTCCATTTTTTTAAATGTCACTTTGACTTTTTAACTATCTATAATATAGAATACGCTCTACATCCTACCTATTTTTTTTTGGGCGGGAGTCATTATTGATCATCCTTTTTTTTTTTCATTTTCAATCTTGGTCGTTTATCTTCGTTACATATTTTTTTAGTAAAACAAAACAAGTGCAGTTTTAATGGGCTTGTAAGTTCCGATTTTTATTCCACGATTGGTGTGCTTTTTCGGTTACATTTCCAAGAATTGAATGTTAGGCGTCCACTTTAAATGTGACATTTCTTTCACTCGAGTGCGTCTGTATTAGTAATGGTCGGTTACTTATTTTTGAGTGGCTTAATTATTGGTTATCTAATTGGTGAGTGGCTTAATTGCCGTGGGTTTTTCTGTCTGTTGATCTGTTTTTTCTACTATAAAATTCCATCTATGCCGGGTTATTTCTCTGGGCTGATTTCTGATTCCCGTTTATTTGTTGCATTCTTCGTGTTACTGATGTTCTGTGATTATGAAGTGCCAGCAGCTCCGTAGTCTCTCTCCTCAGCTCCGTAGTCTCTATCCTGTTGATGTTTTGTTTGAGTGTCTTTTTCCCATTGTATTTAATAACGTAAACATATAGTTTGGTCTGTCCTTTTTTTAGACATTTGTTTATAGACAGGATCGTTCCATTATGTGTCGTGTTACATATTATTTTGGTTTGCAGCGGACCATGATTATGGTTTTTTGTAAACATTCAAAATACACTGTAATATATATTATTTTTAGATTTACACTTTTTCCCATATACCTCTTGATTGTTTTACACCAATGATATGATATTTGTTAATATCTCTTGTGTCCACTAGGAAAAAAAGGGGTTGGCCGACCTATCATCATATATTAAACTAGTTGACCTTCCATCAATCTCTATTCAATCAATATATCATAAGGGTATAATAGTCACTATACACCACTTTTTAATTCTCACAACAAATCCTAAAACATCAAACTTTTTGAATCGGACGGAGTATTTGTATATACATTGTGAATCATTACATAATGATTATCAACTCATTTAAATGCAATTAGCGAATTTTCTTATCTATATATATAATAACGCTAACCGGCCAACATTTGGAAACCATTGAATTTTCCCGCCAAAATTATTGCTAAATTTAGTAATATTAGTCTATATCTTTTTAAATCTTTGGTATATATATTTTAGATATATTTTATTATAAATATTAACAAATAATTGATTACAAAAAATATTATATAGAGTACCTAATTCCACGTGAACCATAATAATATATTTATGCAGTGTATTATTTAATATACATAATATCAATTTGATAAAAGGTTATAATAATATCTACAACTAAATTTATTAAATATTAAAACAAGTCAATATATTTATATTGTATATTATTTAATTTAATTAAAACAAAATAAATATATTAGTCATGAATTTGCCACGACTAATTATATATATATATATATATATATATATATATGTGTGTGTGTGTGTGTGTGTGTGTGTGTGTGTGTGAATGTACATATATAGGATTTAAAAGAAATAAATTTTCTTATAAGTCTGTTCTATATATACGTATATGGAATTAATTATTATTATATTTAATTAAATTGGATTTAAGTAAATATGAAATCTCAATAATAATATTTGGAATATTATTATACAAAGAATAATAGATATGATAAATATATTATTCGTAGGAACATGTCTAGGGAAATATCGCCAAAATTATTGCTAAATTTAGTAATATTAGTTTGTATCTTTTTAAATCTTTGGTATATATATTTTAGATATATTCTATTTTAAATATTGAAAAATAATTGATTATAAAATATATTTGATATATTTTTGAAATAGTTATTAAAATAAATATTTACTAATCTAAAAATAAGGAATAAGACCACTCTTTAATTTTTTGCAAATTATAGAGTGATAATGAGTGTACATGAACCATTTGAAGTGTATTGGTCGTTTTCATTAAATGATATTATTTTCACTGAAAGATATTAGTTTTAAGGTATTCATTGTTTTTATTGTAGGGTATTAGTTGAAGGGTACGAAGAATATTAGTTGTTTAACTAAAGGATATTAGTTGGTTATTCTAAAAAGTACTGCAAAATAGTTTATGTATGAATCAGTTTTACACTATACATATTCTTAATTTTTTAGAAGAGAGATATTACGGTAACCGGCCTACATTTGGAAACCATTGAATTTTCCTGCCAAAATTATTACTAAATTTAGTGATATTCATTTTAAATCTTTGATATATATCTTTTATATATATTTTATTATTTTAAATATATTTTATTATAAATATTGAAAAATAATTGATTATAAAATATATTTGATATATTTTTAAAATATAAATTATAATAAATATTGAGAAATAATATAAAAATATGTTTAATATATCTTTGAGATATATATTATGACAAATTCTTCTATTTTGTGGTATAAAAGATATTTTAATTATTTTAAAATAATAGTTATTAAAAAAATTGAATGATCAATGTATAGAAATAATTCGATATATAGTTCGTAAAAGTTTATTTTTAGTAGAAGTTATTAAAATAAATATTTATCAATCTAAAAAGGGAATAAGATCACTCTTTGATTTTTTACAAAGTATAGAGTGAAAATGGTTATACATGAACCATTTGAAGTGTATTGGTCGTTTTCATTAAAGGGTATTATTTTCACTAAAAGATATTAATTATTTTCACTGAAGGGTATTAGTTCTATAAAATATTCATTGTTTTTATTGTAGAGTAATAGTTGAAGGGTACGAAGTATATTAGTTGTTTAACTAAAGGATATTAGTTGGTTATTCTAAAAAGTACTGCAAAATAGTTTATGTATGAACTATACATATTCTTAATTTATTTAAAAGAGAGATATTATCTAAATTAATTATTTTGAAGAAAGATTATAGTAGTTCTATAACAATTAATATATCAATATATTCAAGAGCAGGTGACAGTGTTCTGAGAGGTACATACATAACCATAAGCAATTCAGGTAAGATGATATATATTCCTAATCTTTCATTGACCTCATTCAACCGTGACTTTCGTTCAAGTTTCAGAATAGACAGATTGTCTCATATGAAATATCAATAGCTAAAAGTTAATGGCAATCGCTCGCTAATATTATCTATTTGAAATGAAAAATGCTTTATCGAGAATACTAATAAACACTCTCAAACGTAAACAAATAAACTTCACTATAAATTGAGAACCAAAAAATTATTGTACAATTATGGCCGTGCATCGCACGGGTTCAATTACTAGTATGTATATAATAATCTTTCCAAATTATTAATACTAAATATTATTTAGTTTTTTAATAACCCAGTTCCCTAACGCAGATTCATTTTTAATTTAAAATTGATTGAACATATTTAATAATTTTTATTTGAACTGGTAAAATACAAAAGAAAAATAAATAAAGTTATAATGTACACCTATAATTAACTCCAAATGATTACTATTAATTTTTTTTAGATTTTTAATAATTAAATTAAATACCCTAACGTAGATGAATTTTAAATTTTAAATTGATTGTATTTAATAATTATTCTATGAATTGGTCAAATACAAAAGAAAAATAGGTAAAGTTATAATTTACACCTATAATTAACTTCTAAATGAATAATTTTTATCGAGAATTAAAGATTTCAATATGTCAAACTTAAAATGCGTTTTATTGTCGTGGATATATTTGTCAACAAAAGTTAGTCCCAAAATCATGCTGTATCTTTAAGTACGTTATTCAACTTTCACTTATTTGTTAGTCTGTAATTTTTTGGCTATGGAAAATGCATAATATTCAAAATCCTCCTTCAACTTTTGGAAAATGCATAATATTAGAAGGGCATACATTTTGAATTTTTGATAAATTTATTATTTTATTTTGATTTTTCAAATAAATACACATAAACATATTGAACTGTGTTCTTTTCTCCTCACAATGATGTATTACTAATGCCTTCTTCCGGTGTTGTATGTATAAATAATGTTATCGTATAAATTCACAATGATGTATTCCTAATGTCTTCTTGTGGTGGTGTATTAATATGAATTCATGGGACAATAACCATTATTAATTAATTTATTATTATGTTGGTCCCGGTACAAGACTGAGGAATACGTGTATGGGGGGGGGGGGGGAATACACGTATACCAATTTTTCAAACTTAAAACCTGACTGAGTCCCCTTTACTCAGAGTGGTAAAGAACTAGGAGCTGATAACACACCTACTGACTACACTTGGTGCGGGTCAGTTGGCTAACTATCAGTTCAAGTTCAGTGCGGGAATGCGTGAGCCCTGAAAGTTTAAAGTCTTGTTTAGTTTGCTTTCTGAAAAACTTGTTTTACCTAAAACTGAATAGTGATTAGTAGGGCAGTACTCTTTTTAAGGATCAGGCTGATTGATTCAAGCCTGATAAACCGAATGCAATGAATGAATAAGTAATATAGCAAGCATGCACAATATCAAAGCAATAAGAACACAGGGAGATTAACGTGGTTCAGAGACTCAAGCTCCTACGTCCACAGCCTGATTTAACAGGAAATCCACTCAAGGGATTCTTGTTTTTAACGTGCCAAGGTGCACCAAGACCAGCTAACCTCACTGATCTATACAACTCCACTTACTAACTCACTAACTGACTTACTCCCTACAAACCTAACTTTGGGTTTTGGTTTCAGTTTGGATTCCAACTAGGTTGAGATTATCCTTACAAGGCAAAGCTATGCTGAGGATTGGATAATCTCTCTAAGCTTAAGATAATGCTAGTTCGCTCTTGGAATACAGAATAACTCTCAGTAACCAAGAAACACTTGGGAAATTTAGATGGTTTCGAGTGCTTCTTCTAAGGCTGAATGCTTTGAGAGTTTGAGTAATTTCTGGCTTGGAAATTTCCCGTAACCTTGAATGGGTTCAAGGTCTTCTATATTTATAGGTGATTTGAAAAACTATCCGTTGGAGAGATAGCCTTCTAGTCATCTATGTAGAGTGGTTCAAACGGACATATCTTCATGCAGCAGCCATTCTTGCATGGAATTAGGTGGTTGCATTAAATGCACATTAAATGCTTGCCCGTTGAACATGCAGTCTGAAATCAGTCTTCTTGTCAGGTTCCGTACGTGCGTGTCCTTCCCAGATTGGTCCACGTCATCAGGTTGGTGAGAATGTCAGAACTTATTCCTGAGCTTCAAGCTTGTCTTATTAAGTTCGTTTTGTCTTGAGCTCACCGGTCTTGTCCTGACGCTGACATTCCTTTTGCTTTGCTTGGCTCTACTCCAAGTCTTCCCATTAACTCAGTTTTATCCTGTTCCCTTCAGGACTGAGTAGTACTGACCTCAGGGTCATACTCTTCATCACTGAGACTTACTCAGCCAGCTTAGGAGACTGCCATAAGTTCAGGATGGTAAATTGTCTTCAGGCTCTGAGTCTTGATTGTCATCAGCAAGTGCTCCTCTTACTGAGTACCTGTGAAGTGTAAAATGACTAAGTACAAATCCTAACCAAGACTGGCCTGATAAATAAATGCAAACATCTTTTCAGGGGCTTTGGGATCTTAATCAAAACTGACAATGTCCCAACAATTTCCCCCTTTTTGATGATGCCAAAACACTGAAAAGATCCTCACAACACTTAGAGGAAATATAAAGACCTGTCTATAAGATAAGACAGTGTTAGAGCAATTCTTGATAAAGTACAGAATTTAAACAACAGCCAAAAAGACAATGAGTTTTTATCTGTGGGCAAAAGTAATAGATTTCATTGATTGATATGAAGGTGGTTACAATGAATCTAATCTATTACAAAGAGGTAATGAACTCCTAGACTAATCTCATTTCAGGTTCGAGTCCATATCCAGCATAGACTATTTCCTTCAGCTCGTCAAGTCTTCTAGGTTGGTTCACATATCCTTCAGCTTTGACAATCTTCAAAACTTCCATCATAATGGCCTTCGTGTTGTGCTTCTGAGTTCCAGGAACTAAGGGAGGAGCTCGAATGGTGAACTCAGGAGCCTTCACTTGGACTTGAGCTGCGTCAGCCTTCTCCAAGATCTTTTGGAACAACTCAGGATGATTGTCCATCATGTAGTCAGTGAAGTGGGCATTGATATCGTCAGTGTCGCCCCATTTCTTCACAACATACCACAACTTTACAAACTCATCCTTCGCATCAGCCCAAAACTCCTTCAATGCCTCTGAGATGAACTCATCGACATAAGCTTCCCTTATTCCTGATTCTGGCCTACTGACTTGAAGAATTGATGACTTCCTTACTGTTGGCCTCTTTCTGTACTTCCTAGGCTCAGGCTTCGCCTTCTTCCTCCTTAGCAGACTGATCACCGCATCATCCAGTTCTCTTTGTTGAAGCTCAGTGATGTCAGTCAGCTTTTCAACCTTCTTCTCCAAGATGCGCATCTTCTCCTTTTGAGCAATTTCAGCTCTGCCCACAGCCTCAGATTTCTCAGAAGGATCTCCCCATGCTTCAGCGCATAACTCCGCCACCATCTCCCCAGAGTAAGTGATGGGGTTCTTCCTTGAGCTCATGGGAGAAGACTTCTGAACTGGCTCAGGTTTCTTGGAAGGTTCATCAGCATTTGCCTTTGCTGCCTCCGCCCTCAGCCTGGCAACAATTTCCTCTCCTTCTTTCTCCACTGCCGCCAACCTTGCTGACTTCCTTACCCTCAGCACATTTCCTTCAGGATCGGCTTCAGGATTGGCTTGAACTGTTTCGCCTTGGTTGACTGCCTCAGATGCCTCAGGGCGGGATCTTTTCTTCTTCTTTTCCCCCTTTTTGGCATCATCATTGGCCCCGGATGGGAATGCGTCAGATCCGTTGTTGATTACGAAGGAGGCTAGGGAATGGACATCATTGATTCCCTCCTTCAGTAACTCAACTCCCATCGAGGTTCCAGTCCCTGCAAATGATACGGAACTGATTGCAGCGTTCACCTTCTTCTCAAAGACCTCCATGGAGAGTTGGAGTCTTCGTTCAGCCTTCTCGATCTTCTCTTCCATCAGAGAGGATCGCTCATCTGCTTGAGTCAGCCTCTCAGCAATATCCTTTGAAGTCTGAGCAAATCGTTCTGACTCCAGCTCCAACTTTGAGGCTGAGCCAGAAATAGCCTGTGTGAATAGTGCTCCAGCCTGAGCTGCAAGCTTCTCCACAGCCTGATTGAGATCCTCCTTCCTTTGCTCATCCTTCTCAGCTAATTGCTTCAAGGTCTACCTTAGCATCTTCTTAGTTCTCTTCCGCTCATTCCTCACTGACTTGGCCATGTCAGTCATCGTTCTCTTCAACAAAGTCAGCTCCTTGTTGGCAAGGGTGTTGTAGGCTGACTTCGTCCACCAGATATGTTTCGCCAGGGCCTTGGAGTCTTCTTCTTTTTCAACTCGTAGCCTCATTACTTCCTCCTGAAGTTCAGCTAGATTTTCTGTGGTTTTCTCCTTCTTGACCTCCACAATGCTTGTAAACTCAGCACGGCCGACCCCAGTTATAACAACATCTGGATCTTCATTTTTAGCCTCGTCAGTGATTGGCTGCTTTCCCTTGTCAGCCCCTGCATCCTCAGTCCCCTCTTCAGGGTGCACTGAAGGCAGTTGTTGAGTGGTCAAGACCGCCTGCTCAGGCTCAGCCATGCCATCTCGAACCTTAGGAACTTGTCCCTCGGAACTTGGAGTCTCCTTAGACGCCTCAACATCTTTCTCCCTTGTCTCAGGGTAGAGAATCCCTTCATCGACAGATGTCTCATCAGCGGCTGAGATGTTCAAAACATCCTCAGCCACTGGTCCACCCTTGGCACCAGTGTCCTTCTCACCTTCTCCCTGAGCCTGAGGCTCAGAGTCCATACCATCAACCTCCCTTGATGTCTCCTCCACAGCCTTCTCCATTGCTCCACCCTGAGCATCTTCATCATCCTCATTATCCTCCTCATCCTCAGATAGGATGTCAGCCTTGCTCTTGGACATCAGGCTGTTGACTAGCTCCTTCAGATTTTCGAAGTTGAGCAGTTGAAGCCAGCTAGTCAGCCCAAAGTAGGAGCACAACCTGGCCTCCTCGGTTTCCCAGTGCTCCCAGCCACGAGCATCCACCAGCAAATGTTGCTCTTGCATATTTGATTGTTTGAATTCCAACCAAACTTTCAATTCAATCACATTTGCCAGTAGCTCCTTGCACTTATTTAGCCCGGGCCAGCACTTAGCTGCCCATTCAGTGGCATTACCCCTAAGGGTGTTTTCCAGCACTCCCCCCATCATGTTTTCATCAAGCTCACCCTCCTCCTGAATGACAAGGAAATCGTCCTCTTCAGTTTGGAAGGATTTGGGGCAATCCTTGGGGTTGGGGTAAGAGGGAAAATCTGTGGGATCGGGAAGGTTTGGCTCAGATGACTGGTCAGGCTCATTAGTGGGTGAGTTTGATGGCACTGACTCAGTTGGAATGTTTGGCTCTGAGGTTTGGGGTGTTTGGGTGGGTTGAGGTGTTGGATCAGGGATGAATTGAGTTTGGGGTTCAGGATGTGTGGGTGATTTAGGGGGTACTATCTCAGGCTGCAACAACTCAGCCGTCTCGATAGATTTTCTCACCTCCTCTAAGTCAGAGGCTCCAGGAGAGCTTAACTTCTCCCTCTCACTCAGTGTAGGTGGGCTCTTAGCCGGAGACTTTCTGGCCCCTCTCCTTAGTCTCTTTAAGGGCCTCTCACCCTGATCACCCTCCTTTCTGACGTCATCGTCAGTTCCCTCAGCCTCAGATATGGCTCTCTTGGGATCAGACTCAGTCCCAGACGCAATGCTCTTCCCTGACAACACAACCCTTACTTTCTTTTTCTTCTTCTCAGCCTCCTCCACTGCAGGCTGATCCACCTCCTTCTCAGCTGCCACCTCCTCCTCCACCTCCTTGCTCCTCTCAAAGAGGTCGTCTATCCTTTCAATGAGCCTGGTAGCCACCTTCTTGGCCTTACCAGCTGGCTTTTTGGCCTGACCCTTTGCCGTAGCATTGGGATCAGTCAGCCCTAGCACTGAGTAGGTATCGCTCCGTGAGGCAAACATCACCTTCTTCGATGAGAGACTATCCTCAAAGTCGAAGGTGTACCCATGTCAAGCATGAGCGATCAGCACCGAGAGTCTGGTCCCGAAAGGCAGAATAGCACCAACGGAGATGTGCTTCTTCTCCTCATCCCTCTTCAGCTTGTCCAGACCAGCCTGATGAAGTTGGTCCAGAAAGAACTGTTCTCAGTTGGCTTCCACGCCATCTACAATTGCCCCCATCAGCCTCAACTTGGGCAGGCTCAACTGCTCATGAGATCCCGTGGATCCCATCACCATCTTGGACACAAGGTCCACAAGTGCTCTATATTCAGGCTTCAGCGTGTTCTTATTCTGACGAGCCCTGAACACAGATGACCCCTCCTTGGTCGATATACCCAGGAGTTCTCCCTCCGAGTTCTCCTTGTAGAGCCTTGGGTTGATGCCTGAGGATGGCAGTCCAAAAACTTCTCTCACCGCCCTCCGAATGTCGATGGTGACCACCTCTGAATTGTAGAGAGGTTCGTCGTTGCCATCCTTCTCCCCCGTCGGCTTTAGCGCGGTCACTTTCGTGAAGAGTTCATCCCTCCGTAAGAACATGTTGAGATAAGCTTCCATGACCGTTCTTGGAAGCACGGAGATAGGGCGAGTGGAAAAGTATGTTTCCAACCCAGCTTTGGAAATCCATTTGAAAACGGGTTTGATTTCCTCCACTGTAAGACAGGTACCCTCCATGGAGATGACTTGCTCCATGTGTACTAGCTTGTTGTTGACAACATCCTCGATCTTGTCGGTTGTCCAGTTGGAATCAAGAAGTGCCATTTGATTTTGAAGAGAGATTTTTGAAAATTCTGAGATTGCTTGAGCAAGAGAAAACTCAGTGTGCAGATGTGCTTTGTGTTTGCGTAAAAACCTCGAATGGCATTCTTGATTGATATGACTAAGTCAGTTACTCAGACGTGGGGTTGAGATTAATCCCTGAATTCGAAACGTTTTGAAATGAAGGGCCAGGATTAATCTCAGTTTCAATCAATTACCTACGTCAATCGTATTCCGTATAAAATAGACACGTATATGCAAAAGTAACTGAGGCATTAAATGCTCCATTGCGCGTGGGTTTAAATATGAAAAGGCGCACTTTTAATGAAAATAGAATGCATTTAATAAAAAATTTCAGGACGAAGGACTCAGAGAGACGCTTGGAATTCACAAGAGTCAGGATAGAACTCATACCTGTCAGGGAGACATTGTAGCACCCTGATACCTCGCTGAGTCGAGTCTGGCCTGAGTTTCCCCTAGAACCCTACACTAACTGCTCTCCCGGATCTAAGAGTCCTAACTCCACTGACAATTCCATAAACCTTGCTTCAGCTAGAGGCTTGGTCAAGATATCAGCTCTTTGCCTGTCAGTGTGAATCTTCTCCATCCTAATATCTTTCTTCTCCACATGATCTCGAATGAAGTGATGCCTAATATCCACATGCTTGCACCTTGTGTGAAGCACTGGGTTCTGAGTAATTGCTATTGCACTATTGTTGTCACAATAGTGTTAGGATAAAAGTTGTTAGTTTTGATGAGTTAAAACAAACCAGAAGATGTAATAGGACCATCTGGACCTGTTAGCCAGATGATGATCTAGATTAGGACTTAGTCTAGGGGGAACTGCCAGACCAGAAGACTTCACCAGATGAGATCTGACCAGAGGCAGAGGGCCTTCCCCAGATCAGACGAGTCTGGTAGAACAAAAGATGCTCAGTTTGATCCCCTGATTCTACTGAGTATTCTGGTTGTTGACCAGATGAGGACCAGAAGACACCGAGGTTGCTTGGTGTCTGGTCTTGCCTTCTCTGGAGAGAATCATAGTTAGGCAGAGGAAGCTATTGACCGTTGGTGATTCAAATCAAGTCAACAAGATCAGGATTGGAAAGTATTTGAAGATAATCAATCCAAGGATCCCACCAACCCAATCAATCAATTAGGGAATTGATTGATTGAGGCTTTCTTATATAGAGGATCTGATTGGATTAGCCCTCTAACGGCTAGCCCTAATCCCCTCTATAAATATGAGAGTGCAGTTCAAGAAAAAGCTCTAAAAAAAACTATATACGCGCATAAGTCTATCCAAGCTTTTGAGATTCATACCAAGCACTCTTACTGTTCATAATATTTATCTACTCTTAAGGAGTTATTGAAACCTCAACCTGTTCATCTATCAGACAAGGTTGTAGGCTGTTTGATCTTTAGATTGAAGTCAAATCTAAAGAGGTGTAAGAAGGAACTGATACTTCCAAATTCCAGTAAGTAAGTGAGTGGTTGGTTGATAGTGAAACCCCTTAGATATAAGGGAGAGTGGACGTAGGATATTCAAATCCGAACCACTATATATCTTTTGTTCTTTATTGTTTTCAATTTACTTATTGTTCTTTTGATTATTACTCTCTTGTAAAAGACTTTGAAAGACATTTAACTTAAGCTTCTGCAATTAATCTAACTAGTGGGACCAACAATTGGTATCAGAGCACAGGTCACGGGTTCGAATCCCAGTGGAAGGCATTTGTTGGCCAAGAGGGCTGGCAGATGCTGGGGGGATTGTTGGGCGCGGAGTCCAGCATCTCCCAGCCACGTCGGGTGCGATAAAGGCCCGGTGCGCCAAGTCTGGCAGAGGTTATTCGATCCGTGGCGCTGCAGCTAGATAGGGTTAAAGGAAATAAAGTAGCACCTCACTACAAGTCCGGGCTTTTAGTCTAGTGGCAAGCGCTTGATCCTACAATTGGTATCAGAGCAGTGTGTCCAACGACCACTGCTTTGAAAAGCTTTTGGTGGTCACCGGGCAGATCCATTGCTCTTTAGTGCTTTTGTTCAAGTTCTTGTTATTTCCCTTAATTTCTTATCAAAATGTCTGCAAAATCTTCTTACAAGAGCCGTAAGCTTCCAGAATTCTCTTTTGAGGATTACAGCCACTGGAGTTTCATGATGAGCAATCATCTTGGAGCTATTCACCACCGCATGTTAGATGTGGTTGAAAGTGGCCCCATTCAATTTTACTGGACTTCTATTGATATTGGCAGGTCAGAGTCCAGGGAAGAAACTAGTGAAGCTGCAGAGGATAGAGTCCCCAGGCAAAGAATCCTCAAAAAGAAAGATGAGCTTGATAATGATGAAAGAAAGCTCTACAACTTGGACCAGGTGGCAAGAACAGAGATCATCAACACACTTACTAAAGAGGTGATTGAAAAGGTCAGAACATGTGCCACTGCCAAGGAGATGTGGGACAAACTTGCACTTCTCTGTGAGGGAACAGAGAAGATCAAAGACAACAAGCTCCAAGCTGTTCAACACTCGTTTGACACCTTCAAGATGAAACCAGACGAGACCATTGACCAGCTGGACATGCGTCTCACAAACCTTCTGAACAAGGCTAGTGCTTTAGGTAAGACCTACTCTGAAAAAGAAATTAATAGTAAAATCTTGCACTCACTAACCAGCAGGTGGAGAATTAAAGTCACTGTGATCAAGAACAACAAGGATCTCAATACTCTGGATCATCATCTTCTGTTGTCTGATCTCAAAGCATATGAGTATGATCTTCAAGAGGAGGATCAAACAGAAGAGGTTTCCTCTTCTGGCCAGAAAGGTGTTGCATTCTCTTCAACTATCAAGCCTGGTGTCAAGCCAAATGAGTCTACTGCAGATGACTTGAGCCTCAAGGAGCAGGTAGCACTTCTAACTCGTAAATTAGATAAAATGAGTACAAAATATGGCAGGTACAAAAGGCACTGGAAGGAATCTACCAGAGACAGAAAGAGTTCCTTCAAGCCTGCAGAGAAGGAGAAGACATCTGGAGACTCAAGGGAGACCAGATTCAGAACTCCAGAGAGGAGGAGAGATGACAACCCTGGAAACTCTGGGAGATCAGATTATCAGAGGAGGGATGGTAGCTCTGGCAGACCTGATTACCAGAGGAGAGAGAGTAGTCCAGCCAGATCAGACTACAACCAGAGGAGGAGAGAGCCAAGTCCTAGTTCCAGAGGAGACAATGCCTGCTACACATGCAACAAGACTGGTCACTACAGTTATGATTGTCCTCAGCTTACTCCTAGGGAAAGAAAAGAGAAAAGAATCAAGAGAGATAGGAGATATGCAGATAAGAGAGCATTGCTGGCAGAAGCAGAGGAGGAGGATACTAGTTCCAGTTCTTCTTCTTCTGACTTTGGATCAGATGATGATGTGTGTCTTATGGCAAACATCACTGAGGTAAATGAAACTACTCTAGTCTTATCAAATTCCAAATATACTGAATCCTCTAATTCATCTGGTAACTCCAGAGAGTCTGATATGCAACAAATGCTATCAGATCTCCAAAATTGTGTCCAACTCTGTCAAAAACTTGAGAAAGAGAATGGTAGGCTCAGAGCTGAAGTTCAATCTCTCTCTCATGAGCATAAATCCACCAGAGAACTCATGAAAGATCATTCCAAAGAAGTCTCTGAACTTCAGGATAAGATCACAGTAATAGATACTCTGGTAGATCAACTCATGAAAGAAAAAAAACTCTCAAGAAGATGAGATCAATGAACTCAGAGCCAAATACCAGACTCTTATCAAGGGAAAACAAGTTGCTCACAACATAGAGGAGATACCCATGCCCAGAGAAGCTCCTAAGATACCATCTGTTGTATCTATCATATCAGAGTCTTCTCAGCGCATTTGTGATAAGAGTGGTTTAGGATACTCTGGAATTTCCACTAAAACTCATAAGTACCTTTATAATAAAGACAAGTCTGTAAGAGCTGGTAAATTGGTAGAAATCTGGGATGATAAAGACTTGACTGGTAATGGTTACAAGGTAGTTCACAGTCCTGATTGGAAAAGGAATCACTCTGTTAATCACATAACATATGGTCCAGAAGAGTTGACTGTCCTGGAAGAGAAGATTCTAGAGAATAAAAGTCAACAAGTGGAACCATTGAAGATTAATGGTCCTGTGAACAATGACTCCCAAGGAGTAGAACTTACTCAAGTTGGAGGACCCCAGAGTAATCCTCGAAGGGAACCTAACCAGATTAGGGGACCGCAAGGGAAACACTCAAGAAAGGGGAATACCAATCAGAGCAAGACCTACCAGAGAAGGAACAATGTTCAACAGCACCAGGTACCCCAGAGACAATTTTCTCAGAGAAATCAATTCCAGAATAGGTATACTCAAAGCAACTATGACCACCAGAGCAGGTCTAAGTATCAGAACCAGAGGTGGTCTTCCAGACCCATCTATAGAAAACCAACTGATCTGGGTAGTTATGACACCAGAGATGGTTCTTCTAGGATGTACCCTTACAACCAGACCTTTAAGACCATGTCTTTGAGGCAGGCCATTCCAAAGGCCAGATTTGAGAAAAGGTACACCAGACCTGTTTATAGGAAAGGTGTCCTTATCAGACCAGTAGCTCAATATGTCATTGTAAGAGGACATGTGCTGGTAGATAGATTTGGAAGGAAGATAAGATCTCCTCATCCATCAAGGGATGATCTTTATCTTTGGATTCCTACAAAACCTGCAACTAACCAATCAGGACCCAGCACTAGTAGGGGACCTAATTGATTTCTCTGCAGGTAGATAAGAGTCCATTGGAGAAAGGATTTTCAAGCAACCATGTCTGGTACATTGATAGTGGATGTTCCAAGCACATGACCTTCCAGAAGGATAATCTCCAAGATTTCAAGCCATTGAATGGACCAAGAGTGATGTTTGGTGACAACAACTATGGCGTCACCAGAGGAGTTGGAAAATTGACCTTCAATGGAGTTTCTGTAGATGAAGTTTACTATGTTGAAGGACTCAAGCATAATCTGCTTTCAGTATCCCAATTCTGTGATAAGGGATACTCAGTGAAGTTTTCTAGTGATTCATGCACTGTTTTCTCTTCTGATTATAATGATATCTTGCTAATAGGCTTGAGGAAGGGTAACATTTATCTTGCAGATTTTAGCAGTTGCCCAAGAAATGCTTGCCTGGTTGCTAAAGGATCTGCAGAGAATAGCTGGATTTGGCACAAGAGATTGTGTCATCTTAACTTCAAAACACTGAATAAGATTGCCAGAAAAGGTATCATTCGAGGTCTTCCTAATGAAGTGTTCAAGAAGAATCAGGTTTGTGGTTCATGCCAGAAGGGTAAACAAGCCAAGACTTCCTTTAAGGATGTCCAGAGCACAACCACAACCAGAGTACTTCAACTACTTCACATGGACCTGTTTGGACCTGTTTCTCCTCTTAGTTTCAGTGGAAGGAAGTACACCTTAGTGATAGTGGATGACTTTTCAAGATACACTTGGGTAGTGTTCTTGTTTAAGAAAAATGAAACTATGACTAAGCTGCCAGAATTCTTCAATCAGATTCAGAATGAGCAGAACCAGAGCATAGTCAGAATCAGAAGTGATAAAGGGACAGAGTTTTTGAATTCACACATTGCAGATTATTGCAAGGACCATGGGATTTTTCATGAGACATCCGCTGCCAGAACACCCCAACAAAATGGAGTAGCAGAAAGGAGGAATATGACTCTTAAAGAAGCTGCAAGAACACTTCTGGCAGAATACAACACTCCACAGAGATTTTGGGCAGAGGCTATTAATACAGCTTGCTACACTCAGAACAGATGCCTGATTGCCCAGAGACATAATAAGACCCCATATGAGGTATGGAAAGGTAAAACCCCATTTGTTTCATACTTTCATGTTTTTTGATGTAAGTGTTTCATCCATGACAATGGGAAATCTAAATTAAGAACCTTTGATGCTAAAGTGGCTGATGGAATATTTTTAGGATATTCCAGCACCAGTAAGGCTTTTAGAGTTTTTAATAAGAATTCACTTTGTGTGGAGGAAACACCTCATGTTGTTTTTGATGAATCTGCTTTTGAGTGCAAGGTGGACTCTAAGTCTTCTGATGAGACCCAGAATCAGACTACACCCAGAGTTATCAAAGTCAATCCACCTGTTCTTGATTCAGATTCAGATGATGACCCATCTCCTGGTTCTCTGAAGCAACAGCCTTCACAAGGAGCATAACCAGAAGAGGTTGGAACTCCTGTAGGGGGAAGCTCTTCTGCAGGTGGTGATAATCACCAAGGTACTGCAGAAGATGATCAACCAGGCAAGACCACGGGAAGGAGGACCCTGGTTGATCACCCCAATGACCTAATCCTTGGAGATCCAACTAAGGGTGTCCAGACTAGGAGAACTCTTAACTTAGCTGCCTTATTCAGTTGTTATGTGTCCTTGATTGAGCCCAAGAACATCAAGGAGGCACTGAAAGATTCAAATTGGATTGTTGCTATGCAGGAGGAGTTGAATCAATTCACGAGACAGGATGTTTGGGAGCTGGTAGACAGACCAAGACATCAAAATGTGATAGGCACTAAGTGGGTTTTCAAAAATAAGAAAGATGAGAATGATGTCATTACTAGGAACAAGGCAAGGCTAGTGGCCCAGGGCTATTCTCAGTCTGAAGGAATAGACTATGATGAGACATTTGCCCCTGTTGCCAGACTAGAAGCCATCAGATTGTTCTTAGCATATGCTGCTCACATGAAGTTCAAAGTATACCAGATGGATGTGAAATCTGCCTTTCTTAATGGGATTCTCATTGAGGAAGTGTATGTGGAACAACCCCCTGGTTTTGAACAAGGTGACAGGTGTTTAAGCTTAAGAAAGCTCTTTATGGGCTGAAGCAGGCACCCAGAGCATGGTATGACACTCTATCTCAGTTTCTTCTGGACAATGGCTTTACTAAGGGTAAGATTGATAGAACCTTGTTTAGGAAAGAAGAAGGAAAGGACATCCTTCTGGTCCAAATATATGTTGATGACATCATATTTGGATCCCCTAACAAGAAGCTGTGTGAGAAGTTTGGTGAGCTCATGCAGGGACAGTTTGAGATGTCCATGATGGGAGAAATGAATTACTTTTTGGGTTTGCAGGTAAAGCAATCAGAGAAGGGAATTTTTATTAACCAAGCTAAGTACACCAGAAACATGTTAGAGAAATTTGGAATAGGATCTAGCAAAGCAGCCAAGATCCCTATGATGACAAATTTCAACATGGATCCAGATGAGTCTGGAGAGAGTGTGGACCAGACTCAGTACAGAGCACTTATTGGTTCTCTTCTGTACCTGACTGCAAGCAGACCAGATATTACTTTTGCTGTAGGAGTATGTGCCAAATTTCAAGCTAATCCCAAGAAGAGTCACTTGGAAGCAGCTAGGAAAATATTGAAGTATCTTAAGGGAACAGTGAATTTAGGTTTGTGGTATCCTGCAGATGACAACTTAGAATTGAGTGGTTATTCAGATTCAGACTATGGTGGATGCAGAATAGATAGGAAGTCTACTAGTGGAACATGCCAATTTTTAGGGAATAAATTGGTATCCTGGTTTTCTAAGAAGCAGACTTCAGTTGCTACATCAACAACGGGAGCAGAGTACATGGCTGCAGGGAGCTGTTGTTCACAACTACTCTGGATTAGTCAACAACTTAGGGACTACCATATTAGAGCTAAGGATATTCCTATATTCTGTGATAGTAATAGTGCAATTGCAATCACCCAGAATCCAGTTCTTCATACCAGATGTAAACATGTTGATATAAGACATCATTTTATCAGAGATCATGTTGAGAAGGGAGATATAAGGATGGAAAAGATTGCAACAGAGAAGCAGAGAGCAGATATCTTGACTAAGCCTTTGGCTGAGACCAGATTCAGAGAGTTAGCTTTTGAGTTAGGTTTGTTGGATCCAGAGACAGATTTGTGTTAGGGGGAACAACAGAGAAGTATCCTTTGTTTCTTTACTTTACTTCATACATTTATTTTCTTAAACTAACATACCTGCAGATTAGACATATCAGAGAAGGTATATCTCCAGATGAGGTATACACCAGGTGACACTTGTCCCAGTTGAGGTGCTGAATCAGATTCCAAAATATCCAAAGTCTTCTCTGACCAGGACCAGATGCGCTCCATCAGAGGGGATGTAGCACCAGACTGGCTGTGGTATCATCTGGTTACAATATCAGGTGACAGGTATGTCTTTACTTCTCTGGCCTCTGATCATTGGGATACACCTTTCAAATTAGTAAGTACACTCAAAACGTTTCAACTTTGGAGTGTATTTAAGACTAGGGTATAGGGCCTAGGCAATCATTTCGCTTTTTCTCTTGACTGCCAAAAAACCCCTTTATGCCCAGTCCCAATGACTATGCCAACGCACCAGATTAAATCTGTATCTTGCCTTTCATCGTGGCCATCGGATTTAATCACTGTGCAAAATGTCAATCAATGCTAAAATTGATTTTGTTTCCTCAATTAAATTTGAAACTACACGCGTTCACACTTCATTTATTAATCAAGCCACGCGTAATACCCTATTTAAATCAAACTTTCTTTCAATCTGTCCTTTCACGTTTCCATACTTTCAAACCCTAACTTCTCTCTGCAAAGAATTTCTTTCTCTTTCTCTATCTCTCTTTCACAGATATGGCTCCCCTGTGCAACTTCGATCATGTTCTTATGATGCGAAAGTTAAAGACGGAGATGGTGGTGGACTTTTATACCACCAAGAACCCTGTTGCGCTGTCGATTCTGGAGATGCTCCAGAATGCAGGGGTGGAGATGCTGATCTCCACAGTTCCCAAGGATTTTCGTACTCTTGACGGATATGCGGCCCAGTTATTGGTTCATATGAAGATTCACGAGGACCACATTTCCTCCAAGGTTGATAAAGATGATTTGGTGTTTTCTAAGCACGATTTCTGCGCTTTATTCGAGAACATTTCTGCGGTGGGAGTGGATCCTTTGACGTACAAGGAGGATGACATTATTGGTTCCTTCAAGATTTTTGCTCGATCTTCCTGCCAGAATATCACAAAGGGCTTCTTGGACAAGCATTTAAGGCAGAAGTTCAAGGTGTTGTTCGATATCGTGGTGAAGGTGCTTATGTGTGAAAATCACAGCACAAATGCCATTTTCAATGGTAGGATGTGTGTGATGAGGGCTTTATATGATGGTGTTCAGTGTAATTGGGCGGAGTTCTTCTGGGATGTGTTGAGGAAGAACAGGCTGAAGGTGAAGAAGGAACCTTGTCCTTCCAAGCCAGGAGAGTTGCAGTTCTGCTTCACTGCAAATGTCTCTTTGGGGACTAAGTTAACTCTTATTCTGGATTCTCTCCTTCCAGAGAAGAAGTGGAAATCATCTTGGTGCCATAGTTATCACAAATCCAAGATCCTCTTCTCCAAGGATGGCCTTCTCCATGGCCATGCCGACTCTGATGGAGAGCAAGCCATCCCTACCCCTCCTATTCAATCTATTCCCTCACCAGCCAATGGGCAGAAGAAGCAGCAGCAGCAGAAGAAAACTGCTGAAGCAACTGGTTCCTCAACCATTGCTTTCTCTGGTTCCTCAGAGGAGGATCAGATTCCCCTTCTTGAAGTACTTAAGAAGAAGGGTGATGATGATAAAGCTGTTAAGAAGGCTGGAGCAGCCAAGAGGAAGCAGCCAGAAGAGGCCAGGAGAGGTTCTGCTAAGAAGCGTAGGACTAGCAGAAAGGCAAAGAAAACCCTTCTGGTGGATGAGCCTTTAGAGGAAGAAGAGAAAGAAGAGGTTGAGCCTCTTATGAGGAAATTCAAGGCCAAGAGAGCCCTTCTTCAAGATCCTGACTCTGGATCTGATCTTGGAGAGGCCTTAGAAAAGGCAATTGAGGATGCTTCCCAAATGATGGAGGATGCTCCAGAGTCTGTTGTGCCTGCTGGTGTTGACCCAGCAGAGGTAAACCCTTCTCTTCCATCTTCTTCTCCCATTAATCTTGTCTCCCCCTCTACCTCTCCCCCAGATAATATTCCCCAAACCCCATCTGCCTCTGGTAACCCTATTGTTCCACCAGAGCAGATTATCCCAGATACCCCAGTATATACTCCCTCTACCATTCCTACCCAAACACCTTATCCCCCATATTCCCAAACACATCTTCCCACAAACCCCTCTCCCCCACCTTCTGCACCAGAGGAACCCTCAACCTCTTCTGGTGCAGAAATCCCCCCTCCAAACACTTCCACCTCCCAGATACCTCCTACACCTTCTGTACCAGATACTCCATCTTCTTCTGGTGCAGAGCAACCCTTCCCTTCCATCTCTACTTCACAAAATCCCAATCCTCCCCAAACCCATACAGACCAGGACCCAACCATTTCTATGGCTCTGGGTTTCCCTGCCCCTCCCCCTTCTCCTACCTGTTTAACAAGCAATGATAGTGAAGATGAGGAAGCTTCACTTGAGCCTGCTAACTTAGCACCTTCCTCCTCTGCCTCTGGGCCCAAACCCTTCACTTTCTCATCTGCAGAAATGGGTCCCATTAGGCAGAGTATGAGTGTAAGTGCTCAGCTCTGGCTAAGAGAGCATTTCCCAGTTCTTCTGGAGCACTTACCACTCCTGGCAGAGCTTACTGATGCCAAGGTCTGGAGCAAGGCCAGATTTGAAGATGTGGAGGACCTAATGCTTTTGCTTGAGGAAATGGGTCCCTCCAACTTCACTGCTTGGGAGATTGAGCTAAAGCAGAGGATGAATATTCAGAACCCAGCAGAGCTGGAGACCCCTGGTGCAGCTAAAGTCTTGATTCGCACCCTGCTCATCCAGAGAGGAGTAATGCTCACTCCAGAGGGCCCCACTTACAAGTTTGGTCCTCATTTTGTCTTCCCTCCAGAGCTATATTCAGATGAGGAAGACTTTGAGATGTCTCCTGCTGTGCTCCAGAAGATGAAAGCTTTCTTCAACGAGCAGATCATGCAGATAGGGTGTTTTTCCAAAGCAATTCAACACATGGCCCCTGCTATGATAGAGCATCAGATCAGGCATGAGAGGAAAATCTTCCTGAAGCAGATCAAGTCTACTCTGGCAGAGGTAAAAGCTTCTTTCAAGGCTAATGGCTTATTTGTCAAGCTGGATGTCATGCACAGCCAGAAGCAGCTCCAGGAGCACGTGCTGGAGCAGATGAGGCCAGTCTCTGTGCTCAAAGTGGAGATGGCTAGCCAGATGATTCAGACTGCCAAGCTAAAGGACTCCCTCCAGGAGATGTTGGAGAAGCAAGAGAGGCTTGTTGCTGAGTCTAAAGCCTACCTGGAGGAGGCCAAGCAGCTACGTGATCTTCACTCTTCCTCCAACACTGCCTTGCCTGATCTTATAAGGCAGGTGGTGGAGCCCCTCCTTGATGAAGTTAAAAAGGGGGAAGAGAAGGCCAGAACTGATCTGGCGAAGACCACAAATGAAACTCTCTTCAGCCATGGAGCTTGTCTGGACCTGCTGGAGAATACATTGGCCCAGGCTGAGTTGCAGAAGAAGAAGAAGGAAGAGCTCAAATCTCTTTCCATGGCTAAGCAGCTTGCTGCAGAAGAGGAGTCAGAGGCTGAGCAGGATCCAATCTCCATCTCTGGACCTGCAAAGAGGAAGATAAGGAAAGTGAATAAGAGCTTCCTTGAATCTGTGGTTGAAGAAGCAGAGAAGAGATTCAAGGAAGAGTCGTCTGAAGAGAGGCAAGCAAGGATAAGGAAAAACATAGATGAAGAGCAGAGGCTCAGATATGTTAGAAGGCAAAATAAGAAAAGCAGAGAAGCTGGCATCACTCCTAGTGCTAGTGGATCCAGCCAGAAGAGGAAAGGGCATGTTGAAGTCATGAACATCCTCCCTCTCAGGACAGAAGGGTCCTTTGACTCAACTGTTCCTGTGCCTTTGATAGAAAAATGGAGAGAAGCCAAGACTCTCTGGTTCATTCAACATTACATCCAGAGACCTCCACCCGAGGATGATGCTCTCATCAACAGGACTTTCCATTCTTGGATGCAGGCATATGATGCAGATTTGTACAAGCAGTTGATGGATTCAACTATTAAATTCAACCTGGAAGTCACTGCTCCTGAATTCCATTTTCTCAACACTCCAATGGCAGGAGACCAGGTTGATTGGGCTGAGCTGAAGAGACTGTACAAGACCAAGGTGTTGGCAAACTTCACCCCAACATCTTCTGCAGAGTTGAAGGCCATTCAAGATAGATTCTTTGATTGGTTCCTGGTGCCCAAGGATAACAGAAGATATGCTTAGAATAGGACCAGAATTGCTTTGTAATCTGTAATCATCTTTGTCCTTTTTATCAATGAGAATCTCATATATTCTCTGTTCAAAAGACAACCCCTTGTTTTCTTATTTGTTTGCCTGATAAGATCTATTCTAAGGTCTTATCCTTTATTGTTTTCTTACTTAAGTTTACTTTTGATCAGTTCTGGTAATGTTTTAACTCCATCAAAAAGGGGGAAATTGTTAGGATAAAAGTTGTTAGTTTTGATGAGTTAAAACAAACCAGAAGATGTAATAGGACCATCTGGACCTGTTAGCTAGATGATGATCTAGATTAGGACTTAGTCTAGGGGGAACTGCCAGACCAGAAGACTTCACCAGATGAGATCTGACCAGAGGCAGAGGACCTTCCCCAGATCAGACGAGTTCGGACCAGACGAGTCTGGTAGAACAAAAGATGCTCAGTTTGATCCCCTGATTCTACTGAGTATTCTGGTTGTTGACCAGATGAGGGCCAGAAGACACCGAGGTTGCCTGGTGTCTGGTCATGCCTTCTCTGGAGAGAATCATAGTTAGGCAGAGGAAGCTATTGACCGTTGGTGATTCAAATCAAGTCAACAAGATCAGGATTGGAAAGTATTTGAAGATAATCAATCCAAGGATCCCACCAACCCAATCAATCAATTAGGGAATTGATTGATTGAGGCTTCCTTATATAGAGGATCTGATTGGATTAGCCCTCAAACGGCTAGCCATAATCCCCTCTATAAATATGAGAGTGCAGTTCAAGAAAAAGCTCTAAAAAAAACTATATACGCACATAAGTCTATTCAAGCTTTTGAGATTCATACCAAGCACTCTTACTGTTCATAATATTTATCTACTCTTAAGGAGTTATTGAAACCTCAACCTGTTCATCTATCAGACAAGGTTGTAGGCTGTTTGGTCTTTAGATTGAAGTCAAATCTAAAGAGGTGTAAGAAGGAAGTGGTACTTCCAAATTCCAGTAAGTAAGTGAGTGGTTGGTTGATAGTGAGACCCCTTAGATATAAGGGAGAGTGGACGTAGGATATTCAAATCCGAACCACTATATATCTTGTGTTCTTTATTTTTTCAATTTACTTATTGTTCTTTTGATTATTACTCTCTTGTAAAAGACTTTGAAAGACATTTAACTTAAGCTTCCGCAATTAATCTAACTAGTGGGACCAACAAATAGATTGGAACCTCATTAGCAAATACTTGGTAGTCCCTTAACTGTTGCCTCAACCATAAAATCTGAGCACAACAACTACCTGCAGCCATATACTCAGCCTCAGTTGTGGATGTCGCCACTGAATTCTGCTTCTTACTGAACCACGAGATCAACTTACTCCCCAAAAACAGACATGTCCCTGAGGTTGATTTCCTATCAATCCTACAACCTCCATAATCTGCATCTGAATAACCTGTCAGTTCTAAGTTGTCATCTGAAGGATACCATAGTCCCATATTGACTGTCCTTTTCAAATACTTAAGTATCCTCTTAGCAGCCTCCAAATAACTTATCTTGGGATTAGACTGATACCTAGCACACACACCAACTGCAAACGTAATGTCAGGCCTACTTGCAGTCAGGTACAACAAGGAACCTATCAGCCCTCGATACTCAGTCTGATTTACTGAAGTCCCTTCAGTGTCAGGATCCATCTTCCAATTTGTGTTCATAGGGATCCTGGCTGGATTGCTATTCTGAACACCAAACTTATGAATCAAGTTTCTTGTATACTTGGCCTGATTAATGAAGATACCTTGATCAGTCTGCTTAACATGCAATCCTAAGAAGAAGTTCATCTCTCCCATCATTGACATCTCAAATTTACCAGTCATCAACTTAGAGAATTTCTCACAGAGCTGCTGATTTGGTGATCCAAATATTATGTCATCCATATAAATTTGGACCAAGAGAATGTCATCACCTTCAGTGATCCTGAACAGTGTCCTATCCACAGTTCCCTTTTTGAACCCATGGTCTGTCAGGAATTGAGAGAGGGTATCATACCAAGCTCTTGGTGCTTGCTTAAGTCCATAGAGTGCTTTCTTCAAATGGTATACTCTATCTCCAACCTCAAACCCGGGAGGTTGTTCAACATATACCTCTTCATTGAGTACACCATTCAGGAAGGCACTCTTGACATCCATTTGATACACCTTGAACTTCTTATATGTTGCATATGCAAGGAACAACCTGATAGCTTCCAACCTAGCCACTGGAGCAAAAGTCTCATTATAGTCTATTCCCTCAGATTGACAATACCCTTTTGCAACCAGTCTAGCCTTGTTCCTTACTACAACACTATTTTCATCCTTCTTGTTCTTGAAGACCCACTTGGTACCAATTACTCCTTGATGCCAAGGTCTATCCACCAGTTCCCAAACCTGATTCCTTGTGAACTGATTCAACTCCTCTTACATGGCAATGATCCAGTTTGAGTCAGTGAGAGCTTCTTCAATGAATAGAGGCTCTTGCTCAGAGAGAAAGCAACAGAACAATGCACTCTCACCATGGAACCGTCTGGTCCTGACTCCCTCAGTTGGATCACCAATGATTTGATCAGTGGGATGATCCTCTAGCCATGTTCTCTTGCCAGGAGTTGTTCCTGAAGTTCCTGCAATGTTAGTGTCTACAGGCTCATAAAATTCAGGAAATTGAACAGAAGGGGATAATCTTGAGTCTATACCAAAGGGATTAACAAGCTCAATGTCAGGGACATTGATTCCCCCTTGATGAGGTGACTCAGGAACCGTCTCAGCTGCAACAGCATCTTCATAGATGGTACTTACCTCAGGTTGAGCCTGTTCCTCAGTCTGAGGCTCAACAATCCCTGATGTGCTGGGCTTAGGAGTGGCACTTGATTCATCATCCTGATCGTCATCATCATCCCATCTTGGAATTGGCACAGTTTGACCTTTGGATCAGGTTGATTCTTCAAGCTCAGCCTTGTCACTCTCCTTGTGATCTCCTCAGTGTCAGGATTCAACACTTTCACCCTAGACTCATTCATAAAAAACAACATGTGGTGATTCTTCCACAACAAGGGCCCTACAATTGTAAACTCTGAAGGCTTTACTAAATTCAGAATATCCTAAGAATATCCCTTCATCAGATTTGCTATCAAAAGCTTTCAATTGGGTCTTCCCATTGTTGAGGATGAAGCACTTACAACCAAATACATGAAAATAAGAAATACGAGGTTTCCTTTTATTCCATGTCTCATATGGGGTTTGTGCATGTTGTTTATTCAGCATGGATCTGTTCTGAGTGTAGCATGCAGTGTTGATTGCCTCAGCCCAGAATTTCTTGGGCAATCCTGACTCAGCCAGCATGGTCCTTGCAGCTTCCTTCAGTGTCCTGTTCCTCCTTTCAGCGACACCATTCTGCTGTGGGGTTCTAGCTGCAGAAGTCTCATGAGCTATACCAAGTTCATTACAAAAGTCAGAAATATATGAATTTATAAATTCAGTGCCCTTGTCAGATCTGATCTTAGTAATGGACTGATTCTTCTCATTGCTGAGTCTCCTGAGCAACTCTGGAAGCTTCACATGTGTTTCATTCTTATTCAACAAGAAAATAACCCAAGTATATCTAGAATAATCATCAATAACCACAAGGGTATATTTTCTACCATTCATACTCTCAGGTGTTATGGGACCAAATAAATCCATGTGCAAGAGCTGAAGTATCCTGTCAGTGGAATGAGAAGTTTTCTCTTTGAATGACGTTCTGACCTGCTTCCCTTCCTGACAAGCTTTGCACACATGATCTTTGCTAAAAACTTCATTAGGTAGACCTTCAACAAGTGACTGTCTAAAAATTTTGTTAAGAATCTTGAAGTTCAGATGGCTTAATCTTTTATGCCATAACCAACTGAGCTCTAGAGAGCTTTTAGCAACAAAACAAGTATTAGGAATAGTGCTGCTCCAATCAGCGAGATAAACGTTACCTTTCCTAATACCTGATAGAAGCACTTGTGTTGATTTGTACTTGACAGAACATATATTCGATGAGAACTCAACACTGAAACCTTTGTCACAAAATTGACTTACTGACAACAGGTTATGCTTCAGTCCTTCCACAAAGGACACATTTTCCACTCTGACTGTACCTATTATTAAAACACTAAAACCTTTAGTAACACCTTTTGAGTTACCACCAAAGGTTACTTGTGGACCATCTTTAGCTTGATATTCTTGGAGAAGACTCTTCATTCCAGTCATGTGCCTTGAGCAACCACTGTCTAGGTACCAAACAGCTTTGATTGAGTCTCCTCTCCTCTTGTTGTGATCCATAGCCGCCTGCATGCAAATCAGGCTTTAGGTACCCATTGGGTGTTGGGTCCTATCGTGTCAGCTGTACCCTTCGGGATCCAGACTTGCTTAACAACCCTGATTTCCTCAGAGTGGTAAATCTGTCTCCCTGAAACATCAACATACACAACTTTCTTCTTCTTTGCCTGAGAGGAAGATGGTGTATAAGTGCTAGACTTAGGCTTCACAGGAACCTGAGTGGGTGCCTTTTGGGCTGGCTTCCTTTTCTTCCTAGGTCTGGGTGCAGCAGGTCTTGGGCCTTGTTCTTGATAAGGGCCCTGTGTTCTATTCCCCCTAGGCAAGTGAGGGAATGGAAAACAGTTAAAGGCCTCAGGATGCCAAAACCATGGGGGTGTCATCATGTTTGGCCTTCCCTATTGGTATTGCCACGCATGATGGTACCCTCGCTGACCAGTCTGAGAACTCTTGGCCTGAGTCTTCCTCTGCTTTCGCTGAGGCTTTCCCTGACCTGAGCTCTCAGGGGCCTCCCTAGGTTGCTTTGCCTTTCCCTTGGGTTTTGGCTTAGCTACCTTGGGGGCAACCCTGACTGTGTCAACAGTTTCCTTGCCCTTATCAGTTTGACGGGCCTGGAGTACAACCTTAGGTGCACTCTGGCCTGCCTGAACCTATACCCTCTCAGTGTCACTCCCAGAAGCAACATGAGACTGACCTTGTGAGGATTTCTTAGGAACATATCCAAGTCCCTTTTTCTCATTCCCAAGCATTTGGCTGCTATTTATTTCCTCTCTAGCCACTGAGGATTTATTCATTGCTGCAACCTTTTGCTTGAGTGAGTCCTCACTCTTTTTCAGGATTTCATGTCTGGTAAAGAGGTCATCAAACTTACTCTTAAGTACTTTCAGTTCTTCCTTCCTGACCAACTCTTCCTCAGCCAATTCCTTCAGAATCTTCTCTCTTGGGAGACGCTCATCATTGATTAAATCAATCTCCTGAGTTAGTCTCACAATCTGAGCTGATTCTTTAAGATCAGACTGAGTGAGTTGTTCATTCAGGTTTTGAACCTCAGTACTCAATTTCTTGTTCTGCTCTACCAAGAAGACATTAGTTTCCTGCAGTCTGGAGAAATTAACCATCAATTGATCTAGACTGATCTGAAGGTTCATTTCTCTAATTGACTCTGAGCTAAGCTCAGGATTTTGACCAGTGTAGGAACCACATACAGAGTTAGATGTTACCTCAGGTTCCTCCCTTGCCATAAGGCAGACATCATCGTACTCATCATCAGAAAAGAGTTCAGGCGACCTCTTCTCAGGACCATCAGAGTCAGTTGCATCCTCAGTGAGCATGGCTCTCCGGTCAGCAAATCTCTAGTCTCTCGTGGCCCTCATGTTCTCTCTTTCCCTTGCACTCAGCTTCGGACAATCATACTGATAGTGTCTGCTCTTGTTACAGTTGTAACATGTTGGTTGCTCATCTCCTCTTTCTCTCCTTGGTTCAGGGTTCCTCCTTGAGTCAGGTTTCCTCTGTCTTGATGAGCTTTCAGTCTTCCCTGAGTGCTTGTCATCATGAGTACGTCTCTGTTCATCTCGACTATCGGGCTTTGGATCTGAATATCTTCTTTCTTCGCCACGATCTCTCCTCTGGTCAGTGTTTCTCCTTTCCTCATATCTCCTTGAGCTTTGGTGGGTTCCTTCAGGTTTCCTGTCACGTGAGTCCTGATAAAATTTCTTATAATGACCAAACCTGGAATTGAGATTATCAAAGCGTCTGGCCATCAGGCTGTACTCTTCAGCAAGCTCTTCCTTACTCATCTCCATCAGTGACTTTGATGAAGACTCAACAGGTTCAGACCTGGCCTTGAACGCCACGCTTTTCTCAGGAGTTTTCTCCTTTTCTTCCTCTTCTGGCTGAACTTTCTTCTTTCTCTTGTTAAGATCAAATTCCAGTGCCTTTAGCTCTGAAAAAAGTAGAGCAGAAGTTATGTTGCTCATATCCTGAGTATTCTTAAGCATAATTACACTGTTATCCCATCTCTCAGGAAGGGCATTCATGATTTTTGAAGCAACATCTCTCTTTGGGACATCTTTGTCCAGCATCACCAACTCATTCATCAACTTGATGAATCTTGACTCCATCTGATCGATTGTCTCATCAGTCAACATCTCGAACGCTTCGAACTTCTGAATGGCAATGTTTCTCTTGTTCTCTTTTATCTTCTCTGACCCCTCGCACATCCTGGTCAGCTCATCCCAAACCTCCTTTGCCATCTTTAGATTCATCAGCCTTGCTGACTCCTCGAAAGGCACCGTGTGCAGGATGATATTTCTGGCCACATTATCCAGCCCCATCATCTTGATCTCATCAGTGGTTATATCCTTCCTTTCCTTAGGAATGGGTACACCAATATCAAGATCATCATATCCTCTACCTCTGGTATTAGGGACAGTGATTTTGATCGGTCCTTCCCTGAGAACATGCGGCATCTGGTCATGGATGGCATCTAGATGTGCTTCTAATCTGAACTTCCAATAGACAAAGTTAGATACAGAGAATTCAGGTAACGAAGCTTCAAGTCTCCTCGAAGTCATGATGATGCAAGTTTTATGAAAAGCAAACTCAGATTTGTTCAGTGACCACCAACAGTTTCTCCTTTGAAACTATTAGTATTCAAAGTCAGTGGTCTTTTGAACCACTGCTCTGATACCACTTGTTGGTCCCGGTACAAGACTGAGGAATACGTGTATGGGGGGGGGGGGAATACACGTATACCAATTTTTCAAACTTAAAACCTGACTGAGTCCCCTTTACTCAGAGTGTTAAAGAACTAGGAGCTGATAACACACCTACTGACTACACTTGGTGCGGGTCAGTTGGCTAACTATCAGTTCAAGTTCAGTGCGGGAATGCGTGAGCCCTGAAAGTTTAAAGTCTTGTTTAGTTTGCTTTCTGAAAAACTTATTTTACCCAAAACTGAATAGTGATTAGTAGGGCAGTGCTCTTTTTAAGGATCAGGCTGATTGATTCAAGCCAGATAAACCGAATGCAATGAATGAATAAGTAATATAGCAAGCATGCACAATATCAAAGCAATAAGAACACAGGGAGTTTAACGTGGTTCAGAGACTCAAGCTCCTACGTCCACGGCCTGATTTAACAGGAAATCCACTCAAGGGATTCTTGTTTTTAACGTGCCAAGGTGCACCAAGACCAGCTAATCTCACTGATCTATACAACTCCACTTACTAACTCACTAACTGACTTACTCCCAACAAACCTAACTTAGGGTTTTGGTTTCATTTTGGATTCCAACTAGGTTGAGATTATCCTTACAAGGCAAAGCTATGCTGAGGATTGGATAATCTCTCTAAGCTTAAGATAATGCTAGTTCGCTCTTGGAATACAGAATAACTCTCAGTAACTAAGAAACACTTGGAAAATTTAGATGGTTTCGAGTGCTTCTTCTAAGGCTGAATGCTTTGAGAATTTGAGTAATTTCTGGCTTGGAAATTTCCCGTAACCTTGAATGGGTTCAAGGTCTTCTGTATTTATAGGTGATTTGAAAAACTATCCGTTGGAGAGATAGCCTTCTAGTCATCTATGTAGAGTGGTTCAAACGGACATATCTTCATGCAGCAGCCGTTCTTGCATGGAATTAGGTGGTTGCATTAAATGCACATTAAATGCTTGCCCGTTGAACATGCAGTCTGAAATCAGTCTTCTTATCAGGTTCCGTACGTGCGTGTCCTTCCCGGATTAGTCCACGTCATCAGGTTGGTGAGAATGTCAAAATTTATTCCTGAGCTTCAGGCTTGTCTTATTAAGTTCGTTTTGTCTTGAGCTCACCGGTCTTGTCCTGACGCTGACATTCCTTTTGCATTGCTTGGCTCTACTCCAAGTCTTCCCATTAACTCAGTTTTATCCTGTTCCCTTCATGACTGAGTAGTACTGACCTCAGGGTCATACTCTTCATCACTGAGACTTACTCAGCCAGCTTAGGAGACTGCCATAAGTTCAGGATGGTAAATTGTCTTCAGGCTCTGAGTCTTGATTGTCATCAGCAAGTGCTCCTCTTACTGAGTACCTGTGAAGTGTAAAATGACTAAGTACAAATCCTAACCAAGACTGGCCTGACAAACAAATGCAAACATCTTTTCAGGGGCTTTGGGATCTTAATCAAAACTGACAATGTCCCAACATATTATAATACCATTAATTAATAGGATTAATTTATTCAATTAATTTGTTTTTAAAATTTTTAATTTAATGGAATATATCCAAATCGTCAAATATATCATATATATTTTGTAACTGTCTTATTGGGTATGTTTGTCAACTTTTTTGTTGAGATTTCTGCGGTAATTGATTACACTTTATTTTAAAAAAATCAATCTCTAATATGTTGTTTTGTGTTATGATATTTTCATCTATTAGTTATAGTGTGCATATTTTTACTAAAAATATGTTTGTTACCTTTTTTTTTTTTAAATTTATTCGGTGATTGATTACACTTTATTTTTATAAAATAAATCTATAATTTGTTGATTTGTGGTATGATATTTTCATCTCTTAGCTATAGCGTGTGTGTGTGTATATTTTCTAAAATAATGGTCATTTGATTAGTGATATATACTGCCGAATAGTTTTGAATTTAGTTTGAAACTAATATTTTATTTAAATTATATCTCAATTGATTTGGTAAAAAAAAAATTACGTATTTTTCGTCTGTTTTCTTATTTCTTTGGCTTTTTCCTTATTTATAGAATTGCATTACTTATTTGTGGTGATGAATTTATTTTTATATCTTCCTAATACACCTATGTTCTTCTTTTCGTTACTATTCTAAGCCAGCATGGTGACTTTTCTTTTCTCCTCACAATGGTTTGTTTGTGTTATTTGGGTATCGATTTTGTGTTGCTTTGTTTGTTAGATGGTGTAATTGATATTGGATTTTTGTTTTCCTGTTTGTTGTAATTTGTTATATCTTGAGTTGGTTTTCCTTACCTGTTGCAGGTGCAATCTTTTTCGGTCTCCGTCCGTCATGGTTTCTAATTTAGGTCCACTTGTGGGGAGGCGTATGTGTTTTTTTTTTTTTGTTACTATTTAATTTGTCTTTTTTTTTTTTGTGGTCACATGTTTTTTTTTAAAATATTAGGTGATGATGTTCTTGTGCCATCTGGTGGGATTCAGAAGTATTTTTCAACCATTTTCAATGAGACGGGATTCAGATTTTATTTGCAGTTTAATAAGGGTAGGAATTCTGAGTGTATTGTAAGTATATTATTGGTTTTTCTTTTCGTCTTTATTTTTATATTATGTTGTATAATTGCTTTTGATTATCTTGTGATTGTAGTTTATTATTTATTTATTTAGGAATTGTCTTTGGAGTTCCAGGATCGTTTTACTGGAACACATGATGGTCGTTTTTTTATATTGACCCACCAGCCCCTTTGCGATGCGTGGATTCGTAATAACTGGGTTAGGATAGTTATTTAAGATAATTGTTGGTTCTTTCAATTTGAAGTTTTTTTTTAAAAAACATTATGATATATACGCTGGGGACCTTATATTTTTGTAGGAGGATGACAATGGGTCCTTTTATTTTGTTGTCTTTGGTTCTTCTGATGGTTGTGTTAAGGAGAGATTCGGTGAACCTTTGCTTGATGTACCAATCAAAATTTTGGGTAAATAGTGTTGTCTTCTTAGCTCAATTTACGTATATTTAATGATTTGTTTTATTTTTCTTTTACTTATTACTTATATACTTTCCTAATTAAATTTCAAATGTGTACCGGTTCTATAAGATTGTTCCTGAGTTTGTTGTTGATTTTTCTGGTTCCACCGTAAGTTGTTTTTTCTCGAGTGGGCAACTTGTTAGCTATTTGATTATTATTTTTTCTTTCTTTGGGTTTTTGTGGCCCAACGACTATTTTAAAAAATATATATATATATATATATTTTATATGAATTTGGTAATTTAATTTAGTCATTACTAAAAAATTTTGTGTTTGTATTGTTGATTTCATCTGTGTTTCATTGTCGTAGAGTGCTTCAGGATTATCAAATGATGTTACGCCTAACTTCACTAGAGTTCTTACTTCATCTGACATGAAGAATGGGAGATTGGTTAGTTATCCACTGTCTTTTTATTAATCCCTGTAGTAATGTTGTAATCTTTTTGGTTTTTGGTAATAGCCTATCCCATCGGATTTTTGGCGTAAATACATCAAAAGGCTTTATAAATTTTATCCCGGCGTTGAGGTCAGGAACAACAACAGGTCATGGAAATGGTCAGGTAATATTCAATATTCCCACTTTTGTTGCGCACAATTGCAAAAAATATATGTAACTTCAAATACAATTGTTGTACTGTGGTAATAAGTTCCGTACGTATTTGTTTATTTGTGATTACATAAGAACCTCTAATATGTGTATATCTATATATTTAATATAATTTCAGTTTCCTAATAATAATAGACACAATAAAATAATATATTAACATTCCATATGTGCAGGAAAAAAAAAATCTTTTTTATTTAAATTACAATATAGACGAAATTTTGCTAAATTAATTTTATTTTTATATTTTCTAAGAAAAATTGTGTGTGCTCTGAAATTAACATCGATAAAGTTAATTTTTATCCTTTTTAAAAATACATTGACAGATGAATCCAATTCACTTTTAAAACGAACAACATTATTTAATTTCACTTAGAAAATGATAAACAGTATTTAGTTAAGAGGGGTTTGTTAATTACTTACCTTTGCAGGCATTTCATTTGTGTTTCAATTTGATGTTCTCTGTTATGGACACATTTGCACTTCCGTTCCTCTCTCCATACCATACAGGAATCTTCTGAGTTCTTCGAACTTAATTCAGTGTTCATAAGAAAATTAACTCTTAATCAGTATGAAACCCATCTCTTAAGTTCAGAATATGAATCGTATAAGTAGATATTAAGGGAATGATAAAGGTTAACCCTGTACCTTTATAGTCTACTTACCTTTGCAGGCATTTCATTTGTGTTTCAATTTTATAGTGAATTTTATTTGTTTACGTTTGAGAGTGTTTATTAATATTCTCGATAAAGTATTTTTCATTTCAAATAGATAATATTAGCGAGCGATTGTCATTAACTCTTAGATATTGATATTTCATATTAGACAATCTGTCTATTCTGAAACTTGAACGAAAGTCACGGTTGAATGATGTCAATGAAAGATTAGGAATCGATATCATCTTACCTGAATTGCTTATGGTTATGTATGTACCTCTCATAACACTATCATCTGCTCTTATTAGAGCCAATATAGTCTTGTTACACAATCCTCTTGAATGATTTTTATTTTTGAGTAACATAACTGGAGTCTTTTCTTTCAAATTAAAATCATGATTATACACATCATAACACTTCAAGTTATTTAAAGAGTAGGTGCAAGTATGACTTTGTCCTTCAAATAATTCAGATAGTCCACAATATTCTTTAAGTGTAGTTTTATTAATAGAGTCTCTTCACTTCTTTCTTTTTTCAATTCCTGTGTTGGATCACCCCATGCAGAGTTTTGCTCTGTCTTCAATTGGAATGCATTATTCATAGAAACACAAATGAAATGCCTGCAAATGTAAGTAATTAACAAACCCCTCTTAACTAAATATTGTTTATCATTTTCTAAGTGAAATTAAATAATGTTGTTCATTTTAAAAGTGAACTAGATTCATCTGTCAATGCATTTTTTAAAAAGGATAAAATTAACTTTATCGATGTTAATTTCAGAGCAAACACAATTTTTCTTAGAAAATATAAAAACAAAATTAATTTAGCAAAATTTCGTCTATATTGTAATTTAAATAAAAAAGATTTTTTTTTTGTTGCACAAATGGAATGTTAATATATTATTTTATTGTGTCGGTCACATGTTTTTTTTTAAAATATTAGGTGATGATGTTCTTGTGCCATCTGGTGGGATTCAAAAGTATTTTTCAACCATTTTCAACGAGACGAGATTTAGATTTTATTTGCAATTTAATAAGGGCAGGAGTTCTGAGTGTATTCTAAGTATATTATTGGTTTTTCTTTTCGTCTTTATTTTTATATTATGTCGTATAATTGCTTTTGATTATCTTGTGATTGTAGTTTATTATTTATTTATTTAGGAATTGTCTTTGGAGTTCCAGGATCGTTTTACTGGAACACATGATGGTTGTCATTTTATATTGACCCACCAGCCCCTTTGCGGTGCGTGGATTCGTAATAACTGGGTTAGGATAGTTATTTAAGATAATTGTTGGTTCTTTCAATTTGAAGTTTTTTTTTTTAAACATTATGATATATACGCTGGGGACCTTATATTTTTGGAGGAGGATGACAATGGGTCTTTTATTTTGTTGTCTTTGGCTCTTCTGATGGTTGTGTTAAGGAGAGATTCGGTGAACCTTTGCTTGATGTATCAATCAAAATTTTGGGTAAATAGTGTTGTATTCTTAGCTTAATTTACGTATATTTACTGATTTGTTTTATTTTTCTTTTACTTATTACTTATATAATTTTCCTAATTAAATTTCAAATGTGTACCGGTTCTATAGGATTGTTCCTGAGTTTGTTGTTGATTTTTCTGGTTCCACCGTAAGTTGTTTTTTCTCGAGTGGGCAACTGGTTAGCTAATTGATTATTATTTTTTCTTTCTATTGGTCCCGGTACAAGACTGAGGAATACGTGTATGGGGGGGAATACACGTATACCAATTTTTGAACCTTAAAACTGACTGAGTCCCCTTTACTCGGAGTGGTAAAGAACTAGGAGCTGATAACACACCTACTGACTACACTTGGTGCGGGTCAGTTGGCTAACTATCAGTTCAAGTTCAGTGCGGAAATGTTTGAGCCCTGAAAGTTTAAAGTCTTGTTTAGTTTGCTTTCTGAAAAACTTGTTTTACCCAATTCTGAATAGTGTTTAGTAGGGCAGTGCTCTTTTGAAGATCAGCCTGATTGATTCAGGCCTGATAAACTTGAATGCAATGAATGAACAAGTAATATGGCAAGTATGCACAATATCAAAGCAGTAAGAACACAAGGAGTTTAACGTGGTTCAGAGTCTCAAGCTCCTACGTCCACGGCCTGACTTAACAGGAAATCCACTCAAGGGATTCTTGTTTTTAACGTGCCAAGGTGCACCAAGACCAGCTATCCTCACTGATCTATACAACTCCACTTACTAACACACTAACTGACTTACTCCCAACAAACCTAACTTAGGGTTTTGGTTTCAGTTTGGATTCCAACTAAGTTGAGATTATCCTTACAAGGCAAAGCTATGCTAAGGATTGGATAATCACTCTAAGCTTAAGATAATTCTATTTAGCTCTTGGAATACAGAATAACTCTCGATTGCTAAGAAACACTTGGGAAATTTAGAGGGTTTCGAGTGCTTCTCTTAAGGGTTGAATGCTTTGAATGCTTGAGAGTTTGAGTAATTTCTGGCTTGGAAATTTCCCGTAACCTTGAATGGGTTCAAGGTCTTCTGTATTTATAGGTGATTTGAAAAACTATCCGTTGGAGAGATAGCCTTCGAGTCATCTATGTAGAGTGGCTTCAAACGGACATATCTTCATGCAGCAGCCGTCCTTGCATGGATTTGGTATTTGCATTAAATGCACATTGAATGCTTGCCCGTTGAATATGCAGTCTGAATTCAGTCTTCATGTCAGGTTCCGTATGCGTGTCCTTCTCGGATTGGTCCACGTCATCAGGTTGGTGAGAATGTCAGAACTTATTCCTGAGCTTCAGGCTTGTCTTATTAAGTTCATTTTGTCTTGAGCCCACCAGTCTTGTCCTGACGCTGAAATTCTTTTTGCATTGCTTGGCTCTACTCCAAGTCTTCCCATTAACTCAGTGACATCCTGTTCCCTTCAGGACTGAGTTAGTAATGACCTCAGGGTCATACTTTTCATCACTGACACTTACTCAGTCAGCTTAGAAGACTGCCATAAGTTCAGGATGGTGCTCTTCATCTTCAGGCTCTGAGTCTTGATTGTCTCCAGTGAGTTCTCCTCACACTGAGTACCTGTGAAGTGTAAAATGACTAAGTACTAATCCTAATCAAGACTAGCCTGACAAAGACAGATTAAGGCAAACATCTTTTCAGGGGCTTTGGGATCTTAATCAAAACTGACAATGTCCCAACAATTTCCCCCTTTTTGATGATGCCAAAACACTGAAAAGATCCTCAAAACACTTAGAGGAAATAAGATAAACCTATATATAAGATAAGACAGTGTTAGAGCAATTCTTGATAAAGTACAGAATTTAAACAACCGCCAAAAAGACAATGAGTTTTTGTCTGTGGGCAAAAGTAATAGATTCCATTGATAGATGTGGAAATGATTACAATGAATCTAATCTATTACAGAGAAGCCTGTGAACACCTAGACTAATCTCATTTTAGGTTTGAGTCCATATCCTGCATAAACTCTTGCCTTTAGCTCGTCAAGTCTTCCAGGTTGGTTCACGTATCCTTCAGCTTTGGCTATCTTCAATACTTCCATCATTATGGCCTTTGTGTCATGCTTTTGAGTTCCAGGAACCAAGGGAGGAGCTCGAATGGTGAACTCAGGAGCCTTCACTTGAACTTGAGCTGCATCAGCCTCCTCCAAGATCTTTTGGAATAGCTCAGGATGATTGTCCATCATGTAGTCAGTGAAGTGAGCATTGATATCCTCAGTGTCGCCCCACTTCTTCACAACATACCACAGTCTAACAAATTCATCCCTTGCATCAGTCCAAAACTCCTTCAATGCCTCTGAGACGAACTCATCGACAAAAGCTTCCCTTATTCCTGATTCTGGCCTACTGATTTGAAGAATTGTTGATTTCCTAACTGTTGGCTTCTTCCTGTACTTCCTAGGCTCAGGCTTCGCCTTCTTCCTCCTTAGCAAGCTGATCACTGCATCATCCAGTTCTCGTTGTTGAAACTCAGTGATATCAGTCAGCTTCTCAACCTTCTTTTCCAAGATGCGCATCTTCTCCTTTTGAGCAATTTCAGCTCTGCGCATAGCCTCAGATTTCTCAGAGTGATCTCCCCACGCTTCAGCACATAACTCCGCCACCAACTCCCCTGAGTAAGTGATGGGATTTTTCCTTGAGCTCATGGGAGACGATCTCTGAACTGGCTCAGGTTGTTGCTTGGAAGGTTCATCAGCCTTTGCCTTTGTTGCCTCCTCCCTCAGCTTGGCAACAACTTCCTCTCCTTCCTTCTCCACTGCCGCTAACCTAGCTGACTTCCTCACCCTTAATATATTTCCTTCAGGATTGGCTTCAGGGTCAGCTAGAACGGTCTCACCTTGATTGATTGCCTCAGATGCCTCAGGGCGGGATCTTTTCTTCTTCTTTTCCCCCTTTTTGGCATCATCATTGGCCTCGGATGGGAATGCGTCAGATCCGCTGTTGATTACGAAGGAGGCTATGGAATGGACATCATTAATTCCCTCCTTCAATAATTCAACTCCCATCGAAATTCCAGTGCCTGCGTACGAAACCGAACTGATAGCAGCATTGACTTTCTTCTCAAAGACCTCCATAGAGAGTTGGAGACTTTGTTCAGCCTTGGTGATCCTTTCCTCCACCTTCAAGGACTCATCGCTGACTCTGCTGGCCTCAGTTAGTATCTTTGCAGACTCGTCAGTGGCCTTCACCAAAATGTCTGCCACTGACTGAGAGATGCGATCCAACCTCCCTGACTCCAGCTCCAGTTTGGACGCTGAGTCCTTCATGGCCTGAGTGACAATAGCCCCAGTCTGAACTGCAAGCCTATCAACTGCCTGATTCAACTTCTCATCCCTGATCGCATCCCTCTCATCAAGTTTCTTGAGAGTGTTCCTGAGCATCTTCTTGGTGCGCTTCCTCTCAATCCTCACTGACTTGGCCGTGTCAGTCATCGTTCTCTTTAGCAAAATCAGCTCCCTGTTGGCAAGGGTGTTGTAGGCTGACTTTGTCCACCTGATGTGTTTTGCCAGGGCCTTGGAGTCTTCCTCTTTTTCAGCTCGTAGCCTCATTACTTCCTCCTGAAGTTCAGCTAGATTTTCTGTGGTTTTCTCCTGCTTGACCTCCACTATGCTTGTGAATTCAGCACGTCCGACCCCAGTTATTATCACATCTTCATCATCAACGGCCGCATCAGTGATTGGCTGCTTTCCCTTGTCAGCCCCTGCAGCATCAGTCCCTTCTTCAAGGTGCACTGAAGGCAGTTGTGAAGTAGTCAAAGCCGCCTGCTCAGGCTCAGCTAAGCTAACTTGAACCTTAGGAACTTGTCCCTCGGAACTGAGAGTCTCCTTGGATGCCTCAACATCTTCCTCTCTTGTCTCAGGGCAGGGAATCCCTTCATCGACAGATGTCTCATTGGCAGCTGAGATGTTCAAAACATCCTCAGCCACTGGTCCACCCTTGGCACCAGTGTCCTTATCACCTTCCCCCTGAGCCTGAGGCTCAGAGATCATTTCATCAACTTCTCTCGCAGTCTCCTCCACTGCCTTCTCCACATCTCCACCTTGAGCTCCATCATCATCCTCATCATCCTTCTCGTCACCAGACAGGATGTCAGCCTTGCTCTTGGACATCATCTCAGCCACTAACTGCTTCAGGTTGTCAAAATTTAGAAGTTGAAGCCAGCTTGTCAGTCCAAAGTAGGAGCAAATCTTGGCTTCTTCAGTCTCCCAGTGATCCCAGCCACGAGCGTCCACTAGCAGATGATGCTCCTGCATGTTTGATTGTTTGAAATCCAACCAAACCTTGAGCTCAATCACATGTGCTAGCAGCTCAGTGTACTTGTACAGCCCAGGCCAGCACTTCCCTGCCCATTGTTAGGATAAAAATTGTTAGTTTTGATGAGTTAAAACAGACCAGAAGATGTAATAGGACCATCTGGACCTGTTAGCCAGATGAGGATTAGTTAGGACTTAGTCTAGGGGGAACTGCCAGACCAGAAGACCTCACCAGAAGAGTCACCAGAAGACCCCACCAGAGGACTTCACCAGAGGACTCCACCAGAGGACTTCACCAGAGGAGATCAGACCAGAGGCAGAGGACCTTCCCCAGACCAGACGAGTCCGGACCAGACGAGTCTGGTGGAACAAAAGATGCTCAGTTTGATCCCCTTATTCTACTGAGTATTCTGGTTGTTCACCAGATAAGGACCAGAAGACACCGAGGTTGCCTGGTGTCTGGCCCTGCCTTCTCTGGAGAGAATCAGAGTTAGGCAATTGGAAGCATTGACCGTTGGTGATTCAAATCAAGTCAAAACAAGATTGGATTGAGAAGATATGAAGACAATCAATCAAGATCTCACCAACCCAATCAATCAATTAGGGAATTGATTGATTGAAGCTTCCATATATAGAGGATCTGATTGGATTAGCCTCCCAACGGCTATGTCCCTAATCCCCTCTATATATACTTGAGTGCAGATCAAGAAAAAGCCCTAGAATCATTCACGCGCATATAGCCACACTAAACTTTTGATCACTACGCATATTGCACTCACACTTTGTTCTTAATTACTCATCTACTCGTAAGGAGTTTATATACTCAACCTGTTCATCTTGTTAGACAAGGTTGGAGTAAGTCTATCTTTAGATCGAAGTTAGATCTAAAGAGTTTGTAAGAAGGTGCTGGTACTTCAGAAATTCCAGTGAGTAAGTTTGTGAGTTGGTTGATAGTGAGACCCCTTGGTGATAAGGGAGAGTGGACGTAGGATATTTATCCGAACCACTATATATCGTGTGTCATTTATCGCTTTATTTTAATTATTGTTTATTGCTCTCTTATAAAAGATTTTGGAAAGACATTATTACATAAGCTTCCGCAATTAATCTATCGAGTGGGACCAACAAGTGGTATCAGAGCAGTGTGTCCACGACCACTGCTTTGAAAAGCTTTTGGTGGTCACCGGGCAGATCCATTGCTTTTTAGTGCTTTTATTCAAGTTCTTGTTATTTCCCTAAATTTCTTATCAATATGTCTTCGAAATCTTCTTATAAGAGTCGCAAACTGCCAGAATTCTCGTTCGAGGATTATAGCCACTGGAGCTTCATGATGAGTAATCATCTTGGAGCTATTCACCACCGCATGTTAGATGTGGTTGAAAGTGGCCCCATTAAATTTTACTGGACTCCTATTGATAGTGGCAGGTCTGAGTCCAGAGAAGAAACTAGCGACGCTGCAGAGGATAGAGTTCCCAGACAACGAATCCTCAAAAAGAAAGACGAACTTGACAACGATGAGAGAAAGCTACATAACCTGGACCAGGTGGCGAGGACTGAGATTATCAATACTCTTACTAAAGAAGTAATTGAAAAGGTCAGGACGTGCACCACTGCAAAAGAGATGTGGGACAAGTTAGCTCTGCTCTGTGAAGGAACAGAGAAGATTAAAGATAACAAGCTCCAAGCTGTTCAACACTCTTTTGACACATTTAAGATGAAACCAGACGAGACCATTGACCAGCTGGACATGCGTCTCACGAATCTCTTAAACAAGGCTAGTGCCTTAGGTAAGACCTATTCTGAAAAAGAGATTAATAGTAAATTATTACGTTCACTAACAAGCAGGTGGAGAATTAAAGTCACTGTGATCAAGGACAACAAGGATCTCAACACTCTGGATCACCATCTTCTGTTGTCTGATCTCAAAGCTTACGAATATGATCTTCAAGAGGAGGATCAAACAGAAGAGGTTTCCTCTTCTGGCCAGAAAGGAGTTGCATTCTCTTCAACTCTCAAATCTGATGCCAAGCCAAAGGAGTCTACTGCAGATGACTTGAGCCTCAAGGAGCAGGTAGCACTTCTAACTCATAAATTAGACAAAATGAGTTCAAAATATGGCAGGTACAAAAGGCATTGGAAGGAGTCTACCAGAAACAGGAAGAGTTCTTTTAAGCCTGCAGAGAAGGAGAAGACATCTGGAGACTCAAGGGAGACCAGATTCAGAACTCTAGAGAGGAGGAGAGATGACAACCCTAGCAGCTCTGGGAGATCAGATCATCAGAGGAGGGATGGTAGCTCTGGCAGACCTGACTACCAGAGGAGAGAAAGTAGCCTTGCCAGATCAGACTACAACCAGAGGAGGAGAGACCCAAGTCCTAGTCCCAGAGGAGACAATGCCTGCTACACATGCAACAAGACTGGTCACTACAGTTATGATTGTCCTCAGCTTACTCCTAGGGAAAGAGAAGAGAAAAGAATCAAGAGAGATAGGAGATATGCAGATAAGAGAGCACTGCTGGCAGAAGCAGAGGAGGAGGATTCTAGTTCCAGTTCTTCTTCTTCTGACTTTGGATCAGATGATGATGTGTGTCTCATGGCAGACATCACTGAGGTAAATGAAACTACTCTTGTTTTATCTAATTCCAAATGTACTGAATCCTCTAATTCATCTGGTAACTCCAGAGAGTCTGATATGCAACAGATGCTATCAGATCTCCAAAATTGTGTCCAACTCTGTCAAAAACTTGAGAAAGAGAATGGTAGGCGCAGAGCTGAAGTTCAATCACTCTCTCATGAGCACAAATCCATCAGAGAACTCATGAAAGATCATTCCAAAGAAGTCTCTGAACTTCAGGAAAAGATCACAGAAAGAGATACTCTGGTAGATCAACTCATGAAAGAAAGGAACTCTCAAGAGGATGAGATCACTGAACTCAGAGCCAAATACCAAACTCTTATCAAGGGAAAACAAGTTGTTCACAACATAGAGGAGATATCTATGCCCAGAGAAGCTCCTAAGATACCATCTGTTGTATCTATCATATCAGAGTCTTCTCAGCGCATTTGTGATAAGAGTGGTTTAGGATATTCTGGAATTACCACTAAAACTCACAAGTACCTCTATAATAAAGACAAGTCTGTAAGAGCTGGTAAATTGGTAGAAATCTGGAATGATAAAGACTTAACTGGTAATGGTTACAAGGTGGTTCACAATCCTGATTGGAAAAGGAATCACTCTGTTAATCACTTAACTAATGGTCCAGAAGAGTTGACTGTTCTGGAAGAGAAGATGTTAGAGAATAAGTGTCAACAAGGGGAACCATTAAAGATTGATGGTTCTGTGAACAATGAGTCCCAAGGAGTAGATATTACTCAAATTGGAGGACCCCAGAGAAATCCTCAAAGGGAACCTAAACAGATTAGGGGACCTCAAAGGAAACACTCAAAAAGGGGGAATACCAATCAGAGTAATAACTACCAGAGAAGGAACAATGTTCAACAGAACCAGGTACCCCAGAGACAATTTTCTCAGAGAAATCAATTCCAGAATAGGTATACTCAAAGGAACTATAATCACCAGAACAGGTCTAATTATCAGAACCAGAGGAGGTCTTCCAGACCCATCTCTAGAAAACCAACTGATCTGGGAAGTTATGACACCAGAGATGGTTCTTCTAGGATGTACCCTTATAACCAGACCTTTAAGACCATGTCTTTGAGGCAGGCCATTCCAAAGGCCAGATTTGAGAAAAGGTACACCAGACCTGTTTATAGGAAAGGTGTCCTTATCAGACCAGTAGCTCAATATGTCATAGTAAGAGGACATGTACTGGTAGATAGATTTGGAAGGAAGATAAGATCTCCTCATCCATCAAGGGATGATCTTTATCTATGGATTCCTACAAAACCTGCAACTAACCAATCAGGACCCAGCACTAGTAGGGGACCTAATTGATCTCTCTGCGGGTAGATAAGAGTCCATTGGAGAAAGGATTTTCAAGCAACCATGTCTGGTACATTGATAGTGGATGTTCCAAGCACATGACCTTCCAGAAGGATAATCTCCAAGATTTCAAGCCATTAAATGGACCAAGAGTGATGTTTGGTGACAACAACTATGGAGTCACCAGAGGAGTTGGAAAGTTGACCTTCAATGGTGTATCTGTAGATGAAGTCTACTACGTAGAAGGACTCAAGCATAATCTGCTTTCAGTATCCCAATTCTGTGACAAGGGATACTCAGTGAAGTTTTCTAGTGATTCATGCACTGTTTTCTCTTCTGATTATAATGATATCTTGCTAATAGGCTTGAGGAAGGGTAACATTTATCTTGCAGATTTTAGCAGTTGCCCAAGGAATGCTTGCCTGGTTGCTAAAGGATCTGCAGAGAACAGCTGGATTTGGCACAAGAGATTGTGTCATCTTAACTTCAAAACATTGAACAAGATTGCCAGAAAGGGTCTCATTCGAGGTCTTCCAAATGAAGTGTTTAAGAAGGATCAGGTTTGTGGTTCATGCCAGAAGGGTAAACAACCCAAGACTTCCTTTAAGGATGTCCAGAGCACAACCACAACCAGAGTACTTCAACTACTTCACATGGACCTGTTTGGACCTGTTTCTCCTCTTAGTTTCAGTAGAAGGAAGTACACCTTAGTAATAGTAGATGACTTTTCAAGATACACTTGGGTAGTGTTCTTGTTTAAGAAAAATGAAACTATAACTAAGCTGCCAGAGTTCTTCAAGCAGATTCAGAATGAGCAGAACCAGAGCATTGTCAGGATCAGGAGTGACAAAGGAACAGAGTTTTTGAATTCACATATTGCAGATTACTGCAAGGATCATGGGATTTTTCATGAGACATCTGCTGCTAGAACACCTCAACAAAATGGAGTTGCAGAAAGGAGGAATAGGACTCTCAAAGAAGCTGCAAGAACACTTCTGGCAGAGTACAGCACTCCACAGAGATTTTGGGCAGAGGCCATCAATACAGCTTGTTACACTCAGAACAGGTGCCTGATTGCCCAGAGACACAATAAGACCCCATATGAGGTATGGAAAGGTAAAACCCCATCTGTTTCATATTTTCATATTTTTTTATGTAAGTGGTTCATCCATGACAATGGGAAATCTAAATTAAGAACCTTTGATGCTAAAGTGGCTGATGGAATATTTTTGGGATATTCCAGCACCAGTAAAGCTTTTAGAGTTTTTAATAAGAATTCACTTTGTGTGGAGGAAACACCTCATGTTGTTTTTGATGAATCTACTTTTGAGTACAAGGTGGATTCTAAGTCTCCTGATGAGACCCAGAATCAGACTACACCCAGAGTTATCAAGGTCAATCCACCTATTCTTGATTCAGATTCAGATTCAGATGATGACCCATCTCCTGGTTCTCTGAAGCAGCAGCCTTCACAAGGAGCAGAACCAGAAGAGGTTGGAACTCCTGTAGGGGGAAGCTCTTCTGCAGGTGGTGATAATCACCAAGGTACTGCAGAAGATGATCACCCAGGCAAGACCACGGGAAGGAGGACCCTGGTTGATCACCCCAATGACATGATCTTAGGAGATCCAACTAAGGGTGTCCAGACTAGGAGAACTATTAACTTAGCTGCCTTATTCAGTTGCTATGTGTCCTTGATTGAGCCCAAGAACATCAAGGAGGCACTGAAAGATTCAAATTGGATTGTGGCTATGCAGGAGGAATTGAATCAATTCACCAGACAGGATGTTTGGGAGCTGGTAGACAGACCAAGTCATCAAAAGGTGATAGGCACTAAGTGGGTTTTCAAAAATAAGAAAGATGAGAATGATGTCATTACTAGGAACAAGGCAAGGCTAGTGGCCCAGGGCTATTCTCAGTCTGAAGGAATAGACTATGATGAGACTTTTGCTCCTATTGCCAGACTAGAAGCCATCAGATTGTTCTTAGCATATGATGCTCACATGAAGTTCAAAGTATACCAGATGGATGTGAAATCTGCCTTTCTTAATGGGATTCTCATTGAGGAAGTGTATGTTGAACAACCTCCTGGTTTTGAACAAGGTGACAAGGTGTTTAAGCTTAAGAAAGCTCTTTATGGGCTGAAGCAGGCACCCAGAGCATGGTATGACACTCTTTCTCAATTTCTTCTGGACAATGGTTTTACTAAAGGTAAAATTGATAGGACCTTGTTTAGGAAAGAAGAAGGAAAGGACATCCTTCTGGTCCAAATATATGTTGATGACATCATATTTGGATCCCCTAACAAGAAGCTGTGTGAGAAGTTTGGTGAGCTCATGCAGGGACAGTTTGAGATGTCCATGATGGGAGAATTGAATTACTTTTTGGGTTTGCAGGTTAAGCAATCAGAGAAGGGAATTTTTATTAATCAAGCTAAGTACACCAGAAACATGTTAGAGAAATTTGGAATAGGATCTAGCAGGGCAGCCAAGATCCCTATGATGACAAATTTCAACATGGATCCAGATGAGTCTGGAGAGAGTGTGGACCAGACTCAGTACAGAGCACTTATTGGTTCTCTTTTGTATCTGACTGCAAGCAGACCAGATATTACTTTTGCTGTAGGAGTTTGTGCCAGATTTCAAGCTAACCCCAAGAAGAGTCACTTGGAAGCAGCTAAGAAAATATTGAAATATCTTAAGGGAACTGTGAATTTAGGATTATGGTATCCTGCAGATGACAACCTGGAATTGAGTGGTTTTTCAGATTCAGACTATGGTGGGTGCAGAATAGATAGGAAATCTACAAGTGGTACATGCCAATTTTTAGGGAACAAATTGGTATCCTGGTTTTCCAAGAAACAGACCGCAGTTGCTACATTAACAACAGAAGCAGAGTACATGGCTGCAGGGAGTTGTTGTTCTCAACTTCTTTGGATTAGTCAACAGCTTAGGGATTACCAGATTAGAGCTAAGGATATTCCTATTTTCTATGATAATAATAGTGCCATTGCAATCACCCAGAATCCAGTTCTTCATACCAGATGCAAACATGTTGATATAAGGCATCATTTTATCAGAGATCATGTTGAGAAGGGAGACATAAGGATGGAAAAGATTGCAACAGAGAGGCAGAGAGCAGATATTTTAACCAAGCCTTTGGCTGAGACCAGATTCAGAGAGTTAGCTTTTGAGTTAGGATTGTTGGATCCAGAGACAGATTTGATTTAGGGGGAACATCAGAGAAGTATCCTTACTTTATTAATTTTCTTCATAAATTTTCCTTATGCTAACATACCTGCAGATTAGATATATCAGAGAGGGTATACTTCCAGATGAGGTATACACCAGGTGACACTTATCCCAGATGAGGTGCTGAGTCAGAGATATGTCCAAAGTCTTTACTGACCAGGACCAGATAAGTTCCATCAGAGGAGAAGTATCACCAGACTAGTTGTGGTATCATCTGGTTACAATATCAGGTGACAGGTATGTCTTTTCTACTCTGGCCTCTGATCATTGGGATACACTTTTCAAATTAGTAAGTACACTCAAAACCTTTCAACTTCGGAGTGTATTTAAGACTAGGGTATAGGGCCTAGGCAATCATTTCGCTTTTTTCTCTTGACTACCACAAAACCCCTTTATGCCCAGTTCCAATGACTATGCTAACGCACCAGATTAAATCTGTATCTTGTCTTTCATCGTGGCCATCAGATTTAATCACTGTGCAAAATGTCAATCAATGCTAAAATTGATTTTGTTTCCTAAATTGAATTTGAAACAACACGCGTTCACACTTCATTTAATTTTCAAGCCACGCGTACTACTCTATTTAAATCAATTTTGTTTTCAATCTGTCCTTTCACGTTTCTATACTATTCAAACCCTAACCTCTCTCTGCAAAGCTTTCTATCTCTCTCTCTCTTTCACAGTTATGGCACCCAAGTGCAATTTCGATCCAGACTATGTCTGCAAGAAACTCAAGACTGAAATGGTGGTGGACTTCTATTCCACTAAGAATCCGGCCGCTTTGGAGATTTTGGAACTTCTCCGACGTTCTGGGCTGGAGGAGTTGATCTCAAAGGTTCCCAAGGATCTGCGTACCTTGGATGGATATGCTGCACAGTTTTTTATCCGGATGAAGATCCACGAGGACTATATTTCATCCAAGATTGATTCAGAGGATCTTGTTTTCTCTAAGGCAGACTTCTGTGGTCTTTTTGGTAACCTTTCTGCGGAAGGTGTGGACCCACTGAAGTACAGAGAAGGAGAGGCGTTGGAATCCTTCAAGATGTTTGCCAGAAATTCATGCCAGAATATTACTAAGGGTTTCTTGGACAAGCATCTTAGGCAGAAGTATAAGGTGTTATTTGACATTGTGGTGAAGATTCTCATGTGTGAGAGCCATAGCACAGATGCCATCTTCGTTGGCAGGCTCTGTGTTATGAGGGCCATTCTGGATGGTGTTCAATGTAACTGGGCTGAGTTCTTCTGGGGGGTGCTGAGGAAGAACAAGGTGAAAGTCCAGAAGGAAGAATGCCCCCAGTTGCCAGGAGAGCAACAATTTGTGTTCAATGCTAATGTATCATTGGGCACAAAACTCACCCTAATTCTGGATTCGATTCTTCCAGAGAAGAAAAGGAGACAATCCTGGTGTAAGGGCTTTCATAAGTCCAAGATTATGTTCTCCAAGGATGGTTCCCTTCATGGCCATCCTGATTCTGATGGTGAGCAAGCCATCCCTGCTCCTCCCCTTCAAGTCATTCCCTCACCTGCTAAGGGGCAGAAGCAGCAGCAGCAGCAGAAGACCCAGAAGAAAGCTGCTGGAGCAACTGGTTCTTCAAATGTTGCTTTCTCTGGTTCCTCTGAGGAGGACCAGATCCCTCTTCTTGATGTACTGAAGAAGAAGAGTGAGGTTGCCAAGAAGGCAGGAGCTTCAAAGAGGAAGCAGCCAGACGAGGCCAGGAGACATTCTGCTAAGAAGAGGAGGACTGGCAGAGGAGCTCCCAAGAAAACCCTTCTGGTGGATGAGCCATCAGAAGAGGAAGAGGAAGAAGATGAAGTGCCTCTTGTGAGGAAATCCAAGGCCAAGAGAGCCCTTCTTCAAGATTCAGACTCTGGATCTGATCTTGGAGAGGCCTTGGAGAAGGCCATTGAGGATGCCACCCAGATGATGGAGGATGCTCCAGAGCTTGTTGTGTCTGCTGGTGTTGACCCAGCAGAGGTAAACCCTTCCTTTCCCTCTTCCTCCCCCATAAATCTTGTTTCCCCTTCCATCTCTCCCCCAGATAACTTTCCCCAAACCCCATCTGCCTCTGGTAACCCCATTCTTCCACCAGAGCAGACTATCCCAGATACCCCTGTCTATACTCCCTCTACCATTCCTACACAAACACCCTCTCCCCCAATTTCCCAAACACATATCCCCACTAACCCCTCTCCCCCACCTTCTGTATCAGAGGTTCCCCCAACCTCCTCTGGTGCAGAAGTCCCCCCTTCAAACCCTTCCACCTCCCAAATCCCTCCTACACATTCTGTACCAGATATTCCTTCCTCTTCTGGTGCAGAGCAACCAATCCCTACCACCTCTACTTCACAAAATCCAAACCCTCCCCAAACCCATACAGATCAGGACCCAACCATTGCTATGGCTCTGGGATTCCCTGCCCCTCCTCCCTCCCCAACCTGTTTGACCAGCGATGATAGTGAAGATGAGGAAGCTTCACTTGAGCCTGTTGTCTTAGCCCCTTCCTCCTCTGCCTCTGGGCCCAAACCCTTCACTTTCTCATCTGCAGAAATGGTTCCCATTAGGCAGAGTATGAGTGTAAGTGCTCAGCTCTGGCTAAGAGAGCATTTTCCAGTTCTTCTGGAGTACTTACCACTTCTGGCAGAGCTTACTGATGCCAAGGTCTGGAGCAAGGCCAGACTTGAAGATGTGGAGGACCTGGTGCTATTGCTTGAGGAAATGGGTGCCTCCAACTTCACTGCTTGGGAGATTGAGCTGAAGCAGAAGATGAACATTCAGAACCCAGCAGAGCTGGAGACCCCTGGTGCAGCTAAAGTCTTGATTCGCACCCTGCTCATCCAAAGAGGAGTAATACTCACTCCAGAGGGCCCCACTTACAAGTTTGGTCCTCACTTTGTCTTCCCTCCAGAGCTTTATTCAGACGAGGAGGACTTTGAGATGTCTCCTGCTGTGCTCCAGAAGATGAAGGCTTTCTTCAACGAGCAGATCATGCAGATAGGGCGCTTTTCCAAAGCAATTCAACATATGGCCCCTGCTATGATAGAGCATCAGATTAAGCAAGAGAGGAAAATCTTCCTCAAGCAGATCAAATCCACTCTGGCAGAAGTTAAAGCTTCGTTCAAGGCTAATGGCTTGTTTGTCAAATTAGATGTAATGCACAGCCAGAAGCAGCTCCAGGAGCACGTGATGGAGCAGATGAGGCCAGTTTCTGTACTCAAAGTGGAAATGGCCAGCCAGATGATTCAAACTGCTAGACTGAAGGACTCCCTCCAGGAGATGTTGGAGAAGCAAGAGAGACTTGTTGCAGAGTCTAAGGCTTACCTGGAGGAGGCCAAGCAGCTTCGTGATCTTCACTCTTCCTCCAACACTGCCTTGCCTGATCTCATAAGGCAGGTAGTGGAGCCCCTCCTTGATGAAGTTAAAAAGGGGGAAGAGAAGGCCAGAACTGATCTGGCGAAGACCACAAATGAGACTCTTTTTAGCCATGGAGCTCGTCTGGACCTGCTGGAGAACACATTGGCCCAGGCTGAGTTGCAGAAGAAGAAGAAAGAAGAGTTGAAATCTCTATCTATGGCTAAACAGCTTGCTGCAGAAGAAGAGTCATCTGAAGCTGAGCAGGATCCCTCTACCATTCCTGGTCCTGCTAAGAGGAAGATTAGGAAAGTTAAGAAGAGTTTCCTTGAATCTGTTGTCGAAGAAGCAGAGAAGAGATACAAGGAAGAGACTCCAGAGGAGAGGCAAGCCAGAATCAGGAAGAACATAGATGAAGAGCAGAGGCTCAGATATGTTAGGAGACAGAACAAGAAGGCCAGAGAAGCTGGTATTCCTTCTGGTGCAGGTGGCTCAGGTCAGAAGAGGAAAGCTCCAGTGGAAGTTATGAACATCTTGCCACTAAGGACAGAAGGGTCTTTTGACTCTACTGTGCCGTATCCTCTGATTGAGAGATGGAGAGAAGCCAAGACCCTCTGGTTCATTCAGCATTATATCCAGAGGCCAGCACCAGAAGATGATGAGCTGATCAACAGAACCTTCCATTCTTGGATGCAAGCCTATGATGCAGACTTGTACAAGTAGCTGATGGATTCAACCATTGAGTTCAACCTGGAGGTGACTGCTCCTGAATTTACTTATCTTAACACTCCCATGATTGGGAACCAGGTGGATTGGGCAGAACTGAAGAAGCTTTACAAGACCAAGGTGTTGGTGAATTTCACCCCAACATCTTCTGCAGAGTTGAAGGCCGTCCAGGATAGATTCCTTGACTGGTTTCTTGTCCCTAAAGAGAACAGAAGATATGCCTAGAATAGGACAATGAACTTCAATGTAATCTGTAATTATTTTGTCCTCTGATTATTAATGAAAAATACATATCTTCTCTGTTCTAAAGACAACTCCTTGTTGTCTTATTATTTGCCTGATGAGATCTATTCTAAGGTCTCATCCCTTTATTGTTTTCTTGCTTAAGTTTTACTTTTGATCAGTTCTGGTAGTGTTTTAACTCCATCAAAAAGGGGGAAATTGTTAGGATAAAAATTGTTAGTTTTGATGAGTTAAAACAGACCAGAAGATGTAATAGGACCATCTGGACCTGTTAGCCAGATGAGGATTAGTTAGGACTTAGTCTAGGGGGAACTGCCAGACCAGAAGACCTCACCAGAAGAGTCACCAGAAGACCCCACCAGAGGACTTCACCAGAGGACTCCACCAGAGGACTTCACCAGAGGAGATCAGACCAGAGGCAGAGGACCTTCCCCAGACCAGACGAGTCCGGACCAGACGAGTCTGGTGGAACAAAAGATGCTCAGTTTGATCCCCTTATTCTACTGAGTATTCTGGTTGTTCACCAGATAAGGACCAGAAGACACCGAGATTGCCTGGTGTCTGGCCCTGCCTTCTCTGGAGAGAATCAGAGTTAGGCAATTGGAAGCATTGACCGTTGGTGATTCAAATCAAGTCAAAACAAGATTGGATTGAGAAGATATGAAGACAATCAATCAAGATCTCACCAACCCAATCAATCAATTAGGGAATTGATTGATTGAAGCTTCCATATATAGAGGATCTGATTGGATTAGCCTCCCAACGGCTATGTCCCTAATCCCCTCTATATATACTTGAGTGCAAATCAAGAAAAAGCCCTAGAATCATTCACGCGCATATAGCCACACTAAGCTTTTGATCACTACGCATATTGCACTCACACTTTGTTCTTAATTACTCATCTACTCGTAAGGAGTTTATATACTCAACCTGTTCATCTTGTTAGACAAGGTTGGAGTAAGTCTATCTTTAGATCGAAGTTAGATCTAAAGAGTTTGTAAGAAGGTGCTGGTACTTCAGAAATTCCAGTGAGTAAGTTTGTGAGTTGGTTGATAGTGAGACCCCTTGGTGATAAGGGAGAGTGGACGTAGGATATTTATCCGAACCACTATATATCGTGTGTCATTTATCGCTTTATTTTAATTATTGTTTATTGCTCTCTTATAAAAGATTTTGGAAAGACATTATTACATAAGCTTCCGCAATTAATCTATCGAGTGGGACCAACACCCATTCCGTGGCATTCCCCCTGAGGGTGTTCTCAAGAATCCCACCAGCCATGTGCTCATCTAACTCCTCCTCCTCCACTTCAAGGAATTCATCCTCTTCAGCTGAAATGGATTTGGGACAGTCTTTGGGATTGGGGTATGATGGAAAGTCTGAGGGGTTTGGAAGGTTTGGCTCGGCTGACTGGTCAGGCTCATTCGTAGGTGAATTCGATGGAACTGACTCAGTAGGATGATTTGGCTCTGAGGTTTGGGGCGGTTGGGGGGTTTGAGGTGTGGGGTCAGGGATGGGAGGTGTTTGGGTTTCAGGGTGTGGGGATGTTTGAGTGGGTACTGTCTCAGGCTGCAACGACTCAGCCGTCTCGACAGTTTTTCTCACTACCTCCAAGTCAGAGGCTCCAGGAGAGCATGACTTCTCCCTCTCACTCACCTCAGGCAGCTTCTTAGGAGGGGACTTTTTTATTCCCTTCCTAAGTCTCTTCAGGGGCCTCTCTCCCTGAGCACCCTCCTTCCTGACGTCATCATCAGTTCTCTCAGCCTCAGATCCGGCCTTCTTGGGATCAGACTCAGTCCCTGATTTCGTGCTCTTCCCTGACAACATGATCTTCACCCTCTTCTTCTTCTCAGCCGCGTCCACCTCAGGCTGCTCTGCCTCCTCTATATCCTTACTCATCTCAAAGAGCTCATCTACTCTTTCAATGAGACTGGTAGCCACTCTCTTGGCCTTACCAGCTGGCTTTTTGGCCTGACCCTTTGCTTTCGCATTGGGATCAGTCAGCCCTAGCACTGAATAAGTATCACTCAGTGAGGAAAACATTACCTTCTTTTAGGAGAGACTATCCTCAAAATCGAAGGTATACCCATGGCAAGCATGAGCAATCAGGATGGACATCCTCGTTCCGAATGGCAAGATGGCACTGATAGAAATGTGCTTCTTCTCTTCATCTCGCGTAAGCTTGTCCAATCCGGCCTGATGGAGTTGATCAAGGAAGAACTGCTCCCAGTTCGCTTCCACTCCATCAGCAATTGCTCCCATGAGTCTCAGTTTGGGCAGACTCAGTTGCTCGTGAGAGCCAGTAGCGCCCATCACCATCTTGGACACCAAATCCACCGGAGCCCTGTACTCAGGCTTCAACGTATTCTTGTTATGACGGGTCTTGAACTCTGATGACCCAGATTTGGTCCATTTTCCAAGGAATTCTCCCTCCGAGTTTTCCTTGTACGTTTTTGGGTTGATGCCTGAGAATGGCAATTTGAAGACTTCCCTCACCGCCTGCCTGATGTTAATAGTGACCACCTCTGTGTTGTAAAGAGGCTCCCCGTCGCCGTCCTTCTCTCTCGTCGGCTTCAGCGCAGTCACCTTCGTGAAAACTTCCCCTTTTCGCAAGAACAAGTTTAAGTATGCTTCCACAACTGTTCTTGGGAGCACGGAGATGGGGCGGGTGGTGAAGTATGTTTCCAACCCAGCATCGGAAATCCACTTGAATACGGGTTTGATTTCCTCAACTGTGAGACAGATACCTTCCATGGAGATGACTTACTCCATGTGTACCAGCTTGTTCTCGACAACGTCTACGATCTTGTCGGTTGTCCAGTTGGAATCAAGGAATGCCATTGTTTTGAAAAGGAGAGATTTTTCAAAAAGATATCTGTGTTTGAGCAAGAGAAAACTCAGTGTGCAGATTGTGCGTTGTGTTTGCGTAAAACCCTCAAATGGCACTCTTGATTGATAAGACTAAGTCAGTTACTCAAACGTGCGGTTGAGATTAATCCCTGAATTCGAAAGGTTTTGAAATGAGGGGCCAGGATTAATCTCAGCTTCAATCAACACCCCATGTCAGTCATATTCCGTATAAAACGGACACGTATATGAAAAAGTAACTGAGCATTAAATGCTCCGTGCGCGTGGGTTTTAAATATGAAAAGGCGCGCTTTTAATGAAAACGGAATGCATTTAATAAAGATTTTCAGGACGAAGGACTCAGGGAGACGCTTGAACTTCACACGAGTCAGGTTAGAACACATACCTGTCAGGGAGACATTGTAGCACCCTGATACCTCGCTGAGTCGAGTCTGGCCTGAGTTCCCCCTAGAGCCCTACACTGACTGCTCTCCCGGATCTAAGAGTCCTAACTCCACTGACAGTTCCATAAACCTTGCTTCAGCCAAGGGCTTAGTCAAGATGTCAGCTCTTTGCCTGTCAGTGTGAATTTTCTCCATCCTAATATCTTTCTTCTCAACATGATCTCGAATGAAGTGATGCCTAATATCCACATGCTTGCACCTTGTGTGAAGCACTGGGTTCTGAGTAATTGCTATTGCACTATTGTTGTCACAATAGATTGGAACCTGATTAGCAAATATTTGGTAGTCCCTCAACTGTTGCCTCAACCATAAAATCTGAGCGCAACAACTACCTGCCGCCATATACTCAGCCTCAGTTGTGGATGTAGCCACTGAAATCTGCTTCTTACTAAACCACGAGATCAACTTACTTCCCAAAAACTGACATGTCCCTGAGGTTGATTTCCTATCAATCCTACAACCTCCATAATCTGCATCTGAATAACCTGTCAGTTCTAAGTTGTCATCTGAAGGATACCATAGTCCCATATTGACTGTCCTTTTCAAATACTTGAGTATCCTCTTAGCAGCCTCCAAATGACTTCTTTTGGGATCAAACTGATACCTAGCACACACACCAATTGCAAACGTAATGTCAGGCCTACTTGCAGTCAGGTACAACAAAGAGCCTATCAGCCCACGATACTCAGTCTGATTTACTGAAGTCCCTTCAGTGTCAGGATCCATCTTCCAATTTGTGTTCATTGGGATCCTGGCTGGATTGCTGTTCTGAACACCAAACTTATGAATCAAGTCTCTTGTGTACTTGGCCTGATTTATGAAGATACCTTGATCAGTCTGCTTGACCTGCAATCCTAAGAAGAAGTTCATCTCTCCCATCATGGACATCTCAAATTTACCAGTCATCAACTTAGAGAATTTCTCACAAAGCTGATGATTTGGTGATCCAAATATTATGTCATCCACATAAATCTGGACCAAGAGAATGTCATCACCTTCAGTGATCCTGAACAATGTCCTATCCACAATTTCCTTCTTGAACCCATGATCTGTCAGGAATTGAGAGAGGGTATCATACCAAGCTCTTGGTGCTTGCTTAAGTCCATAGAGTGCTTTCTTCAAATGGTATACTCTATCTCCAACCTCAAACCCGGGAGGTTGTTCAACATATACCTCTTCATTGAGTACACCATTCAGGAAGGCACTCTTGACATCCATTTGATACACCTTGAACTTCTTATATGTTGCATATGCAAGGAACAACCTGATAGCTTCCAACCTAGCCACTGGAGCAAAAGTCTTATCATAGTCTATTCCTTCAGACTGACAATACCCTTTTGCAACCAGTCTAGCCTTGTTCCTTACCACAACACCATTCTCATCCTTCTTGTTCTTGAAGACCCACTTGGTACCAATCACACCTTGATGTCTAGGTCTATCTACCAGTTCCCAAACCTGATTCCTTGTGAACTGATTCAACTCCTCTTGCATGGCAATGATCCAGTTCGAGTCAGTGAGAGCTTCTTCAATGTTCTGAGGCTCTTGCTCAGAGAGAAAGCAACAGAACAATGCACTCTCACCATGGAACCGTCTGGTCCTGACTCCCTCAGTTGGATCACCAATGATTTGATCAATGGGATGATCTTCTAACCATGTTCTCTTGCCAGGAGTTGTTCCTGAAGTACCTGCAATGTTAGTGTCTACAGGCTCATAAAATTCAGGAAATTGAACAGAAGGGGATGATCCTGAGTCTATACCAAAGGGATTAACAAGCTCAATGTCAGGGACATTGATTCCCCCTTGATTAGGTGACTCAGGAACCGTCTCAGCTGCAACAGCATCTTCATAGACGGTGCTTACCTCAGGTTGAGTCTGTTCCTCAGTCTGAGGCTCAACAATCCCTGATGTGCTGGGCTTAGGAGTGGCACCTGATTCATCATCCTGATCGTCATCATCATTCCATCTCGAAATTGGCACTGTCTTGATCTTGGGATCAGGTTGATTCTTCAAGCTCAGCCTTGTCACACTCCTTGTGACCTCCTCAGTGTCAGGATTCAACACCTTTGCCCTAGACTCATTAGCAGATTCATCAAAGACAACATGAGGTGATTCTTCCACAACAAGGGTCCTACAATTGTAAACCCTGAAGGCTTTACTAACTTCAGAATATCCTAAGAATATTCCTTCATCAGATTTGCTATCAAAGGCTTTTAATTGGGTCTTCCCATTGTTGAGGATGAAGCACTTACAACCAAATACATGAAAATAAGAAATACGAGGTTTCCTTTTGTTCCATGTCTCATATGGTGTCTGTGCATGTTGTTTGTTCAGCATGGATCTGTTCTGAGTGTAGCATGCGGTGTTGATTGCCTCAGCCCAGAATTTCTTGGGCAATCCTGACTCAGCCAGCATGGTCCTTGCAGCTTCCTTCAATGTCCTGTTCCTCCTTTCAGCGACACCATTTTGTTGTGGGGTTCTAGCTGCAGAAGTTTCATGAGCTATACCAAGTTCATTACAAAAGTCAGAAATATATGAATTTATAAATTCAATGCCCTTGTCAGATCTGATCTTAGTAATGGACTGATTCTTCTCATTGCTGAGTCTCCTGAGCAACTCTGGAAGCTTCACCTGTGTTTCCTTCTTATTTAACAAGAAAATAACCCAAGTATATCTAGAATAATCATCAATAACCATGAGGGTATACTTTCTACCATTCATACTCACAGGTGTTATGGGGCCAAATAAATCCATGTGCAAGAGCTGAAGTATCCTGTCAGTGGAATAAGAAGCTTTCTCTTTGAATGATGCTCTGACCTGCTTCCCTACCTGACAAGCTTTACACACGTGATCTTTGCTAAAAACTTCATTTGGTAGACCATCAACAAGTGACTGTCTAGAAATTTTGTTAAGAATCTTGAAGTTCAGGTGGCTTAATCTTTTATGCCATAACCAACTGAGCTCTAGAGAGCTTTTAGCAACAAAACAAGTATTAGGAATAGTGCTGCTCCAATCAGCTAGATAAACGTTACCTTTCCTTATACCTGATAGAAGCACTTGTGTTGATTTGTCCTTGACTGAACATGTATTCGATGGGAACTCAACACTGAACCCTTTGTCACATAATTGACTTACTGACAGCAGGTTATGCTTCAGTCCTTCCACAAAGGACACATTTTCCACTCTGACTGTACCTATAATTAGAACACCAAAACCTTTAGTAACACCTTTTGAGTTATCACCAAAGGTTACCTGTGGACCATCTTTAGCTCGATATTCTTGGAGAAGACTCTTCATTCCAGTCATGTGCCTTAAGCAACCACTGTCTAGGTACCAAACAGCTTTGATTGAGTCTCCTCTCTTCTTTTTGTGATCCACAGCCGTCTGCAAGCAAATCAGGCTTTAGGTACCCATTGGGTGTTGGGTCCTATCGTGTCAGCTGTACCCTTCGGGATCCAGACTTGCTTCACAACCCTGATTGCCTCAGAGTGGTAAATCTGTCTCCCTGAAACATCAACATACACAACTTTCTTCTTCTTTGCCTGAGAGGAAGATGGTGTATGAGTGCTAGACTTAGGCTTCGCAGGAGCCTGAGTGGGTGCCTTTTGGGCTGGCTTCCTGTTCTTCCTAGGTCTGGGTGCAGCAGGTCTTGGGCCTTGTTCTTGATAAGGACCCTGATTTCTATTCCCCCTAGGCAAGTGAGGGAATGGAAAACAGTTAAAGGCCTCAGGATGTCAAAACCACGGGGGTGTCATCATATTTGGCCTTCCCTGTTGGTATTGCCAAGCATGATGGTACCCTCGCTGACCAGTCTGAGGGCTCTTGGCCTGAGTCTTCCTCTGCTTTCGCTGAGATTTTCCCTGGCCTGAGCTCTCAGGGGCTTCCTTAGGTTGCTTCGCCTTTCCCTTGGGTTTTGGCTTAGTTACCTTAGGAGCAACCCTGACTGTGTCAACGGTTTCCTTGCCCTTATCAGTTTGACGGGCCTGGAGCACAACCTTAGGTGCACTCTGGCCTGTCTGAACAAATACCCTCTCAGTGTTGCTCCCTGACGCAACATGAGACTGACCTTGTGAGGATTTCTCAGGAACATATCAAAGTCCCTTTTTCTTGTTCCCAAGTATCTGGTTGCTATTTATTTCCTCTCTAGCCACTGAGGATTTATTCATTGCTGCAACCTTTTTCTTGAGAGAGTCATCACTCTTTTTCAGGATTTCATGTCTGGTAAAGAGGTCATCAAACTTACTCTTAAGTACTTTTAGTTCTTCTTTCCTGACCAGCTCTTCCTCAGCCAGTTCCTTCAGAATCTTCTCTCTTGGAAGACGCTCAGTATTGATTAAATCAATCTCCTGAGTTAGTCTCACAATTTGAGCTGATTCTTTAAGATCAGACTGAGTGAGTTGTTCGTTCAGGGTTTGAACCTCAGTACTCAATTTCTTGTTCTCCTCTACCAAGAAGACATTAGTTTCCTGCAGTCTGGAGAAATCAACCATCAATTGATCAAGGCAGATCTAAAGGTTCATTTCTCTAACTGACTCTGAGCTAAGCTCAGGATTTTGACCAGTGTAAGAAGCACAAACAGAATTTGATGTTACCTCAGGCTCATCCCTAGCCATCAGACAGACATCATCGTACTCGTCATCTGAGAAGAGTTCAGGTGACCTTTCAGCAGGACCGTCAGAATCTGTTGCATCTTCAGCGACCATCGCTCTCCGATCAGCAGATCTTAGGTCCCTGGTAGCTCTCATTTCCTCTCTCTCCCTCGCACTCAGCTTCGGGCAGTCGTACTGATAGTGACCAATCTTGTTACACTTGTAACATGCTACCTGTTCACTCACTATTTCTTTTCTCGGTTCAGGGTTCCTCCTTGAGTTAGGTTCCCTGGTTCTTGGTGAGCTTTCAGTCTTGGTTGGATATCTATCATCGCGAGTACGTCTCTGTTCGTCTCTTCTTTCAGGTTTTGGTTCAGAATATCTCCTTTCATCACCACGTTCTCTCCTCTGGTCGGTATTCCTTCGCTCCTCATATCTCCTTGAGCTTTGGTGGGTTCCTTCAGGTTTCCTATCACGTGAGTCCTGATTAAACTTTTTATAACGACCAAACCTGGAATTGAGCTTGTCAAATCGTCTGGCCATCAGGCTGTACTCTTCAGCGAGTTCTTCCCTGCTCATCTCCATCAGTGACTTTGATGAAGAGTTTGATGAGGGCTCAACAGGTTCAGACTTGGCCTTGAACGCCACACTTTTCTCAGGAGTTTTCTCCTTCACTTCCTCTTCTGACTGAACTTTCTTCTTTCTTTTGTTAAGATCGAATTCAAGCGCTTTGAGCTCTGAAAAAAGTAAACCAGAAGTTATGTTACTCATATCCTGAGTGTTCTTAAGCATAATTACACTGTTGTCCCATCTCTCAGGAAGAGCATTCAGGATCTTTGAAGCAACATCTCTCCTTGGGACATCCTTGTCCAGCATCACCAACTCATTCATCAACTTGATGAATCTAGACTCCATTTGATCTATGCTCTCGTCAGGTAGCATCTCGAACGCCTCAAATTTCTGAATGGCAATGTTTCTCTTGTTCTCCTTGATCTTTTCAGACCCCTCACACATCCTTGTCAGCTCATCCCAAACCTCCTTTGTCGTCTTTAAGTTCATCAGCCTAGCTGACTCCTCGAAGGGCACCGTGTGCAAGATGATGTTTCTGGCGACGTTGTCAAGTCCTACCATCTTGATTTCATCGTTGGTCATGTCTTTCCTTTCTTTAGGAACCTGCACGCCAATCGCAAGATCCTCATATCCCAGTCCTCTGACGTTAGGAATAGTGATCTTGATCGGTCCCTCCCTGAGTACACGTGGCATCTGGTCATGGATGGCATCTAGATGTGCTTCTAATCTGAACTTCCAATAGACAAAGTTAGACATAGAGAATTCAGGTAACGAAGCTTCAAGTCTCCTCGAAGTCATGATGATGCAAGTTTTATGAAAAGCAAACTCAGATCTGTTCAGTGACCACCAACAGTTTCTCCTCTGAAACTATTAGTATTCAAAGTCAGTGGTCTTTCGAACCACTGCTCTGATACCACTTGTTGGTCCCGGTACAAGACTGAGGAATACGTGTATGGGGGGGGGAATACATGTATACCAATTTTTGAACCTTAAAACTGACTGAGTCCCCTTTACTCAGACTGGTAAAGAACTAGGAGCTGATAACACACCTACTGACTACACTTGGTGCGGGTCAGTTGGCTAACTATCAGTTCAAGTTCAGTGCGGAAATGTTTGAGCCCTGAAAGTTTAAAGTCTTGTTTAGTTTGATTTCTGAAAAACTTGTTTTACCCAATTCTGAATAGTGTTTAGTAGGGCAGTGCTCTTTTGAAGATCAGCCTGATTGATTCAGGCCTGATAAACTTGAATGCAATGAATGAACAAGTAATATGGCAAGTATGCACAATATCAAAGCAGTAAGAACACAAGGAGTTTAACGTGGTTCAGAGTCTCAAGCTCCTACGTCCACGGCCTGACTTAACAGGAAATCCACTCAAGGGATTCTTGTTTTTAACGTGCCAAGGTGCACCAAGACCAGCTATCCTCACTGATCTATACAACTCCACTTACTAACACACTAACTGACTTACTCCCAACAAACCTAACTTAGGGTTTTGGTTTCATTTTGGATTCCAACTAAGTTGAGATTATCCTTACAAGGCAAAGCTATGCTAAGGATTGGATAATCTCTCTAAGCTTAAGATAATTCTATTTAGCTCTTGGAATACAGAATAACTCTCGATTGCTAAGAAACACTTGGGAAATTTAGAGGGTTTCGAGTGCTTCTCTTAAGGGTTGAATGCTTTGAATGCTTGAGAGTTTGAGTAATTTCTGGCTTGGAAATTTCCCGTAACCTTGAATGGGTTCAAGGTCTTCTGTATTTATAGGTGATTTGAAAAACTATCCGTTGGAGAGATAGCCTTCGAGGCATCTATGTAGAGTGGCTTCAAACGGACATATCTTCATGCTGCAGCCGTCCTTGCATGGATTTGGTATTTGTATTAAATGCACATTGAATGCTTGCCCGTTGAATATGCAGTCTGAATTCAGTCTTCATGTCAGGTTCCGTACGTGCGTGTCCTTCTCGGATTGGTCCACGTCATCAGGTTGGTGAGAATGTCAGAACTTATTCCTAAGCTTCAGGCTTGTCTTATTAAGTTCATTTTGTCTTGAGCCCACCAGTCTTGTCCTGACGCTGAAATTCCTTTTGCATTGTTTGGCTCTACTCCAAGTCTTCCCATTAACTCAGTGACATCCTGTTCCCTTCAGGACTTAGTTAGTAATGACCTCAGGGTCATACTCTTCATCACTGACACTTACTCAGTCAGCTTAGAAGACTGCCATAAGTTCAGGATGGTGCTCTTCGTCTTCAGGCTCTGAGTCTTGATTGTCTCCAGTGAGTTCTCCTCACACTGAGTACCTGTGAAGTGTAAAATGACTAAGTATTAATCCTAATCAAGACTAGCCTGACAAAGACAGATTAAGGCAAACATCTTTTCAGGGGCTTTGGGATCTTAATCCCAACTGACAATGTCCCAACACTTTCTTTGGGTTTTTGTGGCCCAGCGACTACTTTAAAGATATATATTTTTTTTTTATATGAATTTGGTAATTTAATTTAGTCATTACTAAATTTTTTTTGTGTTTGTATTGCTGATTTCATCTGTGTTTCATTGTCGTAGAGTGCTTCAGGATTATCAAATGATGTTACGCCTAACTTCAATAGAGTTCTTACTTCATCTGACATGAAGAATGGGAGATTGGTTAGTTATCCACTGTTTTTTTTATTAATCCCTGTAGTAATGTTGTAATTTTTTTGGTTTTTGGTAATAGTCTATCCCATCGGATTTTTGGCGTAAATACATCAAAAGGCTTTATAAATTTTATCCCGACGTTGAGGTCAGGAACAACAACAGGTCGTGGAAATGGTCAGGTAATATTCAATATTACCACTTTTGTTGCGCACAATTGCAAAAAATATATGTAACTTCCAATACAATTGTTGTCCAGTGGTAATTAGTTCCGTACGTATTTGTTTATTTGTGATTACATAAGAACCTCTAATATGTGTATATTTATATATTTAATATAATTTCAGTTTCCTAATAATAATAGACACAATAAAATAATATATTAACATTCCATATGTGCAGCCAAAAAAAAAATCTTTTTTATTTAAATTACAATATAGACGAAATTTTGCTAAATTAATTTTATTTTTATATTTTCTAAGAAAAAATTGTGTGTGCTCTAAAATTAACATCGATAAAGTTAATTTTTATCCTTTTTAAAAATGCATTGACAGATGAATCTAATTCACTTTTAAAACGAACAACATTATTTAATTTCACTTAGAAAATGATAAACAATATTTAGTTAAGAGGGGTTTGTTAATTACTTACCTTTGCGGGCATTTCATTTGTGTTTCAATTTGATGTTCTCTGTTATGGACACATTTGCACTTCCGTTCCTCTCTCTATACCATACAGGAATTTTCTGAGTTCTTCGAACTTAATTCAGTGTTCATAAGAAAATTAACTCTTAATCAGTATGAAACCCATCTTTTAAGTTCAGAATATGAATCGTATAAGTAGATATTAAGGGAATGATAAAGGTTAATCCTGTACCTTTATAGTTTGGTTTCCACTGATAGTTATGCAATTTTTCTTTAGTACTCGGAACTATATTGTTTAAAAAAAACCAATGAATAATTTATTTGTGAGAGATATAAATCATCGTTAATTACAGGATAAATCTCCTCCTTGTAGCAAAAGGCGAAGCCCTCGCCCCCAGGGCCCCCACCCCCTGGCCCGACAGGATTGGGTGGAGGAAGTAAATCATGGTGACTCAGCGGGGATAAATCTCCTCCTGTGTGACATGCAAACTGATCAGGGGTCTATTACGTAGATCAAGCATATTTGGATCTAATGTATTCGGATCTGAGTCAGACTATTCTGGATTCTGGAAATTGTCACTGCATGTTCATAAAATACAAAAAATAATAAATAATATAATCTACATTACACCAAAGAAATTAAAATTACCACAGAGTGTGCTTCTTATCTGTCTTTTTTATTTCCACAAAATGTGAGTTGAAATTGATGCCTATAATGCCCATCACACCGATCGTCTTCGAATAAATCCAGAATCATCAATTGTTTACAGATTCATCGTCACTTTTACTTAGTGGTTCAACTAATTAGGCATGGTGTATTGATTTTGGGTTTTGTTTATTTAATATGATAAGTGAACTGTTGGAATGGTGGGTAGGATGACTTTTGGACAAATAAATTAAATGAGCATTCATTGAGACAAATGTTTCGATACTTGGAGTCACAATATTTTACTATATTTGACATAATTAATTCGAAGAATCTGGATAAGTTGTCCATATTTATTAATGTGCTGTAAAAAGCATTCACAAAACTTTTTTATACACGGTGGATTGATAATTACTTTTAAGGGTTGACATGCTATCATAAATATCCTACATAAAATCCCACAAATGTATTAAAATCAAATTTTATATATATAAAAAAAATCGAATTATACTTGTGATCCTAAAATATTTGTAAATAATTATATGCCACTGATGAACACAATTTTATATATCTACAACTAATATGTTAATTATATATAAACAGAAAACCACTACTCCTTCCCTCCCAAACTCAATTTCTCATTTACAGTTTGCACAGTTATTAAGAAAATGGCTGTTTATAATATTTAAAGTGATAAAATGATAATAAAGTGATAAAGTACATTCTTTTAGTTATTAGTGTATGGAGAATATAATATTAAAAAATATTTGTTACTTTTTTACCAAAAGTTGATGTAGCAAATAAGTATTAGACGGACTTTTTTGGTAATGTAGCAAACAAGTTTGGGATGGAGGGAGTATTATTTTAGATGATTGCGTATATATGTTTATATGTCACTAAACAATTTGAGGTAAGAATGTAATATTGTGACCATGAATACACCCTCCCGTATTTATATGAAGAATCCCCCACAAAATGATATTTTTTGGTTTAATTAGTAAATATATATATACATATTCCAATCAGATATATCATATAATGTAAAATTATATATAAAATAAACATAAATAAATCAATAACTACACTTTCATTCCGTGCGAAGCACGGGTGGGTCATGTACTAGTTTTTTTAATATATTTCATTTTGATGTATTTTATCCCAAATATTCTAATTTTATCCCTATTAATATTAAGATAAATATATAATCTCCCACAAATCTTTCCTTCCCACAAAATTAAGGATTCATTTCATTTTAAACATTACGGGCATTATAGACAAAAAATTATAATATTAATTTATATAAAAAAAAAGCCAGAGTAACATTTATATAAATATGACGGGAGTAATAAACGTGTGTATATATACACACTAACATTTACTACTAAAAAAATAAATATAGAAAAGAAAATTTTAGAATGAAATATATAATAAGATTTGCATTTACTAATTAATTTCATGAAGTATATTAAATAAATATACTTATAAAAAATTATACCTCTCCTATCACCCAAAATATTGTGATTTAGTTGATAAAATTTAAGGAATACTAATTTTTAACGATATTAATAAATGCAAAAAAAGAAAAAATTGGAATGTGATTTGGACGAAATTGTAGTTGATTTTGTCCTATATAATTCCGGCAATGATTAATATATGTTAACTTCTAAATTAAAAAATAATTATTATGATTGTATTATTTTAGGAAATTGATCATATAAAAGAGTAATATATATTGGTATTAATTATTTTTACTAAAATTATTAATTATTTCAATATAAAATATTAATAATTTATTGTTCACGGTAATAATTATTGTTAATGCTATTCACATAATACTTTGTCCTGAGTAAAATAATAAAATCATAAGTCTATAACGGAGTACAACTCTGCTTTCCAACGTATTGTAACCCTGTTGATGCAGAACACTCTGTCGACATTCCACGCTAGCAACCTTATACTCCAGCAGCAGTATAGGGACAATCATATGATTGGTCACAAACGTGGAAGGGGGAGAGATAGTAAGATGGTCTGGGCTAAAGGCAGAGGTCGTAGTACATACGGTGGTCACAGAACCTCGAATTTTGCTCTTTAAAAACCTGGCAATCAAGAAAAGGTTGAGCAGTCCTGCTACAGATGCGGATGCAGAGGTCATTGGTCTCGCACGTGTCGCACTCCCAAGCACTTAGTTGAGGCTTATCAAAAGCAGCAGAAGGACGATAAGGGGAAGGCCCCTAGAGTCGAATCTCACCATGACAGCCTGCCTGAAGTAGACTTTGACCAAGACAACGTCGATCCTCTGGGCATCGAGCTCAAGGACTTTGGAGATGATGAGTGATTTGCGTATTTGACTGTTTTAGTACTTTATTTTTTGATAAAACAATTTATGTTTTTGGATCCTTTCTTATGAATACTTTATTTTATGGATGATGTTATGTTTTAGCTTCGATGTGTTTACCTTAACGTTGTCCATTAAATTTACTTGGATATTGCTATTATTATACATGACTTGTAAACATATCAGCTACTAGGTTTGGGTTATTTCCTCTGGCATGATGGATTGAGATTGTGATTTATGTTTGGTAAATAGCGCCACCACTCATACAATCTTAAGAGATAAGAAATATTTTCATAACTTGGTAGAACGTAAGGGGAGTATAACTACAATAGCAAATGATAGTACGTTGATAGTGGGCTCCGGAAGAGCTTCCATTGTCCTCCCCATGGGTACCGAACTCATAATCGATAATGCTTTATTGTTTCCACAATCTAAGCGTACCCTACTCAGTTTTAGAGATATTAGGATAAATGGATATCACATTGAAACTGAAACTGAGAACAATAACGAATACCTTTTGATGACTATTACTCGAGGTAACCGTAAACAAGTTATAGAACAACTTCATTCCTTCTCCTCCGGATTGTACTATTCCTACATCCGGCCGTCTAGTTCCCATCTAGCTATGAGTATGAAATTTCATGACCCGAATTCTTTTAAATTGTGGCATCAGTGGTTAGGTCATCCAGGACAAACTATGATACGTAGAATTCTATCTAATTCAACTGGTCATAATATTTTGAATAATAGAATCCCTTCTGTTGATGAATTTATTTGTGATGCATGTTCTAAGGGTAAATTGATAGTACGCCCGTCGCATACTAAGGTTGGACTAGAGTCTCCGGTTTTCCTTGAGCGAATTCAAGGAGACATTTGCGGACTGATTCACCTAGCATCAGGACCATTTCGTTATTTCATGGTCCTTATTGATGCCTCCACTAGGTGGATATATGCATGTTTGTTGCCCACCCGCAATCAAGCTTTTGTGAAGCTCATTGCGAAAACTATCGAGCTTAGAGCTCAATTCCCAGATTATCCAATTAAGTCAATTCGCATTGATAATGTTGATGAATTCAGCTCAAAGTCCTTTATAGATTACTGTATGGCCCTGGTAATTAAAGTGGAGCATTCGGTCCCCTACGTTCATACCCAAAATGGTCTTGCTGAAGAGCTAATAAAATGTATCAAACTTATCGCGAGACCATTACTTATGAACTCCAAACTACCCACTTCATGCTAGGGGCATGCAGTCCTACATGCATCACACTTAATACAAATCCGTCCAACTGCATATAATGATCATTCCCCCCTGCAGTTAGTGCGTGGGAAAGAACCTAGCATTTTCCATCTGCGTATTTTCGGATGTGCGGTGTATGTTCCGATAACATTACCAAAGCGGACCTCTATGGGACCACAAAGAAAATTTGGTATTTACGTCGGATTTGACTCTCCATCCATCGTGAAATACCTCGAGCCTTTGTCCGGGGGTCAATTAATAGCTTGGTTCACTGATTGCACGTTCGATGAAGATTACTTCCCTGCATTAGGGGGAGATCCGAATTCAAAATTGAATGAATGCCGGGAGCTTACGTGGAATGTAAGTAATCTTCAGTATCTAGATCCGAACACTAATTAATCTGAACTAGAAGTTCAGAAGATCATTAACTTGCAAAATCTAGCAATTAATCTGCCAGACGCGATCACTGACCATAGAGGTGTAACTAAATCGCATATACCTCAGTAAATGCTCCCCAAAGGGTTGAGGTCTCAAGCAAAACAAGTACTCATGCCTCCATACGCCAGAAGCGCAAAGGACCCTCAAGAGATAGTAATACACCTAAACAAAAGGCTAGCAAATTTGGTCAGCCAAATGTAAAATCTCTAAAAAAGATTCATCTAGATAACACCAAGTCTCTTGGAGACGAGAGTCCTAGTGATGAAACACGTGCACAAAATATTCAATGCACTAGGACCGTGGAACGACCAGGCCCAAATACAATGGGAAATGAGGAAGGTCTCGTTGACGTAAACGTCGAAGTCTCTGTGAACTTCACAGATACGGGAGACACATATAATAGAAATATTAATGTCGTCGACGATATATTTGCAGCGTCTATTGATCTTTTCATTATAAATGATCTAGATCCAGAACCCAAAACAATCGCCGAGTGCCGGAAGCGCTCCGATTGGGTTAAATGGAAAGAGGCAATTGAAGCAGAGCTCGCATCGCTTAACAAAAGACAAGTATTTGACTCTATCGTTCGTACACCCACGCATGCTATCCCCGTAGGATATAAATGGGTATTTGTACGAAAACGAAATGAGAACAATATTGTGGAGAGGTATAAAGCGAGGCTTGTAGCTCAAGGGTTTTCGCAGAGACTTGAGATTAATTTCGATCAAACCTATTCTCCCGTCATGGACTCAATAACGTTCCGCTACTTGATATCTTTGACAGTTAAAGTGAATCTCTAAATGAGATTAATGGACGTAGTAACCGCGTACTTATACGGATCACTCGATGCAGACATTTATATGAAAATCCCCGATGAATTTGACATTCCTCAGATGAGGGATGGAGAAAATTGCAATATGTATAGCATAAAACTGCAGAAGTCATTGTATGGCCTGAAGCAATCGGGCCTCATGTGGTACAATCGACTTAGTGAATTCCTTCAGAAGAAGGGATACACATTCGATAAAGCTTTCCCATGCGTATTCACGAAGAAATCGCAAAGTGGTTTTTGCATCATATCCGTCTATGTTGATGACCTGAACATAATCGGAACATGCAAAGAGATTGAAGAAGCCAGTTCAATCTTGAAAGCTGAATTCGAAATAAAAGTCTTAGGTAAAACCAAGTATTGCCTCGGCCTGCAGATCGAGCATCTCCAAGAAGGAATTCTTATACATCAGTCGACCTACGTTAAGAAGGTATTGGAGAGATTTCATATGGAGAAATCTCATCCACTTAGCACCCCTATGGTTGTCCGATCCCTCGAAGTGGATAAGGACCCATTTAGACCAAGAGAAGATTCAAAAGAAATTTTGGGGCCAGAAGTTCCTTATCTTAGCGTTGTTGGAGCATTACTCTATCTCGCAAATTGCACCCGGCCGGACATTGCATTTGCTGTCAACTTGCTTGCGAGATATAGCGCTTCTCCTACGAGGAGACATTGGAATAGTGTTAAGCATGTCCTACGGTATCTCCAAGGGACCCAAGATCTTGGATTGCTTTACCGTAAGAACCAAGACAAAGCCTTAGTAGGTTATGCGGATGCTGGCTATTTGTCTGATCCCCACAACGTCATATCTCAGACTGGTTACGTTTTTCTCTGTGGTGGTACCGCGATCTCATGGAGATCAGTTAAACAAACTATGGTTACCACGTCTTCAAAACACTCAGAGATAATAACTCTATTTGAAGCCGTACGAGAATATGCTTGGTTAAGGTCCTTGGTAAAACACATTGGTAACTCGTGTGGTATCGCTAAAGGCGATACACCTCCCACCGTTATATTTGAAGACAACGCAGCTTGCATCGCACAAATGAGTAATGAGTACGTCAAGGGAAACCTGACGAAACATATTTCAACTAAGTTTTTCTACTCATACGAACTCCAGAAGAGTGACGTGATTACCATTCAAAATGTGCAATCTAGTAACAATCTAGCAGATCTGTTTATTAAGTCCTTACCTACGTCTACTTTTGAAAAGTACGTTCATGGTATTGGGATGCAAAGACTCAAAGTGTTGTTGTCTTCAGGGGGATCGGTAACCCCGAAATGAATCTAGAAGATCGATTACATTCCTCCCTAACTTATTATTTGGCCGATACCTAGCACGTGGAGTTTTTATGACAAGACATTCATGTTATGTCGTAATGTCCAGGGGGGTATTGTAAATCTAGAAGATTTATTATTACAAATCTAGAAGATTTGATGTGGACATTACTAATGGACCAATAACCCAATGGACTTTGATTAGTGTGATTTTTGCTCGAAGTTCGTATACTTAAATTGCTTATTTTATTGAATTTCTTGCATTAATTTGTCCATTTCGTGCTTAATTGTCAAGAAAGGTGTATTTTGCTTATTTTGCAGAAAATAAAGGTTTTTAGAAGGAAACACGTGTAATTTGAGGTCGAAAAGAAATCGAGAAAAAATGAGTGGGCTCCAATTTTAATTACAAGTTCTCGGCCAGTAGAAGAAGGGAGGGCCCAATTGCATTTGGAAAGGCAGCAGCCCATTAAGGAAATTAATGAGAAAGCTAATTTCTTATTCCATATGCCAATCACGTGAATTGCTGGAAAATGGAAAAGAAAGTTAGCTATTTTATCCATTGGGTCCCACATCCATATTTTTAGGGAAGAAGAAGCTGCATACGAGGAGAGAGAAAATCCCACACCACTTCCATGGAAGAAAAAGCCACGTCTGGGACTCGACGCCGGAATTGATGGAATACGTCGATCGGAAACTGGAATCGAAGCAGGAGTCGTGCCACCGTCTCGATGCCGCTGTGCCGGAGTGAAGCTGTAGTCGCCTGAAAAAGCCATCAATGCCGGGAATGAGAGCCACCGCGCCGCCGCCACTTAACCCGCCACGCCTGAAGCTCGCGCGACGACGGAAATCATGGACGGAAATTGCAGTAGAAATTTTGATTCGCTGGAAACAAAGCCTCACGCCTGCATTTCATCACCGGAGGGCCACCATCTCCATTGCCGGAATCTCAAAGCTCAACGCCGTCGAGCCGGTTTTTGAAGCTCGTTGCCAAGAAAAGTCACCGAAATTGGCCGGAATTCGTGATGCTAGTAATGGAAGGAAGCTGCTGTTTTATTCGCCAGAATTCACACCGGAAGCCGCAACCACAGTCCCGAAGCAGTGGCCGATCCAAAATTTTTGATTTGGGGTACGAAAAAAATTAATAAAATATTACTTCCTCTTTTCTACTATAAGTTTCATCTTTTTTTTTTTTTTTTTTAAAAGTGTAAGGTTTATTAATATATAGTGAATTGTATGTTAATTTTTGTGTAAAGTAATATAAAATTTTGAAAAAATAAAGCGTAGTTGTTTAAGATAATATTTATTTATTAATATATGGGGTCTTATTATTATTTTTTTTTAATAAGTGAAAAAATAAAAGTAGAAGTAGAACTTATGCAGCCTCTAGGAGTTGAACACGGGCTTGCATGGGACATTATCACTGGTTACACCGCTACGCTAAATAAAATCTGGAAATTAAGTTTAACATTAAGTAAACATATTTCATTTTGGGGGTACAATTGTACCCCCATGTACCTAGCTCGATCCGCCACTGTCTCGAAGCCGGAAAAGCTTGAAGCCGGAATATTTGCACCGCTCGTCGAAAATGAGTTGTTGCAGTTTGATTGATGAAGAAGAAAGAGTCGCATGGTAGAAGACTGGGGCCCACCTCATTTGTCAAGTGTAGCTGAGAGGAAAGCAAAAGGTAGATGTCAATTCAGTTGTGGGATCCAACAACTTAAAAGAGTTGCTGAAAATAAAGAAGTGTTAGTGCCAAATGTTTAGAAAAGCGCGTTTCCATGTTACGCATTGATCGAGCAAAACCGCACGACCAGAGTTCAACTCGTGCAGTCTAAAAATCAGCAGCTACGCAAAATTAAAAAGGATGCACGACCGTGCAGCTGCTGCTCGACCATCCGGGTCGTGCAAGTTTCGTTTTCTGCCCGTTTTTACCATTTTTAAACTCATTTTCGATCCATTCCTCTCAAGCCCTCATCTCACACTATAAATACCCTCATTCTCAAATTTTGAAAGGGGGCACTTATATTTTCTAGGGCATTTTATTGGGGAGAGTCCCTCTCCCCACACACTAAAATAGATAAATTTCACCTTCCATTCTAGGTTTTCATTTTTTCTTTGAATCATTAGAGTAATTTAGCTTAGAATTTCAAGATTAAAGTTCTATTTCAAGCTTGTAAACCCAAGAGGTGACTTCTTTCCATATTATTGCACTTTTATTTTTATTTAGTTATGAGTTTAACACTACAAAAAAGATGGAGATTAGCGACGGGAATTTTGCGACGACAAGAATATCCGTCGCAAATTCAGGAATTTGCGACGGATTTTTGTAAGCCGTCGCAAAAAATGACAATTTGCGATGGCTTAGGAAGTCCGTCGCAAAATATAGTAATTTGCGACGGATAAGCCGTCGCAAAATCTAGGGCCCACCGACTTCGTCTTGAACCGGCTACATTTGTGACGGAAAGGTCGTCGCAAATTTCAATTTTGAGTTTGCGACGGTCAATTCCGTCGCAAAACATACCCGTTTAAAGGTGACCGTTCGGGAAGCGACCCGTTTGACTGATTTGCAACGGAAGAGGCCGTCGCAATTTAAACTTTGTAATTGCGACGGACTAAAGCCGTCGCAAATGTGAGCGGTTGAAATTTGTCAGGCGGGTTGGTGGCAAATAATTGACCCGTGTCGTCGCAAAAGAGCTCTGCGACGGAATAGCCGTCGCAAATAATGCAATTTGCGACGGAAATTTAGGCCGTCGCAAATTTACGCAGTTTTATACCAGTCCCCTTCCTTTTCCTTCCCTTTCACTTTCACTCACGAAAAAAAATAAGAAATAATACGGTTTTAATATGTTCTTGACGTATAATTGGTGTATTTGTCATTGCCTTCAACCTCAGCGTACGTATTTGTCATTGCCTTCAACTTCACCGTACGTTTTCACATTTTTAACCGTTTAATTGTCATATTTTTATTGTTTCAATTTTTTAGTACACTATTAGGTAATGAGCATGATATATGTTTATTTGATGGGTTTTAGTATGATTGATGATATATGTTTATTTGATGGGTTTAGGTTAATTTTAGTTTGTGTGATATTTTATACCTATTTTTAGTCGAAACTCTGCTCAATTTTTCTGTACACTATTAGATAAATTGTGTGATGTTTGTTTATTTGATTGGTTTACTATGATTGATATATATGGTTGCGTTGGATTGATTTTTGTGAAGAAAAATTGTGTATATCCTTATTTTTAGGCAAACTCTGCCCAATTTTTTACAACTCATGTGATATTTACTTTTAATTTGTAACAGATGCAATTTCCAGATCATGGTTGGATGTACTCAATACCTAGAATGATAGGAGGAGGCATTAACTCTGTCTTTTGCAATAAAATTGATGAGTTTATTGAGTTTGCACTACAACATCCATGCAATATGGATTGTATGGGTAATATTAGGTGTCCGTGTAAAGACAGAAGATGCAGAAATATGAGATTCTTGAGTGTTGATGAGGTTAGAACTCATCTTGTGATTTCCCCTTTTGTTCCCCGTGAACAACGGTGGAATGTTGACATCGAAACCGTAGAATACTGGTATACTGGGTGGAGCGGTGGTGGAAGTTCTGATGTTGGTGGTTCAAGTTATGTTCCGTATACTCAATTTGAACCACAAATAGAGGATGAACCTGATAGATATCGAATGATGATTGCAGAATCTGTTTTGGGTGGTCAACCACAATTCAATGAAACACCTATGGAGGAGGAACCAAATCATCGGTCAAAGAAGTTTTTTGATATGCTTAAAACCGTTGATCAAAAGTTGTTTCCTGGTTGTGAGACTGAGACGCAATTGTCATTCAATGCTCAAATGTTGAACATCAAAACTGAAGGCAAGGTCAGTCAAAAAGTGTTCAATCAATTTGCTAAATTGTTCAAACGAGCTCTACCTGAAGACAACACGGCGCCTGATAATTTCTATCAGAGCAAGAGGCTCTTGAAACATATGGGTCTACCCTTTGAGAAGATTGATTGTTGTACAAACGGTTGCATGTTGTTTTGGGATGAGGATGAGGATCAGGATCATTGCAAGATGTGTGGTCACCCACGGTACAAACCATCTGGTCGTACAAAAAGTAAGAAGAAAGTGCAGTTGAAGGCTTATAAGGCAATGTATTACCTTCCCATCACTCCTCGTCTAGAGAGGTTGTATCAGTCCAGTGTCACGGCTAAAGACATGACATGGCATGCTGAGGAGTGTTCTGGTGAGAATTCTGGAGAGATGCGGCATCCTGCAGACTCGGAGGCATGGAAACATCTTGATAGGGAGTTCCCAGATTTTGCAAGGGAGACGAGAAATGTGAGGTTAGGCTTGTGCACGGATGGTTTTGCCCCATTTGGAATGCACGGAAAAAAGTATTCATTATGGCCTGTGCTGTTGACCCCGTACAATCTACCTCCTTGGTTGTGCATGAAGCCTTAACATATATTTCTTAGTATCTTGGTGCCTGGACCACACAACCCCAAGCATAAATTGGATGTATATCTCCAGCCATTGATTAAAGAGTTGAAATCTTTGTGGTCTACGGGGGTGGAGGCCTACGACGTTCATAGGAAGCAGAACTTCACGATGCGAGCTGCACTTTTGTGGACCATTAGTGACTTTCCAGCATTTTCTATGTTGTCTGGGTGGTCAACAGCAGAAAAACTAGCATGCCCGTATTGCATGGACGGTTCTGATGCATTCTATCTTCCGTTGAGTAGAAAAGTGTCATGGTTCGACAACCATCGCAAGTTTCTTCCTCCTGATCATCCCTTTCGGAGGAACAAAACAGACTTTCTAAAGGGTAAAAATGCAGTAGGCCGCCCAAGACCACGGATTCGATCAGGTATGTGTCTGGGTACTGAATCACTACTGATGTCTATGTGTCTCATATATATAAGTTAACCATATATAAATTAATTATTTCAGGTGATTCGTTGTTGTATGAGGTTACAGTCACTGATTTGATGAAGACAACTAAGGCGGGTGCAATGGAGCACAATAAACGTATCCAAGGTGGTTGGAAGAAGAGAAGTATCTTTTGGGACTTACCTTATTGGAGCAAGTTGTTGATTCGACACAATTTGGATGTGATGCATATAGAGAAGAATGTTTTCGACAACTTGTTTCATACGGTCATGGGTACTGAAGGGAAGACCAAAGACACTTCAAAATCCAGAGATGAGTTGAGGCTCTTCTGTTCTCGTGCTTCCCTACACAAGGATGAGCAGACAAGAACATATCCCCAGGCCTCTTACACAATTAGTAAAGCAGAAAGGAAGAATTTGTGTAAGTGGGTGAAAGAGTTGAGCTTCCCTGACAATTATGTGTCGAATTTGGGAGACAGAGTTGACACGGAAACCGGAAAGGTGTCTGGAATGAAGAGTCATGATTGTCACGTGTTCATGCAACGACTCTTACCTATTGCATTTCGGTACTCACTTCCCAAGAATGTATGGAGTGTCATCACGGAATTAAGTCTCTTTTTCAGACACTTAACGACATCAACGATTACAGTTGAGGACATGAGGCGTTTGGATGAGGAGATCCCTGTTATTCTATGCAAACTTGAGCGGATTTTTCCACCCAGCTTCTTCGACTCGATGGAGCACTTAGCCGTACACTTAGCGTATGAAGCCTCAATTGCTGGTCCCGTACAGTATCGATGGATGTACCCTTTTGAGAGGTAATTCTATACCATTTTTTAAATCGACTTTTAAGATCAATACTGAATAAATTTTCTAACACAAGAATGTTTTAGGTATTTGCACAATTTAAAGCTCAATATTGGAAATGCGGCCCACATCGAAGCATCAATTGTTAATGCATACCTTACTGAAGAGGTTGGAGCATTTTGTTCTTACTACTTCGGCGATCAAGTTCAAACCAGAATCAGAAATGTGCCTCGCAACTACGATGGTCGTGGAGTAGACCATCCCCTTCGTGATGTTGAAGGTATGTTATCTGTATTTTTGCATCCGGGTCGACCAATGGGTAAGGGCACCAAACGACCGTTCAGGGGCAGTATTGAAGAGGAAACAATACATTCATATGTTTTGATGAATTGTCCTGAAGTCCAACCGTATATAGAGTAAGTAATTTAATTTTATAGTTGAGTTTTTTACAATATGTATACTGTTGATATCTGAAAAGTAATTAATTTCTTTTTTCTGATATATAAGCATGTTCTGTGAGTATAAGCGTCAAGTAGAACCAGACATCACAGATGCAATAGTTTTTCAATCCATCCACAATGATTTTATGTTTTGGTTCCAACGTTACGTGAGTACCACATAATTATATGATTTTTACCTTATAACAAATATGTTATTATTTTTATACATGATAATTTAATATTTACAGGGACAAAATGGCCTACTTAATAACAACCCACATCTTGAAGCTCTGAGCAAAAGACCACTACGTAGTGTGGTATCATACCACGGATATTACGCAAATGGATACAAATTTCATACTGAAGCGTATGCTTCAACGAAATCGACTACAAACAGTGGTGTTTGCGTTATCGGTGCAAACTACAACGAAGAACCCATCGATTACTATGGAGTGCTGCAAGAAGTAGTTGAAATAGAATATCCGGGTTGGCCGAGCAGGACGATAGTGTTGTTCTTGTGTGAATGGTATGATCCAGGGAACCAAGGAACAAGAGTCGACAAAAACTACAAGATTGTTGATATCAACACCGGAAAGAAGTTTCCGGCGGCATACGATCCTTATATTTTTGCAACGCAAGCATCTCAGGTATATTATTGCAAATACCCCGGATCAAGTAGGCCCAACTTGAGGACAGTTTGCAAAGTAAAGGCAAGATCATTGGTTGAAGTTTCTAATCCGTCAAACAAAGACGGTGTAGAACCAACAGATCCATTTCAAACAGAGATACAAGAGGCTCAAACAGAGGTTGATCAAGCAGGTGTGAATATTTTTGTCGACTTACTTGCTGCAAATCCAGAAATGATAATGATTGAAAGTGATCATGAGGGTGATGGACAAGAGCGCGGTGGGGAGGAAGAAGAAGAGGAAGAGGAAGAGGAAGAGGAAGAGGATGAAGATGAGGAAGAGGATGAAGATGATGATGAGGATGACGAGGAAGAAGACGACGATTAGAATTACTAAATTATTGTATATATAACAAGTGAAAAACGAAAATGAATTAATTTGGTGAATTATGAAAAAAAACGAGTCAATTTGGATACATACACAATTAATTGTGTACAAATGAACGAATTATAAATCTAAGCGGGAGTCGAAATAAATAAATTTACAGAAATGATAAAAATTAAATGGCCCCAATATTTATAAAAACAAGTTAGAAACGAAAATGAATTAATTTGGTGAATTGTAGAAAAAAAAAAAGAGTCAATTTAGATACATACACAATTAATTGCGTACAAATGAACGAATTATAAATTTAAGCGGGAGTCGAAATAAATAAATTTACAGAAATAATAAAAATTAAATGGCCCCAATATTTATAAAAACAAGTTAGAAACGAAAATGAATTAATTTGGTGAATTGTAGAAAAAAAATGAGTCAATTTAGATACATACACAATTAATTGCGTACAAATGAACGAATTATAAATTTAAGCGGGAGTCGAAATAAATAAATTTACAGAAATAATAAAAATTAAATGGCCCCAATATTTATAAAAACAAGTTAGAAACGAAAATGAATTAATTTGGTGAATTGTAGAAAAAAAAATGAGTCAATTTAGATACATACACAATTAATTGCGTACAAATGAACGAATTATAAATTTAAGCGGGAGTCGAAATAAATAATTTTACAAAATAAAAAAAATAGTTGGGCAAAATATTTTAATAAACAACTTAGATACGAAAAGAAATTAATTTGGTGAATTATAAAAAAATGACTTAATTTGAATACATATACAATTAATTGCAAAAAAATAAACGAAAGTAGCTTGTGCCCTAGTGGCGCGCGCCCTCTCCTCTTGCACAAAAGGTCCCGTGTTCGATTCCCCTTGGACGCAAAAAATGGATTAATTATTCCAGGCCTAATAAGACTAATATAGAAGGTGGGCTGCATATAATAAGGAATGGGCCGGTTGGCCCAGTGGTCCGCGCCCGCCCCGGCCGCCTCGGGTGCCCGGGCTCGAACCACGCGAGCCACTTTTTTTTTTTGTATAGGCTCGGTAATTTGCGACGGCCATATTCCGTCGCAAATATTGAATTTTGCGACGGAAAACAGCCCGTCGCAAATTATAACACAAAAAAGTATAAAAAATATATAAAAACATTTGCGACGGAATTTAGCCGTCGCAAATGTTGTTGACCCGATCGGGTCTGACCCGAAAAGTTTGCGACGGACTACTGTCCGTCGCAAATTCTGTGTGACCCGGCCGGATCTGACCCGCCGATTTTGCGATGGATTTTTCCGTCGTTAATTTGCGACGGATGGCCGAATCCGTCGCAAAAATTTGCTACGGCTGTTTTAGGTACGGATACGTGTCCGTCGCAGATCCCGTCGCAAAATACTGTTTGCGACGGATTTTCCGTCGCTAATTCCGTCGCAAAATAGTGTTTTTTTTGTAGTGTAATATTTTGTTCTTGCTTAGCTATTGTTTTTCATTTTAAAATCATGAGTAAATTGTTTTGATGTTTGGGATGTTAGATACCATGTGAAATCTTGAGTTGGGATTGCTCTTTGCCTATTCTATGTTGATATTTGGATTATGCTTCTAATGATGGATTTGTATTGAGCTTTGATTGTTGATCTCTTGTAGCTTGTTTGTTGAGGCATGTTTAGCATAGACGAGAGTTACATGAACATGATTAGATGAATGAGTGTGAGATTTATGATTGAATGTGTCTATTTTATGTTTAATTCGTCGAGAGAGAGTTAATTGCAAAGAACCCCATCATTAGACATCAATTGTTTGGATGGTTGTTTAGGTAAATGGTGAAGTCTCCTAGTAAATCCAAATTGATGCATAGAATTGGCTTGACAATCCTACTTGAGTTTCACTAGGTTGAAAATATCCTAAACATCACAACCTCTGTGTGCCTTGAATGGTAAAAGTTATGTGAGAATTATGATTGATCTTAAATTTGTTCTTATTTTAGTTGCATGTTGTTTGCGTGCCCTTGTTGATTGGAATGAATTTAGCTCTATGCATGAATTGCTTGTATCGATGTGTGGATGCTTGTTAGTGTAGACGAGAGTTACATTAATTTGAGGAAGTCATTGGGTGTAAGTGAGGAGTGAATAGATGCGCTTATCTTGTGCCAATTCGTCGAGAGAGAGTTGGGACATAGGATACCGTTAACAAGCCCTAAGTCTTTGATAGTCTGTTGAAGGGTTAGGTGAAGGGAATACTTGGTACAATCAATTTGCAATTGAAATTTTGTATAAGTTGAGGATTGATCCTAAGGATTACATAGCGGAAACCATTTGAGGCATTCAAATCACCTCGCACTTCGTCTCGAAGTTAGATAGGTTTCTTTTATTGCTTGCTAGTTTGCTTGTTTTAATTTCCTTGTTTAGTAGCATAGTCAACCCGAGCTTGTCCTTTAATTTCCTTGCATGACAACGTGAATCAACTTAGTTAACCACTTGCTTCCCTAGGGTTCAATAATTTTATTACTTGGTCAATTGCCTTACTATAACAACGATCTCGTACACTTGCGAGTGAGTTCAAATTTCTGCTTTAACGAATTTGGCAATCAGGGTTCATATTTTAGACTAGGGTTTTATTCTTATAAATAGACTAGTGTACTCATAATTGTAATTACTCATACACAAGAACATTAGTGAAACTCCTGGCTTGGCTCGCCCACAAACGTAGTCGTTCCCGACGAACTGGGCGAACAAATCTCATCTTTTATTTTACGCACTTATTTACAACAAAAAGAATACTAATTTCCCAACTTAGAATTACACATTACTATAAAAGGTCAAAACAAGCGAGTCCAAGAGGAGCCTCCTTCCCCAACTGGACCATAAAGATCGGAGGGAAGCTCAAACACAACTATGAAACGCAATAAAACCGTAGTGCAGCGTGAAGGAAATAGTTGTTGGGTTGGGTTTACCAAAAATGTGGAGAAACCCAATAGTCAATAAGTTAGAAAAGTCCAAGTAGGCCCATTACTTGGTGTAATTTTACCCTAGAAGACATTGAGGGAAGATAGAAGAAAATAGAGAGTCGAAAATACTATACACCTTTTTTAGGGAGTCCAAGGAGTAGAAATCTTGAAGAAGCAATATCCGGAGTTCTAACCATTAGATCGAGCTAAAACTTTGTCAGCAAGTTCGGGACTTGTTGTACTACATTTTGGGCGGTGGAGATCGTATTTGACGGGAATAAGCCGCAAACAGAAGGTCTGTTTTTTGGTGATTCACCTCTGCTCAGTCAAGGTAAAATGATCGTTTCTGACAAACCAACCGTTGGATCGAGCTGTAATTTTGACAGCACATTCAGGATACATAAGGCTTGATTTTGGACGGTGGGATCGGGTTTTTAGGTTACGGGCTTCGTGAACAGGGAACATCAATTGGTGTTGTTGGGTGAGATCTTTGTAATCTCATTGTTGTTGTCAAATATTGATTGTCTTGGCACATTTGTGATAGAATATCTGTTGTGGCAGATTGTAATAATTTGACTTTTGCTCATAGTGAATTTTTGGGTGGACTTCAGTTCCGTGGTTTTTACTCCTCACATTGAGGAGGTTTTCCACGTTAAAATTGCACGTGTTATTGTGTGGTGATTGTTTTTCTTTAATGTGTATTATATTCTTAGTATTGTTTCCTACTAGATTCACACGAGAGAGAGATAATTGATCGTTTCGCTGCGGAGACGAATAAGTTCTTTGTTGATTATTCGTGTATTTTTGCATGGTGGAAATCTGAGTTTAGTCCTCTATATTCTCGTGTCAATCTAATTTCAAGAACTAATTCCCAAATCATTCAACAAATTTGCCTATAATTTTCTAATCATGCTTACATAATAAGAAAATTCAATTTGCTTGGAGGAAGAAAATGCACGTAATTTAACTAATTGTAATTAATACACAAAGTATTTATTTGATGATATTTGATTTTAATAAAATACAAGTGGAAACATCAAATTGAAATAACAAAATTAAACATCACGAAAGGCAAAGAAGTCGATGACATATCTCCCAGATTTCCGTTTATAAAACACACCTAAAACATTGTCGGTCATTGCTTATTTGTTTTATGAATTTTATTCTTCAAATCATGGACAAAATGTTCAAAATCTCTCTCCGACGATCCATCGTCCCCTTCCATTGCACTATGCAATATCATCTTCACTTCATCAACCTTTTGCTTCATGCATTCTAGTACATCTCCACCCATAAAGTTCTTGATCTTTGCAGCAATTTCTTTCCTATTAACGGACTTCCTATCACAAAGATTAATTCCAATATTCAAATCATCGACCAATATTTTTCTATTAGTAGGTTGGTCATGTGCTATAGGATAACATAAAATTGGAACGCCACACCACATGCTCTCCAGTGTCGAGTTCCACCCACAATGCGTCAAAAATCCTCCGACAGCTGGATCAGAAAGAACCCTAATTTGATCGCACCACCCAACGACGAGCCCTCTATCTTTAGTTTCATCCTCGAATCCTTCGGGCAAAACATTGGCATCACGGGTACCTAGGATACCATCTCGTATTATCCAAATGAAATTGACTTCACTAAGACGAAGACCGTAAGCTATTTCCTCAATCACTTGCTTATTGATATGAACGAGGCTCCCAAATGAGACGTACAATACTGAGGCAGGGGACTTGGACTTGAGCCAATGGGTGCAGTCCGATTCGGACCATAAACTCATGTTAACATATTTTGTGACAAGATTTTCGGAGAAATTAATAGGTCCTATTGCATAAATTGGTTGGTATTTGTTGAGAGCAAATAATGTTTGAGATTCTAATTCATGCACAGTGTTGAATAGGATAAAATCGGCCCTCTTCACTTCCTCAAATGACATGCATAAAGCTCTTATAATCAAACCCTCCGATTCAGATTGGTATAGAAATGGCATGAGATCTCTGGTACTAATTGACTCCACCCCAGGAATGTAATCTATTTCCTCCTCAATATTATCTGATATTTGAACATTGTATATATTATAAATGAATATTTTAGCTTCCCAGCAACTTATTCATCATATATGTATGTACGAGATTGTCTTGTTATACTTTACAAATTAAAATGAGATTATAGTGTTTTTAGTCTAGTAAATTATTTATATTTCGATTTCACTTTTACACAAATTGAAAATAATATGATTGGTAACTTTTAATTTTTTGACATTTTAATCTAATAGCTGGTTGTAAGAGGTGAAACATTTATTTGCCCTATTAGACTATTTCAAGTGGAAAAATCAGAACATGTCACATCAGTGTCAACCAAATTTTTATAGTTGGTTGGTTGCCGGATTACAATTTTGAAAAAATAAAAAATGTTGAACTATTTTGTATTAAAGGACTGAAACCAAAATAGGGTAGCATACAGGATTAAAAATAATATTTTTGGATTAAATTGTTTTTGGTTGCTAAAATTTAATTACTTTTTTCCAATTTTGATTCTCTCTTTCAGTCAAAATCAAATTTGGTTCTGAAAATAAAACCTCAAATTTGGTCCCACTATTAGTTGGATGTCTCAAAATCAACTATTTAAGGGTGCTAAATCTAATTAATTAAAAGTTTTGTTCTTAAATGTAACTATAAAAAAAAAAAAAAACTTTCTCATCGTGACCAAATTTAATTCTAAATAAAAGGGAGGAAGCAAAATTGAGGGGGAAACAAAAAAATGAAATTAACATACCTTTACATGGAAAATGATTATTTTCTCTTAGAAGATCCATGTGGTAAAGTAAAGAAAATACCAATGCCGGTTGGGTCCAAAACGAAACATTCACGAGTTTGTACTTCTCCGCAATGGCAGCTGGCCACGCACAAATTGTATCCGTAACCAATAAATTCGGGGCAAGAGACGGATCCGATAGGAAAATCTTCCCCACAAATTCATCCGCGAGAGCTGGAAAATCGTACACTAAGCTCTCCCAGTACTCGAGAAAGTGGATTTCTCGATCAAAACTCAAAGGCAAACCATCGCTCATCGTCGTGTAACGTATGTCAAGCCCTGATTCTCGAGCTTCCGAAAACAAATCGACTTCGTCAGGAGTGCTGTGATGGGCCTTGGATAGTTTGTGATGCACAATTTCATGATGAACGAAAGTGACGGTAAAGCCCTTGGAAGCAAGCTTGATAGCAAGGCTCACAAAAGGGTTGATATGACCTTGGTGTGGGACACTCATCATTAGGGCATGTGGCTTCAAATGACTCTCGTGATCACCCATTTTCTTTTTGTATGTTGTATGAGCCATCATTGGTAACACCAGATTTATAGACCGCCTTGTGTGGTATAACATAATAATTATAGCAAAAGTGTTCTTTTGTCTTATGAAATAGATACCTTCATTTCTCAATCTACAAACAATTTGCCTACGAAATGAATTTTTAAGGTAATTAATTACCTACCATCAATATCCCTCAAATATTTACCCACAAAAAGTTTGTCTATAAAAATTCCGTAAACAATTTTTTTATAAGTAAGGAATGAAGATATTTATATAATAAAAAAATATATTACATGCAATTTCTACTTACAGAACTTTTTGTTGAAAATATTGTAGTCATATTAATAAATTCCGTGAATAGATCTTTATTTTTTTAGTGTCTGCATGATCCAGTAACTGGCTACAACATTTGGTTGTTCTGATATAACAATAGAATGTATTATACCTCCTATAACTGGTTAACAAATCAAAATATCGAAAAAGGTGAAATTTATACAATTATTTTCCATTTGCGAAAATGTTGGGTGACTTATATAGCTGGGGGGAAAAAATCATTATCCCATAATACTTATTATTATTATTATGATTACTATCATCGGGTTCTCAATTTTTATAGTGCTGAATTTAAAATTGAATAGAACATACAATGTCGTTAGTCATACCAAATCCAAATTGTTTACTCCACAGTTTCACATCGCTTGTTTGTCATGTCTGGTCTAGTTTGTCTTCTATAATTTAAATTTTAGGGGTCGTCCTTTTTATTCCTTTTGGCCTCCTTAATTTTGTGGGTTCATTTGACTCTCACTCCTTTTTTTTTTTCCTTAACATATTCTAAATTAATTTTTACAATATAATCTTTGGAGAACGTACTTGACCTTGTGATTGGTGTGAGGTAGTTGGTGTTGAATCATGCATGTATTCATATGATTATTTATTGTTAGATAATGTATTTAAATTATTTAGAGTAATATATATATATTCACCGGCGGCTTCTTCATTTCACTCTTTTTCTTCTTTTGATTTTTTTTACTAAGAGATGATGTAATAACAAATTGTAAAATAAAAATTACTATATTATTTTATCCGCTTACTCAATAGTAATTAATGAATTTTGTTATCTCATACAAAATAGTGCCTATTTTTCTTTTCCCCTTTAGAAGAATAATCAAACATGGGCTAGCCTGAGCCTTGGAAGTGCTGGCCCGTCCACACTAGTTGGACTATGAGCATTTCCAATCCTAGGTAGTTATCAATTTGCTACCAAAATCATCAATTTTATTATCAAATTTAAATCCAACAAGCAAAATCATTTTCAACCATTTAACTTAAATTTGGACTTGATGAAAATATTTTCGCAGAATGTTCCTAATTTTATCCTTTTTATTATCTATTTTATCAAAGAGAGATAATTCATATAATAATATAAATGTGACATGTCTCATATGAATTATTGTATTTGTCGTTAAAACGTAATTTCAAATTTAATCATAAAGCATATAAATGAACATAATAAATAATGTGATATATTTTAAAAAAATTAAAACATATTAATATCAATGATATATTTTAAAAAAATTAAAACATATTAATATCAATGATATATTTTAAAAAAATTAAAACATATTAATATCAATGATATATTTTTAAAAAATTAAAACATATTAATATCAATGATATATTTTTAAAAAACTAAATCATATTAATATCAATGATATATTTTAAAAAATTAAAACATATTAATATCAATGATATATTTTAAAAAAATTAAAACATATTAATATCAATGATATATTTTTAAAAAATTAAAACATATTAATATCAATGATATAAAACATCAAAATTCAATACATTTTGAGGTTGAACAGAAAGAAGAAGATTAAAAGCAAATTTGCGTCCAAAACAGTAGGTGTTGAAACTCTCTGTTCCCTTACATGACAATTTAAGGTTCAATTTGAGTCTCCATTGGAAGAAAGAAGTTGCAAATTGAAGTTTTGAGTCACATTGGAGATGGTCTAAGTACAAGGCTGCTCAATTTGTCACCTAATTAGCAAACAAATGTGTCAATCTGCCTCTCACAATTTTTTTTTATGTTATATGCCTCTCATATGTCTTCGCCTTCACATCCTCCACAAATTTGTCAAAATTCATGCGGGACGTTCCAGTCTCGGACAACGCATTCTCCAATGTCTTCCTAACTGATTCAATCCTCGTCTTCAATACATGAGACGTATCTCCACCCATCAAGATCCTAATATTTTCCGCAATTTCATTACACGAATCAAGCTCCCCACGACAAATATTAATCCCGATTTTCCAATCTTGCACCACTAACTTCCTATTAGTAGTTTGATCCCCTAAAATAGGGTAACACAACATGGGCACCCCAGCCCACACGCTCTCCAGTATCGAATTCCATCCACAGTGCGTCAGAAACCCCCCGATTGCAGAGTGTGATATCACCGCACTCTGATTGCACCAGGGGACCACCAAACCCCTGCCTCCCACATTTTCTCGAAATCCATTCGGCATAAAATCCGTCTCGGGACCCACCATCCCGGGCCTCAAAACCCAAACAAAATTAACCTCACTATGCATAAGCCCGTTTGCTAAAGTCTGTATTTCATTTTTACTGCTGTTGGCGTAGCTTCCAAACGAGACGTACAGGACTGAGCCCGGTGGCTTGCTGTCGAGCCAGCTGGTGCAGTCCGATTCGGGCCATAGGTTCATTTCCGCGGCCCGGTTCGTGGGATGGTATGCGATTAATGGCCCGATTGCGTACGTTGGCTGCTTTTCTTTCAGCACGGAAATGGCTTCCTGCTCGAGCTCTTGGATAGTGTTACAGATGATGAAATCGGCTTTTAATGCGTCTGCTATGAATTCGTGGAGAAAGCGGTTTATAAGGTGGGAATTGTTGCTGGACTGAAGATATGAGATTAGGTCTGTGGGTTTGAGTGGCGCCACTCCTGGTATATAGTCTATGGTGTCCTTGCGGTTATCTACAAATAGTGATCAAAACATATGTATAAGCACGACAATTTATATCTATTACTTAATTTAATTTTTATATTGCACTATTTGTTCCCAATTCCATTTCTCTATTTCATTTTTTTATTCCACTTATTGTTCCATTTCCATTTGATTTTCTTCATCGCATCTTACATAAGTTAATTAATGTTAAGTGCATATTTTAAATACACTGTGAAACACAAATTTTTTGGTAAATCTGCATTCATGTTAACTTTTTATTCTTAAAAATTGGAATTCCCTTTTTGATTTTCATTCTCCTATTCTCAAATTTGAATTTAGTTTTATAACTTACAATTTATTTATTTTTTGTCCTACGACCTGTTACACCAGGTCACCCATAGATATTACAAATGTGGCATCCAATTTTCTATTTTTTTAAATTTAATTAACCGAGCTGTAGCATTTTTTGTCATTTGGACTATTAATTTATATATATATATATCTATATAATATAAATTGCTTGGAAACCGTAGGAAGCAAACAAAAGCGTAACATCATTTGTTTGAAAAGTTGGGAGGACGAAAAACAAACTTGAGTAAAGTTACAAACCAAAAAATAATTCTCCATGAAAAAATATCACCACTGTACATACAAAAAATCACTATTGTATATGTAAAGTGACATATTTGTGTAATTTTAAAATAAATAACAAACATAATCAATTATTTTTAAATAGTGCTATTTTGTACGTAGAGTTAAAAAAATTATCCACTTTATCCGGGTTCACATAGGATCCCTGCTTTTGCAAAATCTCAAAGTGCATTGTTTGTAAACAAGATTCCTACTTCGGAATCACTTTTTTCTTTTTATTTTTTGAGTAATGCTCGTTTTCTTTTCAAACTCAACAAAATTGCCAGAATCACTTTTTCCAAAGTCGATGGTCTCGATTAAAAAAAAAAAGATTTTACGCTATACTATTGTATTTTAAAATACCATCTTTGTCACACACATTGGACAAAAGTCACAAAACTCTGATTGGTACAAAAACACACTTGAGCAATTATTACTTCTTACTACTTTTCGGTTAAAACAGGGATTTAAACCAAATTGTCTTCTATACTGTGAACTTTATTGAAATGATCCTTTATTTATTTGTTTTATCAATTTAGTCTTGTATCTCTTCAAATTTTGCCAATTAGGTCTTAATCGGCCAAAAAAAAATGCATAAAATATTACTATTTTGATCCTCTATTTATTTTCTTTCTCGATTTAGTCCTATGCCTATTAAAATTTTGGCAACTAGGTCCTAATTTGCAAGAAAATACACGTAATCACCACCTGCTAGAAAACACAAGCACGTGACAAAAACGGTGTTGTTTTGTGCATTTTATGGTCAATTAGGACCTAATTGACGAAATTTAATTAGACATTAGACTAAATTTATAAAACAAATAAATAGTGGACCGAAGCAACGACATTTCATGTTTTTTCTGCAAATTAGGACCTATGTGGTAAAATTTAAATAAATACAGGACTAAATTGATAAAATAAATAAATAAAGGACCATTTCAATAAAGGTGAAAAGATCGAGGATTTGGTTTAAATTCCGTTAAAACATAACTTTGTATACATTAATTAGGAAAACATTTAAATTAAGCTAAAAACATATCTGCACGTTTAAGAAAAATACAATATCCTATTAAATTTGAAACAAGAATTTGAAATTGAGGGGAGTACCGTACCTTTTGATGAGCCGTAATGACCATTTTTTATCAACAAATCGAGGTGTAGGTACAAGTTCAAAACTAGCGCAGGTTGAGTCATGAAAGAAACGAACACAAGCCCATATTTCCGAGCAATCTTATCTCCCCACGTTACAAAAGTGTCAGCAATCAAACACGTGGGTGGGGGATCCGAACCTGCCAACTGCTCCACGAGCGCATCCACGTGTGCCGGAAAAACATCCATCCGGGCCTCCAAGAACTGCTCACGGTGCAAAGACCGATCAAATGACAACGGAAATCCGTCACTAATTGTCCTGTAACGGATATCCATACCCGAATTACGGGTTTGGGCGAATATGTCATCCCCGTCTGGGCTGTTTCGGGCTTTTTGGATTTGATGATGGGTATGTTGGGTATTTACAAAAGTGACGGTGAAACCCTTTGATGCGAGCTTTAGGGCTAATTGGATTGAAGGGTTTATGTGGCCTTGAAAAGGAGGAGCGATAATGATTGCATGATGGCCCCGATTTTGATGATTCTCTCTCATTGTGGATAAGGAAGGAAGGAAGGATACAATTTGTTTGAATATATATGCTAAAAATTTGTGGAGGATTTACACGGGAAAAACGGTTCATATATTAATTATTGAAGTGTATTAGTTATTTTTCTTAATGAGTATTCTTTTTTTTTTACTAAAGAATATCAGTTGTCTTCACTAAAAAGTCTTAATTAAGAGGCGCTTGGTTAACGACTCTTCAATGGTAATGGGAATTAAAATTATTTTTCATTTATGTCGTCTTAATAAAAATGATATGTTGGGAGAATAATTGTTAAATTGTGGTCCCATTGTTAGTGTCAAGCCCAAATTTTGGAATAGAAGTGGACAACAAATGGCTGTTGGTGGATGAATATGAGAGTGATTGAAGATGATTGTAGGAAGAGAATAGGGTAATCAAAATGGAGTAGTGATTACCTTATTTAAGAGAGGGGGTAGTAATTTTGTTCTCATTTACTATCATAATTACACTAATTTTCAATCTCATTCTCATTACCATTAAAGAGTATTAAACAACTAATACTCTTCAGTGAAAACATATATACCCTTCAGTGAAAACAATTAATATTACATGGTGAAAACAACTAATATTCTTCAATGATTCATGTATGAACCATTTTTACTCTATACTTTGTCAAATTGATGTGAATTTGGATTTATATGAACTCGATTTCTTTAAATATCACTATCATGTATATAAATTACCACTGTTATGTATACATTATAATTGTTTAAAAAATTAAGTTTTTAAATAATAATAATAATAATAATTGAAATGTATAAGGCTCCACTTGGTAGGCAGTAAAAGACCATATTATGGGGTGTTGTATAATTAATATTCCACTTGGTAGGGCATACTAAAATAATATCGACCCGTTTTTTATATGTCCGACCCTGTAAAATAGTAAGGCGTAATACCTCCAAAGTACTATTCACCTTTACAAAATTAATTCGGTCCGAAAGGTCGTACTATTTTATTATTGGTTTGTCACACGAACCGCCGCCGCCGGACCACCGCTGCCGCCGCCGGAAAGTCGCCGGACCGCCGCCGGAAAGTCGCCGGAGGCTGCCGGACCTAATTTTTACCTTTTTTATTATTTCCTACCAAGTAAGTATAATAATTTTGCATAAATTAGTAGGACCTTTTTTATATGTCCTACCAAGCAATTTTATATGACTTTTCTATACTAAATTTATACCCCCTACTAAAATTAATAATGCCTACCAAATACAACCTAAGTGTATATATAATAGTTATACTTGATAAAGAAAATTAATATGAATTCAAATATATATATATATATATATATATATATATATATATATCACAAATTCTTACATGTATCCGTGAGCATATCATGCATTTGAATTTTAAGTCAAATTTTAAATTAATTTTAATTTTTTAAAATTTATTAAGTAAATTAAATTTTAAAAAATCAAAATTAACTTTTTATTATACTTAAAATCTAAATGTATATTATGCACTTTAGTGCATATGAAAATCACTTTTACGTAATTCAACTTTTGTGTTCTTTGACAATTGACATGAGCTTAGACCATGTTTGACAGTCACAAAGAGTTACGTAATTCAGTTTTTGTGTTCTTCTTTGACGATTGACGTGAGCTTGGACCCTGTTTGGCAGTAGCAAAATATATATTCCCAACTCGCATTTTTTGACTCGTGAAATGCAAAGTGTCACGTGTGTGATAAAAGTTTAGGCCCAATCGACTGGTGACAAATTTGTTGTACTGATTATATTTTAGAAATTAATTAGTTCTCAGCCAAAATAAGAATTAATTGATACTGTGATGCATATAGTTAAGGTCATTAAAATTTCATCATAATCACATGAAATTTAAGAACTACTTGACCTTTTACGACCAGAAATAATACTGTTACAAAGAATAATTAAAGGTATTATTTATTTCCACCGAAGAATATCAGTAAATAATATTAGATATTCTCATTGAAGTTGTTTATTTAATTAAACTAAATTTTTTAATGAAGATAATTAATACTCTTCAATGAAAACAGTTAATACTCTTCAATAATTCATATATAAACCAATTTCACGTTATACATACTCATAATTAAATTCAAATAATTATCTTTTTTTTTTCCTATGGCACGCCGCAAAAATTTCATCGTTTAATTGCGGTTTAATTCTTTCATATTTCATCGTTTGGGTTTTTAACACGTGCTTGTACGATAATATAGGTTTTGGATTGAATTCTAATGACGGAGATAATATTGTTGTTAATAACTTATTTATATTTTATACTAGAACATAATCCTGCATAATACGCGGGTTCAAATAAGTTTTTTCTTTTTAAATATGTCAAGATCTTATGTGCAACATGCAACTTAAATATATTTTTAGACAATTTATTTATATTGAATAATAAGAGTTGTTTACACTAAACAATTAGGGTTGTCATAATTGTTCAATGTAAACAACACTAAATGTTCTGTAAGAACAATCATTACATTAAAAGTACACTTGAATTGCATATTGTATCTAATGCACAAGAGACTTATTAAATATATATATATATATATATATATATATATATATATATATATATATATAAGTAACTCTTATGCTCTTGGTGCATTTGGTACATAGTGCACTCACTCAACAATTGAGATTGTTTATACTGAAAAGTAAGATTTGATTACACTAAAAAATATGGTTATATTACATTGAAAAGTTTACACTGAAATCGGTTTTCAATGTAAATTTTTCAGGTTAATCTAACAATACTTTTTAGTGTAATATTGAATATCTTTTATTCCCTATTATATTAATAAAATGAAGTTTTCCGTGCAACTCAGGTGCATCGTTCAATTCGAGGTCTAATGCTTATTAATATGATAAAATTAAATAAATAAAATAATTTTGATTTTAAGACAATATGAATAATTTAATTAAAATATTAATTTTCACGTCATTAGAATTGTTAATATTTAATTAATCAATTTATCAATAGTGATATACAATAGATTATATAATAACATTTATGGACATAAGTTAAATAGTTATTCAAAATATGTAAAGACTTATAATTTAGTCTAGTTGGTAAGTAATATTAAAATTTATACAATAGGTGCAAGGTTCAAATCTATGTCATTACATTTTTTTTAATTAGACTCATCATTATGATGTCACATGAATGCCACATATTGAAAAAACACTAATAGCTAGAATACTAACACATCATCTATAAATTTTTCAAACTTCATAAAAATACGACACGTCATCCAAATCAACCACATGTCGACACATAAGCAAGTAAAACTCCATATTAGTATAATAGGGGATAGTTTTAGAGCTCTGCTTAGTATTTTTAATTACTAATTATTACGGGTCAAACTTTTAGGGTTTAAACGCCTAAAATTCTATTTTATTTGTATTACATATAGGAGCTAGATCCATTGTTAATCATTTGATTCATGAATTAAAAATATATTGGATTTTTTTATTTATTGTGTTTTAATATTGTTGTTATTTAAGTACTCGTTGAATCAATAGAATTATACATTTAATCATGTTGCATCTATCCAGGTATCCTCAGAATTAACGGATTTGCGTATTGTATCGTGTCTCCGCTGCGTCAGATACTGACTGATGCAGCAGGAACACAATACAATACAATTATACAACACGAAAAGGGATAAAACTCAATATTTTCTTAATTCAAAAATTAATTTCATTATAATAATCATGAGACTCATATATATAATATTAAAAAATTTAGAGAACATGAAATATAATTACTAAATATAAATAAATACAATCTAAATTAAAATATAAAATCTTCTTGAATTTTCAAATTTTTGGATAATTATTCCAAACTGTTATCGCGGTCTCGTCTCTATCACCTAGTTTAGTTTCGTAGCTAGTGATTGTTCTCAATTGTGGTAAAAAAAAAAAACTATAAGAGATGACTTTGGCATCAATAATGAAATTCCTCAGTCTCATTTTTTCACTCTTCATATATTTCATATTTTAAATATATTTTTTATTTATCGTTGATTATTTTTTAACATTACTTATGACATATATATGAGTGATGAAACATCAAATACAACGCCTTGCATTAGAGTTGGTCGGGATCGCCCTGAGGCTTCCCGCTTCGCCCAACTCTAGTTGGACCAGATCAACCCCATCTCATTTTGAAATGGGTCCCGATACTCTCTATACGGTCAAATATGGATATACATATTGCCTTGGCCTGTCCTTTCCGTTCTGCAAATTATTATTATTATTATTATTATTATTATTATTATTATTATTATTATTATTATTATATTTAATATGTGGTGGTGGTGGTGCGGTGGGGGGCGTTGGGTGGACTTGACTATGGGGCAGGGCGAGGGCGGGCCTTGGTATTTAGATACCCGCTATGTCCCGCCCATTGCCTTTCCTGCCTTACATAAAACAAGTAATAATTTGGGGGCTCAGGTTACCTACGGTTCTATCTTTTGTTAATGCACTATATTTAAAAGATGCTTGGAAAAAAAAAAAAAAAAACTTGATAATTTTTGGAAGAAAAAAAAATCCAAAAATGCGTTTGTTTTTTTCTGTCTTGTTTTGAATTTTCGAAAAGAATTCCAAAAATTATTAAGTTAATGAAAAAAAAATCCAAATATTTTTAATAGAGTGTATTAGCAAAAGAAGGGAATGTATTAAACTTGGGGGTTGAAAGAAAAAGAAGGCCCTCAACTCAGTTTTGATTAAAAGGCCCAACTTACGAAAACAGGGACAAATCTACTGGCCACAGCCCACCCAACTAATAGCCCTCCAGCCTGGGCCGAGCTCATATCGGTTCGTAAGGGCAAGGGCTTTAGAGATGATTGGTGGAGATGGGTTATGCTGTGGTGCCATTTGTCCACTGCGGATTAATTATTACTATTATGATTTTATTATTTTACTCAGGACAAAGTATTATGTGAATAGCATTAACAATAATTATTACCGTGAACAATAAATTATTAATATTTTATATTGAAATAATTAATAATTTTAGTAAAAATAATTAATACCAATATATATTACTCTTTTATATGATCAATTTCCTAAAATAATACAATCATAATAATTATTTTTTAATTTAGAAGTTAACATATATTAATCATTGCCGGAATTATATAGGACAAAATCAACTACAATTTCGTCCAAATCACATTCCAATTTTTTCTTTTTTTGCATTTATTAATATCGTTAAAAATTAGTATTCCTTAAATTTTATCAACTAAATCACAATATTTTGGGTGATAGGAGAGGTATAATTTTTTATAAGTATATTTATTTAATATACTTCATGAAATTAATTAGTAAATGCAAATCTTATTATATATTTCATTCTAAAATTTTCTTTTCTATATTTATTTTTTTAGTAGTAAATGTTAGTGTGTATATATACACACGTTTATTACTCCCGTCATATTTATATAAATGTTACTCTGGCTTTTTTTTTTATATAAATTAATATTATAATTTTTTGTCTATAATGCCCGTAATGTTTAAAATGAAATGAATCCTTAATTTTGTGGGAAGGAAAGATTTGTGGGAGATTATATATTTATCTTAATATTAATAGGGATAAAATTAGAATATTTGGGATAAAATACATCAAAATGAAATATATTAAAAAAACTAGTACATGACCCACCCGTGCTTCGCACGGAATGAAAGTGTAGTTATTGATTTATTTATGTTTATTTTATATATAATTTTACATTATATGATATATCTGATTGGAATATGTATATATATATTTACTAATTAAACCAAAAAATATCATTTTGTGGGGGATTCTTCATATAAATACGGGAGGGTGTATTCATGGTCACAATATTACATTCTTACCTCAAATTGTTTAGTGACATATAAACATATATACGCAATCATCTAAAATAATACTCCCTCCATCCCAAACTTGTTTGCTACATTACCAAAAAAGTCCGTCTAATACTTATTTGCTACATCAACTTTTGGTAAAAAAGTAACAAATATTTTTTAATATTATATTCTCCATACACTAATAACTAAAAGAATGTACTTTATCACTTTATTATCATTTTATCACTTTAAATACTATAAACAGCCATTTTCTTAATAACTGTGCAAACTGTAAATGAGAAATTGAGTTTGGGAGGGAAGGAGTAGTGGTTTTCTGTTTATATATAATTAACATATTAGTTGTAGATATATAAAATTGTGTTCATCAGTGGCATATAATTATTTACAAATATTTTAGGATCACAAGTATAATTCGATTTTTTTTATATATATAAAATTTGATTTTAATACATTTGTGGGATTTTATGTAGGATATTTATGATAGCATGTCAACCCTTAAAAGTAATTATCAATCCACCGTGTATAAAAAAGTTTTGTGAATGCTTTTTACAGCACATTAATAAATATGGACAACTTATCCAGATTCTTCGAATTAATTATGTCAAATATAGTAAAATATTGTGACTCCAAGTATCGAAACATTTGTCTCAATGAATGCTCATTTAATTTATTTGTCCAAAAGTCATCCTACCCACCATTCCAACAGTTCACTTATCATATTAAATAAACAAAACCCAAAATCAATACACCATGCCTAATTAGTTGAACCACTAAGTAAAAGTGACGATGAATCTGTAAACAATTGATGATTCTGGATTTATTCGAAGACGATCGGTGTGATGGGCATTATAGGCATCAATTTCAACTCACATTTTGTGGAAATAAAAAAGACAGATAAGAAGCACACTCTGTGGTAATTTTAATTTCTTTGGTGTAATGTAGATTATATTATTTATTATTTTTTGTATTTTATGAACATGCAGTGACAATTTCCAGAATCCAGAATAGTCTGACTCAGATCCGAATACATTAGATCCAAATATGCTTGATCTACGTAATAGACCCCTGATCAGTTTGCATGTCACACAGGAGGAGATTTATCCCCGCTGAGTCACCATGATTTACTTCCTCCACCCAATCCTGTCGGGCCAGGGGGTGGGGGCCCTGGGGGCGAGGGCTTCGCCTTTTGCTACAAGGAGGAGATTTATCCTGTAATTAACGATGATTTATATCTCTCACAAATAAATTATTCATTGGTTTTTTTTAAACAATATAGTTCCGAGTACTAAAGGAAAATTGCATAACTATCAGTGGAAACCAAACTATAAAGGTACAGGATTAACCTTTATCATTCCCTTAATATCTACTTATACGATTCATATTCTGAACTTAAAAGATGGGTTTCATACTGATTAAGAGTTAATTTTCTTATGAACACTGAATTAAGTTCGAAGAACTCAGAAAATTCCTGTATGGTATAGAGAGAGGAACGGAAGTGCAAATGTGTCCATAACAGAGAACATCAAATTGAAACACAAATGAAATGCCCGCAAAGGTAAGTAATTAACAAACCCCTCTTAACTAAATATTGTTTATCATTTTCTAAGTGAAATTAAATAATGTTGTTCGTTTTAAAAGTGAATTAGATTCATCTGTCAATGCATTTTTAAAAAGGATAAAAATTAACTTTATCGATGTTAATTTTAGAGCACACACAATTTTTTCTTAGAAAATATAAAAATAAAATTAATTTAGCAAAATTTCGTCTATATTGTAATTTAAATAAAAAAGATTTTTTTTTTGGCTGCACATATGGAATGTTAATATATTATTTTATTGTGTCTATTATTATTAGGAAACTGAAATTATATTAAATATATAAATATACACATATTAGAGGTTCTTATGTAATCACAAATAAACAAATACGTACGGAACTAATTACCACTGGACAACAATTGTATTGGAAGTTACATATATTTCTTGCAATTGTGCGCAACAAAAGTGGTAATATTGAATATTACCTGACCATTTCCACGACCTGTTGTTGTTCCTGACCTCAACGTCGGGATAAAATTTATAAAGCCTTTTGATGTATTTACGCCAAAAATCCGATGGGATAGACTATTACCAAAAACCAAAAAAATTACAACATTACTACAGGGATTAATAAAAAAAACAGTGGATAACTAACCAATCTCCCATTCTTCATGTCAGATGAAGTAAGAACTCTATTGAAGTTAGGCGTAACATCATTTGATAATCCTGAAGCACTCTACGACAATGAAACACAGATGAAATCAGCAATACAAACACAAAAAAAATTTAGTAATGACTAAATTAAATTACCAAATTCATATAAAAAATATATATATATATCTTTAAAGTAGTCGCTGGGCCACAAAAACCCAAAGAAAGTGTTGGGACATTGTCAGTTTGGATTAAGATCCCAAAGCCCCTGAAAAGATGTTTGCCTTAATCTGTCTTTGTCAGGCTAGTCTTGATTAGGATTAATACTTAGTCATTTTACACTTCACAGGTACTCAGTGTGAGGAGAACTCACTGGAGACAATCAAGACTCAGAGCCTGAAGACGAAGAGCACCATCCTGAACTTATGGCAGTCTTTTAAGCTGACTGAGTAAGTGTCAGTGATGAAGAGTATGACCCTGAGGTCATTACTAACTCAGTCCTGAAGGGAACAGGATGTCACTGAGTTAATGGGAAGACTTGGAGTAGAGCCAAACAATGCAAAAGGAATTTCAGCGTCAGGACAAGACTGGTGGGCTCAAGACAAAATGAACTTAATAAGACAAGCCTGAAGCTTAGGAATAAGTTCTGACATTCTCACCAACCTGATGACGTGGACCAATCCGAGAAGGACACGCACGTACGGAACCTGACATGAAGACTGAATTCAGACTGCATATTCAACGGGCAAGCATTCAATGTGCATTTAATGCAAAATACCAAATCCATGCAAGGACGGCTGCTGCATGAAGATATGTCCGTTTGAAGCCACTCTACATAGATGCCTCGAAGGCTATCTCTCCAACGGATAGTTTTTCAAATCACCTATAAATACAGAAGACCTTGAACCCATTCAAGGTTACGGGAAATTTCCAAGCCAGAAATTACTCAAACTCTCAAGCATTCAAAGCATTCAACCCTTAAGAGAAGCACTCGAAACCCTCTAAATTTCCCAAGTGTTTCTTAGCAATCGAGAGTTATTCTGTATTCCAAGAGCTAAATAGAATTATCTTAAGCTTAGAGAGATTATCCAATCCTTAGCATAGCTTTGCCTTGTAAGGATAATCTCAACTTAGTTGGAATCCAAACTGAAACCAAAACCCTAAGTTAGGTTTGTTGGGAGTAAGTCAGTTAGTGTGTTAGTAAGTGGAGTTGTATAGATCAGTGAGGATAGCTGGTCTTGGTGCACCTTGGCACGTTAAAAACAAGAATCCCTTGAGTGGATTTCCTGTTAAGTCAGGCCGTGGACGTAGGAGCTTGAGACTCTGAACCACGTTAAACTCCTTGTGTTCTTACTGCTTTGATATTGTGCATACTTGCCATATTACTTGTTCATTCATTGCATTCAAGTTTATCAGGCCTGAATCAATCAGGCTGATCTTCAAAAGAGCACTGCCCTACTAAACACTATTCATAATTGGGTAAAACAAGTTTTTCAGAAATCAAACTAAACAAGACTTTAAACTTTCAGGGCTCAAACATTTCCGCACTGAACTTGAACTGATAGTTAGCCAACTGACCCGCACCAAGTGTAGTCAGTAGGTGTGTTATCAGCTCCTAGTTCTTTACCAGTCTGAGTAAAGGGGACTCAGTCAGTTTTAAGGTTCAAAAATTGGTATACGTGTATTCCCCCCCCCCCATACACGTATTCCTCAGTCTTGTACCGGGACCAACAAGTGGTATCAGAGCAGTGGTTCGAAAGACCACTGACTTTGAATACTAATAGTTTCAGAGGAGAAACTGTTGGTGGTCACTGAACAGATCTGAGTTTGCTTTTCATAAAACTTGCATCATCATGACTTCGAGGAGACTTGAAGCTTCGTTACCTGAATTCTCTATGGCTAACTTTGTCTATTGGAAGTTCAGATTAGAAGCACATCTAGATGCCATCCATGACCAGATGCCACGTGTACTCAGGGAGGGACCGATCAAGATCACTATTCCTAACGTCAGAGGACTGGGATATGAGGATCTTGCGATTGGCGTGCAGGTTCCTAAAGAAAGGAAAGACATGACCAACGATGAAATCAAGATGGTAGGACTTGACAACGTCGCCAGAAACATCATCTTGCACACGGTGCCCTTCGAGGAGTCAGCTAGGTTGATGAACTTAAAGACGGCAAAGGAGGTTTGGGATGAGCTGACAAGGATGTGTGAGGGGTCTGAAAAGATCAAGGAGAACAAGAGAAACATTGCCATTCAGAAATTCGAGGCGTTCGAGATGCTACCTGACGAGAGCATAGATCAAATGGAGTCTAGATTCATCAAGTTGATGAATGAGTTGGTGATGCTGGACAAGGATGTCCCAAGGAGAGATGTTGCTTCAAAGATCCTGAATGCTCTTCCTGAGAGATGGGACAACAGTGTAATTATGCTTAAGAACACTCAGGATATGAGTAACATAACTTCTGGTTTACTTTTTTCAGAGCTCAAAGCGCTTGAATTCGATCTTAACAAAAGAAAGAAGAAAGTTCAGTCAGAAGAGGAAGTGAAGGAGAAAACTCCTGAGAAAAGTGTGGCGTTCAAGGCCAAGTCTGAACCTGTTGAGCCCTCATCAAACTCTTCATCAAAGTCACTGATGGAGATGAGCAGGGAAGAACTCGCTGAAGAGTACAGCCTGATGGCCAGACGATTTGACAAGCTCAATTCCAGGTTTGGTCGTTATAAAAAGTTTTATCAGGACTCACGTGATAGGAAACCTGAAGGAACCCACCAAAGCTCAAGGAGATATGAGGAGCGAAGGAATACTGACCAGAGGAGAGAACGTGGTGATGAAAGGAGATATTCTGAACCAAAACCTGAAAGAAGAGACGAACAAAGACGTACTCGCGATGATAGATATCCAACCAAGACTGAAAGCTCACCAAGAACCAGGGAACCTAACTCAAGGAGGAACCCTGAACCGAGAAAAGAAATAGTGAGTGAACAGGTAGCATGTTACAACTGTAACAAGATTGGTCACTATCAGTACGACTGCCCGAAGCTGAGTGCGAGGGAGAGAGAGGAAATGAGAGCTACCAGGGACCTAAGATCTGCTGATCGGAGAGCGATGGTCGCTGAAGATGCAACAGATTCTGACGGTCCTGCTGAAAGGTCACCTGAACTCTTCTCAGATGACGAGTACGATGATGTCTGTCTGATGGCTAGGGATGAGCCTGAGGTAACATCAAATTCTGTTTGTGCTTCTTACACTGGTCAAAATCCTGAGCTTAGCTCAGAGTCAGTTAGAGAAATGAACCTTTAGATCTGCCTTGATCAATTGATGGTTGATTTCTCCAGACTGCAGGAAACTAATGTCTTCTTGGTAGAGGAGAACAAGAAATTGAGTACTGAGGTTCAAACCCTGAACGAACAACTCACTCAGTCTGATCTTAAAGAATCAGCTCAAATTGTGAGACTAACTCAGGAGATTGATTTAATCAATACTGAGCGTCTTCCAAGAGAGAAGATTCTGAAGGAACTGGCTGAGGAAGAGCTGGTCAGGAAAGAAGAACTAAAAGTACTTAAGAGTAAGTTTGATGACCTCTTTACCAGACATGAAATCCTGAAAAAGAGTGATGACTCTCTCAAGAAAAAGGTTGCAGCAATGAATAAATCCTCAGTGGCTAGAGAGGAAATAAATAGCAACCAGATACTTGGGAACAAGAAAAAGGGACTTGGATATGTTCCTGAGAAATCCTCACAAGGTCAGTCTCATGTTGCGTCAGGGAGCAACACTGAGAGGGTATTTGTTCAGACAGGCCAGAGTGCACCTAAGGTTGTGCTCCAGGCCCGTCAAACTGATAAGGGCAAGGAAACCGTTGACACAGTCAGGGTTGCTCCTAAGGTAACTAAGCCAAAACCCAAGGGAAAGGCGAAGCAACCTAAGGAAGCCCCTGAGAGCTCAGGCCAGGGAAAATCTCAGCGAAAGCAGAGGAAGACTCAGGCCAAGAGCCCTCAGACTGGTCAGAGAGGGTACAATCATGCTTGGCAATACCAACAGGGAAGGCCAAATATGATGACACCCCCGTGGTTTTGACATCCTGAGGCCTTTAACTGTTTTCCATTCCCTCACTTGCCTAGGGGGAATAGAAATCAGGGTCCTTATCAAGAACAAGGCCCAAGACCTGCTGCACCCAGACCTAGGAAGAACAGGAAGCCAGCCCAAAAGGCACCCACTCAGGCTCCTGCGAAGCCTAAGTCTAGCACTCATACACCATCTTCCTCTCAGGCAAAGAAGAAGAAAGTTGTGTATGTTGATGTTTCAGGGAGACAGATTATGAGTTCGGTACCCATGGGGAGGACAATGGAAGCTCTTCCGGAGCCCACTATCAACGTACTATCATTTGCTATTGTAGTTATACTCCCCTTACGTTCTACCAAGTTATGAAAATATTTCTTATCTCTTAAGATTGTATGAGTGGTGGCGCTATTTACCAAACATAAATCACAATCTCAATCCATCATGCCAGAGGAAATAACCCAAACCTAGTAGCTGATATGTTTACAAGTCATGTATAATAATAGCAATATCCAAGTAAATTTAATGGACAACGTTAAGGTAAACACATCGAAGCTAAAACATAATATCATCCATAAAATAAAGTATTCATAAGAAAGGATCCAAAAACATAAATTGTTTTATCAAAAAATAAAGTACTAAAACAGTCAAATACGCAAATCACTCATCATCTCCAAAGTCCTTGAGCTCGATGCCCAGAGGATCGACGTTGTCTTGGTCAAAGTCTACTTCAGGCAGGCTGTCATGGTGAGATTCGACTCTAGGGGCCTTCCCCTTATCGTCCTTCTGCTGCTTTTGATAAGCCTCAACTAAGTGCTTGGGAGTGCGACACGTGCGAGACCAATGACCTCTGCATCCGCATCTGTAGCAGGACTGCTCAACCTTTTCTTGATTGCCAGGTTTTTAAAGAGCGAAATTCGAGGTTCTGTGACCACCGTATGTACTACGACCTCGACCTTTAGCCCAGACCATCTTACTATCTCTCCCCCTTCCACGTTTGTGACCAATCATATGATTGTCCCTATACTGCTGCTGGAGTATAAGGTTGCTAGCGTGGAATGTCGACAGAGTGTTCTGCATCAACAGGGTTACAATACGTTGGAAAGCAGAGTTGTACTCCGTTATAGACTTAGGGCATGTTTGCTTTGATGGATAGGATTGATAAATAATTATCCTTTGTTCATGGGACAATTAGTCCAACTCCTTTCATGTGTTAATTATGCCTATGACATTTATCCCGGGCCGATATCACATAAACCAAACACACGATTGAATGGGATTAAAGTATCAATCCCTTCTAATCCCGCAAAGCAAACATGCCCTTAAGGTCTTGGAAATGGAGTCTCAACCAATCGTATTGTACCGGAGGGAAGAGTATATTGTTTTGTTGTTGGAAACGGTCCTTAAGGGACTTCCACAACATTCCGGGGTCCCTGAATGAGGATCTGAAAAATGAATTCCTCACTCAGGTGATTCATGAGAGAAATCAACGCTTTCGCCTTCTGGGCGTTAATGGATTTCGAACCTTCGATAATTGTTTCGCTCAACTCATTTAAGGCTAAATGGATCTCGACATCTAGCGCTCATGTCAGGTAGTTATTACCATCGAGAGTAAGCTCACCGAATTCTTTCATATGGTAATATCGAACATCATTCACTATAATTTTTAAAGTGATATGGTAAGAGTTGTGACCAAATTAATTAAAAACGGAGGAATAAGGATTTATTTGATTATTCTAGAGCACATAGAGACAAGAATTGGGCGCTGTCTACCCAAAACATAAATTATGGCCCAACAAGTACCGGGCGCCGCCTACCCCGACATAATATGCAGACTATAAAGAAATAATCTATGTGCGGGAGAAATAATGCACGTAAGATAATTAAATCATAGATACATGCAAAATAATTTATTATGAACGATAATCACATGAAAATAATTTCAAGGAAAATTTACAACTTAATAAACATGCATATTCGTGAGGCTAAATATTTCATGTATATTAATGAAATTTAACGAAATATTTTCAGAATTTTAAAATAAATTAATTAGAATTTTGTGATATCTTAAAATAAAATCGAAATTAGATTAGGATTTCACAAAATTTCGGGAAGAAAGACGCCACGGCGAAGGGGCGACCAGCAGCGCACGGGTAGCGCCGCGCGGACGGCGCACGGGGAGCGCCGCGCTGGGCAGCGGCCGTTGCTCATTTGATTCTCAATTTGAAATTAATCCAATTCGAAACACGATTTGATTCAATTAATTATAAGAACAAATCAAATTAATAATTCTAGAGCATATAAATCATGTAACGCATTGATCAAATAATTCGGTACGGGGATTAATTCATATGATTTGTAGAGAATTAATTTTAGGGCGTACCGTTTAATCTCTGGCAGAGTCTCGTACTGATAACGTGTTGTAAATAAGTGCGTAAAATAAAAGATGAGATTTGTTCACCCAGTTCGTTGGGAACGACTACGTTTGGGGGCGAGCCAAGCCAGGAGTTTCACTAATGTTCTTGTGTATGAGTAATTACAATTATGAGTACAATAGTCTATTTATAAGAATAAAACCCTAGTCTAATATATGAAGCCCATTGGGTTATTGGTCCATTGGTAATGTCCACATCAAATCTTTTAGATTTGGAATAATAAATCTTTTAGATTTACAACACTTTTTTTTTATCCGACAAGTTATGTTTATTTCGATTTTAATTTTATCGATTATCGTGAATTTAAATCAATTTTGTAATATAAGATCAATTAATTCAAAAGATCAATCTCACTATCTATATACAGAGAATTTAAGTCAGAACAAAAATTCAGGGGAACATTTGATTAGCAATTATTCAATAATAATGAGAATGAAATTAGAATTTAGAGTAATTTTTAATGATTTATGAGTGCAAAATATTATCTCCTCTCCTACAGTTATCCTACAATATTCACCCTCCTTATTCAACAGCCAACAATCATTTGATGTCTTCTTCCATTTTAAATTGAGGCATAAAACTAATAATGCAACCAATATTGAACAATTCTTCCCCTAATATAATATTTTAGTTACGAGAGTATAGATGAAAACATAAATTCATTACAATTACTTTTGAAAAATTTGGACCAAACACACTCTTAATATGGATGGACTTAATCTTATTATTTTCAATTGTTATATATTTAAGTTGGACTATCAACGGTAAAAAGTGAAACATACGCTTTTGGACAAATATATAGTGAATTTGGTTCATACATAAACTTTTTTGAAGAATACGAGTTGCTTTATTAATATTCTCTCCGTCCCCAAACAATCTTCACATTTACTTTTCTATCGTGTTTTTGCGATCGAGTTGTTTATTAGTATTTGAAATGATATATTAGTGATTTTAAAAAAATGTATGATAGATCTATCTCTCCTCTATTATAAAACACTTTAAAAATTATTTTATCATTTCAAATACTAATAATAAACACGCTCGTTAAAACACGAGACAAACAGTAATTATGAATAATGTTTGAGAATAGAGAGAATGTAATAATTATTTTCACTGATGAAATATTAATTATGAAAGGAACAATTTTTTTTTTTTAGTAAAGTATCTCAGTTGTTTCACCAAAGTAATAAATTATTTATATTAAAGTTTATGAATTATTTTCTACTAAAAAATATTATAAAAAGCGAGAAATCAAGTTGTTATTTGCAAGTCATAGGAAACAATTGAGAAGCTTGTATAATAAAAAAACAGAGAAATGGCGGAGAAGAAGAAAAAGGCGCACGCAATAATGATATCACTACCATTTCAAGGCCACATTAACCCCTTCATCAATCTAGCTCTCCACCTCGCATCCAAAGGCATCTCCATAACCTTCGTTCATCTCGAATCTGTTCACCACAGATTATCCCAAACCCACACTAAAACGGATATCTTTTCTGAATCGGGCCTCGACATAAACTACACGACAATCAGTGACGGGTTTCCTTTGGAATTCGATCGAGATGTCCATGTTGGAGAGTATTGGATCTCCCTGTTCCAAGATTTTCCAGCTCTAGTAGATGATTTTGTTGGGAAGATGGTCAGGTCCGACCCGTACCCGGCCCATTTCTTGGTTACGGATACTGTTTACGGGTGGTCCACTGCCATCGCCCACAAGTATGGACTTGTGAATGTTTGTTTGTGGACACAACCGGCCCTTGTATTTTCGGTGGCCCATCATAGGGATCTTCTCATACAAAGGGCTCATATTCCAACCAAAGGTATCAAACCCTGCCCGCAGTTTTTGTTATTATTTGAGATCAAATCAAAGATTTTTATTTAACATCTAGCAATTCGTTTTTTTTTTTTTTTTTAATTTATTGTATATATTGGGATTTTAATTGTAAAATATGAGTACATAAATCATATATACTTGCCAGATGTCAAAGAGTGGAGTTTTAATTAAACATGAATTTGGGAGAATATTGACCCTACAATTTTGGGATTTTTGGCCTTTTTTTTTTTTTTTTGCGAGGAGGGGGAATTTTTTTTAAATGTCACTGTTATCTATATATATATATAAAAGTAGAAGTGAGGAGAGAGAAAAAATTGCATTTATTGGAGCAAGTGAAATGCACTTGCTTTATGGTGCAATAGTCTCTCACTCTCCACTAAAGAGAGTGAATTAATTTTACCAATTTTTTTTCTTTTTTACTTTGCACCGGTAGTTTTAAAAATCTTTAAGTTTTTTATTTTAAATTTATTTTCAATACACTATATATCAAATTAAATTGTCTTATGAAATTTTTTAATTTAACATATATATGTACATATAAAAATAAAAATCATATTTAAAATATTTATTTTTATTACTAAGTGTTTTCTATTGACTTTGACTATATGATTGATCGAATTTAAATAATTTTTATTTAGACTATATAAGTTATTTAAATGTTAAAATAATTTTATGAATTTAGTATACAATTAAATATTATAATACTCACACATATATAATATTCTTATATCTTAATTGATTTATGGATAAATAAATTTAATTTAAACTCTCATTTTTATAATTCATTCATTATATAATTTTGTATTTAAAATTTACGATATTCAATCCGTGCATCGCACGAGAGAAATACTAGTGTATAAAAAAGTCACTGTTACGTGTACAATACATCGTTGTTTAAAAAAATTGTTAGATTGCGACTAGTGGGGAACCAAATTAATAAGAGGTGTATCTGGAGAGAGGAAAATGAAATCATTCGATAATTAACTAATAACTAGCATGAGAAAGTTATTTTAATTTCACATATTTGTTTTGACATATTCAGAAAATGAAAATGTGGAAATAGACTACATTCCTGGTGTTCGATCGATAAGCACGGGTGACTTGATGGCAGCTTAAAGACAATTAGACCACATAATGACCAAAATATTTTTCACAGCAATAGATGAAGCAAAGAAGGCAGATTTTGTTCTACATAACACAGTTGACGAAATAGAATCGGAGACATTATCAGTTCTAAACAATTACCAGCCAAATTATGCAATTGGCCCTCTTAATTTCTCAAGAATTAACGGCACAAATGTAAGCAAAAGTTTACGGGTCGAATCAGATTGCACGACATGGCTAGATTCGAAGCCCCCTGGCTCGGTTCTATACGTCTCTTTCGGGAGCATATCTCGGACTAGTAAGCTGGTGATTGAGGAAATAGGTTACGGTCTTCTTCTGAGTGGAGTGAGCTTTATTTGGGTTGCTCGTGAATCTATGACCGGTTCTTCAGATAATGTTTTGCTGTCTGGATTCGAGGATGAAAGTAAAGATAGAGGGCTGATAATTCCGTGGTGTGATCAAATTAGGGTACTTTCGAATCCAGGAGTTGGAGGGTTCTTGACACACTGTGGATGGAATTCGATAGTCGAGAGCATGTGGTGTGGCGTTCCGATGATTTGCTATCCGTTATCGTACGATCAACCGACTAATAGGAAACTGGTGGTTGATGATTTGAAGGTTGGTGTTAGTCTTTGTGATGGTGCATCTGTGGATAGAAATGAAGTTGGTGAAAAGATTAGGAGTTTTATGAATGAAGATGTGAGGCAAGAGGCAAAAAATGTTAAGGAGATACTTGGTAATGCATTAGAAATTGATGGGTCATCGAAAAGGAGTTTTGATCAATTTGTGAAGGATTTGGAGAAAAAGCTTTGTATTTAGCAATGATGTATTCTCCTTTAGGCCCAACTGTTGAAATAGATGCTTGATGGTTTAATTCACGATCTTTCCGTGAGTTTTTAGGGTGACTGTTGTTGGGTTTCTTAAGCTCAACACGGTGAAAGGGCAGGTTGTTTGGTGCTACGCTGAGAAATGTGTTCTGGACTTCGCGGAAGCCCAGCCCTACCTATCCATGTTTCGGGTACTATTGTTGATGATGTTGAAATGGATTTGGTGGCTTAAGTTAAGGTGTAAAATATATTTTTTTGCTTCTTTTCTTTTAGCTTGGTTAAAGTGTTGATATAAATTCTAAACAAGCGGAGAATTGGAAACCAATTCAGACTTTTGTGAAGATTATATATGTGATCATCGGACGGAAATCACTTTGATTGGCCTTGTAGTGATTGTAGAATTGATTTTCTTTTTCTCTTTTAAATAATCGGTTCTACTTGCAATCACTACTTTAAATATTTAAAATTAATTTTATCGAAGCAAAGTATTATATGAAAATAGTTCGTGATAAAGTTATCATAAAACTATATTAAATATCGAAAATCTCATAAGAAGTATCGATAATCTCACCCGAAGTATCATTAATTTTGGTAGGTGGTATTATATTGTAATTATTGTAAAAAAAAAAAATTGAACCCAAATTAATGATACTTCTGGTGAGATTATCGATATTTTGGTTAAATGTTCAATACTTTAAAATAATTACATGATAAACTTATCATGAACCATTTTCACATGAAACTTAACCTGCTTTTGGATTCTCTAAAATTACCCAATAAATAACTACCCCACTATCAATAAAGTGTTTTTTTTGCAAATACAATATTTCTTAAATCTAATTTAAAATAATTTATTTTCCAAACACTTCCTGTCAAAAAAAAAAATAAAAATTCCAAACACTCAACACTTTTAATTTTACTAAAAAAAATTAATTAATATTCTTTTAAATGAGTAGAATTTCAAAACACATCCATAGTTTTAGTAAATCTAATTTTTGTTAGTATAACAAAGTTTGAAGACGATTTATTACTATGCAATGTGTTAATCGGTTTTGATTCACAAGAAAATTTGTAATCGGGAATCGAAATATGACTATTGCTTAAGAACGAAATTGAAATCAACTGAAAAATGAAGAACACCCGATTTACGTGGTACGGAGAAAATACTCCTACATTCACGGGATCAGAGAAGATTGATCTTTCACTAAGAATAGAGAATTTACAATTCACTCTAGCTCATACTCTCTCTCTGTGTTTTGCACTCAATTAACTGTTTCTCACTCTTGTTAGAGAAAATTAGTTGGTGGTATTACTTTATAATTAATTGGTATTAAAGTTTATTTGAGACTTTAATAGTTGACCAATTAATTTTGGGTGTTGAAATTAATTTCTCGGAAATTAATTGTTACATGAGCGTTCTACTCTCGGAGTAGATGAGAATGGTGCATTCATACTCGCAAAACCGAATTTCGGTGAGTAAGAAATTGAATCGGAAGTCGAAAGGTATAATGCCTAATTTTTGAGAATTAAATGAGTCATTTCATTCATCACACATTGGAATTTTAGAATACTAATATACATGATATTAGTATGAGAATAATGAAGTATAATAAATTATAGTTGATTGCTAGTCAATCAACCCCGCCCGAGCCCGTGGCCTTGGCCTTGGACTTGGTCTTGGTCTAGGTCTTGGTCTTGGTTCTTGGCAATTGGACTTTGGGCCTTGGGCCCAGTGAGTATCTAATTTTTTGGAGAACAAAAATTAGGATATCGGGTCCACAAATTTTGGGTCGATTCGATTTAGGACCCACCCGGTTAGAGAGGTCAACCGGATAGTCAGATACTTCATAAGAGCACATAAATCACGTGTGCTAAATTCGTGGGACGTTACCAAAGTGATTTAAGGAAACGCGTTCTGGGTCAACTTGCCACCAACAAAAACGCGTCCGCATTTAATGCCCAGTGGAGGTTCGCCTATAAATAGCGTCCTCATGCATTTGCCTGACCACGCATTCAGAAATTTCTCTCCTCCCACCTGTCTCTGCATATAGAGTCTTAAGGCCAGTCCAGTTCGAAGCGCTCATCTTGTTCGCCGGAGCTCCAAGACCTGTGGTGCTACACTCTTGGAGACGTTAGTGACGTTTTACCTATGGAGGCAAATTTCCAAGACCGAAGAGCACTACCGAGGAAATATTGTCTTGCGGGAAGAGGGCTTCCTTGACTCGTCACTGCTGCAGTGTTTTCTTTATTCTCTCTTTGTAACAAGTTATTTGAGTTGTAATTTTTCATTTTTGAATTATTATTTCCGCAGTCAAAACCTCTTTTGAACAACAACCGCAAGACAATATTTTCTGTTTTCAAAATGACTGATGGAAATAACAATTCGGAGTCTGCTAACCAGGGAAACACTGTTGTTCCTCCTGGTAACCCCACTCCCCAGGGCACCACTACCCCCCGTTCCCCCTGTAACTGTCCATTTTGGGCAAACTTCTAATCCCTCTGTGGTGAACCCTTTTCCCTTTGACAATTCGAGACCTTTTGTGGTCTAAAGTGAGAGACCCGAAAAGTTTTCGGGTAAAACTTCAAGAGGTGGCAACAACGTATGCTGTTCTTTCTGACCACCTTGAGGTTGGCGATGTTCCTTACTGAGGACCCGCCTGCAGTCGTTGAGAACGATGCACAGAATGAGGAAGTTCGTGCCCGCTGGTGGGAACACGACTTCTATGCTCAGAATTAAATTCTGAGTGGTCTGGCAGATGCTTTGTACAGTGTCTACCAGAAGTGCAAAACGGCCAAGGAAATGTGGAATTCCTTGGAGGCCAAATATGTGGCCGAGGATGCCGGTACTAAGAAGTACTTGGTTGGGAAGTTGTTGAACTTCAAGATGGTGGACTCTAAGTCTGTCATCGAACAAGTTCAAGAATTCCAGTTGATTCTGCATGACATTGCTGCAGAAGGAATGATACTGCCAGACGCTTTCCAAGCCGCTGCAGTAATTGAGAAACTGCCTCCAAGCTGGAAGGAGTTTCAAAGCCACTTGAAGCTGAAAAAGAAGAGTATGACCTTGCAAGAGGTCATAGGCAAACTTCAGATTCACAAGGGTGGGCTGGAAAGGAACAAGGGTCAGGAAGAGGCCAAAGCGAATTTGATGGAATCAAAGAAACGCAAGAGGCCAAATTCCGACAAAGGCAAACAACCAGTTGTAACTCCCCAAATTTATGGGTGATTGTTACAACTGTGGAAAGCCAAACCTCATTGCAAGATTCTGCAAGGCCCCGAAGAAAGATGACAAAGGTAAGGGCAAGCAGTCCAATGCGAACGTGGTTGAAGGAGATTTCACTGAAGAGGACCTTGCTGCGGTGACCACTGAAGTGAACCTCGTGGGCAACCCAAAGGAGTGGTTCATTGATACAGGGGCTACCTGTCATGTCTGTTCTGACAGGAATGCTTTCTCGACCTATGAGCCAACCAATGGGAGAAAGCTGCACATGGGGAATCAAGCCACGTCTGAGGTGGCTGGGGTTGGCAACGTTGTTCTGAAGCTGACCAGTGAGAAGAATATCACACTGAGAGATGTCCTGCATGTCCCAGACATTCGCAAGAACCTCATCTCCGGCTCTGTACTAGTGAAGAATAATTTCAAACTTGTATTTGAGTCTAATAGGGTTGTTCTTAGCAAGTTCCCAGTGTATCTAGGTCGTGGATATGTCCACGATGGTCTGTTTAAGATGAGTGTCATTGTTGTACACCCCAAGGAGAAATCTGTTATGAATAAAGAAACTTCTACTTCTTCTTATATCGCTGAGTTTTCAGATTTATGGCACTGCAGATTGGGACATGTAAATGCGAAATTTGTGTAGAAGCTAAGATGACAAAGTTGCCTTTCCCTTCGGTTGAAAGGAACTCAGAACCTCTAGAATTAATTCACACTGATGTGTGTGACTTAAAATTCGTACAAACTAAAGGTGGGAAGAAGTACTTCATCACTTTCATAGATGATAGTACGAGGTTTTGCCATGTTTACCTTTTGCACAGTAAGGATGAAGCGTTAGACGCTTTTAAACTGTACAAAAGTGAAGTGGAAAACTAGTTGAATAGACGAATCAAAATGGTTCGTAGTGATAGAGGAGGAGAGTATGTAGCACCGTTTGATTAGATATGCTCCGAATTTGGAATCATACATCAAACTACTGCTCCTTACTCACCTCAATCTAATGGTGTTGCGGAACGAAAGAACCGAACACTCAAAGAGATGATGAATGCTATGCTTATTAGCTCCGGTTTACCGCAATACTTGTGGGGAAAAGCCATTCTGTCGGCCAACCACATTTTGAACAAAATTCCACATAAGAGTAAAGATTCGACTCCTTATGAATTGTGGAAGGGGCGGAAACCATCGTATAAATACCTCAAAGTATGGGGGTGTTTAGCAAAGGTTGAAGTGTCTCTACCTAAACAAGTTAAAATCGGCCCTAAAACGGTTGATTGCATATTTGTTGGGTATGCACTGAATAGTAGTGCCTATCGGTTTCTGATTCACAAATCAGAAGTTCCCGATATGACAGAAGGCACTTACATAGAATCGAGAAACGCTGTGTTTTTCGAAAATATCTTTCCTTGCAAGACCAAGGAAGATGAAGTATCAACCAAAAGACCTCGAAATTAGGAGGTTGATGAGGATGCTGGTCCGTCCACTCAAGATAGTGGCGAGTTATGGCGCAGCAAGAGAGCTAAGATAGTTAAAACCTTTGATCCCGATTTCATCACTTACGTGTTGGAAGAGGAACCGAGGACTATCAAAGATGCTCTATCTAGGCCAGACGCTCCGCTCTGGCAAGAGACGATTAACAGTGAAATCGACTCTATCATGCAAAACCACACGTGGGAGTTGGTTGATCTCCCACAAGGTTGCAAGCCCTTAGGATGAAAATGGATCCTTAAAAGAAAGTATAAAGCGGATGGGTCGGTTGAAAAATACAAAGCCCGCTTAGTGGCCAAAGGGTTCAAACAAATCGAAGGGTACAATTTCTTTAATACCTATTCACCTGTAACGAGGATTACTTCCATTAGGGTGCTAATCGCCATTGCTGCTTTGTACAATCTCAAAATTCACCAAATGGATGTTAAAACTGCGTTTCTCAATGGTGAAATGGATATAGATATATATATGGATCAACCAGAGGGGTTTGTAGCACCTGGAAATGAGAAAAAGGTGTGCAAACTAGTGAGGTCGTTGTATGGACTTAAGCAAGCTCCAAAACAATGACATTTGAAATTTGATAGCACCATGTTATCAAATGGCTTTCATATTAATGAGTGTGACAAATGTGTGTACGTGAAAAGTACACCAAAAGGATTTGTCATTTTGTTTCTATACATTGATGACATGCTCATTATGAGTAATGATCATGATTTACTCATTAGTACAAAACGCATGTTGAGTCGAAACTTCGACATGAAAGATTTGGGTGTTGCTGACGTGATTCTAGGAATCAAGATCAGCAGGACATCAAATGGCATATCTTTAACACAATCTCACTATGTAGAGAAAGTGCTAAAGAAGTTCAATGCATTTGATGATCCACCTGCAGAGTCCCCATTGGACATGAGTGCGCATTTGAGCAAAAACAGAGGTAGTCCTATAGCTCAACAAGAATATGCTAGAGTTATCGGTAGCATAATGTACATTTCGAATTGTACGCATCCCGATATAGCATGTGCGGTGAATAAACTTAGTAGATTCACAAGCAATCCAATCAATGAGCATTGGAATGCACTCAGGTGAGTCTTGAGGTACTTAAAGTATACTCTCGATTTTGGGCTACAGTACACTAGGTATCCTGCTGTACTTGAAGGGTACTGTGATGCTAATTGGATCTCAAACACTAAAGAGTTATTCTCCACTAGTGGATTTGTATTCACTATAGGAGGAGCGGCTGTGTCCTGGAGATCGACTAAGCAAACATGCATAGCCCGATCCACCATGGAATCAGAATTCATAGCGTTGGATATACCTGGTGAAGAAGCAGAGTGGCTTCGAAATTTCCTCGAGGATATTCCATGTTGGGATAAACCCGTACCTACTATAATGGTACATTGCGACTGTCAAGCCGCAATTGGTAGGGCTTTAAGTGACATGTATAACGGAAAGTCTAGATACATTCATCGTAGACATAATTTCGTGAGACAATTGATCTCAAGTGGTGTGATGTCAATAGACTATGTGAGGTCTAAGGACAATCTTGCGGATTCGTTAACTAAGAGTATAAATCGAGATCAATTGTCTAAACTGTCAGAAGGAATGGGTCTAAAATCCACAAAATAAACTGAAGCAGTGGTAACCTAACCAAGTTGACTGGAGATCCCAAGATCTTGGTTCAACGGGAAAACTAAGCTGTGGAAGTTAGAGAATGCACTTGGTAACCCGACCATTCCTTATAGGACAGTACACCAAGTGAGAACCCGTGTGTGGTACAGGCTAAGTCTATACGACTTTTAATGAATCCTAAGTCCATGTGGGGGACGGAGTATTACGGGATACTCAAGAGGAGTTCACCTATGTAAGTGTGAGGTGAGAGGCCGCCTCAAATATCAGTGGATATTAAACACTTATGAATCCAAAGGGTGTCCATGGCCGAAACGGACAAAAACGTGAGAACAAGAAATGAGCGTAGAGATATTATTGTGTCAGTACTACTGTCTAAGTACACACCAAGGCAGAATGGTTCAAGGCAATGTGTCCACCAGGCTGCCGGTGTACTCGGTAATGCTTGACTATGGAAGGTTCAAAGCCACAAACTACCTATCCAAATGCAATAATATTTTGTGTTTGAACTAGACTGTGAGTCTACATGTCTATAGGTTCAATTTCCACTCATGTGGGGGATTGTTAGAAAAAATTAGTTGGTGGTATATTTTATAATTAATTGGTATTAAAGTTTATTTGAGACTTTAATAGTTGACCAATTAATTTTGGGTGTTGAAATTAATTTCTCGGAAATTAATTGTTACATGAGCGTTCTACTCTCGGAGTAGATGAGAATGGTGTATTCATACTCGCAAAACCGAATTTCGGTGAGTGAGAAATTGAATCGGAAGTCGAAAGGTATAACGCCTAATTTTTGGGAATTAAATGAGTCATTTAGTTCATCCCACATTGAAATTTCAGAATACTAATATACATGATATTAGTATGAGAATAATGAAGTATAATAAATTATAATTAATTGCTAGTCAATCAACCGCGCCCGAGCCCGTGGCCTTGACCTTGGTCTTGGTCTTGGTCTTGGTCTTGGTTCTTGGCAATTGGACTTTGGGTGGACTTTGGGCCTTGGGCCCAGTGGGTATCTAACTTTTTGGAGAACAAAAATTAGGATATCGGGTCCACAGATTTTTGGTCGATTCGGTTCAGGACCCACCCGGTTAGAGAGGTCAACCGGATAGTCAGATACTTCATAAGAGCAAATAAATCACGTGAGCTAAATTCGTGGGACGTTACCAGCGTGATTTAAGGAAACGCGTTCTGGGTCAACTTGCCACCAACGAAAATGCGTCCGCATTTAATGCCCACACGGTTTTTCCTTCTGCATTGAGTGGAGGTTCACCTATAAATAGCGTCCTCATGCATTTGCCTAGCCACGCATTCAGAAATTTATCTCCTCCCTTCTGTCTCTTCATATAGAGTCTTAAGGCCAGTCCAGTTCGAAGCGCTCATCCTATTCGCCGGAGCTCCAAGACCTGTGGTGCTACACTCTTGGAGACGTTAGTGACGTTTTACCTTTGGGGGCAAATTTCCAAGACCGATGAGCACTACCGGGGAAATATTGTCTTGCGGGAAGAGGGCTTCCTCGACTCATCACTGCTGCAGTGTTTTCTTTATTCTCTCTTTGTAACAAGTTATTTGAGTTGTAATTTTTCATTTTTGAATTATTATTTCCGCAGTCAAAACCTCTTTTGAACAACAACTCTTACTATTGATGAATCACTCATCTCTCAGTTGAGAAGTACCTTTTATATAGTTACAAAGATTGAATTGAACCCTATATTCGATTTGTAACGAATTCTCATACGTTAGGTAGTTATCCAGCTGACCAACAACTTCAATAACCGCTTCAGTTGATTCAGTTAGAACCGCTATCGCGTTAGCTTCAATTTGGTGTAACTCGCGAATAATGAACTTCGGATCAGATGACTTGACCTCCTCTGGCTCTGGTCATACTCATCTGGCTCTGGTCTCTACCACCAGACTCATCTGGTCAGTCTCCTCTGCCAGACTCCTCTGATCAGACTCCTCTGGTAACTCTCACCTGCCAGACCCCTCTGGTCAACCTCATTTGGTCCAACTCCTCTGGTACTCCAAATTGACTAACTTCCAAGGCTAACACATTAACAAAATAGCTTTCTATTGAAACTCACGCACAACAGATTAGATACTTCACATATGACACTTCACACCATGAATTAATAAAATTGATGATAAGAAATGTATAATAGGGTGGTTCAATGGATTATATCATACAAAAATTTTGGCATACAATAAATTTATGAATAGTATTGTTATATAGTAGTGTTCCATATCGAGATTTTGGATTGATATATCATTTTATACCAAAATTCATATTTCAAATTGATATGTTTTTTGAAATGGTGTAAAAGAATTTTACTGTAATACCGAGTGATTTTTTTTTCTCTTTCTGGTACCTAGCTAGGTATATACTGAGTATCTTGGATTTACTTACCGTCCCCTGGACTGGACCCCTTTAGTGAATGCCGTATCATAACTCTTAATACACCAAAAATGTTCGAATTTTCGATACTGTCAAGGTATACTGAAAGTTTAGGATTATCCCCCTACCTAGTAGAGATGGATGAAATACAAGGAGAGGACATAAGCAATTGTGAAACATTCTTACCTTCAATAGTAGTAATAGAAAAGTAATTTAGTTTGTATGTATAGATTAAGTTTGTCTCTTCTGAATTGCAATGCACGTCGCGTTCCCTAGTCGTAGAAATTACAACCAATTATGTGAAGGAACGAAGGTAGTAAAAGCAAAGTTGAATTTGGCAAAGTTATATGTATTATGTATATCATGACCTGCAACTTGTTTTATTTAATCATTACTATAAAATGACTGGCGTCCCAGCGGTAATAGCCAAGACTTGCAAACCGGTGGCTCAGGTTAGATTTCTTATTGGGGCGATTTTTTTTAATGATTAATGCTGAATTCCCATGCTACAGCCCACCAGCCCAAATTCAAACACCATTTTTTTCCTTTTCAATATTTTGAGAAAAAAAAATATTATGTTACTTACTCGATTTTTTATTATTTTGAAAATGTAATAAATAAATTTTAAATTCGGTTATTTGAATAACTCCGAACTAATTTAAAAAAAAAAAAAAAAAAAAAAAAAAAAAAAAAAAAAAACTCCGAACTGAATCAACAGTGCGATGCTGGTATGTTTGATTTCGATTAGATTTTTCAAAAAAAAAAAAAAAAAGGATTCTTGGAATTTTATGGTTCAATTCGGTTCAATAACCGAGCCCCCACATCAAGACATCAATTCTAGATTTGTTACTTTTCCATTAGTCTATATATGTACCAATCATTCGTCCATTCCGTTTCTGTCCTTTTCTACCCACGCCCATAGTCTCCTTCCTTCCAAGTCCACCCTTAGCTCACAAAATTTGACTATACAAACGTCCCACTAATTATGCCACACTATACTCACTAACTAGCTACATGTATAAAATGCAGTTTAGGTAATAAATCTGGCATTCTCTTATAAAAAAGAAAAAAGAAAAAAGAAAAAAATGGATGGAAAGAAGGGGCATGGTATCATGATCTCTGTTCCAGCTCAGGGTCATATCAACCCCTTTGTGAACCTAGCTCTCAACCTTGCTTCCAAAGGCATTACCATCACCTTTGTTCATCTTGAAATTGTCCATCACAATATCATATCCCAATCTCATGAAGTCGATATCTTTTCCGAAGCTCGAGAATCAGGACTCGACATACGTTACACAACAATTGGCGACGGTCTTCCCCTCGACTACGATCGAAATAAAGTTTCGGATTATTGGAATTACCTGTTCCATAATTTCCAAGCTCATGTTGATAAATTTGTTGGGGATTTGATGATACAATCACCGGACCTGCTCCCCAATATGCTGGTCACTGACACTATTTATGCTTGGTCTGCAACCATCGCAAAGAAATTCAACCTCGTTTATGTTTCGTTCTGGACCCAACCCGCATTGGTATTTTCGCTACTATACCACTTGGATCTAATTAAACAAAATGCTCATTTTCTATGTAAAGGTATGCATTCAAATTTATTCTAACTTAATACTCTCTCCGTCTAGATTGTATATTGTCTTCCAGCCAACTCAAATGTTTCTTTTCCCAACTTTGTTATTTTCCACAAATTTAATGATGGTTTATTTTTAAGTAGGATAACTGCCAATAAATGATTCAATAAAAGATATATAACTCATTTTATACAAATAATCATTATTATTAATTTAATTTCTTAATTTGTGTGAAAAATAAAAAAAATAACAGTTAAATTGAAATGGAGGGAGTAGTTTGTGTTTTTGGAAAAATTATTTGAATAGATAGATAAAATATTAATCCCGAGAGTAGAAAGCATTAGAATTTTTTTTTTTTTTTTTAAATAGAATATATGCAGTTGAATAATGTTACTGAGGATCAGCTTAAGACATCAACAATTATCTTTAGTGAATGAAAAAATAAAGAAGAGATTTTGTAAGCAGCCTGCGAACATGCACGTGCAGTTAATATATATGACGATGTAATTGATTTAATTTAATCCAAATATTTAATGATTCTTTTAATTATAATTTTGTATGGCTATCAGATGATCAAAACCTGGAAGTGGACTACGTTCCTGGAGTTCAATCTATTAGTGCAAAGGACTTGATGCAGTCGCTTACAGATCCTGATGACAAATCAACAATTACTCTGTTCACATCATTTGAACAAGTAGAAAAGGCAGATTTCATCCTACATAACACAGTTGACGAGCTAGAATCCGACACATTATTCGCTCTAAACAAATACCAGCCAACATATGCAATTGGCCCTGTTAATTTTTTCAATATTAATAGCACCGTAAGCAAGAGCATGAAGGCCGAATCGGACTGCGCCAGTTGGCTCGATTCCAAGCCACCTGACTCGGTCCTATATGTGTCGTTCGGCAGCGTGGTTCAGACTAGTAGGCACGTGATTAAAGAAGTGGCCCACGGTCTTCTTCTTAGTGGAGTCAACTTTATGTGGGTGGTTCGAGCTGGTGTCACTAAAGATTCAGCCGATTCTGACGTTTTACCGTCTGGGTTCATGGATAAAGTGCGAGATAGAGGGTTGGTGGTTCCGTGGTGCGATCAAATTACGGTGCTCTCGAGTCGAGGAGTTGGAGGGTTCCTGACGCACTGCGGGTGGAACTCGACAATCGAGAGCATGTGGTGTGGTGTCCCTATGATTTGTTATCCAATATCGTTTGACCAACCTACTAATAGGAAATTAGTGGTTGATGATTGGAAGATTGGGATCAATCTTTGTGATGGGACAATCACAATGGATAGAAATGAAGTTGCCGAAAAGATTAGGAGTTTTATGGGTGGGGGTGCTGCTTCAAGAAGGATGAGGCAAGAGGCGGAAAATGTTAAGCAGACACTTCGTAATGCATTAGACATTGATGGATCTTCCAAAATTAATTTTGATCAATTTATCAAGGATTTGGAGAAAAAACTCTGAATTTACCAATTAATTATAATGTGTGATTTCATGATTTGGAGAAAAAACTCTGAATTTACCAATTAATTAAAATGTATTCCTGAAATCACTTGTAATAATTTTTGTATCACTCTGTGTTCCAACTTCCAACAGGTATAATTTTTATGTATTACTCACTCTTAGTAATCCATTATATGTTCTACTCCTTGGATCATTAACACATCTAGGTATAATATGTACATTACATTGTTCATGTGTCATGTATCTATAATTGCAGTTTGATTTTTCTGTATTATTTTTGGTATTTCATTATATTTTCTTTTTAAGGAGGTGTTTGGTTGAGAGGTTTTAGAGATAAGAAATAGGAAAAGAATGATAGTTGGTGTTTGATTGAAAGTTTTAGAAGGGAGGAATGAAATTGAAATGAAAATTGGGTGTTTGATATAAAGAAATTGAATCAAAATTAGAGGTTTGATTCCTTACTTCGTGACCAATTTGGGAGGAATGAAATGCATTTCACACAAGAATCAAACACATACTCATTTCCATTCCCATTCCCATCAACAAATCAAGCATATTCTAAGGGGCCGTTTGGTTTGAGGGATTGCCTGAAATTGTCTTTATAATCCCAGGTAATCTTTTGTTTTGTTTAAGGGATTGCATAGGACCATGATCCTGGATAGACTAGAACGATTATCTCGTGTACAATTCGATCTAGAACCAAATTTTCTGGTTCTAATCTATCCGTTTTCCTGTAGTCGTTCTAATCCAATTCTATCTCGTAAACCATATGATCCCGAGATTACTAACATATATCGGTATGATATTGTTAATATAGTATTTTTTTTACCGACCACGTCTCATGCATCTTAGACCATAGATATAAAAAAATATTTTAGGTGTTATCATTCATTCCCTATCACTAGTGCAACAAAAAATAATGGTCATCATGGATTGGACTGCCGGTCTACTCTGCTTTCAATTGTAATATATAAGTATTTTTGGGACTAAAATTCAAATAAAGTGCGTCGTACGCGTAGGCGTATCACGGTGAATTTCAAATCGACCTTGTCTCAATATATTGCAATTCTTTTTTTTTTTTTTTCTGAAAGACAATAAATAAGAATTTGAGGTCGATCTCTTTAACACATTTGTCCAAAATTCGTGTTCTTAAGGTTTTATTTTTCATTTTTTTATTTTTATTAAAATGAAAACTTGGGGTACTTACATGGGGCTGCACTTTTCTTATTCTAAATTATATCCAATTGTGTAAAATAAGAGTACATCATGAAGAGCTAAAACTTACGATAAAGCAATTCGTTGTACTATACTATGATATATATGCTATATTGAGATAAATATCTTTGTAATGTCGGTTAAGTTTTACACCCTTTTGTATTTTGAATTTGAAAAATAGGCTAATTTTTAGTTTACCTATTTTTTTTTTAATATAATTACGGATGACAATTTCACCTTTTCTAGGTTGGAAAATCAACTCGATATTTCCCTCGAATAGAGAAAAATATTTGAAAAATTAATTTTTATAGACCTGAATGTATAAATGAATAGTTGGGTATCATAGTAGAGTGAGATTACAATACAAATATTTGATCTCTATTTAATGCATATGAGGATGGAGATGTAAAAGTGCCACCAATGGTACTGAGTAATTGATGCATAATTATTACTATCTCCGTTCTTGAAAAAATAGTTATACTTTTTTGTACGTGATTTAATGCAATATGTTGGAGACTATTACTGAATTTTTTGAGATCCGTTTTTAAATAAAATGATCATTTATGAAAAATATGTGAAACGAACTTTTCAATAACGATCATTTTATTAAAAAACGAACCTAAACAAAACCGTAATACTCTTCGATATATTGTATTAAACCACGAGCAAGAAAACAAGACTATTTTTCAGGGACGGAGAGAATATTATTCAGTAAAAATATTTAATATTATTTAATAAAAATAATTAATATTATTTAATTAATTTAATTGGTACTCCCCCCTTCCTGTTTTGTCTTTCCTTTTACTTTTCTTGACTTTTAATGTGAAACTTGATTTGTAATATTTAAATTAATAAAATAGTACTATGATGATGACATATTATTCAATTTAATTGCACGAGCCAAAATGAAGATAATTTTCTATGTAATTAATAGTGGAATGAGATGTAAATTGGAAGTGTTGAAGATGTGTCAATAATAGAATAAGAAAACAAATCTGGAAAAGAGGGAGTATTATTAAAAAAAAGAACACTAGTTATAAATTTGCTATGTAAAATAAATTTTCGATAGAGATTGAAATGTGAATAAAAATAATAAAGGAGGATGACGAGTATTTATCCACGACCTACTTAGTTCTAGTGTGCACTTTATGAGTACATGATATACGCTTGAATTTAAAAAAAAAAAAATACCCTAAACAAAAATCAACAATACTCTAAGAGTAATCAATAATACCACAAGAAATAATCAGTAATACCCTAATTGTAAAAATATATATAGTTCGATATGTTTGTGTGTATATATAAAAAATCAAAATTAAAATTAAACTTTAAATCCAAGTACATGCTATGCACTTGAGTGCATACTAGAATTTGTATTAGATAAAGTGCATACTAGAATTTGTATTAGATAAAATGCATACTAGAATTTGTATTAATTTTATCCTTATTGACAAAGAAAATATCTATTCGCCAGATGCAAAAATAGATTACAAACAATAAATAAATTATAAAGAATTTATGAAAACGGATGACTTATATTCCATCCGTCACCTAATAGATTAATTTTATATGTGGGAGATTTTTTTTTTTTTAAAGAAGAATCACGTAATTAATTTTTTAGCCAATAAACAAATGTTATTTTGAAATAAAATGAATATTATCAAGATATTTTATTTTTATTTTAAAAGTATAAAAAATAATGTGAGACGTTTCAAAAATAAAATTGTGAAATTTATTCGGAAAAAAAAAAGGAGGAGGAGAGTAAGATTTAAGTGGCATATTATATTCAATTGAGTTAACTAAAAATAGAGATGTTTTTTTTCCTTTTTCTTTTGACCACAGAATTAATCTTTTTAAAAGTCAAAGGAAGACTTCAAATTTGATAGAAATCTGGTTGAAGTAGCCCCGGTTGTGTCTACGACTACGACTACGACTACGACTACGTCTACGTTTGAATTCGATAGAAATGCGGTTGAAGCAGCTCCTGGGTTTGTCTATCATTTTAGCCCACAAAGTTTGACTCATCTCAACGTGGCATTGGAATAATGCCACATGCACAAACTAGCTGCATATATAAAAAGCAGTCAAGATATATACCAATTTGAAAAAAAAAATGGGTGAAAAGAAAGGGCATGCTATTATGATCTCAGTTCCATATCAAGGCCATATCAACCCCTTTGTGAGCCTAGCTCTGAAACTTGCCTCTAAAGGCATAACCATCACTTTTGTGCATCTTGAATCCGTTGATCGCAAGCTATCCCAGGCTCACCAAACTAAAGTCGACATATTTTCGGAGGCTCGAAAATCGGGTCTCGACATACGTTACACTACTATTGCGGATGGTCTTCCTCCCGACTACGATCGAGATCTCAACGCTTTGGATCACTGGATACACTTGTTCCATAATTTCCAAGCTCACGTTGATGAATTTGTTGGGAATTTGATGATCCAATCATCGGACATTCCCAATATGTTGGTCACGGATACTATTTACTCCTGGTCTGCAATCATCGCTAAGAAATTCAACCTCGTAAATGTTTCCTTTTGGACCGAGCCCGCATTGGTATTTTCGTTACTCTACCACTTGGATCTAATCAAACAAAATGCTCATTTTCTATGCAAAGGTACGTAATTAATTTCATACACTTTTAACTTTTAAATCATTTAAACTGATGAAGATTCTAGTTTCTTTTTTATTAATTACTCATATGGAAAAATCAAGAGCATCAATGGCGTTTGAAAACAAACTATAATAACTTTTTGTATCAAAATTTCATAAAATAGAGTATACAAGTGCACGCTGAAAATCAGCGGCACATAATCATCGCTATTAAAAGAAAGAAGGAAGTGGTTTTCTCTGTTTCAGACTTTTCTGTGGCTTATAAACACCCCTAAGTAATTGATTTGATTTCAATTAAAATATTTACTTATCAGATAACCAAAAGGGGGAAATAAACTATGTTCCTGGAGTCCAATCTATGAGTGCAAAGGACTTGATGCAGTCGCTTACAGATCCTGATGACAAATCAAGCATTACTCTGTTCTCATCATTTGAGCAAGTTAAAAACGCAGATTTCATCCTACATAACACAGTTGACGAGCTAGAATCCGACACATTATTCGCTCTAAACAAATACCACCCAACATACGCAATTGGCCCTGTTAATTTTTCAAAACTTAATAGCACCGTAAGCAAGAGTATGAAGGCCGAATCGGAGTGCGCCAGGTGGCTCGATTCCAAGCCACCAGGGTCGGTCCTATACGTCTCGTTCGGCAGTGTGGTTCAGACTAGTAGGCACGTGATCGAAGAAGTGGCCCACGGTCTTCTTCTTAGTGGAGTCAATTTTATGTGGGTGGTTCGGGCCGGTGTCACTGCGGACTCTGCCGATTCTGACGTTTTACCGCCTGGGTTCGAGGATGAGGTCAAAGGTAGAGGGTTGGTAGTTCCGTGGTGCGATCAAATTACGGTGCTCTCGAGCGGAGCAGTTGGAGGGTTCCTGACGCACTGCGGGTGGAACTCGGTAATTGAGAGCATGTGGTGTGGTGTTCCGATGATTTCTTATCCGATATCGTATGATCAGCCAACCAATAGGAAGTTAGTGGTTGATGATTGGAAGGTTGGGATTAGTCTTTGTAATGGAACGTCAATGGATAGAAATGAAGTTGCTGAAAAGATTAGAAGCTTTATGAGTGGGGATGCTGCTTCAATAAGGATGAGGCAAGTCGCGGAAAATGTTAAGAACACAGTTCGAAATGCATTAGAAATTCAAGGATCTTCCAACACAAATTTTGACCGATTTATAATGGATTTGGAGAAAAGGCTTTGTTCGCAGTAGTTCTTGAAAAAATACCACCTAGTTTGAAAACTTTTTCAATCCACGCCTGAAATTATAGATGTGACATTTTTTTAAATATATTTTTAAGTTGCAAATGTAGAAATTAGTGCGTATTTTTGTTGTATTTTTTTTTACATGTATTTTTTGTTGTATTCTTTTGAAAATAAAATTTGGCACGTTTTTCCAGCAGTATAATATGCAAGCGACATAGGGATAAGACATATCCTCTATATCATACCATTGGAATATGATTATTTGTTGATAAAATTTATTTTCTTTTTCTTTTTTGTAGAGATGACGTTGTATAAGATGAATACAAAATTTTATTTTCTGGTCAGTTGATTGATATGGTTAATTAATTTAGGATGAATTTGCGTTGCCCCGTATGTTGTACAAGGTGTTTGATACAAATTTTTCGACCGTAATAATAATGATTTATTTATTTATTTATGTCCCCGTAATAAAAATAAGTGGTATACTCTAATTTTTTAATAAAAATGGACAACCAATATTTGTTGAATACAAAATTAGGAAGTGATTAAAAAAATGTTTGTAGAAGGTAAAAAAGTAATCAAAATGGACTAATGATTACGAATCTACGAGGGGATTATTAACTATAATTGTTATATTAATTTTTATTCACATTTTTATTATCATTGAAGAGTTGTTAATCAAGTTCTCTCTCAATACATATTATTCTTTAATAATATTGGTCAAATAATGTTTCATCTCAGCGCGATTGCACTTATTTTTTAAAGGAATTATTACTAATAGGTTCAGCATTACTAGTTTTATTAAGCTATAGTTCTAAATCTTTTTAAATTAACAATTTGGTTCAAAAAGAGGGACCCACTAGTCAAACCCCCCACCTTTTACTCTCTCGGCTCAAACCCCCCCACCCCCCCCCCCCCACCCCACCCAACACACTTTATTCTCTCTCCCTTTCACTTTCCCATAAACCCACGCCCCTTCCCTCCCCTCCCCTGTTCTCTCTCTAACCTTGCAGCATCCCTATGGAGAGGCACAGCAGCGCCATCGCCACCACCATGGCCAACCAGCGCCGCCACCACCACCACGGCCAACCAGCGCCGCCGCCACGACTAGTCGCTGCCCACGCGCCCCACTCACTAAATTACTCTTGGGCTCTCTCTGTCTCTCTCACACTTAGATTCACGCCCCACAGCCACCAATACCGCGATCTCCACCCACTCACCGCCATCGCCCACTGCCGTCCATCCTCGCTGCGCTCAGTCCATAGGTGAAGCCCTCACCGCCATCGTCTTCCGATCGGTCCAGATCTATCGCAGATCTCTTTGATCTAAGTAACAGGTACCGACACTTACAAATCTCGAGATATCTTCGATCTGATTCTTATCAGGTGGGATGTATTTTTACCCCGCCTCCGACGTTCTTGATTTGAGATGGAAAGAGTTAGATACATCTATTTTTGTTCAAGATGTGTGTGTATGTATGTGTGCGAGTGTGCGTGTATTTTGTGTATTTTTTTTTATTATGTGTACATAATGTGAATTGGTTCAAAATTATGTGCAGATTGTATGAATAATTTGTGTGGTGCTAGTGTGTGTGAATTTGTCTGGTGAATGTGTGTGTTTGTGAATTTGTGGCGTGTGTGTGCATGAGTATTTGACAAGATCTTCATACATATCACAAGAAAGATCAATGATGCTGCAGAAGAGATGATGATCTGAAGATAGAAGACCCTGTGCACTTTTTTTAATTTTTTGCATTTAGGCATAAATATGTAATTTTGGTTATAAATCTGTCAATTTTAAAGTTAAATATGTCATTTAGAAGATTTAAATATATGTAATTCAATTACTTTTTTTGAATTTTGATAGGTGCAATTTTTTTACTTTTATGCACAGTATTATGAATCTGTATTTATTATCGAGAAACCTATTTACATTGGGGAATCTGTAATTTTATTCAATAAAAATGTATTTACATAGTTGAATCTGTATTTATTATTGAAAATTCATTCAATAAAAATAGTTGAAAGAGTTAAAACAAATTGGACATAATTTATAAATACAGTTTATAAAGTAAGAGTTAAATATGTACTTTAATTTATAAAATTTTCATTTAAAATTTGTAAATTTAGAAGTTTTAATATATTAAATTCAATAAAATTTTGAATTATGGTGTATGTGCATTTTAAAATAAAATTTGCACACGTCTAGATGGGACGTAATAAAGCAAACAGTCCGTGAGGATAGCTGAAAAGCAACATAAGGTGGACAAAAAGGGGATTATAGGCTGTCAGTTTAAAAAAATATAGGTTTTGAACCAATTTGTATTTTTGAAATAAAATAGAACTAAAGGCTAATATTGGCTCCCCTTTTGAACCTATATGTAAGGCTCCCTTTTTTAAAAACCCAAAAAATTCACTATATTTTTATAATTTGATTTAATATTTCAATAAATTAGCACACAAAGCTACAATTTTTCGTCAAGGAGTGCTTAAAGAATAATAATAGGAAAAATTACAAATCCCCCTACATTTTAAACGCTATTTACAAATCCCCCTATCAAATTCCCTACATAACAAATATGTACACTTTATCACAAAAACCTACAATTAATGTCAGTGACGGGACCCACCCACCCCACCCACCGCCCCTCTCTCTCAATAATATCCGTGCCCTCCCCTCCCCCTTACTCATTTCATCAAATATCACTCAACCCCCTCCCCTTCCTCTCTCCCTCTCTCTCTTCTTTTCGACAAGAAAGTGGCGGCCACCACCACCACCGTGAGTGGACCATGAGGGTTATATAATGAAGCCACCACCAACGACGATGGTGGATGAATTAGCGGCGATGAAGACCCTTAGATCTAGGGTTTCACGACGGTGGAGATGGTGAAATCGCTGGAATCGCCGCCGCCACAATGAGTTTTGATGTTTAGGCGCGCCACCACTACTATGGGGCATCAGATCGCCGTCGCTGCGAAAGGGCCGCCCGCGACCGAGGAGAAGAGACACTCGCGCCTCCTCCTGCCACCACCGCGACCTCTGTTTGCGAAAGGGCCAACCGCTACCGAGAAGAAGAGACGGTTGCACCTCCTCCTCCTGCCGCCGCTTCTGTTTGCAAAAGGGGCTTGCGGATCTGCAATCTAGGGTTCACTTTGAAATGCCAGCGGCGATGTTCTGCTTCTTCGGCCACTACCATGAAAATTCAAAGTTTGGCCTGTAAGGTTCTGTGTTTTTTTTTTGTTCATCCCTAACTTCTCTCAGATTATGGTGAATTTTTGGAATGTGTAATTTTGTTAATTATGTTGGATGTAATTTTGTTAATATATGAAACAAGATTCACTATCGCTGGAATTTGAATGTTGGATGTAATTTTGTTGGTTTTGAAGGGTATATAAAGATTCTGGAATATTGTGGAATTTGTGAGGTTTTTTTATGTAATTATGGTGAAGATTGGACACATTCAAGAGAGACTGGAAATATTAAGGATGGTGGAGACATTCAAGATGCTCTATTTTTGTTTATGCAATTTTTTTCCCTTTTATGCAAATTTTTATTTTTGCATATGAATATATTTTCTCTCCTATGTAATGAATATCTGTGTAAATCTCATTAAATAATAAATGAGTTGTTTTATGCAAAATACTAATGTGCTTCAAAATATCAATGTGCTTATGCAAACTATCTATTTCCTCTAATATGCAAACATGTTTCTTGTTATGCAAAAGTTTAAGAAGAATAGCTTGGATGATAATCCGAAAATAAATACACAAATTTTTGGGCGGAAAAATAACCAGGGACCATAAAAAAAAAAAAAAAAAAGGTTGGGACCTTAAACATGAGGTTCTGGCCTAAAATAAAAAATCGGTTGAGTGAAATAAAATTTAAAATTAGGCGAGAGAAATAAAATTTAAAATTAAAAGAGGTACATAAAGTGGTGGTATAAAGTGATGGGTCCCACTTTTGTAGAAGTTTGTTACATGGGGAAATTTGTAGTGGTTTTTGCAATTCGAGGTGCAAAAGTGTGGGTGTATGTATTTGCCCCATAATAATAATAATAAATAAAAAACTGTCATAGGGGAAAAATGGGTGGCTAACTTGTCGCGTACAGTTATTGACGCAAATTTGTTTTTAATTCTTTCTTTTTTTTTTTTTGGGGGGGGGGGGGGGGGGGTGTAGATATGGCTTTATTATCAGTTTAGTTATTTTATTTTTATTTTTTGTAGCAGTAAAATTATTCTTGATTGTATATTTAATATTTATTTTTTACTTAATTTCCATGTATTAATATTATGAAAATATTAGAATTTGAAAAAATATAACACTTGTAGGATCAAGCGCTTGCCACTAGACTAAAAGCCCGGACTTGTAGTGAGGTGCTACTTTATTTCCTTTAACCCTATCTAGCAGCAGCGCCACGGATCGAATAGCCTCCGCCGGACTTGGCGCACCGGGCCTTTATCGCACCCGACGTGGCTGGGAGATGCTGGACTCCGCGCCCAACAACACTTTATTTATTTTGTTAAATATATTTTATTTAAATACAAATACAAAATATGTCTAGTTATGAATAATTATACTGATAAAATAGAAGAAAAAGATAGAATTGAAAATATTTTAAAAGAATAGTTTTATTGATTCAAAATTTGAATTTAATAATTGGAGATTCGAAGATAACTTTATTGTTTGACTTAATTTTTGGTGATAAATTGATGATAAACGACGAGATGCTCCAAGCGCATGTAAGTTATATGTCAATTTTTTTATACGAAAACAAAAGTCAATTACATGGATCAAAGCATACAATTAGCATTCAATTTCAAGGATCTATCCACAAGGTTAAGTCTTCAGATAAAATCAAAACTGCTCCAAACCAATCGTGAGGAAATGGAGAGTTATCCCAAGAGTCGAATGGACTTGAAACTTTAAAGCTCTTTTGATGGATAAGAACACCCCACACTAAGGTTTTTTTTCACCATTTTAATCTACATCACTGTTGGTGATCGGATCTAATGTGGATTAGTGACTGTTTTTATCCGGTTTTGGGACCACCAAATAAGATCGTGTGATTGATTACTACCGTTTATAGTAAATACGGAGGATCGGTTTATAAAATTGTAAATACATGTATTGAATTCGTATTTATTTCGTATGTGTGCGTTTGAAGATGTTTGAGTGTGTGTAGGGGAGAAATTTGTGTATTTGAACTTATTTTTATTAATAGAGAGTAACTTATTTATACTAACCACCAAGTAGGTGGTGTACATGACCTTTAGACTTACAAGTTTTCATGCTTGACATGTGTCATTTGACTACATTTGACCTTATCTAAGCTGAATCTTAGTTACAAAGTCTTGTTTTTGGTCTTATCACGTCTTTAAAGTTGTTCCTCTTCGATTATAAGGCAGTTCTTCATATTGATCCTTATTCATTAGTTGTTTGCTTGATGGACTGATAGTCCAAGAGTTGCTCGCCCATCAGTTCATTAATTTGCCTTTGGATCTCTATATTTGGAGTTGTTCGCATAATACCTGTTCGTCAGCTGTGAGCGGGTGGGTGGCAAACACTCCTCTGAATAGCTTATGCACCTCCCTTAATTACACCTGTTCGTCATCCATGCCTTAGTAATAATTTGAGTATGTCTAGAGTTCAACACCTGTTCGTCGAAATGCTGGTCGTCAAGTTTGTTGTCAGTCATCGGATACATCATATTTTCTGGTTCATACACCACTTTTTGATTACTCTTGCTAATTATCTATAGGTGATTTGCTTTGCTTCTTAACCTCCATTTAGGCTTTAAAACTTATTCGCATAATCATACTTCCTATGATAGTTGTTCGCCTATCAACAATTGCCCTCTAGCCTGGCCTCATGTTGATTTTGAGCGAACTACCTTCTGTTGAACAACTGGGGTCAGGGTATTAACTTATTGAGCTGTCATGATGAACATCTATACCCAAGCGAGCAGCTTGAATGCGATGTTTCCCCTCCCGAGATTTGGGGATCCTTTCAAGGATGGCGTGGGCGGCATGATTAGGCGCCGCCCACGCGCGGTCAAGTTCGAGGCCACGTACCCCTATATTTGCCAATAGGCTCTCCAATTTTCAATTTTATTCAAAAAAATGACCCCGTTTTCTCGCATTTTAGCCCCATAATTATTAAATAATTATGGGTTTTACCCCGTTTTTTCCATACATATAAAAGCGGGAATTGGATAAATAATTTCCCACTTTCACATTCCAGATTTTAAAAATTCCGGCCACCTCCATAACTTCCGGCGACTCTTGAGATTTTCCGGCATCTTTTCACATTTTGTGTGTTTAATCTTCAAGAGGTATTACACTTAAATAATTTCTCCCTTTGCACTCTTTGTATTTTTCTTCTTCTCTCACTCCGTGAATCAAGAACCACCACCACCATCGTCCCGCGGAAGCGCCGCCGCCGTCGCCTTCCTTCATAACTTACCTCACCTCCGTTTTATCTCAAAATTCCCCAAAAATTGTCCATTTTTCTTGTTCCGCTCAATGTTCTCTCAATCTAGTAATGAAAATCCCCCAGAAACTGTTGAGAAATATCTCCTAGAGATCACTCCTTTCGAAGGGCATCCTCCTTTCGAAGTTTCTTCCGTTTCTGATCCAAACGCTAACTCCGTAGTAAGATCTGTGGAGGATATTAGAGCTCGCCCTTTCGGTGAGGATATCATGGAGGCTGCGAACAAAGAGACGGATGAGAGGTAGTCTTCAAGCTCAGAATCTGAAGAAGAGTTAGATCCCGAATTTGACGAGATAACCTGGGAGTTCCTCGAAGGGATTGGATTACCAAACCCTAATTTGATGAAGAATGAGATTCTCGTTGGTGTTGTTCGCCCATTCGAATGGCGAGCATATGCCGAACAACACGCAAACAACTGTCTCCCTCCCAGAAGGTTAAAGTATAAATCCCCAAGGACGGACTTCTAGGAGAGCAGGATCAAGAGTATTGTTCGTCGTGACAAGCTTGGCCTGTATGATATTTATATGTGGGCGCCCAAGAAAAAAGAACGAGTTGATCGCCCTCTCCCTGATCGTCGGGCTTAGACTACCCCTTCCACCAGTTGTTGGTCGCTTCATCAGGAGAGTCACCAGAAAACCTTCCAGAGGACTCCACCAGAAGACTTAACCAGATGAGACTGACTAGAGGCAGAGAACCTTTCCCAGACCAGACGAGTCCGGACCAGACGAGTTTGGTGAAACAAAAGTTGCTTAGAATCATCTTCTGATTCTCCTGAGTAATCTGTTTCTTAACCAACTCTGGACCAGAAGACATTGAGGTTGCCTGGTGTCTGGTCCTGCCTTCTCTGGAGAGAATCAGAGTTAGGTATTGGAAGCATTTGACTGTTGGTGATTTAAATCAAGTCAACAAGATCAGATTGGAAAGTTTTGAAGTCAATCAATCCAAGGATCTCACCAACCCAATCAATCAATTAGGGAATTGATTGATTGGAAGCTTCTTTAAATAGAGATCTGATTAGATTAGCTCTCCAACGGCTAAACCCTAACCACCTCTATAAATACAAGAGTACAGACTCAAAGAAAGGCTCTAAATTCTCACGCGCAAGAAGTCATATTCCAAGCCTTTGTTCTATCACTCTTAGCACTCTTATTGTTCTTATTTTACATATATACTCTTAAAGGAGTAGTTGGATCTCAACCTGTTCATCTCTAAGAAAAGGTTGAAGGCTGTAGACTTTAGATCTAAGTTAGATCTAAAGGGTTTGTAAGAAGGAACTGGTACTTCACAATTCCAGTACGCAAGTTGGTTGTTGGTTGGTTAGTGAGACCCCTTTGATAAAAGGGAGAGTGGACGTAGGATATTGAAATCCGAACCACTATAAATCTGGTCCACTTACTGCTTTCTTCAATTATGTCTTAATTTGTTTATAGTGCTCTTATAAAAGATCTTGTTAAAAGACATAATCTTTAAAGCTTCCGCAATTAATCTATCTAGTGGGACCAACAAGTGGTATCAGAGCAGTGTGTCCAAAGACCACTGCTTTGTAAAGCTTTTTGGTGGTCACCGGGCAGATCCATTGCTCTTTATTGTGCTTGGATTAATTTATTGTTAATTTTTTTTTTAATTTTAGTAAAAATGTCTTCAAAATCTTCATATAAGAGCCGCAAGTTACCAGAATTCTCCTTTGAGGATTACAGCCACTGGAGCTTTATGACGAGTAATCATCTTGGAGCTATCTACCACCGCATGTTAGATGTGGTAGAAAGTGGCCCCATTAAATTTTATTGGACTCCTATTGATGATGGCAGGTCTGAGTCTAGGGCAGAAACGAGTGAATTTGTAGAGGAGAGAACTGGTGCTCGTGTCGCTAGACAGAAGATATTAAAGAAGAAAGACGAGCTTGACAATGATGAGAGGAAACTCTACAACTTGGACCGGGTAGCAAGGACTGAAATCATCAACACACTCACAAAGGAAGTGATTGAAAAGGCCAGAACATGTGCCACTGCCAAGGAGATGTGGGACAAACTTGCACTACTCTGTGAGGGAACAGAGAAGATCAAGGACAACAAACTCCAAGTTGTTCAACACTCGTTTGACACCTTCAAGATGAAACCAGACGAGACAATTGACCATCTGGATATGCGCCTTACAAATCTCCTTAACAAGGCTAGTGCCTTAGGTAAGACCTATTCAGAGAAAGAAATAAATAGCAAAATTTTGCGTTCACTAACCAGCAGGTGGAGAATCAAAGTGACTTTGATTAAAGACAACAAGGATCTCAACACTCTGGACCATCATCTTCTGTTGTCTGATCTCAAAGCTTACAAGTATGATCTTCAAGAGGAGGATCAAACAAAATAGGTTTCTTCTTCTGGCCAGAAAGGAGTTGCATTTTCCTCAACTATCAAGACAGGTGATAAGCCAAAGGAGTCTACTGCAGATGACATGAGTCTCAAGGAGCAGGTAGCATTTCTAACCCGTAAACTTGATAAGATGAGTTCTAAATATGGCAGGTATAAAAAGCATTGGAAGGAATCTACTAGAGATAGGAAGACTTCTTTCAAAGCTGCAGATAAAGAAAGGATATCTGGAGACTCCAGGGAAACCAGATTCAGAACTCCAGAGAGGAGGAAAGAAAGCAGCTCTGGGAGATCAGATTACTAGAGGAGGGATGGCAGTTCTAGCAGATCTGACTACCAGAGAAGAGAGAGTAGTCTAGCCAAAACAAAATACAACCAGAGGAGGAGAGATCCAAGTCCCAGTCCCAGAGGAGATAACACCTGTTATACATGCAACAAGCCTGGTCACTACAGTTATGATTGTCCTCAATTGACTCCTAGAGAAGGAGAAGAGAAAAGACTCAAGAGAGCTAGGAGATATGCAGACAAGAGAGCACTACTGGCAGAAGCAGAGGAGAAGGATACTAGTTCCAGTTCTTCTTCTTCTTCTTCTGATTTCAGATCTGATGACGATGTATGTCTTATGGCAGACATCACTGAGGTAAATGAACCTACCTTATGCTTATCAAATTCCAAATATACTGAATTCTCTTATTCATCTGGTGCTTCCAGAGATTCTGATATGCAGCAAATGCTATCAGATCTCCAAAATTGTGTTCAACTTTGCCAAAAGCTTGAAAAAGAAAATGGTAGGCTAAGAGCTAAAGTTCAGTCTCTATCTAATGAGCAAAAATCTGCCAGAGAACTCATGAAAGATCATTCTAAAGAAGTCTCTGAACTTCAAGAAAAGGTCACAGAAAGAGATTCTCTGGTAGACTGTTGGAGTTATACGTGAAAGTATGCTTTTACTTTGTATAACTCGTGTATCAAACACTCGTTTTATGAGAATAATTCTTTTATCGCATTTGCTTTAGTTATGATTGAATGTTGAGTTTCTATTGCAAACCGTTCAATATATAGTACGTGTTACATGGTAGTTAATGTGGTGATACCCGATCACGGAAGACGACATTAACAGTTTACTTGTAACTAAACGTACATTTTCACGACCTAGGTGGAATTGAACAAACCGCCGTGAAAGGTCGATGTGTAAGGCTCAGATTGGTCTGTCTTGACTAAGAGATTGCACTAGCACATTTAGTATGTGTTGAAGAGGTCCTACAGCGAGGATAAATTCTTCTGTTCTGAAAGGTGAAGAATTAGACCTCAGTGGTTGTTGATTTCTTAATCTCCGTCACTTAAATAGGACCGTGTGTGCTTAATAGTTACTGCTTTGATTCATGTTGGGTGAGAATCATTGTGACTTAGAACTTTGTGTCTTGGGCAGTAATATTAATCATATGACGGTTGCTAAGATTTAATACGGAGAAACGCGTGCGAGTACGGCTCATGTGATTAGTCCCCTTGGTGGGCTCAGAAGTTTTATTGTACCAAATCTTGCAAGTGAAGAATTAGTTTCTTCGGTACGAATAATAATGTTGAGCTGTCTTTACTCCAAGGTGAAATATATTAATTAATTTAGAGCTATTCAGAAGCTTAATTAATTAATGGACTTGATAATCTTAAACGCGGGAAATAATAACCGGGAGCCCATATTATCGTAATATGGATTAAGATGGATAGTGCAATATTAATTTATTAGTGGTAATAATTAATATTAATGGGCTGAATTATATTGGGGCTCAATATTGAAATTCAGAAGTCCATTAGGAGGTCCAATCTTAATTCTCCTTAAGGCCCCTCAAGTAGCCCAATTAAGTAGCCCAATAATGATAAGGTGATTAAAATAAAAGAAAATAATATGCTGATTTTTCTCTTTAATTTTCGAAAATTACATGATAAGGAGGAAAAAGATTTTGTTGATTTTCTTGGAAAGATATTATGCAAGATATGTATTCTAGGAATACAAGAATATCTCATATATTCAAGAAGATCCAAATCTTGGATTTTCTCTATGGAATTTTCGAAAACATCATATTTATTTAAGGGTGTGAGATTTTTTGTGGAATATTTTATTATGGAGAAAAGAATATATGGGATATATTCAAGATTTCTTAGAGTCTAAGAAAAGATTTTTTCCAAGCCCATATCCACAAGAAAAAAAATCGGCCACTACCCTTTATAAATAGGAGATGATTATTTCATCTCCAAGTACATAATTCCATGTGTTGGAAAAATCAAGAAGCATAGATATTTTTCTTTTTCCTTAGTTTATTAAATTGCTTGAAAGCGTCTCCCACCGGCGATCAAGTGAGGTGAAAAGGGAAATACTTGAGAAGGCTTTGGGTTGATAGAGCGAGATTACAATTGTCCCGTATATCCAAAGGCCATTACGACGAGAGGTACGTTAATCGCATATTTACTTGTTTAATTCCGCCTAGTTAAATATGTGAAATTAATTTAACATGCATGATGATAATTAGTTGTTGGAATTATTATTTGAATTAATTAGGATTAATTCATGCTAGTAATAATTGTATTTAAATTTGTATTTAAAATTCATCCCGAATAGATTCCGGACACCCCTATTTTCCCAACAACTGGTATCAGAGCCACGATTTCGGGCTCTGAATTTTAAATTGGAATTTAAATTGTTGAACATTAAATTGAAATTGGATAGTAGAATTGTTAGATCTTTTTTGCAGGTATCCAATTGTCATGGTTTTTAATGTTGTTAATTTCATGCGTGTGAATTAATTTGGTTTTTTTAATTCGATTCGTTCGAATCGTTTTTCTCGTGAGAAAATCCACGAGTAGATTAGTTGTTTTTATTTTGATTCGATCATTGTAATAGACTAGTCTAGATCTAGTATTTATTTATTTTGTAAAAATAAATTGTAACCGGATCGTGACGAAGAACGAAGAATTAAAAACGGCGTACCCGGACGACGCATACAAGCGTGGAGCGTGTATGGAGGTAAAATCATGCAAGGGGTGAAGAAAACGAGGACGAACGGCGAAAAAACGGCGCACGGGGGTGCACGGCGCACGCCGTGCGCAACGGGCGGACGGCGCCGCGCGCACGGCGCGCGCGCGCCTCGGCAGGGAGCTGCAGCGCCTCGGGGCGCCCCGGGCAGCGCCTCGGCGCGCTTCTGTGCAGCGCCTCGGGGCTGCGCTTCAGCGCGCCTCGGGCATTTTTCCAGCGCTTCTCGGGCCGGGAAGCGCGCGGGCCCACTTTGTGGGCCGACGCGCGCTGTATCTCAGGCCGTGGAATTTTTTCGGTTCGTGTTTTTTTTTCGTATGATTTTAAACGTCGTCCTGAACCCCAAACGATGCTGTTTTTGAAGAAGTGTTGTTGTTCGAGTGGGAGCACGTCGAAACGAACGGCGGAAAGCAACAAGGACGTTTTTTTCGCATCAAGACGTGAAGAAATTAAACCGTGACAATTGGATTCGAGTGCTCCAATGTGTTTAATTTTGTTTTGATGGATGTTTTATTTCGTGCACTTATTATTATTTGTTAATATGTGTTTGCATGAATTTGATTGTCCAAGAAAAACCTTACTTTCGAAAATTACTAAGTATGTTTTTATAATCGCAATTTTATTCCGGATATTAAAATTGGATTATTTTGGCCTCCATAATTTATTTATTTGTGAAGTTCTTTTGGAATACATTTCCCCCTCGGATCGGCCAAAAGAACGGATTTCACATGAATAAATTCCGAAAGGATGATTGTGGATTATTACTAGTGGCGGTATTGACCCTCACCACGAGTGGCTTGCTCAAAGCGAAATAATAATCCTGTATTTAATTATGGTTATTACTTAGGCATAGGAAATTGATATTAACTTACTCCCCTCGGAGTCCCTGTCAATTTCTATGTGGTCAAAGTGGGAGCCAACTATTAATTTTGAATTAAGGATTTGTAACTTTTAAGTTTGTGATCCGCTTGAATGTATTTAAATGTATAGACCACCCCTCGTGGCACATTTAAATTGTTTCGAGATGTTGGCTGATGCATGATTATATTATTTTAAGGTTTCAATATAATTGATGTGATCGAATTATGTGATAATTTCATATTTTTCTAGATATTGATATGAATGTATGTTTTATTCTCATTTCATCATGTCGCAACCTTTTAATCCACTGTTTAATATACTTAAAGTTAATAAACCTTTTGGAGAAAATTATATCGATTGGAAATGTTTTTTTTAAATTTGTCCTTACTGCACGAAAACACAATTGGGTTATTTATGTTAATATACCCGGCAAGCCTAATGATAAGTCAAGCAATGGGAAGAGGCAGTTTATGATCGGAAGCGTGACAATGAATGAAGTGCATCATCTTGACATATCTGTCTGAGGATTTGAGGCGCGTTCATGAAGACATTGTATCCGCTGTTGAAATCATGGAACACCTTGAAGAGATATTTTCACATCAGAATCCCATGACTAATCAGTTCACCAAACATGACTCGGTCAAGTTGGAAATGGTGGAAGGAACGCCCGTGAGGGAGCACGTTCTCGAGATAATGGCATACCTTAACAAGTTGGAAGTACTTGGTGCGGATTTTGATTGATTTCATATACCATTCCCTACCGAGAAGCTTTGAGTAGTTTTATCTGAACTGTCAGATGAATGAACGGACAAGTCGTTTGCCCGAGCTCTTGCAAGCTTTAGTTTCGGTGGAGGTGATAATGGAGCACCAGTCTAGTGCTATGGTGGCTAATGGTTCGTCTACCTCTTTTGGTCCCAAGGGAGGGAAAAAGAGGAAGAGAACCAAAGGCCGGATCCAAGCAAATCCAATTGTTGCGAAAGGCAAATGCAAAGGCAAGCATCGAAGGGGAAGTGTTTTAGTTGCGGTGAGAGAGGACAATGGAGGTCTGCCTGTTCCAAGCCTAAGAGGCTAGGAAAGTTAGGTAATTCACACACCTTAGTCGTCGAAACTTGTGAAGTGGCGTATGCTGTCTATTCGTGGATAGTGGATACGAGAGCTACTGATCACATTTGTTTCATGGGTTTAAGCTAACCCGACGACTTAACGGAAGTGAGATCCCCATCACATCGGGCAATGCTACGAGAGTGGCAGCTGAAGCAGTGGGAGAAGTGCGCCTATCTTGTGAAGATAGAGTTATGGTCTTGAGAGACGTTCCTCATGTTCCTAGTTTAGAAAGAACTCAACCTTCAGTTTCTAAACTGTTTTGAATAGATACTCAGTTTCTTTTAATAAGGATGTTATTATTGCCTGAAACGATGAGTTTATCTGTTCCGGAACTTCAATGGATGATCTTTATACCATTATTTGGGCACACCACTTACAAAATTGAATCTAATAACACATCGATTATTTCGAGTAATAAAAGAAAGCGTTCTTCGGAGATGAACGAAACACTTCTATGGCATCTTAAACTAGGTCATATTAATCTAAAGTGGATAGAGAGATTGGTGAAAGACGGATCCTTGGAATCATTCCAAGTCGAACCGTTTCCAACTTGTGAATCATGTTTAGAGGGTAAAATGACCGAGAGGGCATTTGGAGCCAAGGGGAATAGAACCACGGAAGTGTTAGAACTTATTCATACCGATATGTGTGGTTCAATGACGATCATAGCAAGAAGGGGTATGAGTAAATTGTCTTTTTTAATGATTACTCGAGATATGGATACATCTACCTTATGATGCATAGGGAAAGAAGTATCAAGTCTCTACGATTTGTTCGTGGAGGCGAATACCTTAGCAATGAATTCTTGAACTACCTATCGGAAGAAGGGATTGTATCCCTGTTGACCACATCGGGAACCCCTCAATAGAACGGTGTGGCGGAACGAAGGAGCCAGACTCTTTTAGAAATAGTCAGATCCATGATGAGTTATTCGGATTTACCCAAGTCGTTTTGGGGTAACGCCTTGGAAACAATGACTTATATTCTAAACTTGGTGCCATCCAAATCGGTTCATAAAACCCCAATGGAATTGTGGACCGGGGCGCAAGCCCAGTCTAAGACACTTGCAGATTTGGGGTTGTCCGGCATACGTGCTAGACAAGGAAGCCGGTAAATTCGATCCATGTTCGGAATTAAGGTTGTTTATAGGATATCCCATGGGAACGAAAGGGTGTATGTTCTATAGTCTCAAGGATTGAAAGACCGTGATTAGTTCGCACTTTAAATTCTTGGAGGAAGACTATATGAACAAAAGAAAGCCCAGAAGTGAGATTACCTTAGACGAGTTAAGAGGGCAAACTCCTATACCAAGTATACAAGATGATATACCACACGTCATACCTTCACAACCGGAACCCCGTCGTAGTGGGAGGATTGCAAGGCAACCCGAGAGATTCATGGGAATTGGAGAATCTTTGGATTTGATTCCCGGCAATGAATCAGACCCATGAACGTACGACGAGGCAATCCAAGACAAAGACGCGGAAGTGTGGCAAACCGCAATGGAAACCGAGGTGGGTTCGATGGATTATAATCAAGTGTGGGAGTTGGTTGATCCACCTAATGGGGTAGAGCCCATTGGATGCAAGTGGGTGTACAAGAGGAAAAGAGGACCGGACGGAAGGGTAGAAACCTTCAAAGCAAGGCTTGTGGCCTGTAGCCTGTAGCTATGCTTAAGTCCATCCGTATTCTCTTGTCGATCGCTGCGCACTTAGATTACGAGATCTGGCAAATGGATGTCAAGACAGCTTTCCTTAACGGAAGTCTTGATGGGATCTATATGCAACAACCCAAAGGTTTCGTTGAAAAAGGCCAAGAGCACCTCGTATGCAAGCTTAAGAGATCCATTTTATGGACTTAAGCAAGCGTCGCGTACTTGGAACCAGTGTTTTGATCAAGTTATTAAGTCTTATGGGTTTGTGATCAAAACAAGTTCGAAAGTTGTGTGTATAAAAGGTGGGACGGAACTGCGGTGGTATTCTTAGTATTATACGTAGATGATATTCTGCTCATTGGAAACAATGTAAAGGTATTGTCAGACGTAAGGGTATGGCTGTCAAATCAGTTTGATATGAAGGACTTAGGGAAAGCCGGTCACATCCTTGGGATCAAGTTCACTCGAGATCCAAGAGGAGGATGTTGGGTTTATCGCAAGTTTCATACAAAGCCACTGTTTTGAAGCATTTCAGCATGCAAGATTCCAAGAAAGGTTTTGTACCTTTTAGGCACGGAATCCATCTATCTAAAGAAATATGCCCTAAGACGCAAGTGGAGATAGATGACATGAAAGACGTTCTGTACGTTTCGGACGTAGGAAGTCTTATGTATGCAATGTTGTGTACGAGACCGGATATCTGCTTTGCCGTGGGCATGATGGCAAGATATCAAAGTAACCCCGGGAAAGCACATTAGATTGCAATTAAATGCGTTCTTTAGTTTCTGAAAAGAACTTAGTATGGAATGCTGATTTAACAATCAGACAATCTAATTCCCATGGGATACACGGACTCAAATTTCCAATCAGACATAGACTCCAAAATACCTACCTCGGGTAGTGTGTTTTGCATGGGAGAAGGAGCCATGACATGGAGAAGCGATTTGCAGAAATGCATCGCAGATTCGACCATGGAAACCGAATAAGTAGTTGCTTGTGAAGTAGCGAAAGAAGCGGTTTAGCTCAAGTACTTCTTAGTGGACTTGGACGTTGTTCCGAATTTGCCCGACAAGATAACTGTCTTTTGTGACAATGCCGGAGCAGTTGCAAATTCAAGGGAACCGAGAGCCCACAAGGCCAGCAAACACATTGAAAGAAAACACCATCTTATACGAGAAATCGTTAAGAGAGGAGATAAAGAGGTGGCAAAGATATGCGTCGGGGACAACCTAGTAAATCCATTCACAAAGGGTCTGCCTCTGAATACATTCGAGAGACATGTGGATGGAATGGGAGTCAAGACTATTGCCAATCTGCTTTAAGTATAAGTGGGAGGAATTATTAGGTTAGTGTAGGTTGACATGAGATGTCACGTAGAGCTACTACACTAAGACATGCGTGATGTATACTAAAAACAGACTTTAAGTATAAGTGGGAGATTGTTGGAGTTATACGTGAAAGTATGCTTTTACTTTGTATAACTCGTGTATCAAACACTCGTTTTATGATAATAATTCTTTTATCGCATTTGCTTTAGTTATGATTGAATGTTGAATTTCTATTGCAAACCGTTCAATATATAGTACGTGTTACATGGTAGTTAATGTGGTGATACCCGATCACGGAAGACGACATTAACAGTTTACTTGTAACTAAACATACATTTTCACGACCTAGGTGGAATTGAACAAACCGCCGTGAAAGGTCGATGTGTAAGGCTCAGATTGGTCTGTCTTGACTAAGAGATTGCACTAGCACATTTATTATGTGTTGAAGAGGTCCTACAGCGAGGATAAATTCTTCTGTTCTGAAAGGTGAAGAATTAGACCTCAGTGGTTGTTGATTTCTTAATCTCCGTCACTTAAATAGGACCGTGTGTGCTTAATAGTTACTGCTTTGATTCATGTTGGGTGAGAATCATTGTGACTTCGAACTTTGTGTCTTGGGCAGTAATATTAATCATATGACGGTTGCTAAGATTTAATACGGAGAAACGCGTGCGAGTACGGCTCGTGTGATTAGTCCCCTTGGTGGGCTCAGAAGTTTTATTGTACCAAATCTTGCAAGTGAAGAATTAGTTTCTTCGGTACGAATAATAATGTTGAGCTGTCTTTACTCCAAGGTGAAATATATTAATTAATTTAGAGCTATTCAGAAGCTTAATTAATTAATGGACTTGATAATCTTAAACGCGGGAAATAATAACCGGGAGCCCATATTATCGTAATATGGATTAAGATGGATAGTGCAATATTAATTTATTAGTGGTAATAATTAATATTAATGAGCTGAATTATATTGGGGCTCAATATTGAAATTCAGAAGTCCATTAGGAGGTCCAATCTTAATTCTCCTTAAGGCCCCTCAAGTAGCCCAATTAAGTAGCCCAATAATGATAAGGTGATTAAAATAAAAGAAAATAATATGCTGATTTTTCTCTTTAATTTTCGAAAATTACATGATAAGGAGGAAAAAGATTTTGTTGATTTTCTTGGAAAGATATTATGCAAGATATGTATTCTAGGAATACAAGAGTATCTCATATATTCAAGAAGATCCAAATCTTGGATTTTCTCTATGGAATTTTCGAAAACATCATATTTATTTAAGGGTGTGAGATTTTTGTGGAATATTTTATTATGAAGAAAAAAATATATGGGATATATTCAAGATTTCTTAGAGTCTAAGAAAATATTTTTTCCAAGCCCATATCCACAAGAAAAAAAATCGGCCACTACCCTTTATAAATAGGAGATGATTATTTCATCTCCAAGTTCATAATTCCATGTGTTGGAAAAATCAAGAAGCATAGATATTTTTCTTTTTCCTTAGTTTATTAAATTGCTTGAAAGCGTCTCCTACCGGCGATCAAGTGAGGTGAAAAGGGAAATACTTGAGAAGGCTTTGGGTTGATAGAGCGAGATTACAATTGTCCCGTATATCCAAAGGCCATTACTACGAGAGGTACGTTAATCGCATATTTACTTGTTTAATTCCGCCTAGTTAAATATGTGAAATTAATTTAACATGCATGATGATAATTAGTTGTTGGAATTATTATTTGAATTAATTAGGATTAATTCATGCTAGTAATAATTGTATTTAAATTTGTATTTAAAATTCATCCCGAATAGATTCCGGGCACCCCTATTTTCCCAACATAGACCAGCTCATGAAAGAGAAGAACTCTCAGGCAGAAGAGTTCAATGAGCTCAAGGCCAAATACCAATATCTTATCAAGGGGAAGCAAGTTGAACAACCTATCATGGAAGTACCTAAGACCAGAGAAGCTCCAACTGTTGTATCCATGATACAAGGATCTTCTCAAAGAGTACATGATAAAAGTGGTTCAGGATATTCTGGAATTACAACCAGATCTACTAACTTTTTATGCAATAAAGACAAGATGTCTGAAAGATCTGGTGAAGTGGTAGAAATCTGGGATGAAAAGGATCCTAATGGAAAAGATTACAGAGTAGTTAAAAATCCTAATTGGAATAAAGACTGCTCTACTGACCATATAGATGATGTTCCTAATGAGTTTACTGATCTAGAAGAGGAAATCTTGGAGCATAAACACCAGATAGGAGAACTCATGAGGATTGATAGTTCTGTTCAGATGCCTAACCAGATTAGGAGACCTCAGAGGAAACCTAAGAAAATTAGGGGACCTCAAAAGGGAAACTCTAAAAGAAAACCTAATCAGAATAAGAGATATCAAAGGAGATATACTGAACCAGAGAACCTCAATCAGATTCAGGGATCTCAAAGGGGGTATGCTCAAAGAAGATTCCAGAACAGGAATACTCAGAAGGAATTTAATCATCAGAATAGATCCAATTTTCAGAACCAGAGGAGGTCTTCCAGACCCATCTACAGAAAACCAATTGATCTGGGTAGTTATGACACCAGAGATGGTTCTTCTAGGATGTACCCTTACAACCTGACCTTTAAGACTATGTCTTTAAGACAGGCCATTCCAAAGGCCAGATTTGAGAAAAGATACACCAGACCTGTTTATAGGAAAGGTGTTCTGATAAGACCAGTAGCTCAATATGTCATTGTTAGAGGACATGTGCTGGTAGATAGATTTGGAAGGAAGATAAGATCTCCTCATCCAGCAAGGGATGATCTTTATCTTTGGATTCCTACAAAACCTGCAACTAATCAATCGGGACCCAGCTCTAGTGGGGGACCTAATTGATTTCTCTGCAGGAGGATAAGAGCCATTGGAGAAGATAGTGGATGTTCCAAGCACATGATATTCCAGAAAGATCATCTCCAGGATTTCAAGCCATTGAATGGGCCAAGAGTTATGTTTGGTGATAACAACTATGGAGTCACAAGAGGTGTTGGAAAGTTGACCTTTAATGGCGTATCTGTAGATGAAGTCTATTATGTTGAAGGACTCAAGCATAATCTGCTTTCAGTATCCCAATTTTGTGATAGGGGATACACAGTGAAGTTTTCTAGTGATTCATGCACTGCCTTTTCTTCTGATTATAATGATGTTTTTCTTATAGGCTTTAGGAAGGGTAACATTTATCTTGCAGATTTTAGCAGTTGCCCAAGAAATGCTTGCCTAGTTGCTAAAGGATCTGCAGAAGACAGCTGGTTATGGCACAAGAGATTGAGCCACCTTAACTTCAAAACACTGAATAAGATTGCCAGAAAAGGTCTTATTTGAGGTCTTCCTAATGAAGTGTTTAAGAAAATTCAGGTTTGTGGTTCATGCCAGAAGGGTAAACAACCCAAGACCTCCTTTAAGGATGTCCAGAGCACAACCACAACCAGAGTACTTCAACTACTTCACATGGACCTGTTTGGACCTGTTTCTCCTCTTAGCTTCAATGGAAGGAAGTACACCTTGGTGATAGTAGATGACTTTTCAAGATACACTTGGGTAGTGTTCTTGTTTAAGAAAAATGAAACTATCACTAAGCTGCCAAAATTCTTCAAGCAAATTCAGAATGAGCAGAACCAGAGCATAGTCAGGATCAGAAGTGACAAAGGGATAGAGTATTGCAAGGAACATGGAATCTTTCATGAGACATCTGCTGCCAGAACACCCCAACAAAATGGAGTAGCAGAAAGGAGGAATAGAACCCTAAAGGAAGCTGCAAGGACTCTTCTAGCAGAATACAACACACCACAGAGGTTTTGGGCAGAAGCTATCAACACAGCCTGTTACACTCAGAACAGATGCCTAATTGCCCAGAGACATAATAAGACTCCATATGAGGTATGGAAAGGTAAAACCCCATCTGTTTCATATTTTCATATTTTTGGATGTAAGTGTTTCATCCATGACAATGGGAAATCCAAATTGAAAACTTTTGATGCTAAAGTAGCAGATGGAATATTCTTAGGATATTCCAACACTAGTAAAGCATTTAAAGTTTTTAATAAGAATTCACTTTGAATTGAGGAAACACCCCATGTTGTTTTTGATGAATCTGATTTTGAGTGCAAGGTGGACTTAAAGTCTTCTGAAGAGACACAGAATCAGACTACTCCCAGAGTAATTAAGGTTAATCCACCTATTCTTGATTCAGATTCAAATTCAGATTCAGATGATGACCCATCTTCTGGTTCTCTGAAGAAGAAGTCTTCACAAGGAGCAGAACCAGAAGAGGTTGGAACTTCTATAGGGGGAAGCTCTCCTGCAGTTGGTGATAATCACCAAGGTACTGCAGCAGATGGTCAACCAGGCAAGGCCACGGGAAGGAGGACCCTGGTTGATCACCCCAATGACCTGATAATTTGAGATCCAACTAAGGGTGTCCAGACTAGGAGAACTCTTAACTTAGCTGCCTTATTCAGTTGCTATGTGTCCTTGATTGAGCCCAAGAACATCAAGGAGGCACTGAAAGATTCAAATTGGATTGTTGCTATGCAAGAGGAGTTGAATCAATTCACCAGACAGGATGTTTGGGAGCTGGTAGACAGACCAAGACATCAAAAGGTGATAGGCACTAAGTGGGTTTTCGAGATAAGAAAGATGAGAATGATGTCATTACTAGGAACAAGGCAAGGCTAGTGGCTCAGGGCTATTCTCAGTCTGAAGGAATAGACTATGATGAGACATTTGCTCATGTTGCCAGACTAGAAGCCATTAGATTGTTCTTAGCATATGCTGCTCACATGAAGTTCAAAGTATACCAGATGGATGTGAAATCTGCCTTTCTTAATGGGATTCTCATTAAGGAGGTTTTGAACAAGGTGACAAAGTGTTTAAGCTTAAGAAAGCTATTTATGTGCTGAAGCAGGCACCCAGAGCATGGTATGACACTCTATCTCAGTTTCTTCTGGATAATGGTTTTACTAAGGGTAAGATTGATAGGACCTTGTTTAGGAAAGAAGAAGGAAAGGATATCCTTCTGGTCCAAATATATGTTGATGACATTATATTTGGATCCCCTAACAAGAAGCTGTGTGAGAAGTTTGGCGAACTCATGCAGAGCCAGTTTGAAATGTCTATGATGGGTGAGATGAATTATTTCTTAGGTTTGCAGTTAAAGCAATTAGAGAAGGGAATCTTCATCAATCAGGCGAAGTACATCAAAAACATATTGGAGAAATTTGGAGTAGGATCTAGCAAAGCAGTCAAGATCCCTATGATGACAAATTTCAACATGGATCCAGATGAGTCTGGAGAGAGTGTGGACCAGACTCAGTACAGAGCACTTATTGGTTCTCTTCTGTACTTGACTGCAAGCAGACCAGATATAACCTTTGCAGTTGGTGTGTGTGCCAGATTTCAAGCTAATCCTAAGAAAAGTCATCTGGAAGCAGCTAGGAAGATATTGAACTATCTTAAAGGGACAGTGAATTTGGGGTTATGGTATCCTGCAGATGACAACATAGAGTTAAGTGGTTATTCGGATTCAGATTATGGTGGGTGCAGAATAGATAGGAAGTCTACAAGTGGAACATGCCAATTTTTAGGGAATAAGTTGGTATCTTGGTTTTTTAAGAAGCAGACTTCAGTTGCTACATCAACAACATAAGTAGAGTACATGGCTGCAGGCAGCTGTTGCTCACAACTACTCTGGATTAGTCAACAGCTAAGGGACTACCAGATTAGAGCTAAGGATATTCCAATCTTTTGTGATAGTAATAGTGCAATAGCAATCATCCAGAATCCAGTTCTTCATACCAGATGCAAACATGTTGATATAAGGCATCACTTTATCAGAGACCATGTTGAGAAGGGAGATATAAGGATGTAAAAGATTGCAACAGAGAAGCAGAGAGCAGATATTTTGACTAAGCCTTTGACTGAAACCAGATTCAGAGAGTTAGATTTTGAGTTGGGATTATTAGATCCAGAGACAGATTTTGTTTAGGGGGAACATCAGAGAAGTATCCTTTGTTTCATTTTATTACATAATTTTTATGTATTCAAACTAACATGCCTACAGGTTAGATATACCAGGGAAGTTACATCTCCAGATGAGGTATGTACCAGATGAGGCGTGTACCAGGTGAGGTACATCCCAGATGAGATGCAGAAATAAATTCCAGAGAAATCTGGAGACAAATCTGACCAGAACCAGATGAGGTTCCATCAGATGAGATGTAACACCAGACTAACCGTGGTATCATCTGGTTACAATATCAGGTGACAGGTATGTATTTACTTCTTTGACCTCTGATCATTGGGATACACTTTCAAAATTAGTAAATACACTCAAATCGTTTCATCTTCAGGGTGTATTTAAGACTAGGGTAGAGGGCCTAGGCAATCATTTCGCTTTTTCTCTTGATTGCCACAAAACCCCCTCGATCCCAGTCCCAATGACCATGCCCACGCACTATATTAAATCAGTACCTTACCTTTTAATCGTGACAGTCAGATTTAACAACAGTGCAATATGTCAATCAATTCAAAAATTAATTTTGTTCCCTAATTTAAATTTGGGATTTACACGCGTTCACACTTCATTAATTGTTCAAGCCACGCGTCTTGCCCTATTTAAATCAAATTCTTTTCAATCTGTTCTTTCACATTTCCTTACTCTCAAACCCTAACTTCTCTCTCTGCAAGTTTTCTCTCTCTCTCTCTCTCTCTTTCAGACATGGCACCCAAATGCAATTTCGACCCAGACCATATGTGCAAGAAACTCAAGTCCGAAATGGTGGTTGATTTTTACTCCACCAAGAACCCGGGAGCATTGGCAATTTTGGAACTGCTTCAGAGATCTGGAGTTGAGGAGTTGATTTCCAAAACTCCCAAGGATTTCCGTACTTTGGATGGGTATGTTGCCCAGTTTCTTGTCCGGATGAAGATACATGATGACCACATCTCGTCCAAACTCGACAAGGAGGATGTAGTATTTTCAAAGCATGACTTCTGCAGACTGGTTGGGAATATCTCATCGGAAGGAGTGGATCCTTTGTAGTATAAGGAAGGTGAAGTGGTGGAACCATTCAAGATCTTTGCCAGATCTTCTTGCCAAAATCTGACGAAGGGCTTTCTGGATAAGCATCTCAGGCAAAAGTACAAGGTACTTTTTGACATTGTTGTGAAGGTGTTGATGTGTGAGAGCCATAGCACAGATGCCATCTTCACTAGCAGGCTTTGTGTTATGAGGGCTATTTTTTATGGGGTCAAATGCAATTGGGCCGAATTCTTCTGGGGCGTGTTGAGGAAGAATAAATTGAAGGTGCAGAAGGAGGAGTATCCCAGCAAGCCTGGAGAGCAGCAATTCTTCTTTAATGCCAACGTGTCATTGGGCACAAAGCTCACACTGATCTTGGACTCCATCTTTTAGAGAAGAAGTGGAAGGACTCCTGGTGCAGGGGCTTCCACAAGTCCAAGATCATCTTCTCCAAGGATGGGCCTCTCCATGGCCATCTTGATTCTGATGGAGAAGAGGCCATCCCTGCCCCTCCTCTCCAAGTAGTGCCATCACCTGCTAAGGGGCAGAAGTATAGGAAGAGCTAGAAGAAGACGGCTGAGGCTACTGGGTCTTCAACCATAGCTTTCTCTGGTTCATCAGAGGAGGACCAGATTCCCCTTCAAGCTGTCTTGAAGAAGAAGGGTGATGATGCTGAGGCTACGAAGAAGGCAGGAGCAGCCAAGAGAAAGCAGAGGCCAGATGATGCCAGAAAAACCTCTGCAAAGAAGCCCAGAACTTCAAAGAGGGCTAAGAAGACTCTTCTGGTGGATGAGCCATCAGAAGAAGAGGAAGAAGAAGTTGAAGAGGCTGAGCCTCTTAAAAAGAAGAAGTCAAAGGCCAAGAGGGCCATCCTTCAAAAGTCAGACTCTGGCTCTGACCTGGGAGATGCTTTGGAGCAGGCCATAGAGGAGGCCTCTCACCTGATGGAGGAAGCCACAGCTTCAGAACAGGTAAACCCCTCTGATCCCCCATCTATTCCCATAAACCTTGTAACCCCCACTACATCTCCCTTTAAACCCTTACAGAAAATCCCTCCCCTGCTTCTGGTGCCCCTATTCCTTCACCAGTGCAGCCCCTGCCTGATACACCCCAATACACTCCCTCCACCATCCCTACTCAAACACCCTCTCCCCCCTCTTCACATATCCCTCTCCCCACAAATCCTTCTCCCTCAGCCCTTGTACCAGAGGTGCCATCAACCTCTGGTGCAGAACAACCCCTTCCACCCTCCTCCTCTTCTCAAATTCCCATCCCAGCCTCTGTGCCAGAAGTTCCATCCACTTCTTCTGGTGCAGAACAACCTTTTCCCTCTATCCCTACCTCCCAAATTCCTACCCCTCTTCAATCTCACACTGACCAGATCCCCCCCGCTTCTATGGCTTTAGGATTCTCTGCCCCCCCTCCATCTCTCACATGCCTATCTAGCGATGATAGTGAAGATGAGGATGCTTCACTTGAGCCTGCTAACTTAGCCCCATCCTCCTCTACCTCTGGGCCTAAACCCCTTTCCTTCTCATCTGAAGATATGGGTCCCATTAGGTAGAGCATGAGTGTAAGTGCTCAGCTCTGGCTAAGAGAGCACTTCCCTATTCTTTTGGAGCACTTACAACTTTTGGCGGATCTGACTGACGCCAAGGTCTGGAACAAGGCCAGGCTTGAAGATGTAGAGGACCTGGTGTTGTTGCTTGAGGAAATAGGCCCTTCTACTTTTACTGCCTGGGAGATTGATATCAAGAGGAAGCTAAATCTCCAGAATCCTGCGGAGCTTGAGACTCCAGAGGCAGCCAAGGTGGTGATTCGCACCTTGTTGATCTAGCAGGGAGTGATGATCTCCCCAGAAGGCCCCTCATACAAGTTTGGTCCTCACTTCACATTTTCTCCAGAGCTCTACTCTGATGAAGAGGACTTTGATGTCACTCCTGCAGTCCTCCAGAAGATGAAGTTGTTCTTCAATGAACAAATCCATCAGATTGGCAGATTCTCGAAGGCTATGCAGCACCTGGCACCTGCTCTGGTTGAGCACCAGATCAAAGATGAGAGGAGAAAGTTCTTGAAGCAGATTAAGGATGTCTTTGCCTCTGCCAAAGCTGCTTTCAAGTCTGACTGCCTCTACTTGAAGATGGATGTGCATGAAAGCCAGAGGCAGATCCAGCAGTATGTTCTAGACCAGGTGAGACCTGTCTCATTACTTAAAGTGGAAATGGCCTCTCAAATGCTGCAGACGGCCAAGCTCAAGGACTCCCTCCAGGAGATGCTCGAAAAGCAAGAGAAGCTGGTTGCTGAATCAAAAGCCTACCTGGAGGAGGCCAGGCAACTTCGTGATCTTCACTCTTCCTCCTTCACTGCCTTGCCTGATCTCATAAGGCAGGTAGTGCAGCCCTTATTTGATGAAGTTAAAAAGGGGGAAGAGCAGGCCAGAACTGATCTGGCGAAGACCACCCTGGAGACCCTCTTTAGCCATGGGGCTCGTCTGGACCTGCTGAAAAACAGTTTGGCCCAGCCTGAGCTACAGAAGAAGAATAAGAAAGAGTTGAAATCTCTTACCATGGCTAAGCAGCTGGCTGCAGAAGAGGAGATCACTGATACAGAGCAGGATCCTATTTCCATTTCTGGACCTGCTAAGAGGAAGATAAGGAAAGTAAAGAAGAGCTTCCTTGAATCTGTTGTTGAAGAGGCAGAGAAGAGATTCAAGGAAGAGACGCCTGAAGAGAGGCAAGCAAGGATAAGGAAGAACATAGATGAAGAGTTGAGGCTCCGATATGTTAGGAGGCAGAACAAGAAGACTAGAGAAGCTGGCATCACTCCTGGTGCCAGTGGATCCAGCCAAAGAAGGAAGGCTCATGTCGAAGTGATGGAGATTTTGCCTCTCAGGACAGAAGGGTCTTTTGACTCTACTGTGCCTGTCCCTCTGATAGAGAAATGGAGAGAAGCCAAAACCTTATGGTTTATCCAGCATTACATTTAGAGGCCTCCACCAGAGGATGATGCGCTCATCAACAGGACTTTCTACACTTGGATGAAAGCATATGATGCAGGGCTCTACAAGCAGCTGGTGGATTCAACCATAGAATTCAACCTGGAAGTCACTGCCCCTGAATTCCATTATCTTAACACTCCCATGATAGGGGACCAGGTGGATTGGGCAGAGCTAAAGAAGCTGTACAAGACCAAGGTGTTGGCAAACTTCACTCCAACATCTTCTGTAGAGCTCAAGGCAATTCAAGACGATTTCTTCGACTGGTTCCTGGTGCCTAAAGAAAATGGAAGATATGCTTAGAATAGGACCAGAATTGCATTGTAATCTGTAATCCTTTTTGTCCTTATTATTAATGAAACATCATATCTTCTCTGTCTTAAAGACAACTCCTTGTTGTCTTCTTGTTTGCCTAATAAGAACTATTCTAAGGTCTTATCCCTTTACTGTTTTCATGCTTAAGTGTTTATGTTTTGATCAATTCTAGTTGTGTTTTAACTGCATCAAAAAGGCGAAAATTGTTAGGATAAAAGTTGTTAGTTTTGATGAGTTAAAACAAACCAGAAGATGTAATAGGACCATCTAGACCTGTTAGCCAGATGAGGAACTAGATTAGGACTTAGTCTAGGGGGAACTGCCAGACCAGAAGACTTCATCAGAAGAGTCACCAGATGACCTTCCAGAGGACTCCACCAGAAGACTTAACCAGATGAGACTGACCAGAGGCAGAGAATCTTCCCCAGACCAGACGAGTCCGGACCAGACGAATCTGGTGAAACAAAAGTTGCTCAGAATCATCTTCTGATTCTCCTGAGTAATCTGTTTCTTAATCAACTCTGGACCAGAAGACATTGAGGTTGCCTGGTGTCTGGTCCTGCCTTCTCTGGAGAGAATCAGAGTTAGGCATTGGAAGCATTTGACCGTTGGTGATTTAAATCAAGTCAACAAGATCAGGTTGGAAAGTTTTGAAGTCAATCAATCCAAGGATCTCACCAACCCAATTAATCAATTAGGGAATTGATTGATTAGAAGCTTCCTTAAATAGAGATCTGATTAGATTAGCTTTCCAACGGCTAAACCCTAATCACCTCTATAAATACAAGAGTACAGACTCAAAGAAAGGCTCTAGATTCTCACGCGCAAGAAGTCATATTCCAAGCCTTTGTTCTATCACTCTTAACACTCTTATTGTTCTTATTTTACATATATACTCTTAAAGGAGTAGTTGGATCTCAACCTGTTCATCTCTAAGAAAAGGTTGAAGGCTGTAGACTTTAGATCTAAGTTAGATCTAAAGGGTTTGTAAGAAGGAACTGGTACTTCACAATTCCAGTACGCAAGTTGGTTGTTGGTTGGTTAGTGAGACCCCTTTGATAAAAGGAAGAGTGGACGTAGGATATTGAAATCCGAACCACTATAAATCTGGTCCATTTACTGCTTTCTTCAATTCTGTCTTAATTTGTTTATAGTACTCTTATAAAAGATCTTGTTAAAAGACATAATCTTTAAAGCTTCCGCAATTAATCTATCTAGTGGGACCAACAGAAAGAGCATTTCTTTTTTATTGGAGGGGATTGACGAGCATCTTCTGGTGGACATGGTGGTGGTGCTAGGGTTCAAACCCCAGAGGCTTATGGAAAAATCCACTGTGAGCCCATTCTCACTTGAGACTTTTTTCAAGTGAGACTAATTTAACTTTTGTTTGTTTTTGTGCAGGTCCTCGTTTGCTTAAGTGGGCGAGCAGAGAAGAGGAGATCAACTCTGAGTTTCTGTTCACTTCCTGCCTTGTCGCCCTGCGAAACCGAGCCGATAGGACGATTGACCATCTTAACGAGGATAAGTGCAAGAAATTTGCTCGCCTATACACTTATCCTCATCACCTTGAAGCATAAGCCGAGGTGCCCCCAGGTACAATACTTAGAAAATTTCATGTCCGTGATAATACTTGCTCGCCCATGTCTTTTACTTCTACTTGCTCGTCCTAATGAAATCTTTTTTAGTCGAGCAAGTAACTATTGCAGTTCCCCCAAGATACTTTCTCTTGGAACAAAGGGTCTTCGAGATGCCTCCTACTCGCGTTAGGAAAGTAAAAGGTGACCCTCCCACCAAGATTGTCTCCATGGTGACCAAGACTGCCGGGGCACAAGTTGCTCGGCAGAATGCCCCTACTCCTGTGGCTCCTTCCCCATCACCGGCGCCCCAATCTCCACCTCCTCCTCATGGGTCAAAAAGGCTGAAGCCAACAGATGGCACAATTGTTGCCTCCCTTCAACATCAAGTGGAGAAGGGGAAGGAGAAAGTGGGAGCACACACTTCTCGCCACTCCAATGAAGAAGTTGCTCACTCTCCATCCACTGATGTGGTCACCCATGGAGGAAAAACGGGAAAGAGCTACGAGGCTGTGTGAACTAAAGGTCCCGAGGACCTCACATACTTAGGCTAGGATGGCCTCAAGTTCTCCGAGTAAGATTTTTTTACCTTGCATTCTATGTTTACAAATTTTTTCCGAGTTTTTTCTAACTTTTTCCTTTTATCTTGTTCGCAGATATCGGCCAAATGATCATCACGGGCAAGCTAAGATGGTGCACCAGTTTGCGTGTTCCAAGACCCCATCATCCTTCTGGGATATCACCGATGATCACGTCCGCCGAGCAACTGAAGTAGTTGATCGCGGCCTGGACAAAGCCCTTGAACCGAACTGTACAAACACAAGGAGTTGTTGACAACCTCCATCTCTCCATGATCAATGCTGCTAACTCTCTCATGGCTGCTAAATTTTTTTTTATCTCAAATTGCCGAGTTAGAGGAAGCTGCTCGTCGCCATGCTGCCACTGGTTGGCAGCTTACTGAGGAGAAATGCGATCTGATCAACCAGTAGAATGCTAAGATCACCCGCCTTAATAACCAACTTAAGCTCACCGACGACAAGGAGAAGAAACAGTTGGAGTCATCAAGAAGTCTCCCCCGAGCTTAAGACCAAATCAAGCGAGCTCGCCAACTCCCAACTGGCTCTTGAGGTGGAGATGAAGAGAAAGGAAGAGAGTGAGCAGAAAAATACCGAGCTGGAGGCAGAGGTTGCTCGCCTCAAATAACAGATGGTTGGGATGCTTACCCAGGAAGAGTTCGACACTCAGTTGCAGGCCCATCTTGGACCCTGCTCAAACCTTGGCTATATCTGTGCATATGCTAACTGCATCCGTTCAGTCAGTACGCACAATGTTCCCCACATAGTGGAGGACATTGGCCAGGATTTAACTGAGTTCTTGGAAGTTTATCCTCCTGCACCAGGTTCCGCTCTTCAACTTGGTGATATGGTCGATTATGGGGTCAAGCTAGATTTCCTTAACCCCAGTGTCACTCTCACTCGCCCCCCAGCCGCAGAAAGAAATGATTCGGGCGAGCAAGCCAATACTGAGGGCGAGCAACAAGCAGCTGATGACTTGGTCGCCGGGCTGCTTGTGGATAACCCAGCAGATCAACCCCAAGACCCTCCCCAAGGCGAGCAAGGGCAAAAGTAGAGCTTAGGACTTCTTTTGCTATGTTGTAGTTGTTCGTCGTTTTTTCTTCTTCTTTTGAACTCTTGTACTCTTTTTTGGGCTTAAAGCCTTAGTATTAAATGAAATTGTCTTTTGCTTGCTCATCTTCTAATACGTGTTAATTGCTTTTACACATTTTTCAATGCTTTGCAATTCTAACACATATAATTGGGCTTTGTTCGATTTGAACTTTGCCTTTAATAAACAGAATAAGGGTTCAGCCTTAGGCTTTGCCTATCTTAAAAAACGAACAACCTTTATGGGCTTAGATCCTTTAAATCGGATTGACACCTCGAGCTTAGACTTTCTTCTTGAACGAACAACTATATTTATACTAAGAAAAATTTACAAGTGTTGAGAAATTGTTCATCACTAACATGTACAGATTGACGAACAACTCCATACAATAAAAAATATATACAAGTATGAAATAGTTGTTCGCTTAGAGTAATTTTGCCGAACAACTTTTACATCAATCTTAACATGGCACTGACTATACACTGTGCCGAGCAACTTTTGCTATACTACCTTTACAAAAATTTCAAAAAATTAGTCAAGTTTTTAGCTTTCTTGCATATGTCAACACTTGCTTGCCCAAATAAGGAACTTGTTCGCCTTACTGGTAGTACATTTTTTAAATGTACTGCGTTCCAGGAGTATTGGGCTGGGTTGCCCTTCATGTCTTCAATATCGTATACTCCATTGGATAACTTGTTTGTTACCCAGAACGGGCACTCCCAAGTCGGTCCAAATACGCCTGGAGGTGGGGTGAGCAACTTCCATAGGACCAGATCACCAACTTTGAATTCCATAACTTTGACCTAGGAATTGTAATAATGTTCTGCTTGTTGCTTATAAGTAGAATTGTTTAGCTCGACATTCAATCTTTTTTCCTCGAGCATATCTACTTCAGCAGCCAGAGCAGAGTTATTCGCTTGTTCATCAAAATTGGTCATCCTTATTGTGTTGGTCTTTAGTTCAATTAGGATAACAACTTTTATTCCGAAAGCCATTGCAAATGGTTTTTCTCCGGTGCTAGACCTGGGAGAAACTCTGTATGCCCATAAGACCTCCGGGAGCTCTTCAGACCAATTACCTTTGCTCTTCGTCAATCGTATTTTCAATACGTGCTTGATAATCTTGTTGACGGCTTCAACCTGGCCGTTAGACTGAGATGATACGGGGTAGAATAGTATTTTCTGATCCCCCACTTGATGCAGAAATCTCTTAACTCTTCAAATTGCGGACCATTATCTATCACAATTTTTTGTGGAACTTCAAATTGACAGACAGTGTTTTTCCAGATGAAGTTAATCATTTTATGTTGTGTAATCTTCACCATATCATCCGCTGCTGCCCATTTTGTGTAATAATCAACTGCCACAACGTCAAATCAAGCATTCCCTACCCCAGCTAGAAAATGACCAATAATGACCATCCCTTATCTTGCAAACGGCCAGGGACTATAAACTGAAATGAGCTCTTGAGCCAGAGTATGAATATTTGGAGCAAAAATCTGGCACCGATGACAAGTTTTTGCCATCTTGATTGCATCTTGGCGTAAAGTTGGCCAATAATAACCTTGTCAGATGGTTCTGTATGCCAAAGCATGCCCCCTAGTATAATTTTCACATACTCCAACGTGTATTTCTTCGAGTATAGCTCGTCCCTGCCCCGTAGGCAAACACTTGAGAAGTGGACTTGATATCCTCTTTTGTAAAGTTGCTCGCTGACCAGTGTATACCTGGCGGCTCGCTTGATTAGTTTGGCAGCTTCAAAAGAGTTGTTTGGTTTTTCCCCGCTTTTTAAGTATTTGACTATTTCTATTCTCCAGTCTTCATCCTCAGTTTGCTCGTCTAGCTGATTGACATTGTAGTTGATTGTTGATGGATTATTCATCTTGGTTATAACAATGTCTGACAACTCTGTGGGGCCTTCACTTGTTGCTAGTCGAGCTAGTGCATCTGCTTGAGTGTTGCTCGCTCTTGGTACTTGTTCGATGAAGACTTGGTCTTGTAAGGACATAAGGTGAGCAACTATTCTTTGATATTCAATCATGTGATCATCCTTGGCCTCATATTCACCTCGGACTTGGTTCACAATTAGTTGTGAGTCGCCGAATATTTGTAGACGTCTGACACCCACTGCTAGAGACAAGTGGAGACCAGCAATGAGAGCTTCATATTCAGCTTCATTGTTGGTTTCCATGAATCTAAATCTAATTGCTGAGGTGAAAACCTATCTGTCGGGGCTTATCAGTACGACTCCTGCCCCCGAGGCCATGTTTGTGGATGATTTGTCAACATAGAGATGCCAAGGGTGATCAAGTCCTCTCGTCTGGATCTTGGGGGAAGGTTAGTTTGACAATAAAGTCAGCTAATGCTTGCCCCTTGATCGCTGTTCGAGGAGCACATGTTACCCCGAACTGGCTAATCTTCAATGACCTTCTCAGTAGGCGACCAACTGTATCTGGGCGGTGTAGAATCTGTCTAAGTGGGAAAGTTGTTAGCACTTCGACTTGATGGTCAAAAAAGTATGGCCTTAACTTTCTCACACTCATGACAAGTGTGTATGCCAGCTTTTCAGTTGGGGAGTATTTGATCTCTGCCTCATGCAGGGCCTGGCTGACATAGTATATCGGTTGATAGAATTTTCCATCAGCCCGTACTAGCACAGAATTGATTGCCACTTCCAATGCTGCTAGGTATAGATTGAGATTTTCAGCTGAGACGGGTTTTGATAAGATTTTCACATCTCTCAGGTAGTCTTTTAATTGCTCAAAAGCCATTTGACAGCTGCTCGTCCATGAGAACTTTCCCTTCTTAATGGCCTCAAAGAATGGACGACATTTGTCACCTGATCTGGATATGAACCTGTTCAGAGCTGCTAGGCAGCCCGTTAGTGTTTGTACTTCCTTCACTGATCGAGGATGCTGCATATCCACCATAGCGTTCACCTTTGCAGGGTTGGCTTTAATTCCCCGTTGGTTAAAAAGATGGCCCAGGAACTTTTACGAGTGAACTCCAAAACTGCTCTTCTTGGGATTCAGCTTCATGTTATACTATCGGAGAATGTCGAACACCTGGGCCAGATGCTGGAGGTGGTCTTCCTTCCTGGGGCTTTTGATCACTATGTCATCAACATAGACCTCTACGGTATCTCCAATCTGCTCATCGAACATCTTATTAACCAGTCTTTGATATATTGCTCCCGCATTGATGAGTCCGAGCGGCATCTTTTTCCAACACATAGATTTTTATTTGTATAGAACGTCATATCTTCCTGGTCGTCGGGATGCATCGGGATTTGAAGGTAGCCAGCAAAGGCATCCATGAATGTTAACATTTCATATCCCGCAATGCTGTCCACCAACTGATCGATGTGCGGAAGGGGAAAATTATCCTACGGGCAGGCTGCATTCAGATCTGTAAAGTCTATGCATAGCCTCTAGGTTCCATTTGGCTTCCGCACAAGAACTGGGTTCGCCACCCATTGAGGGTAAAGAGCTTGCCGAATCAAATCGTTGTCTAACAACTTTTTCACTTCTTCATTGAGGGCTTGATATATGTTTGGCCTATACTTCCTTCTTTTTTAATGAACCGACTTTTTTGCTAGATCGATGTTGGGCCGATGACAAGCATGTTGTGGATCTATTCCCACCATATCCACATGAGATCATATAAAAACATCTACATTGGCCTTGAGGAACTCTGCCATACGGGTCCTGTAAGGCTCAGGAAGCTCGGACCCGATGTAAAGTTCTAGATCCTAGTTTTTAGGACTAACTTTGAGAGCTTTCAGTTCTTTGACTGGAGTTGCTTGTCGTTTTTGTCCATTCCAACGAGGATCAATTATTGGTCCCTCAAGGTCTAAATTATTTTCGATATTCATGGGTTCTGCTCCAAGGTGGGGTTCGGGATCGTCTGCTTGTCCGGGCCTATTATCGTCTATTGGATTCTGGCCCTCCAAGTCATTGACAGCAGGTTGCTCATCAATGTTCATCTGTTGTTCGTCAGGTTCAGGCCCTCTATTGTTGGGCAGAAGTTGTTCGCCCACTGGTTCCTCGTCCTTTGTGGGGAGTTGCTCGTCTAACTCCATATGGTCCAGCACCGATGGTTCACCTGCTGGATAGCTGGTAGAAGGTTCCATCATGGAGAAGTTGGAGGAGACATTCGCTTGCTTTTCTTTGGTCTTCCTTTACCGACCCTGCACCTTGTGATGTTGGAAACTTTATACAGTAGTAGTAAGTCGAAACGGCCGCGTTAAATTCATTCAGGAAAGGTCGACCGAGAAACCCATTATAAGTGGATGGCTGATCTACAATTAGGAATTCTATCATTCTTATCAGCCTCCTTTCTGAGTTCTCGGTTGATACAAGTTCGACCGACAACTTTATAATCCCCAATGGGACTGTTATAGCATTGCCGAAACCTAAATCCTATGGTTGCAATCTTCAATGTAGCTCATATAATCTCCAAGATGGTCGAGCATGCTTTTGAAGATGATGTTGGTATAGGCTCCGGTGTCTATCAACAAACGATGATACTTGCACATATCACTAAGGAATCATTGTGGGGAGTCAGGATTCCATCCAAATCTCTTTCAATGAAGGTCAACTCTAGAAGTTGTTTGACGGCGGGGCTGACCTCCATTTCTTGGACATGAGCTATAGCATGTAGCTCTGCCTTCCCTTTTCGATTTGAAGCTGGAGCCCGTCCATCTGAGTATCCTCCTATAGGACCTGACGGCTCCATCATGTAGATATCTCATGCTGGTCTTGCTGCTGCAGCAGGAGTTGTTCGCCCAGGTTTGTTGATTCAGAGGGGTTGTTCGTTTTCTTCCTCCTCATAGTTGTCCTCCCGGGCTCGCTTCCTAGGTTGCCTTTTGATGAAATCAGAGAGCTTGCCCTTCTCGTAGAATCGCCAGAGTTGTTTGAGCAAATCTCGACACTCACTCGTAAAATGCCCCACACTCTGATGGTAGGCACAATACTTGTTAGGATAGAGTTTGCCAGTTTCCTGGTGGATTTTTCGAGGTGGGGAGAGCAACTCATTTTCCTTTACGTTGTTGTACACCATGTCAATCGACACGGTTAGCACCTGATTTAGTTTTTCCTTCAACTTTGTCCCTTCATTAAATGCTTTCATGTTTTTTAGAACTTGGTAGTCGGTTCCGTCGGATTTTCTCGCGTTCTCTTTCTGGTTGGCCTTGTTGTCCCCCAAATTTTTCTGCAAAGCCTCGTGCATGGAGACAAAAATGCCGACGTGGTTCCAGAATTCGGCATAACTTTTTTAGCACTTCAGGCATACCTCATTCCACAGATCTGAACCCTTTTTCAGTCGGCCATAACGGCCACAACCTCTGTATCCTCACTCACAGGTTCCCCTTCAAGCAGTACTTTATCAAACCTCTCCATGAACGTCCGGTCTGATTCGTTATTATTTTGTTATAAATCTGATAGCTGGTGCTTCTGGGAAAGATACGATCCAGCTGTTGAAAAATGGGAGAGGAACTTACGGCCCAGTTGGGCGAAAGAATGAACAGATGTTGGTGGCACAGCTGAGAACTACTTATGCACCCTGTCCCCCAATGTTAGGGAAAAATTATGGCACTGAGTGGCATCACTGCCCCCCATAGAAATCATGTAGTTCGAGTACTTTGTCAGATGAACACAGGGGTCAGCAATGCCTTCATACTGGATTCTTGCTGGAAATTGGATCTTTTTCTGGATTGGGGCCTTCAGAATGATTGAAGACAGTGGAGATGTTGGCATGCTAGTCGTCCCAATATCTTTCTACATGTCCAACTGCCCTTGCATATTTTCTATCGCTTTTCTTAAGATTGATAGATCATCTAATGACGCCCCTTGGCTTGGAAGCTGTTCGACGAGCAAAGAGGCATGACCCTCTGCCTGTCGCAGTCCCTCACTTGGAAGGGGGATCTCATGAGCCTGCCTTCTCGGGTTATTCGCCGCGTTAGTGATTAGGCGTGAAATTGTCATGATTCGTCGTTTGAAATACCCTAGTTTCGATCGGTTTTATCGAGTATTTAGAGTCAATTGAGCATTATTTATATACATTGATGAATTTGTCTCTTTGATGCTCATAGGTGAATCGAGGACGAAAAACAGAGTTCGTAGGACTTTGAATCGACTCAAACGGATGCCCGGATGAGAAGATATCGAAGAAATACGATTGGTATTAGTGTGGAAGAAGAAAAGTGTTACTTTGGGAAATTTTGGAGTCACTCGAGTGGCTCAGGTCGAGCACTAGCGCTCGAGCACGTTGCTCGAATGCCAAAAACTTACAGAAGAATTCTCGCGCTCGAGCGCCACCGCTCGAGCGTGTTGCTCGAGCGCCCCAAAATTCCAGCATTCGACCAGCTCGAGCGGAGGCGCTCGAGCGATTGCACCATTCGAGCTACACTGCTCGAGCGCCACCTCTCAAGCAAGTGTGCTCGAGCGCTTCCAACTTTTGTGCTTCCGGATGCGTTTTTCAGCCCACGAGTTCCCGATTCGGCTCAATGCTTATATATACTCGTCCCGAGCTCATTTTTACAGAGACTTTTGGAGACCTTGACAGAACTTGATAGATTATTACTTTTAGAGTTCATTTTTGGAGAGAAGGAAAAGAGCAAGCTTTACTTTACGTTTAATCGAGGTTTTAGCACGAATTCTTAGTTTATTTTTGTTTCTCAGTTTCTTTTCATTAGTTCGATTACGTTAAACACTTTAAACTTCGTTTTTATTGATTAAATTTCAGTTCTTTGCAAGTATTTCTTTAAACCCTAGTTGATGTTTGATCTTTTATGCGTTCTAATCATCATGTTTATGTTCGTCACTTTTTCTATTGCTTTTATTATTGTCAAAACCATGTCTAGCTAAAACCCTTGCATGCTTAGGGTAGGATGAACTCGTAGAAGTAGGTTGTGGGTGCGTAATTAGGGTAATTCGTGACGTTAGGTTTTAATTCTCTTAATGAATGAATTCTTAAATTCAATCTTAACTTTATTCTTGAATTTAGTTTGAAAAGTGTTATAGAGAGGATGACCATATCACTCTTTAACAACGAGTAGACTTAATGAGAGGGTTTAGAAAGGGTTAATTAATCTATCGGTTTATCTAAGGAGGACGACCGCATCACCTTTGTTTAAATTAAGGTCTCGTTAATTAAGCACTATCTATTGACTTGTTTGTAGATTAGTGAAGTCGATTGTTAGGATAAAGTATTAGGGTTTTGAATCTTGAGCTTTCGTCTTGCAATCTTTTACTTAGGTTATTTCTTGCACGTCACGATTATCTTGATTATGTACATGCTCCGTTAGTATACATTGGAATTCCTATCCTGAGCATCACCATCACTCATTTGAATATAAACCTTAGTTAATTCGTCTTCTTCAATATTTTAGTTTAATTAGTTTATTTTAGTTATAATTAATTCTTCAAAATTCCAAAAACATACATTCATATTAGCTACGACGCGTAGATCTTCAGGGATCTATTCACATACACTATTTCCCTTGGGTTCGATAATACTTGGTTCCTATACTTGCCCATACTACAGTGAACCCGTACTCTTGCGGGAAAACTACTAGTAGAAAGCTAGTATTTTCTGCTTCAAGTCAATGGCACCGTTGCCGGGGAGGGCATTGTATGTCGTTTAAATAGGACTTGTAGATAGCTTAGTAGTTAGTAGTGAGTGATTTACTTTTCTGTTTTATTTCGTAGTATTTTCGGTAGTTGCATTTTTATTCTTTTGTTAGTGTTTCAGGTTTATGAAAACACGCTCGCAAGGAAATACGAGTGAAAAAAGACTACAGTTGGATCCTGAGACAATAGCAAGAAGAAACTGAGCCTTCTTAAGAAGGATGAACGCTGCCAGAGGAGAGAACGAGAACGTCAACATGGACATCTCTAATGAGTTGGATGATGCTGCGAATGAGTTTAATCAGGTAGTGGACCGAGTTGAGGGCACTGGAGTGAGTGGTAGCCAGAATCAAGTTCCATTAGGAGATAGCCAGAGCCTAAACCCGGGTACCCAAAACGTAAACAATCCAGCTCATAACCTACCCATACCTACCTTATCCGTATCCACCATACCCGTATCCTCCACCTCCTGTTTATAACCAACCACCAGCTTATCAACCACCACTACCCCAACAAGTACCCGTACCACCTGCGAATCCTCAGCACGTTCCTCAGAATGCAGATCAAAACATGGCTATTAGAGGAAGGTTCACGGAACAACCACAGAGGTACTATGATGGAGTGGCATTGCCCCCTGTAGAGGCAAATAACTTCTCGATTTCCCCAGGAATTCTTAAGCTGCTTACCGAGAATCAATTCAAGGGGGAGGTTGGGAAGGAGAATCCTCATACTCATTTGAGGAATTTTCTGATGATCGCGTCCACATTCAATTATAACGGCATGTCTGAAGATGTCAAGAGGCTAAGACTTTTCCCATTCTCTTTGACGGGAATAGCCAAAGAGTGGTACGATAACACGCTCCCACGGAGAGGTGTAACCACATGGGCTGAGCTCGAGCATTTGTTCCTCGAGCGATTCTACCCTCCATCGAGAATGATTAAAGCGAGGATAGAGATCTCTTCCTTCTGCCAGAAGCCAGGAGAGGATTTACGTCAGGCGTGGGAGAGAGACTCGAATATGTTGATAGAGTGCCCGCAGCACGGGTATAATAAGGGAGATATCATGGCTTTTTTCTATAGTGGAGCCAGCAAGGATGGCCAAGCCCATCTAGATGCATGTGCCAGTGGAGCTTTTCTAAACCAAGGGATAGCGAGATGTAGAGAAATCGTCGACAACATTGTCACGAATGTCGGGGTATGGAATGAGGATCCGGAATTTCAGAGAGCGTGTAAGTTGGAGGAGAATGAGGGTACGAGGAAGCTGTTGATGGCTATGATGGAGAAGATCAGCAACCTTGAGATGGGGTAGAATCTGGTTGGAAGGAATGTAGCAGTGAATGAGAAAGTGAACCCACCCATGAGTCAGCAAGAAGAGGCCAACTTTATGGGAAGGCCTAACTATCCACAAGGGGGGTATCCACAAGGTGGAAATCAGTTTGGTAGGCCTTCTTATGGCCAACCATTTGTACCTCCAGGTCCTCAGCCGCCTCAAAATCAATGGAGGAACACAAAAGGATATCAAGGAGGCCAGCAGCCTCCTCAAAACACATGGAGGAAGAACAATAATTTTTCATATGCTAATCTGAATGCCGGAATTACAGTTCCTCCATGTGTTGATCCGGGTTCAAAGCCTTCGGGAGGAGAAGGCGGTGCCTCAACGGAGGAGATGTTGAGAGCTATCCTTCAGAAGGTGGAGGAAGGAAGCAAGAGATTATCCTCTTTGGAGTACGATGTGAAGGAGTTGCATAAGAAAGGTGATCAGCATGATCAAGAACTCCAGAAGAGAGATGTAGAGTTGAATCGAATTCAGCAAGAGAACAATAGACGATTCACTTCGATAGAGTTTCAAATGAGCCAGATCGTAAAAACATTAGGTAGAGAGTCGGGTATGTATCCTTCTATGCCGGAGGAAAACCCGAAAGAGCATTACAAAGTGGGACCAACTATGATGGTCCTAAGATGCCCGCTGATTCTGAGACGCCTCAAGGAGGGGTTGAGGGTGAAGGCATTCAGAAGAGTAAAGATGTGGAGGAGTCTCATAAGAGCAAAGAGCCTGAGGAGGAAGGCATTGAGAAGAGTGAGAGAGTTCCTAAGTGGAAGAAGGCAAAGGAAGCAAAGGAGAGAGTGAAAGAGACCGAGCGAGATGAATGGGGGGTACCCAAATCTGTGATACCCGTCCCGTATCCACAGCGCTTCATGAAAAAGAAGCTTGATGAGAAATTCGCTAAATTCCTTGATGTTTTTAAGAAATTGCATATTAACATTCCTTTTTATGATGTTTTGGAACAGATGTCTAATTATGCCAAGTTCCTGAAGGATTTAATTGCGAAGAGACGGCGAGTAGATGAGCCCAAGTTGGTGTAGCTGAACCATGAGGTGAGTGCATTAGTGCACAAGGTGCTTCCCCCGAAGTTGAAGGATCCCGGGAGTTTCACGATCTTATGTGATATCGGGAATGGAGTCAAGAAGGGAGCGTTGTGCGACCTTGGGGCGAGCATCAATCTTATGCCGTTGTCGCTTTTCAAGAAGTTAGAGGGTGGAGAACTTCAGCCGACAATGATAACGCTTCAACTTGCCGACCGGTCTATTACTCGACCTCAAGGTGTAGTTGAAGACGTCCTCGTGAAGGTTGGGGATCACATATTTCCAGCCGATTTTGTAGTGCTTGACATGGAGGAAGATGAGCATGTTCCATTGATCTTGGGAAGACCGTTCTTAGCAACGGCCGGAATGGTGTTGGATGTGGCAAATGGGAAGATCATGTTGAAAGTTGATGATCAAGAAGTGAAGATTTCCCTATATGAAGCCATGAAGCACCCGAAGGAGGATAGAAGTTGTTATTGCATGGATGCAATTGATCCTCGTGTTGAAGACACACCTCCTATCCCTAATCTTTCTCTTAGTAATGAATTTGATAATCCTTCATTTGATAATTTGACTCATGAGCATTATGATCTTGATTATTTTGATAGGGATAAAGTGAAGAAGTTGAAGGATGAAGAAGTGAAAAGTGAGGACGTGGTCCAGTTGGAGAGGAAATGAGGAGTTAAGAAGAAAAAGTTCAAGCGCAAGAAATTGCTTAGTAAGACTCCTCCAGATAAAGGTGAGAAGAAGTTGAGACCTATACCACTTGAGGTTGAGAATAAAGCAAAGGAGCTCATGATGGAGGGGCAACAAGGAAAGAAATTCAACCACCACTCTTATGAGAGTAAGGGAGGTAAATTTGAGTATCATGTCCCATAATCTCCTTTGAGCTCGATCCGGCATGAGGACCTTAAAAGTAGCGCTGAATGAGAGGCAACCCATTTTTATTTGCTTTTGAGTATTTTTATGTTATTAGGGCGTTTTTGAATCGTAAGTTTTAACCTCGTATTTGAGAGTTTATTTTGTAGGCTTGTCTCGAGAGAGTAGAGGAATCATGGAGTTATTCAAAAGGGAGGAACTTAAGCAAGGGAGTGTGCTACGTTGTTAAGAGAAACTGAATTGTTTGGATGAGGTAACCCACAACCCCAAACTTAGACCTCTTCACAAGGTCGAAGTTTGGGGGTGGAGTTTTTATATGTTTTATTGTTACATTGCACCGGCGCACACGTCTCTTTGAGTTGAGTTTGGTTGTTCGAGTCTTGAGATGCTCCTTGACCGGATATTGGTTTGATTTGCTACTACCTATTTCATGCATATCAGTCATCTTATGCTTGTTGATTGCTATCTTTGAGTATGATTTGATGAGTAGGGTGAATTGTGAGGTTGGGTTAGGAGTTTTGTTGTGTGAGTGTTTGAGTTAGAGTGGATTTGAGAAAGAACCCGTATGCTTGTGAATTTTTCTTTTTGAGTACTTGTGTGATGAGAGTGAGAATTCACTAGGACTAGCATGGATGTGAAAGCCGTGAGACTTGAGCCTTTTGAGATTTTGATGCATAAAATAATCTCTTCGTTTGTGAGTGGATCGTCACCTTAGAGGATGCTAGAACTTGTGTGTGCTCTTACTTCTTGATTGTGTCTAGTTTGATATGCCGAATGTGATCTTAGGCCATCTTTGTTTTGATTGAGTCACTTAGCCTAAATTTCCCTACCATTGACATTTGTCTCTTGTTAGCCCCTTTGAGCTTTAAGCCTATTTCATTTGCTAGCACATATGAACACTATTCCAGTTCCTAAGCCTTTTTGTCCCAATTTGAGTGGAGAATAGGAAAAGTGTGAATTGAAGGGATTGAATTGAGTTGAAAAAGGAAAGTGTTGTTTGCTGAGTGAGTATGAGAAGAAGGTGTGATGAAGTTTTGAGTTGTGGAAAAAAAATTGAGAATGAGCAGAAGGAAAAAAATGAGCTCATGTGTTTGTGCGAAAAAGAAAAAAAAAAGTGATTGAAAAAAAAAAGTGAAATGAGTTCGAAAGAAAAATTGAAGTGTTGAGAGTATTGGAATTGAAAGGGTGTTTATTGAATATGTTTGAAGTAGTCTGTTCCTAATCTCGAAGTACCGAAGTTTGATTTTTCTATTCTCCATTCACGTTAGTCACTCACCTATATTGTAATCCCACCTGTCCAAAGAGCCTATATTACAACCTTGAGAAAAGTTCTTTTTTATTCGGCATTGATTTCTAGAGTATGGCCGGAGTTGAGAGTGCTTACAAGCCTATGGCTGCTGATATGTGTGATTGATTGTTTGAGTGAGTCCCTTTATCATTGATATACACTTGTGAGGGAGTGAAACACATCATTGAGTGTACATCCATGTTTGATTTTGGTGATTTTTGTTGTTGTTGCATGAGTATGATGAGGGAAGGTGAGTGAGTATACTTGTGAATGATCTTGAAGCTCGAATTCATTTGCTTGCGTGATTTGATTCTTTGACTCATTTCTAACAATTTCACTTGACTTATTATTTCATTGTTTGAGGACAAGCAATATGGTAAGTTTGGGGGGGTTGATTAGGCGTGAAATTATCATGATTCGTCGTTTGAAATACCCTAGTTTCGGTCGGTTTTGTCGAGTATTTAGAGTCAATTGAGCATTATTTATATACATTGATGAATTTGTCTCTTTGATGCTCATAGGTGAATCGAGGACGAAAAATGGAGTTCGTAGGACTTTGAATCGACTCAAACGGATGCCCAGATGAGAAGATATCGAAGAAATACAATTGGTCTTAGTGTGGAAGAAGAAAAATGTTACTTTGGGAAATTTTGGAGTCACTCGAGTGGCTCAGGTCAAGCACTAGCGCTCGAGCACGTTGCTCGAACGCCAAAAACTTACAGAAGAATTCTCGCGCTCGAGCAGCTCGAGCGCCACCGCTCAAGCGTGTTGCTCGAGCACCCCAAAATTCCAGCATTCGACCAGCTCGAGCGGATGCGCTCGAACGATTGCACTATTCGAGCTACACTACTCGAGCGCCACCGCTCAAGCAGGTGTGCTCGAGCGATTCCAACTTTTGTGCTTCCGGATGCGTTTTTCGGCCCACGAGTTCCCGATTCGGCTCAATGCTTATATATACTCGTCCCGAGCATATTTTTACAGAGACTTTTGGAGACCTTGACAGAACTTGATAGATTATTACTTTTAGAGTTCATTTCTGGAGAGAAGGAGAGGAGCAAGCTTTACTTTACGTTTAATCGAGGTTTTAGCACGAATTCTTAGTTTATTTTTGTTTCTCAGTTTCTTTTCATTAGTTCGATTACGTTAAACACTTTAAACTTCGTTTTTATTGATTAAATTTCAGTTCTTTGCAAGTATTTCTTTAAACCCTAGTTGACGTTTGATCTTTTATGCGTTCTAATCATCATGTTTATGTTCGTCACTTTTTCTATTGCTTTTATTATTGTCAAAACCATGTCTAGCTAAAACCCTTGCATGCTTAGGGTAAGGATGAACTCGTAGAAGTAGGTTGTGGGTGCGTAATTAGGGTAATTCGTGACGTTAGGTTTTAATTCTCTTAATGAATGAATTCTTAAAATCAATCTTAACTTTCTTCTTGAATTTAGTTTGAAAAGTGTTAGAGAGAGGACGACCATATCACTCTTTAACAATGAGTAGACTTAATGAGAGGGTTTAGAAAGGGTTAATTAATCTACCGGTTTATCTAAGGAGGATGACCGCATCACCTTAGTTTAAATTAGGGTCTCGTTAATTAAGCAATATCTATTGACTTGTTTGTAGATTAGTGAAGTCGATTGTTAGGATAAAGTATTAGGGTTTTGAATCTTGAGCTTTCGTCTTGCAATCTTTTACTTAGGTTATTTCTTGCGCGTCACGATTATCTTGATTATGTACCTGCTCCGTTAGTATACGTAGGAGTTCCTATCCTGAGCATCACCATCACTCATTTGAATATAAACCTTAGTTAATTCGTCTTCTTCAGTATTATAGTTTAATTTGTTTATTTTAGTTATAATTAATTCTTCAAAATTCCAAAAACATACATTCATATTAGCTACGACGCGTAGATCTTCAGGGATCTATTCGCATACACTCTTTCCCTTGGGTTCGATAATACTTGGTCCTTATACTTGCCCATACTACAGTGAACCCGTACTCTTGCGGGGAAACTACTAGTAGAAAGCTGGTATTTTCGGCTTCAAGTCAGTTAGGTCCCAGGCGCCCAAAGGCAGACCTGGTTAGTCTTTCGTGTACAGATGGGTGAACTTGTTCGCGTTCTACTCGCCCCTCATCTGCTCTCGGGCGAGCAACTTCTTGTTGATGTTGGGGACGGCCCAGTCTGTCTTATGAGCTGGGACGAGAAGTCCCATGACTTTAAGCAGTTGTTCGCCCGGAGGCAGATTCTACTTGGCCCTCCAGCCGATCAGTTACCTTAGTCTTGCCTTTAGTTCTATTAACCTGGGCACTGTCCACATCACGTTGTTCGTCGTGATTTGATCTAGGCCTTAATATCTCAGTAGGCCTGGATCTAGCCCTTACTCGTGATGGCCCAGGTTGTTCCTGTTGTTTTTGGAGAGCTAATAGGGCAGAAATGGTCCTGGCTAGCTCGCTAGGGTTGTTAGCTAATGCCTCCAATTCTGGAGGCATTACATGGGTCATGGCTGAAGGTCGTGCAACGTTTGCATGTCGTGGCTCTCGATCATGGTGTCTAGTAGACGAGGCTCTGGTTGGGGAAGCTCTCACAGATGGATGAGAGGTTTGTGCTCCCTTGGATTGAGGCATGTTAATCAAAATTTACTTTAAATCTTTAAATCTTCAAGTTTGTAATTGAAGAACACCAAGAACACATTTCTTGAATTTATGAATAAAAATTCAAGAACGTATTCGAATCTTCAAGTTCTTGACATGAATCTCTTACAATCTAACACGAATCGGAGGTTCGGACCCTCCATCTAGCGCCAAATTGTTGGTGACCATATCTAATCGCGTGGATTGGTGGCTATTTTTATCCGATTTTGGGACCACCAAACAAGATCGTGTGATTGATTACTAGCATTTATAGTAAATACGGAGGATCGGGTTATAAAATTGTAAATACGTGTATTGAATTCATTTTTATTTCGTATGTGTGCATTTGAAGGTGTTTGAGTATGTGCAGGGGAGAAATTTGAACTTATTTTTATTAATGGAGAACAGCACCAAGTAGGTGGTGTACATGATCTTTGGACTTACAAGCTTGCATGTTTGGCATGTGTCATTTGACTACATTTGACATTATCTAAGCTGAATCTTAGTTACAAAGTCTTATTTTTGGTCTTATCGCGTCTTTAAAGTTGTTCGCCTTCGATTATAAGGCGGTTCTTCATACTGATCCTTATTCATTAGTTGTTCGTTTGATGGACTGATGGTCCAAGAGTTGCTCGCCCATCAGTTCATTAATTTGCCTCTGGATCTATTTATTTCGAGTTGTTCGCATAGTACCTGTTCGTCAGCTGTGAGCGGGTGGGTGACATACATTCCTCTGAATAGCTTATACACCTCTCCTAATTACACTTGTTTGTCATCCATGCCTTAGTAATAATCTGAGTATGTCTGGAGTTTAACACCTGTTCGCCAAAATGCTAGTCGTCATGTTTGTTGTCAGTCATCGGATTCACCACCTTTTCTGGTTCATGCACCACTTTTTAATTACTCTTGCTAATATCTGTAGGTGATTTGCTTTTCTTCTTAACCTCCATTTAGGCTTTAAAACTTGTTCACATAATCATGTTTTCTATGATAGTTGTTCGCCTATCAACAATCACGTCTAACTCTTCTTTGTATCCAAGTAGACCGAGAAATTTGAAAGCACATCTGGCACACTACCAGAATAAAAAAATATCAGCCCACCCAAAAAAAAAGGACAACTAAACGAAGAAACCGAAAAAAATAATAACAAAAACAAAGAGAAAAAAAAAGAACAACCTAAAGCAGGCGCAAACGAATAAACCTATCAAACAAACACCATAGCCATAGCGCCGATGGAATAGGTTGACCCGTTGATCTCAACAACCAACAACAAGTGAAACTCTTAACAAAAAGTTATATGCCAAATTATAGAAGGAAAAGAATCCACGTATGGCAAATGCAGGTTTTAATTGAAAAAGGCGATAATTTTATAGTTTTTTGTATTTACCACAAAAGAAAAGATGGACCAACTCATTTGTGATTCGGCTAATTCCAGTGAAATCTGGGACCAACTTAGGTCATTTTAAAAGTTTCAGGTTGTGTTTACTTTGCCACTTAAGTTTAGGAAAGATATATTAGTTTAGTATGACACCCCAAGTTAACTCAAGTTATCAGTTGTTTACTTGGTGTGTTTTGTATAAGAGATAAAATAACATATTTTTGTTTACTTTTGCAGTTATGTATAAATAAGTAATATAATTCCCAATATATCCCTGATAGTTATAAGATCCATGGTGGAATTCGGCAAAAGTTTCCTCTGTAAACCCTAGCTTACGTAATCCAGCAGAGGAGAAAAAACAAGCAACAATGGATACTCTACAAAAGTAATTCCAATGTTGATGTTTAAAAGTATGGTGTTTAACAACCAATAAGGTAATTCCTATTTGACGAAACAAAAGTTCTTTAAAAAAGCCTTTGTTACATATTTAGAATTCTATGGATCAACATAGGACACATACAAATACATTGAGAACCAAAAACAAAATGTTGAATTAACTATCCATACCATAAAATTATTTTTTCCAATACATATTCTAAAATTATTTCTTAGCTGAGATTAGAGAATGGGAATCAGAGGAGGAAAACAATCGTTCATTGGCCGACCCTATTTCTCCAACAGTATAAGATCAAATCTCACCTTTGTTCCCCTCTTCTATCTCTTAGATAGAAGTCTTGTGCAACCGTCTCAATTCCCTTCAACAGGGAACGAAGTAATGTTGGGAGAAGAACCAATGCAATTGATAAACAAATATATCTTAATCGGTGTCAAATAGGCATCAATCTCTTCTCGATGTTTCGCTTCCCCCTTCCTTCACGAGAGGAAACAACAACGAATTGAATTTGTATCTAGGGTTTGGTACACCAGTGGGGTATAATATGTCTTTGTCGAGGACAATTTGGTCATTTAACACAAATTGAAACGGGAGTTTAAAGATTTATGCCCAATCGAGAAGGATTAAATTGAGGATTTAACAAGCCTTTGTCCCGGGTCGCTCGGTTAACCCGTCTGCAGAGATATTCTAAGTAAACAGCTGATAAAGCGCTGCTATTATTCTAAATTGGCTTTATCAGCCCAAGTAAACCCTGCCTCAGAAAGCAACTAGGCCCATCTTAATTTTTAGAAGTCCAATCATTTGCAAATTGAAATTAAATTATTCCGGTATATAATAAAGCAGGGAGATAATTTGGAAACTTAAAACATTTGTAAGTTAAAATTGAGACAAAATCGTAAAATGATTCTGGTAAATAAGGGTCTGCAAAAAAAAACTTCATTAAAATTAAATTGTTATTGTTTTTTGTGAATATATAAAACATGCAATTTGAAAATAATTTTCTGACTTCATCGCAAATATGTGTTTTTAAAAAAATGTTAAATTCTGTAAGAATTAATTATATCCTGGAAACCTGATGCACGTCCAAAAATTATATTACTCCATCCATCCTTATATATATATATATATGGCAAATTGTTATATAAAATATAGAATAACCCGTATTTAAAAAATGCATACTCATCTTCTTCCATCACCTTCTCGCGTTTCTGTCGCGCTGCCAAAAACCCGCAACCCCCAGGTGGAACTCACTCTCTCCCTTGACCGACAACTGCCCAAAACCCGCAACACCTGGGGAACTCTCTCTCTCTCTCTCCCATGGCCAACAACAGCCTACCAATTCAAACCTCAATCCCCCGCCCTCCCCCCACTGCACCCCACGCCACCCCAATTTCCCCTCCCCGTCAACAGCCTACTCCCCCAAAATCCCCCTCTCTCCAAGATCCCCCTCCCTCCCCACAACAGCATGCGTGGTCCCTTCCCCACCCCATGCCCTCCCCCCTCCCAAACACAACAAATTCCCCTCCCTCCCCCTTCCCCTGTTGCACCCCATCCCTCTCCCAAAATTCATTTTATGTAAATCATTCCCAAATATATTAACAAGGGTGTAAAAGTCTCACAAAAATATGTGTTACAATTGGACCAAATGTGTGTTACTATTGGAGCAAATGTGTGTTACTATTAGAGAAAATGTGTGTTACTAAAAATGATATGTTACTATTGGAGCAAATGTGTGTTACTGTGGGAGAAAATGTGTGTTACTAAAAATATAGGTTACTATTGGAGCAAATGTGTGTTACGATTGGACCAAATGTGTGTTACTATTGGAGCAAATGTATGTTACTATTGGAGAAAATGTGTGTTACTAAAGTTATATGTTACTATTAGAGCAAATGTGTTACTAAAAGTATCTGTAACTATTGGAGCAAATTTGTGTTACTATTGGAGAAAATGTGTGTTACTATAAATATATGTTACTAGTGGAGCAAATGTGTGTTACTGTCAAAACAAATGTGTGTTAATGTTAGAGTAAATGTGTGTTACTTAAAATATGTGTTACTATTGGAGCAAATGTGTGTTACTATTAGAGGAAATATGTGTTACCACTAAAGCAAAGTGTGTTAATGTTAGCGTAAATATGTGTTACTGCAAATGGGTGTTAAAGTTAGAGTAAATGTGTGTTACTATTGACGAAAATGTGTGTTACTGTTAGAGAAAATATGTGTTACTATTGAAGCAAAGTGTGTTAATATTAGAGTAAATGTGTGTTACTGCGAATTGGTGTTAAAGTTAGAGTAAATGTGTGTTACTATTGAAGCAAATGTGTGTTATTGTTAGAGAAAATATGTGTTACTATTGAAGCAAAATGTGTTAATGTTAGAGTAAATGTGTGTTACTGCAAATGTGTGTTAATGTTAGAGTAAATGTATGTTACTAAAAATATGTGTTACTATTGGAGCAAATTAGTGTTACTCTTGGAGGAAATATATGTTACTATTGAAGCAAAGTGTGTTAATTTTATAGTAAATGTGTATTATTGCAAATGTGTGTTAATGTTGGAGCAAAAAAATGTATTTGATGTTAGAGCAAATGTAAGTTATTGTTGGAATATTTATATTTTAATATATAAAACCATAAATTTAAATTTAAAGGGATGTGAAATAAATTAAAAACACATATTTGATCTTGTAAAAATATATATATTTGTCATTATTTTTATTTTAAAGTAGAAAAAACCTATTTTTTAATGACTTGTAACACACATTTGCCCATATTGTAACATACATTTTGCCTATTCTGTAACACAAAGTGGGAGCGAAAATCCTGGAACATGACTTGTGCGAGATTTTGGAAAAAATCCACCAAATCTGACCCGACCCGGCCAAGATCCGCGAATTTTTACCTGGAGCAACCCGACCCATGATGTGTTTAACATTTGCCTATTTTAGGTATATTTCATATATGAATTATTTCATAAGAGAGTTCCTATATATATATATATATATATATATATATATATATATATATATATATATATATATATATATTTATTTATTTATTTATATATATATATATATATATATATATATATTATATATATTATTTATAAAATATAGAAATTGATTGGATTTGATTTTTAGATATTAATATGTTACTGTAAAGATTATAGAGTGTTTTTTTTTATATGCCAATAATTGTGGAAAAAAACTTATGTGAATTTAAGTAAGTTCACATGAATTCGATTTTTTCATGATCATTTTTATGCATAAAAAATAGTACTCCCTCCGTTCCAAACTTGATTACTACTTATCGAAATTGTCTCTTCTCTTATTCAATCGATATTTTTATTAATCACGATAAAATAATATTATATTTTACAATTATATTTTTCTTACACTAATATACTTACATCTAATGTTATTATTATATATAGTTTAGGATGACAAATAGTAAAGTAAGAGATGGATTTAAAACGGAGGGTGTATCATTATTGAATATACAATGTGTTTTTATTCAAAATTAAATAGTTTTTAAACAGTACACTACAAAAAAGATAGGTTTTAGCGATCGATTTTTCCGACCGCCCAAACATCGGTCGCTAAATAGTGTAATTAGCGACTGATTTACGACCATCGGACCAAAATGGTCAAAAGGTTTCTGATTAGCGACCGCCAGGTAAATCGGTCACTAATCGGAGACCGACATTAGCGACCGCCTTGACCGTGGAGGTAAGACGATGTCGCATTATTAAAATTAGCAACCGATATCAGTCGTAACATAGTAACCAAAGTTAGCGACCGCCAGCAAAACACGAATTCGAAGTGGGCAGGTGGGAAATAATGAACCGGTTATGGTCCGTTGTTCAGCGACCGCCCCTGGCAGTCGCTAATACCTTTGAGGCGGTCGCTAAATATCTATTACATAACAACTTCTGTTCTTCTTCTTTCATATTTTTAACGAAAAAAACTTTTATAAACTCATTTTTTGTCCGTTTAATCTACGATGTGTTGGAGTTATACGTGAAAGTATGCTTTTACTTTGTATAACTCGTGTATCAAACACTCGTTTTATGAGAATAATTCTTTTATCGCATTTGCTTTAGTTATGATTGAATGTTGAATTTCTATTGCAAACCGTTCAATATATAGTACGTGTTACATTGTAGTTAATGTGGTGATACCCGATCACGGAAGACGACATTAACAGTTTACTTGTAACTAAACGTACATTTTCACGACCCAGGTGGAATTGAACAATCCGCCGTGAAAGGTCGATGTGTAAGGCTCAGATTGGTCTGTCTTGACCAAGAGATTGCACTAGCACATTTAGTATGTGTTGAAGAGGTCCTACAGCGAGGAGAAGTTCTTCTGTTCTGAAAGGTGAAGAATTAGACCTCAGTGGTTGTTGATTTCTTAATCTCCGTCACTTAAATAGGACCGTGTGTGCTTAGTAGTTACTGCTTTGATTCATGTTGGGTGAGAATCATTGTGACTTCGAACTTTGTGTCTTGGGCAGTAATATTAATCATACGACGGTTGCTAAGATTTAATACGGAGAAACGCGTGCGAGTACGGCTCGTGTGATTAGTCCCCTTGGTGGGCTCAGAAGTTTTATTGTACCAAATCTTGCAAGTGAAGAATTAGTTTCTTCGGTACGAATAATAATGTTGAGCTGTCTTTACTCCAAGGTGAAAGATGTTAATTAATTTAGAGCTATTCAGAAGCTTAATTAATTAATGGACTTGATAATCTTAAACGCGGGAAATAATAACCGGGAGCCCATATTATCGTAATATGGATTAAGATGGATAGTGCAATATTAATTTATTAGTGGTAATAATTAATATTAATGGGCTGAATTATATTGGGGCTCAATATTGAAATTCAGAAGTCCATTAGGAGGTCCAATCTTAATTCTCCTTAAGGCCCCTCAAGTAGCCCAATTAAGTAGCTCAATAATGATAAGGTGATTAAAATAAAGAATATATCAATGCTGATTTTTTCATGATAATTTTCGAAAATTAGGAATAAAAAAGAAATAAGATTTTGTTGATTTTCTTGGAAAGATATTATGCAAGATATGTATTCTAGGAATACAAGAATATCTCATATATTCAAAAAGATCCAAATCTTAGATTTTATCCTTGAAGTTTTCGAAAATTATAAGCTTGAAAATAAGAGTGAGATTTTTGTGGAATATTTTATTATGGAGAAAAGAATATATGAGATATATTCAAGATTTCTTAGAGACTAAGAAAAGATTTTTTCCAAGCCCATATCTCCTCAAATTTTCGGCCCTACCCTCTATAAATAGGGGATGATTATTTCATCCACAAGTACATAATTCCATGTGTTGAAAAAATCAAGAAGCATAGATATTTTTCTTTTTCCTTAGTTATTAAATTACTTGAAAGCGTCTCCCACCGGCGATCAAGTGAGGTGAAAAGGGAAATACTTGAGAAGGCTTTGGGTTGATAGAACGAGATTATAAGTGTCCCGTATATCCAAAGGCCATTACTACGAGAGGTACGTTAATCGCATATTTACTTGTTTAATTCCGCCTAGTTAAATATGTGAAATTAATTTAACATGCATGATGATAATTAGTTGTTGGAATTATTATTTGAATTAATTAGGATTAATTCATGCTAGTAATAATTGTATTTAAATTCGTATTTAAAGTTCATCCCGAATAGATTCCGGGCACCCCTATTTTCCCAACAACTGGTATCAGAGCCACGGTTTCGGGCTCTGAATTTTAAATTGGAATTTAAATTGTTGAACATTAAATTTGAAATTGGATAGTAGAATTGTTAGATCTTTTTTGCAGGTATCCAATTGTCATGGTTTTTAATGTTGTTAATTTCATGCGTGTAAATTAATTGTTTTTAATTCGATTCGTTCGAATTCGTTTTTCTCGTGAGAAAATCCACGAGTAGATTAGTTGTTTTTATTTTGATTCGATCATTGTAATAGACTAGTCTAGATCTAGTATTTATTTTTTTTGTAAAAATAAATTGTAACCGGATCGTGACGAAGAACGAAGAATTAAAAACGGCGTACCCGGACGACGCATACATGCGTGGCGCGTGTATGGAGGTAAAATCATGCAAGGGGTGAAGAAAACGAGGACGAACGGCGAAAAAACGGCGCACGGGGGTGCACGGCGCACACCGTGCGCAACGGGCGCACGGCGCCGCGCGCGCCTCGGCAGGCCGCTGCAGCGCCTCGGGGCGCCCCAGGCAGCGCCTCGGCGCGCTTCTGTGCAGCGCCTCGGGTGCGCCTCGGGGCCGCGCTTCGGCGCGCCTCGGGCGCTTTTCCAGCGCTTCTCAGGCCGGGAAGCGCGCGAGCCCACTTCGTGGGCCGACGCGCGCTGTATCTCAGGCCGTGGAATTTTTTCGGTTCGTGTTTTTTTCCGTGTGATTTTAAATGTCGTCCCGAACCCCAAACGATGTTGTTTTGAAGAAGTGTTGCTGTTCGAGTGGGAGCACGTCGAGACGAACGTCGGAAAGCAACAAGGACGATTTTTTCGCATCAAGACGTGAAGAAATTAAACCGTGACAATTGGATTCGAGTGCTCCAATGTGTTTAATTTTGTTTTGATGGATGTTTTATTTCGTGCACTTATTATTATTTGTTAATATGTGTTTGCATGAATTTAATTGTCCAAGAAAAACCTTACTTTCGAAAATTACTAAGTATGTTTTATAATCGCAATTTTATTCCGGATATTAAAATTGGATTATTTTGGCCTCCATAATTTATTTATTTGTGAAGTTCTTTTGGAATACATTTCCCCCTCGGATCGGCCAAAAGAACGGATTTCACATGAATAAATTCTGAAAGGATGATTGTGGATTATTACTAGTGGCGGTATTGACCCTCACCACGAGTGGCTTGCTCAAAGCGAAATAATAATACTGTATTTAATTATGGTTATTACTTAGACATAGGAAATTGATATTAACTTACTCCCCTCGGAGTCCCTGTCAATTTCTATGTGGTCAAAGTGGGAGCCAACTATTAATTTTGAATTAAGGATTTGTAACTTTTAAGTTTGTAATCCGCTTGAATGTATTTAAATGTATAGACCACCCCTCGTGGCGCATTTAAATTGTTTCGAGATGTTGGCTGATGCATGATTATATTGTTTTAAGGTTTCAATATAATTGATGTGATCGAATTATGTGATAATTTCATATTTTTCTAGATATTGATATAAATGTATGTTTTATTCTCATTTCATCATGTCGTAACCTTTTAATCCACTGTTTAATATACTTAAAGTTAATAAACTTTTTGGAGAGAATTATATCGATTGGAAATGTTTTTTTTTAAAATTTGTCCTTACTGCACGAAAACACAATTGGGTTATTTATGTTAATATACCCGACAAGCCTAATGATAAGTCAAGCAATGGGAAGAGGCAGTTTATGATCGGAAGCGTGACAATGAATGAAGTGCATCATCTTGACATTTCTGTCTGAGGATTTGAGGCGCGTTCATGAAGACATTGTATCCGCTGTTGAAATCATGGAACGCCTTGAAGAGATGTTTTCACATCAGAATCCCATGACTAATCAGTTCACCAAACATGACTCGGTCAAGTTGGAAATGGTGGAAGGAACGCCCGTGAGGGAGCACGTTCTCGAGATAATGGCATACCTTAACAAGTTGGAAGTACTTGGTGCGGATTTTGATTGATTTCATATACCATTCCCTACCGAGAAGCTTTGAGTAGTTTCATCTGAACTGTCAGATGAATGAACGGACAAGTCGTTTGCCCGAGCTCTTGCAAGCTTTAGTTTCGGTGGAGGTGATAATGGAGCACCAGTCTAGTGCTATGGTGGCTAATGGTTCGTCTACCTTTTTTGGTCCCAAGGGAGGGAAAAGAGGAAGAGAACCAAAGGCCGGATCCAAGCAAATCCAATTGTTGCGAAAGGCAAATGCAAAGGCAAGCATCGAAGGGGAAGTGTTTTAGTTGCGGTGAGAGAGGACAATGGAGGTCTGCCTGTTCCAAGCCTAAGAGGCTAGGAAAGTTAGGTAATTCACACACCTTAGTCGTCGAAACTTGTGAAGTGGCGTATGCTGTCTATTCGTGGATAGTGGATACGAGAGCTACTGATCACATTTGTTTCATAGGTTTAAGCTAACCCGACGACCTAACGGAAGTGAGATCCCCATCACATCGGGCAATGCTACGAGAGTGGCAGCTGAAGCAGTGGGAGAAGTGCGCCTATCTTGTGAAGATAGAGTTATGGTCTTGAGAGACATTCCTCATGTTCCTAGTTTAGAAAGAACTCAACCTTCAGTTTCTAAACTGTTTGAATAGATACTCAGTTTCTTTTAATGAGGATGTTATTATTGCTTGAAACGATGAGTTTATCCGTTCCGGAACTTTAATGGATGATCTTTATACCATTTTTTGGGCACACCACTCACAAAATTGAATCTAATAACACATCGATTATTTCGAGTAATAAAAGAAAGCGTTCTTCGGAGATGAACGAAACACTTCTATGGCATCTTAGACTAGGTCATATTAATCTAAAGTGGATAGAGAGATTGGTGAAAGATGGATCCTTGGAATTATTCCAAGTCGAACTGTTTCCAACTTGTGAATCCTGTTTAGAGGGTAAAATGACCAAGAGGGCATTTGGAGCCAAGGGGAATAGAACTACGGAAGTGTTAGAACTCGTTCATACCGATATGTGTGGTTCAATGACGATCATAGCAAGAAGAGGTATGAGTAATTTGATGATTACTCAAGATACGGATACATCTACCTTATGATGCATAGGGAAAGAAGTATCAAGTCTCTACGATTTGTTCGTGGAGGCGAATACCTTAGCAATGAATTTTTGAACTACCTATCGGAAGAAGGGATTGTATCCCTGTTGACCACGTCGGGAACCCCTCAATAGAACGGTGTGGCGGAACGAAGGAGCCAGACTCTTTTAGAAATAGTTAGATCCATGATGAGTTATTCAGATTTACCCAAGTCGTTTTGGGGTAACGCCTTGGAAACAATGACTTATATTCTGAACTTGGTGCCATCCAAATCGGATCCTAAAACCCCAATGGAATTGTGGACCGGGGCGCAAGCCCAGTCTAAGACACTTGCAGATTTGGGGTTGTCCGGCATACGTGCTAGACAAGGAAGCCGGTAAATTGGATCCATGTTCGGAATTAAGGTTGTTTATAGGATATCCCATGGGAACGAAAGGGTGTATGTTCTATAGTCTCAAGGATTAAAAGACCGTGATTAGTTCGCACTTTAAATTCTTGGAGAAAGACTATATGAACAAAAGAAAGCCCAGAAGTGAGATTACCTTAGACGAGTTAAGAGGGCAAACTCCTATACCAAGTATACAAGATGATATACCACACGTCATACCTTCACAACCGGAACCCCGTCGTAGTGGGAGGATTGCAAGGCAACCCGAGAGATACATGGGAATTGGAGAATCTTCGGATTTGATTCCCGGCGATGAATCAGACCCATGAACGTACGACGAGGCAATCCAAGACAAAGACGCGGAAGTGTGGCAAACCGCAATGGAATCCGAGGTGGGTTCGATGTAGTATAATTAAGTGTGGGAGTTGGTTGATCCACCTAATGGGGTAGAACCTATTGGATGCAAGTGGGTGTACAAGAGGAAAAGAGGACCGGACGGAAGGGTAGAGACCTTCAAAGCAAGGTTTGTGGCCTGTGGCCTGTAGCTATGCTTAAGTCCATCCGTATTCTCTTGTCGATCGCTGCGCACTTAGATTACGAGATCTGGCAAATGGATGTCAAGACAGCTTTCCTTAACGGAAGTCTTGATGGGATCTATATGCAACAACCCAAAGGTTTCGTTGAAAAAGGCCAAGAGCACCTCGTATGCAAGCTTAAGAAATCCATTTTATGGACTTAAGCAAGCGTCGCGTACTTGGAACCAGTGTTTTGATCAAGTTATTAAGTCTTATGGGTTTGTGATCAAAACAAGTTCGAAAGTTGTGTGTATAAAATGTGTGACGGAACTGCGGTGGTATTCTTAGTATTATACGTAGACGGTATTCTGCTCATTGGAAACAATGTAAAGGTATTGTCAGACGTAAGGGTATGGCTGTCAAATCAGTTTGATATGAAGGACTTAGGGAAAAGCCGGTCACATCCTTGGGATCAACTTCACTCGAGATCGCAAGAGGAAGATGTTGGGCTTATCGCAAGTTTCATACAAAGCCACTGTTTTGAAGCATATCAGCGTGCATGATTCCAAGAAAGGTTTTGTACCTTGTAGGCACGGAATCCATCTATCCAAAGAAATATGCCCTAAGACGCAAGTGGAGATAGATGACATGAAAGACGTTCCGTACGTTTCGGACGTAGGAAGCCTTATGTATGCAACGTTGTGTACGAGACCGGATATCTGCTTTGCCGTGGGCATGATGGCAAGATATCAAAGTAACCCCGGGAAAGCACATTAGATTGCAATTAAATGCGTTCTTTAGTTTCTGAAAAGAACTTGGTATGGAATGCTGATTTAACAATCAGACAATCTAATTCCCATGGGATACACGGACTCAAATTTCCAATCAGACATAGACTCCAAAATATCTACCTCGGGTAGTGTGTTTTACATGGGAGAAGGAGCCATGATATGGAGAAGCGATTTGCAGAAATGCATCGCCGATTCGACCATGAAAGCCGAATAAGTAACTGCTTGTGAAGCAGCGAAAGAAGCGGTTTGGCTCAAGTACTTCTTAGTGGACTTGGACGTTGTTCCGAATTTGCCCGACAAGATAACTGTCTTTTGTGACAATGCCGGGGCAGTTGCAAATTCAAGGGAACCGAGAGCCCACAAGGCCAGCAAACACATTGAAAGAAAACACCATCTTATACGAGAAATCGTTAAGAGAGGAGATAAAGAGGTGGCAAAGATATGCGTCGGGGACAACCTAGTAAATCCATTTCACAAAGGGTCTGCCTCTGAATACATTCAAGAGACATGTGGATGGAATGGGAGTCAAGACTATTGCCAATCTGCTTTAAGTATAAGTGGGAGGAATTATTAGGTTAGTGTAGGTTGACATGAGATGTCACGGAGAGCTACTACACTAAGACATGCGTGATGTATACTAAAAGCAGACTTTAAGTATAAGTGGGAGATTGTTGGAGTTATACGTGAAAGTATGCTTTTACTTTGTATAACTCGTGTATCAAACACTCGTTTTATGAGAATAATTCTTTTATCGCATTTGCTTTAGTTATGATTGAATGTTGAATTTCTATTGCAAACCGTTCAATATATAGTACGTGTTACATTGTAGTTAATGTGGTGATACCCGATCACGGAAGACGACATTAACAGTTTACTTGTAACTAAACGTACATTTTCACGACCCAGGTGGAATTGAACAATCCGTCGTGAAAGGTCGATGTGTAAGGCTCAGATTGGTCTGTCTTGACCAAGAGATTGCACTAGCACATTTAGTATGTGTTGAAGAGGTCCTACAGCGAGGAGAAGTTCTTCTGTTCTGAAAGGTGAAGAATTAGACCTCAGTGGTTGTTGATTTCTTAACCTCCGTCACTTAAATAGGACCGTGTGTGCTTAGTAGTTACTGCTTTGATTCATGTTGGGTGAGAATCATTGTGACTTCGAACTTTGTGTCTTGGGCAGTAATATTAAACATACGACGGTTGCTAAGATTTAATACGGAGAAACGCGTGCGAGTACGGCTCGTGTGATTAGTCCCCTTGGTGGGCTCAGAAGTTTTATTGTACCAAATCTTGCAAGTGAAGAATTAGTTTCTTCGGTACGAATAATAATGTTGAGCTGTCTTTACTCCAAGGTGAAAGATGTTAATTAATTTAGAGCTATTCAGAAGCTTAATTAATTAATGGACTTGATAATCTTAAACGCGGGAAATAATAACCGGGAGCCCATATTATCGTAATATGGATTAAGATGGATAGTGCAATATTAATTTATTAGTGGTAATAATTAATATTAATGGGCTGAATTATATTGGGGCTCAATATTGAAATTCAGAAATCCATTAGGAGGTCCAATCTTAATTCTCCTTAAGGCCCCTCAAGTAGCCCAATTAAGTAGCCCAATAATGATAAGGTGATTAAAATAAAGAATATATCAATGCTGATTTTTTCATGATAATTTTCGAAAATTAGGAATAAAAAAGAAATAAGATTTTGTTGATTTTCTTGGAAAGATATTATGCAAGATATGTATTCTAGGAATACAAGAATATCTCATATATTCAAAAAGATCCAAATCTTAGATTTTATCCTTGAAGTTTTCGAAAATTATAAGCTTGAAAATAAGAGTGAGATTTTTGTGGAATATTTTATTATGGAGAAAAGAATATATGAGATATATTCAAGATTTCTTAGAGACTAAGAAAAGATTTTTTTCAAGCCGATATCTCCTCAAATTTTCGGCCCTACCCTCTATAAATAGGGGATGATTATTTCATCCCCAAGTACATAATTCCATGTGTTGGAAAAATCAAGAAGCATAGATATTTTTCTTTTTCCTTAGTTATTAAATTACTTGAAAGCGTCTCCCACCGGCGATCAAGTGAGGTGAAAAGGGAAATACTTGAGAAGACTTTGGGTTGATAGAACGAGATTATAAGTGTCCCGTATATCCAAAGGCCATTACTACGAGAGGTACGTCAATCGCATATTTACTTGTTTAATTTTGCCTAGTTAAATATGTGAAATTAATTTAACATGCATGATGATAATTAGTTGTTGGAATTATTATTTGAATTAATTAGGATTAATTCATGCTAGTAATAATTGTATTTAAATTCGTATTTAAAGTTCATCCCGAATAGATTCCGGGCACCCCTATTTTCCCAACACGATGAAGGTCTTTTTGAAGTGGTGGTAGCAATTGACTGGTTCTATATCACATTGTGCTTGTTGCTTCAACTTCACCGTACGTTTTCACACTTTTACCGTTTAATTTTTTTTGTTGTATATATTTTAGTTTTTGGTAAGTTTTTAGTAGACATGCTTAAATGTATAGTAGTGATTTAGTATATATGAGTGTTATGTTTGATTTATGTGAAAAATAAATATGGATATGTCTATTTATAGTCAAAATTCTGCCCAAATTTTTGGAATTGATTAATATGTCATCCACGATAGGAGGGGGCATGAACGATCAATTTTACCGTAAAATTGAAGAATTTATTGAGATTGCATATTGTCATCCACACTGTCTTGATCGTTTCAATCAGCTTAGATGCCCGTGTAATGGAAGAAAATGCAGGAATAGGAGATACCTTGAGCATTGATGAGGTTAAAGCTCATATTTTTAGGGTTGGTTTTGTTCCCCGCTATTACAATTGGATCAGTCACCGTGAAGAGCGTTGGAATATTGATATCGATACACTTGAAAACTTTTATACTCAGTGGAGTATTGGTGAGCGATTTGAGATTGGTGGTTCAAGTCATGTTCCGTATACTCAGGAGGAACCACTCATGGAGGAGGCCCATGTTCCATACACTCAGTTCGGACCACCTTTGGAGGAGGTGCATGAAGCCTATAGGTACAAGGGTTGTTCACGGTACGAACCAAAATAGATATTTAAAAATATCCGTGACCGTACCAAAGTTCGGTTATTTTAAAATTCACATGTTCGTGTCTGTACCGTAATTTTGGTTCGGTACGGTGACGATATTTTATTTTTCGGTACGGATCGGAGCGGATTTTCGGTTATAAACGGAGCGAATCGGTACGGAACTGAGCGGGGAAATAGATTTTTTAACCTTTTTTTATCATTCTCTCATTTTTTTAATCAATTTTTTTTTTCATAAAAGAACATATTGATGCATGCACACTCACAATAATACTACACAACTTCAACCACAATCAAGTATATATCATTACAAGCTCAAATATAACACATTATATGATAATGGATGGTTAAAAAAAATTAATACAAATCACCATCAATAGAGTATTTAAAATATAGTATATAAAATATATATTTAAAGAATTCTTTTAAAATATCTTGTGAATGGAAAGTGCAATATTAAAATCACGTTGATCGTAATTTTTTATACAGGATACACCATATCCAAATTTTTGTAAGAAATGAATGTACAAGAACAATGAAATTAAATGAATAAAAAATTTATTTTAAATTATACACCTAAACATAAGTTAACGCTTTAAGAACATAATAAGATAAATAAAATAGTGCTTGTATTCTGAAAAGGAGGAGAACTTATGATATCGTATAGTCGTACTTGAATTCAATAATATTATAAAAATATTTGATGAATAAAAAATAAATTTAATACATATTTAATTTGGTTATTCGGTTCGGTTCAGTTCGGTACGGTTACATTCGGTTTTTCGGTATGGTTAATTTGGTAATATCCGTATCCGTACCAAAAAAACATTTGATTCAGTTTCGGTATGGTTAAAGTAAGAAAATACATAATTTTTTCGATTCGGCTCTTTTTGGGTGTGGATTTCGGTGCGGGTTCGGTAATCTCCGAACTCCGTGAACATCCCTAATAGGTACCACATGATGGTTAATGAATCTTTATTGGGTGGTCACACAGTTATGGAAGAGGAACCAAATCCTCGGTCAAAGAAGTTTTTTGAGATGCTAACAACCGTTGATCAAAAGTTGTTTCCTGACTGTGATACCAAGACGCAGTTGTCATTCAATACGCAAATGTTGTCCATCAAAGCCAAAGGTAAAGTCATAGTAAAAAAGAATATTGGAAATACGGCTCACATTGAAGCATCCATTGTAAATGCATAACTTACCGAAAAGGTTGGAACATTATGTTCTTATTACTTTAGCGACCAAGTTCAAACCAAGATCAGAAATGAGCCTTGCAACTACGATGGTCGCGGAGTAGAACATCCCTTCGCGAGTTTGAAGGTATGTTATCCGTATTCTTGCACGCAGGTCGACCACTGGGTAAGAGAGTCAAATGGTGGTTTAAGAGCAACTTGGAGGAGGAGACAATACAGTCACACGTTTTGATGAATACACCTGAAGTTAGGGATGTTAAACGGGAGGCGGGCTGGCGGGCCAGCCCGGGACTAGTGGTTAGTATAGCCTTAATACTATACGTCGGCGCGTAATTGTAGTGCGGACTAATGTTTTGGAAGGGGTTTTTTAGAAACTAAAACAAAAATTAAAGCAACTAAACAAATCAAAGCAATTAACGAAAAGAAAGCAATAAGCAATTTTTAGGAATTTTCGAACAATAAAAACGAGACGTGTTCGGTGTTCATCATCACATGAGAATCAAGTACACGATCGAAAAGTAATAATTATTCAAGTTTCGATCAACTATAGAAGCAATCACTAAACATCACATTGTAACTGCAAATTTCGAATTTATTAAATATAATAAACACGAAAAAGATTACAATTTTAATTTATTCGGATTTAACCAAAATACTTCTTGTGCGGGATGACTAACTCTAGATTTGATCCTCTGATTCTTCTCTTTGGTGTTGACCTTGACTTGGATGTTCTTCGGGAGAAATCCTCGCCTTGATCTTCGTTTGAAATTGGATTTGAGTTTATAACGTTAATCCAAGGACGAAAACGCCTTATTTTGGATTAAACTATTTTCGGGAATTTGGGGGATGAACGCCTTCGATGGATGAACGCCTTTGAATTTGATGAAGAACGTCCTTTGAATCTTCTAGGAGAAACGCCGGATCGGAGGGGTGCTGGACCTTTATCTCGGATCGGAAGCCGTTTGTGGTAGACTTGCGCGAAGAACGTCTTGAAGTCGTGGAGAACGCCTTTGAATCTTCAAGGAGAAACACCGGATCGGAGGGGTGCTGGACCTTGATCTCGGATCGGGGGCCGTTTTTTATCGCTTTCCACGAAGAACGGTTTGACTTTGACGAAGAATGCTTTGAATCTTCAAAAGCTCTTGAACTTCTGAATTCCTTGTGCTTCTGTCTGTCTGGATGTGTGTAAAATGAATGAATGATGGATCCTATTTATAGGGTGGGGAGATGAAAACTTTCCTCCTTCATGGTGCCACGTGGCACTTTATGATTGGTCGATGCCGATTTGATGGGCTTTTATAGACCAATTTCCAGATTTATTTGATTCTCATTAATTTCTTTCCTTCTTCATGCAAGATACGATTTGATATTTTCTTGGGCACTAAGTCAACCGTATTAATTACTGCAGACTCGTATTTTTGGCAAGTTTGTACATGTATATTAAATATCAATAAATTTAATTATTTAATTTGAGAATTAATTTATTTAAATCCCCAAAACAAAATAATAAATTTATTTTGATATTAATATTTATTTGTACACGTGTCATTATTTAATTGGGTGCAAAATTAATTTGCTTACAAATGTCCCCTCGTGCTTTGTTCACGGTCATTTGTGACTTGGAGTGAATGAAGCACGAAAATCTTTACGCCCTCATTTGCTTTTGGACTTTTGAATCATGACTGAACTTAGAAGATGTCTAAGTTGCCTACGTACCTCTTTGGTCTAAGAGGATCAAGTCATAACATAGTTCAAGGGAAATTTAATTTAATTTGGGGGTGCCATAAACAGTTTATACTCGTGTAGGCTAGGAGTGACATACAGTTTAAGCTCGTACGTCAAGGAGATTTGATTTGAATTTGTTTGATAGTTTATACTCGTATCAGAGAGATATACTTTGAACTTGTTTGATAGTTTAGACTCGTATCAAGGAGCATTACAACTTTGCAGACAGTTTAGTCTCTTATCAAGGAGATTTCATTTTACTTGGAGAGACTTCAGTTTGATCTTTAGCTTGAGAGCTTCAGACAGTTTTGTCTTTCGCCAAGGAAACTTGATTTGGTTTTGAGATAGTTTTCACTCGAATCAAGGAGCTTAATTTGATTTGGATTTTGGAGAGACTTCAATGTGATCTTCGGCTTGAGAGCTTCATACAGTTTTATCTCTTATCAAGGAGAATTTGATTTGGCTTTGAGATAGTTTTCGCTCGTATCAAGGAGCTTTACAGACAGTTTATGCTCTTGTCAAGGAGATTTGATTTGAATTTGTTTGATAGTTTATACTCGTATCAGGGAGATATACTTTGAACTTGTTTGATGGTTTCCGCTCGTATCAAGGAGCTTTACAGACAGTTTATGCTCTTGTCAAGGAGCATCTTATTTGACTTTGGCAAACTTCAAAAAGTCTCTTCGAGCACTATGTCTCCTTGCTTGACTAATTGCATGACCTTTTCTTTGAAGATAAAACAATCTTCAATTGAGTGGCCCACTAAGCGGTGGTACTTGCAATATTTTGGATCATCAATGCGTCCAGCTTCTTCCAGCCGTTTCATCTTAGGCAACTCAATAAGTTTTGCCTCCATCAAGTCATCGAATATCCCCGAGACGTCAGAGTCTAAGAAAGGATATTGCTTTTGTCGTAGCTCTTTCAGACTCAGCCCGCCTTGCCCCCTATCCCGAGGAAGATTCGTTATGTATTCCTTACTTGAAGGTTTGTCATATATCATATCGTGATACTTTTGACTTGGTGGTTCTTTGACTCCACTTGCGGCCATGCTTAGCTCCATGTCATGAGCTCTTGTAGCCAGATCTTCGAAGGTCTTTGGTTGAATTCCTTGAAGAATGTATCGGAGACCCCACTGCATGCCTTGGATGCACATCTCAATTGTAGAAGCTTCGGAGAGTCTATCCTTGCAATTCAGACTTAGGTTTCTCCATTGATTAATATAATCGATGATGGGCTCCTCTTTCCACTGACGTGAGTTTGTCAACTCAATCATGCTAACTGTTCTCCTCGTGCTGTAGAAACGGTTTAGAAACTCTTGTTCCATCTGATCCCAACTGTCGATGGAGTTAGCCTCCAAGTCGATGTACCAATCGAACACGTTCCCATTCAAGGATCAGACAAATTGTTTGGCAAGATGGTCTCCATAAGTTCCGGCATTGTTGCACATTTCAACGAAGTGGGCCACGTGCTGCTTCGGATTTCCCTTACCATCGAATTGTTGGAACTTTGGAGGTTGGTAACCGGTTGGCATTCTCAAGCTATCAATCCTCTTCGTGTAAGGTTTTGTGTAGCTGAAGGTTGATTTGGAGGTGTCATCAATCTTTCCTTTTACCGTCTCCAAGATGAGCTCCTTGAGCTGGTCGAGTTGGATCCCTCCATTCGATGAAATCTGAAGCTCCTTGGCAGTTGCCTCGGTTTCACTGACTTGGCATTTAGTTGAGGTCTCTTCGTCACCGTGCTCCACAACTTGCTTTCCTTTGACGTGGCTTGCATCGTCGCCATCCACCTTATTCATCAGATTGGCTATCTGGATATCCTGAATTTTCACGTGCTCCGTAAGCCCCGCAATGGTTTTGATCAGGCTATCAAGCTTTTCATCAATAGTTGAGGCATCCGTCATCATGGCTGACGCTATGCTTGAGTCTGAAGATGAGCCTGATGATGAGCGTGGAGTAGAGCATGCAGAGTTGACTTCCTCGTCTTCACTGATGTGGGGAGGCTCATTCATAATTGTCTCGGCTGAGAGGTTCCCTTCAGAAGAGACGTGTGCCAATGACTTCTTCGACATGCTTCTTGTGATGACGTTGGCGTTAGATGCCGTTGAGGGTTTGGTCCTTGGCAAAATGATCTTGCGTGGAGGAGTCATTCCAACGATCCTACTCTTGCTTGAGGAGAGAAGAGATGAGAGGTAGAGTAGGTCCCACTAGGCGTGCCAAATTTGTAACTGCAAATTTCAAATTTATTAAATATAATAAACACGAAAAAGATTACAATTTTAATTTATTCGGATTTAACCGAAATACTTCTTGTGCGGGTTAACTAACTCTAGATTTGATCCTCTGATTCTTCTCTTCGGTGTTGACCTTGACTTGGATGTTCTTCGAGAGAAATCCTCGCCTTGATCTTCGTTTGAAATTGGATTTGAGTTTATAACGTTAATCCAAGGACGAAAATGCCTTATTTTGGATTAAACTATTTTCGGGAATTTGGGGGATGAACGCCTTCGATGGATGAACGCCTTTGAATTTGATGAAGAACGTCCTTTGAATCTTCGAGGAGAAACGCCGGATCGGAGGGGTGCTGGACCTTTATCTCGGATCGGAAGCCGTTTGTGGTAGACTTGCGCGAAGAACGTCTTGAAGTCGCGGAGAACGCCTTTGAATCTTCAAGGAGAAACACCGGATCGGAGGGGTACTGGACCTTGATCTCGGATCGGGGGCCGTTTTTTATCGCTTTCCACGAAGAATGCTTTGACTTTGACGAAGAATGCTTTGAATCTTCAAAAGCTCTTGAACTTCTGAATTCCTTGTGCTTCTGTCTGTCTGGATGTGTGTAAAATGAATGAATGATGGACCCTATTTATAGGGTGAGGAGATGAAAACTTTCCTCCTTCATGGTGCCACGTGGCACTTTATGATTGGCCGATGCCGATTTGATGGGCTTTTATAGACCAATTTCCAGATTTAGTTGATTCTCATTAATTTCTTTCCTTCTTCATGCAAGATACGATTTGATATTTTCTTGGGCACTAAGTCAACCGTATTAATTACTGCAGACTCGTATTTTTGGCAAGTTTGTACATGTATATTAAATATCAATAAATTTAATTATTTAATTTGAGAATTAATTTATTTAAATCCCCAAAACAAAATAATAAATTTATTTTGATATTAATATTTATTTGTACACGTGTCATTATTTAATTGGGTGCAAAATTAATTTGCTTACACACATATTCACCGTACTGGATAAGCCTAGGTAAACACGTCAAATGAAAACATCGGATCGTTAATCTTCTCACTTATCACCAATTTCTCAATTAAGCAACAAGTGTAGGAAATATGGGGTTCTAATGAAAATACCCAACTCTCGTTGCGATACCTCAATATCCACTCAAATTGCATAAATTACTCACACCCATACAAGATCATACATCGACCCAACTCTCGTTGCGATAAACACACAATCTAAATACGAATTACAAGAGCAATCATGAAATCGAACAATCAAAGTCCATATTCCTAATAGATTGACCTTCAACTAGAATAGATATTACAAATCAAATCAAATACTCAACTACCCATGTAAATCCAAACACCCAAACACAAGACAATTAACTAAGCATCATAACAAACAAACTCATATGAAATAAAGAGCAATAATCCATAATTATTAAATTAAACCAAAGGGAAATAAAATTAAGGAAAGAAGTCACCTCTTGAGTGTTGATTTAGCTACAAAACTTGATAATCCTTGCTTGAATTGAAAGAAACTACTAATTGAAAGCATAATCTAACCTAATCTATACTAGAAATTGAAGAAAATGCAAAAGAAAAAAATGAAAAGGAAAAAAAACTATTCAGGGGGATTAGGGTTCTAAAGCCCTTGAAAAACTGAGTGTAAAGTCAGGGAAAAATGTATTTATATGTGGGTTAGAAAGCCCTTGGCCGAAATTGCATTTAAGTCCTCCAAAAGTTGAAATTTCAGATTTTTCGCGAGCAGAAGAGTTCGTACCGGTTTGGGAGGTTGATATCGGCCGGTATGAATGGTTGCAAACCGGTATGGAGGTCCTGTATCACCTTGTACCGGTTTGGGAGGTTTGTATCGGCCGGTATGAATAATTATTAACCGGTATTCTGGGGCCGAAGCGATTGTACCGGTTTGGCTTGGTTTGTACCGGCCGGGACAAATGTCCTAAACCGGTATGGAGACTTTTCTTGCATGTTTTGCTTCTTCTTTGCATTCCAACTTGTATTTTGACTTGATTCTTCTTCCTTTGAATGTCCTTGCTCGACTCATCTTTAGTCTTTGCCATATTTCACTCATTTTCCTACACAATGAACAAAAATACCTTTTTCGACAATTAAGCACAAATGAGATAAATTAATGTACATAATCACACGAAATCCAATAAAATAGGCAATATAAATGCACGAATTTCAAGCAATTATCACACTAATCACCAGCCCGTTTAACCCTGAACCGCATAGGGCTAGGTTCGAGTGGTCTAATGGACCGTTTAAAACCCGGGTTATTTTGGCCCGGATCGGTTAGCCCATGGGCTAAACGGGCTAGCCCGCCGGTTTACCGGGCTAGCCCGTTAGCCCGGAAGCTTTTTTTTTTATTTCTACTTTTCTTAGGTTACTTCATCTATTTACTTTCTAATTGAAATTGGAAGTTTGGAACCCTATGTCTTTCACCGCCCATTGCACCCAACAACAATAACCTTCAGTCATGCTTAGTCCATCGCCCAGTGTGGAGATGATGCCATTTTCCAAAGAAGGATCGAATGCCGAAAATTGAAGAGCCTTGAGACATTTATATTAAATTTTGAATATTGTTAATGCTTGAACTTTACAAACAATGTTTGATTTTTTTTTTATCAATTATGAACTTTATGAACAATTTTTGAACCATGTTTGAATTTTTTAGTTTAAATAGAAGCGTATTTCAATTACCAATCAATATTTTATATTAATTTTTTTTATTTTTTCTCCCTGAGCTCGTTAGTGGCCCGTTTAACCCGCGGACCACTAGGTTTAGGGTTAGATTTCGAGTGTTAGTGGACCGATTAAAATGAACCGATAAGGCCCAAAACAGTTTATGCCCGCAACCCTGTAGGGCTGACCCTATAGGGTTAGGGCCAGCCCGTTTAACATCCCTACCTGAAGTTCAACCTTACATCCAGTAAGGAATTTATTTTTAAATATGTGTTGTTATACTCAATACTTTGTACAATTGTTTTTTTTTACATGTAAGGATGTTATGTGACCACACTCGACAAGAAGTACCAAGCATCACGGATGAAACAGTCTATCAGTTGGTTTCCAAATAATTCCTATATTAGTTCCAATCCTACGTGAGTTAAAATTAATTATATGACTATTATTTTAATACAACTCATTATATAAAAATAATTATATATTTACAGGGTCTAAATAACTAACTTCACAACCCACATCTGGAAGCTCTGAGCAAAAAGCCACTACGACAGCTGTCATCATACAAAGGGTATTACGTAAATGGATACAATATTCCATACAGATGCATAAGCTTCAACGAAAAGAACTACAAATAGTGGTATTTGTGTTTCAAGTGGGAGTGACAACGAAGCACCGACTGATTACTATGGAGTGTTGCTAGAAGTGGCTGAAATAGAATATCCGGGGTGACCATCGAGGAAAATAGTTTTGTTCTTGTGTGAGAGGTTTAATCCAGGGCCCGCAGGAAAAAGAGTTGACCCAAACTACAACATTTTTTATGTTCATGTCAACAAGAAGTACGCTGCCGCATACGAACCCTACGTCTTTGCAACTCAAGTGTCGCAGGTATATTATTGTAAATACCCGGAGTCAGGTAGACCACACTTAAGGACAGTTTGTGAAGTTAAGGCTCGGTCTTTGGTGGAACTTTTTAATTCATCCAGCTAAGAAAGACACTGCACAATGAAAACGCATTTCAAACTGAGGTCCAAGAAGCTCAAACAGTGGTCCTTGAAGATAGTGTCAATCTCGTTCATGTGGACTTGGTAGCTGCAAATTCAAAAATAATTATGGTTGAGAGCGACGAGGGGGACGAATAAGATCAGATAGAAGAAGAAGAAGAAGAAGAAGAAGAAGAAGAAGAAGAAGAAGAAGAAGAAGAAGAAGAAGAAGAAGAAGAAGAAGAAGAAGAAGAAGAAGAAGAGGAGGAGGAGGAGGAGGAGGAGGAGGAGGAGGAGGAGGAGGAGGAGGAGGAGGAGGAGGAGGAGGAGGAGGAATGAGAAGAAGATGAAGAGGAAGATGAAAAGGATGATTATTAAAATTATTTAATTTTTTTGTAGTTCTTAACAAGAATTAATTTGATGAATTAAAAAAAAAGACTTAAATTGGAGTTATTTACAATTAAATGCATACAAAATAATTAAATTAACAATTTATAGTACTCTAAAATATTAAATATTACAAAAAAAAAAAATATTAGTAAATATATATAAAAATGAACTAGAAACAAAAAAAAAAATTAATTTGATTAATTTAAAAAAAAGGGACTCAATTTGGAGTTATATACAATTAAATGTATAATAAAAAGTTAGTGTATATATATATATATATATATATATATATGAATTAGAAACAAAAACGAATTAATTTGATGAATTTAAAAAAAAGGGACTCAATTTGGAGTTATATACAATTAAATGAATAAAAAACGAATACATTAATAATTTATATTAGTCTAATATATTAAATTTACAAAATAAAATAAAAAGTTAGTAAATATATATATATATATATATATATATATATATATATATATATAAATGAATGAATTAGAAATAAAAATGAATTAATTTGATGAATTTTAAAAGTAATGAGAGTCAATTTGAAGTTATATACAATTAAATGCATAAAAATGAATAATAATTGCAAGTGTTCTAGTGGTTCTCGCCTCCTCCGGGTTACCCGGAGGTCGGCGGTTCGATTCTCCTTGGACGCATATGAGTCCATTGATAAATTGCATAAAATACATATTTATTGTCATATTTCTCCATGATTTAGATGTCAATTATTCTTTAAGTACTTTTTTTAATTAAGTTTTATATTTTATAGGTAAACTAAGGATTTGATTGATGTTTGGAGACCATTTGGAGTGAATTGTGAAAAAGTGGAATTGAAGACTCCAAAGATGAAAAAAATAACAGAAGTACTTTTCTCACAAGGCGTAGACATGCCTTAGACTGTAGCTAAGCTCTAAAAAGGACAGAAGCACTTTTCTCGTAAGGCGTGGGCACGCCTAAGGTTCAGACGGAAATTCTCATAAGTGGTGCTCAAATCTCTACATCAAGACTCAAATTTAGTTCTTCCTAACATTTTAAGAGTCTTATATCTTTTTAATTTATATTATATTTGTATATTTAGATTAGCAGATAACTTTGGTATTCTAGATAGGTTTTTAAGTTGGTTTCTTAACTTCCTAGTAACTACTATTGTTAGAAGTCTATCTAGATTAGGATTAGTATAAAAGGGAGTGGAAATGATAGAAATCCTGAATTTTCATTCATGCATACTATCTAATATATTCTAAGTTCATACTTTAAGTTTTATTATTATTCTTCTCTCTTCTCTCTTCTCTCTCAACACTTTGAGAGAGAAGAGAATAATATATGTTCTTCTCGTTTTAACCACAAATAATTGAAGATCCGGTTCGACATTAATGGTGAGATCTAACTGATTTACATACTCTTTTATTCTTTATTATTTATGTATCTTCTGTGTTTGATCACATTGTTTGGCAAGTTGTCTAATGTGGCCGGTTATTCAATTCGTGAAAATAATGATTGTCAATTGAAACGTTAAATCTGTAATTATTTAATTGTTCTGATCTTAGTGGCAAATGGCAGTGAACAATTGCCATGGAGATGCATAACCTAGTCTAAATGAACCTACATGTGCGTTTGTTGGCTAGAATCGGGTCTTTCTAGATTTTAATGCTGCTGTGAATTAAATCCTAATGGTGGTACCTAGGGTTGTTTACTAGTTAGAGAAGTAATAAGAGATGGTATCCTTATTATCGACAAAGTAAGGATAGATTAGGTTGTTAGGTGGTATCAACAACTATAACCAATAAAGTGTTAGAATGGAAGATGATCTTTGCATCGATGAACGATTATGTGAACCAATTCTGAGGTTGTCTTTGGCTAGATATTTTTTTAGTCTTTTCTAATTTTTACTTCTTATTATTTTAGTTCAGTTCAATCTCAAACTCAATCCCCCTCCCCCCCCAATCTTTGTTTTTATAGTTGTAATTATGTATTTGTTAAAATATAAATCTATTTACCAATCTCTGTGGATTCGACCCTGCTTATCACTATCACAATTCATATCTATTTAAGCAGGTTTTATTATTTGTTGAATTCGACACCCATCACCCATTTATTTCTACAAGTCTTACAAAGGCCTATATGCAATACGGCTCACCTAATATGAGCTAATGGGTCGGTGGCTCAGTGGTTCGTGCCTCACCCGGGGCCATCCGGGTTCGAACCCACTGAGCCAATTTTTTTTTTCGCAGGTTGGTCGATTAGCGACCGACTATATGTCGGTCGCTAATCACAAAATTCAAATTCAACAATTAATTTTATATAAAAATTAATTAGCGACTGCCTTCTGGCGGTCGCTAAAACCTGACCCGACCGGGTCAGTTCAGCGACTGATAGGAGGCGATCGCTAAAAATTAGTGACCGCATTGGCGGTCTCAGATTAGCGACCGATTTTTAAAGGCGGTCACTAATATTAGCTACCCGCGTTTTAACGACCGACTTTTATCGGTCAGAAATCGATCGCTAATCACGTTTTGGGACAAAAAATCGGTCGTTAATCAACGTTTTTTTTTGTAGTGGTAATACTACGATCACTCAAAGAGAGTTGTAAAACCGACTTCATAAAAAGTAATCATAATTTCGCATGGGATCAGGGACGGATTCAGGAAATTGTCTCAAGGGGGAAATATATAGTGGGTAAAAAAAATTATTTCAATAACCCACCCCCCTCCCCCGTCCCTTTAATTGATAGATACCCCAGTCATCCCATTTTATTTTATAATACCTCGGGAGCTAATGAAACTATTTTAGTAAAATTGAATTGTCTCAATTCGCGGGGAGCTTGCACCAAAAATTGAGTTCCTTTTGGATTTCCTTTTTAATTGGGATGCTCAAATCATGAGAAGTAGACAAATAATAATAGGATGGGGGAATATTATTTTTAGCCGGCCATATCAATTGGGTATGGGATTAGGCCTATTCAAATAGTAACTTTTAATATAAGGTGACGTAGGTGCATATATCACCTATATAAATTATTTCTTTTCTTAATATTAGAAAGACAGAAAAACCCAATAAAATAATCTGTGAAAACAAAATAAGCAACAGTCGAGCAACTCCGTTTCCTTGTGTCATTTTTTTTTTTTTTTCGAAATTGTCGAGATGCAAATTTAGAATATCAAACCCCCCACCCAAAAAAGAAAAAAAAAACCTCAAGGGTATATTCTATAAGAGATATCGAAAATAGTACCTTTCAAAATAAACACTCCAATAATAATTGTTTTTTTTTTTAAAGACCGTACCTTTCAAAATAAACATTCCAATATAAAAAGGCCGAATGTACAGCTCTGGCTTGTAAAACGATAGACAATAAGTTAACATTTTTACAACATTTTCAATTTTAAATTAATGAAGATAGCATAAACAAACATTTGCATCTTTAATGATATCGAAATACAAAATTCTCAAATTAACGAGTTAGAACAAAAACTGATCCACATCGGAGGTGGCCCTGCCAAGAATCACGAGCGAGCAATATGCAAAACGCCACATATTAATTATTAATTAATAATCCCATGGATTAGTGGTTCAGTCGTATAGATTTGAGAATCAAGAGTATGATTTTCTCTAAATTTTATATTCAAAATTCACAAAATGTGAACGAGCAATATATATCAAAATATATGTCTACATGATGATTATGTGTTTGTTCTAAATAAATTTAAAAAAAATTGTGTCATATGAAAATGATGAAGAAGAAAGGATTTTTGAAAAAAAAAATAAGTTATATAAATGGAATAATGGGTTTTGAATATAAGTTTTAGAGATGAGCATATTTCAAAGTTTTAAGGTTTCACCAAAATGCTCATTTTTGGGGAAGTATATATGGGAGGTTCATTTTTGGAAATGAATAGTTGTACTATTAAAAATAATAATTTAAATTTATGTTCGTAGTAAATTATAAAGAGTATGTTATGCTTGAAAATAAAGTACTTTTGTTTTTATGAGAAATGAGTAGTGTTAACAAAAAAAATTAAAAAATTTAAAATTGTTCTATATCCTCTCATAATCAATTTAAAATAATTGTACATCTATACTAATATAATAACAAAATCTTATACGAAAAATAGAAAGAAAAAATTGACACAAAAAACTACTACTATTTTTATCAAGATATTTAATAAATTAATTATTAATTAATATAATAAATACATTTAACACGTACTAGAAAAATAAATGTGATGATTTTTAAAGATTTTTCATTTGGAAATGTAAAACTTTTAATCTTCTATTTATTGTTTTATAAAAATAAATTAATCTACTAATTCTAATTATTTACTTTCTCAAAATATTTAAGAAAAATAAGTTTAAATTTTTTTAAAAAAATGTGTATTCTTAAAGTTTGAGTTGTTGAGTTATTCACGTGGATGATGTATATATTATACAAATGTACACATATATATAATTAACTTTTCCTAAAATAAATTTTAGAGTTCAATAATCTTTAATTGGTATTTATATATATATATATATATATATATATATATATATATATATATATATATATATATATATATATATATATATATAAGATGTTCAATTTTATTAAACTAATTCCAATAGTCTTAATTTATTAAAATGAACATAATGAAACAATGTGATACTCTTTTACGAGAATTTCTATCATGGGTGGAATAAAATTCATACACAAATAAAAAAAATGGATAAATCATATTTAATTTTAATACAACCCAAAATTGCTAATATACTTATGTCACATAACTTTGTCTTAGAAAATCAGGAGGTTAACTTCTTTTTCATGGGTAATTACATGTTACGATGTACATCCACAAAACCAAGAGAAAATATTTGAAAATTTTAATATTTGATGAAGAAGATGATATCAAAAAACAATATATTTTCAAATTTAGTTTACTTAACAATGTAGACGTTTTCTAGATATTAACCACAAAATATTTTATATGTTTGACTTGAAAAGAAAAGAAATTTGAGAATCACATTAAAAGAGAAAAATAATAATAATAGTGATATATATACAAAAAATTTGAAAATAAACAATACAAAGAGTGTAATAGTTCTTTCTACTTTGTGTAATACAAAAAATAAGCATATAATTTTTCAATTAGAATTTCTATAAATAAAAATATCATTATATTTATTTTATATTTACAAACTAGAACGCACGGAATGATATACTAAGTTTAAATTAAAAGTTAGATGTACACTCAAAATTAGAGTCCCTCCCACTTGGACTTACAAACGCCATGTTTTCTTTTTAACAACTCAAGCACCCCATGACTAGTGATGGCTTTACTTTGGAAGTCGACAGAATATCCACGTACAGTTCAAATATATTAAACCGAAGGGTCACGAACTTTTGGGTATAGTCAGGCTGCTATTTAAACAATTCAGTGATAATAATTTGTTAAAAAGGAAATGTTTTTATATATCAATCAATCACATCTCCTGAAATGGATTTTTTTATTTAAAATTAATAGAATACTCTGCTACATTAATGCTACATAACAAAAAATTCGTCGCATAATTGTTTGCTACATTTATTTTTTATAAAAAAAAATATTCGATAATTTTCTTTATATTATATTCTTCATACACTCCTAACAAAAAATATTTACTTTATCACTTTAAATACTAATAAACAATTATTTTCTTAAAACTTGTACATATAGTAAAATTGCAGACAAGTATGGGATGGTGGGAGTATCTTTTATTTCTAATCCATGCATATATTATTTAATAAAATATATTACAAGGTTTAATTTGACATCATATTTTATATTCCCTCTGACCCACTTCAATTTGCGCACTTGTCATTTTGATCTGTCCCACATCAATTTGCACACTTATCATTTTGGTTTGTTCCACATCAATTTGCACACAATAAAAAAAGAAACATTAATGTGTGTGCACACTCATAGACATATACACATATGTACTCATATGTTATTATTTTATTAAAAAAAAACACATTTTTCATGAAAAAAAATGTGCAACTTTAAAAGTGCAAATTGATGTAAAATGAATGGAGTATATAAAATAAATTTTCACGCTTAAAATATATCCACTCCATCCCATTTGAGCATTCTCCTTTATTTGGGCATAAGTTTTAAAAGAATACTAAATATATCATACTTATACTCAAACACAGACATTTATATTGTGGATTATGAACCAATTTGTGAAGTAAGGAGGCGCTTGGTTAACAACTCTTCAATAGTAATGAGAATGAGATTGAAAATTAGTGTAATTAATATGGTTTATGAGAACAAAATCACTACATCTCCTCCTAAATAAGGTAATCACTACTCCATTTTGATTACTATATTCTCTTCCTACAATCATCCTCCTCAATCACTCCCCCCTTCCTCCACCAACAACCATTTGTTGTCAACTTCTATTCCAAAATTGGGGCATGACACTAGCAATGGTGTCACCATTGAAACACTTCTTCCCCTAACATATCATTTTTCTTATGAGGGCGTAGATGGAAATAAATTTTTATTCCCATTACCATTGAAGAATTGTTAACCAAGCGCCCCCTAATCTAGTAATTGAGTTCTAACTATGAGGATCACGGATTATACGTAGAATCCAACCGGCTCGAATTTCTTCCGCTGTAATTACGAGGTTGGTCGTTCCAACTTCCCTTATGTGATAATCGAAATCCAACATTGGTATCAGAGTCAATGCGTTGGGTTCTCGTATTTGAAAAACTTGTATGATCCTATGTGAAAATTCATGTCATATATGTGATGTATAATTTTCACAGTTTTTTGTTCGTATACGTATGAGTACTGTATTTTCTCAATTTTTTCGATTTCTTGAAACAGTGAAATTTGGCTATAAAATTTTATTGTATGTAGCATATATGATGATATTGATGTCTGCAAAGTTTCGAATTTTTTTGCCAAGCCGTTTGTGAGAATTAAATCGGCCTTTGAGAAAATACAGAAACTTTAACTGTAAATTACGAACTGTATATAATGAGTCATGATGATTTCTTATTACTAGATTGAAGTAAATTGAAATAGGATTCTATTGATATAAAGTTCGTGAATTTTGGTCAAATATTGTGTGAGTTATGATTTTTGCAAGTTTCGGTAATTTTCTGAAATCTTCTTAAGAACATTTTTTTTGGATCCAATTTTTTTGAAATCAAATTAAACAAATTGGATTTTGTTCTAGTTATTGGATGAATATACATTTCATAAGGATTCCATCCATGTATTTTTTGTAAATTTTGGATGAGAAACGAGTAAGATATGAATTTTCAAAGTTTTTCCACGAATTGGGGTGTTTTTGTAAAGTTTCAGAAACATTATGGGATGTTTTAGAGAATTGGATATTTTTTAAGGACCAAAACGTAATTTTTCGAAAATTTCATGGATGACCCGGTCAATAACGGTCAAACCGGGCCGAGCCGATGGAACGAACCAGTCCAGACCGAGCCAGACCAAATCGACATGGACCGAACCAGGCCGAACCACCTTGAACCGAACCGATCCGGGCTGGACCGGATACTGGACCGGCCGGGTGGGGTCGATGCCAGACAAAGGTGGCGTGTGGGCTTCACGCGCCGGCCGACTGCGGACCACGGCGGCGCGTGGGCTTTACGCGCCGGCCTACGGCGGGCCACGGCGGCGCGTGGGCTTCACGCGCCGGCCAACGGTGGGCCACGGCGGCGCATGGGCTTCACGCGCCGGCCTACGGCAGGGCACGGTGGCGCGTGGGCTTCACGCGCCGGCCGACGGCTGAACACGGCGGCGCGTGAACTTCACGCGCCGGCCGACGATGGTCCACGGCGGTTGTCCTGTTTTTTTAGCTTCGCGCTCATGCAATCTTGTTTTGGCTCGTTTGAGCTCATTTTAACTCCTTTTTTGGTGTTGAAAATTCCTATGCGCTCGTTTTTCATGTAGAATCTTAATATGCAGAGTATAGAAGCAATTTGAACCAGAATTTTTTTAATGATTGTTTATCAATTCAGATGAGAACTATAATTAAATTGTTGCACTTGTGAAATTAGCTGGTTACACTTAGAAATCAATTTTTGTGTATTTATGAGCTTTGAATTCATGAGTTGATTTTTATGAATGTTCGAATGGTTGTTCATTTTTATTGATATTTGTGGAATAAGAAGTTCGATAGTGTTTCTGCATGTTAAAATCCCTGTGTAGATTCCTCATTTACATAACATAATAGTATTTGAACTAAGCATGTTTGAATACTGATTTATGTAAAGAAAGTGGGAGTCAATGGTTAGACTTGAATTCACTTGTGAATTTGCTTGATACGCTTTTGGAAATTTGATTTTTTAAGCGTGAAAGAGAGTTGAGATTCATGTGTTAAAGTTGACTGACATTATCATGCTTTGTTGGCTGCTCATTTTTTTTAGGTATGATGATGAGGGAGATAGTTACTACACATGACCAGAGGGCAGGAGACGAAGTACTCCATGAGTTCTTAACTTATAAGATGAAGCCCGAACATAATTTAAGAGATCATCATCTAGTCCTTGCTGAACTTTATTTTCAATTGTTGTCCCTGATGTGTAAAAATATCATCCCGCTTCATTTGAAAGATGAGATTCAGAGTCCAAAGACCTGGGCAAAAACCCTTCCTCCTTACTTAGAAGATGTCTATTGGAAGAAGTGGTCAGACTTAAAGGGAAAGCCCTCAGGTTACGTGATTATGAATGAAATCACCATTGATTCTGAAGCAGATGATAGAGGGAAATCACTTAGATCAGTGTGCTTGAGGATGGGTGGCATTCATCGATCCGCTTTTCTTAGATTGATAGGTCGAAGTAAAAGTCGGATGAAGAATCCTCACATGGATCCTTTGGCGCGGGCGATCTATCGTGTAGGAACGAGAATACCTGACGTAGTTCGACGTAATAAATTGAATGAGAAGTTACAGTTTAGAGGGACCCCTTTCTCTTAAATTGTTAAAAGAAATACTAATTGAAACTTTAAAAGTTGATTATTAGTTTTTCCTATTTTCATATTAATTATGACTCTAAGTGGTTGTGATTAATTTATTTTTGAAATTGCATGTTAATTCATGTAGTTTAGTGGTAGTTCTAAGTTATTTGAATTGTTTTAAATACTTGAACTATGTTGTTTTATGTTTTGGAGCTTAATCTATTTAATGAGGATACTTTATGCGATTGATGATTAATAACTTTAAGTTATTTTTCGATGTCAACTTTTGTATCAGATTTTATAGATGTCAGTTAGCTTAACATGGAACAAGATAATACATAAATGAACATTAACTTTTAGAATTTTTCTATTAAAAACCAGACAATGACTTCAACAACGATCATCGCTGAGTTAAACCAAATCGAAAAACTCAAAGGCGATATAGTAACATGTAGCGTCATATGATATAATACATGTTCTTGGGAGAACATGATGTTTTAGACCCTATTAACCATGATGAAAAGTATTCTGGAACAGAGATAATACTCAAACTGAAAACAATCTGGACGGTTACCAAGCTTGGAATATTGAAAATTTCATAGCTAGTGAAATAATGGTAATTTTTGTCAATAATGACATATTCCATGATTGTGAATTGCATCATACCACCTATAATATCTGGGTATATTTAAAAGGAAAAGTATGGTGATATTTCGTTTATGAGAAATATCGAATTCAGGACTCTTGATGAAAATGTTGAAACTTTCACTCATACAGCTCATAACGTTGAGCTAAAAGACGAAGAATTTGAAACTTCAAAGTCTTCATTAAGAGTTCCTGTTATATTTATTATTTCTATAGGAGCTTCGGGCTCTGAACGTAAAAGAAAATAGAAGGAAGATGAAAATGATAAGCAGTCTCTAACTGGGGGAGTTGCTATCAATCTTGGTGTCAATCTTAATCCTATGAAGATTAAAGAAAAGTGCTAGACTAAAAATGGATAAGAGAGAAAATGATATGTTTCAGTTGAGAAGAGCATGATCATTTTTTCTCATGATTGTACTAAGTTCAGGAGGGACAAGGTAGTTCATTCCGATTTTTGTTTCAAGCACAGTCATCTTTAGTAATTTGTTCTTAACTGAATCTTATCCTTGTGGATTATAGATTCAGAAATGACAAATCATTGACTAAAGACTGTTGAGCATTAAGACGAGATGCAATTAAAGGAACTAAGCTCGAGTGAAGTCTTGGGGCTTGTAAACTTGAGATTGACAATGGTCAATGTTTCATATCGCATAGTCCTTTATTGGCTCGAGAGATCACTTAGGATCTCACCATTGTATCTGATCTTTCATAGCTGGGATATGATTAACATTTTTTCTAAGAGACATGGTTATGATTAGTATGTGACGGCTGCTACGTGTGGGTTTTTTACGCGCCAGCCACCAGCGGGTGAACGGCAGCGCGTAGTGCATATATGACATAAGTTATGGTATTAGACATATTTTTTCATTTTTTTTAAATGGTTATGGACTATAAGTGAGCAATTATTTTAGTTATATGAAGTAAGTTCATGTAGACTAAATGTTTGCTCCTCTAGCAATACTTATGTAGACGATAACATTTTGACTTGCTAGATTAGGTCATGTTGTGCAAGATATGGTGAAATGAATTATGATAGAAGGATTATGATGTTCGTTCTTTAAAAGTCGAGTTGTCAAATTGTGAAATATCTTGCTCACAAGTGACTAGAAAACCATTATAAAACAGTTATTGTTAATTCTTTATTGCAATTATTTCATTTTTTGATAAATGTGATTCTATGAATGTCAATGACAAAACTTGGAGCTTATCGTTTCTTCATTACATTAATTGGTAATTTCTCACGTTTTGGACATGTCTGTTTTAAATTCACAAAAGTTTGAGACATTGATGTATTTTGGACACCACCTGATGGGATGTGAATGAAAGACATAACTTTAAAGGTTTTAAGAACCCATAGAGCACGTGAATATTTATCCAAACAAGTTCAGGGAACTGTGTAGTGAAAGAGGCATAAATTGACAAATATCAAAACTTTGTATACCACTGCACAATGGTGTAGCTGAAAGAAGTTTTGAACATTGTTGGATGTGATGAGATCCAATTGAACTCTGGACACTCTGATCAAGGTAACCTTGGAATCTTGGGATCAACAACTTGTGTACATAACTCAGTGAGTTAGTACTGAGAGTTGGGTCCAATGATAAATGTGTCTTCATAAGATGCTTCGTTAAATCCAAAGGTTACATGATGATTGGAGTTTATTATGTTGAAAATAGTACATTAGATAGAATCACATGATATCAATTTTCTTGGAAATTGAATTTTCTAGTAAGGGCAGCATTATTTGGATGTTAAACCACTGTGAGATTAGAATAATCACTCTATCAGATCCAAGTGGGAGTGAATTAATGTGATTTTTAATAGATGCTTACCCATTAAAGATCAGATGGATCTTGATGAGAGTAACTATCTACAGGAGATATCATCTACAGAATTTCACAGCATTTTAATCTCTTCAGATACTAAGAAACATGTGCTTGAGAAGCATCACGGTCTCCAGAAAATATGATAAATCTTTAGGGAATGAGAAACCTACAGACGTTTGAGAGGTTCTGTCTTGTTCTAGTAAAAGATTGATGAAATAAAGCAATAGAAGAAGTCATAGAGGTGATGAAATCAAATCAAGTTTGGAAACTTGTAGTTTTTTCATCGAGACACAAAATAGTTGAGAATGTGAATTCTCAAAAGTTAAAGAAAGATCAATGGGTCTCTCTTGAGGTGATCAAGTTCACATGATAGAAAAGATTATACTCCAAAAGGGGAAGTATAAATTTTTCTGTAAAATATGAGTTGTACCTCGATTCGTCACAACTCTAGCTAAAGTAAATTATGATTTTGAATTACATAAAGATGGACGTTGAACATTGTATTTTCTCAACGGAGAGTTAGAAGAAGAAATCTACATGTAAAGCAGTAGGATTCTTTCTTCAAGAAGGATAATGTTTGTAAATTGAGGAAGTCAATTTACGGACTTAAACAATCCTCAAAGACAGTGGAACTGAGACTTTATTAAATAATTGTCTCATTAATTTTGTTATGATAGAAAAAGGTCACTGTATTTATGTTGAACGGTCCAAGGTAATTTTTTGTAATTCTATCACTAGATGTTGATGCATCATTTGCTAGAGTTATAACAATGAGTATATTTTCTTGGTGAAAAGATTCATTCTGAATCATTCTTAGAAGACTCATGTTCTTGAATGATTCAGAATAAACTTTGAGAATGCGTTGATACTTATGTTATAAAGGAGCGAGTCATTGAGCTGTGATTAGTGTCTGAGAACTCTAAATATGAAATGTTTAATACCATATTAAAATGAAATTAGATGTTTGATGTTTGCTAAATTGTGCACACACCGAAACAGTTGTTGAGTTATTTATCTTGGTTAGCAGATATCAATTAATCTGGAAAAATACATTGAAGATAGTGTGAGAGATTTTGAGATATCTAAAGGGTACTACATATTATTATCTCGAGGAGATAATCTAGAATTAAAAGAATATACAGACAACAATTGGAATTGTGATTTAGATGGATATAAATAAAATTCCAATTATGTCTTCTTGCTTAAGTGAGAAGCAATCTTAAGGCATACCATGAACTAGATCTGTATAGCACTGTCCACTAAGGAAGTTGAGTTTGTGGCATGTGCATTTGCAGTCCAATATGTAATTTGGTTTAGAGATTTCTGGATATCTTTGGAAATAGTAAGCACTTCAAAGGAAGCTGTGATGATTCATTGTGGAATGAAACAGTCGAGTGGGAGTTGTAGTGATTCATTGTGGAATCAAATACTCCAGTGGGAGTTGTAATTGTACATTATGGAATATAACACTCCATTGAGAGTTATTTCAATTCATTGTGAGAACAAAACGGCTAAAGCTTACTCTGAGTATTTCAATTATCAAGAAAACCAAACATCTTAATATAAAGTTTGACTTTGTAAGAGTGTTACAAAGTAGAAACAAATATTTCCTAAAAGATTCTCTACTCGTTTAATGTTAGCAAATCCACTTGACAACACTTCACAAGAGATGTTTAGGAAATCTATGGTTAAAGTTCTTGCGTGGATTTGAACATGGTACGATGTAGATGTTAATGTTCCTGAAAAGTTTATGTATTGTGAATTATATGAAAATGTTCATATAATAGTATGTCAACAAGTAAAGATTAGCTCTCTCATACGAGTAATCGCCTCTTACATCTGAGTATGTGAAGAGATGAGATTATTTGAAAGATAATCGTAATAGATTTTACCACAAATCTATTTAACTTGTTACAAAGCTAAATCAGTGGATTTCTGGACGAAAGTGGGAGGAAAACCAAGTTAAGTGTTGAGGATACACTTAAACTGTGATTTACATGATGTTAAATAAATAATTTTGATGACATACGCTTCCATTCTTGGAAGTTTAGACATCGTAACATGTGTTTCATACCACATGTGCTAAGTTGACCATAAGGAAATGAGAAATATATCCCCATTTTCTCATTGTATGAGGCCTTGAGGTTTGGATAAGCCTCTTATAAATACCCTTAAGACTTTCTACAATATTTTTAAGTCTTCACTTTAGTGTTGCTACTTTAGCATGTTACCAATAGCTATGAATTATAATAGCGATGCAGTGCATGTCTAGGAAAGCAGCTATAGTGGGAGTCTGTAGATATTTTGTATGAAAGGAAGGACATCTTTATTAACACTTTCTATTGTGTTCATTGACCGGTCAATCGAGTTGAGAGCTTGATTATGAACAAATATATTCGATAAAGGTTGAATATGCTCTAATAAATTTAGGGGATTGAAAGAGATATGTCAATTAGTGTTGATCGAAAAGAGTTCTGGGGTATACCAAGAATTGAATTCTTCAAATAAATCTGGTTGAGTTGCTATATATCCTTAACAAGTGTATAGCGAGAAAACTCATATTCTCGAGAGTCACACGATATATTTGCCCGTATGAATAAGTATAATGTGATAAGTATAAAGATGTGAAGTAGATGAGCGTAATGCTCAAACTTCATGTGTGAGTGGGAGATGAAAGTTATTTAATAAGAATTTATTAAATAAATAATAAATCCACCCATAAAGTGGATATGGTTGAGGGAAGTTAGTGAATAACTTCCATTCTCAACCAATATATAGATGATACGGGAGTTTTAATAGGATGAGGATGAGAATTTTAATTCTCTCTCTAAACTCTTTGCGAATATTGACTTCTCTCCTAAGCAAAAATATTGCAGAAGAATTCTGGGAGAATTCATCATCACACAAATATATATCATACTTATACTCAAACAAAGGCATTTATATTGTGGATTATGAACCAATTCGTGAAGTAATTCTAGTAATTGAGTTTTGACTATGAGGATCACGGATTATACGTAGAATACAACCGGCTCGAATTCCTCCGCTGTAATTACGAGGTTGGTCGTTCCAACTTCCCTTATGTGATAATCGAAAATCCAACAAATAATGAATGCGTACAATAGTGAGATACACCCGTAACACATTGGATCTTTTTTTTCTAGAAATTATAATTTTTTTCTTAATCATTATGTCATTTACTATGGTATTCTTGGTCGATTAAACATCTTGCGGTTATACTGTTTATTATATGGGAGAAAAGCAAAATTGCCCTTTTTCATATAGGCAAAATGTTTTTTGCCCTACTTTTTAAAAAAGATATTTTTTGCCCAAAAAATGTTGGTAAAACGGTTGGCAAAGGGTTGGCACTCATGCCAACCTGTGTGTCAACCATTCGCCAACCTTTTGCCAATATTTTTCGGGCAAAAAATATTTTTTTTTACAAAAGAGGATATAAAAACAAGTGACCCCTTAAATTTTGGACACTTTTGTGTATTTTCTCTTATTATATGTCACCGAGCTACTCTCTTGTAAAATTTGTTCATGGTATAATCAATTGAAATCAGAGTATTCATTTAATAATATTATTATTTTTATAAACTAATACTCATAGCATGTTACATTGTATGATATTAGTTTATAAGTGTAATGATATCAATAAATAAATGTTACGATAGCATTGAATGAATGTATGATATAAATTTTATATTATGAACAAGTTTTATAGAAGAAATTGTGTTAAATCAAACTCTAACTACCAGTTAATTAATTAAGGTAAAGGTATTTGTTGTTTTATTAGAAGGTATTATGTAGTGATCCTATCAACACCACAAGGATAGTTCATAATTTTGAGTGATTTTTGGGTATAAAGGAGAGAGAAATATAATTTGGGGGAGGGGAATTAGAGAGATTTTGAGAGAGATGAGGGAGAAGATGATATTGAAATTTTCTGTTTGTATTCCTTTCCGTTCTTTGCCTTATTTAAACAAATAAAACAACAAAAATCCTAATGAGCTTAGCACGTAAAATCTTAAAAGCCCAATAGAAATAATACAATTAAATGTGCTAATCCCTTAATATTAAAACAAATCAATTAGAAGCTAGAAGTCCAAGTTCAACTAACAGACTTCCTTTGTTGACTGATAGATCCTAATACTTTAGGTACATGACATATTAGTTGTTATATTATAAGATATTAGTTTTGATGGATATTAATTGTTTGTTTAGGGGTATAAGATGTAAACCCGATTTATGGTAAATCTGGTTTACAATACTCATTCATTAATAATTAATTCATTTAAGCAAAATCCTATAAATTTGATCCTGGCTTCTGATGAGTATTTACATGACGAACAGATGATGCAGACGAGGAAATTGAGTCCATAAACACGAAGGACTTGGTATCAATTTTGAAAGAATCCGGACTAGCAACTGTGCTAGTTAAATACCTTCAAGTTGCATTGGAGGGTGTGAAGAAGGCTGATTTCATCCTACATAACATTGTGCATGAGCTGGAACCTAACACATTTTTAGCTCCAACAAATACCAACCCAATTATGCAATTGGCCCCATTAATTTTTCAAAAAATGTTCCAACTCATAGTACTATTAACATGAGTTTTTGGCCCGAATCAAATTGCACCCACTGGCTCGACTCCAAGTCCCCTGCCTCAGTATTGTACGTCTCGTTCAAACAGATAAGCAGGAAATAGCTTACGGTCTTCTTCTTAGTGAAGTCAATTTTATCTGGGTGATTCGACAAGGTCTCCTTAAAGATGGTGATACAGACGTTTTTTCTAATGGATTTTTGGATGAAATTAAGGATCGTGGGTTGATAATTCCTTGGTGTAATCAACCTATGATTCTTTCGAATCCAGCCGTCGGAGGATTCTTGACACATGACATAATGGGTGGAATTCTACAGTGGAGAGTATGTGGTGTGGGGTCCCCATGATTTGTTATCCACTTGCTTATGATCAACCTAGCTACTAACAGAAAATTAGTGGTTAATGATTGGAAGATTGGGATTAATCTTTGTGATGGTGGTTCTATTACTAAAAAAGAAGTTTCTATGAAGATTAAAAGCGTCATGCATGGTGATAATTCAAAGAGTTTGAGGCAGGAGGCAGCTAAATTAAGAACAATATTGCATAAAGCCCTACAAACAGATGGATCGTCCGAAAGAAATTTCGATCAATTTATTAAAGAGTTGGAGGCAAAAATTCACCACAATTGAGAACAAGTCGAGCGTGTGATTCATGGAGTGATCAATAACCATATTATGTAATTTAATTGGGATGCAAGTTTTGAATTTAATTAATATTCAATTGTGTGATTTATATTTTGTTGAAATAAATTATTCAAAATTCAATTTGCTGTAAAGAGTCCAATATTCAATTCTACTACGTTTATGTTAATAAAAAATATTAAATGTATATGAGTAGAATTTTGCTCCGATAATTTAAATATTTAAGAAATCTCGATTAACAATTTTGTCTAAGGCAAGTGCGATATTGATAGTCTAAATTTAGATCTAATTGATTCTTTTATTAATCAAATTGAATTCTGGTTTCTGGATTGTTACTGTGAAGGGTCATATGTGAAGTATGTAGTCTGCTGAGCTTAATTCAATAGGAGGCTAAGTTGATAAAGTGTTAGCCGTGGGAGTTAGTGATTTTGGGGTACCAGATGAGGTTGACCAGAGAAGCCTGACCAGAGAAGTCTGGCAGGAGAGCTATCAGAGGAGGTCCATCAGGTGAGGTCTGGTCAGACGAGTCTGGTAGATAAGTCATCAGAGGAGGTCTATCAGAGGAGGTCTGGGACCAGAAGTCATCTGGTGAAAGTGGCCAGAGCCAGAGGAGGTCTTGTCATCTGATCCTGAAGTCCGTTATTCGCGAAATACACCAAATTGAAGCTAATCCGAAGGCGGTTCTAACTGAATCAACTATGGCGGTTATTGAAGTCGTTAGCCAGCTGGATAACTAACTTGCATTAAGTTTGTTACACCTGAATCGAATCTAGGGTTCGTTTCCAATCTCTGTATCTATAAAAGGGGGTTCTCAACTGAGAGAAATATTGAAAGATCTTCATCTGTGAGCGCAAACACTGTGAGATTGTGTGTGATTGTAACTTGTAACTTCCAATTCCTTTCTTAGTGGAAACTCTATCCTCTCGGATCCCGTGGACGTAGGAGCTTTATCTCCGAACCACGTAAATCTGGTGTTCTTGTGTGATTTCAATTTCGTTCTTATTGCTTTCATATTCCGATTCCCGGAAACAAGTTTTCTTGTGAATTCAAAATCGATTAACAAGTGGCGCCGTCTGTGGGAAGTGAAGCAATCATGGCTGCAACTAAGTTCGACATTGAGAAGTTCAAGGGGAAGAACGATTTCAGCCTATGGAAGATCAAGATGAAGGCCCTCCTGGTACACAATGGGTTGTACGAAGCCTTGTTGCCACCGGCTCAGGTGGCTTCTGGATCTAATCCGGTGAAGGTGGAGGAGAACAAGAGGAAGGCACACAGTGCGCTTATCTTGTGTCTTGGGGACAAGCCATTGAGGGAAGTATCCAAGGAGGAAACCGCTCTTGGGATCTGGAATAAGCTGGAGCAGTTATACCAGACCAAATCTGTTACGAACAAGTTATACATGAAACAGAAGCTTCAAGTCTTCAAAATGAGTGAAGATAAGAATCTTGGTGATCAGTTGGACGAGTTCAACAGATTGGTGGATGATCTGGAGAGTTTGGATGTTACAATTGATGATGAAGACAAGTCATTGATGTTGTTGAATGCTCTACCTAAGTCTCTGGAAAATTTCAAGGATGCTTTGTTATTTGGTAGACAAGATCAGGTGAATTTTGATGATGTTCAAACTGCCCTGAAAACCAAGTTTCTACAGATCCAAACTGATGGGAAGAAGCCTGCTGAAGGATTGAATGTTCAATCCAAGAAGAAGAAGGGGTTTCAGTCCAAGAAGAAGGATGGTGGAAAAGGGATTAAGGGTGGGAAGAAATCTGATTTTGTTGAGAAGAGGAAGTGTTTCTCTTGCCATAAGGAAGGTCATCTGAGAAAGAATTGCCCTGAGAGAAAGAAGAAAGACAATCAAGGTGATCAAGATGGAGATGCAGCTGTTGTGGAGGTTGAAGGATATGATAGTGTAGAGGTCTTGATGGTTAGTCATGAGAGACTAAGTCAAGAGTGGGTCCTGGACTCAGGGTGTACTTTTCATATGTGTCCACATGAAGACTGGTTTCTGAATCTTGAGAAGATTGATGGAGGTCTTGTTCTTTTGGGTAATGATGAGAGCTGTAGAGTGCAAGGATCTGGTTCTATCAAGATCAAGATGTTTGATGGGGTTGATAGGATCTTATCTGATGTCAGGTTTGTTCCTGAGCTGAAGAGAAATCTTGTTTCTCTTGGTACATTGAATTCTAAGGGCTTTGAATTCAAGACAGAAAAGGGAATTCTGTCAATAACCAAATCTGGAAGGATTGTTATGAAGGGGACTATCAAGAATGGTTTGTATACTTTGATTGGAAGAACTGTAACAGGGTCAGCTGATGTTACCATGGAGTCTTCTGATGTTAACTTGTGGCACAAGAGATTGGCACATGTTGGTGAGAAGGGTCTGGTGGAATTATCCAAGAAGGGAGCAATCCCTGGGAAGAGGATATGTAAGCTGGAATTCTGTGAGAGGTGTGTTCTTGGGAAATCAAAGAAGCAAGCATACCAGAAGGGGAAGCATACCACCAAGGAGGTTATGGATTACATACATTCTGATGTATGGGGACCAGCAAGGGTATCCACTCATGGTGGAGGCAGGTATTTCCTTACCCTTATTGATGATTATTCCAGAAAGGTTTGGGTTTACATTCTTAAACAGAAGAGTGATGCCTTCTCTAAGTTCAAAGAATGGTTGATTGAACTTGAGAATAAGAGAGGCAGGACTATCAAGCACTTAAGGACTGATAATGGGCTTGAATTCCTATCAGAGGAGTTTCAACAATTTGTAGGGAGAAGGGTATTACTAGGCATAAAATTGTTCCTTCAAACCCCCAGCAGAATGGTCTAGCAGAGAGGATGAACAGAACTATTCTGGAAAGGGTTAGGTGTATGTTATCTGATGCTCATTTACCTAAGAGTTTTTGGGGTGAAGCTGTTAACACAGCTGTGTTTCTCATTAATAAAGTGCCATCATCTGTTATTGAGTTTAAAACCCCAGATGAGGTCTGGTATGGAAAGATATCAGATTACTCAAAGTTGAAAGTTTTTGGGTGCCTAGCTTATGTTCATGTGAGGCAAGACAAACTTGAACCTAGAGCTTTAAAGTGTGTCTTCATTGGGTATCCAAAGGGTGTTAAGGGGTATAAGTTGTGGTGTCTGGAACCTGGAAACCAGAAGTGTATTACCAGCAGAGATGTTGTGTTTAATGAATCACAGATGGGATACAAGTCAGGTGGAGGTGATAGGGAGCCATCAGCTGAGGAGATGGATGGTGTTATTTCTGAGCCAATTACTCAAGTTGAGGTGGAGCCTGATCATGACAATCATGAGAGTGCATCTGGTTCTGAACCAGAGCAGGAAGCAGGAGAGAATGGGTCATCAGATGAGGATAGTGCACCTGCAGAAGAGGAGGAAGAAGTGCCAGAAGCAGACTTGAGAAATTATAGTCTGACAAGAGACAGATCCAGAAGACAAATACATCCTCCAGCAAGGTTTGGCCGTGTGGATCTGGTCTCCTATGCACTTGTTACAGCAGAGGCCATAGAGTACCAAGAACCTAAAAGTTACAAGGAAGCCCTTGAGTATGGTGATAGGGAGTCATGGATTACAGCCATGACAGAAGAGATGGAGTCTCTTAAGAAGAATCAAACTTGGATTCTTGTTGATAAGCCACCTAGGCAGAAGCTAATAAGTTGTAAATGCCTGTTTAAAAGGAAGCTTGAATCTGGTGTAAAGGATCAGGTGAGGTTTAAAGCCAGGCTAGTTGCCAGAGGATTTACTCAGAGGGAAGGAATTGATTACAATGAGGTTTTCTCACCAGTTGTTAAGCATTGTTCAATCAGATTACTTCTCAGTAGAGTTGTTCAAGAAGATCTGGAGCTACAGCAACTTGATGTTAAGACAGCTTTTCTGCATGGTGATCTTATTGAGGATCTGTACATGCACCAGCCAGAAGGGTTTGTTGAACCAGGGAGAGAAGGGAAGGTGTGCCTGCTCAAGAAATCACTGTATGGCCTCAAGCAAAGTCCAAGACAGTTGCACAAGAAGTTCAGTGAAGTTATGCTATCCATTGGGTTTGTAAGAAGCAAGTATGATACTTGTGTATACCTGGAAAGGTAAGGTAGTGATGTGATAGCCTATCTTCTGATTTATGTAGATGACATGCTTATTGCCAGTAAAAGTCTTCTGAAGATTCAGAGTATCAAAAGGAAGCTAAGTGCTAGATTTGATATGAAGGACTTGGGAAATGATAAAAGGATTCTTGGAATGGATATTCTTAGGGACAGAAAAGCTGGAAGACTATTCTTATCCCAGAAGAGTTACATTGAGAAGGTCCTGAAGAGGTTTAACATGCATGAGAGTAGAGTTGTGTCAACTCCTCTGGGACAACAGTTCAAATTATCTAAGGAAATGGAACCAAAGTCTGATGAAGAGAAGAAGACTATGATGAAAGTACCTTATGCAAGTGGGGTTGGAAGCCTGATGTATGCTCTAGTCTGCAGCAGACCAGACTTAGCTTATTCATTGAGTATGGTGAGCAGATACATGGCTAATCCTGGAAGATTACATTGGGAAGCTTTGAAATGGATATTCAGATACCTCAAAGGGTCATCTGATCTGGGTTTGATGTTTGAAAGGATGGTTGACCAGAAGAGTCCACTGGAAGGATTTGTAGATTCTGATTTTGCTGCTAATCTGGATACCAGAAGATCTTTAACAAGGTATATCTTTACACTTTACAATACTGCTGTAAGCTGGAGATCTGTTCTGCAGAATGGAGTTACATTGTCTACTACAGAAGCAGAGTTTGTTGCAGTGTCTGAGGCTGTTAAGGAGGCTTTGTGGTTGAAAGGCATAATCAAGGATTTTGGCATAAATCAAAGGGTTGTGGTCATTCATTGTGATAATCAGAGTGCAGTTCATCTGGTTAAACATCAAGTATTCCATGAGAGGTCAAAGCATATTGATGTAAGGTTGCATTTTATAAGGGAAATCATTGATAAAGGAGTGGTTCTCATCCAGAAGATATCTACAGAAGACAATGCTGCAGATATGTGTACAAAGTCTTTACCAGGTACGAAATTCAAATTCTGTGTTGAATTGGTAAAGATGAGTGTATGGGATGTTCCTTAGGCCCAAGCTGGAGTATGGAGAAGAGGAGGAGAGGATTGATACTTCTCATCTGAGGTGGAGAATTGTGAAGGGTCATATGTGAAGTATGTAGTCTGCTGAGCTTAATTCAATAGGAGGCTAAGTTGATAAAGTGTTAGCCGTGGGAGTTAGTGATTTTGGGGTACCAGATGAGGTGGACCAGATGAGGTTGACCAGAGAAGCCTGACCAGAGAAGTCTGGCAGGAGAGCTATCAGAGGAGGTCCATCAGGTGAGGTCTGGTCAGACGAGTCTGGTAGATAAGTCATCAGAGGAGGTCTATCAGAGGAGGTCTGGGACCAGAGGTCATCTGGTGAAAGTGGCCAGAGCCAGAGGAGGTCTTGTCATCTGATCCTGAAGTCCGTTATTCGCGAAATACACCAAATTGAAACTAATCCGAAGGCGGTTCTAACTGAATCAACTATGGCGGTTATTGAAGTCGTTAGCCAGCTGGATAACTAACTTGCATTGAGTTTGTTACAACTGAATCGAATCTAGGGTTCGTTTCCAATCTCTGTATCTATAAAAGGGGGTTCTCAACTGAGAGAAATATTGAAAGATCTTCATCTGTGAGCGCAAACACTGTGAGATTGTGTGTGATTGTAACTTGTAACTTCCAATTCCTTTCTTAGTGGAAACTCTATCCTCTCGGATCCCGTGGACGTAGGAGCTTTATCTCCGAACCACGTAAATCTGGTGTTCTTGTGTGATTTCAATTTCGTTCTTATTGCTTTCATATTCCGATTCCCGGAAACAAGTTTTCTTGTGAATCCAAAATCGATTAACAATTACTTCTAGGCTAATTTCATTAATGTAATGAAAATTTTGTTCAATCTCCCATATAATAAAAAAATTCATTACCCTCAAAACATTACATAAATCATATTATATTTATTTTAAATAATACGATTAGCTTCATAATCATATCTATAAATATAAAAAAGTGTACTTGTAACTGTTGGGAAAAATCGGGTGCCCTGATCTATTAGGGATGAAAATTAAATATGAATTTAAATTCAATTATTACTAGCATGAATTAATTCAAATAATAATTACACTAACAACAATTAATCATACATATTAATTTATTTCACTCAAAATTTTATGGCGGAAAAAACTAAGAATTTACGCGATTACGTACCTCTTGAAGCGACGTCCAACTGAGATCTACGAGACAAGCGTGACGATTCTATCAACTGTAAAAGTCTTCTCAAATATATCCATTTCGCCTTATTCGTTCGCCGGTGGGAAGCGCTCACGAACAATTAAAATAATAAGGAAGAAAGAAAAAATATATTGTTGCTGATTTTTTTTTTCAACACTGTGAAAAAATAAACTAGAGATGAAATAATCATCCCCTATATATAGGTGAAGTGATTTCGAAATTTTGGTGTATTTTAGGTGAGAGAAAAAAAATTCTTGGCCTCCAAGAAATCTTGAATATATCCCATATATATTCTTTTCTCCATAATAAAATATTTCACAAAAATCTCATCTTCCAACTATATATGATTTTCGAAAATATGGGGATTGAAATAGCTAGATTTGGATCTTTTTGAATTTATGAGATAATCTTGTATTCCTAGAATACATATCTTCCATAATATCTTTCAAGAAAATCAACAAAATCTTTTCTCTCTCCATATCATAATTTTCGAAAAATAAGAAGAAAAATCAGCAATAGTAATTTTCTTTTATTTTAATCACATTATTATTATCGGACTACTTGAGGGGCCTGTAAGCACCGAAATTTTATTAAATTTAACGGTGTCATATTTTATGTAAATTCGAATTTTGGAGATAAGAATATACAATAATATCTCCAAGATTAGTGATTATATTTTCCTTACTCTCAGATTTGGGAATATCTCTTAGATTTGAGAATATCCCTTTCTTGTTCTCCAAGTCACCGATCTCTTATAAATAGGAGACTCGGAATATAATTTCAGTAGCTCTGATGGAATAAGTCTCAATGACCCCATCAACTCCCTACACCAAGTTTTTAAATCAAACCCGGAATACGTCGTTGAGACTCTGGTACCACAAATCAAATCCGGAATACGTCGTTGAGACTCCGGTACCACAAATCAAATTTGGAATACGTCGTTGAGACTCTGGTATCACAAATCAATCAAATCCGTGTCCTTGGAGAGAGGAATCAAGAGATCAACGAGAGTTGTAGCCCATAATTTCTAATGAAATACATGTTCGCCTTTTTTTCTCACCTTCTATATATATTTATTTGTAGGTGTTGAAATAATTTGGTTTACAAATTGGCGCGCCCGATGGGACAATTTTCGCTCTTCATCTCCACTCTTTGAGGATAATATTCGTAGAATTTCATGGGGGCATGTTAAATTCACCTTCGGGAGTATGTCAAATCACCTTTTGAGTTCTACATCAAGATTTCGAGACTAAGTTGCAGCCGCCATACGTCTACAACAAGTCTCGAGGGGGCATTTGTAAGCACCGAAATATTATTAAATTTAACGTTGTCATATTTTATGTAAATCCTAATTTTGGAGATAAGAATATACAATAATATCTCCAAGATTTGTGATTATATTTTCCTTACTCTCAGATTTGGGAATATCTCTTACATTTGAGAATATCCCTATCTTGTTCTCCAAGTCACCGATCTCTTATAAATAGGAGACTCGGAATATAATTTCAGTAGCTCTGATGGAATAAGTCTCAATGATCCCATCAACTCCCCTACACCAAGTTTTTAAATCAAATCCGAAATACGTCGTTGAGACTCTTGTACCACAAATTAAATCCGGAATACGTCGTTGAGACTCCGTTACCACAAATCAAATTTGGAATACGTCGTTGAGACCCCGGTATCACAAATCAATCAAATCCATGTCCTTGGAGAAAGGAATCAAGAGATCAACGAGAGTTGTAACCCATAATTTCTAATGAAATACATGTTCACCTCTTTTTCTCGCCTTCTATATATATTTATTTGCAGGTGTTGAAATAATTTGGTTTACAGGGCCTTTAGGAGAATTAAGATTGGACCTCCAATGGGCATCTGAATTACAATATTGAGCCCCAATATTATTCATCCCACTAATATTAATTAGTACTGATGGTCCCGTTTTCAAAGGGCAAAATGGGAATTCAGGAGCAATTTTTTTTTAAAACCTTGTGTTTCGCTCTGAAAGAGTTCAGTGAAGGAATACTCAAGTCACTGCGTTGCTGAGAGTCAGAGCTATCAAGTCAGTGATGAGACTTGAAAGCTCAGGCTCTCAACAAGGCAGTGACTCGAGAGACTGAACTCTCGAGTGCCTAGCCTGATCTGGTCAGTGAGAGGAATCTCCCTGACCTGAATGCTTAACTAAAGTTCCTTTTTAAACAATGCTCTCAGTGAGCAGATTTTCGCAATACTTTAGAAGAAAAGACATTCCAAATAATAACACTTGGTTTAACGTGGTTCGGAGACTCAAGCTCTTACATCCACGGCCTGATTTAACAAGAAATCCACTCCTTTGGATTCTTGTTTTTAACGTGCCAAGGTGCACTTACAACTGGACTCATGCCCCTCCACGGAGCTGCCTCTCCTTACAAACAACTTACTCCCAACAAACCTGACTAGAGGGTTTTGGTTTCGGTTAGGGTTTTCCCCAACTAGGTGAGGTTTTCCCTTTACAATGTGTTAGCCAATAGCTAAGATAGGGAAAACCTCTCTAAGCCTAGAGTTACAAGCTGAGCACTCTTATGTATATATTTGTGAACTCTCAGTGTATAGATATGAGTAGAACCTCCTTATATCTCCCATGCACGTATGCTACTACTCACACTCTCAGCTCGTAGGTGTTTGTTTTCTTACAAGATACAACAATACAACTCTCAAACAAAACACAACACTCTCTAACAACAAGCTATGAGCTTGTATTTATAATGGGGATTCAAATGTATCCGTTGGAGAGGAAATACATTTGAATCCAGCATTAAATGGTTTCAACCACTTTTCTTGGAATTCGGCCTTTGTCAGTGTCAGAGTTGCTGCCTCGTGCTGATTGGTCCACGTGGCCTGGATTCACGGATCTTTGACTCAGTGGGTTGACCAAGATCCCACTGACTTTAGGTAGCTTCCTCCTTCACTGACTGATGATCTTCAGTGGACTGAACGTCTTCAGTGTAGTTGTCCTTCAGAGACTGTTTGAAGATCACTCCAAGAAGTTTGTCATAAGGCTGAATGACAAACTTCCCTGACCACAGTAGCCTGACTCCTTCAGGGCCTACTTGGTGCAGCACTGATCCACTTGATCAGGCTCTTCACTGAGTGGTCCACCAGACTTGGCTTAGATCAGCCTGACTTACACTCAGTGGGACTTCCTTCAGGCTTCTCTTCTGGTTCAGGTCTCTGGCATGGCTTCAGTCAGTTCTACTTGGTGTCATCTTGATATCCTCAGGCTGTGTTGCTGAGTTCCCCCTCGCTGAGTATTCTCTCAGCTAAGTTCTTCTCAACTGACAGCCTATTCTACTGAGAACTAACCTGACCTGACTAGAAACAAAAGAGACAATCCTGACTGCTTTCAAACCTATTACATGTTGTTTTGGAAAATCATCAAAACTAAAACATATCCCAACAATTTCCCCCTTTTTGATGATTCCAAAACTTCTAACCAAATGATTTTCTATTACAAGAATAATGTCAGAGTACAGGTAATAGTTTGAAATATGCAGGAATTCCCATAGTTTAAAACATTTAAGATCTGTTCGGTTGACCATTTTTCTTAACAAAACTGGATCAGTGGTCATGTGAACAAACCGCTCTGATACTAATTGATGGTCCCGTTTTCAAAGGGCAAAATGGGAATTCAGGAGCAAATTTTTTTTTTTAAAACCTTGCGTTGCGCTCTGAAAGTGTTCAGTGAAGGAATACTCAAGTCACTGTGTTGCTGAGAGTCAGAGCTATCAAGTCAGTGATGAGACTTGAAAGCTCAGGCTCTCAACAAGGCAGTGACTCGAGAGACTGAACTCTCGAGTGCCTAGCCTGATCTGGTCAGTGAGAGGAATCTCCCTGACCTGAATGCTTAACTAAAGTTCCTTTTTAAACAATGCTCTCAGTGAGCAGATTTTCGCAATACTTTAGAAGAAAAGACATTCCAAATAATAACACTTGGTTTAACGTGGTTCGGAGACTCAAGCTCTTACATCCACGGCCTGATTTAACAGGAAATCCACTCCTTTGGATTCTTGTTTTTAACGTGCCAAGGTGCACTTACAACTGGACTCACGCCCCTCCACGGAGCTGCCTCTCCTTACAAACAACTTACTCCCAACAAACCTGACTAGAGGGTTTTGGTTTCGGTTAGGGTTTTCTCCAACTAGGTGAGGTTTTCCCTTTACAATGTGTTAACCAATAGCTAAGATAGGGAAAACCTCTCTAAGCCTAGAGTTACAAGCTGAGCACTCTTATGTATATATTTGTGAACTCTCAGTGTATAGATATGAGTAGAACCTCCTTATATCTCCCATGCACGTATGCTACTACTCACACTCTCAGCTCGTAGGTGTTTGTTTTTCTTACAAGATACAACAATACAACTCTCAAACAAAACACAACACTCTCTAACAACAAGCTATGAGCTTGTATTTATAATGGAGATTCAAATGTATCCGTTGGAGAGGAAATACATTTGAATCCAGCATTAAATGGTTTCAACCACTTTTCTTGGAATTCGGCCTTTGTTAGTGTCAGAGTTGCTGCCTCGTGCTGATTGGTCCACGTGGCCTGGATTCACGGATATTTGACTCAGTGGGTTGACCAAGATCCCACTGACTTTAGGTAGCTTCCTCCTTCACTGACTGATGATCTTCAGTGGACTGAACGTCTTCAGTGTAGTTGTCCTTCAGAGACTGTTTGAAGATCACTCCAAGAAGTTTGTCATAAGGCTGAATGACAAACTTCCCTGACTACAGTAGCCTGACTCCTTCAGGGCCTACTTGGTGCAGCACTGATCCACTTGATCAGGCTCTTCACTGAGTGGTCCACCAGACTTGGCTTAGATCAGCCTGACTTACACTCAGTGGGACTTCCTTCAGGCTTCTCTTCTGGTTCAGGTCTCTGGCATGGCTTCAGTCAGTTCTACTTGGTGTCATCTTGATATCCTCAGGCTGTGTTGCTGAGTTCCCCCTTGCTGAGTTCCCCCTCGCTGAGTTCCCCCTCGCTGAGTATTCTCTCAGCTAAGTTCTTCTCAACTGACAGCCTATTCTACTGAGAACTAACCTGGCCTGACTAGAAACAAAAGAGACAATCCTGACTGCTTTCAAACCTATTACATGTTGTTTTGGAAAATCATCAAAACTAAAAGATATCCCAACAAGTACCACTAATAAATTAATATTGCATTATCCATCTTAATCCATATTGCGATAATATGGGCTCCCAGTTATTATTTCTCACGTTTAAGATTACCTAATCCATTAATTAATTAAGCTTCTGAATAGCTCTAAATTAATTAATATCTTTCACCTTGGAGTAAAGACAACTCAACATTATTATCCGTACCGAAGAAACTAATTCTTCACTTGCAAGATTTGGTAAGATAAAACTTCTGAGCCCACCAAGGGGACAAATCACACGAGCCGTACTCGCACACATTTTTCCGTATTAAATTTTAGCAACTGTCGTATGATTAATATTACTGCCCAAGACACAAGGTTTGAAGTCACGATGATTCTCACCCAACATGAATCAAAACATTAATCATTAACCACACACGGTCCTATTTAAGTGACAGAGATTAAGAAATCAATAACCACTGAGGTCTGATTCATCATATTTCATAACAGAAGAATTTATCCTCGTTGTAGGTCCTCTTCAACACATACTAAATGTGCTAGCGCAATCTCTTGGTCAAGACAGACCAATCTGAGAATTACATATCGATCTTTTACGGCTGATTGTTCAATTCCACTTAGGTCGTGAATTTGTACGTTTAGTTACAAGTATCTGTCAATGTGATCTTCCATGATCTGGTATCACCACATTAACTACAATGTAACACGTAGTACTTATATTGAACTGGTTGGAATACATATTCAACATTCATTCATATTTAAAGCAAATGTGATAAAATAATTATTCTCATAAATAAGTGTTTAATACATGAGTTATACAAAGTAAAAGCATACTTTCATGTATAACTCCAACAATCTCCCACTTATACTTAAAGTCTGCTTTTTAGTATACACCATGCATGTCTAGTGTAGTACTACGTGACATCACATGTCAACCTACACTAACCTAATAAATCCTCTCACTTATACTTAAAGCAGATTGACAATAGTCTTGACATCCATTCCATCCACATGTCTCTCGAATGTACTTGAGGCAGACCCTTTGTGAATGGATATACTAGGTTGTCGCTCGACGTTGTCTTTGCCGCCTCTTTATCTCCTCTCTTAACGATTTCTCGTATAAGATGGTGTTTTCTTTCAATGTTGTTGCTGGCCTTGTGGGCTCTCGGTTCCTTTGAATTTACAACTGCTCTGGCATTATCACAAAAGACAGTGATTGTGTTGGGCAAATTCAGAACACCGTCCAAGTCCACTAAGAAGCTCTTGAGCCAAACCATTTTTTCGCTGCTTCTCAAGCAGTTACTTATTCGACTTCCATGGTCGAATCGGCGATGCATTTCTGCTAATCGCTTCTCCATATCATGACTCCTTCTCCCATGTAAAACACACTACCCGAGGTAGATATCCTAGATTCTATGTCTGATTGGAAATTTGAGTCTGTGCATCCCATGGGAGTTAGACTGTTAAATCAGCATTTCTTCACGAGTTCTTTTCAGAAACTACAAAACGCATTTAATTGCAGTCCAATGAGCTTTCCCTGGGTTACTTTGATATCTTTCCATCATGCCCATGGCAAAGCAGATATTTGATCTCGTACACAATATTGCATACATAAGGCTTCCTACACCCGAAGCGTACGGAACACCTTTCATGTCATCTATCTCCGCAGGCGTCTTATGGCTCATTTCTTTGGACATATGGATTATGTGCCTAAAAAGTACAAAACCTTTCTTGGAATCTTGCATGTTGAACTACTTCAAAATAGTGTCTTTGTATGGAGCTTGCAATAAGCCCAAAATCCGTTTCTTGCGATCTCGAGTGATCTTGATCCCAAGGATGTGACCGACTTTCCCTAAGTTCTTCATATCAAGCTGATTTGACAGCCATACCCTTACGTCTGACAATACCTTTACATTATTTCCAATGAGCAGAATATCGTCTATGTGTAGTACTAAGAATACCACCGCAGTTCCGTCACACTTTTTATACACACAACTTCTGAACTCGTTTTGATCAAACCCATAAGACTTAATCACTTGATCAAAATACTGGTTCCAAGTACGTGATGCTTGCTTAAGTCCATAAATGGACTGTTTGAACTTGCATATCAGATGCTCTTGGCCTTTCGCAATAAAACCTTCGGGTTGTCGCATATAGATATCTAAACCGTCAAGACTCCCGTTAAGGAAAGCCGTCTTGACATCCATTTACCAGATCTCATAATCTAGATGTACAGCGATCGGCAAGAGAATACAGATGGACTTAAGCATAGCTACAGGCAAAAAGGTTTCCTCATAATCGATCCCTTCTTTTTTTAGTATATCCTTTTGCCACTAGCCTAGTCTTGAAGGTTTCAATCCTTCTGTCCAGTTCTCTTTTCCTCTTGTATATCCACTTGCATTTAATGGGTTCTACCCCACTGGGTGGTTCGACCATCTCCCACACTTGATTATGATCCATTGAACCCATCTCGGCTTCCATTGCCGTTTGCCAAGATTCCACGTCTTTGTCTTGGATTACCTCGTTGTATGTCTATGGGTCTGATTCATCACCAGGAATCAAATTCGAGGATTCTCTTATTCCCATGAATCTCTCGGGTTATCTGACTACCCTCCCACTATAACGGGGTTCCGGTTGTGTAGGTGTAACGATTGGTATATCATCTTGCACACTTGGTATAGGAGTTTGCCCTCTTAATTCATCTAAGGTAATCTCACTTCTGGGCTTTCTATTGTTCATATAGTCTTTCTCCAAGAATTTAAAGAGTGTGCAAAATATGGTCTTTTGATTCTTGGGACTATAGAACATACACCATTTCGTTCCCATGGGATATTCTATAAACAACCTTAATTCTGAACGTGGATCTAATTTACCGGCTTCCTTGTCTAGCATGCATGTCGGACACCCCTAGATTCTCATATGTCTCAAACTGAGCTTTCGCCCAGTCCATAATTATGTCGGGGTTTTAGGAACCAATTTGGATGGCACCAAGTTTAGAATGTAAGCCGTCATTCCAAGGCATTACCCCAAAACGATTTGGGTAAATCTGAATAACTCATCATGGATCTGACCATTTCTAAAAGAGTCTGGTTCCTTCGTTCCATTACACCGTTCTGTTGTGGGGTTTCTGGTGCGGTCAACTGGGATATAATCCCTTCGTCCGATAGGTAGTTCAAAAATTCATCGCTGAGGTATACGCCTCTACGATCAGATCGTAGAAACTTGATACTCCTTTCCTTATGAAACATAAGGTAGATGTATCCACATTTCAAGTAATCGTCAATAAAATGACAAAATACTCATACTCCCTCTTGCTATGATTTTCATTGGACCACATATATCGATATGAACGAGTTCTAACACTTCGGTGGCTCTATTCCCCTTGGCTCCAAATGCCCTCTAGGTCATTTTACCCTCTAAACAGGATTCACAAGTTGGAAATTACTCAACTTGAAGTCAAGGATTCATTTTTCATCAATCTTTGTATCCGCATTAGATTAATATGATCTAATCTAAGATGTATTTCGTTCATATCAGAAGAACATTTTTCTTTATCACTCGAAATAGTATATGTGTTATTAGATTCAATTTGTGAGTGGTGTGCCCAAATAATGGTATAAAGATCATCAATTAATGTTCCAGAACAGATAAACTCATCGTTTTGAGAAATAATAACATCCTTATTAAAAGAAACTGAGTCTATATTCAAAACAGTTTATAAACTGAAGGTTGAGTTCTTTCTAAACTAGAAACATGGAGAACGTCTCTCAAGACCATAACTCTATCTTCAAAAGATAGGCGCACTTCTCCCACTGCTTCAGCTGCCACTCTCGTAGCATTGCCCGGTGTGATGGGGATCTCACTTCCGCTAAGTTGTCGGGTTAGCTTGAACCCATGCAGATTGAAACAAATGTGATCAGTGGCTCTTGTATCCACTATCCACGAATGGACAACATACACCACTTCACAAGTTTCGACGAGTAGGGTGTGTGAATTACCTAACTTTCCTAGCCTTTTAGGCTTGGAGCAGGTAGATCTCCAATGTCCGCTCTTACCGCAACTAAAACCCTTCCCCTTCGATGCTAGCCTTAACATTTACCTTTCGCAACAGTTGGATTTGCTTGGATCCAACTTTTGGTTCTCTTCCTCTTCTTCCCTCCCTTGGGACCTGAAAAGATAGACGAGTCATTAGCCACCTTAGCAGTGGACTGGTGCTCCATTATCGCTTCCACCGAAACTAAAGCTTGCAAGAGCTAGGATAAACGACTTGTCTGTTTATTCATCTGACAGTTCAGTTGAAACTGCTCAAAGCTTTTCGGTAGAGAAAGGTGTATGAAATTAACCTGAGAAGGGATATCAAAATCCGCACCAAGTACTTCCAACTTGTTAAGGTATGCTATTATCTCGAGAACGTGCTCCCTCACGGGCGTTCCCTCCACCATTTTCAACTTGACCGAGTCATGTTTGGTGAACTGATTAGTCATGGGGTTCTGATGTGAAAATATTTCTTCAAGGTTTGCAACGGATACAATGTCTTCATGAATGCGCCTCAAATCCTCAGACATAGATGTCAAGATGATGCACTTCATGTGTTCATTGTCACACTTTCAATCATAAACTGCCTTTTCCCCATTGCTTGACTTATCATTAGGTTTGTCGGGTTTATTAATGTGAATAACCCTATTGTGTTTTTGTATAGTAAGGACAAAATTTAAATTACATTTCCAATCGACATAATACTTCTCCAAAAAGTTTGTTAACTTAAAGTATACTAAACAGTGGATTAAAAGGTTGCGACATGATGAACTGAGAATAAAACATACATTTTTATCAATATCTAGAAAAATACAAAATTATCACATAATTCGATCAAATCAATTATATTAAAACCTTAAAACAATATAATCATGCATCAGCCAACATATCGAAACAATTTAAATGCGCCTCGAGGGATGGTCTATACATTAAACACATTCAAGCGGATCACAAACTTAAAAGTTACAAATCCTTAATTCAAAATTAATAGTTGGCTCCCACTTTGACCACATAAAAATTGACAGGGACTCCGCGGGAGTAAGTTAATATCAATTTCTTATGCCTAAGTAATAACCATAATTCAATATAGGATTATTATTTCGCTTTGAGCAAGCCACTCGTGGTGAGGGTCAATACCGCCACTAGTAATAATCCACAATCATCCTTTTGAAATTTATTCATGTGAAATCCGTCTTTTTGGCCGATCCAAGTGGGAAATGTATTCCAAAAAGACTTCACAAATAAATAAATTATGGAGGTCAAAATTAATCCAATTTTTTATTCGGAATAAAATCGCGATTAAAAAATATACTTAGTAATTTTCGAAAGTAAGGTTTTTCTTGGACAATTAAAAAATTCATGCAAACACATATTATCAAATAATAAATGCACGAAAATTAAACATCCATCAAAACAAAAATTAAAACACACTGGAACACTCAAATCCAATTGTCACGGTTTAATTTTCTTCACGTCTTGATGTGAGAAATCGTCCTCGTTGCTTTCATCGTTAGTCTCGACAAGCTCCCACTCGAACAACAATAATTCGTCAAAACATCCTTCGTTTGGGGTCAGAATGATGTTTGGCATCGTACACAAAAAATAGGCATAAAAATACGGTGGGATGGGCCGAAGGCTCGACGCACGGCAGCCCACCAAGTGGGCCGCGCAGCGCCCGGCGCGGGTGTGTGGCGCCCGCTGAAGCATGCCACGCCCATCGCTCACGTACCGCATGCATCGTGTGCATGGCGTACGTCTCGATATTTCGTCCATGCCCATTTTTACCCCCATGCACGATCCACGTCCATGCATGCGCCACACATGCATGCATTGTCTGGGTGCGTCGTCTTTAATTCTTTGTTTCCGTCTTCGTTTCGATCCGGTTAAAATTTATTTACAAAAAATAAATAAACCTAGATCTAGACTAGTCCATTACATTGATCAAATCAAAATAAAACCAACTAATCTACTCGTGGATTTTCTCTAGTTTCTTTTCTATTTTCGTCCCTCTCACAAAAATAATTCCCTTACAATATGTACAAAAAGAAAATGAATTTTTAGTGACAATAATCTTATCATATTCTATCACTTTTATTTTCTAGTTAAATGTCTTAAGTGACAGTAAATATTCTTTAGTGACAGAATCCTGTCATTAAAAAATATTCACCGTCACTAAAAACTTATAATTAGAGAAGTTTTAATGACAAAATTACTGTCACAAAATTTTTAATTTTCCTCTAGTAATTTAATATATTATTTATTTTAATTTGTATTTTTGCGCCCTATTTAAAATAACTTATTTGTTTCCAATTTAATATTTAAGAACTAATAATTACCTTGTGAAACAAATAGACATAAAAGAAAATTAAAATTAAAAAAGACAAAAAAATGAATATACTATAAATATAATAGTTTGTAGTATTTCTTGATCCATGTAAAAATATTTGTACACTTGATTTATTCGTTCGTTCTAAAATTATTTGCATACTTAAAAAAAAAATTTGTATGTAAACTCATAATATATATATATATATTTTATATATATCACTATTTTATTAAAAATGAATTTTTTTTATAAAGTGTGTCATTTTAAGTATCACACATTAAATATGAATTCAATTATCCTAAATTAATGTTGAACAGTCAGCAGCAGTATAGCGTCGAAAAGAAAGGCAAAACTGAAACAATGGTGATTGGTGCAATCTGAGGGTGTCAGAGTCGATTCAGTCGAAAGAGATTTGCATGCTTGGATTGCAATCTGAGGTGAATTAGACATTTCATGGAACTATGAAGTGCATAATTGAAAGACAATAACTTATGTAATCCGAATTTACGTAAATTTGGTTTTTTAAATATTACTGTAAAGTATATATGTTATTATTATAATTTAAATATTACAGTTATGTATATACATTATTATTGTTATAAATATTCATTATCACGATTACGCATACATAGTATAAAAAATCAAACACTATTCTAAACAATATTAATAATATATAATAATTATAGAATGTATATATAATAGTAATACTTAAAAAAGTTCATGTGAACTCGGTTCATAAGAGATCTACGTAAATTGAAAAACAACTTACTTATTCAGTTATTCAACTAATAATTTTAAATGAAACGTCGAATAAATGTGATTGTTTATTGCTCCCCACATCCCACAGTTACTTTCATATTTTCTTTTCTCGTCCGTTTCAAAATAATTTTCATACTTTTTAATGAAAAACCTTATATTAACTTCACTCTCACAATATTCTCAATTTTATACTCCCTCCGTCACAGTTTTGTTTTCCCGTTTGACTGTGTGCGGAGTTTAATGCGAGAGTTGAATTTTAGTATTTAAATGAATAAAGTAATATTGAGAATGATGAATGGTGAATAAAATAGTATTTAAATGAATAAAGTAGTATTGAGAATGGTGAATGGTGAATAAAATATTATTTAAATGAATAAAGTAGTTTCCATTTTAGGGATGAAAAAATAAAATTGAGACGAACCTTTTTAACAAATGAGAAAATAAAATTGGGACGGAAGGAGTATAAAATATTGTTATTTTTTTTGCTCACACACTGTTTAATTTATTTTTTCATTTTACATATAAAAGTTTATCTATAAAAGTACCCTCAAAGTCAAACCTCTGTTCATAGCTTTATTTTCTTATTTTATGCATTTTTGCACGTATGGAAGAAATTATGGGACCAACGGAGTAGAATAATTATTTTGCTGGACGTGATAGTGATTGATTTATATATTACTACCTCCGTCCATGAAATATAGTCCTGCTTTTTTGCACGTGGTTTAATGCGATATGTCGGAGGCTATTACGCAATTTTTCGAAGTCTATTTTTAATAAAATGATCGTTTATCGAAAGTATGCGAAACGAACTTTCCATTAACGATAATATTATTAAAAAAAACGAATCTCAGAAAACCCGGTAATACTCTCCGACATTTTGCATTAAACCACGTGCAAGAAAATAGGACTATATCTCATGGACGGAGGGAGTAAAATGATTATTTTGCTGGACGTGATAGTGATTGATTTATATATATGGCATGCCAAATTCAATTTTGCTTCTGCTAATTCAGAACACAAATTAGGGAAATTTTTTAATTTAGGGAAAATTAGAATAGGATTTGTGAAATTGGGGACGTTCGGAAACTTGTTACGGATATAAAGGTGCTCGCTCTCGTGGGAGGCGATCAAGAAGGTTGATCGCGCCTCCCAGAGGCGAGCTACCTTTTTTTTTTTTTTTTTTTTTTTTTTTGGTAATGATTATGAAATCATTTTAAATTATATTTTCGAATTTTTTTTGTTTATCAATTATTGTGTAATGATTTTGTAATTATGTAATTATTTTTAAAATTTAATTATTGTGTAATGATTGTTAAATGATATATGAAATATAATTGTGTATTGATTGATAATCTACATTTTTATCAATTTCAAATAAATATTATTTTGTGTAATTATATTTATACAAATATTTTATAAAAATAGATTTTGTTGGTTCAATAGAAACTATAACATACTTTATACAGAATTGAAAAAAAATTCAAAGACTAAATAATATTATTTAATTAATAAATGCAAAATGCTAAAAAATGATATTTATACATAATAGTATCATAAATTAGCGATGATCGCCCAAATGACCACCCGTGCCACATTGTGGCGGACGTCTATCACGATTTCCACGACGAGGTTGTTGTTGATTTTGTCTTGGTCTAGGGCTTGGTCTAGGGCTTGCACTTGTGCCCTCAAACGGTATAGGCGTTGAACTGTAAACTGGGCGTTGTGCAAATTGAGGTTGAGGTTGATAATAGGTCTCCATATTAATACCCGTGTTTAAAATATCAGTAATTGAACCAGGCCATGATGTAAGAGGATCTGTCACAGATTTAGTGAATTTAGATCAATAATATATATTAAAGTATATACTATTTATAAGTTGATATTACATACCTAGTTCATTATAAGGTGTTTGAAAACTGGTTTGAGGTACCTCCTGCTGGAACATCGATGTAGAAGGAGGCTGAGGTACCCCCACAGTGCTATCCCAACCAACTATCAAATTAACAATAATATATTATAAATAAATAAATAAACATAATCTTTAAACGTAAGTATAAAATTGATCAATTTAAACTTAATGTATTAATTTGAAGTTAAATAACTTAAAAAATTAAGTCAAAGTTATTATTGTCTTTAAAATTATAGGGTTTGTTTAGAGGATTTTGGGGTTTGAGCAGTGAGACTCTTTCAGAAAATTTGAATTTTATGGTAATCCCATTTACAAATTACCCTAAATAAAAAAAAATTCTAAAGATACTGTCTTTTGTAATAATTATTATTAATTTCTTTTATTTTATTATAATATAAAGGTATGTATTTACTTATGAGAGATAGTTGAGATTTTTTCTAAGCAAATATCATAGATAATATCACATAATTACCTCAATTAATAAAAGGGTTAATATCACATAATATAAGGTTTAACATAATTAAAAACCTGCAGAAAATGTATATAACATAATATATACATTTCTCCCAGTCAAAAGTTTTTCATATTAAAATTTGTCTCATACCCCTAAAGTTCTATATAAGCATTATGAAACCCGATTTCTTGCACTATAACACCCGATTTTCATATTAAAATTAGTCTCATAATATTTCTTGTACGTATTACAAATAATGCATGTATATAATTTTCGTAAAAGTCAATTTCTATGAAATTAAAACCAATATATACAACACCTAAAGTTCTATATAAGCACTATGAAACCCGATTTCTCGATTTCTTGCACTATAACACCCGATTTTCATATTAAAATTTGTCTCATAATATTTCTTGTATGTATTACAAATAATGCATGTATATAATTTTCGTAAAAGTCAATTTCTATGAAATTAAAACCAATATATACAACATATATACACTATATATACAATAAATATACATAATAATATTGTGTCTAAAAATATATGCATACAAAATAATTACAAGAAGATTGAAAAAATTCAAAAAAAATTACCTCTTGATAGTAGTGTCTGTACTCCTCAGGTAGATAGTAAAATACCAAAATTTATAACAAATATTACAACAAAATTGAAATAAAAGAGGGAGGGAAGAATAAGTTTTTTTTTTTTTTTTTTTTGCTCTGGTTTACGTAGAGGAGGAAGTAGAATATGAAGAAGGAAGGAGAGGGAGATTTTATATAGGTGGGGAGAGATTCGACGTTAACCAGAAAAGACAAAAGGCCTGGGTATGCGCGCCTTCCTCGCGCCCGTCAGAGGCGAGGTAGCGCTAGCGACAAAATAACGGCCCTTCCTCGCCTTCCAGAGTCGCGAGTAAGCCAGAATCCTCGAGGATCGCGCGGTGCGCGTGCTGGGTGTCAGAAGCTGTCGTTGCTCGCCTTTCAGAAGCGCGAGCAACTCTATATTCGTAAATCACCGAAAACCATCACTATTTTCACCATCCATTTACCAAATATCAACATATTAAAAAATTTGCAAATTAAGTTGCTTGATCCATACGTACATGCACGTGACTTACTCAATCATCACAAATATTTAATTAAATATGGGGTCGCACTGCTGTACAGGTACACCCGTGTACCTGGTTTTTTCGGCCGTTGGATTTGATCCACTTTTAATTTTATCCGTCAGATTTTCCATCTAAAATTTTCTTTTTTGGCAACCTTTTCAACCGGTAACTCTTCTTTATCAATGCTCTGTCGTACTACTCTTCCCTTTTCCAATGCTCTGTCGTACGGCTCTTTTTTTTCATCTCTATTTTCTTTTCTCAAACTTCTCTTTTACCTCTCTCCATTCTTCCTCAATTTTTCGACTTTTTCTGTCCTCCTTGAAAGCAAGAAGAATCTAGAAAAAAACCAATTTTATTTTTTTATGTAAACCAGAGAAACAAAAAATTCAAGATCACGATAAGAGTTTTTTTTTCTTCTAAAAATTAGAGAATTTTCATTTATTTCTGGCGAATTTCTGGTTTTAGCCTTTTGGGTACATCATTTTTCCACCTGGATTCGGTTTTAGATTTAGGTAAATGTGACCAGATCTTTGGAGTTCTAGAATTGCTATTTTAAAATTCACCGTTCAGACCTCCATCCGGCAGTGCATCGTGATGTCGAAGGAGATGAGAGAGATCTGTGAAGACGATGAGTGTGATCTGTGAAGATGGGTCTGATGCTTGGTGTATCAATTTCGGCCTCTTCCTTTATTTGATGATTTGATCTGACTTTTATATAGCTATGTGTGAGTCGTGGCTTCGAATTGATGATTCGGGTGGCGAGCTTCGAATTCTCGATTGATGATTTGCCGATCCCTAATTTAATTTTACAGAGGAATTGAAAAAATAGAGGTGAAGACTGGTTCTTCAGTTCCGAATATCTTGCAAAAGTTCCGAAAAAAAATATATCTTCCTTTAAATTTTTTTATTGCAAAACGAATTAGTTTACATCACTTTTGGGCTTTCCCTTTACAATTTTATTACGGGTCCAACTAAATACCCCTCCATTATTAGAAAATACACCTCCTATATAGATTTTTTTTAATGAAAATCCAATATTACCCTTATTATTTTAAATATTAAATATTTATTACATACACCTCTTCATCTACTTTCTTCTTCCCCATTAACACACAGCCGCTGGAACCATCCATTTGTTTGCTGCCATGATATTCCTTTTTTTCTTTTTTTAAAATTTCATTTCATATAATGGGTATTCTTGGATAGAATACCAGCAATTTCTTAATCAATCTTGTACAATGTTCAATCAATGGTTAACATGAAATAGTGCAAATCGAAACAATGGTTGATGAATATTTGAATTGAACCAGAGATTGAAGGAAAATATTGTGACTAACATGGATCTGAGAGAATTGGGTTGAACATTTGCAAGAAACAATGAAAATAGCGTGTAAACGGTTGAATCACGTCGGTGGACGATGGCAACGGGGGGCGGCAGCGAGATACGGCGACTGGGGCCGATGGCGGAAGACGACGACTGGGGGCGGCGGCGGACAACAGCGTGCGCAAGGGCGGCGTCGACGACGGCATCGTGGAGTGCATAGAGAGATAAGGAAGAGACAAGAGATGGGGATGAGAAGAGTTGATTTAGTTTTTCTTTTTTTTCCTTTCTTTCAGAAAATGGTATAAGGGGTATTTTACAATAAATGCAGGTGTATCTACCATTTATGGAGGTGAATATATCCGGGCCCTTTTATTACTTGGCTGATTAATTTTTTTGGGCCCAACTAATTTTTGAAAGCTCTTGAGTTTTGTGGGCCTTCTGTTAACGTTTTGATATTTGTCAATTGAGTAGGGATATTTTCACCCCACCATTTGATTGTTCACCCCCAAATTTTTGTTCGAATTTTTTTTTAAGAATATTTGTCATTTGTTAAAAATACGATTAAAACATTTAAATATTTTTGTGAGTAGTGAATAATGTTCTAATTATTTTTTCGAACAAATGACAAATGTTCTAAAAAAATTTTAGAACAAAAACTTGAGGGGTTGAACAATCAGGGGTGAAAATATCCATACTCTTGTCAATATAGTCTTTGTTTTGCTTTAGAATTTTTTAATTATTAGGCTTTTTTCTTTTTACTTTGATTGGGGTCTTAGTTTTTTTTTTTTTTTTTTCCTTTTCTTTTTACATTTTCTTTTATATAATATATAACAAATTTGTTAATTATTAAATGAGTGTTTTATTACTTTTATTGAAAATAATTTGTTTTTATAAAAATATACGATGTTGTCACGCTTTCAAAATGAAGATTTGACAAACTTAGTTGTAATTTTATTTTAATATGTTGTATTTTTTATTTAGTTTGCATCAGGGTCTAAGACTTTAAATATTAAAAAAAAAATTATACCCTTGCATCAGGCAGATGGATGATATGTTAAAACGACGAGAGAAAATTGTTGAGGTGAAGAAGAGCGGTTTGGCAACAAAATAATTCTAATCTTTTAACCATCTTAATTAATGGGGCTTTTGTAGGCTACTCAAGGGCCTTTAGGAGGGTTAGGATTGGACCTCTCAATAAGCCTATAAACCAATATTGAGTTTTCAATATTATTTTAGTTCATTAATATTAATTTATCATTATATAATTAATATTGCACTATCCATAACACATATTACGGAGTATGGTTCTTGATTATTATTTTTCATGTTTAGGATTCAATGTTCATTAATTAATTTAAGCTACTAAATGTTTTAATTAATCAATATATTTTATTCATTGGGAAATGACAAACTCAACATTATTATCATATAGAAAATTAATTCACTAACTAGATTTGATATGATAAGTATTTTGAACCCACCAAAGGGACATAATTAACTTGACACTTTAGACAATATATTATGTATTAATTTAACAATCTATCATGTAATTAATAATATTACCCAAAGTATAGATTATTGAGCTCCAATGATTCTTGACAAAGTATGGAGTAAAAATGATTTACATATGAACAATCGAAGGGTATCAGTAGTTTACATTAAAGAGTATTAGTTGTTTCACTGAAGGGTATTAGTTACTTTCACTGAAGAATATTAGTTGTTTAATGAAAATAAATTAAGACTCTTCAATAATAACAATTAATACTCTTCAGTGAAAATAACTAATACACTTTGTAAGGATTATTAATATTTATTGAGTTTAAATTTCCTAAAAAAAACATTTGTAAGGATTTGAGAACCTTGCATTTCTGGCCCAATAATTATCAAGCTTACCAACTAACCAATCCATAATCATTTATATGTTTTGAAAAAAGAATTATGATATATTAATTAGTGAGTATTTTTAAAAAATTATATGTTTTAAACAATATTTATTATATTGATGAATATCAAAATAGAAAAAAATTATTTTGTGGAATTTAATATTTATAAAGAGTATGTATAGAGTGAAATTTGTTCATACATCAATCGTTGAGGGGTATTAGTTGTTTTCACTAAAGGGTATGAGTTGTTAATACTGAAGAGTATAAGTTTGTTTTCACTAAATAACTCTACTCTTTAGTGAAAAAAAATTGATACTCTTATATAAAAACAACTAATACCCTTCAATAATTCATGTATGGAACATTTCCACTCTATACGTTGTCATTTAAAAAGCATATTCTTTTTCTTTTTTTTACTATCTTAAGACATAATAAGAATCTTGATTTATTTAAACTTAGCATACTAATATGAATCAGACCTAGAATTATGTGTAGACATATTTTTTGCAATTAAGTCAATATATAATTGTATCCTATAAAATGTAGCATGTACTTAGTAATTTGATCTCACCATAATTGTTGAAGTCATACATTTAGAAAGTTTTAGCTTGAGGAAAATATATATTTTTTTAAGTATATTTAATTAACATATTATTTTGCATGAAATATTTTTAAACTTATCTAATAAGTCAAATTTTAATATTTAATTGCATGTTGTACAAATTCTGCAAAAATAAATTTGAAGGAATTTAAAATTTTAAGCATAAATTTCTTATGAACAAGTTTCATAGCATGTATTCATTACATGTATTCGTTGATACCATATCATTTCATAATGCAAAATGTTATGATATCAGTGATTGCATATAATGTTATTAGTGATTGAATGTAATGGTATCAATTTCATACTATGAACAAGTTTCACAGGAGACCTACTCATTTTTTTAGTGATACAATACTCATTTATTAAACTATCCAATTTTTTTATATAAGCTATAAATTACATGAATTGCATGATTTATTTGCTTTTGAAAAAGAATTAAAAAAGAAAAAGAAAGATCATTTTAATTTAATGTAATGGACTAGTTTGATCGAATGGGCTAAAACAAGGGGCTTCAAACAATTATTAAAATTGGCCTAAAAAATCCAAATATTTTGGCCCATTTACATGAGATATTTTTTCAAAATAAAGTGTGAAGACACATGTACCCACTTTTCTTTCCAGAGCATTATTAATTGGCTAATGATTACATCATCTCGATACTCGTGCTAGGAGACAAAAGAAAGACTACCTGCTGACGTGGCTAGGTGCACCAGTGTACCTGGTGCACACTAGAAAAGCCCTTAAATATGTTAGTAGACACCGTCAATATGTTTTTTTAAATATAAATGTGATATATGTTAATTTTCATTTATTTTACACTTAATACATTAAAAGACCCTGAACTATTACATTTTATTTTAAAAGATCTCTAAACTATTTTTTTTATCCTTGAACTATTAATTTTTATTTCACGAGGTCCCTGATAACAAAAATTTACAAATTTTGCTAAATTAATTTAATGTTTTTCATTAAAATATCACAAATCTACTAAATTCAATGCTATTAAGATCGAATTCCAATAAAAAATGAGTCTCTAACGGATTTTCAGTAGTGATCTTATTAAACAAGAACTAGTTTTTTGACTACCCGTGCTTCGCACGGCCAAAATTCGCTCCTATTATACATTAACGATAACAATCTATTTTAAATTTTAAAATTTTAAAATATCACTGTTTATGAACAGATTCACAATTAAACTTGTGTTCATTTTAAACAAAACACATGCTTAATGAAAATGTTTTTTCTCATAATTAATAATAAATATACAATAAAAGAATTAATTTATTAGTTAGCACATCATTTACAATATTTTAATATATTTAGACCTTTATAATTATTACATTAGTAAACGTCATCTTGGTGGTTGATGATTCCTTTGGTATCCTGTAATAGTATATTTTTGTAAAAAAAGAAGAACATAAATCATACACTAAGAAGAACAATAAAGTGATACACTAATAATAATAGTTTGTATATATTAAATAATATAGGCATGCAATCATATATTTCTGCATCAACATGTTAAAGCTACACGTGTTTATACAACAAGACAGGTGTAACGAAACCAAATACCCACCATTTCCTACATTAAAAGAATGTTGACCATATTATAAGTGAATCGATAATAACTAATGAAGAGTAAAATCCAATTTATCATCTATACATTCAATCACATAAAACTATGAATTCAATATGACCCTGCAAGTAAATATCCAAACACGAAGCAACGAAACGACGGGAAACATTGATTATCCAAGGTACAATCGACAATTTCATTATAATCCACACATTATTTGTTTTAAAATCTAAACACTTGGTTTATATTTTCAGGTTAAAACGAAGAAACGATCAGTCCCTACTGCTAAAAGATCGACGCCTTTAAAAGAATTATAAAGTCAAATGTATAATTCATCAGGAAAAAAAATGCATGTCAATTTTCAGGTCATCTAATCCATAAATTATACATTTAAAAAATAATGAATACACTAAAATGTGATTTAATTGTAATTATTAATTAACTTTAATATTTTATGCAGTCTCAAAACAGGGGAACCAGAAATACTACCAAAAAGGTTAAGGTATCTAATAAATTCTATTTGTTAATATTGGTAATAAAGAAAGTAAAATGATTCATTGTTTTTAAAACTTGGTTGCATGTAGAAATGGTATGGCTAAACACTTGCAAAAGATTGAATGATGACGCATGGTAGATTAAAGAAACTCAAGGTAAATATAAAATTGTTATAATATAATTATAATTGCTAATAGTTAACAACAAAAAATTTCATTTCAAAGATAGTGCATTCATGTTCAAATTAGGAACAAAGAGGCGATCATTGGATAAATTCAATCGATGGCAAGGAGTAACAACGGACTAAATTACGAAGGTACAGATAACATCTTCACCTTTTTCTGTTTTTCACCTTATCCTAATTTAGTTATTGTCGAATTATTAGTCTATACAAAAAAAAAATGAAAATAATGCCAAGTACACGTTTTTTTATCCCAGAATGTGATATTTTGGTTGTGGATAATACAAATTTTATATTTTTGTATATTAATTTGATATCAATAATTGGAGTTTTATAGCAGAAAAGGCAGGAAAAATCAAATGAAGTTAAACTGTTCAATATGAATTGTGTACATGTCCGAAGATGTTAAATCAATATGTGATCGGATTATAGATAACCACATTTTATTTATAGTATAACTACAATTATTGATGGTAACAGTGTAAACATTAATCCCAGGATAAAAATTGATGATGTGTCCATAATTATTATAAAGACAGACAGTAGGTGGTCAAAGTCTATCAAAGGAAACACGTTATTAAAACACAATTCTAAGGTACGAAATAATTTATACCCTGTTTTGATTTAATAATATTGTAATTATCACCTAAAATACGGAAAAATAGAATATAAGGCAATAATGTCTCATACATCCGCGTAAAATAGTGAATGTGTTGCTTCTTTTCTGGATAATAGTGAGAAATCACTATATCTTTATTGACTAATAACGTAATAAGTATAAATTTTTATGTTAGAAAGGATAGTGTGTATATATATAATGAACCCTAACTGCTCAACATGAACTATGTTGATTCATGAAGATGTAAGATCAATAAGATAAGTAGAATATTTTTTTATGTTAAGAATTGTTCAGTATAAAAACAAATTAAAGACCAGAAAAGTACTATTAGAATTTCATGCACATACAATATTAAAATTAAAAAAAAAATCTACATATCAAATTCAATATTAAATACTGATTTATTAAAATTATTGTAATATTATTTTATTTAAAATAACATATTTGCTTATTGATAACAAATATTAATTGTCCCCTTTTTATAACTACAAATGACATTAATTCTCACCAACCCTCCCAATAATAGACCTTGACTTCTTCAAGGAATCAGAACATGAAGACTTGTCATCGACCGGCCTTTTTAAGGTACATTCAGTAGTACTTTGGAGAACATCATCATTACCACAACTATAGCTTTTGATTGGTGAGGAAAAACTTGGATCCTACAAAAAAAAAACATCATATGTAAAAGCAGTACAACACAACAATAATATTACATTTGTTAATATATCAGAGAATTAATAAATAAAACTTAAAAATAATTATTTTTTACCTTGAACACACTTGAATCAGTAGTTGAATCATTGTTGTATTCCTGCATATTATTAAAGTGTAAAAAAAAATCATATATGTGTTTATAAAATTATATTAAAATAGTAGCAATAACAAATAAAATAACATTATATACTTATATATTAAAAACCATTACCTGAGCAAGATCATCAAAAAAAGAGTATTTTGCAATCAAAGATGAATTTGTATGCACCTTCACCACATTAAATACTTCAGAACGACGTGCAATATCATCTGGTCTTATTTGGATTCTGAACAAAAGGGTACGATCCACAAGGTCCTGAATCTCCTTTGGAATGTAAGAATAACCACCCTGAATATATATTTTTAAACACACAATAAATAAAATTAGTAAATAAATAATAGAAATGTACCATAGTTTTTTTTAAATAGATACGTATATCCAATTCATTACTGAAATAAAAAAACTAAATTAACGTGTATAAAATTTTCCAATATAAACTTACATTGTTTCCAAATTCCAAAAGATCATAGGCTCTCTTCTGTATAAGCTCACATCATATATTGTCCCAGAGATTGAGAGTCATATTACTTGTACCATCAATAACAATCACACGTAACCCATATCTATAATTATGGAATAAAAAATAATATATAAGTCTACAAATATATAAGTTTTAATTCTAAATTCAAGATAACAAAATATTGAAATATAAAGCTTGAATACAAATTACTTTATAACAAACTGAACATTCTTAATTCCACACTTCAAACATTCAAATTTTCCATTCTCCTTGATAACTTTTCGGGAACACTTCTTGCATGAATAAAACCACCAGTTGTCATATGAGTCTAATTCAATAATTTTTGCACAAATCCAGAATGTCCCAACCTATATTTGTAAAGTTAATAAATTAATTTAAATGATAAGAATTGAATAGTGAAAGAATGCGATGATATAAAACACATATTATAACAAACCGTATTATTCTCGAGAATCCAATGAATGGTTTTTACATCTAGTTCAATTTTGCCCACTTCTATAGATGAATGAGTAAGAGATGACCACGAGAATGACGAACACACTTTCTTATCTTTCGAATTAGTGCTAAATCTGAAGACAAATGTAAAAATATTAAATTTACAAATTAATAATTATAATGTTAAAAAAAAATATACCTCCTTCTCAGATCAACAGTTTCCTTAATATCATCCCCAAACACAATCTTGGAAATGTTGAAAGTATTAAAAATTGACACACTTCCTATAAAAAAATGAAACGATAAAACAGATACATCATAATGAAAATATTAACCACTACCAAGAAAAAATCAGAAATATACTATCAAATAAAAAATATTTAAATATATATACATAGATTATATATTAAAAAAATACCGAAAAATAGACATACACACATACCATTAAAAACTTTGGGTCGGAACATTTGAAATATAAGAATATGAGGTAGATCACAACCAACATTTGCAACTTTTCTCAATTCATCAATAAAATCCCCCCAAAGTGATACCTTCAATCTCAAACCCCTATTTAAAAAAAAAAATTAAAAAAAGCATATGAATTCATGTTAAAATATATATATATATATATATATATATATATATATATATATATATATATACTCACAAGTCATTCTCTATGATAAGATCCAACAATTTTGTAGGCTTTGAAGAAACATCTCGTTCAACAATTTCGCTGATGTCATATATTCTACCAACAACATCTAACATAGATACACATAATATTATAAAAAAATAATAATAATTTTTTAAATAAAAAAGTAAAAAGGCAAACACAGTACCAATAAGAAGATTTTCATCAATATCTGCATCAACCGTTAACTGAGAAAAATCCTTAACCAAATACATGTTGAATGGAAATTCAGTATCTGCAACCTGAACAACTCGAGTGTTTCCAATAAACTGTATCTTATAATTAGTAGTTGTTGTTTTAAACCCATACTTGTGTCCGGTCACAAGGAAATTTCTAATCGTGTAAATCTTTCCTTCAACAACCGCATCTTTGAACTTCTCTAAATAATATGGTTTTATGGTAGCATGAATCCTGTCACCCTAGTAAAAAAAATCATATCAATTTTAATGTATAGATATATACACTGTTATTTTTTAAATGAAACATTAACTAATGATAATAGCATTACTGACCTCAAAATCATGGAAAACACAGTCTAAATTTTTTAATGGATTATTAAATCCATAAGCAGGAGCAATGTAAAGACGTACACATTGAAGTTTTATAAACCATGTAGTCTTTGATGGATTAATATTTTTTATCAACAAATTGGTAGAAGACATCTCCAAATATGAAAAAAGCTGTGGAATAATCAAATAAACTAATGTTATTGAAAAAAATATATATATATATATTTATATTCATAACAAAAAAAAATTCAAAATTTCAAAATCAATGAAACACTAAAATTGCCCAATACACTATTGATTTATATTTCATAGAAGAAGAAACACGTACATTTATACTACAACAACAAAGATAACCAAAAGGAAAACTGAACATATTATTGCCTGATTTCTTCTTTCTTTAAATAAATTATTTATGAAAACTAAATAAAGCACCATCCTCTCCCCCTAATAATATATATCATTAATGTTTTTTACGTTATACAAACACTATATCAGGAATATTACAAATTTAGAATAAAATAGTAAAAAATGATGAATGTGGTCAAAAGAATGTCATTAAAACAAACACATGACTAACCAAAAACCATAACACGTCACTAATTAAAAAAAAAATATATATATATATATATGAAATGGTTATGTAATATTATAAATATTCTAAAGTATCAATATGCACTGATGATGTAGTGTGGAAACTAAGACTAATGGTACAAAAGTTCAACTTTTAGAAAGTGTAGTGCATGTAATTAGTAATTATAATAACATAACTGAAATGTATACAGAAACACATGGAATAATACCAAAATATTACAATTTGGACTAATACCAAAGTAATAAAACAATTACATCTTTGTATAAAACACAAATGTAAAGTGTAAAAACATTTTTATAACATCAGTCTGTAAAAAATACAAACAATAATTATAATTTTATTTTTATTAAAATTTAACAAAATAAAATATTTTATGGATGTTACTGTTCAATTAAACTCTAATTTAAAATTTTATAAGTAAAAAATGGAAGAAAATAATTATTTATACGTAATTAAAATATAGGATTTTTTTTTTTTTAATTTTAAATACTAAAGATAGATAGACAAAGAAAATATTATGTGCACAACAGAAATAACTAATAAGAGCAAAAAGTCACAAAAGTTAATAGAGTGCAAAAGAAATTTTTACACAATAGCAAATATAGACGGACAACTAACAGTTTAGGATAAACATGTTATAATTCCACCAAGTACTCAAAACTTATGTTGCACTTACAAATTGATAATTATAATTTAGATTGATTATGTAAATACATGAGACTGAAAAATTAAAAAAATCATACTAATTAAAAAGTACTCTTATCCAATTTGTATAAGTAATTTAAAATATACAAAAAAAAAAAAGGAGAATTAATATAATTTTACAATTTCAAAAAAATCATGATGTGCAAGTAAAAAAAATATATAATTATATATACCAAATCATAGACCATTATTTCCAAATTCATGCTATCACTATGAAGATACAACTACCAATAAAGAAGAAAACAAAAAATGTCAACTAACATAACAGTTTGTATACCCTTCAAAAAATGCACCAATACAAACTCACAAATACAACCCAACCAAATTGATGTTATATAATAGATGCAACATAATCTCAATAAAATACTATTATTTTTATAAAAAAACAACTAACAAACAAATATCCACAACTAAATAAGACATACTGACCACATGAAAATAATAATAAAATTATTTCTCATGAATTCAACAAAAAAAATCCTTGAACCACTTTTATTTTATTAGTATGTAACACCAATACATACATAACATAGTCTAAAGAAAATAACCAAAATAAAACATAAGACATATAGTTAAGAAAATATAAAGTTTTAAAAACATAATTACAGGACCTTAGACATTTCTAAACACCTCCCGAAATACAACATTCTTAGTTATATTGCTTCCAGACGGACCATCACCACAAACCATAATTTTTAAGTCACGACGGTTAGTAATTCTTGATATTGCAACATAGAGCTGTCCATGGCTAAACACCGGATTTTTCAAGAATACTCCAACATGAGAAAACGACTGCCCTTGACTCTTATTTATAGACATAGCGTAAGAAACAATCAATGGAAATTGTTTGCGAGTAAACTTGAAAGGCAACCGAGGATCAGAAGGTGTAAGTGACAATCTGGGAATCAAAGCTAACTCACCAGCACTACTACCAGTAAGAACTCTAGCCTCAATTATTTGATCACCCAGTCTTGTAACTACCAACCTAAACACAAGAGAACAATATTATAAGACAATTAAATATAAGAGATACAAAAAATACAATAAAAAAAGCCAACCTAGTTCCATTACACAAGCCTCGTGAATGATCAATATTTCTCAATAACATAACATGAGTTCCAACTTTAAGATTCAACTCGTGATCAGGCACACCAGAAAATTTCAGAGTGTTGAGGAATTCTGGAGTATGTATGTCAGTTAAAGAGCCATAATTCGAATCAGATTTGCAAAGGGTATCAGAGCTAAGATATGTGCAAGACTCTTTATGATTCAATTTGACCATATAATCATTTATGGATCGGACTGAGTCAAGAGTTGGTGCAAGTATGGCCCTATCCTGCAGAAAATCATGATCGTACATCCTAGATTTAAAATCAGGATAGATACAATCTACAATAGTTGCAATTGGATCACTACCAGGCATCAATATAATTTCATCTGGTATAACAACGTCTGAACCATAGTCAGTCTGGGTACCTATACTACCATCACCAATAGATTCAATCCACCCTGAAAATGATAACATTTCATTCATTCCATCAACAGAATCACAACGTCTCAACCTCATATTCTTAGTCAATTTTAAAACAGAACATACATTCCACAATCTTGAAGAATTAATAGTAGCATGCACTATATCTTGCCTCTTACCCTTTGGAATAACAGGCAATATCTGTCTAAAGTCCCCACCAAATACAACAGTCTTTCCACCAAAAGGTAAATCAGATCGTGACGGATCAGATAACTGCATAATATCCCTTAACGATGTATCTAATGCCTCAATACAGTATCTATGAACCATCGGAGCTTCATCCCATATTATAAGTCTAGCTTTAACCAATAGTTCAGCAAGATAACTACCTTGTTTGATGTTACACGTAGAATCATCAAGACAATTAATAGGGATGCAGAACCTAGAATGAGCCGTACGTCCACCAGGCAACAAAAGAGAGGCTATTCCACTAGAAGCAACATTAAGTACTATCCCACCCTCAGATCGAATTGCAGCAGATAGAGTTTTCCACAAAAACGTTTTACCTGTACTGCCATAACCATATACAAAAAAACATCCACCAACATCTAAATTTACAGATTGAAGAACTCTATCAAAAATAATGTGTTGCTCATCATTCAACTGACTTTGCAACAATTCAAAATCCATCCTCTGCTGTGATCTATCATACGATAACTCAGACAAAATCAATCTATTACGGGATATTAAATTGCTATCAAGAACTGTAACATGCATCCCATCAAAGTCATGCAAACTCTTACCAAGAGAACGCAACAAATTATCAATCTCCAAAAGACATCAATTCTTCACTTCATCATCAGACATCCTTAAATCTAAGAAAAAATAAAATAAAGAAATATATTTAAAAAAATAAATAAATACAACAATAGTTCTTCCCGTAAGAAATAAACATATACATGCACAAATAAATATCCCAGATACATACAAAGAAGCATTTTACAAAAAAATTAAATAAAATGTATAATGCAAAGGATTATTATGCAGCACTACCAAAAAACAAAACATAAATTCTTCAATATAAATTGTAAACATGTTCACATATATATAATCCATTAAAAATTAATCAAAACCAACAAAAAAAAATTAAAATCCATATTCAAGTCTTATACAATTCAAATAATTACTATATAATTTAATTAATAGTTAAAACCTTATAAAAAAAAAAATATCTGGATAGCGCATAATTTTTCTCCTCTTGTACAAAACATCATCAGACAAAAACCTCCAACATTTCTCCCATATATCAGAAGGATTAGTCAAAGATCCTGAAGTAAGAAGAGTAACAAACAAAGATCTTAATGAAGATGCAGAAGCCCAAGTGCTAGCCTGTTCAAAAGCATCGACATATTCCCTTTCATCATCCAAAAGACCCCTAGCAAAACATGCATCATGAAAAGTGTCATACACAACACCCCTAAATGTCTTGATATCATCAAATGATTTAGGACCAGTAACAACATTCAGAAGAATCCTCAAATAATAGGCTTCACCAGTACCAGGCGGAACATAACAAATACGACCAACTGCAAAACCCCTCTGCCTTGGTTCCCATGTCCTAGAATCCTTTTTAAAGACAAAAAATTGAGGAATTTGAGCATACGTCAAATCAGCAGCTAAAGTAGACCACTCATTCAGCTTAAACCATGCTAGAAACATGCTAGTCCTCACACTGGGTTTGTCAAGTACAGAATCCAATGAATCTGTGTCTCTGAATACAACATTATACTTTCCAGGAAGGTGAAATGCCAAACGTTCAACCGGTGGAAACCTATAATTAATATCAAAGCCAAATAATCTCCAAGCAGCTTCACAAGATGAAATATAACGACAATCATAATACATCTTGATCTCATCAACATTAACCGCAGGATCCGAAACACCACTACTTTCAACAAAGGTAGCAGTGACACGATCATGACCTTTATTGATATACTTGAATAAGTATTTAATGGCCCTAGATTGATTGCACCATTCAACATTGATATGTGCACCATATTTCAATAGAAGATATCTATTATGAGGAACCACATATCTATTGTCCAATAGGATATTCTTTTTTTTCACCGTCCGCCCGTCATCCCTTCTCCTATAAATAGGATACCCATCATCATCAAATGACGACTCAGATGCAAACCTCTTTGGAAATCTCTTGGTACAAACACCTTCTTCAGAATAGCAAGGAGAATATTTGACAGTCGGACCACAAGGACCATGCATCATAAAATCACGGACAGCTTCAAAGTACTATTTATCTTTCAACTCATCAGGTATTTCAGCAGATATAACACGATCAATATCATCAGAAGATGGAGAATCATTGTACTTTTCAAGAAAAACCAGTATATGTGCATGTGGCAAACCACGCTTCTGAAACTCCACAGTATACAAAACTGAAAGGAAAAAGAAATACAAAATTACACAATAAATATAATATATATTACAAAGAACATAACTATTATAAAATATATTTTTACCTAATTTAACATCTCCAAATATTTTATTGTGCCGAATGTCACGAATGAGCCCATCCAATTTGACCTTAAAGATACGGCAGACAACATCAGGTCGATCTTCTGGTTTCTGATCTCTAGCCGACATATAACGAACAATTTCAGGCCACTTTGAATTGCACGTTATTGTAATGAAAAGCTGAGGATATCCAGTCCAACGACAGATAGCTATAGCATCCTGGTAATTCTGCATCATGTACCGTGGTCCACCAGTGAAAGAAGGTGGTAATACAATACGTTTTCCAACACCCCCCCCATCTCTCTCTCCATTAACAAATGCATCCTCAACACCCTCATACATATCACAACGAAGCTCCTTCTGATGATTTTTAATATACAAAAGACGTGCGGACTCAACCATTGTATATGCATCCACAATGAACTGCTGGGTCAACCTTTTACACGACAATAAAGTGGGTGGCTCTCCATCCCTCTCCTGGAGACGAAAAGCAAAAAATTCTCGAATACTAATACCAGTCCTCCTTCCAAATTCTTGAAATAAATAACATTGTTATCCATATATATATCCACGTAAAACATGTTAAGACCGTCAAACAAAAAAGTCAGACGCTTAACAATATCCATAAATACAAAGCCAGAAAACCAAATCTTCTCCACTTTCATAATGAAACCATTAGCACCAGCAAGACACGTGCACCTATGCTCACTTCCATCCCTTGTTGTCAAATACAAATGCTCAGGAAGATCATTTCCGAACAATTCCACAAACAAAGTTGGAATAACCTAAGAACAAAAATTGAAATAAATAATAGTGAATATAAATGATGCATTATTTAATGCCATACACACGAAACAATCAAATGAAATATATAACAGATACACGCACAATAGAATCGGAGAACTCAACAACAAATTCAGGAATGAAACCATTAAACCTATCCACCCCTGCAAAAAAGAAAAAAAAGAAAAAAACACAATATCAATAATATAAAAATTACAAATAAAATAAATAAGTTAAAATAAGTTGAAAAATTAAAAATCAGAAATGACCAAACAAAAAATAAGGAGAAACTTACCCATAATTCTAATTGGAGAGCTGATTAGAGGTGGCCCAAAATTATCCTTCATACAGCCATTGGAAGCATTGAAAATGACAAAAGTGAAAACACCATCGGATAAATCCTCCAAGAAAATTAGATCATTACGACGCACATTATAAAACTCCTTTAAACATGCATCAAAACTCAAATACCAACAACCCTCAGAAATAACAACACGAGCTTCATGATCACATTTCTGCGAATCCGAAACTGGCCACTGCCTTAGAACCAAAATATTCTCCAAAACCATTCGACGAAAATAATTACACACGGACAACGGCAAAGGCTAAAAATAAAAAAATTAAATTGGTCAGATAAATTCACAGTAAGACAAACATAACCACAATAAGACAACTTGCTATGGTCTCAGGCTCCCCAGCCTTTCTAAACCAAAGATAGAACCTAAAAACATCCTTATTGTAAACATTAGAAATATAGTTTTTAATGCCGTCGGGAGGGATAAGAACATCATTTCCTACAAATTAGAGAAATTATTAAACATAAATTAAAAATACCAAACAAATAGACAACTACTGCAAAAAAAAAAATGTAAAAAAATAGTTACTCCGCCCCCCACTTTGATGCATGTCGAGTTCAAAAAGAGGACAACGGCAAATTCGTATCCTTCACAACACAAAAAAAATCAAATCATCAGACATCAAACAATATACAACACCAATTTACGAATTAACCGGAATACAAAAAAAGACCACACAGAACACAAAATAGTGACCTAAACGAATAATAAAAAATAGTCGATGATAGAGAAAGGAAAAAAAAACACTCCATAAAAAATAGGCAACCGAACTACGTAGTCGGCCTTCCAACACAAAAGTAGAGAAATGGACACACCTTAAAATACAAAAGAAAAAACTAACCTTTCCGGCAGATTTGAAATAGCAAAGGCGAAAGGGAAGACTATCTTGTAAAAAGTTTTCAACAAAAGAGATGGTGACACCAATTTATTACCCCAGGAAAAAAAAGTATATAGGTAGATATAGACTACCCCAATGAAACGGGAAAAAATCACAGATGGTCCCGTAACTTTGTTTGAGTCCATAAATAGTCCTATAACTTTTTATTTTATCAATTTTAGTCCCCTTTGTTTCAATTTTAGTCCTCTCAAGCAAAAACCCCTTTATCTCAATTTTAGTGGTCTCAAGCAAAAAATTGGGGATGAGTATTTCTGCTGATGCTTCCTGGAGCAATTATTTGAGCATTCATAGAGGAAAAAGTGAAACTACTATTAATTTCAATAACATGTTTTTCTTTTCCACATTAGGACCATCGTAATTTTATTGTTTTTTTTTTTAAAGCAACTTACCGTCGTAATTACTGAGCATGGAGAAGCTAAAAAGGAAAAAAGTATACCACTATTTTTCACTATCTTGATAGATGAATTGTCTGAATATTGGTTCCTTTAATTATATTATTGTATATTGAAGGATTTTATATTTGAATTGGTGTTCCTTTAATTATATTGATCGTATATTAAATGGTTTTAGATTTGAATTGTTGTTCCTTTAGTTATATTGATCGTATATTGAAGGATTTTAGATTTGAATTGTTGTTTGAGAGGATCTCACCGGAATCCCCAATTTTTTGCATGAGAGGACTAAAATTGAGACAAAAGGGACTAAAATTGATAAAATAAAAAGTTATAGGACTATTTATGGACTCAAGCAAAGTTATGGGACCATCTGTGATTTTTTCCCCAATGAAACCGACCTAACTAGCCAATGACATAAAAAAGGAAAGAACAATCATTCACCCCACAAATATACGGACACCATCAATGAGCAATACTCTACTAAAATAATAGTGTATATAATTATATATACAAACAATTACTAATAACCAAATATGACGACACTAACTTTAAAATTGGACAAAATTAAATGTAAATAATCCTAGAGGGCATAAGTAACTTAAGCTAATAAATATAACGTCCAAAAAAATTATATTTGCTAAATCACACCCTAAAAAATTATTATAAAAAAAATCTTGCCGCAATCCGAAAATAAAAAATCATATCAATTTAATGAATCAATCAAATAACCTAGTCAAAATAACTTACAATAATACAATATAGAATAAGGAAATTAAGGTCAATATTATCATTTTTGTTAAATAAAAAATGGTCTATTCAAGAAATGGTCAAAAAATAACAAATCATTATAGTCTCATCTAATACACCCACAATTTTATACAAACGTACGGATTTTTTTTTTAAATCAATATAATCAAAATAAATTATCTAATTAATTTGACATCTAATTTGATTTAAACAATTAGTCAAAAAACAACACCTCATTATGAACTTATCTAATACCACAAGAAATTAATGAATAAAATATATATAATAATTTAAAATAAGTACGTACTATTAAAAAAATCCGACTAAATAAAATATCTAATTAAATTGATAATAAATTTAAATGAAGATCTGGACAAATCAAAATTACAAATATGTCAAACAACAAATAATATTAGACAAAGTATAGAGTAAAAATGGTTTATATATGAATCAATAAAATATATATTAATAGTTTTTACCGAAGAGTATTAATTATATATATAGAAGAGTAATACTGATTTAGACAAAAAGGTATTATTTGTCCAATGAAAACGAACTAACACTCTCCAGTGTAAAACAATATTATTTTTCAGTGAAAACATATACTTAAGTGATCCATACATAAAACAATATCACTGTATACATACCCATAATATTAGATTGAAAACGGAATGAACAAAGACATAACTACATTATGATACTTATATTTAAAAAAAATTATGAAAATATACTTAGATACATGAAGTTTAAGAAGGACTAATTTCACATTTAAATTAAATTCTTTGTTTTAAACATTGTTTATATTCCCAATGGTGTCATTGTTACATCAGTAAAAAATTAACTAACTAACTAATTGAGATAGTATGCAAACACACAAATAAAATAAATAATAATTTTGCTAATTAATTTGATGCAAGAAATGGTCAAATTAAAAATACAACTATGTGAATCAACGTATTCTATTGATATGGAAACGGAATTACTGAAATCATTTATCCATTCAGTTACATTAATTTATTAAATTAATTTAATATATATTCCGTGGAATAAGGTTTAAGTTACAAAAAAAATCATCACGACAGTACATTTAACTAATAAAAAATCTATATATTACTAATAATAAAAATCTAATCTTCTACATTAGTACTAAAGTGATTATTGTAAATATTTAAGTGAATAATATGCACTTAAATTTTGAGTTTAATTTTAAATCAATTTTAATTTTACACAACTCAAACACTTTAAAAAATTTATAAATTCAAAATTAATATGAAACTCAAATAAACATCCAAATACATTTTATACGGAATTGATCACATTTCAGACCGGTGGACATAATATTATATAGCCACATTGAATGTACTAATGACACATAATCATATATAAATAATTAATTAAAATAAAAGTGGGTTACTGCTTACGTGTCATTAATACATTCACAGTGGGTATGGCAACTGGTGGGCATGCAATCGTTTTTTAATTTTTATATATTTGAGTGCATATTAGAATTTGAGTAGCTATCGATTCACATCGTGTTCAACTTTAGTAATGCCGTTTGAAATAGATTTATACTTTTGTTTGTATAGTAGAATTCCCATTAAAGCAAAAGTGGACTAAATTAGACTGCAAATCGTTTGCAAGTGCCAGTGTCTGTAGACTAACAATTGCATACAAATGCCCCATCACGAACTCCTTTTTTTTTTCTTCTCCAGTGCTTATTATCTTTCACTGTTATTCTATTTTTTTTTTAGGAATTGGTAAAGTCTTTAAAAAAAATCTATTTGAAATAAAAAATGTTAAAGTCTGTTTGTATTTCAAAATTAAGATGAAAGTGTAACAACAATGCTAAGATATTTGCCATACCAGTTTAAGAAAATAAGTAACCTCTTTTTTATATATATAGCTATACGATACGCTATAGTAAAAAAAAAAATTCAAATTTTTTTTAAACACATTAGATAAGTAAACTATAAAATACCCTATGCCTTGGTCTTGTTGAATGGCCTAATTTCAATTTTACAAAATTTATTTATTTTAAAATTTTCAATATTCCCAATACTGTATTGGATCAACTCTGCCAAAAATATAACTAACTAAGTTAGGATGGAAATAAAAAAATCATGCATTTCTTGACAATGGATAATTAAAATAATAATCACGAAAGAGAATACTTATTATTAATCATAAAGTCAATATGTAACGCCCCGAACCCAATATATATTAATTATATCGGATTCGAAGTGTTATTGTGATCAAAAGTCCGAACTATAAATTTTTTGAAGGAAATATAACGGAAATGAGAGATGATGAGTTTTTATGCAGCGGAAGAAATGAATAGAATAATTTTAATAAGTATCTCACACACATATATGTGTATATAAAGCATAGTATTATCAGTAATGTTTTATTTAAGTGGAGAACTCCGTGTCGTCTCTATTACTGTCATTGCTCCACGAAATCATAATCTGCAAGGGTTGTAAAAATGGGGCGTGAGATTTGAATTCTCACGTATGGGTGATTTGCAACGTCATGGGATTGGTAAATCCGAAATATATTAAGTTATACTCATTAATAAAATATATCATTTATTTAAGCAGTTGACATAAAAATACAAACATCATATATCATAAAAATAACAAGTTCACATAATAATCAGCTGGGCACAACAGGTTTCACATCATATAATTGAAATATCACAAGTTGATTCACGTTAAGGGGCAAAGCCCACAATCAATTTCACATATAATAAATCTCTTCTCAAAACAATATAAATAATCCCCCGTGACCATGCACCTGATCTATTATCAAACATGGCCACGCACCACTTCCACAAAGTTACTCTTTTCAACTCCAACCATCAACAGCCTTGATTCCGAGGGCGTCCAACGACAGCGTCCCCGGAGACCGGAAAATAATCAACAACCTTGATTCCGAGGGCGTCCAACGACAGCGTCCCCGGAGGTCGGAAATAAATACCCACATCACAACTCCGTACTTACTGACTTTCCACAAAACTGATACAACAACTTTACAAAGAATAATACTTGACTGATAACCGAACTGATTCATGCTCACGTAAGGTGTTTACTCATGCGATGATGATCGATTCACAAAACAAAGGCAATATATATAACATATATAGTTATATCACATAATCCAAACAGTTATATAGATAGGTGTTACATTTATGTTGGATTAGATATTTTGATTTGATTTAATCGAGTTCAGGAAATACCGGCACGACATTATTATTAGCAGATCAATCAATAGATCATCACCCACCTGTTAGCTCCGGGTCCCGAGAGTGATATATGACTTGAAGCGAACTACACTAGCTTCTACTAGTAGCTACCCCGCAAGAGTACGGGTTCACTGTAGTATTGGCAAGTATAGGGACCAAGTATTATCGAACCCAAGGGATGGTGTATATGCGAATAGATCCCTGAAGATCTACGCGTCGTAGTTAATATGAGTGTATGTTTTTGGATTTTTTGAAAGATTAATTAAAAGACTGAAATAAACTAAGTAAACTAAAATACTAAAGCAATTAAATTAACTTAGGGTTGTATTCAAATAAGAGATGGTGATGCTTAGGATAGGAATCCCTACGTATACTAACGGAGCAGGTACATAATCAAAATAACTGTGACAAACAAGAATTAACCTAAGTAAAAGAATGCAAGGTGAAAGCTCAAGATTCTAAACCCTAATACTTTACCCTAACACTCGACTTCACTAATCCACTAACAAGTTAATGGATTGTGCTCAATTAATGAGACCCTAATTTAACTAAGGTGATGCGGTCGTCCTCCTTCGCTAAACCGGTAGATGAATTAACCTTTCCTAAACCTTCTCGTTAAGACTACTAATTGTTATTGAGTGATGCGGTCGTCCTCTCTCTAACACTTTCATACTAAATTTAAAGGTAAAGTTCAGATTAATTATGAGAATTCATTAATTAAGAGAATTAAAACTAACGTCACGAATTACCCTAATTACGTACCCACATCCTACTTCTACGAGTTCATCCTACCCTAAGCATGCAAGGGTTTTAGCTAGACATGGTTTTAACAAACATAAAAGCAATAGAAGAGACCACGAACATAAACATAATGAATTGCACGAAGAAAATACGAAACATGAACTAGGGTTTTAAAAGAAAATAAATACGAAGAACTGAAATTTAATTAACTAAAACGAAATTAAAAGCGTTTAAAGTAATCAAGCTAATGAAAAGAAACTACGAATTGAAAAGAAACTAGAATTCGTATGAAAAACCTCAACAAAATGTAAATAAAGCTTGCTCGTCTCCTTCCTCTCAAAAAACTAAGTCTAAAGTGATTTCTAAAGTTCGGGGGTTCTCTCAAAGCATGTTTGGAAGAGGTATATATAGGCACGGGTCGAAACGGGAGTTAATGGGACGAAAATACGCATCCGGAGGCAAAAATCCATGGGCGCTCGAGCAAAACGCTCGAGCGGTCCCGCTCGAGCAGTGTAGCTCGAATGACACAATCGCTCAAGCGGTGAAATCTCTCTGCATGTTTTGGGCGCTCGAGCAATTCGCTCGAGCGGTGGCGCTCGAGCTACTCGAGCGCAAGAATAGTTCTGTAAGTTTAAGCGCTCGAGCAATGCGCTCGAGCGCGTGCGCTCGGCCTAGTCACTCGAGTGACACTGCTCATCCAACTAATACTTTTCCTCGTCCGCACTAATACCAATCGGATTTCTTCGATATCTTCTCATCCGGGCATCCGTTTGAGTCGATTCAAAGTCCTACGAACTCCGTTTTTCGTCCTCTATTCACCTATGAGCATCAAAGAGACAAATTCATCAATGTGTAGAAATAATGCTCAATTGACTCTAAATACTCTATAAACTCGACCAAGATTGGGGTATTTCAAGCTACGAATCATGACAATTTCACGCCTAATCAACCCCCCCAAACTTACCATGTTGCTTGTCCTCAAGCAACGAAATAATAAGTCAAGTGAAATTGTTAGGAATGAGTAAAAAAAAATCAATCATGCAAGCTAATGAACTCAAGCTTCAAAAGTCAATCACACGTATACTCACTCACCTTCCTTCATTATACTCATGCAACAACAACAAGACCCACCAAGATCAAACATGGATGTGCACTCAACGATGTGTTTCACTCCCTCACAAGTGTATATCAATGATTAAGGGACTCACTCAAACAATCAATCACTCATATCGGCAGCCATAGGCTTGTAAGCGCTCTCAACTCCGACCATACTCTAGAAATCAATACCGAATCAAAAAGGACTTTTCTCAAGGTTGTAATGTAGGCTCTTTGGACAGGTGGGATAACAATTTGGGTAAGTGACTCAAGTGAATGGAGAATAGAAAATCAAACTTTGGCACTTCGAGATTAGGAACAGAATACTTCAAACATTTTCAAACAATACTCTTTCAATTCCACTTCTCTCAACACTTCATTTTTTTCTTTCTCACTCTTTTCACTTTTTTCAATCACTTCACTTTTTTCTTTTTCGCACAAACACATGAGCTCATTTTTTTCTTTTGCTCATTCTTAATTTTTTTCTCTTTTTCCCACATCTCATAACTTCATCACACCTTCTTCTCATATTCACTCAACAAACAACATTTTCCTTTTTCAACTCAATTCACTCCCTTCATATTCACACTTTCCTATTCTCCACTCAAATTGGGACAAAAAGGCTTAGGAATTGGAATAGTGTTCATATGTGCTAGCAAATAAAATAGGCTTTAGGCTCAAAGGGGCTAACAAGTGATCAATGTCATTGGTAAGGAAAATTTTGGCTAAGTGACTCAATAAAATCAAAGATGGCCTAAGATCCTATTCGGCATATCAAACTAGACACAATCAAGAAGCAAGAGCACACACAAGTTCTAGCATCCTCTAAGGTAACGATCCACTCACAAACGAAGAGATTAAATCGTGCATCAAAATCTCATAAGGCTCAAATCTCACAGCTTTCACATCCATGCTAGTCCTAGTGCATTCTCACAATCATCACACAAATACTCAAAAAGAAAAATTCACAAGCATACAAGTTCTTTCTCAAATCAGCTCAAACTCAAACACTCACACAAGATAATTCCTAACTCAGCCTCACAATTCACCCTACTCATCAAATCATACTCAAAGATAGCAATCAACAAGCATAAGGTGATTGATAGGCATAAAATATTGAGTAACAAAACAAATTAATAATAGCCCAAGGAGTATCTCAACAAACCAATAATCAATCAAACTCAACTCAAAGATAAGGGCGTGCATGCATGTGCAATGTAACAAGAAACATAAAAATCTCCACCCCCCCAAACTTCGACCTTGCTAGAGGTCTAAGTTTGGGGTTGTGGGTTACCTCAACCAAATAATTCAATTTCTCTCAATAGCTTTGCACACTTCCTTGTCTCAAGTTGGTTCCTTCAATCTCCACTCCTTCGAGATAAGCCTACAGGCAACTTTCTCAAATACGAGGTTAAACATACGACTCAAAATACTCCCTAATAATATAAAAAGACACTAAAAATAAATGAAAGCAAATAAAAATGGGTTGCCTCCCATTCAGCGCTATTTTTAAGGTCCTCATGCCGGACCTAGCCCAAAGGAGCTTATGGGACATCATACTCAAATTTACCTCCCTTACTCTCATAAGAGTGGTGTTTGCATTTCTTTCCTTGATGCCCCTCCATCATGAGTTCCTTTGCTTCCTTCCCCACCTCAAGTGGTATAGGTCTCAACTCCTTCTTTCCTTTATCTGGAGGAGTCTTACTAAACACTTTCTTGAATTTAGACTTCTTCTTCTTAACTCCTCCTTTCCCTTCTAACTGGACCACGTCCACTTTCTTCACCTCTTCATCCTTCAACTTCTTCACTTTATCCCTATCAAAATAATCAAGATCATAACGCTCATGGGTTAAATAATCAAGTGAAGGACTAACAAAATCATGAATATCAGAAGGATTAGGGATAGAAGGCGTGTCTTCAACACGAGGATCAATTGCATCCATGCAATACAAGCTCTCATCCTCCCTCGGGTGTTTCATGGCTTCATATAGGGAGATCTTCACTTCTTGATCATCAACCTTCAACGTGATCTTCCCATTCGCCACGTCTAGCACCATCCCCGCCGTAGCTAAGAACGGTCTTCCCAAGATCAGGGGTACATGCTCATCTTCCTCCATCTCTAGCACTACAAAGTCGGCTGGAAAGATGTGATCTCCAACTCTCACAAGGACGTCTTCAACCACACCTTGAGGTCGAGTAATAGACCGGTCGGCTAGTTGAAGCGTCATCATTGTGGGTTGAAGTTCACCACCTTCCAACTTCTTGAAAAGCGACAACGGCATGAGATTGATGCTCGCCCCTAAATCACACAACGCTCCTTTCTTGATCCCGTTCCCAATGTCACAAAGAATGGTGAAGCTCCCGGGATCCTTCAGCTTCGGTGGAAGTGCCTTGTGCACTAATGCACTCACCTCGTGGTTCAGCTGCACCAACTTCGGCTCACCCACTCGCCGCCTTTTCGCAATCAAGTCCTTCAGAAACTTTGCATAATGCGGCATCTGTTCCAAAGCATCATAAAAAGGAATGTTAATGTGAAGTTGTTTAAAAACATCAAGAAATTTTGCAAATTTTTCATCAAGCTTCTTTTTCATGAAGCGCTGTGGATATGGGACGGGTATCACAGATTTGGGTACCCCTCATTCATCTCTTTCTGTTTCTTTCACTTTATCCCTTGCTTCCTTTGCCTTTTTCCACTTAGGAGCTCTCTCTATCTCCTCAAAGTCTTTCCCCTTCTGGGACTCATCCATATCTTTATGCTTCTCAATCCCTTCACTTTCAATCCCCTTCTCAACTTGGTGCGTCTCAGAATCAGCAGGCATCTGAGGACCTTCATAGTTGGTTCCACTTCTCAGCTGGATCGCCTTGCACTGCTCTTTCTGGTTCCCCTCCGGCATTCTATTCACTGACTTTGCAATCTGGCTCATCTGGAACTCTAAAGAAGTGAACCTTCGATTGTTCTCTTGTTGAGTTCTAGTCCACTCAACATTCATCTTCTGGAGCTCTTGATCACGTTGATCACCCTTCTTATGCAACTCCTTCACTTCATACTCCAAGGATGACAACCGCTTACTTCCTTCCTCCACCTTCTGCAGAATTGCTCTCAACATCTCCTCGGTTGATGCACCGCCTTCTCCTCCAGGAGGTTTAGACCCCGGATCAACACCTGCAGGAACAGTAACACCAAATTTTGGGTTAGCATAAGAAAAGTTATCATTCTTCCTCCATGTGTTTTGAGGAGGCTGCTGGCCTCCTTGAACTCCTTGTGTGTTCCTCCATTGATTTTGAGGTGGCTGAGGGCCTGGAAGTACAAATGGTTGGCCATAAGAAGGCCTTCCATACTGATTACCACCTTGGTAGCCATTCTGATTGTAATACGGATCTCCCATGTAATTGGCTACCTCTTGCTGTCCACTTGGTTGGTCTACTCTCTCATTCTCTACTGCATGCTCTCCAACCAAACTCTTCCCCAACTCGAGGTTGTTTATCTTCTCCATCATGGCCATCAATAGCCTTCTCGTTCCTTCTCCCTCTTCAACCTGATGCACTCTCTGAAAATCTGCATCTCCACTCCAAGCACCGGCATTCGTGACAATGTTGTCCACGATCTCCCTACACCTCTCTATGCCTTGGTTCAAGAATGCTCCGCCCGCACAAGCGTCTAAATGGTCTTGCCCCGCCTTGTTGGCACCACTGTAGAAGAACGCCATAATGTCTCCCTCATTGTACCCGTGCTGCGGGCACTCAATCAGCATGTTTGAGTATCTTTCCCACGCTTGGCGTAAATCCTCTCCGGACTTCTGGCGAAAGGATGAGATCTCAATTCTAGCCTTGATCGTCCTAGATGGAGGGTAGAATCGCTCGAGGAACAGACGCTCGAGCTCGGCCCAAGTGGTAATACCTCCCCGCGGGAGCGTATTATCGTACCACTCCTTAGCTATTCCCGTCAATGAGAATGGGAACAGCCTAAGCCTCTTGGCATCTTCAGACATGCCATTATAATTAAATGTGGAGGCTATCATGAGAAAACTCCTCAGGTGTGTATGAGGATTCTCCTTCCCGATCACCCCCTTGAACTGATTCTCGGTAAGCAGCTTTAAAATCCCCGGGGATATCGAGAAGTTGTTCGCCTCAACAGGAGGTAAAGCCACTCCATCATAGTACCGCTGTGGCTGTGCTGCAAACCTCCCTCGAATAGTCATATTGTGGTCTACGTTCTGAGGAACATGTTGAGGATTAGCAGCTGGAACGGGTACTTGTTGGGGTGGTGGTTGGTAAACAGGTGGTTGGTTGTAGACAGGAGGTGGATGATATGGATATGGTGGGTAAGGATAAGGTGGGTATGGGTAATGTTGGTATACTGGGTTGTTAAAAGGGTTATTTGGGTTTTGTGGGTAAGCAGGGTTGTTATGAGGATTATGGATAAGGTTATGAGCTGGATTCCCTACGTTTCGTGTATCCGGGTTTAGGCTCTGGCTATCCCCTAATGGAATTTGATTCTGGCTACCACTAACTCCAGTGCCTTCAACTCGGTCTACTGCCTGATTGAAATCGTTGGCAGCATCGTCCAACTCATTATTGATATCCATTGGTTCCTTTCCTAAGTCGGCAGCGTTCATCCTTCTCAAGAAGGCTCGGTTCCTTCTGGCTATTGTCTCAGGGTCCAACGGTATTCTCTCTTCGCTCGTATTGCCTTGTGAGCGTGTTTTCATAAACCTGACACACTAGCAGAAGGGTCAAAACGCAACTGCCGATTGAATACAAATAAAAATAAAAACAGAAAATAAATCACCCACTACTAACTACTAAGCTATCTACAAGTCCTATTCAAAAGCATACAACGCCATCCCCGGCAACGGCGCCATTGACTTGAAGCGAACTACACTAGCTTCTACTAGTAGCTACCCCGCAAGAGTACGTGTTCACTGTAGTATTGGCAAGTATAGGGACCAAGTATTATCGAACCCAAGGGATGGTGTATATGCGAATAGATCCCTGAAGATCTACGCGTCGTAGTTAATATGAGTGTATGTTTTTGGATTTTTTAAAAGATTAATTAAAAGACTGAAATAAACTAAGTAAACTAAAATACTAAAGCAATTAAATTAACTCAGGGTTGTATTCAAATAAGAGATGGTGATGCTTAGGATAGGAATCCCTACGTATACTAACGGAGCAGGTACATAATCAAAATAACTGTGACAAACAAGAATTAACCTAAGTAAAAGAATGCAAGGTGAAAGCTCAAGATTCTAAACCCTAATACTTTACCCTAACACTCGACTTCACTAATCCACTAACAAGTTAATGGATTGTGCTCAATTAATGAGACCCTAATTTAACTAAGGTGATGCGGTCGTCCTCCTTCGCTAAACCGGTAGATGAATTAACCTTTCCTAAACCTTCTCGTTAAGACTACTAATTGTTATTGGGTGATGCGGTCGTCCTCTCTCTAACACTTTCGTACTAAATTTAAAGGTAAAGTTCAGATTAATTATGAGAATTCATTAATTAAGAGAATTAAAACTAACGTCACGAATTACCCTAATTACGTACCCACATCCTACTTCTACGAGTTCATCCTACCCTAAGCATGCAAGGGTTTTAGCTAGACATGGTTTTAACAAACATAAAAGCAATAGAAGAGACCACGAACATAAACATAATGAATTGCACGAAGAAAATACGAAACATGAACTAGGGTTTTAAAAGAAAATAAATACGAAGAACTGAAATTTAATTAACTAAAACGAAATTAAAAGCGTTTAAATTAATCAAGCTAATGAAAAGAAACTACGAATTGTAAAGAAACTAGAATTCGTATGAAAAACCTCAACAAAATGTAAATAAAGCTTGCTCGTCTCCTTCCTCTCCAAAAACTAAGTCTAAAGTGATTTCTAAAGTTCGGGGGTTCTCTCAAAGCATGTTTGGAAGAGGTATATATAGGCACGGGTCGAAACGGGAGTTAATGGGCCGAAAATACGCATCCGGAGGCAAAAATCCATGGGCGCTCGAGCAAAACGCTCGAGCGGTCCCGCTCGAGCAGTGTAGCTCGAATGACACAATCGCTCGAGCGGTTCCGCTCGAGCCGGTCGAGCGGTGAAATCTCTCTGCATGTTTTGGGCGCTCGAGCAATTCGCTCGAGCGCAAGAATAGTTCTGTAAGTTTAAGCGCTCGAGCAATGCGCTCGAGCGCGTGAGCTCGACCTAGTCACTCGAGTGACACTGCTCATCCAACTAATACTTTTCCTCGTCCGCACTAATACCAATCGGATTTCTTCGATATCTTCTCATCCGGGCATCCGTTTGATTCGATTCAAAGTCCTACGAACTCCGTTTTTCGTCCTCTATTCACCTATGAGCATCAAAGAGACAAATTCATCAATGTGTATAAATAATGCTCAATTGACTCTAAATACTCTATAAACTCGACCAAGATTGGGGTATTTCAAGCTACGAATCATGACAATTTCACGCCTAATCAATATACAAACAGAATGTCGGATCCTTCGTGCGTGTCCCGAAAAGTACAGAATCCTAATAAGGAGTATTCCGATTAAAATATTGACTTTTGAATTTGAAAAGCTTAAGAGTGTGAAACTTGAGGATTGAGTAGATTGTTGTCTTTTAGAAAACTATTGAAAACTAAAGTTTTCAAAGGTTGATTTCCAATTGATAAGTACACCCCTTTTTAAGAGGAGGTGAATCAGGGGGTGTATTTACTAAATTCAGGGGTGTAACAGGGGGGTGTATTTACTAAATTCAGTGATGTCCTTAATAAAGGCCTTTTAAGGAAAAACAAACTTATTAATATTCTTGGAAAAACTTAAAAGAATAAAAATAATTACTTAGGAGTATTAAAAGAATTAAAGAAAAGGTTTTTCTTTCTAAGATATCTATTTCTCATTTTAAAAGAATTCTTGAATATAATTAATCATATTTTATAAGTAATTCTTGAATATATTTCATGCCGTCCACAATCACCGAGCAACGCAGCCCCAAACCCAAACCGAGGGCTCGAAATTGCTCCGCCAATTGGTAGGCCAGCCCTCGTATGTCAATCTTCATAATTTTTTTTATTTGATGGCGGTGCCACCGGCCGACAAGGAGACCAATTTTCTCCCTTCCACTCTGCGCCCTTCACTGCGAGCTTTCTCCGATTTGTTTTCTGAAAATTAGGATTGACATTGTTGATTTGATTAGGATATTATTAATTATTAATATTTTATACATAATTTTAATTTTAATTTTAATAGGGTATTATTTAAATTTTAATTAATATTTAAAATTATTTTAAAATAAAAAAGGGTATCTTTATAATTTTATATTTATTCATTTAATTTATTAAAATAGCGATACAATGCGATTGCAATATGCAAAGTGCAAACGCTCTAATGCAGAGTGCAATCATTTGAAAAAATTATTATACGTTGGATTGAAGATCCAACGGTATTCAAATGGTTTACTGTCGTCAGGAAGGGCGAAACCCTTCCTGACCGTAGAAAAGCCCTACTAAACTTGACCAAATATTTCGTATAAATAAACTGATGAATGTTTTCGGCCTATTAATACAAAAACATTAAGAATTTTAAATTGATAAAAAAATAAAATAGATAATCAATAGATATAGATTAATTTGATTTCAATAATTACTCAAAAGCAATTACCCATTACGAACTCATCCAATATCAAGCCAAATCAATTCATTATATCAATTCATTATAATACATACGAATAAAAACAAATACTGATCATTAAAAAAAAAGATTCAATTAAAATAAAATATCCAATTAATACAATGGTTATAATTCTTTCACAAATTAGCATTAAGATGCAAAACAAATCATGTATAATAAAGTATAAAATTATTTCCTAAATATCAAGTCAACTAAATGATTAATTATTATAGATTAAAATTAAGAGAATAAGGCGGACAAATAAAAATGACGTAGAATAATACATATCATTTTGTGTATACTAAATTTCACCAAGCAAACCTTTATCCAGTAAATTTGAACGTGATCATTTATTATAAATTAACCAAAGAATAAAATACCCCACAAAGTATACTAAACTTGACCAAATATTTCGCATAAATAAATTGATGAATGTTTTCGGCCTATTAATACAAAAACATTAAGAATTTTAAATTGATAAAAAAATAAAATAGATAATCAATAGATATAGATTAATTTGATTTCAATAATTACTCAAAAGCAATTACCCATTAAGAACTCATCCAATATCAAGCCAAATCAATTCATTATAATACATACGAATAAAAAAAAAATACTGATCATTAAACAAAAAAAAGATCCAATTAAAATAAAATATCCAATTAATAAAATGATTATAATTCTTTCAAGATAAGGAGATAGATTGGTAATTGAATTCATCGATCACCATTTTAAATTAGAGGTCAATCTAATTCATACAGACCAGTTAATATAAATTTGGATGTAGATTAATAGAAAATAATAGTGTACAAATCAAATAAATAAAATGACCAAATCAAATCAACTGCCCACGAAGAAGGGATTACACGTTTACCTTGAATTTCGTAAACAAAAAATTGAATAACGACATCAAAAAAATCTTCATTATAACAACACCCAATTTTTTTATTGATAAATAATGAGATGAAAAAAGTAAACAGAAACAGAATAAAGGTCATCTATACTTATTCCAAAATTGCTAAACTAATCGCCGGCGAAAATACATCAAAACAGTATTACGGGCCCAATCGTAAATACAACAACACGTTGAAGGCAAAATCACAAAAAATTAAAAACCACCATGGATTAGCAGCAAACGTCAACACTACAAAATGAACCACTGATGATCAACCATCGTCAACACTGCAAAAAAGAAAAAAGAAATCAATACAAAGACAAATCAACCTATGATGGATGGACGGAAGAATCTATGACACTATATATAGATACAGTAAACAACAAACGGCAGCAACATTCATGGAAAATAAACCAAAAAAATGGTATGTGATTTATGATTATTGAAAACAATAATAACCTACACTAAATATCATACCATGAATACATTTGAAACCAATCTACCGATCAGAATGAAATCGAAAAAATCCAATCAACGGACGAAGCAGAATGGCGCCCAAACGTGAAAAGGGAATGCTTGGCTCTATTATATAGGTATAGATATAGATTATACACTTTTAAAGATTTAAAAAAAAATAGTTTAGAGGTCTAATGAAACAAAAATATATAATTTAATGACTTTTTAAAATAAAAATTAGTTTAGGGCCGTCTAAAATAAAGGGCCTTTCATTATGCACATCACTTGTCAATTAGTTGATGGTGATTGAAATTTTATTAAACTATTATAATTAAAGAAGAAAATTGATTGGATTTAATTCGTTGAAACATTATGGGTCAAGATGGTCTCACACATGACCATACATATAATATATGTATGCGTCGTATTAAAAGCAACTAAATTAATCAAAATGAAATAAATAATTTACATATTCGATGCTGGAGTATAAATGGATCTACCCCTGCTAAAAAGCCTGAAATATAAATGTAAGTAAGAAATGTGATCCGCAGACCGATCTCATGAAGTATAAATAAATGAAGTGTCATCAATATGAAATAAAAATGAGTAAAACAAATTATATATATTTAGATAGTGTTTTATTCTTTTGAATTCTTCATTCATTCATTTTATTTAATTGTTTGTTACGTGGATAAGTTCATTTAGGTACACGTAGGAATGTAAACGAGCCGAGCCGAACCGAATACCATCAAGCTCGAGCTCGGCTCGTTTGGATTTTTATAGGCTCGAGCTCGGCTCGAGCTTTATTAGTTGAGCTTGAGCTCGGCTCGTTTGCAAATTTTTAGGCTCGCGAATAGCTCGAGCTCGTGAAATATTCGTTAACCAAGTAAACGAGCTTAGCTCGAGCTCGGCTCGAAAAAAACTCGTTTTCAAATTAATCAAGCATAATTCGAGCTTGAGTTTGAATAATTCAGCTCGAAAGACTCGGTTCAAAAAGCTCGGCTCGAAAGGCTCGGCTCGAAAAGCTAATTAAAATTTTAAAAAAATATACAAAAATAACACATCTAAACTATGTCTACTTAAAAACATAATAGTCCATACTCCATAATAATAAATTTGTCCCTTAATAATACTAATATCATAATAAATTTGTCTCTTATGGATATATTTTTTAAAATATTTATATAAAAAGAAAAAAATTAATTAAACGAGTCTGCTCACGAGCCTATTCGCGAGCTCAGTAATCGAGCCTATTCGCGAGCTCAGTAAACGAGCCTGTTCGCGAGCCTGCTCGCGAGCTCAGTAAACGAGCATATTCGCGAGCTTTTGAGCCAAATACCGTCAGGCTCGAGCTCGGCTCGATAAAATAATCGAGCTCGAAATCGGGCTCGAGCTCGGCTCGTGAAACTTAACAAACGAACTCGAACGAATATTTTTCGAGCCGAGTCCCGAATAGCTTGCGAACAGCTTGGTTTGATTACATCCCTAGGTACACGTCTAAACTTACGATTTTGCTTATTATAAAAATTACTTAAAAAACATCATATATATATATATATATATATATATATATATATATATATTATGAGTAATACCCTTTACACCAATAGTAGATTGAGACTAGGGCTGTTCACGGAGTTCGGAGATTACCAAAATCCGCACCGAAAAGAACCAAACCGAAAAAATTATGGACTTTATTATATTAACCGTACCGAAACCGAATCGAATATTTTTTCGGTACACATCTGGACATTACCAAATTAACCATACCGAAAAATCGAATGTGACCGTACCGTACCGTACCATACTGAATCAAATAACCGAATTACATATATATTAAATTTAATTTATTTTTCATATATCAAACATTATTACAATGTTATTGAATTCAAGTACAACTATACAATATCATAGTTTCTTCTCTTTTCAGAATACAAATACTATACTCCCTCCGTCCCATATAATTGTTTTCTACCTTACTGTTTGCACATATTTTAAGAAAATATTGTTTATTACTAGTATTTAAAGTGATAAAGTAGATGTTTTTAGTTAGAAGTGTATAGAGAATATAATATTAATATATATATATATTTGCCAAAAATATGTAGCAATTGCGTATGAGATAGACCTTTTTGACAATATAGCAAACAACTTTGGGATGGAGGGAATATTATTTATCTTATTAAGTTCTTAAAACGTTAACTTATGTTTAAGTGTATATCAAAATAAATTAATTTTTTATTCTTTTAATTTCATTTTTCATATATATTCATTTCTTACAAAAAAATGGATATAGTGTACCCTGTGTTGTGAATTATGATGAACGTGATTTTAATATTGCACTTTTCATTCACAAAATATTTCAAAAGAAATTTTTAAATATATATTTTATATATTGTATTTTAAATACTCTATTGATGGTGATTTGTGTTAATTTTTAAAACATCAATTATCATATAATGTGTTATATTCGAGCTTATAATGATATATGTTTGATTGTGGTTGAAGTTGTGTAGTATTCGTGTGAGTGTGTACGCATCAATATGTTTTTTTAAAATATTGATTAAAAAATTGAAAAAATAATAAAAAAATAGTTAAAAAATATGTTTCTCCGCACCGTTCCGTACCGGTCCGATCCGATCCGTTTGTAACCGAAAATCCGTTTTGATTTGTACCGAAAAATAAAATATCTATACAGCACTGTACCGAAATTTCGGTATGTACACGGACACACGAATTCTAAAATAACCGAACTTTGGTACGATTACGGATATTTTCAAATATCCGTTTTGGTCCATACCGTGAACATCCCTAATTGTGACTGATAAGCACGTGTTTCGTGATTGCGATTGAGTTCGAAGGGTATGAGAGCTTACTCCAGTTATTGTTCTATTGGATCATGTAAAATTGGCGGAGTGGATTGTAGCGACATTACAACAATTGGAGGATGAACATTTTTGTATCTTTGCTACTACGTTGTGGTTGGTTTGGTTTGCTAGGAATGTGCTAGTCTTCCAGGATATGAGTATTTGGCTGTGAACCCGATCCTGGTCATTGCGGTTCGCTGGAAACCACCTGATGTGAGAAGCGTTAAGTTGAACACGCACACTTCAATACGGCCTGAATTCAATGCTAGTATAGCTGAGGTGCTGATAGAGGATATGGATCAGGTTTTATGGTGCTTTGGGGAGAAATGTAATACTTCTGATGGAGGTGGCATAAGCAATGCCAGTTAGAAGAGCTCTACAGATTGCTAGGGAGCAAGGCGTGAGGGTGATCGAGCTGGAGTCTGATACCCAATTGGTTATTTATGTTATTCTCTATCCAAAATCGGACCTATCTAATGTGGAAAATATTGTTCGTGATATTATTGATTTGGCTAGAGAGTTTGATAGTATTAAGTTTATTTGGACTAGGAGAGTTGGTAATATAGTGGCTCATAAGCTGGCCAACTTGGTTTTTTTGTGTGTTTCTGCTTTTCTTTCTGGATTCCGGACTCAATTGTAACAACTGTGGAAGCCGATATTGCATCTATTTATTTAATAGGATTCATTTTTTCTTTAAAAAAAAAATTACACTATAACTATATATGCAACTAAAATTTTTAAATGAAAACCACTAACACTAACTGAGTAAATATATTGTACATTATAAAAGTTCATGTGTATTTTTAAAGTGCATGTATTAATTAATTATTTTTATTAAATAATATTATTATCAAATTAATATATTTTAATGAAACAATTAATATTATAACACAATAAAATTGATTCATGGTGTACTTTGCCATACTAACATATAATTTTTTTTTTGTCACAGTGAAACTTATGCATGTATACTATAATTCATTTTTTAAATTTAAATTAATAATAATTCTATTTTAGTTAAGACTCCAAGTAAAACCTCATTTTTTTTACCTACTTATCCGGTTTAAAGATAGTTTTGCCCTTCCACGAAATCTCATATCGTTCACAAAATATCAATATATATATATAAGACAAATTTCCAATTAATGGTATGAAAAATGGTGTGCCACCCAATTTCCCTATATATATCTGTGTCCATCCAAAATACAAAGCAAACTGAAAATAAAAAAATAAAAAATGGGAGAAAAGCATAGAAAGCCGCATGCCATAATGATCAGCATCCCATCTCAAGGTCACATTAACCCATTCGTAAACCTTGCTCTGAAGCTGGCTTCCAAGGGCATTACCGTAACTTTCGTCCATCTAGAATATGTTCATCACAAGCTATCCAAAGCCCACCATAGCAATAGCACAGAAATCGACTTCTTTTCCGAAGTTCGAAAATCAGGTCTGGATATACGCTACAGAACGATTAACGATGGGTTTCCTCTGGAATTCGACAGAGATGCCCATTCTGAAGAATACTGGGAAGCTTTGTTGCGTGATTTTGGAGGTCGCGTGGATGAATTCGTTGGGATGATAATCGGGTCGGATCCGGGTGCTGCCCATTTCTTGGTGACCGACACCGTTTACGACTGGCCACTGCCCGTTGCCCACAAGTACAAGCTCCTCAATGTTTCGTTTTGGACTCAGCCGGCGTTGGTGTATTCTCTACATTACCACTGGGATCTTCTCATTCAAAATGGTCATTCCCCATGTAAAGGTACATAATTTCATATATCCATATGTTTTATAGGAACTTAAAATGTTACTCCACCCACCCCCGAATTTATTTTCACTTTCCCTTTTAATTTGTTTTCAAATTTATTTCCATTTTCTAAAAAAATAAAAAAATTATTATCACACTAAAAAATAATTACTTATTTATTCCAATGGAAATATATTGAGGATAAAGAGTATAATAATGTATCTCTTGTATTAAATATAAATAATTTAAATAGCAAAAAATAAATTGATACTCCTAAACAATTATGATACCACTGACCCGCTGCATGATTCTCCTTAGCAATTTTTTTTTATACTTTAATCAAATAGTTAAATATACTTAAAGTTTTTCAAGTTGTTTTTCAATAAACGTTACTCTCTAAATTCAATTTTACTAGACCTACTTTTTGACCAGTTATTTTTTTATCACATGTTGAGAGATTTTATGGGGGTTTATGGGGTTCATTTGCACTACAAAAAACTCGCGGATTAGCGACCGCTTAGTAATCGGTCTCAAAATTATATATTAGCGACATAAATTGACCGGTAGTCTCTAAAAAAATTAGCGACCGCCTATAAAATCGGTCTCAAAACCGACAAATTAGTGACCGCCTAGGAAGGTCGGTCGCTAATCTTGTGCGATTAGAGACCGCCTTGGCGGTCACTAATCCCAAAGATTGGTCAAAAGGACCAATTATTTTTAACCATCCGATTAGCGACCGCCAAGGCGGTCACTAATTTCAATTTTATAATTAGCGACCGCTAGGTGGCGGTCGCAAATCGGTAAATTTGACCCGTTTTATAAAACTGGTGATATTCATTAGTAACCAGAAATTAGCGACCGAAATTAGCGACCACCTCTGGTGACCACTAATCCTAAAATTGGTCAAAATGACCAAAACATACAAAAAAATTCCAAAAAAAAAAATCCAGAAAAAAAAATTCAAAAATATGAATTGTTTTGTAAATTGGTACATATTGAACAAACTAATTTGATGAATTAAAAAAAAATTCAATTTGAAGTTATATACAATTAAATGCATAAAAAATTAATAAATTAATAATTTATATTAGTGTAAAATATTAAATTTATTAAATAAAGAAAAATTTAGTATTATAAATTACAAACATAAAAGAATTAATTTGATGAATTTAAAAAAAAGAGGACTCAATTTGGACTAAAATAAAATAAGGGGACTCAATTTATATTAAATTTATAAAAAAAATAAAATTAATATATATATATATATATATATATATATGAATTATAAACATAAAGGAATTAATTTGATGAATTAAAAAAAAAATACTCAATTTGGAGTTATATACAATTAAATGCATAAAAACGAATAAATTAATAATTTTTAGTAGTCTAAAATATTAAATTTACAAAATATAAAAATTAGTGAAAATATATAAATATATATATATATGTATAAATAAATTAGAAATAAAAAAGAATTAATTTTATGAATTAAAAAAAGGGACTCAATTTGAAGTTATATGCAATTAAATGCATAAAAATGAATAAAATAATAATTTATATTAGTGTAAAATATTAAATTTATAAAATAAAAATAGTTAGTAAAAAATATATATGTATATAAATGAATTAAAAACATAAAGAAATTAATTTGATGAATTTAATAATTTATAGTAGTTTAAAATATTTAATTTACTAAATAAAAAAAATTAGTGAATATATATATATATATATATATATATATATATATATATATATATATATATTAGAAACAAAAAAGAATTAATTTGATGAATTTAAAAAAAAGGGGACTCAATTTGAAGTTATATACTCCCCCGTCCCAGTTTTGTTTTTCCGTTTGACTGTGCGCGGAGTTTAATGCGAGAGTTGAATTTTAGTATTTAAATGAATAAAGTAGTATTGAGAATGATGAATGGTGAATACAGTAGTATTTAAATGAATAATGTAGTATTGAGAATGGTGAATAAAGTATTATTTAAATGAATAAAGTAGTCTCCATTTAAGGGATGTGAAAACAAAATTGAGACGGACCTTTTTGGCAAATTGAAAAACAAAATTGGGACGGATGGAGTACAATTGAGTGGATAAAACTAATAAATTAATCATTTATATTAGTGTAAAAGATTACATTTAAAAAATAAAAATAAAAATTAGTAAATATATATATAAATGAATTAGAAAAAAAATGAATTAATTTGATGAATGTAAAAAAAAGGAGTTAATTTGAGGTTATATACAATTAAATGCATAAAAACGAATAAGTTAATAATTTATATTACTTTAAAATATTATATTTACAAAATAAAAATAAAGTTAGTAAATATATATATATATATATATATATATATATATATATAAACGAATTAGAAATAAAAAGGAATTAATTTGATGAATTTAAAAAAAAGGGGAGTCAATTTGAGGTTATATACAATTAAATGCAAATAAACAAACAACAATAGCATGTGTCCTAGTGGTTCACACCTCCTCCGGGTCACCCGTAGGTCGTGGGTTCAATTCCCCTTAGGCACATATTTGCCCATTTATTTCTACAAGCCTCACAAGGGCTTATATACTATATGACTCGCCTAATATAAGCTAGTGGCTCGTCGCTAATCGTAAATTTTAAATTAAAAAATTTATTTTTATTAAAAATAAGATTAGCGACCGACCTGAGGCAGTCGCAAATCCATGATCCAACCGGGTCATACCCGGGCGGATTAGAGATCGACCTGAGGCGGTCGCTAATTAGTGACCGACCTAAAAAGGCGGTCGCTAAATTAGCTACCCGCGTTTTAGCGACCGATGTTTATTGGTCGCTAAAGCAGTCGCAAATCCTATTTTGTGACCCTAAATCGGTCCCTAATTTGCATTTTTTTTTTTGTAGTGTTGTAAATAAAGTGATTATTTAAAAAAATACTCCGTATTCATAAATAATCATTTTATTCATAAATAAACTTCACAGTACAATATAAATTATAAATTAGCTCATACCCATTCTTGGAGTACATCTAATATGGAACTGTTGGAAATTGGTTTTGTAAAAGTTTCATACCCTTACTTTGATCAATTTTTTGAGGAGTAAAAACATTAGTTTTTTGGAAAATAAAATTAACGATGTTGTTCTACTCGCGGAGTAGATGAGCGTGGTATATTTAATATCTCAAAACCGATTTCCGGTGAGTGAGAAATTAATTTGGGAAGTTGTATTATTAATCATGTGTGTTGAATAATTCCATGGGAAATGGAAAATGAAGTTTCATCCCACATTGGGAAATTACAAGAAGTTTGTCTTGTATATAAGTAGGAAATTATTCATGTTCTCTAAATTGGGACATGGGGACCCTAACCATGGACCACACACGCGCGCGCGCCCCGCCCCGCGCGCGCCCGCGCCCGGGTCCGGGTTCGCGGTTCTTGGCAATTGGGCTTTGGGTGGGCTTTGGTGCCATACCTATATTTTTAGAATACCAAAAATATGAAATAGCCCATTATCTTTTTGGATCCAATCGGATTGGGTGACCCGTATGGAATTGGGTCGGCCCATTTCGGTTGGCCCATTTAGAATTGGATCGGCCCACGAACATGTTTAATACACCTACGATTTTGATTAATACACTCCAGAGGATCTGGAATATTCCGTCTTGCTTCCCATGACTGAGAAACTGTGTTTCTCTCCACGACAGAACGTGGGTGATCCATGATCACCACGTACTCCACTCCAGCAGCCCTCAAATGGGTCGGATTTCCGCCTATATATACCCCTTTTCGACCAGTTTTTCCAGAATCACGAACGAACCCAGAATTTCCCGAATTCCTTTCTCTGCAGAAAATCCCGTTTAGCTTATAATTCCGATTTAGTTCGCCGGAAATTCATACTCGGTAGTGCTACCGGTGTGAATAGATAAACCGTTTTACCTTTGTGGATCCGTACGCAACATACCGTAAGCACTATACGGGCGTATTCGATCTTGCGGGAATAGGTTATTCCTAGACTCGGTTTTTCACGAATTCGTTTCGTGTTTTCCCTTCTTACATACTTCAGTGTTTCAAAATATTCACACACAATATTCTAACAATCGCAAGATCGAATAGAACTATCATTTCGAAACTCTGAAATGTAGAACCATAACTCTGATAACGAGATGGACTTGTCTTCACCGACTAAGAATGATGTCTCTACTCCAGTACCTGCGAATCCGACTAACGATGGTAATCCGACCACCATTCCCCCTTTCCAGTTTGGAAATTTTGGAGACATCCTTGCTGAATGGATGAAAGCTAATGACAATCCCTTCGTGGGAAATGCCAATCCCTTTGTGGGAACCTCTAGCACTAATCCTTTTGTGGGAAGCTCTAGTGCTAATCCCTTCGTGGGAAATGTTGGCGGCAATCCTTTTGTAGGAAATGTCAGTGTCAATCCTCTTTTAACAACCAACCAGGCCTCCCTTCAAGGGACTGTTAGGCCTGTGGTAGTAAAAGGGGAGAAACTCGAAAAGTTTTTGGGAAATGACTTTAAACGGTGGCAAAAGAAGATGCACTTCTACTTGACCACCATCTCTTTGGTGAAATACATCAAGGAGGACTATCCGAGTGCTCCTGGTGATGATGCCACTCGTGAGACAAGGGTCGCTTATGATATTTGGATCCACGATGACTATCTTTGCAGGAACTACATTCTGAATGGGCTGTCTGATGCCCTCTGTGATGTGTACGATGAGTACCCGACTTCCAAAGCTCTATGTGAGTCCTTGGAGAAGAAGTATAAGACTGAAGACGTGGGAACTAGCAAGTTAGTCGTCTCCACCTTGTACGACTTCAAGATGGAAGACAACAAATTTGTTGTCGAGCAAGTGCAGAAGCTGCAAGTTATCTTCCATAACATTGCAGTGCAAGAGATGGAGCTGCCTAAAGCCTTTCAGGTAGCAACTGTGATTGACAGACTCCCTCCATCTTGGAAGGAGTTCAAGTCCTACCTCAAGCACAAGCGAAAGCAAGTGACGATGGAGGACCTTGTTACCCGACTCCGGATCGAGGAGGATAACAAGAGGAGGGACAAGAGGGAGAGGGGCTCGATTGCTTCCATCGAGGCCAAAGCTAACCTGATGGAGAAAGGCGAACCATCAAAGAAAAGGAAGCGACAAGACGACAAGGGCAAAGGCAAGGCTGTTGCTGCTGCTCCTGCCCCGAAGAAGTTCAGCGGGAAGTGCTACAACTGTGGCAAACCCAACCATCGGGCAGCTGATTGTCGTCAGCCCAAGAAAGAGGACAAAGGGAAGAAGAACTCCGTGAACGTTGCTGAACGTGAGCTTACGGAGATGGACATGTCCGCTGTGGTGACCAAGGTCAACATAGTGGACAACAAGAAGAGTTAGTTCGTGGACACTGGTGCCACTTGCCACGTTTGCTCGGAGAAGTCTGCCTTCTCCACTTATTCTCCTGCTGAAGGGAGAAAGCTCTACATGGGCAACCAAGCCTCGTCTGAAGTGGTTGGTGTCGGAATGGTGGTGATCAAACTGACTTCGGGAAAGGAGCTGAAACTGAAGGACGTGCTGCATGTCCCGGACATCCGGAAGAATCTGATTTCGGGGTCTCTTTTAGTTAGTAGTCAGTTTAAGTTAGTGTTTGAGTCAAATGGCGTTGTACTTAGCAAGTTTGACATCTTCCTAGGAAAGGGTTACCTCGAGAAAGGCCTTTTCAAGATGTCTGTGATGACTGTAAGCCGTGATGGCAAAAACACTATTATTAATGAGAATGCTTCTACTTCTGCTTATATCGTTGAGTGTTCCTCTTTATGACATTTTAGATTAGGACATGTTAATCTAAAATCTATAAAACGATTAGTAAATTTAAATTTACTTAAAATTGAGAATGTTGATACATCCAAAAGATGTGAAATTTGTGTAGAAGCAAAAATGACTAAATTACCATTTAAGTCAGTTGAAAGGAACACTACTCCTCTAGAATTAATTCACACTGATGTATGTGATTTAAAATTTGTGCAAACTAGAGGTGGAAAAAAGTATTTTATTACTTTTATTGATGATAGCACAAGATTCTGCTACGTTTACTTACTTCGAAGTAAAGATGAAGCTATTGAAGCTTTTAAAAACTATAAAAGTAAAGTAGAGAATCAAATGAACACTACAATTAAAGCAATTCGTAGTGATAGAGGTGGAGAGTATGTGGCTCCGTTTGAACAATTATGTGCCGAATTCGGCATCATACATCAAACGACAACTCCCTACTCAACACAATCAAATGGTATTGCGGAGAGGAAAAACCGAACTTTGAAAGAGATGATGAACGCAATGTTAATCAGCTCAGGTTTACCTCAGAACATGTGGGGGGAAGCTATTCTGTCAGCTAACCACATTTTAAATAAAATTCCACTTAAGACTCAAGATAAGACACCTTATGAGTTGTGGAAAAATCGCAAACCATCATACAAATACCTCAAAGTGTGGGGGTGTTTGGCTAAAGTTGAAGTGCCACTTCCTAAACAAGTGAAAATCGGACCTAAGACAGTCGATGGGATCTTTATAGGATACGCCTTCAACAGTAGTGCCTATCGGTTCTTGATTCATAAATCAGAGATACCCGATATGACAGTAGGTACTACCATAGAATCAAGGAATGCTGTGTTCTTTGAAAATGTGTTCCCGTGTAGGGACAAAGAAGAAGTGAGTTCAAATAAACGAACTCATGAAGAATCAAGTGAAGCTGCAGGTCCTTCCACTCAGCAGAGTGAAGCACCAAGACGCAGTAAACGAGCTAGAATTGATAAGACCTATGGTCCAGACTTCATCACGTATGTGTTAGAATATGAACCTAGGACTATCAAAGAAGCTCTTTCCAGACCAAATGCATCTCTCTGGAAAGAAGCAATAAACAGTGAATATGATTCAATTCTGCAAAATCATACATGAGAGTTGGTTGACCTCCCTAAAGGTTGCAAGACCTTAGGATGTAAGTGGATCCTTAAAAGAAAGTACAAAGCAGATGGATCTATTGAAAAGTATAAAGCCCGTTTGGTTGCAAAGGGTTTTAAACAAAGAGAAGGACATGATTTCTTTGACACCTACTCTCCGGTAACAAGGATTACATCCATTCGTGTACTTGTCGCGATTGCTGCTTTGCATAATCTCGAAATAGATCAAATGGATGTAAAAACTGCTTTTCTTAATGGAGAGATGGATGCTGAAATATACATGGATCAACCAGAAGGTTATGTTGTACCCGGGAGTGAGAAAAAAGTTTGTAAACTCTTTCGATCGTTGTATGGACTTAAACAAGCTCCTGTACAATGGCATTTGAAATTTGACAATATTATGTTGTCAAATGGATTTCGAATTAACGAATGTGACAAGTGTGTGTATGTGAAAGATACACCAAATGGATTTGTTATCGTATGCTTATATGTTGATCAGTCGCTAAATCCTATTTTGTGACCGAAAATCGATCTCTAAATCGGTCCCTAATTTGCGTTTTTTTTTTGTAGTGTTGTAAATAAAGTGATTATTTAAAAAAAATACTCCGTATTCATAAATAATCATTTTATTCATAAATAAACTTCACAGTAGAATATAAATTATAAATTAGCTCATACCCATTCTTGGAGTACATCTAATATGGAACACAGTCTAATTATATTATAAATTATGTGAAAATTAATTTATGCTTTTTTTTCAAGCAAAATCATAGATCAAGCGCTATTTAAGTCGAGTATTTTTCATGAACAACAGATGATTCAGACGAGAAGATAAATTACGTTCCTGGAGTTGAGTTGATAAGCACAAGGGACTTGCCAACCGTTTTTAAGGAATCCGGATTTTCAATTGCAATATATAAATATATGCGTCTTGCATTTGAGAGGGTGAAAAAAGCCGATTTTATCCTGCATAACACCGTACATGAGTTAGAATCCCATACACTATCAGAACTCAACAAATACGGCCAGCCGAATTATGCAATTGGTCCCACTAATTTTTACAAAAATCTTCCTACGAACAGTACAATTAACATGAGTTTGTGGTCCAAATCGGACTGTGCCCGTTGGCTCGAGTCCAGATCCCCTGGCTCAGTATTGTACATCTCATTTGGGAGCTTTGTTCAAACAGATAAACATATAATTGAGGAAATAGCTTATAGTCTTCTTCTTAGTGAAGCTAACTTTATTTGGGTGATTCGACAAGGTCTCCTGAAAGATGGTAATACAGACGTTTTTCCTAATGGATTTCTGGATGAAATTAAAGATAATGGATTGATAGTTCCTTGGTGTGATCAAACTGTTGTCCTTTCTAGTCCAGCCATCGGAGGGTTCTTGACGCATAGTGGTTGGAATTCTACTGTGGAGAGCATATGGTGTGGGGTTCCGATGATTTGTTATCCGGTTGCTTATGATCAACTTACTAATAGAAAACTTGTGGTTGATGATTGGAAGGTTGGGATTAATCTTTGTGATGGAAAATCAATTGTTAGGAATGAAGTTGCTGAGAAGATTAAAAATGTGATGAATGGAGCTTACTCAAAGAGTTTGAGGCAGGAGATAACTAAATTAAGTGCAATATTGCACAATGCTTTGGAAACTGACGATGGATCATCAGAGAGAAATTTCGATCGATTTATTATAGACTTGAAAGCAAAAATTGAGCACCACGATTCATGAGAACAAAAAAATAAGTAATACTTTTTTATTCATCAAGCAGTAATCAACAATCATGTATTTATACATGCTTAATTTCTATGTAATTTAATTTGTATTCTAATTATATTTTTGGAATTAATTTTGCGTCCAAAAAGAACGGCGTGGAATGTTTGCTTTCAAATTGTGAAAAGCGTCCAAAAATAAGCTATTATGTATTTATTGTTAGGAAAAAGTGCAGAAATTCAGAAAAAACAATAAAGACATGAAATTGCTAACTCGAATTTTTTTTTTTTTTTAACTACACCGAGTGGCGCTGGCGATTCACTACTTTCGAGAGATATGGTTCCATGTATATCCATAGACTATTTATAGCAATTAAGAGACGTAGCTCTAATTACGTTGGATTGTACAGTGTTAGTGTGGGCCAGTGCATAGTGACTCAGACCTTACCCAAATATTGTTTAAAAAATTTAAACTCATATTAATTGAATTATGTTCCAACTAATATAAAGGTTTGAGATATCTGATTGACAGTTTGATTAGCACAATATATTACATAATCAGCCCATCCTTAAACACTTTTCACATTTGACTTTTTCTCGTATTTTACCGGGCAAGTTGTTTATTAGTACTTAAAATGATAAAATTATTTTTAAGGTAGGGTATGATAGATCTATATCTCCTCTATTATAAAATAACTTCAAAATTATTTTATCATTTTAAATACTAATAAAAAACTCGCTCGCAAAAACATAAAAAAAAGTCAACTGTGAAGAGTGTTTGGGGATGGAGGTAATATGATTTATCTAATTTTAAGTTCAATAGCAAAATTACATCTGATTTTTACCGTGAACTATGGGTGATTCTGCTGCGCATCCGGGGTACGCATACCCCTATTGACCGGGAGACAGCATAACCAATGTGTCAGGTAGGATTTGGACGGTGTCGAACTGTTGTCTGCTGCCGCTTCGTGTTTACTCAGGATGTGAGCCAACTGATCCTATGAGCCGAGCAAATTCTAAATTCGTTTTTTTTTTTTGGGCTGGGACCTTTTTTTAATGTTTGGGCCTTTTTTTTTTTGTGGGTATTATTAATGTATTGGGCCTGTTTATGTAGTTGTATATATATATGTATATTTTACACGAATGCAGTTGTATATGTTCGAAATGGATACGGATCGTCTGCAGGCTCAATTGCCCTGTACGCCATGCTGTGGTTTAATACGGCGACATTTTTAATTCTTATTAAAAAAAATCGTAAATATCGCAATTGTTTGGCGGCAAGCAAGGGTACCGTATAACCAAACTAATTTTCTTTTTCTACTACTTAGGCGCAATTAGCACTACAAAAAAAATACTGTTTAGCGACGGAATTTGCGATGGAAAATCCGTTGCAAAACACTGTTTGCGATGGAATTTGCGACGGACACGTGTCCGTTGTTAAAACAGCCGTAGCTAATGTTTGCGACAGACTTTTGCCACCCGTCGCAAATTTACGACGGACAAAACCGTCGCAAAATTGGCGGGTTTGACTCGACCGGGTCGCTCAAATTTTGCGACGGCCACTAATCCGTTGCAAGTCATTCGGGTCAGACCCGACCGGGTCTATAACATTTGCGACGGATAATTGCCGTCGCAAATGTTCATTTTTTTTTAATATTTCCGATTACAATTTGCGACGGGCATGTTCCGTCGCAAAAATTTCAATTTGCGACGGAATTTGGCCGTCGCAAATTCCAAACCTATACAAAAAAAATGTGGTTCACGTGGTTCGAGCCCGGACACCGGGGGCAGGCTCGGACCACTGGGCCACCGGCCCATAGCTTGCTATATGCGGCCCACCTTCTATATGTAACAATATTCAGCCTTGAACAATTAATCTAAGTTTGCACTAAAGGGGAATCGAACACGCCACCTCTTGTGCGTGGGGAGGAGGCGCGGCCGCTAGGCCATGAGCTTCTTTCGTTCATTTTTATGCAATTAATTGTATATGTATTCAAATTAAGTCATTTTTTTTCATAATTCACCAAATTAATTTCTCTTCGTATCTAAGTTGTTTATTAAAATATTTTGCCCAACTATTTTTTTTTTATTTTGTAAAATTATTTATTTCGACAATGCAAATTTTATAATTCGTTCATTTGTATGCAATTAATTGTATATGTATCCGAATTGATTCATTTTTTTTTTCATAATTCACCAAATTAATTTCTTTTCGTATCTAAGTTGTTTATTAAAATATTTTGCCCAACTATTTTTTTTATTTTGTAAAATTATTTATTTCGACAATGCATAATTTTATAATTCGTTCATTTGTACGCAATTAATTGTATTTGTATCCAAATTGATTCATTTTTTTCCATAATTCACCAAATTAATTTCGTATCTAAGTTGTTTATTAAAATATTTTGCCCAATTATTATTTTTATTTTGTAAAATTATTTATTTCGACAATGCATAATTTTATAATTCGTTCATTTGTACGCAATTAATTGTATATGTATCCAAATTGATTCATTTTTTTTTCATAATTCACCAAATTAATTTCGTATCTAAGTTGTTTATTAAAATATTTTTCCCAACTATTATTTTGTAAAATTATTTATTTCGACAATGCATAATTTTATAATTCGTTCATTTGTACGCAATTAATTGTATATGTATCCAAATTGATTCATTTTTTCCATAATTCACCAAATTAATTTCGTATCTAAGTTGCTTATTAAAATATTTTGCCCAACTATTTTTTTTATTTTGTAAAATTATTTATTTCGACAATGCATAATTTTATAATTCGTTCATTTGTACGCAATTAATTGTATATGTATCCAAATTGATTCATTTTCGTTTCTCACTTGTTTTTATAAATGTTGTGTCCATTTTATTTTTAATTATTTGCTAAAATTATTTATTTTGACATTAAATAAAAGTAAATTCAAACTAAAATAAATTCACAAAATTATAAATTAAAGTAACAATTCAAAAATTAAATTAAAGTAACAATTCAAACTAATAAAAAAAATTGTACTTCATATTTATTAAAAATTAAATTTTTTTAAACGTCGGAATTAAATCCGTCTTCCTCTTCCTCCTCATCCTCGCCCAAGTTAACAATCGGCAGCTGGCTCGGGGGTATCAACGGCATCTGTGGCTGGGTCGGCGGGATCGGCTGCATCGGTGGCGCAGGCATTTGCGCTCGTGGCACTGAATCAGAGGCAAATAACTGCCACCACGCCTGCATGGCGGCTGTATACTGCTGCACCTCGACTGAATACCGCTGCATCTCGGCTGTATACCGGTCGTGCGCCTCTCGCTGCTGCCTCTCATACTCTTCCTTCTCTCGTTGTTGCCTCTGCATGTTCTTCATCTGTTCCACCACCGTGGCAAGCTGCCTCTCGACCTCACTGGGATGAGAGTCGATGGAAGACTGAATGGAGGATGAGCCTGAGCCACGAGGTCGGAAAAAGTTCTTTCCGAAGCTGCCCAATTCAGCGAACCGCCCCTTTTTAGCCTTGACGTTCTTGAAGTACAATTCATTTTGAACGTCAACAGAAGGCTGTGTGGGGGGCATCGACCCCGACCCCTCTGCCGTTTTCTCAGGCTGAGGCTGAGAGGCAAAGTCCTCGAGAATCTTTCTCTACAAATTAATTATACAAATTAAATAAATTGAACAAAAAATATAAAATAATACTTTTAATTTTAAAAATTAAAATAATACTATTAATATTGAAATAATACTTACGTGGATCTCGGGGGTACAGCCGTAGGTAGACTTCTCAGTCTCCTCGGCGAGTGGGTGGGCGAGCTGCAATCTCTCAAAATGAGAGGGCTTGCGTCCTTGCTCCGCCAACTAATTAGAAAAAAAGATAGTAAAAATTAATACCACTCATAAAAATTAGGAAAAAAATAATATAAATTCAAAAACTACAAAATTAAAGACGAAACTTATAAATCTCAACCCATGCTCATAAATAGACCGAGAACCGGCCCGATGTCTCGCCATCCCTTGTCCATCACGGCCACTACGCCAATTCGCCTTGTTTTTCGTCGACTTCTCTTTGAATTCAGTGGAATTCCAGTACCGGAGGAATTGGTCCCAAATCGGCCGCTTTTCACTGTCAGTCCCCATGTCGGTGGCCTCTCCCTTCTTGTACCACTTCTCCCTCATTCTAAAAAGGATGTCTCTGTACCTTTCCGCCACATATTTTTCGAAATTCTTCCACATCTGGTCATTGTGCTCTGGTGCCCAGACACATTCTTTCAGCAATTACAATTTAAATGTAAATATTTATTTATATATTTGATATTAATAAACGGTGAATTAATAAATTAAATTAATATCTTAAACTCCTCGAAGTATGTCTGTTTCATTGCATTGGACACTAGCTCCCAACTGTAAGCGGTGGGCTCGAATCCACATCCAAGGATGGACTGAGAAACCTGATTACTAGCCTCATGACCAGGAATCCAACTGTAAAATTAAAACTTCAAAATTAGTAAAATAATTAGGTTTTAATTAATAAAAAAATTGAGTATAAAATATTAAAACTTACGTTGAACCATGTGGCTGAACAGTCATCCGCGCTTTAACAACCGGATGCTGTCGGGAGGAGGATGAGCCCTCAGCAGTCTGCTGTGAGGAGGAGCCAGACTGTGAAGAGGTCTCTGATTGAGACCTCGGTCTGAAAATAGGTGGAACCACGGGTCTCAGTGAGGCCCGTCGTCTCCTCCCTCCTCGCCCTCCTCGACTCGCCTCCTCATCCCTCGGAGGCTGCTGACTGCCACTGCCACTGCCACTGTCACTGCCTTGTCCGCTCATCTATAACAAAATTCGAAATATAAAATTAAAATCAATGAAATTAAACATGCTTTAAATTAAAATACGATCAACTAATTCAACTATTTCTAAACATGCTTTAAAATTAAATTAAAATTCGATCAACTAAGCTAATTCAACTAAAATCAATTCATTTCTAATATAATTCAAACAATTCAACTAATTTAATTCTAAGCTTAAAAAATTCTAAACATGCTTTAAAATTAAATTAAAATTCGATCAACTAAGCTAATTCAACTAAAATCAATTCATTTCTAATATAATTCAAACAATTTAACTAATTCAATTCTCAGCTTAAGAAATTCTAAACATGCTTTAAAATTAAATTAAAATTCGATCAACTAATTCAACTAAAATCAATTCATTTCTAATATAATTCAAACAATTCAACTAATTCAATTCTAAACTTAACAAAAATTAAACATGCTTTAAAATTAAAATTCGATCAACTAATTAAATTCGATCAACTAATTCAACTAAAAAAAATTCATTTCTAATATAATTCAAACAATTCAACTAATTCAATTCTAAAACTTAACAAAAATTAAACATTCTTTAAATTAAAATTCGATCAACTAAATTCGATCAACTAAATTCGATCAACTAATTCAACTATTTCTAAACATTACTAATATAATTCAAACAATTCAACTAAAATCAATTCTCTAAACATGCTTTAAAATTAAATTTTAAATGGTAAAAATGAAGAAAACTTACGGTTTATTTGTAGAAAATGTCGAAACGAGAACTCGGTGGGGACGGATTGGCTCTACAATCAACTAAACCCGACTTCTCCTTCCTTTTCCTTTCATTTTCCTCCTCCTCTTCTTTTTTCTAGCATTCTCTGTCTGCTTCGCAAGGAGAGTATTTATAAGTGGAATTTTTTTTTGCGACGGACGCCTATCCGTCGCAAATTATGCCTGTCAAAGCCAAAACGACGTCGTTTTTACTGATTTGCGACGACTTTTCCATCGCAAATCAGTCAACGAACCGTTTTCCGAAAAGACGTGTAAAACCGGGTCGGATTTGCGACGGACATTCCGTCGCAAATAAGTCAATGGACCATTTTTCGAAAGGTCACAAATATAAATGTAAGATTTGCCATGGCTTTGGTCCGTCGCAAATACAAAGTAAAAAATTGCGATGGCCTATTCCGTCGCAAATCAGTCAAATGGTTCGCTTCCCGAACGGTCACTTTTAAACAGGTATATTTTGCGACGGAATGGACCGTCGCAAACTCAAAGTTGAAATTTGCGACGACCTATCCATCGCAAATGTAGCCGATTTAAGACGAAGGCGGTGGGCCCTAGTTTTTGCGACGGACTTTTTCGTCGCAAAACACTAACTTTTGCGACGGTCTTCCTAAGTCGTCGCAAAGTGTCATTTTTTCCGACGGCTTACCAAAATCCGTCGTAAATTCACAAAATTTGCGACAGATATTTCGCCGTCGCAAATTCTCCGTCGCTAAACTCCGTCTTTTTTGTAGTGTATACAATAATATTCAAAGTTTAAACATGTTTATTACATTGTTAAATTTGTAAATTTCATGAATAATATTGTTATGAGGTATATATAGGGTTCAAATAATTTTTTACTACATTTATTTTTTGTTAGAGTCCACATGGATGACAAATATAATGGATTTGTCACTAAGATTAAGTTAATAATTGCATATTTGGAACAATAATTAATTAGTAGAATAATATATTTACGCCACATTATATTTATTTAAAGTATTTTCAAATGTTCATTATTTTTACATTATTTAAAAAAAAAACACCTCACTATATACAGAGGTACATACACTTAAAAGTGAGCATTGAAATATGGGTGTTTAATACAATAATTGTCACTAAGATAAAGGTAAAAACTACACAATTGCAACAACATTAATATATTATAATAATTAATACACCCGGCATTATATGTATTTAAAATAATTTCTATTTCTAATGTTCAAAATTTTGGGTTTATTTCTAATATAACAATGCACTATAGCCATTGATACAATTTAATGCATTCACTAGTACATACAACATTACAACATTCATCAATATGTAGCACACTATTATTTTTTTTTTACAAAATAATTCTTTGATTACTCATAATCGCTAGTAACAATCTGTTGTGCAATCATGATTATTCGCTACGTTTTTAAAATAAAAAATAATTAACAAAGGAAAAAAATTGTAAAGCCTGGGAATTTTTTTTTTTTTATACATTTGACGATATTTATTATTTTGTCATTTGACAGACTTTCTATCAAATATACTCTTTATTTTTTCCTATATTGTTTCATGTAAGTTACTGCCTCCATTTAAAAATAAATTTCCTTTTAGGTTTATTCACAAATACTAAGTCACCTAATATTCATCATGACTACCCCTATTCAAAAAATATTATTATTGAAACACAATGGGCTCATTGGTTCAAAACAAGTTATAACTACTTTATATGCATTGTAAAATCTTTCAAAGACATTAAAGACGATTAGTTTGCAAAAGATGAAAAGTGTTTAAAACACATTTACTTTGAAAAGGAGGGTTATATTTTATCTAGATTTTTGAACATTTTTAAAACAACGCATGTTCGCCATAAACTAATACTCTAATTTTAGGATTTGACTTTAGGTTTTTAAAAATATCACTTTATATTTTTTAATTTAATTTTTTGAAATGTACTGAGAACAATTACAAATAATTAGTAAATAAAATTTAAATCGGGCGTCTAGAATAATGAGTATATACAATCAGTAAGAAATAATTGGAAAAAAAAAACAACCAGAAAAGGCACAAAATTAAAAGGCCACTGTAATATTAGGCATTTAAATTGGTCATCATATTTAAACTAAAAACTCTTTTAAATTGTCAGGCGAAAATTGAAGATAAACAACACCATTTTTAAAATGGAAAATAACTTGTATTCTAGTTTTTGGTATAGTTTTGACGAAACTTTTTCGCTGCTCGTTCGTAGTCCTTCTTCGCGCGCTCCAACATCGCCTTGTTTTCGGATACCGCCGCCTCTTGTCTCTGGATGAAACTTTCAGAAACATAGCCTCTAACGCAGTCAATGGTTCTCATATCCATTGAAATGTAATGACTCAACATCAGCGCCTCGTCCAAATAAAAACTTAACTGAATGTCTTCCATTCAAAGCTTTATACGATCGACCTACATAAAAAGATTATCACTTAATATATAAATACCAATGAAATTTCTCCTTGTTATTGTATTATTGTAAACCCTAATTCGAAGACATTATACCTCCTTCATTTTCTTCCTGCATTCCCGCCCCAATTCTTTGTATTCATCTGCCTTCCTCTACGCGGTTAGGTCCTTAATGAATGAATCTTCTATGTTTGAGTTTCTTTTAATTACTATTATAGAATTTAAAACCAGTGAAATGATGTAAATAAAACAAGGAGTAAATTTGGAGAATCTAAAATAGGTTATTCATACATCCTGTACCGATAGGTTGCATCTTTTGATATTACCGAACATATAGAGATTATTATTGATACGCTGAATTAATTTTGAAAGCATTCCGTCCTTTCATTGTCCCAAGTGTGTTTGGGAATAACTAATAATCCATTCACACTTGACACTCCTAATGATACAGAATAATAATACTTATTTCGACTACAGAAATTAATTAAGTCGTACTCCATTTTTTAATGGACCGATTTTGGTGGTTAACACATAATGAAATGGTAAATTTGTGTACCCACCTCTCATCCATTAATTCCTGTTTAATTAACTTATTTCAATAATACGCATTAATTAGAATCATTAATACTATTAACTTATTTATCAATTACATACTAGATTATTTATCGTATTTTTAAAAGAAAAAATTAAAACATTGTCCATCTAAATGACTGTACGTGATTTTCCTTAGTCAACTTTAATTAAGTGTACCTTTAATGGCAAACAAACATTCACCAAATAAAAAATAACATTAACTATTGTATCGGCCAGTTTTATACATAATTCCAATATTTTTCAATATTCCAAAAAAATATGGATGACGAGTGGGGACGTTGGTTTACCATTTCGAAGCGTTGTGCCCCAAAAAATAGGAGAGCATGGACGAATTCAACGTTTATCCATGTTGATTTTTTTTTTAAATAAATCAATATTAAAATTATATTTATAAATTTATAATATGTAATGATTTTTTCCTATTCCCGGTAATGCTTGTGAAATTCTAAAGACGAGGAACGTTTTAAAAAAATTCAGGTAATAATGATATAATATCAAAAGACGCAATCCTTAGGTATAAAAAAAAAAAGGATAACGCAACCCTTTAGTACCTACCCTATAAATATAATACCTTGTCCGACTAAATTTCTGCTAAGTAATTATAATTATTATACTCCCTCTGTCCTTTAAAAGTATGCACTATTTTTTACACGTGAATTAATGCAATATGTTGGAGGATATTTAGGGGTCTTATGAGGCCCGTTCATGAATAAAATGATTGTTTATGGTAAGTATGCATAGAAACGTTACCATAAACAATCATTTTACTCATAAACGAACCTCACAAGACCCCTAAATATCCTCCGACATATTGCATTAAATGACGTGCAGAGAATGGTGCATACTTTTAAAGGACGGAGGGAGTATTAGGTTTAACCATTTTCGTCGATCTGTGAGTACTAAGAACCAACACCTGAAATGGCCGTTCACTTCATCAAGGATCTAACTATGCGGAGGAAGAGGAAAGAAGACGAGTACGAAGAATTAGCACTTGAGTATGATAAAATAAAGATGGAGGTATGTTCTTTTGGATTTAGGGTTTAAGAAAAATAGATATTTTTTTTAATGAAATTGATTTGTACATTTGAACTATCACTTGCAATTTAAATTGTAGATCGATCCTCTTATCAAACAGATGGAAGTGATTCGGCCAAGTTTATTTTTGGACAAAGTGAATCTGCTCACCCATGTCGTTGCAAGAGATACAAAAACCGTTGAAAATATTAAAGGCTATGTGTCAGACAGTTTGATCGAGAGTATGGAGGAGTCCATTGAGGAATACAAAAAGAAGTTGGTGACCGCGAAGAAGGAGTGCCGACGGGCAGCAAATAGGCACCGTACAGAAAACTCCGGAATCTAGTGGAGTTGGTATCCATTTTTTTAAAAGAATTTGCGAATGGTAAGATGTATTTTATCGTTTTTCTATGTTTACAGACAATATTCGAGGTTTTTGCACAATTTATTTATAATTATAATATCATTTTATTCTGTCAACTTGCTTTTTTATTTTGATATCCAGTGCATTAAATAAAATTTAATATGGATTGTTTACAGATAAATAAATTTCGGAAGTAATCACCCATATAGTTATACGTATAGAACAAACTAAAATTACAAAATGTTATGATAATTTTAAGATATCAGATTTTGTTGTGATGAATTTTTGTTAGAGAAATATAAAAGGTTGAATTACAATTTTTTGTAGGAAAAATAATGAAAGTTTCTTTATTATCTGTTTTACTAATCAAATTATTCATTTCCATTGCTTTGTGAATTACAAATTGAGAAGGCCTGTGAAATTCGTTCTCAACGTAAGTGTTGGGATTGGCCCTATTGTTCGTTTCAGCCATTATTAGACTTTATAAAGAGATGAACTTAGTTGAAGAATAGTTTTATCTCAATTTGAGTTTTTTTTTTATTATTCAACAATCATGCTAATTAATAGAATTTTTTTTTCAGAAACTCTACAATGCAGTAAGACTAGGTGATGCATTTAAAGTACTACATATGATAACCTGTATCAATAGAACTTGGAATGTGAATTGATAAATAAAAAAGTATTTTCAATGGAAGCATAAATAAAACCTCAATGATGATCTTACTACTAAAAAATCAAAACAATTCCATAAGGTTCGTCCGTAAGTCTTAGATAAAAAAATCACGCTAACATGTAAGGCCTAAAGAAATCTTTTAAAGATACATGGACTAATTTTTTCACATGCGCAAAAATTGGATACTAATATAGTTGTAGGAATAATTACTGGAAAATAATAAAGCATTATGGCTAGGTTGTAGCCTAATACAGGTCTGATAAACACTCAAAGTGAAGTTATAAACAAAGTAACCCGATATTTAAATATTAATATTTTTGCAAAGACCTGGTCCTCTTCATATTCCGTAAATTGTTTCCTAATATTGTATGTGAAAGAAGGCAATATATAGAGGTAGTTCCTTAATTGGGGCTAACTGATCGTTACACAATGAACAAAGGATCACAATTTAATTTTTTTTGCTGACGATAAATATTTCATTCAAAAATCATCCAGAATGTTCTTACACAAGAGGTATGAGATACACCTCCCATTCCATCAACATTCCAAGGCTAAATAACATATAACAACATTCATTAAAGAACTAAAAAAGGATTAGAATTCCAAGCACTGAACAAAACATCACAATTGTTCATAAGTTTAGAGTACTAGATGTTTAGGATGCATTCATAATAACAGAAAATTAGTTTAATAGGGGAATAACGAATGGACGTGATTCCTGAATGTTTCTGATGGTCCCATTTTCGAAGGGCAAAAATGGGAATTCAGGGGCAAATTTTTTTTAAAAAAAAAACTTTCCTCAGGTAGTTCAGTAAGAGTGAGTAAAACTCAAGTCACTGCATTGCTACGAGTCAGAGCACTCAAGTCAGTGCAACTGACTTGCAAGCTCAGTCTCGTAACAAGGCAGTGACTCGAGAGGTTTCACTTCAAGTCACCGCTCTGCTAAGAGGCTGAGCTACCAAGTCAGTGAGACTTGGAGGCTCATGCTCTTAACAGGGCGGTGACTCGAGATGCAGAACTCTCGAGTGCGTTGCCTGAACTGGTCGGTGAGAAGGGCTCTCCTTGACCTGACTACTTATAGTTTTCTTAACAAAGCTCTCAGTGAGCTGATTTTCACAACACTTTTAGTAGATACTGAAAATACCAAATGCTCAGTTTAACGTGGTTCAGAGACCCAAGCTCTTACATCCACGGCCTGATTTAACAGGAAATCCACTAACTCTGGATTCTTGTTTTTAACGTGCCAAGGTGCACTTACAACTGGACTCACGCCACTCCCTGGGCTGCCCCTCCTTTGTCACTGACAACTTACTCCCAACAAACCTAACTAGAGGGTTTTGGTTTCAGTTTGGTTTCTCCAACTGGGTGAGGTTTTCCTTTACAATGTGTTAGCCTAAAACTAAGATTAGGAAAACCTCTCCAAGCTATGAGTTACAAGCTTGACACTCAAAGTATATATGTGATAACACTAAAGGTCAGTGTCGTGGGTGTGAGCAACACTTCCTTATGACTCCCTAACAACTCACACACTCTTATAGCTTGTAGGTGTTGATTTTTCACACACACACTCCTACCGCAGCTATGAGCTTGTATTTATAGTGTGAATCCAAATGTAACCGTTGGAGGAAATTACATTTGAATCCATACAATTAATGGTTTCAACCACTTTCTTGGAATGCGGTCTTGTCAGTGTCATACATGTTTGACTTGACTTGATTGGTCCACGTGGACTGAATCCAACGGATCTTTGACTCAGTGTGCTTGATCAGGGTGCACTGACTTCAGTTAGCATATCCTCCACTGACTCTGACGATCTTCAGCAGACATTCTTGTCTTCAGTGTAGTTGTCCTTCAGAGACTGTTTGAAGATCATTCCAAGAACTTTCTCATAAGGCTGAATGACAAAGTTCCCTGACCACAGTAGCCTGACTCTTTCAGGGCCTACTCGGTGCAGCACTGATCCTCCTGATCATGCTCTTCACTGAGTGGTCCACCTGACTTAGCTTAGATCAGCCTGGTTTACACTCAGTGGGACATCCTTCAGGCTTCTCTTCTGGTTCAGGTTTCTGACTTGGCTTCAGTCTGTTCTCCTTGATGTCATCTTGATTTCCTCAGGCTGTGATGCTGAGTTCCCCCTCGCTGAGTTCCACCTCAACTGAGTGTTCCCTCAACTGAGATCTTCTCAACTGACAACCTATTCTACTGAAAGCTAACCTAGCCTGACCTAAAATAGAAGATACTATCCTGACTGCTTTCAAACCTATTACATGTTGTTTTGGAAAATCATCAAAACTAAAACATATCCCAATAGTTTCATCAGCCTCTTCCAGTTCTTTCTCATGTCTAAGAACGTCATCGGCAATTTGGGACCGGAAACGTGGAGGTGCAACCCTCAGTTTCGACCTTAAAGTCTCCACCATGATTTCGACGCAGTGTTTCCTTTTTAGCATAAGCTTTGCACTCTTTAATTCCACCATTAGCAGGCGTTCTTGAGATTGTATCCGAAAAATTAAAAAATCAACAACCAATTTATATAAATCTTAATGGTTGTCGAAACATCTTTTCTGTTAATTAAATTTGGGAATGACATCATTTTTCTAAATCAAATATTACCTGTTGCCTTGAAAGCAGCAACTCAAACCGCTCCTTCCTTGCCTTCTCCAGAGCAATTTCTGTCTCCATATACGACCCCTACACGAAGAATTAGTCTTAATCTTTACGATTATTTGTTGGATAATTTGTAATATACCAAATTTTGAGGGTTCCAAAAAATCTTACAATTGTAATGGGTTTCGAGGTTTATCAAAAATAGAAATTCTGAAGTAGATGAAAGGAAGAGAGAGAGATGAACGTCTTTATCCATTCTGGCAAAACAAGTGCCCTATATAAATACTGGTATTTTTTTTTCCAAAGTATTATTACACAATCCCATCAGTTTCAGACCTGACACAGTATTTTGACATCGAGTGTCCCACTAGTAAATCTATTAACTGCAAGTGGCAAAACAATCAACAAATAGTTGTTTTACGTTATCCAATTTCCAATGCACCGATTACTCTATCTTTAATTTATTCAACTTACCTTTCCCTAGTTTTTATTGTTCCAGATACAGACTGAATTATTTTTAAAGGCAAACACTTGTATGAGATGGTCTCATGGCATGAGACCACACAAATTAACACCTACCAAAGTGTTAATGAGTCAATGCCCTAATTAGACTCATTCTCATTATCTCATGGCATGAGACGGTCTCATACATGTCCTACTCATTTTTAAAAGGTTTAAAAATTATTTCTAAAATATGTTTGACATATTACACAAATTTCTCTACAATATTGTTGTTAGTAAAAAAGATATATTCTTGCATATAACGTTATAGTTTTTTTTAATTTCGTCTATTGGGAATTAAAATTGTGTTATTAATTGTATTTATTTATTCATATAACTGATTGTAGTCCAATTGTATCTTTGGGTATATTTTAAAAATATTCGAATGTAACTATACAAGCATTAGCATAAACAATCAATACACATTTTTTTTATTTTATAAACTAGTATTTCACCCGTGTATTCGCACAGTTTGTAAGTGATGGCTTTGACTTACCCGCTTATCCATCTTTATTTTTTCCTTTTTCATTTGTATATGAAATTTAAACCCTATCTAATTTTGGAAATTTTTTGTAAGAGTGTATCACTTTGTTTCATTAAATTTATTTTTAATCATTTCAATGTATACATATTATATAACACAAAAATCAACTTACTCAATCATCTTTTATATATGTGCATACTAATTATAACAAAGATCATTATACCCTAAAATTATACAATAATTAATATAATGGTAATATTTACTTTAATTAATTAAATATATGTGTATATGTTGTTGGGACAGTGTCAGTTTTGATTAGATCTCAAAGCCCCTGAAAAGATGTAATGCCTTAGTAGTCAGGCTAGTCTTGGTTAGATTAGTACTCAGTTATTTTACAATTCACAGGACTCAATGAGAAGAGTACTCATTGATGACAATCAAGACTGAAGCCTGAAGACGCAGAGCACCATCCTGAACTTATGGCAGTCTTTCTAAGCTGACTGAGTAAGTGTCAGTGATGAAGAATATGACCCTGAGGTCAATACTAACTCAGTCCTGAAGGGAACAGGATGATACTGAGTAATGTGAAAAGACTTGGAGTAGGGTCAAGCAATGCAAAAGGAATGTCAGCGTCAGGACAAGACCATTGTGCTTGAGATAAAATGAACTGAATAAGACAAGCCTGAAGCCCAGGAACGAGTTCTGACATTCTCACCTACCTGATGACGTGGACCAATCCAGGAAAGACACGCACGTACGGACTTGATATGAAGACTGAGTTCAGACTGCACTTTTCAACGGGCAAACATTAAATGGAGCATTAAATGCATTACCAAATCCATGCAAGGACGGCTGCTGCATGGGAGATATATTCGTTGAACAACCCTACGTAGATGACTAGAAGGCTATCTCTTCCAACGGATAGTTTTCAAATCCATCTATAAATACAGAAGGCCTTGAACCCATTCAAGGTTACGGGAAATTTCCAAGCTAGAAATTACTCAAACTCTCAAGCATTCAAGCATTCAGCGTAAGAAAGAAGCACTAGAAAAAACCTTAAATTTCCAAGTGTTTCTTAGCAAAAAGAGTTATTTTGTATTCCACCGAGCGAACCTAGTTATATCATAAGCTTAGAGTGATTATCCATCCTTAGCATAGCCTTGTCTTGTAAGGATAATCACAATCTTAGTTGGAAACAAAACTGAAACCAAAACCCTCTTGTTAGGTTTGTTGGTTGAAGTTAGTTAGTGAGTTAGGAAGAAGTTTGTAAGGGTCAGTGAGTTAGCTGATCTGGGTGCACCTTGGAACGTTAAAACAAGCTAATCCTTAGTGGATTATCCTGTTCAATCATGACCGTGGACGTAGGAGCTTGAGTCTCTGAACCACGTTAAACTCCTTGTGTTCTTTACTGCTTTGATATTGTTCTTTTTGCGTATTCATTGCATCAATTTTATCAGGCTTGAATCAATCAGCCTGATCAGTAACTTGAACACTGCCCTACTAATCACTACTTCAGAATTGAGTAATCAAGTTTTTCAGAAAGTAAACATTAACATGACTATAAACTTTCAGGGCTCACGCATTTCCGCACTGAACTCAAGTTGATAGTTTGCCAATTGACCAACACTCAGTGCCGTCAGTAGGTGTGTTATCAACCCTGAGTTCTTTACCACTCGGAGCTAAGGGGACTCAATCAGTTTGAAGTCAGAAAAATTTATATACGTGTATTCCCCCCCTCCATATACGTATTCCTCAGTCTTGTACTGGGACCAACACATGTTTATATAAATTGGGCATAACGCATTAACACTTTGGCAGGGATAAATGTTAATTTATGATGTCTCATGCCAAGGACATGAGCCTCCAAACAGTTCATACAATTTTAAAAATGTTTAGATATGTATTTTTCTTAAATATTTTGATAAACTGAATAGTTAAAATAGTAAAAAAAAATTTAATGTATGTATTAGCTAGATTAGTTTTTTTTATTTATGTTACCTTTTTTAGCAACCTATTTTTATATGCAAAATCTAGTTACTATATTTCGTATATACACATGCGCTCGCTTGCACACAAACTATACAAAGTATGCATTTAATAAGTGTGTATCAATATTAATGGACTCACTCACTCAATCAATCACACATATCAGCAGCCATAGGCTTGTAAGTACTCTCAACTTCGACCATACTCTAGAATCCATGCCGAATCAAAATGGACTTTATCAAGGTTGTAACGTAGACTCTTTGAACAGGTGGGGTAACTATATGGGATAAGTGACTCAAGTGAATGGAGAACAGAAAATCAAACTTCGGTATTTCGAGATGAGGAACAGAACACTTCAAACATCTTCATGCAATACACTTTCAATTCCACTACTCTCAACACTTCAAAAAAAATTTCTAGCTCTTTTCACTTTTTTCAATCACTTCACTTATTTTCTCTTCACACAATTATATGAGCTCATATTACTTTTGCTCATTCTCAAATTTTTCCCCACAACTCAAGGTATCATTACACCTTTTCCTCAAATTCACTCAAGCATTAATAATTCTACTTTTTCAACTCAACTCGATCCCTTTCTCATTCATAACTTTTCCTATTCTCCACTTAAATTGGGACAAGAGTTTTAGAGTTTGGTTAAGTTTAAATGTGTTAGCAAATAAAATAGGCTAAGGCTCAAACAGGCTAACAAGGAATAAATATCATTGGTAGGGAAAAATTTGGCTAATTGACTCAATCAAATCAAAGATGGCCTAATATCACTTTCGGCATTTCAAACTAGACACAATCAAGAAGCGAGAGCACCCACAAGTTCTAGCATCCTCTACGGTGACGATCCACTCACAAACGAAGAGATCAATTTATGCATTTTAATCTCACAAAGGCTAAAATCTCACAGCTTTCACATCCATGCTAGTCCTAGTGAATTCTCACTTTCAACACACAAGTACTCAAAAGGAAAATTTGTAAGTATACGAGTTCCCTCTCAAATCAACTCTAACTCATACACTCACACAATTCAGACTCAGACTCAATTTCACAACTCACCAACTCATACTCACACTCAAAGATAGCAATCAACAAGCATAAGAGAATTGATAGGCACGAAATATGTAGTAGCACATCAAAGCAATATCAGCTCAAGGAGCATCTCAAGACACAATATATAACCAAACTCAACTCAAAGAGAGGGTGTGCGCCTGTGCAATGTAACCATAAAACATATAAGAACTCCACCCCTCCCAAACTTCAACCTTGTGAAGCAGTCTAAGTTTGGGGTGGTGGTTACCTCATCCAAATAATTCAAGTTTCTCCCAACAACTTAGTACACTCCCTTGTCTCGAGTTGCTCCTCTTGAATAACTCCATGCTACCTTTACACCCTCAAATAATTGCGCTCATAACACTCAAGAACGAGGTTAAAACATACGACTCAAAACAAAACACCTACAACTAAAAACACTCAAAAGCAAATAAAAATGGGTTGCCTCCCACTCAGTGCTATTTTTAAGGTCCTCATGCCGGACCGAGCTCAAAGGAGCTTATGGGACATGATACTCAAAATTACCTCCCTTACTCTCATAAGAATGGTGGTTGAATTACTTTCCTTGATGCCCCTTCTCCTTCAATCCCCTCTTCTCTACCTCAAGTGGTGGGGGTCTCAACTTCTTCGCACCTTTATCTGGAGGAGTCTTACTAAGCAATTTCTTGAGTTTGAAATTTTTCTTCTCAACTCCTCCTTTCTCTTCTCCTTTGGCCACATCTACCCTTTTCAATTCCGAACTCTCTTCCTCTATAGGGTACTTCATGGCCTCGTATAGGGAAATCTTCACCTCTTGATCATCAACTTTCAACGTGATCTTTCCATTCGCCACATCTAATACCATCCCGGCCATGGCTAAGAAAGGCCTTCCCAAAATCAAAGGCACGTGCTCATCTTCTTCCATGTCGAGCACAACGAAATCAGCTGGAAAAATATAATCTCCAACTTTAACAAGGACGTCTTCAACCACACCTTGAGGTTGAGTAATAGACCGGTCGGCGAGTTGAAGCGTCATCATTGTCGACTGAAGTTCTCCACCTTCCAATTTCTTGAATAGCGACTGTTGGGAAAATGTATAAGACTTATGTTTTGATTAGATGCCAACATGTTCCTCCTAAGTTGTTTTGTAAGTAAATTATTCAGTAGAGTTAGTACTTAGTCAAACAGTTCAAAGTGTTAAGAACTGAGTACAGTTAGTAATTACATGAGTGTATTTAAGAATGAAGTCTGCCGAAGATGAAGTCCGCTGAAGACTAAGTGATCTGAGAATAAGTCTAAGTCTTGAATGTTTTCTAAGTACATTCTCACTAAGACTAAAACTGTCAGGAGAGGACCAAGGTCCACTGATGGTAACTAACAATGCTAAAACAAATTAAAAGCTGTTAGTTAATCTGGTTGGAACAAGGCAAAATGAATTTCAGTGAAGCTTACAATAAATGAAGGAATAAGAAGGTTCTCTCAGAGGAGTTCCACCTTAAAGCAAGACAAGAATCTGGGCATGCAGACTTAAGGTCCAATGAGAAGATGACACGTCAGTGTACTTACTGACAGCTGACCTGCCCCAGCCTGATAAGTACCAAAAGTCTTTCTCTAGCAATCTACAGAAAGTTGGTGAACAGGCATGGTCTTTCAGCCATTTCTTGACAAGACTTAAAGCTTCAAATAGAGCCGTTTGAGCCAATCAGATACAAGAAGACTTACTTGAGAAGATTCAAATCCAACGGGAAGATTTTCAAGGAAGCCTATAAATACAGAAGGACGTGCACATTTCCAAGCACGGGAAACTCACAAGATCAAAGCTATCTCTACATTCATAACAACTAAGAAGCACTCGAAATTACCTTTGTTTCCCAAGTGTTTCACATTTGTAGAGAGCCTAACAAACCTTCTGTAACCAAGCTTAAAAGCTATATCCAAATCTTAGAAAGAGATAATCCTATCCTAAGCCTTGAGCTAAACTTGTAAGGATTATCTCAAAATAGTTGGAACCAAAACCCTACTCAAAACCCTACTCAGTGTTTAGGTTGAGAGCTAGTGTTAAGTGGTGTTAGTAAGCTGATTGTTGTATCAGTCTGAAAGCTGGTTTGTTTTGGGAACTAGGACCTGGAATTTCCTAGTGATCAATCATCCTAAGAGAGGATTAGTTGATCAGTGGTGTTGATGAACGTATTTAATCGGATGGATTAATGGCTGTTTAAATCTGTGTTACGTCACCAATCAATACGTGTGATTGATTACCACCGTAATTGGTAAATCGAGGTGTGAATTTATCGAATTAGTAAATTCGGTAGTCGAAATTGAACTGATTTCGTATGTGTGGGCATTTTAGGTGTATTTGTGTGTGTTTTGGAATTGTTTATGCATTTTAACTTTTTTGAACCTGTATTTCACAGCTGGAGAACAACTATTTATAGAGACTAACAAGCATGAGGTGTCCAAGACTCTTGGTCTCCCTAGTCTGCATGCTTGACATGTGTCCCTTTGATCCTATCAAAGCTGAATCTTAGCTACAAAGTCTTCTTTGGTCTTATCTCGGACCCATTGTTGTTCGCCTAGGTCGGCTTGATTGATCTTGTTGATTCTCCAACTTAAAGTTGTTCGCCTCTTGAGGTTGTACTTTGGAAGTTGTTCGCCATGGTTGTTGTATCATAATTTGACCAAGTTGTTCGTCATTGATGACTTCACAGTTGGCTCATTCTTGGTCTCGGGTCTTAATACCTGTTCGCCCATTAGTTGTTCGTTGGGGGAGTTGTTCGTCACTTTATACACCTCTCGAATTGGTAGATGCACCCCAATGTTGACTATCTTTGTTTAAGCCTGTAACTCTTGTTCGCTTCATGCTGGATGATGTTCGCCTATCAACAATTGCCCCCTATTCTGACTAGATGTTGTATTAAACGAGCAACTTTGTGGCGAGCAACTGTAGTTAGGATATTGTTCTGGTCAAAACTTGGACGAACAACAACTTTGTGACGAGCAACATTGGGGTGACCGTTTCATCTTCCCATGGTCTGGGGAGACCATGAAGATGACGCCAGCGCAATGATTGCGCGCCGTTCACGCGCGAGCAGCCCCGAGGCCACGCGCCCCTATAATTGCTTATAGGTCCTTCAACTTTTAGTTTAGCTCGGAATTGACCTCGTCTTCTCTCAATTGAGTCCCTGAGTTATCAGAAAATTATGCCTTGGACCCCGCTTTTGTTTGGGGGTATAAATAGTGGGGAAACTGAAAAATTTCCCACTTTTCCCCCTCCTGCTACAGTGCTCCGGCGATTTCCATTTTCCTCCGGCGATTCCAAGCTTCCCGACGTCCGCCTTCCAGCATTATGTCCCAAATTTCAATTCCCAGGTAGTTACTCTTTTTTCTCTCTATTTTTCTCTACTTTTTGTCCCAAAATTTCTTTCGCCGCCGTGTGGATCCAAGCGCCACCGTCTTCTCCGGGGAAGCGCCGCCGTCTGCAACACTCTCTCCACCGCCGTCTGGATTTTTCACTCCCTCCTATGTCTTCACATTCAAGCAATAAAACCGAGGAGACCTTAGATCCCCTTTTTCCCATTGTTGCTCGCGATCTAGAACCAGTTGAGGTTTCCTCAGCGTCGAACGCTCACGTGGACTTAGTTGTTCGCTCTGTGGAAAACGCTGGTGCGGGCCCATCTGGGAGAGAACTGACAGTCGCGGCGAACAACAATTTGAACGATAACTCTTCGTCTTCCGCTGACTCTGAAGATCCAGAATTCAATGAACTCACTCGCGAGTTCTTGGAGGGTATTAATTTTCCATCCCCAAAGATGCGGGAAAACGAGATCCCAACGGGGGTTGCTCGACTATTTGAATGACGAGCATATGCTGAAAGGTATGCGAACAGCTTTCCCCGTCCCCAGAGACAAATAATGGATAAATTGAAAACTGGGTACCAGGCGAGCAAGATAAAAAGTGTTGTTCGCGAAGATGAACTGGACTCTATCCGGGAGGAATACAAGATCCCATATGATATTCACATATGGGCCCCTCGGAGAAAGGAAAGAGCTGATCGCCCACCTCCAGGATGCACGGCGATCAACATTCACACCTTGATTGCCGGACTAAAGCTGCCTCTTCCACCCGTTGTTGGTCGATTCCTGGAGGCGACCAACTTGGCCATCACCCAAATTACTCCAATTGGGTAGATGAACCTTCTAGGCTCCATGTGCTTGTTCGCCTTGGAGGGGTATGTTGATCGGATCACTGCGGAAGAAATCAACTACTTGATGACAATTACAAACTGCCCCATAGGAGAAGAAGGCTATCACTATCTCAAGGCCAGAACTGGGCTGAAAATGGTGGAAGAGGTGCCGAACAAGATTCGTGACTGGAAGCAACACTTCTTCTGGATTGGGGGTGATTGACGAGCATCTTCTGGTCCACACGGCGGCCCTGGACGAATAAATTCTCCAGCAGCCTATGGAAAACTGAAACGTAAGTCCATTTCTTGCTCGCCTTTGGGCTAAGTTGTTCTAATTTAACTTTTCTTGTTTGTTCGCAGGCCCTCGTCTACCCAAGTGGGATTCGAAAGAGGAGGAGTTGAGCTCCGAGTTTTTGTTTACCTCGTGCTTGGTTGGCCTCCGCAACAAGGAAGATAGGACTATTGACTACCTTTGCCGAATAAGGTGTCAAAGAGCTGCTCGCCTTTTAACATACCCACACCACTTGGAGGCCCAGGTCGAGGTGCCCCCAGGTATGAATTTCCAAATTTTGGGTTTTAGCCTTGTTCGCCATTGAATTTCCTAACTTGCTCGTCTAACTTTTTTTTTTTTTTAGCCGAGCAAGTGACAGTTGCCGTTCCTCCCGCATACGCCCTTCTTGAGCAAAAGGTTCTCGAAATGGCACTGCCAAGAGGGAAGAAGAGGAAAGGTGACCCCCCATCCCACGTGCTTGCAATGACGAACAAGCCTGAGGGGGCTAAAGTTCCCAGACAGGCTGCCCCCCCTGTTCAAATCCGTTCCCCTCTCGTTTCCCCTCCTCGTGGGGGGAAACGTTTAAAGAAGGCAGACGGGACTCCAGTGTCCCATGGCGTTCCCGACAAGGGGAAGGAAAAGGTGGGTTCGAGCCATGCTCGCCCTGAAGGTGAGGTTGTACGCCGCTCATCCGTTGAGCTTGCGGAGAAGTCCGGCAAGGCGAGCAAAGACACAGGCTCCCCCCGAAGCCCAGAGGACATTACCTACCTAGGCCGGGATGAGCGAAAATTCTCTGAGTAAGTTCTTACTCTCTTGCCGAACAAGTTTGTTATTAGCCAAAATTTTCAAGTGTTGACCTTCTTTTTGTTCGCAGATACCGGCCCAGCGATTACCCAGGGCGAGCAGACCTGGTTCACCAGTTAGCCTGTTCAAAGACTCCGGCGAGCTTCCGTGACATTCCGGATGAACATGTTCGTCGGGCAGCTGAGATTGTTGCTCGCGCCTGGTCACGGCCGCTGAACAAAGCCGTCCTCGCCCAAGGACCCATTGATAATTTTCACTTATCAATGGTCCAAGCCGCAAACTCCCTTGTCTCAGCTCAAAGGGGAATGGCTCAAGTAGCAGAGCTAGAGGAGACTGCTCGTCATCATGCTGCTTCTGTTCGCCATCTTACTGAGGAAAAAGAGAAACTGGCGAACAACTTCAATGGCCAGATTGCTCGTTTAAAGGATCAACTAAAGCTGGCCAATGACATGGAGCAGAAGTGCATCGAGGACTATCAGATTGTCTCTGGTGAGCTTAAGGATGCAAAGGCCGGGCTACACTCCTCTATTACTGTGTTGGAGGAGGAAAGGAAAGCCAGGGGAGAGGCTGAAACGGAACTTGCTCGCTTGAAGGAGCAAATGGCTGAGATGCTTACTCGGGAGCAGGCCGAGCAAGAGTTCCAAGCTCGGAGTGGGCCTATCTCCAACCTGGGCTATATCTGTGCCTATGCGGACAGCATCCGCACGGCCGATGCTTATGACTTCAAGGATCTGGTGGAGGAAATGAGTAAGGACTTAAATGAATTCCTGGAAAACTATCCACCGCCGAACAATATTGAAATTCAGTTAGCGGATTTGGCCGTGCTTGGGGTTAAACTTGACAAACTTGACCCCAGTATTGCCATCACTCATCCTCCTCTTCCAGTTGATGAAGGCGAACAAGAGGAAGAGGTGGCCGTAGCTGACGAGCAAAACGCTAAAGAGGCGGAGGATAAGGCAGCTGAAGACCTTGCTCGTGACATGATTGTCGACCCTTCTGCCGAGCAACCTCAAGATCCTCCTCCTGCCGAGCAGCAGTAGTTTTAGGACTTAACTTTTTGTCTTCTTTTGTAATAGTTGCTCGTTCCTTTTTTGTAGTACTTGTAATGGCTACTTTCAGCTTGTCTATCTTTTGGGCTTAAAAGCCTTTAATTCAATGAATGTCTTTCTTTTGTTCGCTCATCTTCTTATATGTTAACTGCCTTTACATTTTCATGAAATGCTTTTGCAATTATAACATTGTATTGGGCTTTGTTCACCTTTTGAACTTTGCCTTTGATGGAATAGGGTTTAGCCTTAGGTTCTGCTCATCTTAAAAGACGAACAACCTTTGAATGGCTTTGGTCCTTGAATGGACTGGTACCTCGAGCTTTGGACTTTTCTTTTGCTGACGAACAACTACTGTATTTACATTTTGAACAAATTACAAGTGTTATAAGACTGTTCATCACTAACATATACAATATGACGAACAACTTTGAACACAAACTAAAAACTTGCTCGCTTATAGATTTTTGCCAAGCAACTCTATTCAGAAATAAAAGACGCAGCACCAGACTATACAATGTGGCGAGCAACTTTTTAATCTATACTTAGCCAAATTTTCAAAAAATTATGCAAGTTTTTGATCCTTGATCCATTCCATTTGCTTGATTCACTTCATTCGCCATACCTGCCCCCAAGATAATTGTTCGCCCATTCATTGATAGTACTTCTTGAGATGTACGGCATTCCAGGAGTATGAGGCCGGCTTGCCTTCCATATCTTCGAGATCGTATACGCCATTTACGAATTTTTCCGTTATACGATATGGGCCCTCCCAAGCTGGTCCTAGTACTCCTGAAGGTTGGGCGAACAGTTTTCTTAGAACCAAATCTCCAACTCTGAATTCCCGGACTTTTACACGGGATTTATAGTAACGTTCCGCTCTTTGCTTGTATGTTGCATTTTTTAACTCAGCATTGAATCTTTTTTCTTCGAGCAAATCCATTTCAGCACTTAGAGCAGAATTGTTTGCTTGTTCATCAAAGTTGGTCGTCCTAATCGTACTGGTCCTTAACTCAATAGGTATTACTGCTTCTGTTCCGAAAGCCATAGCAAAGGGTGTTTCTCCGGTGCTAGACCTAGGAGAAACTCTGTATGCCCACAAGACTTCCGGGAGTTCGATAGACCAACCACTTTTGCTTTCCGCTAGTCTTACTTTTAAAGTATGCTTGATTATCTTGTTCACAGCTTCAACTTGTCCGTTTGACTGGGGATGATAAGGTGTGGAGTAATGCTTTTTGATCCCCCACTTCGCACAGAATTCTCTCAACTCTTGTCCATCAAACTGTGGACCATTGTCTGTCACAATTGCCTGTGGAACTCCGAAACGACAGACAATGTTCTTCCAAATAAAGTTGATCATCTTCTGCTGCGTGATGCTCACCATGGCCTCTGCTTCTGCCCATTTAGTGTAATAATTGACTGCCACAACGGCAAATCGAACATTTCCGACTCCAGCTGGGAAAGGACCAATGATGTCCATCCCCCATTTTGCAAAAGGCCATGGGCTGTAAACTGACACGAGCTCTTGGGCCGGGGTATGAATATTCGGGGCAAAAATCTGACACTGATGGCAAGTTTTTGCTTTCTTGATCGCATCCCGACGTAATGTCGGCCAATAATACCCTTTCCTGATGGTCTTGTACGCCAAGGCTTGCCCCCCAGTGTGATTTCCACATACTCCGGCGTGAATTTCTTCGAGGACTGCTCGTCCTTGCCCCCTAGGCAAACACTTGAGAAGTGGGACTGATATTCCCCTTTTGTAAAGCTGTTCTCCCACCAGAGTATATCTGGCGGCTCGCTTCACTAGCTTGGCAGCTTCAAAAGGGTTGTTTGATTTTTCCCCATTTCTCAAGTATTTGATTATATCTGTTCTCCAGTCATCTTCATCGGCAGTTTGATCGTCAAATTGGTTGACATTATAGCTTACTGTTGATGGATCTTTCATCTTTGTAATTATAATGTCTGCCAACTTTGCTGGCCCTTCACTTGTTGCTAGTCGGGCCAGAGCATCTGCCTGAGTGTTGCTTGTCCGTGGGATTTGTTCGATGAAGACTTGATCTAACATGGACATAAGGTGAGCAACAATCTGTTGATAACCAATCATATGATCATCTCTCGCCTAGTATTCACCTCGGACTTGGTTCACAATCAGTTGTGAGTCTCCGAAGATTTGTAACCGTCTAACACCTACGGCGAGGGATAGGTGAAGACCAGCAATGAGAGCTTCATACTCTGCTTCGTTGTTGGTTGCCATAAAACCGAATTTGATTGCCGAGGTGAATACTTGTCTTTCAGGGCTAATTAGTACCACTCCAGCACCTGACGCCACATTTGTCGAGGACCCATCAACATAGAGATGCCAGGGGTGATCTAGTCCTCTCGTCGGATCTGGTGGGAAAGTTAGTTCGACTATAAAGTCGGCTAAAACTTGCCCTTTGATCGCTGTTCGAGGAGCATAGGTCACCCCAAATTGGCTAATCTCTAGTGACCATTTTAGAAGACGTCCAGCAGTGTCAGGGCGATGGATGACCTGTCTGAGCGGGAAAGTTGTTAGTACTTCGACTTGATGATCGAAAAAGTATGGTCTTAACTTTCGCACACTCATGACCAGGGCATACGCCAGCTTCTCAGTTGGGGAGTATTTGATCTCTGCTTCATGCAAGGCTTGGCTGACGTAGTATATAGGTTGGTGGAATTTGCCGTCTTCGCGCACCAGAACAGAGCTGATGGCAACTTCTGATGCGGCTAAGTATAGGAATAACTTCTCTCCTGGGACTGGTTTTGATAGGATTTTAACATCTCCCAGGTAGTCTTTGAGTTGATCAAAGGCCCTTTGACAGTTGTTAGTCCATGAGAAGCTTCCTTTTTTGATGGCCTCAAAGAATGGACGGCATTTGTCCCCCGATCTGGATATGAACCGATTCAAAGCTGCTAGGCATCCTGTGAGCCTTTGCACCTCTTTTACTGATCGTGGAGGTTGCATATCCATAATGGCTTTAACTTTTGCTGGGTTGGCCTCAATTCCCCGCTGGCTAACAAGATGTCCCAAGAATTTCCCCGAATGGACACCAAAGCTGCTCTTCTTCGGATTTAGCTTCATGTTATAATGCCGAAGAATCTCGAACACTTGGGTCAAATGCTGGAGATGATCCCCTCTCTTGGGGCTTTTGACCACGATGTCGTCTACATAGACTTCCATTGTGTCTCCGATTTGTTGGTCAAACATCTTGTTCACCAGCCTTTGATAAGTTGCCCCGGCATTGATGAGGCCGAAGGGCATTCTCTTCCAGCATAGCAAGTTTTTGTTAGTGTAAAAAGCTGTGCTTTCTTGATCGTCCGGATGCATTGGGATTTGATGATACCCTGCAAAAGCATCCATGAATGTTAGCATTTCGTGACCCGCAGTGCTGTCCACCAATTGATCGATGTGCGGGAGAGGAAAGTTGTCCTTCGGGCATGCTGCATTCAGATCTGTAAAGTCTATGCATAGCCTCCAGGTTCCGTTTGGTTTCCTCACCAGCACAGGGTTTGCTACCCATTGTGGACAAAGTGCTTGACGGACCAGATCGTTGTCTAACAGCCTTTTAACTTCTTCATTCAACGCTTGATATTTGTCCGGGCCGTACTTCCTTCGCTTTTGATGGATTGGCCTCTTGGCTTGATTAATGTTGAGCCTGTGGCAAGCATGCTTTGGATCTATCCCCACCATGTCTGCATGAGACCATGCAAAAACATCTAGATTCTTGAGGAGAAATTCTTTCATCCGGGATCTGTATGGCTCAGGGAGCTCAGATCCTATGTAAAGCTCAAGATCCTCGTTGTCAGGGTTAACTCTGAACGTCTCTAGTTCTTCGACTGGAGTTGCTCGTCGTTTTTGTCCTTTCCAACGGGGATCAAGTATTGGCCCCTCAAGATTTGTATCATTTTCGATGTCCATGGGCTCTGCCCCCAGGCGGGGATCTAGATCATTCGTCGGCTCTGATCCGTTGTTGTTAGCCAGTACCCAGCCCTCCAAGTTGCTTGATGAAGGTTGCTCGTCACCACCACTTCTTTGTTCGTCAGCTGGAAGTTCCTCAATGGTGGTGGTGAGTTGCTCGTCCAACACTTGCTCGTCCAAGTGTTGTTCGTCAGTGTCCATGTGGTCGTCCATGTCCATCATGTTCTCCAGTACTGTCGGCTCATCGTCAGGATAGCTTGTGGTAGCCTCCATCATGGACACTTGAGTAAACTTTGCTTTTAATTGTAGGAGACACTCCCGAGCTCTTCTTTGGTCTCCTCTCACTGTGCCTGTCCCACTTGCTGTTGGAAATTTTATACAATAGTGGTAAGTGGAACATGCAGCTTTGAATTCATTTAAAAAGGGGCGACCAAGAAACCCGTTGTAAGTTGATTCCTGGTCTACGACCAAAAAATCAACCATTCGTGTAATATTCTTTTCGGGTTCATTGGCCGTTACAAGTTGTACATATAGTCTAATTTCCCCTACTGGAGTGGTTACAGCATTTTCGAAGCCTACAATTCTATGAGTTGTACTCTGAATGTAGCCCGAACAATCTTCCAGTTGGTCGAGCGTCTTCTTGAATATGATGTTGGTATAGGCTCCGGTGTCCACCAAAAGTCTGTGGACTCTTGTTCCCATAATTTTGACACAGACTACGTGCGCATCGTTATGTGGGGTCGAGATTCCTTCCAAATCTTCTTCGGTAAAGGTTAACTTTGCCGTTTGCATGATGGTTGGTTTGATCCCCATTTCCTGAACTTGGCCCATAGCTCGTAACTCTGCCTTCTTCTTTCCGTTCGACATTGGTGGACGTCCATCAGAACAACCTCCGGCAGAGCCGGAAGGCTCCATCATGAAAATATCCTCCAATGGGCGTGCAGCTGCAGCGGGAACTAGTCGTCCGGGGCGATTATTCCGTTGAGGCTGTTCATCGCTTTCTTCCCCTGGGCTGCTCTCCCGACCTCTCTTGCCGGGCTGTCTGTTAACAAATTCGGAGAGCTTTCCCTCCTCATAAAATCGCCAGAGTTGCTTGAGCAAATCTCTACACTCACTTGTAAAATGCCCCACGCTTTGATGGTAAGCACAGTACTTGTTGGGGTTGAGTTTGCCAATGTCCTGACGGATTCTTCGCGGAGGGAAGAACAACTCCTTGCCTTTTACATTATCATAAACAGTGTCAACTGACACTGTTAGCACCTGGTTGAGCTTTTCTTTGAGTTCTGTCCCTTCGTTGAATGCTTTCATGTTCTTCGGGACTCTGTATCCTGTTCCACCAGGCTTTTTGTTGTTCTCCTTGGGGTCTACTTTGTTCTCCCCCAAGTTTGCTTCTAGTGCCTCATGCATGGAGACGAACACGCCGGCCTGATTTCTGAACTCGGCGTAATTCTTTGGGCACTTCAAACGTACCTCTTTCCATAGTTCTGACCCTTTTTTCAGTCCTGCCATGACAGCGACAATTTTAGTGTCCTCGCTGACCGGTTCTCCTTCCAACAACACTTTATCGAATCTTTCCATGAATGCTCTGTCAGATTCGTCATCATTTTGTCTTAAATCTGATAGTCGATGTTTCTGGGAAAGATACGAGCCAGCTGTTGAAAAGTGCGAAAGAAACTCCCGACCCAGTTGGGTAAACGAGTTGATTGATGCCGGTGGCATTGCTGAAAACCATTTGTGAACCCGGTCGCCCAACGTTAATGGAAAGTTCCGGCACTGGGTGGCGTCGCTGGCTCCCACGGAAACCATGTAGTCCGTATATTTGGTAAGGTGGACTCGAGGGTCTGCTAGGCCTTCATACTGGATGCCTGCCGGAAATTGAACTTTCTTTTGAATCGGGGCTTTTAAAATGTGGGGGGCTAATGGGGATAATGGCATGCTGGTCATCCCCATACCTCTCTGTTGGTCCAATTGCCCCTGCATGCTTTCCACTGCCCTTCTTAAACTGGCCAACTCATCCAAAGGTGCCCCCTGACTTGGAGGCTGTTCGGCGAACAAAGGCGCATGCCTTTCTGTTCGTCGCAGTCCCTCACTCGGGGTGGGCTCCTCCTGGAGTTGCTTCCTAGGGTTGTTTGCCGCATTCGGCCCTAGGCGTCTGAAGGCGGACTGAGATAATCTTTCACGCACTGTTGGGCGAGGCTGTTCAAGAGTTGTTCGCCCATCACCTGCTCTCTGGCGAGCAGCTTCCATGATATGTTGTGGTTGACCAAGTCTGTCCTGGGCACTGGAACGAGTAGTCCCATGGCTTGACAAAGTTGTTCGCCCACGGGCAGACTCAGCCTGCTCTTCTCTTAGGTCAGCCATTTTGGCCTTGCCCTTGTCCCGCCTAACTTGAGCGCTGTTCACCTCATGTTGTTCGCCCCTAACAGTTTTAGCCCTCACAACTTCCAGAGACTTATCCCTAGGCCTTGCTTGGGAAGGTCTAGCTTGTTCCTGTTGTTTCTGGAGGGCTTGGAGAACTGCTATGGTCTTAGCCAATTCGTTAGGGTTGTTCGCCAGAGCCTCCATTTCAGGCGGGAGGTTATGTGTTATGGCTGTATGCTGTGATCTGTTCGCGTGCTTAGGATCACGGTCTTGATGGTCTGCTGTCGAGGCCCGAGTAGGAGATGCTCTCCTTGACAGGCGTGATCCTTGTGTTTGCTTGGATTGAGGCATCCTAATGTTGGATTAGTTTCTTAATCTCTGAATCTTCAAATTGTTATTGAAGAACACCAAGAACACCAAGAACACTTTTACTTGTATCTTCAAGAATTTCTTGAGGATTTCTTTGAATCTTCAAGTTTCAGACTCGAAGTTCTTGAGCAATCACACTGAATCGAAGGTTCGAACCCTCCTTCTAGCGCCAAATTGTTGATGAACGTATTTAATCGGATGGATTAATGGCTGTTTAAATCTGTGTTACGTCACCAATCAATACGTGTGATTGATTACCACCGTAATTGGTAAATCGAGGTGTGAATTTATCGAATTAGTAAATTCGGTAGTCGAAATTGAACTGATTTCGTATGTGTGGGCGTTTTAGGTGTATTTGTGTGTGTTTTGGAATTGTTTATGCATTTTAACTTTTTTGAACCTGTATTTCACAGCTGGAGAACAACTATTTATAGAGACTAACAAGCATGAGGTGTCCAAGACTCTTGGTCTCCCTAGTCTGCATGCTTGACATGTGTCCCTTTGATCCTATCAAAGCTGAATCTTAGCTACAAAGTCTTCTTTGGTCTTATCTCGGACCCATTGTTGTTCGCCTAGGTCGGCTTGATTGATCTTGTTGATTCTCCAACTTAAAGTTGTTCGCCTCTTGAGGTTGTACTTTGGAAGTTGTTCGCCATGGCTGTTGTATCATAATTTGACCAAGTTGTTCATCATTGATGACTTCACAGTTGGCTCATTCTTGGTCTCGGGTCTTAATACCTGTTCGCCCATTAGTTGTTCGTTGGGGGAGTTGTTCGTCACTTTATACACCTCTCGAATTGGTAGATGCACCCCAATGTTGACTATCTTTGTTTAAGCCTGTAACTCTTGTTCGCTTCATGCTGGATGATGTTCGCCTATCAACAAGTGCACCTTGGCACTATAACACAAGGAATTCCAAGTGAAAGGAATTCTCCTGTTTGATCGGGACAGTGGACGTAGGAGATTCATCTCTGAACCACTTTATACCTTGTGTTCTTATTATCTGCTTTCCTAAGTGTGTGCTAATCTCAAAGTTTATCAAAGTAAAACGAGTTTTCTAAGGGCTCACTAATCCGCATCTGAAAGCTAATTAGATAGTAGTTCAACTGAAAGTCTTGAGCTTTCAGTGGAGGTATTATCTCAGTAGGCTTTCTCTAAGTAACTCTCAGCAGACCTTCAAATCCACTGACGAGTTATTGTCTTATGTAACCTGATAAGTTTTACAAGAAGTTTTAATTTGTAATAACAGGTGTATTCCCCCCCCATACACCTGTTTGCTCGTTTCGGGACCAACAGCGACAGTGGCATCAAATTAATGCTCGCTCCAAGATCTCACAAAGCTCCCTTCTTGATTCCATTCCCGATATCACATGAAATCATAAAACTCCCGGGATCTTTCAACTTCGGGGGAAGCGCTTTGTGCACTAATGCACTCACTTCATGGTTCAACTGCACCAACTTGGGCTCATCAACTCTCCTCCTCTTAGCTATCAAGTCCTTCAGAAAAACGTAGCAAATTTTTCGTCTAATTTCTTCTTCATGAACCATTGTGGGTATGGGACTGGTATCATAGATTTAGGTACCCCCCATTCATCTCGCTCGGTCTCTTTCACGTTCTTCCTTGTTTCTCTTGTCTTTTTCCACTTTGGAACTCTCTCAATCTACTCAATCTTTTCCTCCTCAAGGTCTTTGCCCTTCTGGGACACATCTATATCACCCTCCTTCTCAATTTCTACCTCAACTATCTCACCTCCATCTTTCTTATGTTCTTGTCCCTCCATCTCAATGTCCTTATGTATCTCCTCAAGATCAGCAGGTGTTGGTCCCACTAAGTAGATTAATTACGGAAGCTTTAAAGTTATGTCTTTTAACAAGATCTTTAATAAGAACACAATAAAATAAACAAGACAGAATTGAATAGAGCAGTAAATGGACCAGATTTATAGTGGTTCAGATTTCAATATCCTACGTCCACTCTCCCTTTGTCAAAGGGGTCTCACTAACCAATGTTGAACAGCTTGGAGTTTGTTGTCCTTAATCTTCTCTGTTCCTTCACAGAGCAAAGCAAGTTTATCCCACATTTCCTTGGCAGTGGCACAAGTTCTGACTTTTTCTATCACCTCCTTTGTGAGTGTGTTGATGATTTAAATCCTTGCCACCTGGTTCAAATTATAGAGTTTCCTCTCATCATTGCCAAGCTTGTCTTTCTTCTTGAGGATCTTCTGTCTGGGAACTCTGTCCTCAGCAGCTTTCTGGGCAGTTTCACTTGTTTCTTCTCAGGACTCTGACCCACTATCAATAGGAGTCTAGTAAAATTGAATTGGACCACTCTCTACCACATCTAACATGCGGTGATGGATAGCTCCAAGATGATTACTCATCATGAAGCTCCAGTGGCTGTAATCCTCAAAGGAGAATTCTGGTAACTTGCGGCTCTTATATGAAGATTTTGAAGATATTTTTACTCAATAAAAATTTAACAAGAAATTTTATCAAACACAACAAAGAGCAATGGATCTGCCAGGTGACCACCAAAATGCTTTATAAAGCAGTGGTCTTTGGACACACTGCTCTGATACCACTTGTTGGTCCCACTAAGTAGATTAATTACGGAAGCTTTAAAGTTATATCTTTTAACAAGATCTTTAATAAGAGCACAATAAAATAAACAAGACAGAATTGAATAGAGCAGTAAATGGACCAGATTTATAGTGGTTCAGATTTCAATATCCTACGTCCACCCTCCCTTTGTCAAAGGGGTCTCACTAACCAACCAACTTGCTTACTGGAATTGTGAAGTACCGGTTCCTTCTTACAATTCCTTTAGATCTAAATTTAGATCTAAAGTCTACAGCCTTCAACTTTTTTTTAGAGATGAACAGGTTGAGATCCAAGAACTCCTTTAGAGTATATATTAAAAATGAGAACAATAAGAGTGCTTAAGAGTGATAAGATAAAGGCTTGGAATTTGACTTCTTGCGCGTCAGAATCTAGGGTCTTTCTTTGAGTCTGCACTCTTGTATTTATAGAGGTGTTTATGGTTTAGACGTTGGAAAGCTAATCTAATCAGATCCTCTATTTAGGGAAGCTTTCAATCAATCAATCCCCTAATTGATTGATTGGGTTGGTGGGATCCTTGGATTGATTGACTTCAAAACTTTCCAATCCGATCTTGTTGACTTGATTTAAATCACCAACGGTCAAGTGCTTCCAATGCCTAACTCTGATTCTCTCCAGAGAAGGCAGGACTAGACACCAGACAACATCAGTATCTTCTGGTCCAGAGTTGGTTAAGAAACAGATTACTCAGAAGAATCAGGAGATGATTCTGAGCATCTTTTGTTTCACCAGACTCGTCTGGTTCGGACTCGTCTGGTCTGGGGAAGGTTCTCTGCCTCTGGTCAGTCTCATCTGGTGAAGTCTTCTGGTGGAGTCCTCTGGTGAAGTCCTCTGGAGGGTCTTCTGGTAGGTCTTCTGGTGACTCTTCTGGTCTGGCAGTTCCCCTAGACTAAGTCCTAATCTAGTTCCTCATCTGGCTGACAGGTCCAGATGGTCCTATTACATCTTCTGGTTTGTTTTAACTCATCAAAACTAACAACTTTTATCCTAACAATTTCCCTCTTTTTGATGGAGTTAAAACTTAACCAAAACTGATCAAAAACATAAACACTTAAGCATAAAATCAATAAAGAGGATAAGACCTTAGAATAGATCTTATCAGGCAAACAAGAAGACAACAATGAGTTGTCTTTAAGACAGAGAAGATGTGATATTTCATTAATAATAGGAACAAAGAGGATTACAAATTACAATGCAATTCTGGTCCTATTCTAAGCATATCTTCTGTTCTCTTTAGGTACCAGGAACCAGTCGAAGAATCTGTCTTGAATGGCCTTGAGCTCTGCAGAAGATGTTGGAGTGAAGTTTGCCAACACCTTGGTCTTGTACAACTTCTTCAGTTCTGCCCAATCCACCTGGTCCCCTATCATGGGAGTGTTGAGATAATGGAATTCAGGGGCAGTGACTTCCAGGTTGAATTCAATAGTTGAGTCCATCAGCTGCTTGTAGAGCCCTGCATCATATGCCTTCATCCAAGTGTGGAATGTCCTATTGATGAGCGCATCATCCTCTGGTGGAGGCCTTTGGATGTAGTGCTGGATGAACCACAAAGTCTTTGCCTCTCTCCATCTTTCAATCAAGGGCACAGGCACAGTAGAGTCAAAAGACCCTTCTGTCCTGAGAGGCAATATCTCCATCACTTCCACAGGAGCCTTTCTTCTCTGGCTGGATCTACTGGCACCAGAAGAGATGCCAGCTTCTCTGGTCTTCTTGTTCTGCCTCCTAACATATCGGAGCCTCTACTCTTCATCTATGTTCTTCCTAATCCGGGCTTGCCTCTCTTCAGGCGTCTCTTCCTTGAACCTCTTCTCTACCTCTTCAACGACAGATTCAAGGAAGCTCTTCTTGACTTTTCTTATCTTTCTCTTAGCAGGTCCAGATACAGAAATAGGATCCTTCTCTGTATCAGTGGACTCTTCCTCTGCCGCCAGCTGCTTAGCCATGGTAAGAGATTTCAACTCTTCCTTCTTCTTCTTCTGCAGCTCCGCCTGGGCTAATGTGTTCTCTAGCAGGTCCAGACGAGCTCCATGGCTAAACAGAGTCTCCAGCGTGGTCTTCGCCAGATCAGTTCTGGTCTGCTCTTCCCCCTTTTTAACTTCATCAAACAGGGGCTGCACTACCTGCCTTATGAGATCAGACAAGGCAGTGGAGGAGGAAGAGTGAAGATCACGGAGTTGCCTGGCTTCCTCCAGGTAGGCCTTGGATTCTGCAACCAACTTCTCTTACTTTTCGAGCATCTCCTGGAGGGAATTCTTAAGCTTTGCAGCCTGCAGCATTTGTGAGGCCATCTCCACCTTCAGCACTGAAACAGGTCTCACCTGGTCCAGAACATATTGCTGAATCTGCCTCTGGCTTTCGTGCACATCCATCTTCAAGTATAGGCAGTTAGACTTGAAAGCTGCTTTGGCAGAGGCAAAGACATCCTTAATCTGCTTCAAGAATTTTTTTCTCTCATCTTTAATCTGGTGCTCAACCAAAGCAGGAGCCAGGTGCTGCATGGCCTTAGAGAATCTGCCAATTTGCAAGATCTGCTCATTGAAGAAGGCCTTCATCTTCTGGAGCATGGCAGGAGTCACATCAAAGTCCTCCTCATCAGAGTAGAGCTCTGGAGGAAAGGTGAAATGGGGGCCAAACTTGTAAGAGAGGCCTTTAGGAGAGATCATGACTCCCTGGTGGATCAATAAGGTGTGAATCACCACCTTGGCTGCCTTTGGAGTCTCGAGCTCCGCAGGATTCTGGAGATTCAACTTCTTCTTTAAATCAATCTCCCAGGCAGTGAAATTAGGAGGACCCATCTCCTCAAGCAACAACATCAAGTCCTCCACGTCTTCAAGTCTGGCCTTGCTCTAGACCTTGGCGTCAGTTAGATCCGCTAGAAGTGGTAAGTGCTCAAGAAGGATAGAGAAGTGCTCTCTTAGCCAAAGCTGAGAATGGGACCCATATCATCAGATGAGAATGAAAAGGGTTTGGGCCCAGAGGCAGAGGAGGACGGGGCTAAGCCAGCAGGCTCAAGTGAAGCATCCTCATCTTCACTATCATTGCTAGATAGGCATGTGGGAGAAGGGGGGGGAGCAGAGAATCCCACAGCCATGGAAGGGATCTGTTCTGTATGAGATTGGGGAGGGGTAGGGATTTGTGAGGTAGAGGCAGAGGGAAAAGGTTGTTCTGCACCAGAAGAAGATGGGACTTCTGGTACAGGGGCTGGAGGAGAAGGATTAGTGGGGAGAGGGATTTGTGAGGTGGGGGAGAGGGTGTTTGTGTAGGGATGATGGAGGGAGTGTATATGGGTGTATCAGGTAAGGTTTGCCCTGGTGAAGAAATGGGGGCACCAGGAGCAGGGGAGGTAGTTTGGGTATGGGTTTCTGGGGGAGAAGTAGTGGGGGATACAAGGTTAATGGGGTCAGAGGATGGGAAAGGAGGTTTACCTCAACAGAAGAGATTGGAGCATTTGAGTCTTGCATGATTCTGGCAGCTTCATCAATCGCCTGCTCCAGTGCATCTCCATCAGATCCAGAATCTGACTCTTGAAGAATGGCCCTCTTGGCCTTGGACTTCCTCATAAGAGGCTCAACCTCCTCTGCTACTTCTTCAACCTCTTCCTCTGATGGCTCATCCACCAGAAGAGTCTTCTTAGCCCTTCTACTTGATTTGGGCTTCTTTGCAGAGACCTTCTTGGCATCTTCTGGCCTCTTCCTCTTAGCTGCTCCTGCCTTCTTGGTAGCTTTTTCACCATCACCCTTCTTCTTCAACACATCTTGAAGGGGAATCTGGTCCTCCTCTGAGGAACCAGAGAAAGCTATGGTTGAAGAACCAGTAGCTTCAGCAGGTTTCTTCTTGCTCTTCTGCTGCTTCTGTCCCTTAGCAGGTGAGGGCACCGCTTGGAGTTGAGGGGCAGGGATGGCTGCTTCTCCATCAGAGTCAGGATGGCCATGAAGAGGACCATCCTTGGATAAAAGGATCTTGGATTTGTGGAATCCCTTGCACCAAGAGTCCTTCCACTTCTTCCCTGGGAAGATGGAGTCCAAGATCAGAGTAAGCTTTGTGCCCAAGGACACATTGGCATTGAAGAAGTATTGTTGCTCTCCTGGCAAGCTGGGACACTCCTCCTTCTGCACTTTCAACTTTTTCTTCCTCAATACACCCCAGAAGAACTCGGCCAAATTACACTTGGCACCGTAAAAAATAGCCCTCATAACACAGAGCCTTCCTGTGAAGATGGCATCTGTGCTATGGCTCTCACACATCAGCACTTTCACCATAATATCAAAAAGTACCTTGAACTTTTGCCTGAGATGCTTGTCAAAAAAGCCCTTCGTCAAGTTCTGGCATGAAGATCTGGCAAATATCTTGAACGATTCAACTGCTTCTCCTTCCTTATACTTCAGGGGATCCACTCCTTTAGAGGAAATATTCCCAAATAGTCTGCGAAAGTCGTGCTTCAAGAAAACGACATCCTCCTTATCAAGCTTGGAGGAGATGTGGTCATCGTGGATCTTCATCCTGACCAAAAACTGGGCAGCGTACCCATCCAAAGTGCGCAAATCCTTTGGAACCTTTAGATCAACTCCTCAACTCCAGACTTCCTCAGCAACTCCAGAATCTCCAGTGCTGCTGGATTCTTGGTGGAATAGAAATCAACCACCATCTCCAATTTGAGCTTTTTGCACACGTGATCAGGGTCGAAATCGCACTTGGGTGCCATTGCTAAGATAGAGAGAGAGAAAGAAAAAGATAATCTTGCAGAGAGAGAAGTTAGGGTTTGAGAGTAAGAAAATGTGAAAAGACAAAACGAAGAATTTTGGTTTAAATAGGAGAAGACGCGTGGATTTGAAAATAAATGAAGTGTGAACGCGTGTAATGGTAAAATTTAATTTTAGGGAACAAAATCAATTTTAGAATTGATTGACATATTGCACAGTAATTAAATCCGACGGCCAAGATAAAAAGGCAAGTTACAAATTTAATATAGTGCGTGGGCATGGTCATTGGGACTGGGACGAGGGGGTTTTGTGGCAGTCAAGAGAAAAAGCGAAATGATTGCCTAGTCCCTCTACCCTAGTCTTAAATACACCCTGAATATGAAACGTTTTGAGTGTATTTACTAATTTTAAAAGTGTATCCCAATGATCAGAGGCCAGAGAAGTAAATATGTACCTGTCACCTGATATTGTAACCAGATGATACCACGGTTAGTCTGGTGTTACATCTCATCTGATAAGACCTCATCTGGTTCTGGAATCGGTTTCTGCATCTCATCTGGGATGTACCTCGCCTGGTTCATGCCTCATCTGGTGCATACCTCATCTGGAGATGTAACTTCCCTGGTATATCTAACCTGTAGGTATGTTAGTTTGAAAACATAAAAATTATGTAACAAAATGAAACAAAGGATACTTCTCTGATGTTCCCCCTAAACCAAATCTGTCTCTGGATCTAATAATCCTAACTCAAAAGCTAACTCTCTGAATCTGGTTTCAGCCAAAGGCTTAGTCAGAATATCTGCTCTCTGCTTCTCTGTTGCAATCTTTTCCATCCTTATATCTCCCTTCTCAACATGGTCTCTGATAAAGTGATGCCTTATATCAACATGTTTGCATCTGGTATGAAGAACTGGATTCTGGGTGATTGCTATTGCACTATTACTATCACAAAAGATTGGGATATCTTTAGCTCTAATCTGGTAGTCCCTTAACTGTTGACTAATCCAGAGTAGTTGTGAACAACAGCTGCCTGCGGCCATATACTCTGCTTTTGTTGTTGATGTAGCAATTGAAGTCTGCTTCTTAGAAAACCAAGATATCAATTTATTTCCTAAAAATCGACATGTTCCACTTATAGACTTCCTACCTGTTCTGCACCCACCATAGTCTAAATCCGAATAACCACTTAATTCTAAGTTGTCATCTGCAGGATACCATAACCCCAAGTTTACTGTCCCTTTAAGATACTTCAATATCTTCCTAGCTGCTTCCAAATGACTTTTCTTAGGATTAGCTTGAAATCTTGCACACACACCAACTGCAAAGGTTATATCTGGTCTGCTTGCAGTCAAGTACAGAAGAGAACCAATAAGTGCTCTGTACTGAGTCTGGTCCACACTCTCTCCAGACTCATCTGGATCCATGTTGAAATTTGTCATCATAGGAATCTTAGCTGCTTTGCTAGATCATATTCCAAATTTCTCTAACATGTTTCTGATGTACTTAGCCTGATTGATGAAAATTCCCTTCTCTGATTGCTTTACCTGCAGACCTAAGAAATAATTCATCTCACCCATCATAGACATCTCAAACTGGCTCTGCATGAGTTCACCAAACTTCTCACACAACTTCTTGTTAGAGGATCCAAATATAATGTCATCAACATATATTTGGACCAGAAGGATGTCCTTTCCTTCTTCTTTCCTAAACAAGGTCCTATCAATTTTACCCTTAGTAAAACCATTGTCCAGAAGAAACTGAGAAAGAGTGTCATACCATGCTCTGGGTGCCTGCTTCAGCCCATAAAGTGCTTTCTTAAGCTTAAACACTTTGTCACCTTGTTCAAAACCAGGAGGTTGTTCAACATACACTTCCTCAATGAGAATCTCATTAAGACAGGCAGATTTCACATCCATCTGGTATACTTTGAACTTCATGTGAGCAACATATGCTAAGAACAATCTAATGGCTTCTAGTCTGGCAACAGGAGCAAAAGTCTCATCATAGTCTATTCCTTCAGACTGAGAATAGCCCTGAGCCACTAGCCTTGCCTTGTTCCTAGTAATGACATCATTCTCATCTTTCTTATTCTTATCACCTTTTGATGTCTTGGTCTGTCTACCAGCTCTCAAACATCCTGTCTGGTGAATTGATTCAACTCCTCTTGCATAGCAACAATCCAATTTGAATCTTTCAGTGCCTCCTTGATGTTCTTGGGCTCAATCAAGGACACATAGCAACTGAATAAGGCAGCTAAGGTAAGAGTTCTCCTAGTCTGGACACCCTTAGTTGGATCTCCAATTATCAGGTCATTGGGGTGATCAACCAGGGTCCTTCTTTCCGTGGTCTTACCTGATTGACCATCTACTGCAGTACCTTGGTGTCACCAACTGTAGGAGTGCTTCCCCAACATGAGTTCCAACCTCTTCTGGTTATGTTCCTTGTGAAGACTTCTTTAGAGAACTAGAAGATGGGTCATCATCTGAATCTGAATCTGAATCAAGAATAGGTGGATTGCCCTTAATTACTCTGGGAGTAGTCTGATTCTGTGTCTCATCAGAAGACTTTAAGTCCACCTTGCACTCAAAAGCAGATTCATAAAAAACAACATGAGGTGTTTCCTCCACACAAAGTGAATTCTTATTAAAAACTCTAAATGCTTTGCTAGTGTTGAAATATCCTAAAAATATTCCATCTGCTACTTTAGCATCAAAAGTTTTTAATTTTGATTTCCCATTGTCATGGATGAAACACTTGCAACAAAAAATGTGAAAATATGAAACAGATGGGGTTTTACCTTTCCATACCGCATATGAAGTCTTACTATGTCTCTGGGCAATTAGGCATCTGTTCTAGGTATAACAGGCTGTGTTGATAGCTTCTGCCCAAAACCTTTGTGGTGTGTTGTACTCTGCTAGAAGAGTCCTTGCAGCTTCCTTTAGGGTTCTATTCCTCCTTTCTGCTACTCTATTTTGTTGGGGTGTTCTGGCAGTAGATGTCTCATGAAAAATTCCATGTTCCTTGCAATATTCTGCAATGTGTGAATTCAGAAACTCTGTCCCTTTGTCACTTCTGATCCTGACTATGCTCTGGTTCTACTCATTCTGAATCTGCTTGAAGAATTCTGGCAGCTTAGTGATAGTTTCATTTTTCTTAAACAAGAACACTACCCAAGTGTATCTTGAAAAGTCATCTACTATCACCAAGGTGTACTTCCTTCCACTGAAACTAAGAGGAGAAACAGGTCCAAACAGGTCCATGTGAAGTAGTTGAAGTACTCTGGTTGTGGTTGTGCTCTGGACATCCTTAAAGGAGGTCTTGGGCTGTTTACCCTTCTGGCATGAACCATAAACCTGATCATTCTTAAACACTTCATTAGGAAGACCTCAAATAAGACCTTTTCTGGTAATCTTATTCAGTGTTTTGAAGTTAAGGTGACTCAATCTCTTGTGCCATAACCAGCTATCTTCTGCAGATCCTTTAGCGACCAGGCAAGCATTTATTGGGCAACTGCTAAAATCTGCAAGATAAATGTTACCTTTCCTCAAGCCTATAAGCAAAATATCATTATAATCAGAAGAAAAGACAGTGCATGAATCACTAGAAAACTTCACTGAGTATCCCCTGTCACAAAATTGGGATACAGAAAGCATATTATGCTTGAGTCCTTCAACATAGTAGACTTCATCTACAGATACGCCATTAAAGGTCAACTTTCCAACACCTCTAGTAACTCCATAGTTGTTGTCACCAAACATCACTCTTGGCCCATTCAATGGCTTGAAATCCTGGAGATGATCTTTCTGGAATATCATGTGCTTGGAACATCCACTATCAATGTACCACACATGTTTGCTTGAAAGTCCGTTCTCCAATGGGCTCTTATCATCTTGCAGAGAGATCAATTAGGTCCCCTACTAGAGCTGGGTCCTGATTGGTTAGTTGCAGGTTTTGTAGGAATCCAAAGATAAAGATCATCCCTTGCTGGATGAGGAGATCTTATCTTCCTTCCAAATCTATCTACCAGCACATGTCCTCTTACAATGACATATTGAGCTACTGGTCTGATCAGAACACCTTTCCTATAAACAGGTCTGGTGTATCTTTTCTCAAATCTGGCCTTTGGAATAGCCTGCCTTAAAGACATGGTCTTAAAGGTCTGGTTGTAAGGGTACATCCTAGAAGAACCATCTCTGGTGTCATAACTACCCAGATCATTTGGTTTTCTATAGATGGGTCTGGAAGACCTCCTCTGGTTCTGAAAATTGGATCTATTCTGATGATAAAATTTCTTTTTTGAGTATTCCTGTTCTGGAATCTTCTTTGAGCATAACCTCTTTGAGATCCCTGATTCTGATTGAGGTTCTCTGGTTCAGTATATCTCCTTTGATATCTCCTATTCTGATTAGGTTTCCTCTTAGAGTTTTCCTTTTGAGGTCCCCTAATTTGTTTAGGTTCCACTCTTTTAGGTTTCCTCTGAGGTCTCCTAATCTGAATAGGCATCTGAACAGAACCATCAATCGTCATAGGTTCTCCTATCTTGCGTTTGTGCTCTAAGATTTCCTCTTCCAGTTCAGTGAACTCATTGGGAACTTCATCAATATGGTCAGCAAAGCAATCATTAATCCGATTAGGATTTTTAACTACTCTGTAACCTTTTCCATTAGGATCCTCTTCATCCCAGATTTCTACCAATTCACCAGATCTTTGAGACAACTTGCCTTTATTGCATAAAAATTTAGTTGATCTGGTTGTAATTCCAGAATATCCTAAACCACTCTTATCATGTATTCTTTGAGAAGATTCTTGTATCATGGATACAACAGTTGAAACTTCTCTGGTCTTGGATACTTCCATGATAGGTTGTTCAATTTGCTTACCTTTGATATGATATTGGTATTTGGCCTTGAGCTCATTGAACTCTTCTGCCTGAGAGTTCTTCTCTTTCATAAGCTGGTCTACCAGAGTATCTATTTCTGTGACCTTTTCTTGAAGTTAAGAGACTTCTTTAGAATGGTCTTTCATAAGTTCTCTGGCAGATTTTTGCTCATTAGATAGAGACTGAACTTCAGCTGTTAGCCTACCATTTTCTTTCTCAAGCTTTTGGCAAAGTTGAACACAATTTTGGAGATCTGATAGCATTTACTGCATATCAGACTCTCTGGAAGCACCAGATGAATGAGAGGATTCGGTATATTTGGAATTTGATAAGCATAAGGTAGGTTTATTTACCTCGGTGATGTCTGCCATAAGGCATACATCATCATCAGATCTGAAATCGAAAGAAGAAGAACTGGAACTAGTATTCTCCTCCTCTGCTTCTGCCAGTAGTGCTCTCTTGTCTGCATATCTCCTATATCTCTTGAGTCTTTTCTCTTCTCTTTCTCTAGGAGTCAATTGAGGATCATCATAGCTATAGTGACCAGGCTTGTTGCAGGTGTAACAGGTGTTATCTCCTCTGGGACTGGGACTTGGATCTCTCCTCCTCTAGTTGTACTCTGTTCTGGCTGGACTACTCTCTCTTCTCTGGTAGTCAGATCTGCCAGAATTGCCATCCCTCCTCTGGTAATCTGATCTCCGAGAGCTGCTATCTCTCCTCCTCTCTGGAGTTCTGAATCTGGTCTCCCTTAAGTCTCCAGATGTTCTCTCTTTATCTGCCGCTTTGAAGGAAGTCTTCCTATCTCTAGTAGATTCCTTCCAATGCTTTTTGTACCTGCCATATTTAGAACTCATCTTATCAAGTTTACGGGTTAGAAGCGCTACCTGCTCCTTGAGACTCAAGTCATCTGTAGTAGACTCCTTTGGCTTATCATATATCTTCATAGTTGAGGAAAATACAACTCCTTTCTGGCCAGAAGAGGAAACCTCTTCTGTTTAATCCTCATCTTGAAGATCATACTCGTAAGCTTTGAGATCAGACAGCAGGAGATGATGATCCAGAGTGTTGAGATCTTTATTGTCTTTAATCACAGTCACTTTGATTCTCCACCTGCTGGTTAGTGAACGCAAAATTTTACTATTAATCTCTTTCTCTGAATAAGTCTTACCTAAGGCCCTAGCCTTGTTAAGGAGATTTGTAAGGCGCATATCCAGCTGGTCAATGGTCTCGTCTAGTTTAATCTTAAATGTGTCAAACGAATGTTGAACAACTTGGAGTTTGTTGTCCTTAATCTTCTCAGTTCCTTCACAGAGCAAGGCAAGTTTATCCCACATTTCCTTGGCAGTGGCACAAGTTCTGACTTTTTCTATCACCTCCTTTGTAAGTGTGTTGATGATTTCAGTCCTTGCCACCTGGTCCAAATTATAGAGTTTCCTCTCATCATTGTCAAGCTCGTCTTTCTTCTTGAGGATCTTCTGTCTGGGAACTCTGTCCTCAGCAGCTTTCTGGGCAGTTTCACTTGTTTCTTCTCTGGACTCTGACCCACTATCAATAGGAGTCCAGTAAAATTGAATTGGACCACTCTCTACCACATCTAACATGCGGTGATGGATAGCTCCAAGATGATTACTCATCATGAAGCTCCAGTGGCTGTAATCCTCAAAGGAGAATTCTGGTAACTTGCGGCTCTTATATGAATATTTTGAAGATATTTTTACTCAATAAAAATTTAACAAGAAATTTGATCAAACACAACAAAGAGCAATGGATCTACCCGGTGACCACCAAAAAGCTTTACAAAGCAGTGGTCTTTGGACACACTGCTCTGATACCACTTGTTTGTCCCACTAAGTAGATTAATTGCAGAAGCTTTAAAGTTATGTCTTTTAACAAGATCTTTAATAAGAGCACAATAAAATAAATAAGACAGAATTGAATAGAGCAGTAAATGGACCAGATTTATAGTGGTTCAGATTTCAATATCCTACGTCCACCCTCCCTTTGTCAAAGGGGTCTCACTAACCAACCAACTTGCTTACTGGAATTGTGAAGTACCAATTCCTTCTTACAATTCCTTTAGATCTAACTTTAGATCTAAAGTCTACAGCCTTCAACCATTTCTTAGAGATGAACAGGTTGAGATCCAAAAACTCCTTTAGAGTATATATGAAAAATGAGAACAATAAGAGTGCTTAAGAGTGATAAGATAAAGACTTGGAATGTGACTTCTTGCGCGTGAAAATCTAGGGCCTTTCTTTAAGTCTGCACTCTTGTATTTATAGAGGTGATTATGGTTTAGCCATTGGAGAGCTAATCTAATCAGATCCTCTATTTAGGGAAGATTTCAATCAATCAATTCCCTAATTGATTGATTGGGTTGGTGGGATCCTTGGATTGATTGACTTCAAAACTTTCCAATCCGATCTTGTTGACGTGATTTAAATCACCAACGGTCAAGTGCTTCCAATGCCTAACTCTTATTCTCTCCAGAGAAGGCAGGACCAGACACCAGGCAACATCAGTGTCTTCTGGTCCAGAGTTGGTTAAGAAACAGACTACTCAGAAGAATTAGGAGATGATTCTGAGCATCTTTTGTTTCACCAGACACGTCTGGTCTGGGAAAGGTTCTCTGCCTCTGGTCAGTCTCATCTGGTGAAGTCTTCTGGTGGAGTCCTCTGGAGAAGTCCTCTGGTGAAGTCCTCTGGAGGGTCTTCTGGTAGGTCTTCTGGTGACTCTTCTGGTCTGGCAGTTCCCCTAGACTAAGTCCTAATCTAGTTCCTCATCTGGCTAACATGTCCAGATGGTCCTATTACATCTTCTGGTTTGTTTTAACTCATCAAAACTAACAACTTTTATCCTAACAACAGGCATTGGAGGACCGTCATACTTGGTTCCACCTCTTAGCTGGATTGCCTGGCATTGCTCTTTCCTTGATGCCCCTTCTCCTTCAATCCCCTCTTCTCCACCTCAAGTGATGGGGGTCTCAACTTCTTCGCACCTTTATCTGGAGGAGTCTTACTAAGCAATTTCTTGAGTTTGAACTTTTTCTTCTCAGCTCCTCCTTTCTCTTCTCCTTTGGCCACATCTACCCTTTTCAATTCCGAACTCTCTTCCTCTATAGGGTACTTCATGGCCTCGTATAGGGAAATCTTCACCTCTTGATCATCAACTTTCAACGTGATCTTCACATTCGTCACATCTAACACCATCCCGGTCGTGGCTAAGAAAGGCTTTCCCAAAATCAAAGGCACGTGCTCATCTCCTCCATGTCGAGCACTACGAAATCAGCTGGAAAAATATAATCTCCAACTTTAACAAGGACGTCTTCAACCACACCTTGAGGTTGAGTAATAGACCGGTCGGCGAGTTGAAGCGTCATCATTGTCGGCTGAAGTTCTCCACCTTCCAACTTCTTGAATAGCGATAGCGGCATCAGATTAATGCTCGCTCCAAGATCGCACAACGCTCAGTTCTTGACTCCATTCCCGATATCACATAAAATCGTAAAACTCCCGGGATCTTTCAACTTCGGGGGAAGCGCTTTGTGCACTAATGCACTCACTTCATGGTTCAACTGCACCAACTTGGGCTCATCAACTCTCCTCCTCTTAGCTATCAAGTCCTTCAGGAACTTGGCATAATTAGGCATCTGTTCCAAAGCATCATAAAAAGGTATGCCAATATGCAACTTTTTAAAGACTTTAAGAAACTTAGCAAATTTTTCATCTAATTTCTTCTTCATGAACCGCTGTGGGTATGGGACAGGTATCACAGATTTGGGTACCCCCATTCATCTCACTCGGTCTCTTTCACGTTCTTTCTTGTTTCTCTTGCCTTTTTCCACTTTGAAACTCTCTCAATCTCCTCAATCTTTTCCTCCTTAAGGTCTTTGCCCTTCTGGGACTCATCTATATCACCCTCCTTCTCAACTTCTACCTCAGCTATCTCACATCCATCTGTCATGAACATCGGGAATTATGACTCGAAGAAGTTGGAACATGGATCTGTGGAAGGAAGTAAGGTTGAAGAAGACGAAAATGGAGATTTGTTGGATGTGGAAACAAGGGTTTCATGGAGAAAAATGGTAGATAATGAAAGTGAAGTGGTGGAGAAGGATTGTTGTCTGAAAAAGAATGCCAAAGTACGTGTCAAAGATCAAACCATGGAGGAGGAAATAAGTGGCTAAGATTGACCTGGGTTATCTATCTTTGCAATTAAGTCCTTTATTTTATTTAGTTCCAAAGAATAGACCACTTGTTTTGGTCTTTTATAATTCTGCATCTTTAGTATTTTATATTTACACTTTGGGAAAGTGGTCCCATTAGGTTGTTATAGGAAGGACAATATGCAGGGATTTGATTATGCAGAAAATATTCCAACTATCTTCTCTCTCTTATTTCTCTCTCCTTCACGCATATCTCTATTCTTCTTCCTAAATTCTAATTCATCTTCAATTATTCATATATGTTCTTATTTACAACCCAGAAAATATAAAAAGAAATATATTTACATATTTGTAGTATCAGTCCACTACAATTGGTATCTAGAGATCGGCTTTCATTCCTGAGATGGCTGAGGGCACCCGTATGAAGGATCTGCAAGAAGCTCAAAAGAAACTAGAACAACTCTTCCACACTGAAGCATTAAAATGGCAATCCTCATCTGAGAAGTTCCAGGAGAACTTCATCGCACTTACTGCTCAAATGGCGGAGCAATATGCCGGAATGTCCAACAAGATAGAGCATGTTACCCACACCTTGGCTAATATGCAGCTGCAGTTCCTGAATCATGACAAAAGAAAGTCTCAGTTGGATTCAGACTCTATTTTGGGAGATCCACATTTGGGATCTTCGAGTGCTGTTTCTCTAACTCAATTCCAAGACACCCCAAGAAACAAGCAGGTTATTGATTCTTCTGGTTTTCCTATGCATACCCCTTTGCCTAGGGTAGAATTTCCTAAGTTTGATGGATCTAACCCTAGAGTTTGGATGTTAAAATGCAACAATTACTTCAAACTTATCCCTAATATTCCAGATTCTCAAAAAGTTAACCTCGCTTCCATGCATTTTGAGAGTAAGGCTGCTTTATGGTATCAAAACATTGCTATTAAGAATATCGATTTTACTTGGAATCAATTTTTGGAGCTGATTTCTGCAAGATTTGAGGAACTTAAGGAAGTTGCTGTTATTTCTGAATTTAACAAGCTCAAACAAACTGGTTCCTATAGTGATTATGTTGATAAATTTGAGGAGTTAAAAGCTTGCTTACTGTTGTTTAGTGAGCATGATTTTTCTGAGAAATATTTCATTGCCAGCTTTGTGAGTGGCCTTAGTGATGAATTGCAGTCTTTCATGACAATGTTCGAGCCTAAAACATTACAAGAGGCTATCACTTTGGGCAAGAAACAGGTTATCACAGTGGATGCTATTGGGAAGAAGTTCAGGCCTTATTATAAAGGGTCTAATCCTACGCATAACCCTACTTCTAATCCCAACTTTTCTGGGAAGAAATCTGATCCACCTCAAGGGAAATCTCCGTCTTTTACCCCCAAGGCCCCTATCAAACTTCTTACACCAACAGAAATGGCTGCACGGCGGGAAAATGGTCTATGTTACAACTGTGATGAGCAGTTTTCTTATGGACATAAGTGCAAACAGAAGATCACTTACATGATTATAGCTGAGGAAGATGGGCTGGAATTTGCCAAGGCAAATGTTACTGATTTCTTTCCTACTGATATTCCTGACTCTTCTTCTATGGAAGAGATCCAGATGTCTTTAAATGCTATCTCTGGTGAAGGGGGGTCACTACTATGAGAATTTTTGGGGAATGTGGTCAGCAGAAACTTCATATTCTCATTGACACATGGAGTACATTGAGCTTCATTCAGGCTGCTACTGCTAAGAAGTTGCACTGTAAGTTATCTCCCACTAAACCCTTATTGGTCAAGGTTGCTAATGGTCAGAGAATGATTAGTTCTGACCAGGTGGATGATTTTTGTTGGACAATGCAAGATCATTCTTTCTGTTATCCGCTCAGACTATTGGAAACAGAGGGTTGTGACTTAATATTGGGAGGGGATTGGTTAAAGTCATGCACCCCAATTGAGTTGGATTATGAGCACATGACTACTGTGAATCTTTTAGGCAAACGGGTTAAACTCCAGGCTCTAACTTCAACAGTGGGTTGTACACTGATTTCTGATGTTTCATTGTTTCATATGCTTCATTTCGAACCACTCATGGATATTGAAGAAATGTATGCTATTAGTGTTCATTCTACCCATGGTGAGGGGGATCCTGCCTTACTCAAGCTACTGGATTCCTTTCAAGATATTTTTGAGGAACCCCTAGACTTACCACCATCTAGAGGGGTGGAACATCAAATTGTGCTCAAGCCAGGCAGTGTTCCAAAACATCAATTCCCTTATCGAACTTCACATTCCCATAAGGCTGAGATTGAGAGAATTGTTACAGAACTTTTGAAGGCTGGTACTATACAACATAGCAAGAGTCCATTTGCCTCCCCAGTTATTTTGGTGAAAAAGAAGGATTCAACATGGAGAATGTGTGTTGACTATAGATATCTGAATAATCTAACAGTCAAACACAACTATCCTATTCCAATAATTGATGAGCTCCTTGATGAGCTAAATGGAGCTCAATACTTTTCAAAGATTGACCTCAGATCTGGTTATTTCCAGATTTTGATGAATCCAGAGCACAGGTATCTTACAGCTTTCAAAACTCACAATGGTCATTACGAGTTTTTGGTTATGCCATTTGGGTTATGTAATGCCCCGGCTACCTTTCAGTCCCGAATGAACCAGGTTTTCAGGAATCAGTTAAGGAAAAGTGTTCTGGTTTTCTTTGATGACATTCTAGTGTACAGTTCTACCTGGGTGGAGCATCTTACTCACTTGGAATCTGTTCTGAAGCTGTTAAGGGAGCATAAATTGTTTGCTAAGAGGAGTAAATGTCATTTTGGGCAGGCTAAGGTGGAATACTTAGGACATATCATTTCTAAAGATGGGGTTTCCACTGACCCTGAAAAGATTTCGTGTATGATTCATTGGCCCAAGCCTAAAACTCTCAAGCAACTGAGGGGATTTTTAGGTCTAACGGGATATTACAGGAAGTTTGTTAAAGGGTATGGTGTTATGAGTAAACCCTTAACATCTCTTTTGAAAAAGGATAACTTCCACTGGACTGAAGAAGCTGATTTAGCTTTCCAGCAACTCAAGGATTCCATGAGTTCAACACCAGTTTTATCACTCCCAGATTTTACTAAGCCTTTTATCTTGGAAACTGATGCAAGTGGGACTGGGTTAGGGGCTGTTCTCATGCAGGATGGTAGGCCTTTAGCTTTCCTAAGCAAGGTGCTTAGTCCTAAAGGTCAATCACTTTCCATCTATGAAAGGGAATTTTTGGCTATTCTAATGGCTATTCAGAAATGGAGGCATTATCTTCAAGGTAACAAATTCATTATTCGAACTGATCAACAGTCACTAAAGTATCTTTTGGATCAAAAGGTCATTTTCCCTTTACAGCAGAAATGGTTAACTAAGTTGTTGGGTTTTGATTATGAGATACAATATAAGAAAGGAGCTGAAAACAATGTTGCTGATGTTTTATCAAGAAGAAGTGACACTGAAGAGTTTTGTTCAGCCACTACAACATTGGTTCCTAAGTGGGTGGATCAAATAAAAGACAGCTATGTTCAGGATCCCTTTATCCAGAACATTATTTCTGCAAAAACACTTGATCCTACTGCTTATCCATCTTTTCAAATCATTGAAGGGTTATTGAGATACAAAGGCAGATTAACAGTGGGAAATGCTTCAACTTACAGAAAGTTCATTTTTGATGAAATGCATAGCTCTTCCTATGGTGGACATTCAGGTATTTTGGGCACTTATGTTAGACTGAAGAGAACATTTTTTTGGCCCAAAATGAAGGCTGATGTCATTAAGTGGGTGCAAGAATGTGATGTGTGTGCCAGCTGTAAGCCAGATCAGGGGCCCTACCCTAGACTCCTCCAACCACTGCCAATTCCTAAAGAGGCTTGGTCACACGTTTCAATGGATTTTATTGAAGGTCTTCCCAAATCATGGGGTAAGAATGTCATTTTAGTTGTGGTGGATAGGTTCACAAAGTATTCACATTTTGTGGCCTTATCCCACCCTTTCACTACTAAAATTGTGGCTAAAGCATTCTTGGATGTTATTTACAAGCTGCATGGGTTGCCTATTAGCATTGTTACTGACAGGGATAAAATTTTTACAAGTTCTTTTTGGAAAGAACTTTTTACACTAATGGGCACTCAACTTGCTATGACTTCTGCCTATCATCCACAATCTGATGGTCAAACGGAAAGGCTGAACCAGTGTTTGGAACACTATTTGCGTTGTATGGTACATGACCATCCAAAGCACTGGCTTAAATGGCTACCTCTAGCCGAGTTCTGGTACAATACTAATTACCATACAGGGCTTAAAGTCATACCTTTTCAAGCCTTATATGGGTATTTACCACCATCCTACTCTCTAGGTCCATTCCTAGACTCTACAGTTACAGATGCTCGAGCTATGTTGCAAGAAAGACAAAAGGCTACGGAGTTACTCAGAGAAAATTTACTTGTGGCACAATCACGCATGAAATTTTACGCAGACAAGCATAGACAAGAGCGCACATTTGAAGAAGGGGATATGGTTTATCTCAAGTTACAACCATTTCGACAAAATTCTGTGAGTCTAAGGAAAAGTCTAAAGCTTTCAGCTCGATACTTTGGACCTTACAAGGTGTTAGAAAAGATAGGATCAGTGGCTTACCGTCTGTTGCTACCTCCAGATTCAAAGATCCATAATGTTTTTCACGTCTCTCTGCTAAAGAAGCATCTGGGAAACAAGATTACACCGTCGGTTGCGCTCCCAACGGTCGATGATTCCGGGCTTTTTCAGATCTTTCCCATCGCCGTGACGGAATCTCGTCAAGCCCTATCAAACCAAAAAAACCAAAATCAGGTTCGAATTTCATGGATCCATTCAGATTGGAAACTTTATACATGGGAAACAGAGGAGTTTATGAAGAAGAAATTTTCAAAAGTTTATCCTTGGGGACAAGGATGTTCCGCCGGGGGGAGTAATGTCATGAACATCGGGAATTATGACTCGAAGAAGTTGGAACATGGATCTGTGGAAGGAAGTAAGGTTGAAGAAGACAAAAATGGAGATTTGTTGGATGTGGAAACAAGGGTTTCATGGAGAAAAATGGTAGATAATGAAAGTGAAGTGGTGGAGAAGGATTGTTGTCTGAAAAAGAATGCCAAAGTACGTGTCAAAGATCAAACCATGGAGGAGGAAATAAGTGGCTAAGATTGACCTGGGTTACCTATCTTTGCAATTAAGTCCTTTATTTTATTTAGTTCCAAAGAATAGACCACTTGTTTTGGTCTTTTATAATTCTGCATCTTTAGTATTTTATATTTACACTTTGGGAAAGTGGTCCCATTAGGTTGTTATAGGAAGGACAATATGCAGGGATTTGATTATGCAGAAAATATTCCAACTATCTTATCTCTCTTATTTCTCTCTCCTTCACGCATATCTCTATTCTTCTTCCTAAATTCTAATTCATCTTCAATTATTCATATCTGTTCTTATTTACAACCCAGAAAATATAAAAAGAAATATATTTACATATTTGTAGTATCAGTCCACTACACCATCTTTCTTATGTTCTTGTCCCTCCATCTCAATCTCCTTATGTATCTCCTCAAGATCAGCAGGCATTGGAGGGCCGTCATACTTGGTTCTACTTCTTAGCTGGATTGACTTGCATTACTCTTTTGGATTCCCCTCCGGCATAGAAGGATATTTCCCGGGCTCTCTACCCAATGATTTTGCGATCTGGCTAATTTGATACTCCATGGAAGTGAACCGTCTATTATTCTCTTGCTGAATTCTATTCAGCTCCATATCCCTCTTCTGGAGGTCTTGATCATGCTGATCATTCTTTTTACTCATCACTTTCACATCATACTCCAAAGAGGATAGCCTCTTGCTACCTTCTTCCACCTTCTGGAGAATGACACGTAACATCTCATCAGTGGTAGCACCTCCTTCTCCTCCGGGGAGTTTTGAGCCAGGGTCGACATTTGGAGGTACAGTTATCCCCGTTCTCTGATTGCTATAAGAGAAATTTTCATTCTTCCTCCATTGATTCTGAGGAGGCTACTGGCCTCCTTGACACCCCTGAGTATTCCTCCATTGATTCTGAGGAGGCTGTGGACCCGGTGGTACAAACGGTTGACCATAAGTTGGTCGCCCCTGATAATTTCCACCTTGATAGCCATCCAGATTCTAATTAGGCCCTCCTATATAGTTGGCCTCATCATGCTGGCTTGCTGGGTGGTCCACTTTCTCACTCACTGCAGTATTCTGCCCACTCAAACTCTGGCTGACCTCCAAGTTACTTATCTTCTCCATCATCGCCATCAAAAGCTTTTTAGTATGATTAGGCGTGAAATTGTTGGAATTTATAGCTCGAAATGCCCGTGTGTTGATTGATTTATATGAGTATTTAGAGTAATTTGAGTATCATTATCATAAACTAATGGATTTGTCTCTTGGATGCTCATAGATGGATAGAGGGTGAAAAAAGAAGTTCGTAGGACTTTGAATCGACTCAAACGGATGCCCGGATGAGAAAATATCGAAGAAATATGAATGATATTAGTGCGCGAGAAGAAAAGTATTAGTTGAAGAAGAAGGAGGACCACTCGAGTGGGTCCACTCGAACACCACAGTTCGAGCAAGGAGTTGGCACGAGCGCCAAAAACTTACAGAAGATTTCGTCCATTTGAGCAGCTCGAGTGCCACCGCTCGAGCCAGTGTGCCATTCGAGCTGCATCTACTCGAGCGCATGTGCTCGACCCCCACTTCCATTCTAGCTCTTCAGCTCGAGCGCTCCCGCTCGAGCGGGTGGTGCTCGAGCGCCCTATGTTTTCACGTTTTGATACATTTTTCCAGCCCATGAGTTCCTGAATCGGCCCGACGCATATATATACTCATTCCGAACACATTTTTGAAGGAGATCATCACATACCACATCACTTTGAGAGTTTGTTTTGAGAGAGAGAAGAGCACGAGAGATGAGCAAGCTTTATTTTATGTGTAATCGAGGTTTACTTTACAAATTCTTAGTTTTATTTTAGATTTTTAGTTATTTTCGTTAGCTCGTTGATATTGAATACTTAAGACTTCGTTTTATTAATCTAATTTCAGTTTTTAGCATTTATTTTCTTTCTTAAAACCCTAGTTTATGTTTGATAGTCATTTAGTTCGTATAATCATGTTTATGTTCGTTATTTCTTCAATTGTTTTTGTCATCGTTAAAACCATGTCCGGCTAAAACCCTTGTATGCTTGGGGTAGGATAAACTCGTAGAAGTAGGACGTGGATACATAAATAAGGTAATTCGTGATGTTTAGTTTTAATTCTCTTAATTAATGAATTCTTAAAATCAATCTTAACTTTACCTTTGAATTTCGTTAAAAAAGAGTTAGAGAGAGGATGACCTTATCACTCTTTAACAACTAGTAGACTTAACAAGAGGGTTTAGAAGGGGTTAATTAATCTACCGATTTATCTAGGGAGGACGACCGCATCACCTTAGTTAAATTAGGGTCTCTTTAATTAAGCACAGTCTATTAACTTGTTTAGTGGATTAGTGAAGTCGATTGATAGGATAAAGTATTAGGGTTTGAATTCTTGAGCTTTCATCTTACAATCTTTTACTTAGGTTATTTCTTGCACGTCACGGTTATTTTGATTATGTACCTGCTCCGTTAGTATACGTAGGAATTCCTATCCTGAGCATCACCATCACATATTTGAAAACACAATTTTACCTTCTTAGTTTAATTTTTCTTTTTGCATTCGTAGAGTAATTTAGTTTCGATTATATTTTCTTTTCAAAAACCCAAAAACATACACTCATATTAATTACGACGTGTTGATCTTTGGGGATCTATTCGCATACAACCCATCCCGAGGTACGATACACTTGGTCGCTATACCTACTTATACTACAGAGAACACGTACGCTTGCAGGGAAACTACTAGTAGAAAATTAGTATTTTCAGTTCAAGTCAATGGCGCTTTGCTGGGGATGGTGATGTATGTCATTTGAATAGGACTTGTAGATAGCTTAGTAGTTAGTAGTGAGTGCTTTATTTTTCTGTTAATTCTTACGTGTTCGGCAGTTGCGTTTTGATTCTTTTATTAGTGTTTTAGGTTTATGAGAACACGCTCGCAAGGAAAAATGAGCGAAGAGAGAATACAACTAGATCCTGAGACAATAGCAAGAAGAAACCAAGCCTTTTTAAGAAGGATGAATACGGCAGGAGGAGAGAATGATAATATGAACATCAGTAATGAGTTGAATGATGCTGCAGCTGAGTTTAGTCAGGCAGTGGACCGGGTTGCGGGTACTGGAGGGAATGGCAGTAAGAATCAAGTTCCGTCAGGGAAAAGCCAGAGCCAAAACCGGGGTACACAAAACCAAAACAATCCAGCTCACAACTCTGTCCAAAATCCTCAGAATAACCCTGTTTACCCACAAAACAACCCACCTTATCCATACCCATACCCACCATACCCGTATCCTCCACCTCCTGCCTATAACCCACCACCAGTCCAGCAAGTACCTATACCACCCGTCTATCCTCAGCATGTTCCTCAGAACGCCGATCAAAACATGGCCATTCGAGGAAGGTTTACGGTATAGCCACAACTGTATTATGATGGAGTGTCTTTGCCTCCGGTAGAGGCAAACAACTTCTCAATTTCCTCTGGAACTCTAAAGTTACTTACTGAGAATCAATTCAAATGTGAGGTTGGGAAGAAGAATCCTCATACTCATCTGAGGAGTTTTCTGATGATCGCATCCACTTTCAATTATAACGGCATGTCTGAAGATGCCAAGAAGCTCAGGCTGTTCCCATTCTCTTTAACGGGAATAGCAAATGAGTGGTACGATAACACGCTCCCATGGGGAGGTGTAACCACATGGGCCGAGCTCGAGCGTCTGTTCCTCAAGCGATTCTACCCTCCATCTAGAACCATTAGAGCGAGGATATAGATCTCTTATTTCCGCCAGAAGCCAGGAGAGGACTTACGTCAGGCGTGGGAGAGATACTCTAACATGTTAATTGAGTGCCCACAGCACGGGTACAATGAAGGGGATATCATGGCTTTCTTCTACAGTGGAGCCAGCAAGGCTGGTCAAGCCCATCTTGATGCATGTGCTAGTGGAGCATTTCTGAACCATGGTACAGCTAGATGCAGAGAGATCGTTGATAATATTGTCACGAATGTCGGGCAATGGAACAAGGACCCAGAATTTCAGAGAGCTTGTAAGCTGGAGGAGAATGAGGGAACGAGGAAGCTGTTGATGGCGATGATGGAGAAGATAAGTAACCTCGAGATGGGACAGAATCTGGTTGAAGGGAATGTAGCAGTGAGTGAGAAAGCGGACCAACCCACGAGTCAGTAAGAGGAGGCCAACTACATGGGAAGGCCTAACTATAGCCAAGGCGTGTATCCACAAGGTGGCAATCAATTTGGAAGGCCTTCTTATGGCCAACCATTTGTACCACCTGGTCCACAACCTCCTCAAAATCAATGGAGGAATAACCAGGGATATCAAGGAGGCCAGCAGCCTCCTCAAGACCAATGGAGGAAGAACGAGAATTTTTCATATGCCAATCCAAAGGCCGGAATTACCGTTCCTCCAGGTGTTGATCCAGGTTCAAAACCCCCGGGTGGAGAAGGCGGTTCCTCAACTGAGGAGATGTTGAGAGCTATCCTTCAGAAGGTGGAGAAAGGAAGCAAGAGATTGTCCTCATTGGAGTACGATGTGAAGGAATTGCATAAGAAAGGTGATCAGCGTGATCAAGAACTCCAAAGAAGGGATATTAATCTAAATCAAGCTCAACAAGAGAACAACCGTAGGTTCACTTCTATTGAGTACCAAATTAGTCAAATTGCTAAGTCTCAGACGAGAGAGTCGGGTAAGTATCCCTCAATGCCCGAGAGAAATCCAAAGGAGTAATGCAAAGCTATTGAGTTGAGAAGTGGGACCAAATATGATGGTCCCCAGATGCCTGCTGACTCAGAGACGCCCCAATGAGAGGTTGAGATAGAAGAAAAAAAGCCTGAGGACGTTAGAGATGAGATTGAGGAGGTAGAAAATGAGAAAGGGGTTGAGGGTGAAGGCACTCTGAAGAGTAAAGATATGGATGAGTCTCAGAAGGGTAAAGACCTTGAGGAAGGCATTGAGGAGATTGAGAGAGACCCAAAGTGGAAGAAGGCAAAGGAAGTAAGGAAGAATGTAAAAGAAACTGAGAGGGATGAATGAGGGGTACCCAAATCTGTGATACATGTCCCATATCCACAGCGGTTTATAAAGAAGAAATTAGATGAGAAGTTTGCAAAATTCTTTGATGTTTTTAAAAAGCTACATATTAACATTCCTTTTTATGATGCTTTGGAACAGATGCCTAACTACGCCAAGTTCCTGAAGGACTTGATAGCTAAGAGACGGCGAGTAGAGGAGCCCAAGTTGGTGCAGCTGAACCATGAGGTGAGCGCATTAGTGCACAAGGTGTTTCCCCCGAAGTTGAAGTATCCTGGGAGTTTCACAATCTTATGTGATATTGGAAATGGAGTTAAGAAGGGAGCATTGTGCGATCTTGGAGCGAGCATCAATCTTATGCCCTTGTCGTTATTCAAGAAGTTGGAAGGTGGAGAACTTCAGCCAACAATGATGATGCTTCAACTATTCGACCGGTCTATTACTCGATCTCAAGGTGTGGTTGAAGATGTCCTCGTGAAAGTTGGAGATCATATTTTTCCAGCTAATTTTGTAGTGCTTGACATGGAGGAGGATGAGTGCGTTCCTCTATTTTTGGGAAGGCCCTTCTTAGCTACAGCAGGGATGGTGTTAGATGTGGCGAATGGGAAGATCACGTTGAAAGTTGATGATCAAGAGGTGAAGATCTCCCTATACGAGGCCATGAAGTTCCCTATGGAGAAAGTCAGTTCGAAATTGAAAAGGGTAGATGTGGCCAAAGGAGAAGAGAAAGGAGGAGTTGAGAAGAAAAAGTTCAAACTCAAGAAATTGCTTAATAAGACTCCTCCAGATAAAGGTGAGAAGAAGTTGAGACCCCCACCACTTGGGGATGAGAAGGAAGCAAAGGAACTCATAATGAAGGGGGCATCAAGGAAAGGAATTCAACCACCACTCTTATGAGAGTAAGGGAGGTAATTTTGAGTATCATGTCTCATAAGCTCCTTTGAGTTCGGTCCGGCATGAGGACCTTAAAAATAGCGATGAATGGGAGGCAACCCATTTTTATTTGCTTATGAGTGTTTTATGTTATTAGGGTGTTGTTTTGAGTCGTATGTTTTAACCTCATATTTGAGTAAGTTGCTTGTAGGATTGTCTCGAGGGAGTAGAGGTATCATGGAGTTATTCAAAAGAAGGAACTCAAGCAAGGTAGTGTGCTACGTTGTTGAGAGAAACTGAATTACTTGGATGAGGTAACCACCACCCCAAACTTAGACCACTTCACAAGGTCGAAGTTTGGGGGTGGAGTTTTAATATATATTTTATGGTTACATTGCACATGCGCACACCCTCTCTTTGAGTTGAGTTAGGTTATATATTGTGCCTTGAGATACTCCTTGAGCTGTCTTATTGTGAACTTATTGGGTGCTATTGCGTATTTCATGCTTCTTAACTCACCCTGCTTATTGATTGTTGACTTTGAGTGTGATTTTATGAGTTGGTGATTTGTAGAGTTGAGTTAGGGACTATATTGTGTGAGTGTAGTGGTTAAAGTTGATTTGAGAGGGAACTCGTATACCTACAAAATTTCCTTTTGAATATTTGTGTGATAAAAAGTGAGAATTCACTAGGACTAGCATGGATGTGAAAGTGGTGAGACTTGAGCCTTTGTGAGATTGAAATGCATAAATTGATCTCTTTGTTTGTGAGTGGATCGTCACCTTAGAGGATGCTAGAACTTATGTATGCTCTCGCTTCTTGATTGTGTCTAGTTTGATATGCCGAAAGTGATTTTAGCCAATCTTTGATTTGATTGAGTCACTTAGCCAAAATAAGCCTACCAATGATACTGATCCCTTGTTAGCCAGTTTGAGCCTTAAGCCTGTTTTATTTGCTAGCACATTTTAACACTATTCCAAGTTCCTAAATCTTTTTGTCCCAATTTCAGTGGAGAATGGGAAAAGTGTGAATGGGGAGGGATTGAGTTGAGTTGAGAAAAGGAATTATGTTGGTTGAGTTGTGATAAAAGAAGGGTGTGATGAAGTTTTGAGTTGTGGGAAAGAACAAAAAGTTGAGAATGAGCAAAAGAAAAAAATGAGCTCATATGTGTGAGAGAAAAAGAAAATTGTGGTGATTAAAAAGTGAAATGAGTTAGAGAAAAGAAAAATTATAGTGTTGAAAGTAGAGGAATTGAAAGTGTATTGAATGAAGATGTTTGAAGTATTTTGTTCCTCGTCTTGAAGTATTGAAATTTGATTTTCTGTTCTTCATTCACTTGAGTCACTTATCCATATGGTTATCCACCCTGTCCAAAGAGCCTACATTACAACCTTGAGAAAAGTCCTTTTTGATTCGGCATTGATTTCTAGAGTATGATCGAAGTTGAGAGTCCTTACAAGCCTATGACTGCTGATATGTGTGATTGATTGATTGAGTGAGTCCCTTATTATTAATATACACTTGTGAGGGAGTGAAACACATCGTTGAGTGCACATCCATGTTTGATCTTGGTGATTCTTGTTGTTATTGCATGAGTATGATGAGGGGAGTGTGTTCGTATACGTGTGAACAATCTTTGAAACTTGAGCTCGGTCGCTTGCATGATTTGATTCTTGATTCATTCCTGACAATTTCACTTAACTTATTATTTCGTTGCTTGAGGACAAGCAACATGGTAAGTTTGGGGGGGTTGATTAGGCGTGAAATTGTTGGAATTTATAGCTCGAAATGTCCGTGTGTTGATTGATTTGTATGAGTATTTAGAGTCATTTAGTATCATTTTCATAAACTAATGAATTTATCTCTTGGATGCTCATAGATGGATAGAGGGCGAAAAGAGGAGTTCGTAGGACTTTGAATTGACTCAAATGGATGCCCGAATGAGAATATATCGAAGAAATATGAATGGTATTAGTGCGCGAGAAGTAAAGTATTAGTTGAAGAAGAAGGAGGACCACTCGAGTGGGTCCACTCGAATGCCACCGCTCGAGCAAGGAGTTGGCTCGAGCGCCAAAAACTTACAGAAGATTTTGTCCATACGAGCAGCTCGAGCACCACCGCTCGAGCCCATGTACCATTCGAGCTGCATCTACTCGAGAGCCTGCGCTCGACCCCCACTTCCATTCGAGCTCTTCAGCTCGAGCGCCCCCTCTTGAGCGGGTGGTGCTCGAGCGCCCTATGTTTTCACATTTTGATACGTTTTTCCAGCCCATGAGTTCCCGAATCGGCCCGACGCATATATATACTCATTCCGAACACGTTTTTGAAGGAGATCATCACATACCACATCACTTTGAGAGTTCGTTTTGAGAGAGAGAAGAGCACGAGAGACGACAAAGCTTTATTTTACGTGTAATCCAGGTTTACCTTACGAATTCTTAGTTTTGTTTTAGATATTCAGTTATTTTCGTTAGCTCGTTGATATTGAATACTTAAGACTTCGTTTTATTAATCTGATTTCAGTTTTTAGCATTTATTTTCTTTCTTAAAACCCTAGTTTATGTTTGATAGTCATTTAGTTTGTATAATCATGTTTATGTTCGTTATTTCTTCAATTATTTTTGTCATCGTTAAAACCATGTCCCGCTAAAACCCTTGTATGTTTGGGGTAGGATGAACTCGTAGAAGTAGGGTAATTCGTGATGTTTAGTTTTAATTCTCTTAATTAATGAATTCTTAAAATCAATCTTAACTTTACCTTTGAATTTCGTTAAAAAGAGTTAGAGAGAGGACGACCTTATCACTCTTTAACAACTAGTAGACTTAACGAGAGAGTTTAGAAGGGGTTAATTAATCTACCGGTTTATCTAGGGAGGACGACCGCATCACCTTAGTTAAATTAGGGTCTCTTTAATTAAGCACAATCTATTAACTTGTTTAGTGGATTAGTGAAGTCGATTGATAGGATAAAATATTAGGGTTTGAATTCTTGAGCTTTCATCTTACAATCTTTTACTTAGGTTATTTCTTGCACGTCACAGTTATTTTGATTATGTACCTGCTCCGTTAGTATACGTAGGAATTCCTATCCTGAGCATCACCATCACATATTTGAAAACACACTTTTACGTTCTTAGTTTAATTTTCCTTTTTGCATTCATAGAGTAATTTAGTTTCGATTATATTTTCTTTTCAAAAACCCAAAAATATACACTCGTATTAATTACGACGCGTAGATCTTCGGGGATCTATTCGCATACATCCCATCCTGAGGTACAATACACTTGGTCGCTATACCTACTTACACTACAGAGAACCCGTACGCTTGCGGGGAAACTACTAGTAGAAAGTTAGTATTTTCGGTTCAAGTCATAGTACCCTCACTCTCATCCATCTGATAAGCTCGCTGAAATTCTTGTGCCTCATTCCATTGCCCCGCATTCTTGACAATGTTATCAACTATCTCTCCACACCGAGCTGCACCACAGTTCAGGAATGCTCCACTAGCACATGCATCAAGGTGGTCTTGATCTGCCTTGGTGGCTCCACAGTAGAAATAAGCCATGATGTCACCTTCATTGTACCCATGTTGCGGGCACTCAATGAGCATATTATAGTATCTCTCACAAGCCTGACGTAAGTCCTCTCCTGGCTTTTGCTTGAAAGACGATATCTCTAGCCTTGCTTTGATCGTTCTAGACGGAGGGTAGAATCGCTCGAGAAATAGACGCTCGAGCTCGGCCCATGTGGTTACACCTCCCCTTGGGAGCATGTTATCATACCACTCCTTCGCGATTCCAGTTAAAGAGAACTGGAACAACCTAAGCCTCTTGGCATCTTCAGGCATGCCATTATAGTTGAACGTTAAGGCAATCATCAGAAAATTTCTCAAGTGAGTGTGAGGATTATCCTTCCCTACTTCTCCCAAAAATTGATTCTCAGTAAGCATCTTTAATATCCCGGGAGCAATAGAGAAGTTATTTGCCTCGACTGGTGGCATTGCTACTCCATCATAATATCGTTGCGGCTGCACCACAAACCTTCCATTCTGAGGAACGTGCTGAGAATAAACTGGTGGTAGAGGTACTTGTGGAATGGGAGGTTGGTTATAATTGGGTTGTGGAGGGTAGTATGGTGGATATGGTGGGTATGGGTATGGGTATGGATGGTATGGGTTATTGTGTTGGTAGACAGGATTGTTAAAAGGGTTGTTTGGGTTTTGCGGGTTTTGGTTGATGACTTGATTCTGGTTTGGTGCGGGATTGTTTTGGTTATGTGGGTTAGGATTTTGGTTGGTTCCTTCCCCTTGGGGTGCTAGCTTTGGACTATTGACTCCCTCAGTTCCCTCAACTCTCTTTACATTCTGATTAAGCCCTTCTGTCTCAAGACCCAAATCTCCACTTAAATCCAAATTCATATCATCACCTCCTGCGGTATTCATCCTTCTCTGGAAGGCTCGATTCCTTTTGGCTATAGTCTCAGGGTCCTATTTAGTTCTATCTTCGCTCGTTTCTCCCTTCGAGCGTGTTTTCATATACCTGAGTACTCAACAAGAAATATCAAACGCAACCGTGCACACAATAGAGAAATATTAAACATAAAATAAAAATAAAAATAAAAATAAAAGCACTCACTACTAACTACTAAACTATCTCCAAGTCCTACTCAATTTGCATACATCGTCTTCTCCGGCAACGGCGCCATTGACTTGAACGCAAAATACTAGCTATACTAGTAGTTACCCCACAAGAGTATGGGATCACAGTAGTATTGGCAAGTATAGGGACCAAGTAGTATCGAACCCAAGGGAAGGTATGTATACGAATAGGGCCCTAAAGATCTACGCATCGTAGTTAATATAAGTGTGTGTGTTCGGTTTCAAAATTTTTATTAATCTACTCTATATTCTATTACTACTAATGCAAATAATGAAATCAAACAAATAACTAAGGGTTTTATCAAATATGGGATGGTGATGCTCAGGATAGGAATCCCTACGTATATTAACGGAGCTAGTTCGATAACTAAAATAACTATGATGTGCAAGTATTAATCCTAAGTGTACTAAAACTAGGCAATTAAATTCCCTAATCTAGCACCAAATTGAAAGACTAAAAGCTCAAGAATTATCCCTAATACTTCATCATATCAACCTACTTCACAACCCACTAAACAAGTTATATGGATTATGTTTAATTAATGAGACCCTTATTTACCCAAGGTGATACGGTCGTCCTCCCTAGATAAACTGGTAGATTATAAACCCCTTCTATAACCCTATCGTTAAGCCTATTCGTTATTAAAGAGTGATGCAGTCGTCTTCTCTCTAACAATTTTCGTACTCAATTCCAAGATTATTCTAGGATTTATTTCAAGAATTCAATTAATTAAGAGAACTAGTACTAAACATCATGAGTTATCCTAAGTATGTACCAACGTCCTACTTCTACGAGTTCATCCTATCCTAAGCATGCAAGAGTTCTAGCCTAACATGGTAATTGAAAGAACGAAAACAATAACGATGATAAGAAACATAAACATGCTTGAATTAATAATTAAATCTAAAAACATAAACAAAGAATAAATTAAAGTCTAAAAAATAATCTTCTATAATCTGAAAAGTTAGGGTTTATCGTCTCAAAGAACAAAGAAAGAAGGAATTAATCTAAGAAATTCGAAAGAAATAATTAAACTATGAATTCGTAAGCTAAAACCTTGATTACAACTTGTAAAACTCTTCCAATCTCCTTCCCAAGCTTTCTCCTTCGAAAAACGAGTGTAAATATGTGTTCAAATGTAAAAATATACTTGGAACGGGTATTTATAGGCAATGAGCCGTTTTGGGGTGATTTGGGCCGAATTTGCGTCAAAATAGGACTCAAGCTCCACAAGGTCGAGTCCCTAGGACTCGACCTCCTCGAGGTCGAGTGCCTCTTTCTTTCCAGCACAAAATAGGGACTCGAGGTGGGAAAAAAAAATTTGGGCCTTTTTCGAAAGGCAGAATTTTTCGGTTGGATGGGCTTAGGGTTTTGGCCCAGGTTTCTTATATATTCTCATATGACTCATTGTAATTGAATCACCGAATATAGTATATCTCCTGGCTTGGTAGTGCCCCCAGACGTAGTCTTTACAGACGAACTGGGTAACCAAATCGTGTGTTCCGTTTTTCAATTTCTCTATAATTGCAGATAAAATCCTAACAATGCTCATATTCAAGAGTTGCTCGTCCTGTTGGACTTGTCCTTGAGGAGTCTTTAGTCTTATTTTGTTGGTCATTGTTGCTAGCTTGGTTCCAGGGTATTCCAGTTGGATCTATTCGTCATATAGTTGGACCTGCTCGCCAAGGTATATTTTGGGTTCGCATGGACTTTGGGTTTAGAGTTGTTAGTCTGGTCATTGTTGCTTGTCAAGATGGATCTGTTCGCCTGATAATTCCAGCTTGACCTTGTTTTGCTGGCTTAATCTTGTTTTAAGCATTGGTGCTTTGAGTAATTTTGCTCGCCTTTATAGAATTTCTTCTCGCCTATCAACATGCACTACAATTTGTATTGTATTATGTAATACATCTTGTATTGTATTGTCTATTATTTTACGTTAGACAGTGTTTATATAGTCTATTATCTATATGCTTACTTTAAACATGTAATTTTATAATAATTTTAAATGGAACATATGCATAATTTCATATTATAAATTAGTACTCCCTAAAATTTCATGTTAAATTTCCAAGATTTTAATAAAGTTTCCATCATTTTTTCCAAAAGTTTGCGACATGGATAGGCGATATCGATATATACATCGATATTTCCATAAATTTAAGGATGTTATATTAACTGCGATAGCGATATTTTCATCCTTGGTTTTACCCAAGACTTTCATTTCGAATTAAGCTTTCAAGATTGAACCAACTTCTTCAAACTGTTTGCATGTTCCGATTATGTTTAGATCATCAACATAAACGGATATAATGCAAAACCCACCTCGCAATTTCTACGTGAATACGCATGGGAAAGCTATATCAATCGTGTATTCCTTCGTATAGAGGAATTCACTAAGTCAGTTGTACCACATGAAACCTGATTGCTTTAGCCCTTACAACGACTTCTACAGTTTTATGCTATACATACTGCGATTTTCTCCATTCCTCATATGGGGAATCTCAAATCCATCGGGGATTTTCATATAGATGTCGGCATCTATTGATCCGTATAAATATGCAGTTACTATATCCATCAATCTCATCTGGAGATTCAATTTAACTACCAAATGCTATTAAGTAGCGAAACGTTATTGCATCCATTATGAGAGAATAGGTTTGATCGAAATCAATATCAGGACTTTGCGAAAACCCTTGAGCTATCAACCTCACTTTATACCTCTCCACAATATTATTCTCATTTCATTTTCTTACACATGGCTTATTTATATCCTACAGGGATAGCGCGCGCGGGTGTACGAACGATAGAGCCAAATATTTTTCTTCTCTCATCCCAAGAAAATTGATCTTTAATGATTATGTTCCCATCACTACTGTTTTTCAAGCTAAAAACTTTTAACTAGATAAACATAATCTTTAATTACAGGCACTGTCATTGAAGATCATTTTCCTGTCCATAAAAACTTTTAACTAGAGGACTTTTAGTGATAGGTTTTTGTCAGCCCACATCAATTTTCTTGTAGTGTATTTAGCGATGCGAGCTCTGTTTCAATTGCCTCTTTCCATTTTACCCAATCAGAGGGCTTTCGGCACTCAACGATAGTTTTGGGTTCTGCATGTAGATCGTTATTTATAACAAAATGAACAATCTCGCTGCAAATGTGTCACCCACGACAGTAATATTTGCATTATATGTTACTCCTCGTATTCATTAATTTTTTTCTTTTCTCTCCTACTTTTCGCTTACACAATATAATAAAATAATGCAACATCTACCGCTAAAATGGACCAGTTAGTGTTATTATTATTATTATTATATATATATATATATATATATATATATATATATATATATATATATATATAGATTATATTGTGTAAGAGAAATTAAGACAGAGAATGTGTAGGTGTAGAAAAAATATAATGGGATTGAAATTAATTAAATGAAAAGTAATAATTGGTTAATAGGTATGGATTGAGTTTGAGATTTGAAAGTTCAAAGTACAAAGTCTATGCGGGTGAATCACAAACCAAACACATCTCATACCAAATGTAGCCTTATCAGTTGATTCGATATCCTATAAAGTAGATGGAATGCCCTACCCCCGGACATTGTAATCTGTCCTCCAATGTTCATCTTTCCTAGGGGCACCCAAAAGCTTCTCTGCCAATGGTACTATACTCTAATTATCCATTTGAATTCTCATAGATCCACCATCTATTCTTGACCTTTAAAAATCTTAATTTGTATTTTTATCGATCAGGGACCGAAAGACAGATCCAAGCTACGCAAGACAATGGAAGAGCAATCGGAGATTTTGTTTAAGAGGCACGCGGTAGTAAAAAAAAAATTCATGAATTTTAAAATATTAAGTATACCTGTTATTGTTATCTGGATTGTATTTTAGAACGATTTTTTTAGGGGTTGCTCATTTTTTAACCTCAACCTCATTAAATTTATCTTTTTTTTTTGCACAGAACGAGGTTCGTATGTTGCAGCTACATTTTGATGGGGCTAAAATCCTACTAGAAAAGAAGCAGATGGTTGAATACGGGCTGCATGTTGCGGAGATGGGGTCGCTTACCGATTCCGTTGGAAATAGGCCCGGGCATCAACAGGATGTTCAACAAATTAAGGAAATGCTGGAGCACGCTGAAATAGTACTCAACGATTACCTCAAAGACATGTCTTTTCTGTAATTACGTATTAGACGTCAAATATTTAATGATGCGTAGCTTATTTTGTGTATTATGCTTTTAAGGATGAGACTTTATTTTGTTGTTCAGTTTCCATATCTTGAACCCTATCAAGACTTTATTCTAAGGTCATATTTTGAATGGAAGCATGTACTGCAAGTATCATTTCCAGTCAATGTTGGAGATCATGTATCTTTTCAGTTCTTTTGTTTTAAGGTGTTTTATGATTTGCTCAATATTTAACGAAATGGTTTATATGGTCTAATAAGTAAAAAACATGTCCTGGCACTTTTGTAATCTTTATATTATCTATACAACACACAATTATTTTTATTATTTATTTTACACAATTATTATTAATTTAACATGGCCCTCGTAAAATCATAGACGCACAGGAACAGGATATATAACCTAATGTAGCATTTACCCAAATTATTGTGTTATGTGATTTGTAAATTTTACCATAAAATAATCAGTGTGTAGAATTTTGAATTCATATTTTCAAATTTAGTTTGTAGTACATTCAAAGCACATGAATTTATTGATAATACATGCTATCATCAGGGTTAATTCTATATATCAGAATTTCAAAACAATAATTTAAAATGTTAGGATATATGGTCTAATGGTTTATGAATTGCATCGACATGTTAGAAGATTGAGTTTTTTTATTAATAATTATAATTCCTTCTTCATTTGAATAGTGTATATTTTTTTTTTCTCTAATTTTGAAAAACATCCAAATTCAATTATTTTCCCAATATAAGAATACTTATGACTATCTTTTAACCTTTCTAGTGTGTTAATATTATCCTAACTAGTATATCACCCCGTGCATTCACACGATTTGTAAGTATAATATAAATATAGATATTTTTGTTTATAGTTATCTCAATTGGGAAAATTTTATGCTTATTTTTTGTATTAAATATAGTAGAAAGAACTATTACACCCTGTGTGTTGTTTATTTTTCATTTTCGAAAATGTTGTATATATAACACTATTACGAAAATTATCACATGGCCACCGGTGGGTACATATTAATACACCAACCGCGAATATGTTAATGACATATAAGCAGGGGGTCAACTATTATTTTAATTGATTGTTTATATCTGCTTATATGTCATTAACAAATTCGCGGTAGGTATATTAACATGTGATCAATTCCAATCACTATTATTATTTTTTCTCTTTTGATGTGATGCTCAATATATATTTTCTTTTCAAGCCAAACATATAAAACATTTTGCGCTTAAAATGTAGAAAATACCTACATTGTTAAGTAAACTAAATTTGAAAAGATATTATGCTTGCTTTCAACTTTTAAAATAATTTTGTTATATTCATATTGATTGTTGATTTTTTATATCGTCTTCTTCATCAAATATCCACATTTTCAAATATTTTATCTTTACGTCATAACATGTAATTATCCATGACATAAAGTTAACTTCCTAATTTTCTAAGACAAAGTTTTGTGTGATAAGTATATTATCAATTTTGGGTTGTAATAAAATTAAATATGATTTATCCATTTATCCCTTTATTTTTTTCTTCCTTTTTGATTTGTGTATGAATTTTATTCCACTCATGATAGAAATTCCCGTAAGAGAGTAACACTTTGTTTCATTATGTTCATTTTAATAATTTCAGGGTATTGGAATTAGTTTAGGCAAAGTTAATTATATATGTGTATATTTGTATAATATATATGTTATCCACGTGAATAACTCTACAACTCAAACTTTAAGAATACACAATTTTAAAAAAAAAATTAACTTATTTTTCTTAAGATTTTGAGAAAGTAAATAATTAGAATTAGTAGATATATTTTTTTATATAAAACAAATAAATAGAAGATTAAAAGTTTTACATTTCCAAATTAAAAGTCTTTAAAAATCACCACATTTATTTTTCTAGTATGTGTCAAATGATATTTATTATATTATATAATAAGTAATCTATTAAATATCATGATAAAAATAGTAGTAATTTGTGTGTCAAAATTTTCTTTCTATTTTTGGTATAAGGTTTTACTATTATGTTAGTATAGATTTTAAAAACATTCCAAGTTACAATAGAAATGATATCACTTATTAATATATAGTGTTCAATTCTTAAAAAAAATTGCCCTAATAGTATACATTTTACATATATTATTTGAAAGGCGATACAATTTATTCTTTAAAGTGAATATTTGGGTTTATGATTATATTAATTGTTGGTCCCGTTTTTTCACAAACAAGGACAATATGGGAAATTAGGAGAAATTTTTGTTTTAACACTGATGTTATGCAAGTCAGTAAAGCAATAAAGAACACAACAATGTAAAGTGGTTCGGAGGCTCAAGCTCCTACATCCACTGCCTGATTTAACAGGAAATCCACTACCCGGGATTCTTGTTTTTAACGTGCCAAGGTGCACTCACAACTGGACTCACACCCCTCCGCGGAGCTGCCTCTCGAACTGGCCTCACATCCCTCTTCACTCAGGGACTGCCTCTCCTCACCTCACTGCAACACCTAACACTATTCTGGAAAGGGTTTAGTTTGGTTTGGTTCTCTCCAACTAGGTGAGATTTTCCCTTACATGGTTTTAGCCTTTAAGCTAAGGTTGGGAAAATCTCTCTAAGCTTAGGATGTATATGATGGGCTCGAGTATACAAACTGGAACACTCAAATATGACTATGAAGAACTCAGGTCAGTGTTCTTGATGGAGATGGTGCCTCCTTATACCTCCCTTGAAACGCACCACTCTCGCACCACCAGCTCGTAGGTGTAGATTTCCCTTATCACACACACTTGAAACCGCAGCTGGAAGCTTGTATTTATAGTGTAGATTCAAATGTTACCGTTGGAGGTAGTCACATTTGAATCCAGACTATCAGTAGGGAACACCTACTTTTCTTGGAACTCGGCCTTGTCAGTGTCAGATGAGTTGTCTTGACTTGATTGGTCCACGTGGACTGAGTCCAACGGCTCTTTGGTTCAGTGGACTTGATCAGGGCACACTGACTTCAGATGACTTATCCTCCACTGACTTGATAATCTTCAGTAGACATGAATGTCTTCAGTGTAGTTGTCTTTCAGTAGACTTTTGAAGATCTCTCCAAGAAGATTGTCATAAGGCTGAATGACAATCTTCCCTGACCACAGTAGCCTGACTCCTTTAGGACCTACTTGGTACAGCACTGATTCTCCTGATCATGCTCTTCACTGAGTAGTCTACTGACCAGCTTAGAATAGTCAGGTTTATACTCAGTGGGACTTCCTTCAGGCTTCTCTTCAGGTTCAGGTCTTCTGACATGGCTTCAGTCGATCTCTTTGTGATGTCATCTTGACTTCCTCAGGCTCTGACAGTGAGTTCCCCCTCACTGAGTTATCCCTCAGTAGAGTTCCCCCTCAGCTGAGCTTTCCTCCTCTGAGTGCTTCCTCAGCTGAGTTCTTCCTCCACTGATAACCTGTTCTACTGAGAAATGACCTAGCCTGATCTGAAACTAAAAGATACTATCCTGACTGCATTCAAACCTATTACATGTTGTTTTGGAAAATCATCAAAACTAAAATATCCCAACAATTTCCCCCTTTTTGATGATTCCAAAACTTCTAACAAAAAGATTTTCTATTACAAGAATGAGGTCAGAGCACATGTAATAGTTTGAAACATGCAGAAATTCCCATAGTTTTAAAACATTTAAGATCTGCTCGGTTGACCAATTTTCTTAACAAAACTAGATCAGTGGTCATGTGAACAACCCGCTCTGATACCAATTGTTGGTCCCGTTTTTTCACAAACAAGGACAATATGGGAAATTAGGAGAAATTTTTGTTTTAACACTGATGTTATGCAAGTCAGTAAAGCAATAAAGAACACAACAATGTAAAGTGGTTCGGAGGCTCAAGCTCCTACATCCACTGCCTGATTTAACAGGAAATCCACTACCCGGGATTCTTGTTTTTAACGTGCCAAGGTGCACTCACAACTGGACTCACACCCCTCCGCGGAGCTGCCTCTCGAACTGGCCTCACATCCCTCTTCACTCAGGGACTGCCTCTCCTCACCTCACTGCAACACCTAACACTATTCTGGAAAGGGTTTAGTTTGGTTTGGTTCTCTCCAACTAGGTGAGATTTTCCCTTACATGGTTTTAGCCTTTAAGCTAAGGTTGGGAAAATCTCTCTAAGCTTAGGATGTATATGATGGGCTCGAGTATACAAACTGGAACACTCAAATATGACTATGAAGAACTCAGGTCAGTGTTCTTGATGGAGATGGTGCCTCCTTATACCTCCCTTGAAACGCACCACTCTCGCACCACCAGCTCGTAGGTGTAGATTTCCCTTATCACACACACTTGAAACCGCAGCTGGAAGCTTGTATTTATAGTGTAGATTCAAATGTTACCGTTGGAGGTAGTCACATTTGAATCCAGACTATCAGTAGGGAACACCTACTTTTCTTGGAACTCGGCCTTGTCAGTGTCAGATGAGTTGTCTTGACTTGATTGGTCCACGTGGACTGAGTCCAACGGCTCTTTGGTTCAGTGGACTTGATCAGGGCACACTGACTTCAGATGACTTATCCTCCACTGACTTGATAATCTTCAGTAGACATGAATGTCTTCAGTGTAGTTGTCTTTCAGTAGACTTTTGAAGATCTCTCCAAGAAGATTGTCATAAGGCTGAATGACAATCTTCCCTGACCACAGTAGCCTGACTCCTTTAGGACCTACTTGGTACAGCACTGATTCTCCTGATCATGCTCTTCACTGAGTAGTCTACTGACCAGCTTAGAATAGTCAGGTTTATACTCAGTGGGACTTCCTTCAGGCTTCTCTTCAGGTTCAGGTCTTCTGACATGGCTTCAGTCGATCTCTTTGTGATGTCATCTTGACTTCCTCAGGCTCTGACAGTGAGTTCCCCCTCACTGAGTTATCCCTCAGTAGAGTTCCCCCTCAGCTGAGCTTTCCTCCTCTGAGTGCTTCCTCAGCTGAGTTCTTCCTCCACTGATAACCTGTTCTACTGAGAAATGACCTAGCCTGATCTGAAACTAAAAGATACTATCCTGACTGCATTCAAACCTATTACATGTTGTTTTGGAAAATCATCAAAACTAAAATATCCCAACATTAATATATTTCTATTAAAAAAAATTCTTCACGAAAAGAAGGTTATTTTCATATCTTACCAAGAAATGATTTTTTAATTTATATTTTTTCTTTTACGAGTGCCGATTTTTTAGGAAACATTCATTTTGTTGGCTTTTTATTCATTATTTGTTAAAGCATATATAGCTTCGCGACAAAATAGATCCCGAAGCGGCAAAAATCCCTCCATTAAGTGTTTCCAAATTGTTCCCCGATCCCGCAGTGTACTCATTCAAACGGTTTTGAAGCAGTATATAGTGGTTACTAACTCAACCAATGGATGAGAAGTATATCAACATCGGCCTTCCAAATGAATACTCTAAGTCGCATATGCATGAGTCGGAGAGGGCTACATGGTCGTTGGGCTGGTAATTTTTGGGTATTTTTTTTTTACAATACATAATCATGCGTCCTTACTCACCATATGAATTCACAATATGATATTTAATTCGGATGTAGATGAAAAGCCTCGAAAGAGCAACACGGTGTTCATTGCCATATGTCGCGGGACAAGAAACAACATTGTTCTGGTATGATCCTTTAATTTATATGATACACATGTTTTCGACTGTTTTGATTATTTAGTTTCCCAAAATCTTTAAGTAATATACAAATTTGTTTGAAGGAGTTGCAATACAGAGCTGCAAAAAGAATTGGTACTGCTCGTAAATACCTAATCCTTCAAATTGGTACTAAGGGTACATATTTCACAGTGTTATATGAGCATTTCGTTAACAACGATGATGTTTCACGGTGTCAGTTCTCTGATGGATGGCGATTCATGGCGGAGCTGATGAGGATTAAACCCCATAATGAATTATTCATTTATCCTTGTCACGAAGATGCATTAAAATTTCACGTTGCTATAGCCTGAGGTCAACTTAATTTCAATGTCACTCATTTTGTTTTTTGTTGGTGTATGAGTTCAAAGTGAAAGTAGAATGGAAATAATGTAATATCTATGAAAATTAAAGTATGTATCCCATATAACTAATGTAGTAATTAGGGTTATAATTAGCTAAATGCAACATCCCTGCAAACCTTTTGTCATATTTAACAATATGCAGAAGAATAATTTTCAATGCTATTGATGTTTTATACATATATAAATATTAGTAATCATCGTACTTGTTTTTTTATTTTAGTTTGTACATTATCCCATTCAAAATGTTAATTGGTCCTAATTTATGGTGATATTTAAGATACTGTGTACATTTTCTTTTATAGAATTATTCATTATTGATAATGAATATGGTGTCGTTCGATGTAGTATCGAATGCACACAATAATGTGCAATGTTTAGATTATTTATTTTTTCATACCTATCACAAAAATACCTCATTTAATTACAACGAATATATTAAAACTAAATAATTGAGCATAGGAATTTATTTGGTATGTGGTAATGTAACAAGCGTTTTTTTAAGGGTATAGGCACTATCATTGTATGAAGGTGAAAAATGTCCGGCGTTGACATCATATAAGAAGGAACGTTATTAACACCCTTCTACAAATAAACCATTTGAATCGGCTGTAGGATTTTAATTATTTTTAGGAATTGCGGAATTTACACTGTAAAAATAGCAAGGTTTAATCTATATCTATATAATAGAGCCAGGCCTTCCTTTTCCACGTTTGGGTGCCAATCTGTCCTGTCCGTTGATTGGATTTTTTCAATTTCATTGTGATAGTTGGATTTGTTTTGTAGCTATACATGGTATGATATTTAGTGTTGGTTATTATTGATTTCAGTAATCATAATTCGCATACCATTTTCTTGGCTATTATCCATGACTTTTGCTGCCGTTATTTGTTATATGTATCTATATATAATGGCCTGGATTTTTCCATCCATTCATTATCGGTTAGTTTGTCTTTGTAGTCTTCTTTATTCCTCTTTTTTTTTTCTTTTTTTGCAGTGTTGATGACGGTTGCTCATATGTGATGGATTTTGTAGTGTTGGCGGTGGTTGCTAATCCATGGTAGTTATTCAATATTTGGGATGTTGCCATCAACGTTCGCTTGGATTTCCGATTGGTTCCGTAATATTCAATTATTTTTTAATGTAGTTGATGTATTTTTGCCGGCGAGTAGTTTAGGATTTTTGGAATGAGAGGACGATGCATGTACTTTGTTTGGTTCTCATCATTTATCAATATAAAATATTTGTGTGCTGTTGTAATTAAGCTCTTTTTGATATTGTTCTTCATTCTTGTGTTTAGGAAGTGCAAAATAGATTTGTAGTTCGTTCTGCGTGGGCAATTGTTTTGAATTGGTCTTTGTATTTCTTTGATTTGTACTGGCTATTTTCTATTAATCTACATACAATTTTATATTAACTAATTTTTTGATCGATAAATTTAATTATCAATCTATCTCTTTATCTTGGAAACAAATTAATCATCGTATTAATTTGATATTTTATTTTAATTAGATCATATTTTAATCACGTACAAATTTTTTGGATGAATATTTACTCGGTCAAATTTAGTTATCTTTGATTTGTATTATTATATGTTAGCTTAATTTGTCCATAGTATTTGCTTAATTTTAGTCTAAAATTTAGCATTATGTTGACTTAATAGTTCAGGAAATAATTCTATACATGATTATACATTATTCATTTTACTTCCTACAGACCAGTGGAAAATATCGTATTTTGAAATTGATAAATTTTGACCATGACTATTGCGTGTTCAAATTGTACAATAAATTAATTAGATCTTTTTAATCGGATTAATATTATATATATATATATATATACTTAATAGTTTAGGAAATAATTCTATACATTATTATACATGATTCATTTTACTTCCAAAAGACCAGTGGAAAATACCTTATTTTGAAATTGCTGAATTATTTACTAGGTCTATTACGTAATCAAATTGTTCAACAGATTAATTAGTTTTTTCTAATCGGATTAATTATATATATATATATTATTTTTTTCATTTACACGTATAGTTAAGTAGTATGTTTTTTTTGTATACTTATTTATTTGTAATATTGGACGAGATCATGGTGAGTTATCGGTTTTGACTAATTCTTGAAATTAGATTAACTATCAAATTAATTGGATATATCATTTTGATTATTTTAAAATTGGTAAAATGCGTATTGGTTGGTCTAAAACATTCCTTGATTAATTTATAATAATTAATCACGTGGAAGTTTAATTGATGGAGGTTTACTTGGTCAAATTTATGATATCCTTGATTTGTATTGGTGGAAAATATCTTATTTTGAAACTGGTAATTTGTGACCAGTTAATACTCGCTTACCCAAAAAAAACACGTGTAGGAATTCATAAAATTAAGCATTTTGTTGACTTAATAGTTTAAGAAATATTTTTATTCATGATTATACATGATCCATTTTAATTCCTAAATACCAGTGGAAGATATCATGTTTATAGATTGCTAATTTATGACCAGACCTATTGCGTAATCAAATTATTCAATAAATTAGTTTGATTTTTTTAATCGGATTCATTGTGTGTATATATATATATATATATATATATATATTGTTCATGTACACGTATAGTTAATTGGTATTTTTTTTTTGTAAGCATATTTATCTGTAGTATTGGATGAGATCGTAGTGAGTTGTTTGTTTTGGCTAATTCTTTAAATTAAATTAACCATCAAATTAATTGGATATTTTATTTTGATCAATTTAAAATTGTTAATGTGCATATTAGTTGGCCTAAAAACATTTCTTGCTTAATTAATAATAAGTAATCACGTGCAGATTTATTTGATGAAGGTTTACTTGGTCAAATTTGGTATTTTTTTATTTTTATTTTTGGTATTGTTCTATTTCATTTTAATGTGTCCACAATGTTGGGACATTGTCAGTTTTGATTAAGATCCCAAAACCCCTGAAAAGATGACTGCCTTAATCTGTCTTTGTCAGGCTAGTCTTGGTTAGGATTAGTACTTAGTCATTTTACACTTCAAAGGTACTCAGTGAGAGGAGAACTCACTGGAGACAATCAAGACTCAGAGCCTGAAGACGAAGAGCACCATCCTGAACTTATGGCAGTCTTCTAAGCTGGCTGAGTAAGTGTCAGTGATGAAGAGTATGACCCTGAGGTCATTACTAACTCAGTCCTGAAGGGAACGGGATGTCACTGAGTTAATGGGAAGACTTGGAGTAGAGCCAAGCAATGCAAAAGGAATTTCAGCGTCAGGACAAGACTGGTGGGCTCAAGACAAAATGAACTTAATAAGACAAGCCTGAAGCTCAGGAATAAGTTCTGACATTCTCACCAACCTGATGACGTGGACCAATCCGAGAAGGACACGCACGTACGGAACCTAACATGAAGACTGAATTCAGACTGCATATTCAATGGGCAAGCATTTAACGTGCATTTAATGCAAATACCAAATCCATGCAAAGGACGGCTGCTGCATGAAGATATGTCCGTTTGAAGCCACTCTACATAGATGACTAGAAGGCTATCTCTCCAACGGATAGTTATTCGAATCACCTATAAATACAGAAGGCCTTGAACCCATTCAAGGTTACGGGAAATTTCCAAGCCAGAAATTACTCAAACTCTCAAGCATTCAAAGCATTCAACCTTTAAGAGAAGCACTCGAAACCTTCTAAATTTCCCAAGTGTTTCTTAGCAGTTGAGAGTTATTCTGTATTCCAAGAGCTAACTAGAATTATCTCAAGCTTAGAGAGATTATCCAATCCTTAGCATAGCTTTGCCTTGTAAGGATAATCTCAACTTAGTTGGAATCCAAACTGAAACCAAAACCCTAAGATAGGCTTGTTGGGAGTAAGTCAGTTAGAGTGTTAGTAAGTGGAGTTGTATAGATCAGTGAGGTTAGCTGGTCTTGGTGCACCTTGGCACGTTAAAAAAAAGAATCCCTTGAGTGGATTTCCTGTTAAGTCAGGCCGTGGACGTAGGAGCTTGAGACTCTGAACCATGTTAAACTCCCTGTGTTCTTACCGCTTTGATATTGTGCATACTTGCTATATTACTTGTTCATTCATTGCATTCAAGTTTATCAGGCCTGAATCAATCAGGCTGATCTTCAAAAGAGCACTGCCCTACTAAACACTCTTCAGATTTGAGTAAAACAAGTTTTTCAGAAAGCAAACTAAACAAGACTTTAAACTTTCAGGGCTCAAACATTTCCGCACTGAACTTGAACTGATAGTTAGCCAACTGACCCGCATCAAGTGTAGTCAGTAGGTGTGTTATCAGCTCCTAGTTCTTTACCACTCTGAGCAAAGGGGACTCAGTCAGTTTTAAGATTGAAAAATTGGTATACGTGTATTCCCCCCCCCCCCCATACACGTATTCCTCAGTCTTGTACCGGGACCAACAAGTGGTATCAGAGCAGTGGTTCGAAAGACCACTGACTTTGAATACTAATAGTTTCAGAGGAGAAACTGTTGGTGGTCACTGAACAGATCTGAGTTTGCTTTTCATAAAACTTGCATCATCATGACTTCGAGGAGACTTGAAGCTTCGTTACCTGAATTCTCTGTGTCTAATTTTGTCTATTGGAAGTTCATATTAGAAGCACATCTGGATGCCATCCATGACCAGATGCCACGTGTACTCAGGGAGGGACCGATCAAGATCACTATTCCTAACGTCAGAGGACTGGGATATGAGGATCTTGCGATTGGCGTGCAGGTTCCTAAAGAAAGGAAAGACATGACCAACGATGAAATTAAGATGGTGGGACTTGACAACGTCGCCAGAAACATCATCTTGCACACGGTGCCCTTCAAGGAGTCAGCCAGGCTGATGAACTTAAAGACGGCAAAGGAGGTCTGGGATGAGCTGACAAGGATGTGTGAGGGATCTGAAAAGATCAAGGAGAACAAGAGAAACATTGCCATTCAGAAATTCGAGGCGTTCGAGATGTTGCCTGACGAGAGCATAGATCAAATGGAGTCTAGATTCATCAAGTTGATGAATGAGTTGGTGATGCTGGACAAGGACGTCCCAAGGAGAGATGTTGCTTCAAAGATCCTGAATGCCCTTCCTGAGAGATGGGACAACAGTGTAATTATGCTTAAGAACACTCAGGATATGAGTAACATAACTTCTGCTTTACTTTTTTCAGAGCTCAAAGTGCTTGAATTTGACCTTAACAAGAGAAAGAAGAAAGTTCAGTCAAAAGAGGAAGTGAAGGAGAAAACTCCTGAGAAAAGTGTGGCGTTCAAGGCCAGGTCTGAACCTGTTGAGCCCTCATCAAATTCTTCATCAAAGTCACCGATGGAGATGAGCAGGGAAGAACTCGCTGAGGAGTACAGCCTGATGGCCAGACGATTTGACAAGCTCAATTCCAGGTTTGGTCGTTATAAAAAGTTTTATCAAGACTCACATGACAGGAAACCTGAAGGAACCCACCAAAGCTCAAGGAGATATGAGGAGCGAAGGAATACTGACCAGAGGAGAGAACGTGGTGATGATAGAAGATATTCTGAACCAAAACCTGAAAGAAGAGACAAACAGAGACGTACTCGCGATGATAGATATCCAACAAAGACTGAAAGCTCACTAAGAACCAGGGAACCTGACTCAAGGAGGAACCCTGAACCAAGAAAAGAAAGAGTAAGTGAGCAGGTAGCATGTTACAACTGTAACAAGATTGGTCACTATCAGTACGACTGCCCGGAGCTGAGTGCGAGGGAGAGAGAGGAAAGGAGAGCCACTAGGGATCTAAGATCTGCTGATCGGAGAGCGATGGTCGCTGAAGATGCGACAGATTCTGACGGTCCTGCTGAAAGGTCACCTGAACTCTTCTCTGATGACGAGTACGATGATGTCTGTCTGATGGCTAGGGATGAGCCTGAGGTAACATCAAATTCTGTTTGTGCTTCTTACACTGGTCAAAATCCTGAGGTTAGCTCAGAGTCAGTTAGAGAAATGAACCTTCAGATCTGTCTTGATCAATTGATGGTTGATTTCTCCAGACTGCAGGGAACTAATGTCTTCTTGGTTGAGGAGAACAAGAAATTGAGTACTGAAGTTCAAAACCTGAATGAACAACTCACTCAGTCTGATCTTAAAGAATCAGCTCAGATTGTGAGACTAACTCAGGAAATTGATATGATTAATTCTGAGCGTCTCCCAAGAGAGAAGATTCTGAAGGAATTGGCTGAGGAAGAGCTGGTCAGGAAGGAAGAGCTGAAAGCACTTAAGAGTAAGTTTGATGACCTCTTTACCAGACATGAAATCCTGAAAAAGAGTGAGGACTCTCTCAAGAAAAAGGTTGCAGCAATGAATAAATCCTCAGTGGCTAGAGAGGAAATAAATAGCAACCAGATACTTGGGAACAAGAAAAAGGGACTTGGATATGTTCCTGAGAAATCCTCACAAGGTCAGTCTCATGTTGCTTCAGGGAGCAACACTGAGAGGGTATTTGTTCAGACAGGCCAGAGTGCACCTAAGGTTGTGCTCCAGGCCCGTCAAATTGATAAGGGCAAGGAAACCATTGACACAGTCAGGGTTGCTCCTAAGGTAGCTAAGCCAAAACCTAAGGGAAAGGCAAAGCAACCTACGGAAGCCCCTGAGAGCTCAGGCCAGGGAAAACCTCAGCGAAAGCAGAGGAAGACTCAGGCCAAGAGCCCTCAGACTGGTCAGCGAGGGTACCATCATGCTTGGCAATACCAACAGGGAAGGCCAAATATGATGACACCCCCGTGGTTTTGGCATCCTGAGGCCTTTAACTGTTTTCCATTTCCTCACTTGCCTAGGGGAAATAGAAATCAGGGTCCTTATCAAGAACAAGGCCCAAGACCTGCTGCACCCAGACCTAGGAAGAACAGGAAGCCAGCCCAAAAGGCACCCACTCAGGCTCCTGCGAAGCCTAAGCCTAACACTCATACACCATCTTCCTCTAAGGCAAAGAAGAAGAAAGTTGTGTATGTCGATGTTTCAGGGAGACAGATTTACCACTCTGAGGCAATCAGGGTTGTGAAGCAAGTCTGGATCCCGAAGGGTACATCTGACACGATAGGACCCAACACCCAATGGGTACCTAAAGCCTGATTTGCTTGCAGGCGGCTGTGGATCACAACAAGAGGAGAGGAGACTCAATCAAAGCTGTTTGGTACCTAGACAGTGGTTGCTCAAGGCACATGACTGGAATGAAGAGTCTTCTCCAAGAGTATCAAGCTAAAGATGGTCCACAGGTAACCTTTGGTGATAACTCAAAAGGTGTTACTAAAGGTTTTGGTGTTCTAATTATAGGTACAGTCAAAGTGGAAAATGTGTCCTTTGTGGAAGGATTGAAGCATAACCTGCTGTCAGTAAGTCAATTCTATGACAAAGGGTTCAGTGTTGAGTTCTCATCGAATACATGTTCAGTCAAGGACAAATCAACACAGGTGCTTCTATCAGGTATAAGAAAAGGTAACGTTTATCTCGCTGATTGGAGCAGCACTATTCCTAATACCTGTTTTATTGCTAAAAGCTCTTTAGAGCTCAGTTGGTTATGGCATAAAAGATTAAGCCACCTGAACTTCAAGATTCTTAACAAAATTTCTAGACAGTCACTTGTTGATGGTCTACCTAATGAAGTTTTTAGCAAAGATCATGTGTGCAAAGCTTGTCAGGAAGGGAAGCAGGTCAGAGCATCATTCAAAGAAAAAGCTTCTTACTCCACTGACAGGATACTTCAGCTCTTGCACATGGATTTATTTGGTCCCATAACACCTGTGAGTATGAATGGTAGAAAGTATACCCTTGGGTTATTGATGATTATTCTAGATATACTTGGGTTATTTTCTTGTTAAATAAGAAGGAAACACAGGTGAAGCTTCCAGAGTTGCTCAGGAGACTCAGCAATGAGAAGAATCAGTCCATTACTAAGATCAGATCTGACAAGGGCACTGAATTTATAAATTCATATATTTCTGACTTCTGTAATGAACTTGGTATAGCTCATGAGACTTCTGCAGCTAGAACTCCACAACAGAATGGTGTCGCTGAAAAAAGGAACAGGACACTGAAGGAGGCTGCAAGGACCATGCTGGCTGAGTCATGATTGCCCAAGAAATTCTGGGCTGAGGTAATCAACACTGCATGCTACACTCAGAACAGATCCATGCTGAACAAGCAACATGCACAGACCCCATATGAGACATGGAACAAAAGGAAACCTCGTATTTCTTATTTTCATGTATTTGGTTGTAAGTGCTTCATCCTCAACAATGGGAAGACCCAGTTGAAAGCCTTTGATAGCAAATCTGATGAAGGAATATTCTTAGGATATTCTGAAGTTAGTAAAGCCTTCAGGGTTTACAACTGTAGGACCCTTGTTGTTGAAGAATCACCTCATGTTGTCTTTGATGAATCTGCTAATGAGTCTAGGGCAAAGGTGTTGAATCCTGACTCTGAGGAGGTCACACGGAGTGTGACAAGGCTGAGCTTGAAGAATCAACCTGATCCCAAGATCAAGACTGTGCCAATTCCGAGATGGGATGATGATGACGATCAGGATGATGAATCAGGTGCCACTCCTAAGCCCAGCACATCAGGGATTGTTGAGCCTCAGACTGAGGAACAGGCTCAACCTGAGGTAAGCACCGTCTATGAAGATGTTGTTGCAGCTGAGACGGTTCCTGAGTCACCTCATCAAGGGGGAATCAATGTCCCTGACATTGAACTTATTAATCCCTTTGGTATAGACTCAGGATCATCCCCTTCTGTTCAATTTCCTGAATTTTATGAACCTGTAGACACTAACACTGCAGGTACTTCAGGAACAACTCCTAGAAAGAAAACTTGGTTAGAAGATCATCCCATTGATCAAATCATTGGTGATCCAACTGAGGGAGTCAGGACCAGACGGTTCCATGGTGAGAGTGCATTGTTCTGTTGCTTTCTCTCTGAGCAAGAGCCTCAGAACATTGAAGAAGCTCTCACTGACTCGAACTGGATCATTGCCATGCAAGAGGAGTTGAATCAGTTCACAAGGAATCATGTTTGGGAACTGGTGGATAGACCTAGGCATCAAGGTGTGATTGGTACCAAGTGGGTCTTTAAGAACAAGAAGGATGAGAATGGTGTTGTGGTAAGGAACAAGGCTAGACTGGTTGCAAAAGGGTATTGTCAGTCTGAGGGTATAGACTATGATGAAACTTTTGCTCCAGTGGCTAGGTTGGAAGCTATCAGGTTGTTCCTTGCATATGCAACATACAAGAAGTTCAAGGTGTATCAAATGGATGTCAAGAGTGCCTTCCTGAATGGTGTACTCAATGAAGAGGTATATGTTGAACAACCTCCCGGGTTTGAGGTTGGGGATAGAGTATACCATTTGAAGAAAGCACTCTATGGACTTAAGCAAGCACCAAGAGCTTGGTATGATACCCTCTCTCAATTCCTGATAGACCATGGGTTCAAGAAATGAACTGTGGATAGAACCTTGTTCAGGATCACTGAAGGTGATGACATTCTCTTGGTCCAGATTTATGTGGATGACATAATATTTGGATCACCAAATCATCAGCTTTGTGAGAAATTCTCTAAGCTGATGACTGGTAAATTTGAGATGTCCATGATGGGAGAGATGAACTTCTTCTTAGGATTGCAGGTCAAGCAGACTGATCAAGGTATATTCATTAATCAGGCCAAGTATACAAGAGACTTGATTCATAAGTTTGGTGGTCAGAACAACAATCCAGCAAGGATCCCTATGAACACAAATTGGAAGATGGATCCTGACACTGAAGGGACTTCAGTAAATCAGACTGAGTATTGTGGGCTGATAGGCTCTTTATTGTACCTGACTGCAAGTAGGCCTGACATTACGTTTGCAGTTGGTGTGTGTGCTAGGTATCAGTCTGATCCCAAGAAAAGTCATTTGGAGGCTGCTAAGAGGATACTTAAGTATTTGAAAAGGACAATCAATATGAGACTATGGTATCCTTCAGATGACAACTTAGAACTGACAGGTTATTCAGATGCAGATTATGGAGGTTGTAGGATTGATAGGAAATCAACCTCAGGGACATGTCAGTTTTTGGGAAGTAAGTTGATCTCGTGGTTTAGTAAGAAGCAGAATTCAGTGGCTACATCCACGACTGAGGCTGAGTATATGGCTGCAGGTAGTTGTTGTGCCCAGATTTTATGGTTGAGGCAACAGTTGAGGGACTACCAAGTGTTTGCTAATCAGGTTCCAATCTATTGTGACAACAATAGTGCTATAGCAATTACTCAGAACCCAGTGCTTCACACAAGGTGCAAGCATGTGGATATTAGACACCACTTCATTCGAGATCATGTGGAGAAGAAAGATATTAGGATGGAGAAGATTCACACTGACAGGCAAAGAGCTGACATCTTGACTAAGCCTCTGGCTGAATCTAGGTTTATGGAACTGTCAGTGGAGTTAGGACTCTTAGATCCGGGAGAGCAGTTAGCGTAGGGTTCTAGGGGGAACTCAGGCCAGACTCGACTCAGCGAGGTATCAGGGTGCTACAATGTCTCCCTGACAGGTATGAGTTCTAACCTTACTCTTGTGAATTTCAAGCGTCTCCCTGAGTCCTGAGTCCTTCATCCTGAAAATCTTTATTAATTGCATTCCGTTTTCATTAAAAGCGCGCCTTTTCACATTTAAAATCTACGCGCACGGAGCATTTAATGCCAGTTACTTTTTCATATACGTGTCCGTTTTATACGGAATATGACTGACATGGGGTTTAATTGAAGCTGAGATTAATCCTGGCCCCTCATTTCAAAACCTTTCGAATTCAGGGATCAATCTCAACCCCACGTTCGAGTAACTGACTTAGTCTTATCAATCAAGAGTGCCATTTGAGGTTTTTACGCAAACACAATGCACAATCAGCACACTGAGTTTTCTCTTGCTCAAACACAGAATTTTTCAAAAAACCTTTCTTTCAAAAACAATGGCATTCCTTGATTCCAACTGGACAACCGACAAGATCGTCGACGTTGTTGAGAAGAAACTGGTACACATGGAGCAAGTCATCTCCATGGAAGGTATCTGTCTTACGGTTGAGGAAATCAAACCCGTGTTTAAATGGATTTCCGATGCCGGGTTGGAAACATACTTCACCACCCGACCCATTTCCGTGCTCCCAAGAACAGTTGTGGAAGCATATTTGAATATGTTCTTGCGGAAGGGGGAAGTTTTCACAAAGGTGACTGCGTTGAAGCCGACGGGAGAGAAGGACGGCGACGGCGAACCTCTTTACAACACAGAGGTGGTCACTATCAACTTCAGGCAGGCGGTGAAGGGAAGTCTTCAAGCTGCCATTCTCAGGCATCAACCCAAGAACCTACAAGGAGAACTCAGAGGGAGAGTTTCTTGGGATATGGACCAAGTCAGGGTCATCGGAGTTTAGGGCTCGCCAGAACAAGAGTACGTTAAAGCCTGAGTATAGAGCTCTGGTGGACTTGGTATCTAAGATGGTGATGGGCGCAACTGGCTCTCACGAGCAATTGAGTCTGCCCAAGCTGAGACTCATGGGAGCTATCGTTGATGGAGTGGAAGCGAACTAGGAGCAGTTCTTCCTCGATCAACTCCATCAGGCAGGACTGGACAAACTCACGCGAGACGAGGAGAAGAAGCACATTTCCGTCAGTGCCATCTTGCCTTTCGGCACGAGGATGTCCATCCTGATTGCTCATGCTTGCCATGGGTATACCTTCGACTTTGAGGATAGTCTCTCCTCGAAGAAGGTAATGTTTTCCTCACTGAGTGATACCTATTCAGTGCTAGGGCTGACTGATCCCAATGCGAAAGCAAAGGGTCAGGTCAAAAGGCCAGCTGGTAAAGCCAAGAGAGTGGCAACCAGTCTCATTGAACGGGTAGATGAGCTCCTTGAGAGTAGTAAGGATGGTGAGGAGGTTGCTGCTGAGGAGGTGGAGCAGCCTGAAGTGGAAGCGGCTGAGAAGAGGAAAAGGGTGAAGATAGTGCTGTCAGGAAAGAGCACGATATCTGGGACTGAGTCTGATCCCAAGAAGGCCGGATCTGAGGCTGAGGGAACTGACGATGACGTCAGAAAGGAGGGTGCTCAGGGAGAGAGGCCCCTGAAAAGGCTTAGGAAGGGGACCAGAAAATCCCCTGCTAAGAAGCTGCCTGAGGTGAGTGAGAGGGAGAAGTCAAGCTCTCCTGGAGCCTCTGACTTGGAGGAAGTAAGAAAAACTGTCGAGACGGCTGAGTCGTTGCAGCCTGAGACAGTACCCACTCAAATACCCCCACACTCTGAAACCCAAACACCCTTCATTCCTGACCCCACACCTCAATCTCCCCAACCACCCCGAACCTCAGAGCCAAATCATCCTACTGAGTCAGCGCCTTCAACTTCACACATGAATGAGCCTGACCAGTCAGCCGAGCCGAACCTTCCAAACCCCTCAGATTTTCCCTCATACCCTAATCCCAAAGACTGTCCCAAATCCATTTCAGCTGAGGAGGACGAATTCCTCGAAGTGGAGGAGGAGGATTTGGATGAACACATGGCTGGAGGAATTCTGGAGAACACCCTCAGGGGGAACGCCATAGAATGGGCAGGGAAGTGCTGGCCTGGGCTATCCAAGTATACTGAGCTGCTGGCGTATGTGATTGAGCTCAAGGTTTGGTTGGACTTCAAACAATCAAACATGCAGGAGCAACATATGCTGGTGGATGCTCGTGGCTGGGAATATTGGGAGACTGAAGAGGCCAAGATTTGCTCTTTCTTTGGACTGACTAGCTGGCTCCAACTTCTGAACTTCGATAACCTGAAGCAGCTAGTGGCTGAAATGATGTCCAAGAGCAAGGCTGACCTTCTTTCTGATGACGAGAAGGAGGATGAGGATGATGAAGGGGCTCAGGGTGGAGACCTGGAGAGGGCAGTGGAGGAAACTGCACAGGAAGTTGATGAGATGAACTCTGAGCCTCAGGCTCAGGGGGAAGGTGATAAGAACACTGGTGCCAAGGGTGGACCAGTGGCTGAGGATGTTGTGAACATCTCAGCTGCCGATGAGACATCTGTCGATGAAGGGATTCCCTGCCCTGAGACAAGAGAGGAAGATGTTGAGGCATTCAAGGAGACTCTCAGTTCCGAGGGACTTGCTCCCAAGGTTCAAGTTAGATTAGCTGAGCCTGAGGAGGCGGCTATGACTACTTCACAACTGCCTTCAGTGCACCTTGAAGAAGGGACTGATGCTGCAGGGGCTGACAAGGGAAAGCAGCCAATCACTGAGGCGGCCGTTGATGATGAGGATGTGATCATAACCGGGGTCGGACGTGCTGAATTCACCAGCATAGTGGAGGTCAAGCAGGAGAAAACCTCAGAAAATCTAGCTGAACTTCAGGAGGAGGTAATGAGGCTACGAGCTGAGAAGGAAGAAGACTCCAAGGCCCTGGCGAAGCACATCAGGTGGACGAAGTCAGCTTACAACACTCTTGCTAACAGGGAGCTGATTTTGTTAAAGAAAACGATGACTGACACGGCCAAGTCAGTGAGGAATGAGCGAAAGCGCACCAAAAAGATGCTGAGGCAAACCTTGAAGCAGTTGGCTGAGAAGGATGAGCAAAGGAAGGAGGATCTTAATCAGGCTGTGGAGAAGGTTGCAGCTCAGGCTGGGGCACTATTCACTCAGGCCATTTCTGGCTCAGCGTCAAAGTTTGAGCTGGAGTCAGAACGTATTGCTCAGACTTCAAAGGACATTGCTGAGAGACTGACCCAAGCAGATGAGCGATCTGCTCTGGTGGAGGGGAAGATAGAGAAGGTTGAGCAAAGACTCCAACTCTCCATGGAGGTCTTTGAGAAGAAGGTCCAAACTGCAATCAGTTCAGTATCATTTGCAGGGACTGGAATTTCGATGGGAGTTGAATTATTGAAGGAGGGAATTAATGATGTCCATTCCCTAGCCTCCTTCGTAATCAACAGCGGATCTGACGCATTCCCATCTGAGGCTAATGATGATGCCAAAAAGGGAGAAAAGAAGAAGAAAAGATCCCGCCCTGAGGCATCTGAGGCAGTCAATCAAGGTGAGACCGTTCTAGCTGACCCTGAAGCCAATCCTGATAGAAACATTTTAAGGGTGAGGAAGTCAGCTAGGTTAGCGGCGGTGGAAAAGGAAGGAGAAGATATTGTTGCCAAGCTGAGAGAGGAGGCAACAAAGGCAAAGGCTAATGAACCTTCCAAGCAACAACCTGAGCCAGTTCAGAGGTCGTCTCCCATGAGCTCAAGGAAGAATCCCATCACTTATTCAGGTGAGTTGGTTGCGGAGCTATGTGCTGAAGCGTGGGGAGATCAATCTGAAAAATCTGAGGCTATGCGCAGAGCTGAAATTGCTCAGAAGGAGAAGATGCGCATCTTGGAGAAGAAGGTTGAGAAGCTGACGGATATCACTGAGCTTCAACAACGTGAACTAGATGATGCAGTGATCAGCTTGCTAAGGAGGAAGAAGGCGAAGCCTGAGCCAAGAAAGTACAGGAAGAAGCCAACAGTTAGGAAATCAACAATTCTTCAAGTCAGAAGGCCAGAATCAGGAGCAAGGGAAGCTTTTGTTGATGAGTTCGTCTCAGAGACATTGAAGGAGTTTTGGACTGATGCAAGGGATGAATTTGTTAGACTGTGGTTTGTTGTGAAGAAGTGGGGCGACACTGACGATATCAATGCCCACTTCACTGACTACATGATGGACAATCATCCTGAGCTATTCCAGAAGATCTTGGAGGAGGCTGAGGCAACTCAAGTTCAAGTGAAGGCTCCTGAGTTCACCATTCGAGCTCCTCCCTTGGTTCCTGGAACTCAAAAGCATAATACAAAGGCCATTATGATGGAAGTTTTGAAGATAGCCAAAGCTGAAGGGTACGTGAATCAACCTGGAAGACTTGACGAGCTGAAGGCAAGAGTTTATGCAGGATATGGACTCAAGCCTGAAATGAGATTAGTCTAGGTGTTCACAGGCTTCTTTGTAATAGATTAGATTCATTGTAATCATTTCCACATCAATCAATGAAATCTATTACTTTTGCCCACAGACAAAAACTCATTGTCTTTTTTGGCTGTTGTTTAAAATTCTGTACTTTATCAAGAATTGCTCTAACACTGTCTTATCTTATAGATAGGTTTATCTTGTTTCCTCTAAGTGTTTTGAGGATCTTTTCAGTGTTTTGGCATCATCAAAAAGGGAGAAATTGTTGGGACATTGTCAGTTTTGATTAAGATCCCAAAACCCCTGAAAAGATGATTGCCTTAATCTGTCTTTGTCAGGCTAGTCTTGGTTAGGATTAGTACTTAGTCATTTTACACTTCACAGGTACTCAGTGAGAGGAGAACTCAATGGAGACAATCAAGACTCAGAGCCTGAAGACGAAGAGCACCATCCTGAACTTATGGCAGTCTTCTAAGCTGGCTGAGTAAGTGTCAGTAATGAAGAGTATGACCCTGAGGTCATTACTAACTCAGTCCTGAAGGGAACGGGATGTCACTGAGTTAATGGGAAGACTTGGAGTAGAGCCAAGCAATGCAAAAGGAATTTCAGCGTCAGGACAAGACTGGTGGGCTCAAGACAAAATGAACTTAATAAGACAAGCCTGAAGCTCAGGAATAAGTTCTGACATTCTCACCAACCTGATGACGTGGACCAATCCGAGAAGGACACGCACGTACGGAACCTGACATGAAGACTGAATTCAGACTGCATATTCAACGGGCAAGCATTTAATGTGCATTTAATGCAAATACCAAATCCATGCAAAGGACGGCTGCTGCATGAAGATATGTCTGTTTGAAGCCACTCTACATAGATGACTAGAAGGCTATCTCTCCAACGGATAGTTATTCGAATCACCTATAAATACAGAAGGCCTTGAACCCATTCAAGGTTACGGGAAATTTCCAAGCCAGAAATTACTCAAACTCTCAAGCATTCAAAGCATTCAACCTTTAAGAGAAGCACTCGAAACCTTCTAAATTTCCCAAGTGTTTCTTAGCAGTTGAGAGTTATTCTGTATTCCAAGAGCTAACTAGAATTATCTCAAGCTTAGAGAGATTATCCAATCCTTAGCATAGCTTTGCCTTGTAAGGATAATCTCAACTTAGTTGGAATCCAAACTGAAACCAAAACCCTAAGATAGGCTTGTTGGGAGTAAGTCAGTTAGAGTGTTAGTAAGTGGAGTTGTATAGATCAGTGAGGTTAGCTGGTCTTGGTGCACCTTGGCACGTTAAAAACAAGAATCCCTTGAGTGGATTTCCTGTTAAGTCAGGCCGTGGACGTAGGAGCTTGAGACTCTGAACCACGTTAAACTCCCTGTGTTCTTACCGCTTTGATATTGTGCATACTTGCTATATTACTTGTTCATTCATTGCATTCAAGTTTATCAGGCCTGAATCAATCAGGCTGATCTTCAAAAGAGCACTGCCCTACTAAACACTCTTCAGATTTGAGTAAAACAAGTTTTTCAGAAAGCAAACTAAACAAGACTTTAAACTTTCAGGGCTCAAACATTTCCGCACTGAACTTGAACTGATAGTTAGCCAACTGACCCGCATCAAGTGTAGTCAGTAGGTGTGTTATCAGCTCCTAGTTCTTTACCACTCTGAGCAAAGGGGACTCAGTCAGTTTTAAGGTTGAAAAATTGGTATACGTGTATTCCCCCCCCCCCCCCCCCCCCCATACACGTATTCCTCAGTCTTGTACCGGGACCAACAAACAATATTTGCTTAATTTTAATCTTAAATTGAGCATTATATTGACTTAGTGGTGGATAAATATCTTATTTTGAAGTTGCTGATTTGTGACCAGTTAATACTCGCCTACCCAAAAAAAAAAAAAACATACATAGTAAATGATAAATATGGAATATTTGATAATGTCAACTGTAATTTTTTTGGTTTGATTATAAATAGTAGAAAATTATGACTATATTTATATATTTTATGAATACATAACCATTTTTTCGATTCTGAAATACCTTTTAATTGCCTATAATCTGGTGTTTTATTATTGTTATTGATTACGGTTTCGTGTGATAATTATTGTGTGTTGATGTGTTTATTAATAAATAGGAAATTACATACCTCCAACATCTATTTATAATCCTTTATTATTCACCTTTTGATATAATCCTATCTTTCGTCATTTTCTTTTGAATGGATACACAACTTTTTTATGTTAACTTTAGGGTTATTCTTCATGATTTGGCTGTTCGATTAGGGTACTTATGTACTGCATATGAGACTGAGGATAAGAGTTTTGATCCTTTTCCTTTATTTCAATCGATTGTCTATATTCACAGTTCCTTTAACCTTTTTGGTATTCGTGGTGACCACTGTGGTTCTTTTGATGAGGCTGAGAATGATGCTGCTTACCGTGGAATTAAATATCTGCAGAACTTACATTCTATTAAGGTTGTCGACGTTACGTCCTATTAGTGTCTAATACATGATGATTGCACTATCACTCAGCAGTTGTTTTGTAATTTGAATAATAATAAGTATTTTTTTACATGATTATTATTTGAATGTTCCATTGTGAAGAAATGCCATATTTTTTTTGTTTGCATTCTAACTTGATTAATTATCTTTTTGGCAAAGTTAACCAATTACAGCATTGGAGATATTGAAAATTTTAAAATAAATAAATTTCTTATTGTTGAAATTATGACATTCAATAAGAACAGGGCGTGCTGTATTTTATAGCTTTCTTGTATAATGTGGTTATCTTTAAAAAAAAATTGTAGTTGTTATTTTATAATGTATCATAAAACTATATTAAAATAAATTAAAGTTATTTATATTCTTAAATTGGTGTGCCGACTCTATTAGCATAATTTTTTTTGATAGGAAAAAGAAATGTATTAATCACAAAGTCAAACAGGCTTCCAACTGAGTCGCAATTCCATCAGGAATAGAATCTCCAACAAACGGGGATAAACAAGAAACTCCATAATATCCTCCACTATTGATCAGTCATTACTAGACCTTTATATTATTGATTATATATCCGAGAATTTGACATGTATAATCACAGTGGACTGTGATTAGAATTTAGATTTTTTTTTATGGACTTTACCAACTCCAAAAAAAAAAGGAGAATATTAAATGAAAGACAAGAAGCACTGGAGAATAAAAAAAAAGGAGTGAACAATGTGTTATGTGTGTGCAATTGGTAGTCCACAAACATTAGCACGTGCACATGAGCTGCAGTTTAATTTAGTCCAATTTTGCTTAAATTGGAATTCTACTATACAAACTAAAATATAGATCTATTTTAAGGTGGCATTACTAAAGTTGAGCGCGACGTGGGCTGGTAATATCTTTTTTCTCATCTTATATTTTATTGAATATTCGATTAATCACAAATTCTAATATGCACTCAAGTATGTAGCATGGATTTGGATATTTATTTATGTTTCAAATTAATTTCGATTTTTTAAAGTTTTTTAAGTGATTTAACTGTTTAAAATTAAAATTGATTTAAAATTGAACTCACAATTTAAGTGCATGTTATTCACTTAATTGTATACAAGAATCACTCTGGACTAATATAAAAGATTAGATAATTATCATGAGTAATATATAGATTATTATTATTTGAATGGTCCATCGTTGAGAAATGCCTGATTTTTTTTCCATTCTAAGTTAATTAATTATCTTTTTGGTAAAGATAACCAATTTCAGCATTGTAAATATTGAAAATTTTAATATAAAAAATTCTTAAAATTTAAATTGGTTTTTTCTTATACCTCATTCCATAGAATTTATATTCAATTAATTTAATAAATTAGTGTAACTAAATGGATATATGATCCCAGTAAATTCGCTTTTATATTAATAGAATACGTGTATTGACATGGTTGTAATTTATTGACCATTTCTTGGATTAAATTATTAAAATATTAACTGTGTGTTTTATTTTTCTCAGTTTTTTTTATTCGTATGTTTGCATTCTATTTTAATTAAGTAATTAAATATCTTTTGTCAGAGGGAACCAATTACAGCGTTGGAAATTTTAAAAATGTTTAAAATAAAAATTATTATAGAAATATGAAATTGGCCCATCTTAAACTCCATGCCACGAACTATATGTTCATAAAATTTAATAAATATAAGTGGCATAATGGATCTATATCTTCGTTCATTTCATTTTCATGCTAAAATTACGAGTATGTATGCAATATTGATTTATATATTAATCACTGAAGTTTATTAGTTGCTTTCATTGAAAAGTATTAGTTGTTTTTACTGAAAGGTAATACTTATTTACACTGAATAGTTCTAGTTTATTTTCACTGGACAATTAAAACTATTTAGTTTAAATCAGTAATACTATTTATTAAATACAACTAATACTCTTCAATTAAAACAACTAATATCATTCATTGATTCTTATATAAATCAGTTTCACTCTATACTTTATATAATATTACAAGTGGATTTACATATTTTTAGTTTTGATTTCTCTAGATCTTCTATCAAATTAATTATCAAATTAAATAGTAGATATTTTATTTTGGTCGATTTTTTTTATTTTTCTTAATAATTTGTACTTATAATAAATTATTATATATTTTTTATGAATTTATTTGTTGTATTATTAGATGAGGTCATAATGAGATGTTCGTTTTGACTAATTATTGAAATCAAATTAACTGGATATTTTATTTTGATTGGATTGATTTTTAAAAAAATCCTATTTATATGTACGTGTAAAATTGAGAGGGTATTAGATGATACCATAATCATTTGTTGTTTTGTGGCCAAATTTCTCATTTCGACCAATCTTAATTTAAGAAATATGATAATATTGATCATAATTAGATTTTTAAATTTTGGATTACTGTAATTTGTTTTGACTAAGTTATTTGATTGATTTATTAAATTGAAGTAATTTTTAATTTTCAGGTCCCGTTAAGATATTTGTTTATAATAATTTTTTATGGTGTGATTTAGCAGATATAAAATTTTATTGTACGTATTGTTGACATTTTTGGTTATTATTAATTGTGCGTATATATATAGATATTATATTATTTTAGTAAAATATTGCTTATTAATGGTGTCTGTATATTTGTGTGGTGAATGATTATTCTTTCCTTTTTTTTTCATTGGTTGGTGAGGGCAGTTTCATTAGAGCAATCTATTTCTGCCTTTATAATTTTTTCTTGGGATAATAAATTGGTGCCATGAACTCTTTAGTTGAAAAACTTTTGCAAGGTAGTCTTCCATTTCGCCTTTGCTGTTTAAAGTCTGCCAGAAAGGTTATTTTTTTCTTTTGTATTTTAAGGTGTGTCCGTTTCTGTAGTTGTGTGTTTTGGTATGCTCCTCTTTGTGTTTCAGTTGCTTATTTTGTTACATGGAGTGTCTATTTTCGTTTTCTTTTTCTATCATCGATTATTTTTTATTATTCGATCAAATTACTATTTTGTGTTTTGTGTGTCCTTTTATTGTATTCTGGTTGATTCGTCATTTGGTGTTGTATATTTGTTTGTTCTCTGAAGTTTTGATTTTTTTGTGTTGTGAAGGATACCAATTCGCGGTTGTCCTTTTTTTATCTCGGCATGCATCGCAATGATGGACGAAGTATATATTTTTTGAAATATTTTTCTTTGCAGTAGTTGTTTATTTGTTTAATATTATTTTTTAATAATTTCTATAATTTGTAGGAAACGATGTTCTTGTCCCTCCCGACGGCATTAAAAGCTATATTTCTAATGTTTACAATAAGGATGTCTTTAGGTTCTATCTTCGGTTTAGAAAGGCTAGGGAGCCTGAGGCCATAGTAAGTTGACTTTTTGTGGTTGTGTTTGTTTGACTATGAATTTATCTGACCATATCAATTTTTATTTTTATTTTTAACCATTGCCATTGTCCGTCTGTAATTATTTTCGGCGAACGGTTTTGGAGAATATTTTGGTTCTAAGGCAGCGGCCAATCTTTGATTCGTACAAGTGTGATTATGAAGCTCATTTTGTTATTTCCGAGGGCTGTTGGTAACTGAGTTTTGATGCATGTTTAAAGGAGTTTTATGATATGTGTCGTAATGATCTCATTTTCTTGGAGGATTTATCCGATGGTATTTTCTCTTTTATCATCTTCATGCTTCCGATGGGTGTATTAAGGATAATTTTGGACCACGTCTGCCCAACTTTCCAATTAGAATTATGGGTAAGTTTCTCCTTATTTTTTGTTTGGTCATTTCTGTTTTTTAAGTTTCCAACGTATTTTAACTTCTTTATTTTATTTTGTATTTTTTGTGCTATTGATATTGGATTATTTTTTTATTTGCAGGTGTTGATAGGTTTAATAGTATCATTGATGAGTTTGTTGTGGAGTTCTCCGATTCTATTGTGCGTTTATCTGTTATATTTCTCATTTTATTGTTTTGTATATATTGCATTAAATAATACGTCATTATATATTCAATATTATTTATTTTAATTTTTTGTTCTTAGGTTATTCCAAGTTTGTTTTTGGAGTTGTTTGGAAATGATATTCCTGAACATTTGTATTTGACAACAAGGGATGGGAGCGAGCATAGGTGCACATGTGTTGTCGATGCTAGTGGGTTAATTATCAAAGTGGAGAAAATTTGGTTCTCTGGCTTTGTATTTATGGATATAGTTAAGCGTTTGACTTTTTTGTTTGACGGTGTTAACATGTTTTATGTTGACGTATATATGGACAACAATCTTGAGCTTCTTTCATTTCTTAATGATTACTGCGAAGGTACATTTGATTAATCGGTTGTCTTATTGTTTGACATTGTTATTTTTTTTCATTTTGTGTGTTAAGCTATTATAATTTTGGTATTGTTATTGTAGAGGTTGGTGGATTGAAGTCTGGGCCGGTAGATGTTGATAGATTGAAGTTTAGGCTGCCTACATCAGTTGGAAAAAGTGGTATCGATTCAACAATTGTTTCTGGTCCATCTAATATTCAGTGTAATGTTTTTGTTGGCATTAATCTTTCAAAATCTTAATTTTTTCTTATCTGTATCCAATATTGATGATTGGTTGGGTCAAGTCTGGGAGATTTCGCAGTTTATAATTTTACGAGTTTTTTCACGGTATTATTTATTTTAGGGTGTATCTTTTTACTTTAGGTTCTCAAGGAGTATCCAAGATTAGGAAATCACCCGGAGTTGATTTGCTGGTTAGATTCCTGGAGTTATTATATATTGTTGTTTTCATTATATGTTTGCATGTGTGTATATGTTGATTTTCGTATTTTTCATTGTAGAATTCTCAGATGCATTGTTGGAATACTTCTGATGATGTTCCAAGAAATTTGGTGGGTTCTTCGAGTAAAGTGGAGTCCTTGCTGCAAAAGTGTACTGCTTCTAAGGTATTTAAAGATATCAGTGTTGTTTAGGTTTGGGAGTTTTAAATTTCTTTTGATCTGGTGTCTTTGTTCCAAGTTTTCTACAGTAACATTATGTTATTTGTTATTCATGTTCGTGCATATTGTTATATGAGTGTTGTCTTTAACTTTATTTTTTAAAATTGGGATGAATTATTGTTGTAAATGTATTGTATTATTTTTTAAACTTTCTTTTGTAGTGAGTGTATGATCCATTTGAAAATTTGGTTACAAGTTTCGTTCGATCTCTTACATCGTCTGACCTGAAGAAAGGGAGATTGGTGAGTTTTTTTTTTATATATTGATCTTTGTTTTTTTAAATTTGGATATTTTTTAATAAATAAAGTTTTTTTTGTGCACTATTGAATTTCATTTAATTTATATATATATATATATATATATATATATGTATGTATGTATATATTTTAACTTTGTATGATTTTTTGTCAGTCTATACCTAGAGGGTTATGGGAGAAAAATATACGGAAGTCTTTTAAACAATATCCAGATGTTCAGATCAAGTGCCAAGACTTTGTTTGGAGGGTTACATTTAGAGATGAGGGTTGTCGGTTTATTATTTCGTCTGGTTTTAAGAAAATAGTGAAAGATTTAGGTCTCGTGGTTGGATCGAATGTTCGTGTTGATATCGTCCAGTCTCGGCCTTTTATTCTTCAATTGTCGCTTGAATCATAGATTGCATAGCGTGGAATTCTTTTTAATTATTTGGGTTTGTTTTTTGGATTCGTTTTGGATTGTGTATTTCATTGGTGACTGGTTATGTTATGGTATTTACGTATTTTGTTTTTGGATTTGGTAATATTATATGCTGATTAATATGTACATATATATATGTGGATATGGACTAAATGTATTCACCAGTGTCTATACTAATTTATTATTTGTTGATATACAGTCCATTCGTCATCTTTTGTGTTTAACCATTTTTTTTATAAATATACATCCTTATTTTATTTATCCATTTATACAATGGAAATATATTGATTCACCTTTGGTTATATAAATACTACTTTTTTCACTCTTCGTCATTTCTCTGTGAAACTTTGTTTGTTATGTAATATTTTTTTCAAAATTACTAAAATTACTTTATTTATTTATTTTAATACTAAGATTCATATATTCGATTTAGCTCTACATACATTGAAATGTGCAAAAAATTCTGGGACAAATTTAGTATTATTTTAGCAAAGGATATTATTTAATTTCATTAATATTTTCATTGATAATTTAGGTATATTGTTGTTTGAAGAATATTCATATTTTTTTATAAAAAGGTGATTATTATCAAAAATATATTTGTTTCAAAATCGTTGATTTGTTGTTCTATTATATCTCATGTACATTCTTTTTTTTTACTGTTTTTTTTTATTTTGATCGTGGAGTAGTTTTACAAATGAGTAAACAAGTTAGTCAATTTTTCCCAAATATTAGTATAAATATATTGTATGTTTACGTGTCACTGATTCACTTAGTCAGTTTTCTAATTATCCAAAGAACTTAATCAATTTTAGATTTATAAATCACTTGGTCAATTTTTCCAGAATTATGATATATTTTGAAAATATATTTGGTTATTTTATGCCCATTAAATACGTGCGCCATGATTGTGGCATATATTGGGTGTAGATATTTTTTTATTTTTTTTACGGATTTTTTTTATGTATTAATATTTTTTTTGTTGTTTTTAATTTATATTGTTATATTTGATTTTATGCCAGTAAAAGAAAAAAAAACTTTGATTGCAAAATTAGAATTGACTATAAAATTAATCGTATTTTGTAAATAAAAAATTGTGTATGGGTATGTATAGAGTGATATTGTTTCAAACATGAATCATTGAATGGTATAAGATGTTTTCATTTAAAAAGTATTAGTTGTATACACTAAAGAGTATTCGTTTTTTATAACTGATGAGTTATAGTTTGTTTTCAATAGACAATTAATACTGTTCACTTAACACAGGCAATGCTCTTTAATGAAAATAAGTAATACTCTTTATTGAAATCAATTAATATTTTTTGATAATTCATGTATAAACCATTTTCATTTGATACTTTGTCTTTATGTGCATATTGTTCATGGTTCATTATTAATTTCAAATTCTTTTGCTTATTAATTACTTATAGGCTTATAATTGCGTACAAATTTGTAAACAGATAATTATTCATTGGTTGAGTATTGTTAATAATTGTCTTCATAATTGTATTTGCCTTTAAAAAAAAATTATATGTTCAAAAGAAGAATGTGCGTGTATGTATATATACAAATTATTTTTAATTGTTTAAAATTCATATGTAATTAAATGAATAAAAATAATATTTTCATTAATAATGTAGTTTAAAAAAATTTTGGCAAATATTCATATTTCATATAAAGAGATGTTTTTTTTATCAAAATAGTTTATTTGAAATTCAATTATTTATCATGTACAATCTTTTTTTTTTTTTACTTTTTACTTTTTACTTATTTATATCGTGGGCTCGTGGAGTAGTTTTACAAATAAGTAAACAAGTTAGTCAATTTTCCAAAAAAATTAGTATAAATATATTATATGTTTACAAGTCACTGATTCCCTTGGTCAATTTTTTAATTATGCAAACAACTTAATCAATTTTAGATTTATAAATCACTTTGTCAATTTTTCCAAAATTATGATATATTTCGAAAATATATTTAGATATTCCCTGCCCCATTAATGACGTGCGCCATGTTTGTGACATATCTTGCGTGTAGATGGTTTTCACTTTTTACAGACTATTTCATAATTGCTTGCGCTGTATTCCCCTATTTATACAATTATATTTATATATTTATTTCTATATTAATAATGGTTATTGTTTGGTCCACTCATTGATATATATATCCTGCCACTATATTTGTCTTTGGATGCGTGTGTTGCTTTGTTAATTTAGAATTGGTGATTATCTTCTTCAAAGGTCGGTTTATTCTCTTCTTTTTTTCTTCCGGTGTCAATGTGAGTTTTTTTTTTCAGTATATATGGATAAATGTTACTGCATGTTTTGTGCTCTATTCATTATTATACGTCTGATTTTTTTTCTTTTTCCTTTTTCTGTTCGTGATTTTTAATTGTGTATTTGTGTTTAGTTGCATGTTCAGAAATTGGATTTTGGCGGTATTCACATTGATAGGTACTTTTTTCTTTTTTGTTTATTCTGTGTATTGGGAGAATGTGTTTTTTGATATTGTATTTAGGAGTGTGTTTGTTATTTTTTATGAGTGTATAGTTTTCTCTACGTATTGTGTAGCTCTTTGGTTTTTTTTTTTTTAATAATTAGGCTTAAAAAAGCTATAATTGCATGTGCTTTATTTTTTTATGCTTGCATGTTGTTTCTTTTGTTTTTCGTATTACTGATTGACTTTTTTTTTTCTTTTTTGCAGATATTGCATTTTGGATATGGCATTGGATCTGGGTATGTTTATAGTGTTTTATTTTTCTATTAAATATGTATATATATAATTTTTTTTTAATGTATATATCCTGCTTAGTTGATAATTTGAGGTAATTTATTATGTTAGATTTCGAGGCTGTGGACAAAGTAAAGTACAGGTTTTTTAATATGGATAATGAATCATTTTTTCTTCACTGTGTTTCGCAAACTGCTGGTGACTATCTTTCGAATATGGTAAATATATCTTTTAATTTTGGTTTATTAATTTTATCCTTTTTTATTTACTTAATTATTTAATATAATATATTATATCTTTTGAAATAATATTTGTCGCTATGTTTTATTGCCGAATTTAATTTGTTTTTTTTCTTTTATTTCTATTTTTTTTTATTCTATATTGCTTTTCTGATACAGTGTGTTCCGTATAATTTTATCGATGCCCGCTATGAAAGGAGCTCTTAGGCATTGCTTTTGTTTCATGTGATTGCTAACTCTGGGCGTGAGTGGTATATAAGGGCTCAATGGCAGCGTGGTTATCTTATTATCTGTGGAGATGAGTGGGAAAATTTAAAATTGTATTTTGATGTTCAAGATGGTGATGATTTATTTTTCACATGTTTTCCTTTTCAATCGTCTTTTTATGTTAAAAAATTTAACTTCAATGGCAATCTTCATCAAGTTGGGCGTATCGTTCAGCGTTCAAGGATTGGCAGTTTATATGGTAATTTTAAAAAAATTAATTATATTTTGTTGTTACATATATTGATTAAATTAATTCTAATCTATATATATACATATATATATATTTAATTAAATATATTTATTTAAATAAATTCCTTTCTTTTTTGCAGATCGCATAATTGATATTCCTTTTATATCGGAGTTCGTTGTTCCGTATGAACATCCAATTGTAAGTATTTTTATAGATTTTCTTTATGCCATCTGTATAATGTTAATCAAACTCTCATATATGTCTTTTTTGTTTTGTTTTTTTTTTCTATAACAAAGACTGTACCACATGACTTTGCTGTTCTATTTGGAGACCATTTTCCATCTATTTGCATGCTCAAGACACCTACAGGCAGGATCATAAATTGTAGGTGTTATATGTATGATGGTAGCTGGGAGATTACATTTGATTTGAGACTATTCTTGAAGAGAATAAAAAAATCAAAGATTTCATGCTACACCGTTCTTTATGATGGTAGAAATACGTTCTGTATCAATCCATACTATGATGATCGATGCTCTGTTTTCATGTGTGCCAATGACTTTGAAGAAGGTAATTTTTTAATATTTTGTATAACACTATCTTTGTAGACTGTCGTTTTTTATGTCTTCAATTTTTTTAAACTTTAAATATTTTTAATTATATATGTACACTTATTTTAATTTGTTTAATTTAGATGAATGTGGAATGTTTTATGATAAACACTGTAATTTGACATGTGAAGATATTCCTCCTCCTCCGTGTATAACTTATCCTGAGGTACGTAGAGTATAAAGTAAAAAAAAAATATTTTTATATGACGTTTATGTTATAATATTGGTCATTTTTAATCCTTTTTAACTGATTTTCAGTTTTGTACTCTCTCACCTGATCTTCGGGTGTATACACGCTGTGATTCTCCCGAGTGGAATAGTCGCTTGGTATTTTATTTTTTGTACCAAAAAATTATTTTTTTTTTAAATATTTTTTGTTAATAAATTGTAGTATTTATTAATCTAATTTTTTTTTCATTGTGTATCCTTTCTGTTTTTTAGAAATTGCCTTTCTGGGCTGCTGATCTTTTTGGAGCTGAGACTAGAGATATTGCTTTGAGGAATACTTTTGATGATCGTCTATTCCGTGTTAAATACGAATTCAGGAATGTTCTTGGTCGAAGTAATCGTCGAATTCTGAGGTTGTCGGGTACTTGGAGATTTATTGCTTTTCAAACTTGTGTTCAGTAAGGTGATGTCATATGTTTTGGATTTGATGAAAACTATTTCACTATGACCATTAATCCTGATGGTGCAATGGGCATGTAAGTTTTGGTTTAGGTATCTATTTTTGTATGTTCTGGATTTGAATCTTTTATGGGATGAAGATTCTTGATATCTATTTTAATTCTCTTAATTTCTTTAAGTATTAGATTATATGTTTTATGTATTTCAATTGCATCTCATTATTTATTATTAAATTGTCTTGTAGTATTGTTTGTTGTAGTTTTATAGTTATCAAATTTACTCATACATGTTTTCATGGAGTGAATAATATTGGGTATTCTATCGTATTGCCAATCCATGCCAATTGTTTAGATTATTAATGAGTTTAGTTACAGTAAATTAATATTTTTTAAAAAGATTGATGTAAGGCTTAGAATTTCTTAGTTTTTATAATATTATTATATTTCGGAGATTTTGGAATGATTTTTTATGTTTTGTTGTTTACTGTAGTTATAATATATATGTAATTTTACACTTATATATTTTATATATGTATATCATCATACATATATATGTGTGTTTGTTAATAGATATATTCAATATATATATATATATATAATTTTATTATCATATAGATTTTAATATTTATTTTTAGAATATATTGATACAATTATGTAAGTAGTGTATGTACTTTAAGGTATAATATTTTCCAATGTATTCTTACGTATTATACAGATATTGTTGCTTCGTCGACTGTAATATTGAATTTGATTTTGTTTGTGTCACATCCATACACCCCATATATTTATTGATTTTATTATATATAATTTTATTTTCTAATTTTATTTTCTAATGCGTATATATCACAATTACATTTATAACATAGTCGTATGGATATTTGCATGGTTATATGTGTGCATAATTTTATATATATATTGTCATCTTGACAATTAAATTCATTTAACGGATTTTATATATCAACTCAAATTATAATGGATCCATCATCTATTTATTGTTGGAATATTCATATTTGGGCAGATTTTTTAAGTTATGTGGGCTGGTTTACACATTTTTTTATTTACAGTTGACTTGAATCGAATTTACTAGCTTTTACTAGTAGCTTCCCCGCAAGAGTACGGGTTCACTGTAGTAGTGGCAAGTATAGGGACCAAGTATTATCGAATCCAAGGGAAAGTGTGTATGCGAATAGATCCCTGAAGATCTACGCGTCGTAGTTAATATGAGTGTATGTTTGGGGATTGAAAATTAAAAGAATTAAGTCTAAACTAAATTACTCTACGAATGCAAAAGGAAAATTAAACTAAGTATCTAAGGTGTGTATGCAAGTATGAGATGGAGATGCTCAGGATAGGAATCCCTACGTATACTAACGGAGCAGGTACATAATCAAAGTAATCGTGACAAACAAGAATTAACCTAAGTAAAAGATCGCAGAATGAAAGCTCAAGATTTCTAACCCTAATACTTTATCCAAGCAATTGACTTCACTAATCCACTAACAAGTTAATAGATAGCGCTTAATTAATGAGACCCTAATTTAACTAAGGTGATGCGGTCGTCCTCCTTCGCTAAACCGGTAGATGAATTAACCTTTTCTAAACCCTCTCGTTAAGACTACTAATCGTTATTGAGTGATGCGGTCGTCCTCTCTCTAACACTTTCGTACGAAATTCAAAGGTAAAGTTAAGATTAATTATCAGAATGCATTAATCAAGAGAATTAAAACTAATGTCACGAACTACCCTAATTACGTACCCACATCCTACTTCTACGAGTTCATCCTACCCTAAGCATACAAGGGTTTTAGCCGGACATGGGTTTAACAAACATAAAAGCAATAGAAGAAACAACGAACATAAACATAATGAATTGAACGAAGAAAATAAGAAACGTGAACTAGGGTTTAAAGAAATAAATACTAAGAACTGAAATTTAATTAACTAAAACGAAATTAAAAGCGTTAAAAGTAATCAAGCTAATTAACAGAAACTAAGAAAGAAAAGAAACTAAGAATTCGTACGAAAAACCTCAACGAAACGTAAATAAAGCTTGCTCCTCTCCTTCCTCTCAAAAAATTCTATGTAAAAGTGATGTAGTGCGTTCGGGGATCTGGTGGTCGTTTAAAACGAGTTTGGAAGAGGTATATATAGGCACCGGGTCGAAACGGGCTCTCATGGGCCAAAAAACGAAATCTGGAAAAAATGCCTTGGAGGCGCTCGAGCAGACCAGCTCGAGCGGGTCGCACGAGCTAAAGTGGTCGAGCGGTTTTTGTGCTCGAGCGGGGCGCACGAGCCTAAAGTGGTCGTGCAGTTCTTGTGCTCGAGCGGGGCGCTCGAGCCTAAAGTGGTCGTGCGGTTTTGGTGGTCGAGCGGGGCGCACGAGCTACCTCCCTCGAGCGGCCCAAACGTTCTGTATGTTTTTAGCGCTCGATCTACGTCACTCGAGCGGGGCGCTCGAGCGATGATGCTCGAATGGGTCTTCCTTCCCTTGCAACTAACACTTTTCTTCACACGTACTAATACCAATCGTATTTCTTCGATATCTTCTCATCCGGGCATCCGTTTGAGTCGATTCAAAGTCCTACGAACTCCTCTTTTCGCCCTCTATTCACCTATGAGTATCAAAGAGACAAATTCATCAATGTATAGAAATAGTACTCATTTGGCTCTAAAAACTCAATAAATTCGACCAAAACTAGGGCTTTTCTAGCTACGAATCATGACAATTTCACGCCTAATCAACCCCCCCAAACTTACCATGTTGCTTGTCCTCAAGCAACGAAATAATAAGTCAAGTGAAATTGTTAGGAATGAGTTAAAGAATCAAATCTGCTAGTAAATGAACTCGAGCTTTAAAGATCAATCACATGTATACTCACTCACCTTCCTTCATCATACTCATGCAACAACAACAAGAAACACCAAGATCAAACATGGATGTGCACTCAACGATGTGTTTCACTCCCTCACAAGTGTATATCAATGATTAAGGGACTCACTCAAACAATCAATCACGCAAATTGGCAGCCATAGGCTTGTAAGTGCTCTTAACTTCGACCGTACTCTAGAAATCAATGCCGAATCAAAAAGGACTTTTCTCAAGGTTGTAATGTAGGCTCTTTGGACGGGTGGGATAACAATTTGGGTAAGTGACTCAAGTGAATGGAGAATAGAAAATCAAACTTTGGCACTTCGAGATTAGGAACAGAATACTTCAAACATTTCCAATCAACACTCTTTCAATTCCATACTCTCAACACTTCAATTTTTCTCTTTCTCACTTTTTCACATTTTTTTTTTCAATCACTTCATTTTTTTCTTTTTCTTTTTTTTTTCTTTTTCGCACAAACACATGAGCTCAATTTTTCTTTTGCTCATTCTCAATTTTTCTTGTTCTTTCCCACAACTCAAATCTCATTCACACCCTTATTTTATCACTACTCAACCATCAATAACTCTCCCTTTTCAACTCAAATAAATCCCTTCAATATTCACACTTTTCCTATTCTCCACTCAAATTGGGACAAAAAGCTTAGGCACTGGAATAGTGTTTAAATGTGCTAGCAAATAAAATAGGCTTTAGGCTCAACGGGGCTAACAAGGGACAAATATCAATGGTAAGGAAATTTTTTTGCTAAGTGATTCATTCAAATCAAAGATGGCCTAAGATCACATTCGGCATATCAAACTAGACACAATCAAGAAGTGAGAGCACACACAAGTTCTAGCATCTTCTAAGGTGACGATCCACTCACAAACGAAGAGATCAATTAAAGCATCAAAATCTCATAAGGCTCAAATCTCACGGCTTTCACATCCATGCTAGTCCTAGTGAATTCTCACTCTCATCACACAAATACTCAAAAAGAAAACTTGCAAGCATACTAGTTCTCTCTCAAATCAACTCTAACTCAAACACTCACACAATAAAACTCCTAACTCAACCTCACAATTCACCCTACTCATCAAATCATACTCAAAGATAGCAATCAACAAGCATAAGATGGTTGATAGGCATAAAATATTGAGTAACAAAACAAATCAAAATCAGCCCAAGGAGTATCTCAACAAACCAATAATCAATCAAACTCAACTCAAAGATAAGGGGTGCTCCGGTGCAATGTCATAAAACACATAAATACTCCACCCCCCCCCCCCAAACTTCGACCTTGCGAAGAGGTCTAAGTTTGGGGTTGTGGGTTACCTCAACCAAATAATTCAATTTCTCTCAATAGCTTTGCACACTCCCTTGTCTCAAGTTGGTTCCTTCATTCTTTACTTATCTGGCACTCCTTCGAGACAAGCCTACAAAATAAACTCTCAAGTACGAGGTTAAACATACGACTCAACAACATCCTAGTAACATAAAAGGAAAATAACTAAAAACACTCAAAAGCAAATAAAAATGGGCTACCTCCCATTCAGCGCTATTTTTAAGGTCCTCATGCCGGACCAAGCTCAAAGGAGCTTATGGGACATCATACTCAAATTTACCTCCCTTACTCTCATAAGAGTGGTGGTTGAACTCCTTTCCTTGATGCCCCTCCATCATGAGTTCCTTTGCTTCCTTCCCCACCTCAAGTGGTATAGGTCTCAACTCCTTCTCAACTTTATCTGGAGGAGTCTTACTAAACAACTTTTTGAATTTAGACTTCTTCTTCTTAACTCCTCCTTTCCCTTCTAACTGGACCACGTCCACTTTCTTCACCTCTTCATCCTTCAACTTCGTCTCTTCATCCCTATCAAAATAAGTCAGATCATAATGCTCATGGGTTAACTCAACAGGTGAAGGATTATAAAATTCATGAATATAAGAGGGATTAGGGAGAGAAGGTGTGTCTTCAATACTAGGATCAATGACATCCATGCAATACAAACTCTCATCCTCCTTCGGGTGCTTCATGGCTTCATATAGGGAGATCTTCACTTCTTGATCATCAACCTTCAATGTAATCTTCCCATTTGCCACATCTAGCACCATCCCCGCCGTAGCTAAGAACGGTCTTCCCAAGATCAGGGGCACATGCTCATCTTCCTCCATCTCAAGCACTACAAAGTCGGCTGGAAAAATGTGATCTCCAACTCTCACGAGGACGTCTTCAACCACTCCTTGAGGTCGAGTGATAGACCGGTCGGCAAGTTGAAGCGTCATCATGGTGGGTTGAAGTTCTCCACCTTTCAACTTCTTAAAAAGTGACAGAGGCATCAAATTGATGCTCGCTCCTAAATCACATAGCGCTCCTTTCTTGATCCCGTTCCCAATGTCACATAGGATCGTGAAGCTCCCGGGATCCTTCAGCTTCGGTGGAAGCGCCTTGTGCACTAATGCACTCACCTCGTGGTTCAGCTGCACCAACTTCGGCTCATCAACTCTCCGTCTCTTCGCTATCAAGTCCTTCAGGAACTTTGCATAATGCGGCATCTGTTCCAAAGCATCATAAAAAGGAATGTTAATGTAAAGTTGTTTAAAAACATCAAGAAATTTTGCAAATTTTTCATCAAGATTCTTTTTCATGAAGCGTTGTGGATACGGGACGGGTATCACAGATTTGGGTACCCCCCATTCATCTCTTTCTGTTTCTTTCACTTTCTCCCTTGCCTCTTTTGCCTTTTTCCACTTTGGAACTCTCTCAATCTCCTCACTTTCCTTGCCCTTCTGGGACTCATCCATATCTTTATGCTTCTCAATCCCTTCACTTTCAATCCCCTTCTCAACAGTAGCACCTCCATCTTTCTTGTGTTCTCTTTCCCCCATTTCAACTTGGGGTGTCTCAGAATCAGCAGGCATCTGAGGACCTTCATAATTGGTTCCACTTCTCAGCTGGATCGCCTTGCAATGCTGTTTCGGGTTTCCCTCCGGCATTCTATTCACTGACTTTGCAATCTGGCTCATCTGGAACTCTAAAGAAGTGAACCTTCGATTGTTCTCTTGTTGAGTTCTAGTCCACTCAACATTTATCTTCTGGAGCTCTTGATCACGTTGATCACCCTTCTTATACAACTCCTTCACATCGTACTCCAAGGATGACAACCTCTTACTTCCTTCCTCCACCTACTGAAGGATCGCTCTCAACATCTCCTCGGTAGATGCACCGCCTTCTCCACCAGGAGGTTTAGACCCCGGATCAACACCTGCAGGAACAGTAATACCAGCTTTTGGGTTAGCATAAGAAAAGTTCTCATTCTTCCTCCATGTGTTTTGAGGAGGCTGCTGGCCTCCTTGAATTCCTTGTGTGTTCCTCCATTGATTTTGAGGCGGCTGTGGGCCTGGATGTGCAAATGGTTGGCCATAAGAAGGCCTTCCATACTGATTTCCGCCTTGGTAGCCATTCTGATTGTAATATGGACCTCCCATGTAATTGGCTACCTCTTGCTGCCCACTTGGTTGGTCTACTCTCTCATTATCTATTGCATGCTCTCCAACCAAACTCTTCCTCAACTCGAGGTTGTTGATCTTCTACATCATGGCCATCAATAGCCTTCTCGTTCCCTCACCCTCTTCAACCTGATGAACTCTTTAAAAATCTGAGTCTCCATTCCAAGCCCCGGCATTCGTGACAATGTTGTCCACGATCTCCCTACACCTCTCTATGCCTTGACTCAGGAATGCTCCGCCCGCACAGGCGTCTAAATGGTCTTGCCCCGCCTTGTTGGCACCACTATAGAAGAATGCCATAATGTCTCCCTCGTTGTACCAGTGCTGCGGGCACTCAATCAGCATGTTTGAGTATCTCTCTCACGCTTGACGTAGGTCCTCTCCTTGCTTTTGGCGGAAGGAAGAGATCTCAATCCTAGCCTTGATCGTCCTAGATGGAGGGTAGAATCGCTCGAGGAACAGACGCTCAAGCTCGGCCCAAGTGGTAATACCTCCCCGTGGGAGCGTATTATCGTACCACTCCTTAGCTATTCCCGTCAATGAGAATGGGAACAGCCTAAGTCTCTTGGCATCTTCAGACATGCCATTGTAATTGAAGGTGGAGGCTATCATTAGAAAACTTCTTATATGTGTGTGAGGATTCTCTTTCCCGATCACCCCCTTGAACTGGTTCTCTGTAAGCAGCTTTAGAATTCCCGGGGAAATCGAGAAGTTGTTCACCTCAACAGGAGGTAACGCCCACCCCATCGTAGTACCTCTGCGGCTGCGCTGTAAACCTCCCCCGAATAGCCATATTCTCTCCATTCTGCGGAACGTGTTGAAGAACAACTGGTGGTATGGGTACTTGCTGGACTGGTGGTGGTTGATAAACTGGTGGTTGGTTGTAAGCAGGTGGTGGTGGGTATGGGTAATGAGGATACAGGTATGGTGGATAAGGGTAAGGGTAAGGGTGATTATTTGGTGGGTAAGCAGGGTTGTTAAATGGTTGTTGTGGGTTTTGGTGGATAATCTGGTTTTGGTTCTGGTTTTGGGGTTGTGTATGTGTAGAGTTGATTGAGTTTTGCGGGTTTGAGAGTTGGTTCTGAGCTTCCCCTATGGGTTTTTGCTGGTTACTGCTCTCAACTCCAACCACCTGCTCCACTAAAACAGTATACTCTGCAGCTATTTTGTCTAAGTCCCCATCTCCATCCAGATTCATGTTGTCTTTGTCTCCAGCAGTAGTCATTCTTCTCAAGAAAGCTCGGTTCCTTCTGGCTATCGTCTCAGGGTCTGACAGGATTCTTTCTTCGCCCGTATTGCCTTGTGAGCGTGCTTTCATAAACCTGAAACACTAGCAAAAGGATCAAAACGCAACTGCTGAACAAATAAAAATAAACAGAAAATAAGTCACTCACTACTAACTACTAAGCTATCAACAAGTCCTATTCAAAAGACATACAACGCCATCCCCGGTAACGGCGCCATTGACTTGAATCGAATTTACTAGCTTTTACTAGTAGCTTCCCCGCAAGAGTACGGGTTCACTGTAGTAGTGGCAAGTATAGGGACCAAGTGTGTATGCGAATAGATCCCTGAAGATCTACGCGTCGTAGTTAATATGAGTGTATGTTTGGGGATTGAAAATTAAAAGAATTAAGTCTAAACTAAATTACTCTACGAATGCAAAAGGAAAATTAAACTAAGTATCTAAGGTGTGTATGCAAGTATGAGATGGTGATGCTCAGGATAGGAATCCCTACGTATACTAACGGAGCAGGTACATAATCAAAGTAATCGTGACAAACAAGAATTAACCTAAGTAAAAGATCACAGAATGAAAGCTCAAGATTTCTAACCCTAATACTTTATCCAAGCAATTGACTTCACTAATCCACTAACAAGTTAATAGATAGCGCTTAATTAATGAGACCCTAATTTAACTAAGGTGATGCGGTCGTCCTCCTTCGCTAAACCGGTAGATGAATTAACCTTTTCTAAACCCTCTCGTTAAGACTACTAATCGTTATTGAGTGATGCGATCGTCCTCTCTCTAACACTTTCGTACGAAATTCAAAGGTAAAGTTAAGATTAATTATCAGAATGCATTAATCAAGAGAATTAAAACTAACGTCACGAACTACCCTAATTACGTACCCACATCCTACTTCTACGAGTTCATCCTACCCTAAGCATACAAGGGTTTTAGCCGGACATGGGTTTAACAAACATAAAAGCAATAGAAGAAACAACGAACATAAACATAATGAATTGAACGAAGAAAATAAGAAACGTGAACTAGGGTTTAAAGAAATAAATACTAAGAACTGAAATTTAATTAACTAAAACGAAATTAAAAGCATTAAAAGTAATCAAGCTAATTAACAGAAACTAAGAAAGAAAAGAAACTAAGAATTCGTACGAAAAACCTCAACGAAACGTAAATAAAGCTTGCTCCTCTCCTTCCTCTCCAAAAATTCTATGTAAAAGTGATGTAGTGCGTTCGGGGATCTGGTGGTCGTTTAAAACGAGTTTGGAAGAGGTATATATAGGCACCGGGTCGAAACGGGCTCTCATGGGCCAAAAAACGAAATCTGGAAAAAATGCCTTGGAGGCGCTCGAGCAGACCAGCTCGAGCGGGTCGCACGAGCTAAAGTGGTCGAGCAGTTTTTGTGCTCGAGCGGGGTGCACGAGCCTAAAGTGGTCGTGCAGTTCTTGTGCTCGAGCGGGGCGCTCGAGCCTAAAGTGGTCGTGCGGTTTTGGTGGTCGAGCGGGGCGCACGAGCTACCTCCCTCGAGCGGCCCAAATGTTCTGTATGTTTTTAGCGCTCGATCTACGTCACTCGAGCGGGGCGCTCGAGCGATGATGCTCGAATGGATCTTCCTTCCCTTGCAACTAACACTTTTCTTCACACGTACTAATACCAATCGTATTTCTTCGATATCTTCTCATCCGGGCATCCGTTTGAGTCGATTCAAAGTCCTACGAACTCCTCTTTTCGCCCTCTATTCACCTATGAGTATCAAAGAGACAAATTCATCAATGTATATAAATAGTACTCATTTGGCTCTAAAAACTCAATAAATTCGACCAAATCTAGGGCTTTTCTAGCTACGAATCATGACAATTTCACGCCTAATCAACAGTCTAAATAAAGTCCAATTTTATATAAATATACATCACCAATAAAAGCAATGTTTAATTGTAATGAATGTTTCGGTAATCTCTAAGGTGTTTATCCAGTTTCATTATAGTATTATTAGTCTTATATTACATAAATAGTCTTATTTTCAACCATAAAGAATCACTGTGAATAAATTGTTTACTTTTAAAAAAATGGCACTAGGTATATGTACTAATGATTTTTTTTTATATAACAACGATCCTTGAAAAGAATAATTTAATATGATCTTTATCTCTATATGGTTTTTTAGGTATTATCATTATTATTACTTAATCTTAATATATTTTTTAATATCTAACAAATTTATATTAATTATATATTTTAAGGATTTGAACAGTTAAATTGAGGTTTTGTATAGTTGATTATCCATTATTTTTTTTTATTTTTTTAAAAGTCATAGTATAAGTTTTGTATAGTGGATTTCAATACACAGTTAATTTGATTTTCACATTTCGTGTTTGAAATACGATTATTTAATTTTTTATTATTCGACTTTTTAATTCTCCATGGATAATAATTTGTGTGATCGATTTTTTTTCATCAGATATTTTCAGTTTCTTTTACCTATGTGTTCGGTTATGTAAATTTTGTTTGTGAGATCAAATTTCCTATATTATATCCACTATGTTATGCACGATTACTGATTTTAAACTTAAATATTGATCATGTTTTTTTTATCATAATATATATATGTGCGTATAAATATTATATATATATATATTTTGGATAATATATATATGTATATATATAATATTTTGATTATCGATATCTTATATTTATGTGTTAGGTACCTTTTCTGATATTGATTCGTAATTCATTGTTCTCATTCTTAATTTTACATATTTGTAATTTTATTATTCTCTTTGGAAAATGTTATTGACAATTATGGAATACTGCATATTTCATTTCTGCAGTAATGATGATGATTCCTTGGAATATGTCTCTACTTTTAATTATTATGAAATTTCAGCCTTTATTATCGCCTAATACTATATATCTGGTTCGGTCTTATAGTTATATATATGTTGCGTTTGTGTTTATATTTCTGAATCGATTCATTGATAAATAATACTTTTTTTTCTTATTTTGTTTAAATTTGTTTAAGATCGGTTGCTATGGCAAAATTGTTTTTAGAAGATACATTGTTTGATGATTTGTGTTGTTTAAAAGAAACCTTTGAGGATGATAGGAACTTGTTTTCACGTAAGTTTATACTGTAAAAAAAATGTTATTAATTCTTCTCCATTTTTCCCTATGTTCTAACTATTCTTTTTTTCTTAGTGGGAGATCTATACGTTCAGTATGATGAATTGAACCTGTACAGGGAAAATTATTATTCACATAATTCGTTCGATTTTTTGATTCAATATTTACCAAATAAGAATTTGGATCTACGTGATAACCTGGTTAGATATTTATCTTTGTTCTTTTTGTTCACCATTTGTATTAAGTGTACAACTTTTCGTAATTTTTTTATTATATCCTTTTAATTTTCAGTGTATACCTAATGAAATTTCTCTGTCGAGGGACATGCCCTTCAATACAAGATACACATTTGTTAATCAGAGTGGGAAGCTTTGGATTATAAAGACATGTGTTATTGATGGTTTTTGGTATTTTACTGGTGGTTGGAAAGAAATTGTGGATTATTATTCTTTGAGTGTTGGAGATTATGTAACATTCTCTGAATATTATTTATGTAAAATTTATTTTAAAGTTTACCATCGAAATGGTATTCTTAAAGATGTCAGCAATCCCAGTCTTATAGCTCAGCCTTTTAATTTATATGGTGAGTATTATGGATCAAGTATTTATGTTATATAATAAGTCATATATATGTGTATATTTTTTAGTTTATATATTTAACAGTAAATTGTTTATTTTGTAGGTGAAATAAGAAGGAATTATTTTATTGCGGATTATTTACAAATTTTCAATGAGAATTTGGTTTGTTCTTTGTTTTTTTTTTCTCTACATAACTTTATTGAATTTTTATTTTATATTTTATATGTATATTTTAAAAAAAAAAATTAAATAATTTACTTATTTTTAAATATTAAATCTTGGTGATATATATTTTTTTTTGTATAGATAATTCCTCGGATGTGGATTGATGTCAATGGTGGAAAATTTTCTGAGTTTTTGTATCTTCAAAAACCTAATGGAGATTTTTGGAATATCAAAGTAATATCTTTAAATACAACGTGTTATACATTTGGTGGTGGGTGGAAGTCTTTTGCTATTGCTAATATTGTTACTAAATATGATTACATTTGTTTATACTACGATGGGCTTTGTACACTTTGGATTAAAATATATTCTCAGTATGGTCATTTGATTTCGAGTTTTTCATGTGAAGAGAACCATTTATGTAAAGGTTTGTATTCCATTTTTTTAAATTATATTTGTATATAAAAAAAATTATTTATCTTATGGAATTATGTTTATGTTATGTTTTTTAGCGAGGAATGGAGTTAAAGATCGTCCTGATGCTGCGTGTGTTGTTCCTTATGTTGATGTTTCATTTTCGTTTGTTCGCTTGATTAATAAGTCAAATGTTGATAGAGGTAGATTGGTAAGTCTATTTTATTTTTTTAATTTTAGTTATATATACATATATATATATATGTTTATTTATTTGATTTATATATTTAATATATATATATATATATATTGATTTTTTGTATTTCTACCTTGCAGGATATTCCGAAGGCATTTTGGAAAGATCATAATGTATTCAAAAATACGTCTTCGAAGTACACAATTTTGACTGTTGATGGTCGCAGTTGGAAGGTTAGTTTTAGAAAGGAGAAGAGAGGATATGTTTTCCAGTCCGGATTGAAAAAATTTATGTTAGAGAATGAAGTTAAAGTAGGTTGTGTTTGTGTTTTTAGAGTTGTAAAGGTTAATGAGTTGCATTTTGATGTTTCTTTTTTCAATAATTTATGTTTGAGTTAAAGCTCCTGATGTAATTGTGATATAATTTTTTAATGAATAAAGACTTATTTATGTGGTTTACATTAATTTTGCACTATATTTTATTTTAAGTTTTATATTCTATAATATCGTTTTAGACAACAAGATTTTTAGTGTTTGATTGGTTGAATTTTTCAATTGTAATTTTGTTTTGACTTTATAGACAACATTGTTAACCTCAAAATGTTATTATTTTTGGTGCTTAAAACTGTTTTGATTATTGTTTGTTTTTGTAATTTTTTTTTTATCTTCAGTTTGTCCGATTATGTATTATTATTATTATAGGTAAAACTTTTGCATTATTTTTTAAGTTGTTATATTGAATAGTTCAATAAATTGTATTAGTGTATATCAAGTTTAAATTGAGTTTAGTTTTGATCTATGGTATTATAACGAAGAATCTGTTAGTTTCAAATTATTATTTTGATAAGAAAAATCACATAATGTTTCAAAATGTGTATTTTTTTTATGTAATTGGGTATTTTAGATGGTATAATTTTTTTATAATCTATTTATTTGATCATTAATATTCTATACATTTTATTTATTTATATATTGTATCGGTTATAGATAAGTAGGTAAAAAATTAATTAAATAATTTATGATACTTATTATCGATTATATATCTATATCTATGTCTACAAAAATGTAATATTAAATTATTCTTAAAGATGTGTGTGATATCATGAATTTAAGTTCATTAATTACATATATTATCTTTTTCCTTAATTCTCTATCGACAATTGTGACCTGATTATACAGTTATTATTGCGTTGTACAGGGACAAGTATTAACATCTCCACTCCTGTTTTTAATTTTTAGACATTATCTATATATGTTAATATAGTATCATATTGTACTCTTTTTTAAAAGGTTATAAATGTTGTATTATAATTTAGTTTAGCATGAATATTATATTTTTATTCACGTCTATTTTGTTTTCTTTTTTTCTTCTATTTCTGTATGAGACGAATTTTATTTTTTTTAGAGAACTTTGTTTCACAATTGTATTTGTTTATTTGTTTGTTATATTATTATCAGATCTTGCTTAACAATGAGAAAGCTAGGAGGTTCATCAATTATTAATGGCAGACAAATGTCCACAGATCGTAATTCACATGGTATGCTTGATAAAACTATATATATACTTTAATTTGTTAATGTTCATTTATTTAAAATTGGATTTTTTTTACATTTTTTAATTTTATCATTCTTCACAAACTCCTTGGTTGATGAAGTACAATACTATTTTTATAATTTTTTGTTGATTCTTGATCAGAGAATTTCTTTTAGTAAGTATTGTTATTGTTCAATTTTTAATTCATTATTATACCTATAAATTATGTGTACAGGTAATGCAAGTTATTCATCTATAAGCCATGTAGATAGTTCTTCTTCATCGGTATTTCAATATGTGTTTGGTGATAGGTTTATTGGTGCAAATGCGAATTTCAATGGTAGTTATGAAAATGTACACTACTCTGATGGTATGTTGTTGTGTTCTGTTATGGTGTGTATCATTAGTATAAATTTTTTCTATTAGTATTAATAAAAATGCACTTTTATTCTAATTAATATTTGCTTTTTAAATGTTATTGTAGTTGGTTGTTCCCGTCAATACTGCAATGACAAAAATTATGTTGGGAGTTCGTCCATTCCTACTAATGTGCATAGGGATGATATTCATGTCAATGAATTGAGATCTATAGAGCCAATATGTAATGAGATATTATCCTCTGATGATGATGCTTGTGATATTGATACACTGGATGTTGACGATTCATTTACATATGATAGTATTCTTGATTGTAATTTTTTTAACCTTTCTATTCATCTATTATTATCTTTTTTTAGTATAGTTATTTTTTTAGTTATTATAAAAAAAACTCACTGCTGTTTTTTTAATTTCCAGATATTGATTACTGGGACATTGGTGATCCTATTTATCGGTGCATGTTTTGTGGGGCTATTTTTTGGTCTGATGAGAGGTTGAAATCACAAAGAGTTGGATTGCCTCCAAAATTTTCTTTGTGTTGCATGCAAGGTAAAATTGAATTTCCATTTATGATTCAGCCTCAGTTACTTCTCCAAGATTTGATATGGGGTCATAGCAGTAGAAGCAAGCATTTTATGGAGAATATCCGATCTTTCAACAATATGTTTTGCTTTACATCATTGGGTGGAACTATTGATAGAGGTTTAAATAGAGGTTCTTCTCCTCCTGTGTTTCGTCTGCATGGTCAGAATTACCATAATTTGGGCAGTTTGCTTCCACCTGGTCAGGACGAACCAGCTTATGCTCAACTATATATATATGATAACGATAATGAAGTTAACAATAGGATATGATATGTGAGGTATCGTTATTTATTTTTACATTATTTATATTTTTTATGGTTTATAATTTATACTTTTTGATATATTTCTAATCTAATTTTTTTTAGGTCTCAGAATAGTATAAATACAATTCAAGCTGAAGTTGTTTCTGAGTTGAAGGAGATGTTCGATAATTATAATGTATTAGTGCAGAGGTTTAGAAATGCTAGGGATGAGTTCAGGGCTGGTCACAGGACGGTTACTATGAGATTGATTGGTAATAGATCTTATGATGCAAGGACTCATAATTTACCAACAGTTTTGGAGGTTGCTGCAGTGATTACCGGTGATCTTGATAGAACGGGTGGTGTTCGTGATATTGTTATTGAGACTTGCTCTGGTAAATTGCAGCGGATTACGGAGTTGCATACTTCTTATCTTCCACTGCGATATCCTATTTTGTTTCCTTATGGTGAGGATGGGTATCGTGAAGATATACCATTTGCGCAATCTGCTTTCGGAAGAGTTGTAAGGAGGACTGGTATTAGTATTCGAGAAATTTTTGCTTTTCGTCTCCAGGAGAGGGATAGAGAGCCACACACTTTATTGTCGTGTAGAAGGTTAACCCAGCAATTTATTGTGGATGCATATACAATGGTTGAATCTACACGTCTTTTGTATATAAAAAATCATCAGAAGGAGCTTCGTTGTGATATGTATGAGGGTGTTGAGGATGCATTTCTTAATGGAGAGAGAGATGGGCGCAGTGTTGGAAAACGTATTGTATTACCACCTTCTTTCACTGGTGGACCGCGATACATGATGCAGAATTATCAGGATGCTATAACTATATGTCGTTGGACTGGTTATCCTCAGTTTTTTATTACAATAACGTGCAATTCAAAGTGGCCTGAAATTGTTCGTTATATGTCGGCTAGGGATCATAAACCAGAAGATCGACCTGATGTTGTATGTCGTATCTTTAAGGTCAAATTGGATGGACTCATTCGTGACATTCGGTACAACAAAATTTTTGGAGATGTTAAATCAGGTAAAATATAATTTCTAAATATATTTAACTATTTTATTTTATAATAATTGTGCTTTTTATATTATATATAATATTTATTATATAATTTTGATTTTTTTTTTCTTTCAGTTTTGTATACTCTGGAGTTTCAGAAGCGTGGTTTGCCTCATGCACATATACTGGTTTTCCTTGAAAAGTACAAAGATTCTCCATCTTCTGATGACATTGATAGTGTTATATCTGCTGAAATACCATATGAGTTGAACGATAAACAGTATTTTGAAGTTGTCCGTGATTTTATGATGCACGGTCCTTGTGGTCCGACTGTTAAGTATTCTCCTTGCTATTCCGAAGAAGGTGTTTGTACCAAAAGATTTCCAAAGATGTTTGCATCTGAGACGCCGTTTGATGATGATGGGTATCCTATTTATAGGAGAAGGGATGATGGAGGAATGGTGAAAAAAAAGAATGTCATGTTGGACAATAGATATGTGGTTCCTCATAATAGATATCTTCTATTGAAATATGGTGCACATATCAAACTTGAATCGTGCAATCAGTCTAGGGCCATTAAATACTTATTCAAGTATATCAATAAAGGTCATGATCGTGTCACTGCTACCTTTGTTGAAAGCAGTGGTGTTTCGGATGCTGCAGTTAATGTTGATGAGATCAAGATGTTCTATGATTGTCGGTATATTTCATCATGTGAAGCTGCTTGGAGATTATTTGGCTTTGATATTAACTATAGGTTTCCACCGGTTGAACGCTTGGCATTTCACTTTCCTGGAAAGCAGAATGTTGTATTCAGAGACACGGATTCATTGGATTCTGTACTGGACAAACCCAGTGTGAGGACTAGCATGTTTCTGGCATGGTTTAAGTTGAACGAGTGGTCTGCATTAGCTGCTGATTTGACGTATGCTCAGATTCCTCAATTTTTTGTCTTTAAAAAGGATTCTAGGACATGGGAGCCAAGGCAGAGGGGTTTTGCAGTTGGTCGTATTTGTTATGTTCCGCCTGGGACTGGTGAAGCCTATTATTTGAGGATTCTTCTGAATGTTGTTACTGGTCCTAAATCATTTGATGATATCAAAACATTTAGGGGTGTTGTGTATGACACTTTTCGTGATGCATGTTTTGCTAGGGGTCTTTTGGATGATGAAAGGGAATATGTTGATGCGTTTGAACAGGCTAGCACTTGGGCTTCTGCATCTTCATTAAGATCTTTGTTTGTTACTCTTCTTAATTCAGGATCTTTGAGCAATCCATCTGATATATGGGAGAAATGTTGGAGATTTTTGTCTGATGATGTTTTGTACAAGAGGAGAAAAATTATGCGCTATCCAGGTATTTTTTTTTTTATAAGATTTTTACTATAAATTAAATTATATTAATTATTCGAATGGTATAAGACTTCAATATAGATTTTAATTTTTTATTTGGCTTTAATTAGTTTTTAAGGGCTGTGTATATGTGCAACATGTTTACTATTTTTATTGGAGAATTTATGTTTTTTTTTGTGGTGCATAATAATCTTTTGTATTGTACATTTGAATTAATATTTGTTTATATCCTTATTTGAGTGTTGTTAAGATGTTTAATTGTGCATATATATGTTTATTTCTTATAGGAAGAATAATTGTTGTTTTCATTTTTTTTAACTGTATTTCTTTATTTTATTTTTGCTTAGATTTAAGGATGTCTGATGATGAAGTGAAGAATTGCTGTCTTATGGAGATTGATAATTTGTTGCGTTCTCTTAGTAAGAGTTTGCATGAATTTGATGGGATGCCTGTTACAGTTCTTGTAGCAATATAATATCCCGTAACAGATTGATTTTGTCTGAGTTGTCGTATGATAGATCACAGCAGATGATGGATTTTGAATTGTTGCATAGTCAGTTAAATGATGAGCAGCACATTATTTTTGATAAAGTGATGCAATCGGTAAATTTAGATGTTGGCGGATGTTTTTTTGTATATGGTTATGGCGGTACAGGGAAAACATTTTTGTGGAAAACTCTATCTGCTGCAATTCGATCTGAGGGTGGGATAGTACTTAATGTCGCTTCAAGTGGAATAGCCTCTCTATTATTGCCTGGTGGACGTACGGCTCATTCTAGGATCTGTATCCCTATTAATTGTCTTGATGATTCTACGTGTAACATCAAACAAGGTAGTCATCTGGCTGAACTATTGGTTAAAACTAAGCTTATAGTTTGGGATGAAGCTCCGATGGTTCATAGATATTGTATTGAAGCTCTTGATACATCATTAAGGGATATTATGCAATTATCTGATGCGTCACGATCTGATATACCTTTTGGTGGAAAGACTATTGTATTTGGTGGTGACTTTAGATAGATATTGCCTATTATTCCAAAGGGTAAGAGACAGGATATAGTGCATGCTACTATTAATTCTTCAAGATTGTGGAATGTATGTTCTGTTTTGAAATTGACTAGGAATATGAGGTTGAGCCGTTGTGATTCTGCTGATGGAATAAATGAATTGATGTTATTTTCAAGGTGGATTGAATCTATTGGTGATGGTAGTATAGGTATTCAGACTGACTATGGTTCAGATATTGTGATACCTGATGATATTCTACTGAAGCCTGGTAGTGATCCAATTGCAACTATTGTGAATTGTATATATCTTGATTTTAAATATAGGATGTACGATCATGATTTTTTGCAGGATAGGGCCATACTTGCACCAACCCTTGACTCAGTCCGGTCCATAAATGATTATATGATCAAATTGATCATAAGGAGTCTTGCACATATCTTAGTTCCGATACCCTTTGCAAGTCTGATTCGAACTATGGCTCTTTAACTGACATACATACTCCGGAATTTCTTAACACTCTGAAATTTTCCGGTGTGCCTGATCATGAGTTGAACCTTAAAGTTGGAACTCCGGTTATGTTGTTGAGAAATATTGATCATTCACGAGGCTTATGTAATGGAACTAGGTTGGTTTTTTTTTATTGTATTATTTTTATCTCTTATATTTAATTATTTTATAATATTTTCCTCTTGTGTCTAGGTTGGTAATTACAAGGCTGGGTGATCGAGTAATTGAAGCTAGAGTTCTTACTGGTAGTAGTGCTGGTGAGTTAGCTCTGATACCCAGATTGTCACTTACACCTTCCGATCCTCAGTTGCCATTCAAGTTTACTCACAAGCAATTTCCATTGATTGTTTCTTATGCTATGTCTATAAATAAGAGTCAAGGGCAGTCATTTTCTCATGTTGGAGTATTTTTAAAAAATCCGGTGTTTAGCCATGGACAACTTTATGTTGCAATAGCAAGAATTACTAACCGCCGTGGCTTAAAAATTATGGTTTGTGGCGATGGTTCGTTTGGAAGCAATACAACTAAGAATGTTGTATTCCGAGAGGTGTTTAGAAATGTCCAAAATCGTGTAATCATGTTTTTAGGCTTTATATTCTCTTAACTATGTGTCTTATGTTTTATCGTGATTATTTTCTTTAAACTATATTATGTATTGGTGTGAGATACTTATAAAATAAAGTTGGTGCAATGATTTATTTGTTGAATTCATAAGAAATAATTTTATTAGTATTTTCATGTGGTTAGTATGTCTTAGTTAATTGTGGTTATTCGTTTATCGGTGGTTTTTTTTTATAAAAATGTTAGTATTTTAGTGAGATTAGGTATCATGTATTATATAACATCAATTTGTTTGGGTTGTATTTGTGAGTTTGTATTGGTGCATTTTTTGAAAGGTGTACAAATTATATGGCATTTGACATTTTTTTGTTTTCTTCTTCATCGGTGATTGTATGTTCATAGAGATAGCATGGATTTGGATTTAATGGTTATGATTTGGTATATATAATTTTTTTTCCTTGCACATCAGTAATTTTTTTTAATTGTGAAATGATATGAATTCTCGATTTTGTTTTTATATAATTTACATTATTTGTATAAATTGGACCTGATTACTTTTTAATTATTTTGAATTTTTTAATATTTTAGTCTCATATTAACATAAACACCCTACTTTATACTTATATATTTGTAGGTGCAGCATAAGTTTCGAGTACTTAGTAGAATCACAAGATTTTTTTTCTAATCTGTTATTTGTCTATCTACATTTGCTACTGCATAAAAATTTCATTTGCACTCTATTAACTTTTGTGACTTTTTGCTTTTTTTTTTTTATCTTATTAAAAATATTTTTATGTGTATTTTCGTTTGACAAATTAGCTGTACATGTTGTGCACCTAATCTTTTCATTTTCTATCTATGTTAAGTCTTTTTTAAAATGTATTCTTATAATTTACTTATGAATATGCAATTTTTTTTCTTCTATTTTTACTTATAAAATTTTAATTTAGATTTTAATTGAACAGTATCATCTGTATACTATTTTATTTTGTTACATTTTAATAAAAAAAAATGTTTTATTATTCCGGTTTGTATTTTTAACAAGCTAATTTTTTAAAAATATTTTTACACTTTACATTTGTGTTTTGTATAACAATTTTTGTTTAATCAGTTTGGTATAGTTCAATTGTAATATACAAAACGAAATTCCTGGGTTAATGAATGTATTATTGCATATGGTTCTATATTCATTTCAGTTACATTATTATAATTACTAATTACATGCACTACACATTCTAAAAGTTGAACTTTTGTACCATTATTTGTCATTTACACACTATATCATTAGTGCATGTCGATGCTTTAGAAAATTTATTTATAATATTACATGATGATGTCGTATTTTTTTTATTAGAGACGTGTTGTAATTTTTGGTTGGTCATATTTTTGCTTTAAAAATACTGTTTTGTCCACATTCATTGTTTTTTACTATTTTATTCTATATTTCTAATATTCCTGGTATATTGTTTGTATAATGTAAAACATTAATGATATATATTATTGGGAGGAGAGAATGATGTTTTATTTAGTTCTCATGAATAATTCATTTAAAGAAAGAAGAAATCAAGCAATAATTTGTGCCGTCTTCCTTTTTGTTATCTTTGTTGTGGTAGTATAAATATATGTATTTCTTCTTCTGTGAAATATAAGTCAATAGTTTATTGAGTAATTTTAGGGTTTCATTTTTTTTTAATTTTTAATTTTTTTGTAGTTATGAATATATATATATATATATATATATATATATACACATTCTTTCTTTCAATAACATTAATTTTATTTGATCATTCTACAGATTTTTTTTTTATATTTGGAGATGTCTTCTAGCAGTTTGTTGATCAAAAATATTAATCCATCAAAGACTACATGGTTTATAAAACTTCGATGTGTACGTGTTTACACTGCTCCTGCTTATGGATTTAATAATCCATTAAAAAATTTAGAATGTGTTTCCATGATTTTGAGGTCAGTAAGGCTTTTACAATTACTTAATGTTTCATTTTAATAATAACAAGTGTATATATATATATACATTTAATTTTTATTTTCCATTGTATATACTAGTGTGACAGGATTCATGCCACCATAAAACCATATCATTTAGAGAAGTTCATAGATGCAATTGTTGAAGGAAAGGTTTACACTATTAGAAATTTCCTTGTGACCGCGCACAAGTATGGTTTTAAGACATCAACTACTAATTATAAGATACAATTTATTGGGAATACTCGAGTTGTTCAAGTTGCGGATACTGAATTCCCATTCAACATGTATTTGGTTAAGAATTTATCTCAGTTTACGGTTGATACAAATATTGATGAAAATCTTCTTATTGGTACATTACTTGATTTTTTAATTTTTACTTTTTTTTATTTAAAAAAATATTATAAATCATTTTTAAAAAAAAAAAAATTCTATGTATCTACATTAGATGTTGTTGGTAGAATTTATGACATCAGTGAAATTGTTGAACGAGACGTTTCTTCAAAGCCTACAAAATTGTTGGATCTTATCATAGATGATGACTTGTGAGTATATATATATATTATTTTATTTTAACTTGAATTCATATGCTTTTTTTAATTTATTTTTATTGAAAATAATAGGGGTTTGAGATTGAAGGTATCACTTTGGGGAGATTTTATTGATGAATTGAGAAAAGTTGTGAATTCTGGTTGTGATCTACCTCCTATTCTTATATTTCAAATGTTTCAGCCCAAAATTTTTAATGGTATGTGTGTATGTCTAATTTTATGTTTTTTGTTAATATATAATCTATATATATATTTATATATGTTTAATTCGATAGTATAGTCTGTATTTTTCTTGGTGGTGATTAACATTTTCATTGTGATGTATCATTTCATTTTTTAGGAAGTGTGTCAATTTCTAATACTTTCAACACTTCCAAGATTGTGTTTGGGGATGATATTAAGGAAATTGTTGATCTTAGAGAAAGGTATTTTTTTAAAATATTATAATGATTATTTTGTAAATTTATTAATTTTTTAATATTTTTACATTGGTCCTCAGATTTAGCACTAATTCGAAGGATAAGCAAGTGTGTTCTTCTTTCTCGTGGTCATCTCTTAGTGATTCATCTGTAGAAGTGGGCAAGATTGAGCTAGATGTGAAAACCATTCATTGGATTCTTGACAATAATACGGTTTGTTGTAATATAAATTATATATCATTATATTCTTTTATTATTCAATTCTTATCATTTAAAATAATTTATTAACTTTTCAAATATAGGTTGGGACATTCTGGATTTGTGCAAAAATTATTGAATTGGACTCATATGACAACTGGTGGTTTTATTCATGCAAGAAGTGTTCTCGGAAAGTCATTAAGGATAATGGAAAATTTGAATGTTTGAAGTGTGGAATTAAGAATGTTCCTTTTGTTATAAAGTAATTTTATTCAACTTTTATATTTTAATATTGTGTTATCTTTAATTTACAATTAAAATGTATATTTCTTCTAAACTTATATATTAATTTTTATTCAATAATTATAGATATGGGTTACGTGTGATTGTTATCGATGGTACAAGTAATATGACTCTCAATCTGTGGGATAATATATGTTGTGAGCTTATACAAAAGAGAGCCTATGATCTTTTGGAATTTGGAAATAATGTAAGTTTATACTGGAAAAAATTATACATGTTAAATTTTTTTTTTCAATAATGTATTGGAAATACCTAATTATTTTTTTAAAAACTATTATACATTTCTATTATATGTTTACTAATTTAAGGTATTGTTTGTTTAAAAATATATATTCAGGGTGGTTATTCGTATATTCCAAATGAGATTCAGGACCTTGTGGAGCGTACCCTTTTGTTCAGAATCCAAATAAGACCAGATGATATTGAACGTCGTTCTGAAGTATTCAATGTGGTGAAGGTGCTTACAGATTCATCTTTGATTGCAAAATACTCTATTTTTTATGATCTTGCTCAGGTAATGGTTTTTAATATATAAGTATATAATTTTATTTTATTTGTAATTACTACTATTTTAATCTAATTTTACCCAAATTTGATTTTTTCTTTCTTTACTAATATATAGGAATTCAATAATGATTCGGCTACTGATTCGAATGTCTTCAAGGTAAAAATGAAAAGATTTTTAAATTTTATTTATAAATTCTTTAATACATTAACAAATAAAATATTATTATTATTTTGTTATACTTTTACATATGATTTTTTTTTATAGGATCCAAGTTTTTTCTCACCAACCAAAAGCTTTAGTTATGATAATGATGATATTCTTCAAAATACTACTACATGTTCCTTAAAAAGGCCTGTGGATGACAAGTCTTCATGTTCTGATTCCTTGAAGAAGTCCAAGTCCATTACTGAGAGGATTGGTGAGGATTAATTTTATTTGTACTAATAAAAGTGGAACAATTATTATTTGATATCAGTAAACAAGTGTGCTTTTTTAAATAAACTTATATGATAATATTTTCAATAAATCAGTATTTTAATATTGATTTTGATATCTAGATGTTGTATTTTTTTTATTTTAATATTGTGTGTTTGTGATTTCTAAAATTCTTTTTGTGATCTTTGTATCGAATAATACTATATTGGTCACTTTCAATTCTATTTCGTCTTCATCTATACGATATTTAATTTGTATTTACACTGACCAATATTTAACATAAAAAAATAATTATTCGAATAATCTTATTGATTTTGCATCTTCGAGGATGAACATAATTCATCTTGAACAGTTAAAGTTCATTATATATATACTACCCTTTCTAACATAGACATTCATATTTGCTATGTTATTGGTCAACGTAGATATATCGATTTCTCGCTATGGTCCACAGAAAATGCAATGATTAAGGTTCTTTAAATAATTGTAAAATAATGACATTTTTTTTTTCAAATAATGTTAGACAATTAATAATAATTTATATAAATAATTGAAAAAATAATGATAATTTTTGTTCAAACACTGTTTGACAATTAATAATAATTTATTTTCCTAATAATATTTCCATTATCAAATAATAATACTTAATCTCAATATTAAAATTTCATTTAATAAAGTATTATCATTTGTCAAGTTTGTACATTATACATTAATTATAACAAATGTAATTAATTTGATTAAGGTGAAATTTTTTGTGTACCTTTGTTTTGTGTTGGTATCTTAATTTGTGTCTTCAATATGTTAGAACCAATGCTTGCAAAGATCGATCTGAACTTCGAGTGAAGTATAACCAAATCTTATAAGGATTGATCCCAAAATTGAACTATTTACTCTGCCAATACAACAAAAGTCTTAGGTTACAAAAATTGATATTGTAGTAGAAATATTGCTATATTTAAATTATCGAAAATCTTGTGCCACTATTATTTTATTACTATTTAATTTTAGAACCTTATGAACACTTAACTTGCACATGCAGCATCATTATCCTTGACAATTGGGCATTCTGATGTATCGGTGATCAATTGTAAATGGTTCTGTTTCTTCGGCCCCTTTTTCTTTACAATCTTCATTGGAATGCCCTATTTAGGAATTGATAGCATTTTAAAGGTTAATTGAGAAATCCAACCCACATACTATTCAATGTAATCAATATTGCTTAGAATGCATATTTAACTAATTAATTGACCTGGATTTTCTCATGTAAAGTTTCTTCTTTTTTCTATTGAATAAAATCTTTGCTTTTATAATATTTAAACGATCATCTGACCTTACTCATCCTTTTTTGCATCTATTTTGAAAATATCAGGAATTTTGTTAAAATTTTCAGAATAAAGACGCAAACCAGTATAAATTTCAAACATCTATCTTCAATAAGAGTAGAAGATACTTACTATGTTATGTAAATTTCAGTGGCTTCCAACTCTTGAATATATCGGCTTCTTTGTCTGATATAGGTGGGGGCGGTATCTTCTTGGTTTAACTGGTAATGTTTTCTTCGTCTTCTTTATTACTGTGTTTTTTTATTTAAGTGAGGATTCATGGTAGAATGAAGGGAAAGAATTTTATCCATGAACAGGGTAGTATACATTGTATGGTCTTTCTTTGGAGTTATCAAATATAAGAGTTAGTGGTTAACTTATATCTTCCATTTGTATAGGTGTACTGCTACGTGTCATCATCCTTTGAATTAATGGACGAGTGTCACTAACTTTATATTCAATATGTTTAAAACTGGACCGGATCGACCGGTTCAACTGGTTTATCCGAGAACCGGATAGGACACTGGTCCGGTTTTTAATGTATAACGGTTTTATTTATCCCGTTGTAAATCGGTAAAGAACCGAGTTGTCCCGGCAAATCGGTGACCCAAAAACATCGGTTTTCCTTATAAAAAAAAGAAGAACAAATGACTACGCCTAAAATCAAGAACGAACCATAAAAGTATTGAGAAAGAAGAAAAAGTATTGAGATTGGGGATCGAGTTGAATGTAGGATTTCACCTGTGTTGACCTCATTCCAATTATATGAATAAAATTATTTGTATGTAGACTGCGAGAAAAAAGACTAAAGAGTTAGACGGTTTCTCTGCGTGAGATAATGGAAGATGTAGAGGGTGAAGTTGAGGCGGTTTCTCTACGTGAGATAATGGAAGATGTAGAGGGAGAAGTTGAGGCGTAAAGTGTGAAATGTATTAAGTTAGGTTAAAATGAAAATCAAATGGGCTTTTGTTTTGGGCTTATTGTTGGAGTTATACGTGAAAGTATGCTTTTACTTTGTATAACTCGTGTATCAAACACTCGTTTTATGAGAATAATTCTTTTATCATATTTGCTTTAGTTATAATTGAATGTTGAATTTCTATTGCAAACCGTTCAATAAATGGTACTAGTTACATTGTAGTTAATGTGGTGATACCCGATCACAGAAGACAACATTAACTGTTTCCTTGTAACTAAACGTACATTTTCACGACCTAGGTGGAATTGAACAATCCGCCGTGAAAGGTCGATGTGTAAGGCTCAGATTGGTCTGTCTTGACTAAGAGATTGCACTAGCACATTTAGTATGTGTTGAAGAGGACCTACAACGAGGATAAATTCTTCTGTTCTGAAATGTGAAGAATTAGACCTCAGTGGTTGTTGATTTCTTAATCTCCGTCACTTAAATAAGACCGTGTGTGCTTAATGGTTACTGCTTTGATTCATGTTGGGTGAGAATTATTGTGACTTCGAACTTTGTGTCTTGGGCAGTAATATTAATCATACGACGGTTGCTAAGATTTAATACAGAGAAACGCGTGCGAGTACGGCTCGTGTGATTAGTCACCTTAGTGGGATCAAAAGTTTTATCGTACCAAATCTTGCAAGTGAAGAATCAGTTTCTTCGATACGGATAATAATGTTGAGCTGTCTTTACTCCAAGGTGAAATATATTAATTAATTTAGAGCTATTCAGAAGCTTGATTAATTAATGGACTTGATAATCTTAAACGCGGAAAATAATAACTGGGAGTCCATATTATCGTAATATGGATTAAGATGGATAGTGCAATATTAATTTATTAGTGGTAATAATTAATATTAATGGATTGAATTATATTGGGGCTCAATATTGAAATTCAGAAGACCATTAGGAGGTCCAATCTTAATTCTCCTTAAAGGCCCCTCAAGTAGCCCATTAAGTAGCTCAATAATGATAAGGTGATTAAAATAAAAAGAAAATTTATTGCTGATTTTTCCCTATATTTTTCGAAAATTTGAAATCAAGAAGAAAGAAGATTTTGTTGATTTTCTTGGAAAGATATTATGGAAGATATGTATTCTTGGAATACAAGTATATCTCATATATTCAAGAAGATCCAAATCTTTGGATTTCCTCTTGTTATTTTCGAAATTTTCAAGCTTATTAGGAGAGTGAGATTTTTGTGGAATATTTTATTGTGGAGAAAATAATATATGAGATATATTCAAGATTTCTTAGAGTCTAAGAAAATATTTTCTCCAAGCCCAAATAAGCCTAAAAAATTCGGACACTTCACTATTATAAATAGGGGATTATTATTTCATCCCCAAGTACATAATTCCATGTGTTGGAAAAATCAAGAGCATAGATATTTTTATTTTTCCTTAGTTATTTAAATTGTTCGATAGCATCTCCCACCGGTGATCGAATAAGGCGAAAGGGAATACTTGAGAAGGCTTTTGGGTTGGTAAAGCGCGTACGTGTTAGTCCCATTTTATTCAAAGGTCAAGTTCTACGAGAGGTATGTTAATCACATATCATCTTGTTTATTCCGCCATAGATTATATGTGAATTAATTCAACATGCATGATGTTAAATTGGTTGTTGGAATTATTATTTGAATTAATTATAATTAATTCATGCTAGTAGAATTGCTAGATCTTTTTTTGCAGGTATCCAATTGTCATGGTTTTAATGTTGTTATTTTTCATGCGTGTGAATTAATTGTTTTTAATTCGATTCGTTCGAATTCGTTTTTCTCGTGAGAAAATCTACGAGTAGATTAGTTGTTTTTATTTTGATTCGATCATTGTAATTGACTAGTCTAGATCTAGTATTTTTTTTTTTGTAAAATAAATTGTAACCGGATCGTGATGAAGAACGAAGAATTAAAGACGGCGTACCCGGACGATGCATGCGTGCGCGGCGCATGCATGGACGTAAAATCGTGCATGGGGTGAAGAAAATGAGAACGAACATCAAAACCCGATGCACGGGGTGCAAGGCGCACGACCCGCGCGCGACGGATGGTCGGCGCCGCGCAAACGTGCGCGCGCGCCTCGGGGTATGGCCTGCAGCGCCTCGGCACCTCGCGTGCGGCGCTTCGGCGCGCGGTATGCAGCGCCTCGGCCGCTTGGCCGAGAGGCGCGCGGGCCCACTCTGTGGGCCGACGCGCGCCGTATCTCGGGCCATGGAATTTTTTTTCGATTCCATTTTTTTAGTGTGATTTTAAACGTTGTCCCGAACCCCAAACGATGCTGTTTTTTATGAAGTGTTGTTGTTCGAGTGGGAGCGTGTCGAGACGAACGACGGAAAGCAACAAGGATGATTTTTCGCATCAAGACGTGAAGAAATTAAACCGTGACAATTGGATTTGAGTGCTCCAATGTGTTTAATTTTGTTTTGATGGATGTTTTATTTCGTGCACTTATTATTATTTGTTAATATGTGTTTGCATGAATTTAATTGTCCAAGAAAAACCTTACTTTCGAAAATTACTAAGTATGTTTATTTAATCGCAATTTTATTCCGGATATTAAAATTGGATTAATTTGGCCTCCATAATTTATTTATTTGTGAAGTTCTTTTGGAATACATTTCCCCCTCGGATCGGCCAAAAGAACGGATTTCACATGAATAAATTCCGAAAGGATGATTGTGGATTATTACTAGTGGCGGTATTGACCCTCACCCCGAATGGCTTGCTCAAAGCGAAATAATAATCCTGTATTTAATTATGGTTATTACTTAGGCATAGGAAATTGATATTAACTTACTCCCCTCGGAGTCCCTGTCAATTTCTATGTGGTCAAAGTGGGAGCCAACTATTAATTTTGAATTAAGGATTTGTAACTTTTAAGTTTGTGATCCGCTTTAATGTATTTAAATGTATAGACCACCCCTCGTGGCGCATTTAAATTGTTTCGAGATGTTGGCTGATGCATGATTATATTGTTTTAAGGTTTCAATATAATTGATGTGATCAAATTATGTGATAATTTTGTATTTTTCTAGATATTGATATGAATGTATGTTTTATTCTCAGTTCATCATGTCGCAACCTTTTAATCCACTATTTAGTATACTTAAAGATAACAAACTTGTTGGTGAGAACTATGTTGATTTGAAACGTAACCTTGATATTGTCCTAACCGCTCAACACCATAAATGGGTACTTACTACTCCTAAACCCCAAGAGCCTGCCGAAGATGCGAGCAAGTCGGTCAAGAAAGAGCATAAAAGTTGGTTTGACTCCAATGAGATGGCTAGGTGTACTATTTTGGCTTCAATGTCAGATATGTTGCAACACCAACACCAACACATGGAGACCGCCTCTGAGATAATGCTCAATCTTGAAGCGATGTTTAAACATCAGAACCGTACAGCTAGGCAAATCACCATGCGAAAGATGCTTTCATTGAAGATGGTGGAAGGTACGCCCGTAAGGGATCACGTTATCGAGATGATGGGTTATCTCAATAAGTTGGAAGTACTTGGTGCGGAATTTGACCTCCCTACTAAGGTCGATTTTGTTCTCCATTCTCTGCCAAAGAGCTTTGAGCAGTTTCAGTTGAACTATCAAATGAATGACCGGGCAAATAGTTTGTCTGAGCTCTTGCAAGCTTTGGTATCGGCGGAGACTCTAATGGATCACCAAACCGTTGCTATGGTGGCAAACGGTCTGTCTACCTCTTCGGGTTCCAAGGGAGGGAAGAAAAGGAAGAGGACGAAAGGCCAGACCCAAGCAAATCCAACCGTTGCGAAACCTAAGGTAAAGGGAGAAGGAGGTGGAAAGAAAGCTGCTAAGGGTAAGTGGTTCAATTGTGGTGAGAAGGGACATTGGAGGGCGACCTGTTCTAAGCCTAAGAAGGCGGGAAAGAAAGGTAAGTCTCATGCTTTAGTCGTTGAAACATATGTTGCGGCGTATGCTGCCCACGTTTGGGTAGTGGATACCGGGGCAACTGATCATATTTGTTTCACTCTTCAGGGGTTCCAGCTAACCCGGCGACTTAGCATGAATGAGATCACAATCACTTTGGGCGATGCTACGAGGGTGGCAGCCGAAGCAGTGGGAGTCGTGCACCTATCTTTTGAAGATAGAGTTTTAATTTTAAGAGATGTTTTATACGTTCCGAACTTTAGGAAGAATTTAATTTCAGTTTCTAAGTTGTTTTTTGATGGATATTCAGTTACTTTTAATAAAGTTATTACTGTTTCTTTTAAGAATGATGTTATCTGTCAAGGAACGTTGGTAAACAATCTCTATACGATTAAGTGTGCACACCACTCAAATAATGAATCTAATAACACGTCGATCATTTCGAGTAATAAAAGAAAGTGTTCTTCGGAGATGAACGAAACACTTCTATGACATCTTAAACTAGGTCATATTAATCTAAAGCGGATAGAGAGATTGGTAAAAGATGGATCCTTGGAATCATTCCAAGTCGAACAGTTTCCAACTTGTGAATCCTGTTTAGAGGGTAAGATGACCAAGAGGGCATTTGGAGCCAAGGGGAATAGAGCCACGGAAGTGTTAGAACTCGTTCATACCGATGTGTGTGGTCCAATGATGATCAAAGCGAGAATGGGGTATGAGTATTTTGTCACCTTCATTGACGATTACTCGAGATATGGGTACATTTACCTTATGAGGCATAAGTCTGAAACTTTTGATAAGTTCAAGGAGTTTAAGGCCGAAGCCGAGAAACATAGGGAAAAGAGTATCAAGTTTCTACGATCAGATCGTGGAGGCGAATAACTCAGCGATGAATTCTTGAACTACTTATCGGACGAAGGGATCGTATCCCAGTTAACCGCACCGGGAACCCCTCAACATAACGGTGTGGCGGAACGAAGAAACCGGACTCTTTTAGAGATGGTCAGATCCAAGTCGTTTTGGGGTAATGCCTTGGAAACAGCGGCTTACATTCTAAACTTGGTGCCATCCAAATCGGTTCCTAAAACTTCAATGGAATTGTGGACCGGGCGCAAGCCCTGTCTAAGACATTTGTGGATTTGGGGTTGTCCAGCATACATGCTAGACAAGAAAGCCGGTAAGTTGGATCCACGTTCGGAATTAAGGCTGTTTATAGGATACCCTGCGGGAACGAAAGGGTGTATGTTCTATAGTCCCAAGGATCAAAAGACCGTGATTAGTACACACTTTAAATTCTTGGAGGAAGACTATATGAACAATCGGAAGCCTAAAAGTGAAATTACCTTAGAAGAATTGAGAGGTCAAACCTCGATACCAAGTATACAAGATGATGTACCACACGTCACATCTTCACAACCGAAACCCCGTCGTAGTGGGAGGGTTCTTAGGCAACCCGAGAGATTCATGGGGATAGAAGAATCTTCGGATTTGGTTCCCGGTGTTGAATCGGACCCATGGACGTATAACGAGGCAATCCAAGACAAAGACGCAGAGTCATGGCAAACAGCAATGGAAGCCGAGATGGGTTCGATGGATCATAATCAAGTGTGGGAGTTGGTCGAACCACCCAGTGGGGTAGTACCCATTGGATGCAAGTGGGTGTACAAGAGAAAAAGAGGACCGGACGGAAGGGTAGAGACCTTCAAAGCGAGGCTTGTGGCCAAAGGGTATACTCAGAAAGAAGGGATCGATTATGAGGAGACCTTTTCGCCTGTAGCTATGCTTAAGTCCATCTGTATTCTCTTGTCGATCGCTGCGCACCTAGATTACAAGATCTGGCAAATGGATGTCAAGACGGCTTTCCTTAACGGAAGTCTTGACGGGATAGATATCTATATGCAACAGCCCAAAGGTTTCATTGAAAAAGGCCAAGAGAATCTCGTATGCAAGTTTAAGAGATCCATTTATGGACTTAAGCAAGCATCGCGTACTTGGAATCAGTGTTTTGATCAAGTGATTAAGTCTTATGGGTTTGATCAAAACGAGTTCGAAAGTTGTGTGTATAAGAAGCGTGACGGAACTGCGGTGGTATTCTTAGTATTATACGTATACGATATTCTGCTCATTGGAAACAATGTAAAGGTATTGTCAGACGTAAAGGTATGGCTGTCAAAACAATTTGATATGAAGGACTTAGGGGAAGCCGGCCACATCCTTGGGATCAAGATCACTCGCGATCGCAAGAAGAGGATGTTGGCTTATCGCAAGCTTCATACATTGACACTGTTTTGAAGCGTTTCAGGATGCAAGATTCCAAGAAAGGTTTTGTACCTTTTAGACACGGAATCCATCTATCGAAATAAATGAGCCCTAAGACGCAAACGGAGATAGATGACATGAAAGGTGTTCCGTACGCTTCAGCCGTAGGAAGCCTTATGTATGCAATCTTGTGTACGAGACCGGATATCTGCTTTGCCGTGGGCATGGTGGCAAGATATCAAAGTAGTCCCGGGAAAGACCATTGGACTGCCGTAAAGTGCATCTTGAGGTATCTGAAAAGAACTCGTGAGCGGATGCTGATTTACCAGTCATATAGTCATGGAAGCCGAGTATGTAGCTGCTTGTGAAGCAGCGAAAGAGGCAGTTTGGCTCAAGAACTTCTTAGTGGACTTGGACGTTGTTCCGAATTTGCCCGACAAGATAACTGTCTTTTGTGACAATGCCGGAGCAGTTGCAAATTCAAAGGAACCGAGAGCCCACAAGGCCAGCAAACACATAGAAAGAAAATATCATCTTATACGAGAAATCGTTAAGAGAGGAGATATAGAGGTGGCAAAGATAGCGTCGGGTGACAACCTAGCGGATCCATTCACAAAGGGTCTCCTCAGAATACATTCGAGAGACATGTGGATGGAATGGGAGTCAAGACTATTGCCAATCTGCTTTAAGTATAAGTGGGAGGAATTATTAGGTTAGTGTAGGTTGACATGAGATGTCACGTAGAGCTACTACACTAAGACATGCGTGATGAATACTAAAAGCAGACTTTAAGTTTAAGTGGGAGATTGTTGGAGTTATACGTGAAAGTATGCTTTTACTTTGTATAACTCGTGTATCAAACACTCGTTTTGTGAGAATAATTCTTTTATCACATTTGCTTTAGTTATAATTGAATGTTGAATTTCTATTGCAAACCGTTCAATAAATGGTACTAGTTACATTGTAGTTAATGTGGTGATACCCGATCACGGAAGACAACATTAACTGTTTCCTTGTAACTAAACGTACATTTTCACGACCTAGGTGGAATTGAACAATCCGCCGTGAAAGGTCGATGTGTAAGGCTCAGATTGGTCTGTCTTGACTAAGAGATTGCACTAGCACATTTAGTATGTGTTGAAGAGGACCTACAGCGAGGATAAATTCTTCTGTTCTGAAATGTGAAGAATTAAACCTCAGTGGTTGTTGATTTCTTAATCTCTGTCGCTTAAATAGGACCGTGTGTGCTTAATGGTTACTGATTTGATTCATGTTGGGTGAGAATCATTGTGACTTCGAACTTTGTGTCTTGGGCAGTAATATTAATCATACGACGGTTGCTAAGATTTAATACGGAGAAACGCGTGCGAGTACGACTCGTGTGATTAGTCCCCTTGGTGGGCTCAGATGTTTTATCGTACCAAATCTTGCAAGTGAAGAATCAGTTTCTTCGGTACGGATAATAATGTTGAGCTGTCTTTACTCCAAGGTGAAATATATTAATTAATTTAGAGCTATTCAGAAGCTTGATTAATTAATGGACTTGATAATCTTAAATGCGGGAAATAATAACCGGGAGCCCAAATTATCGTGATATGGATTAAGATGGATAGCGCAATATTAATTTATTAGTGGTAATAATTAATATTAATGGATTGAATTATATTGGGGCTCAATATTGAAATTCAGAAGTCCATTAGGAGGTCCCATCTTAATTCTCCTTAAAGGCCCCTCAAGTAGCCCATTAAGTAGCCCAATAATGATAAGGTGATTAAAATAAAAAGAAATATATTGCTGATTTTTCCCTATATTTTTCGAAAATTTGAAATCAAGAAGAAAGAAGATTTTGTTGATTTTCTTGGAAAGATATTATGGAAGATATGTATTCTTGGAATACAAGTATATCTCATATATTCAAGAATATCCAAATCTTTGGATTTCCTCTTGTTATTTTCGAAATTTTCAAGCTTAATAGGAGAGTGAGATTTTTGTGGAATATTTTATTGTGGAGAAAAGAATATATGAGATATATTCAAGATTTCTTAGAGTCTAAGAAAAGATTTTCTCCAAGCCCAAATAAGCCTAAAAAATTCGGCCACTTCACTATTATAAATAGGGGATGATTATTTCATCCCCAAGTACATAATTCCATGTGTTGGAAAAATCAAGAGCATAGATATTTTTCTTTTTCGTTAGTTATTTAAATTGTTCGATAGCATCTCCCACCGGTGATCGAATAAGGCGAAAGGGAATACTTGAGAAGGTTTTTGGGTTGGAAAAGTGCGTACGTGTTAGTCCCGTTTTATTCAAAGGTCAAGTTCTACGAGAGGTACGTTAATCACATATCATCTTGTTTATTCCGCCATAGATTATATGTGAATTAATTCAACATGCATGATGTTAAATTGGTTGTTGGAATTATTATTTGAATTAATTAGGATTAATTCATGTTAGTAATAATTGAATTTAAATTCGTATTTAAATTTCATCCCGAATAGATTCCGGGCACCCCTATTTTCCCAACACTTATACGCATAAGAATGTAAATTGTCTAAGTAAATGACATATGAATTTATAATATAAATATTAATGATAGTTAATTAATTTTAATCAATCTAATTATTTAAGGATGTATAATTTCATATATTATATTAAATATAATTTTTACAATATTATATATAATATATATATATTTTTTTTTTGTTATCCGGTTTTTTTATAACGGTTCAACCTGTCGAACCAGTGACCCAGTGAACCAATTCCTTGTCCTGTTTGATGACCGGTCCGATATTAAAAATATTGTAGTTTATATGATATAAATTATTATTTATTAAATCAGATTTCAATTAGTGTTATTAGAATCTTTTATACAATTTATCACAGTTTTTTTGTTAATTAATTATGATGTTAACAACCTCAAATGCTAAATTATTAATAAATTAATGATAATGTTAAATTTTAATTAATAAAAAATACTCCCCCCGTCCCAAAGGAATTTTGCACCTCTTGGTTGCACAAGGATTAAGAAAAGTAATAAAGTAGTCGTATATGGGTAAATATGTGTATATTTATGTGAGTGTGCACGCAAATCGATGTTTCATTTTTTAGGTAATGTGCAAATTCGTTTGGGGCACCCCAATAAGGAAAGTGTGCAGATTTGTTTGGGACGGAAGAAGTACTTATAATGTTCAAAAAAAAATATATTAAAATTTATTTAATTGATATAAAACAAAATTTATTATTTCTTCTTTAAGATAAAATGTTAGTTCAAAGTTTTGTAATTTAAAATATTTTATTATTATAAAAATAATATTGTTCCAAATTCTGGCCGTGCGAAGCACGGGTAGTCGAATACTAGTTGTTTTAATGGGACTAGATTAAATAGCCACCATTAGTTTTTTTTTTAAACTGAAATATTTTTATGTTATAAAAATATTTTGCTAGTATATTTTTATAAATCAAGTCGGTATTTTTATAAAACAAGACTAGATTAGAAATTGATTGGGTGTATATTTTTTTGTTTGGAAAACATTAGTCTTAGTAGTCTGGTTTATATTAATTTATATGAATCTGGATTTATTTTGTGAAAGTACAATACTTTTTTCTGCAATTGATTGATGACCGTCCATCTCCATTGAAGAGTTTCGCGAGCTTTATTGCACATTAAATGCGCGTCAGATCGAATGTAAATGTCATGTGTCCTGGATGAGCTGCCTTGTAGTAATCATATCTACTTTAATGGCAGACGATCTGAGAAATTTTACCAAACACACAATCTATTCATGGTAATTACTAAAGATATCAACATTAAATACCGATCTGCACCATTGTAGCCCTATTTCGCGGTGTTAAAGGGGGGGTGGGGGTGGGGGTGGGGGTGGGGCGGTGTACCATAATCTTTATTTCTCAATCAAGCATTAAATTTTCAACCATGGAAAGTCGGGCTTGATTTGATAAAAAAAAATGGGGAAACCCGCTCAGCATAAATTTACCCTTAAACAAAATACAAAATTTGGAGTTGTTCCTGATTTTAAAAGATATACCCAAACCTCATTCTACAAAATTATTTATAATATGTTGATTAAAGTAATTAAGTAGGGAGCTATATATATATATATATATATATATATATATTTTTTTTTTTTTTTTTTTTTTTTTGACAGGGAAGTAGAAACTTATGCCTGAAATTGGCTGATGTTTACCGTCTATTAAATTATTGTATTTACAAAAGAAATGGACGATAATTGTTAATAGTGAATTTAAGAGTTACACAAAACAATTAAATTAAAACACTTACCTAGAAATAAAAAATTAAAAAATAATTATAAATTAAAAAAAATAAAAAATTATGTTACATTAACTACCTATTCAAGTGTCACATAATAACCCCAACACTTCTCCACACTTCAGTAAATTTCATTATTTGGGGTTAGGGATTATGCAGAAGTAGAAAATGATTATCTATCTCAATTCGAAGTCTCCATTCTAAGTTGTATTTGAATAATACTTTGATGAAGAAGAATAGTCACGTGACATTTCTTAAACTCATTTATACGTTTACAAATTGTACTTGGCTCGGTTTTATATCGACTACATTTATAATTAATAACAAGCTTACTACAAAAAATACTAATAAGAATGTATTTGGAAAAGTAATACATAACAAGAGTAACCATAATATATAAATTTTTATTTAGGCTGAACATCACACGTCATGATAATAACAATACAAGAAGTAGCAACATTAGGACACTCAACGTAGTAGACTTTGAGGGAATTTTATCCGAATAATACATTGCCATTTACACATTGTAGTCCATAAATTTAGCAATGTACTACTATTCTTGATCCCCTAAGAATATTTCTCTTGAATGCTGTTGGTGAAATTGAAGAAATCATTTCTCGCTTCCTCCAATTTTTCTTTCTAAGCACTTAGCAAGTTTTCCAACTCAAACTTCTTGTCACAAGGCAAAAAATCTTTGCCAACTTCAAGGGCAGTGACGTGCCTTTTCAGCATGTATTCATTCAAAAGAACTATGTCATACTTAAAATCCAGTTTCATTAGGTCAATTTCTTTAACCATTTGTTGCAACTGGGGTAAAAAAAATGGTATGAAATTTATGTTAAGACACTAATGCAATGGGGAATACTAAACATATAAAAACCTTAGTAACCCAAATCGTTAACTTGATGAAAGTTGTACCTCATCCATAATTCCGGGTGTTGGATCTAAGAGAGCAACGTGCATCTTCGTCTTGAGTTTTTGAACAAAATTTGTGATTTTTTCTGTCATTATTGTGCTTGACAATGATCTCGTTGAACATATTCTCATACATGGACGTAAATTGATTGAGAGTGAACGTAGGGGCAGTTTATATAGAGAAGACGTATCTTTTAGGTCTCTTAAATGCATGAGACTCCCATTAGTAAAGGTACTTGCATGTATTTTGTTTTACTCTAGTCCAGCCAATTGTTCATACATATCCTAATATTAATTTAATCGAACGAAAAATTCAAACAATACGAGTGGTCCAAATTTGCAATGGGACCTAGCAAATTAAAAATTTCAGCCAGTATATTGATTAGTAAAGATATAAATGTTGCTAAATATATTATATATTAGTTGCGTGGGTCGGTTGTGCTTCGTCGTTCTATTTTTCAACCACCACTGTGATACTCATTTTGACCTAACAGGTATTTGTATGTACATACGAACATTTTGCTTTTTTAAAATTTACACATCAAATAACATTTCGGATTAATTAGTTAGTGTTGTGAATTTATATATTTAAAGATGTCTATATCTCTAGCTATTATTTAAAGATCATTCTAAGGCAATCTCTAGAATAGTATTGTTCATGTTATATGCAATGTGGGAGCAATTCGATCTGCAACTGTTCAAAATTAAGAAATCTTTAGGAATAATACTGTAAAAGTGATTTTTTTAATATTAAAAAATGGCATAAATTAATTATTTTGTTGGTTGCAAGATAATTAATAAACTATTTCTTATTCGACCAAAGAATGTGGAATATAAGTTTCAACATACTACAATTGCCACCAATTTATTCGGTAACTAATAGTAGAAAAGAGATTCAATATTTTTAATTTATTAATCTAAAAAAACCCCAAATGTGTGGCTGAAGGAATAGAAAAATTGAAAGTCTATTATCTAACATGGACCAATTTATGTTACATTTAAATAATGACTGCATATTTTACAATAAATAAAATTGTATATATAACTATAATATTTTTCGTTGAGCATACTCCGTTTAAGAAATTTGCGATTTTAAAAAATAATTCTTTATCTTTTGGTATGGAAATCCCTGAAAAAAATAGAGATTAGTTATTACTTATTTTGATTTTTAACCACAGTAATTAACCTACATAGGTCAAGAAATATGTCTAACTTTCACTGTCGATTATGGAGTATTGATCATTACTCTTAAGTCTGGTCACATCATACTCAGATCTTGATCTGCTGGAGACCTTTTTCAACACTCAACAAACTTCCATCAAATGCTCGAAAACAGATTGTAATAATTATCAGGTACAAGAAATGTAATTCTCGAAGTCACTATAGGACACAATTGTTAGTATAGAGTACAATTTGTGAGATTTTTTCTCTCTAATCTAGTATTTTTTTCAGAGTTGGAATGGATGAAGAGATTGCTAATATGGAGAGTGCCTTAGAAGAGAAATTCCCCGAAATGACGCTGATCCTTTGTGATTTACCATCGAGCCAAAGGTTGGTGTCTAATTTGGAAGAGGGGCTATACGGTTTTGATAGTCCTTATTTTCCAATTTCCTCGGTGGGAAAGGGAAAGAAGAATGTAGTGGAAAGGTCTGGAATGAAAGCAGTGAAGGGTTCATTGGAGTGCATTATTGCTGTCGATAGGTTCAGCAAAGTCGCATCTGAAGTAGACTTCGACATAACCAGGGAACTCGGGCGAATAGGATTTTCCGATTTACTGAACCTCCATGGATGCACATTCATCAAAGAGTTGACAAGGAACCTAGTTCACTCTTTTGATACAAATACACAAACTTTGCTGGTTGGAGATAGGATGTAATACCCCATCCCGTTTTATACCTTTTATATTCCTAGAACCCTTATTTTATATTTTTATCTTTGTTTATTTTAATTTTATTATTTTGTGTGCTATTGTGTAATTTAAATATATACTCTTTTATAAATTCCTAAATTCGAAGAAAGGAATCGAATCTTTCAAACGAATAAAGGACTACGAGAAATTATATATTCAAGTTATAATTAAGGATTTCGATCCGTATAATTTATTGATAAAAATATACAAGTATAATTCAAATACAATAAAATATTAATTGAGTTTTAAAACTGTATTAATTATTAAATCAGGATTTAACTCGTGGGCCAAACGATTCCTAAACCGTATTAATTGGGAACGAAAATATCCGAATTAAAGGGGGTTAATCCTAAACCACATAAATTACTTTCCTTTTACAATTAAATTAATTAGATGAATTAATCCCATCCACATAAATTATCCCTTCATTTTATTTTAAATTAATTAATTAATTACGGATATTTTCTCTCCCTCAAAATTCCCAATTAAGTTTCCTTTCTCTCTGCAAAAATCACAACCCACGTCTCTCTCAATTTTCATTCTCACAAAACAACTCCCTCTCTCTAATAAACAGCAAAAACATCCGCCTTTGCCCCCTCTTTTCCAGCGAGCAGCACATCTCCTCCTTCCGCCACCAGCCGAGCGCCGCTACGACGCCTCGCACAGCACCGCTCTCCGGCCAATCGCTCATGCCGTTGCCTCCCTCCTCCGATCGAAGTCGCCGCCCAGCCTCTCCCTCTCGCAACCTCCAGCCACCGCCGTCGTGAACAACCACCGTCCCGATGCCCGTTCTGCCAAACGCCGCCGCTAGCCCAGCCGTCTCGACGCCTCTCCCCGCCAAGCGCCGCCGTCCGATTGCTTCGGTGAGTTTTGAATCTTGCTCGTTCGTTTCAAATTTAGCAGCCCCTTTTGATTTAATCTCTCAATTTCATTCTTCCTTTCCAATTGAAATTTGAGGTGCTGTTGATTTAATCTCTTTCTTTTCATCTTCGTACTTTCCGATGATGCCTCTTTGAATCGCTGCTGCCGGAAATTTTGGAAGGACCAAACGATGCCGTTAGGCCGTCCATTTTATTCGACGAGTCACCGAACTACGCCATTAGGCTGCCCAATTTGAGACTCGTAAGACTTGCTAACTCCTCTCTAATTCTCGTAATAGTTAGAATAGGAATTGATCAGTTTTACTTTGTAAGTTTAAGAATTATCGTTTTTGGATTGGAGCCTGTGAAGTTGTAGATGGACTTTTGTTGTGAAATTCCTACCGTTGATTATTGGACGAACTATTTGTATCATTGGATTTATTGTTTAGTATTGTTGGATGGACTATTGGTATTTTAAGTTGTTCGATAGTATTGAATTAGTTGTTGAGTATCTTTGAATTAATGGATTAGTGTTGTGGTTTTCTTTTGATGTAGGGAGGGACCTTGCCTTTTTTTAAGGTCCCGTTAATCTCTTATTTTGGAAAAATATTAGTACGGTTAAGTTTTGGAAGTAATATCATATTAGACAAGTTTAGAAAAAAGAAAAAAAAGATAAGTTTTAATAAGGGAATTTTATTTATAAAATATGAATATTTATATTCAAGAATTCTTTTAATGAGAAATAGAAATCTTAGAAAGAAAACCCTTTTCTTTAGTCCTTATTAATACCTCTTAAGTATTTATTCTTATTCTTTTAAGTATTTCCAAGAATAATAATTTTTATGAATATACTTTTAATTTTATAAAAGGCTTTTGTTAAGGACACGACATAAATTAGTAAATACACCCCCCAATACATCTCCTCTCAAAAAGGGGTGTACTTATCAAATAGAAATCTACCTTTGAAAACCTTAGTTTTCGATAGTTTTCTAAAGACAACAATCTACTCAATCCTCGAGATACAAACGCTTAAGCTTTTCAAATTCAAAAGTCGATCTTTTAATCAGATTACTCCATATTAGGATTCTGTGCTATTCGGGATACGCACAGAGGACTCGACCGTCTGTCTACACATCATTTCCGGAATTTGGAACGATCAGGTGGGTGATGATCTGTTGATTGATGTGCTAATAATGACGTTGTGCCGGTATTTTCTGAACTCGACTAAATCAATCTAAAACAATTAATCCAACATAAATGTAACACCTATTATATAACTGTTTGAATTATGTGATATAACTATATATGATATATAATGCCTGTTGTCTTATAAATCGATCACCATTGCATGAGTAAGTACCTTATGTGAGCATGAATCAGTTTCTGTTGTCAATCGAGTATTTTTCTCTGTGAAGTTTGTTGAGTCAGTTTTATGGAAAGTCAGTAAGTACGGAGTTAGAATCGAGTTTTAAATCCGACCTCCGGGGAGCTGTCGGGGACGCCCTCAGAATGAAGGTTGTTGATCAAACAGATCTGGTCCCCGGTCAGCTGCCTACGTGCGCACTGGGAATAAGGCCATTTATGTTTGCTTATCTTTTGAGGGATGTTGTGGTTGGATGAAGTACGTTGTTGTGGTTGGATGAAGTAAGTTTTGGTTGTAGTTAAAAAGGGTAACTTTGTTGGAAGTGGAATGGTCGTACGAATATGGTTTGACAGTTTGTGACAATACGTGAATATGCTTTGGGCTCTGCCCTAATGTGAATCAACTTGTGCTACTTCAATTATATTATGTGAAATATGCTTAATGCCGATGAATTATTATATGAACAGTTTCTTCTATGTAATCATGTAATCTTGTTTATATGTCAACTGCTTAAATAAATTAAATACTTTATTAATGAGTATAACTTAATATATTTCGGATTTACCAATCCCATAACGTTGCAAATCACCCATATGTGAGAATTCAAATCTCACGCCCAATTTTTACAACCCTTGCAGATTATGATTTCGTGGAGCAAGGACAGTAATAGAGACGACACGGAGTTCCCCACTTAAATAAAATATTACTGTTAATACTATGCTTTATGTACACATATATGTGTGTGAGATACTTACTAAAATTATTCTATTCATTTCTTCCGCTGCATAAAACTCATCATCTCTCATTTCCGTTATATTTCCTTCAAAAATTTTATAGTTTGGACTTTTGATCACAATAATACTTCGAATCCGATATAATTAATATATTCTGGATTCGGGGCGTTACAGGTGGTATCAGAGCCAAGGTTCAAAACTTTCGGACCAAAACCCAAATCATTGTTTTTATCAAAACCAAAATTCTCTTTCTTTATTAAATTTTCTTACCATGTAAGTATAGATCACTAATTAAATCACTTGAGGGGAAATGTGTCTCCTATTACCGTCAGAAGCTCCTCGAAGGTATGTTCTTATTTTATTGCTTAAAAGTTTATGATATTGCGACAACTTGACTTTCATAACAAAACTCCAATCAAAAGATCGAGAACTCGAAACAACACCTACGAGGTGTAGAAAGAACACGAAATGTCGTTTATAATACTATTGAAATGTAGATAATTAGTGAATGATAGAAATAAATATATTTGTGTAAATTTATAAACTTCATAAATGATGTTATATGATTATTTGAAGTATGTGCCTTAATTGTTTAAATAATGTTTCTGAAACTAAAATTTTGATTAGGAATTTCCTTTCCATATAAGAATCCACCTAAGATAGTTATATCCCGATAATTAGAAGACACTTAGCTAACCTTAGAATCTATAAGTGTGTTATAACCCAGTTCACGAGACTGCGTGCAATGGTAAGAGCCACTCCAATATCCCACGATGAGACATATTTGACAGCCGTGATTCGTTTTGCCAGAAGGGTTACTGAGTTGTTCTCCGTCCTATCGTTGTAAGACTACTCGAACGGACGAGAATAGAAGACCCAGTTCAAAGGCCCTACATTCACTTGGAGGCATACATAGAAAAAGTCGACATTGGGTATTTCCGTATGATAGTAGTGATCAGTCAGAGTGCTCAAATCCTTTTAAACAGTTATCCTTTTGATGTAGTCACAAATAAGTACAACATAGATGTGCCACCCTTTCCTGACATATAGTAGTAGTCAGATGTATGACCGTTTTACTTAGACCATAGCAGTGTAGCTTTAACCCACTCCTTTTGTCGCTCGTGGTTGTTGGAGTTATACGTGAAAGTATGCTTTTACTTTGTATAACTCGTGTATCAAACACTCGATTTATGAGAATAATTCTTTTATCACATTTGCTTTAGATATAATTGAATGTTGAATTTCTATTGCAAACCGTTCAATATATAGTACATGTTACATTGTAGTTAATGTGGTGATACCCGATCACGGAAGACAACATTAACAGTTTACTTGTAATTAAACGTACAATTCACGACCCAGGTGGAATTGAACAATCCGCCGTGAAAGGTCGATGTGTAAGGCTCAGATTGGTCTGTCTTGACCAAGAGATTGCACTAGCACATTTAGTATGTGTTGAAGAGGTCCTACAGCGAGGAGAAATTCTTCTGTTCTGAAAGGTGAAGAATTAGACCTCAGTGGTTGTTGATTTCTTAATCTCCGTCACTTAAATAGGACCGTGTGTGCTTAGTAGTTACTGCTTTGATTCATGTTGGGTGAGAATCATTGTGACTTCGAACTTTGTGTCTTGGGCAGTAATATTAATCATACGACGGTTGCTAAGATTTAATACGGAGAAACGCGTGCGAGTACGGCTCGTGTGATTAGTCCCCTTGGTGGGCTCAGAAGTTTTATTGTACCAAATCTTGCAAGTGAAGAATTAGTTTCTTCGGTACGAATAATAATGTTGAACTGTCTTTACTCCAAGGTGAAACATATTAATTAATTTAGAGCTATTCAGAAGCTCAATTAATTAATGGACTTGATAATCTTAAACGCGGGAAATAATAACCGGGAGCCCATATTATCGTAATATGGATTAAGATGGATAGTGCAATATTAATTTATTAGTGGTAATAATTAATATTAATGGGCTGAATTATATTGGGGCTCAATATTGAAATTCAGAAGTCCATTAGGAGGTCCAATCTTAATTCTCCTTAAGGCCCCTCAAGTAGCCCATTAAGTAGCCCAATAATGATAAGGTGATTAAAATAAAAAGAATATATCTTGCTGATTTTTTCATTAAATTTTCGAAAATTACATGATAAGGAGGAAAAAGATTTTGTTGATTTTCTTGGAAAGATATTATGCAAGATATGTATTCTAGGAATACAAGAATATCTCATATATTCAAGAAGATCCAAATCTTGGATTTTCTCTATGAAGTTTTCGAAAACATCTATTTATTTAAGGGTGTGAGATTTTTGTGGAATATTTTATTATGGAGAAAATAATATATGGGATATATTCAAGATTTCTTAGAGTCTAAGAAAAGATTTTTTCCAAGCCCATATCCACAAGGAAAAAATCGGCCACTACCCTTTATAAATAGGAGATGATTATTTCATCTCAACGTACATAATTCCATGTGTTGGAAAAATCAAGAAGCATAGATATTTTTCTTTTTCCTTAGTTATTAAATTGCTTGAAAGCGTCTCCCACCGGCGATCAAGTGAGGTGAAAAGGGAAATACTTGAGAAGGCTTTGGGTTGATAGAACGTGATTACGAGTGTCCCGTATATCCAAAGGCCATTACTGCGAGAGGTACGTTAATCGCATATTTACTTGTTTAATTCCGCCTAGTTAAATATGTGAAATTAATTTAGCATGCATGATGATAATTAGTTGTTGGAATTAGTATTTGAATTAATTAGGATTAATTCATGATAGTAATAATTGTATTTAAATTCGTATTTAAAATTCATCTCGAATAGATTCCGGGCACCCCTATATTTTCCCAACAACTGGTATCAGAGCCACGGTTTCGGGCTCTGAATTTTAAATTGGAATTTAAATTGTTGAACATTAAAATTGAAATTGGATAGTAGAATTGTTAGATCTTTTTTGCAGGTATCCAATTGTCATGGTTTTTAATGTTGTTAATTTCATGCGTGTGAATTAATTTGGTTTTTAATTCGATTCGTTCGAATTCGTTTTTCTCGTGAGAAAATCCACGAGTAGATTAGTTATTTTTATTTTGATTCGATCATTGTAATAGACTAGTCTAGATCTAGTATTTATTTTTTTTTGTAAAAATAAATTGTAACCGGATCGTGACGAAGAACGAAGAATTAAAAACGGCGTACCCGGACGACGCATACATGCGTGGCACGTTTATGGAGGTAAAATCATGCAAGGGGTGAAGAAAACGAGGACGAACGGCGAAAAAACGGCGCACGGGGGTGCACGGCGCACACCGTGCGCAACGGACGCACGGCGCCGCGCGCACGGCGCGCGCGCGCCTCGGCAGCGCACTGCAGCGCCTCGGGGCGCCTCGGGCGCGCCTCGGCGCGCCTCCGTGCAGCGCCTCGGGCGCGCCTCGGGTGCGCCTCGGGGCTGCGCTTCGGCGCGCCTCGGCCGCTTTTCCAGCGCCTCTCGGACCGGGAAGTGCGCGGACCCACTTCGTGGGCCGACGCGCGCTGTATCTCAGGCCGTGGAATTTTTCGGTTCGTGTTTTTTTTCCGTGTGATTTTAAACGTCGTCCTGAACCCCAAACGATGCTGTTTTTGAAGAAGTGTTGCTGTTCGAGTGGGAGCACGTCGAGACGAACGTCGGAAAGCAACAAGGACGATTTTTTCGCATCAAGACGTGAAGAAATTAAACCGTGACAATTGGATTTGAGTGCTCCAATGTGTTTAATTTTTGTTTTGATGGATGTTTTATTTCGTGCACTTATTATTATTTGTTAATATGTGTTTGCATGAATTTAATTGTCCAAGAAAAACCTTACTTTCGAAAATTACTAAGTATGTTTTTATAATCGCAATTTTATTCCGGATATTAAAATTGGATTATTTTGGCCTCCATAATTTATTTATTTGTGAAGTTCTTTTGGAATACATTTCCCCCTCGGATCGGCCAAAAGAACGGATTTCACATGAATAAATTCCGAAAGGATGATTGTGGATTATTACTAGTGGCGGTATTGACCCTCACCACGAGTGGCTTGCTCAAAGCGAAATAATAATCCTGTATTTAATTATGGTTATTACTTAGGCATAGGAAATTGATATTAACTTACTCCCCTCGGAGTCCCTGTCAATTTCTATGTGGTCAAAGTGGGAGCCAACTATTAATTTTGAATTAAGGATTTGTAACTTTTAAGTTTGTGATCCGCTTGAATGTATTTAAATGTATAGACCACCCCTCGTGGCGCATTTAAATTGTTTCGAGATGTTGGCTGATGCATGATTATATTGTTTTAAGGTTTTAATATAATTGATGTGATCGAATTATGTGATAATTTCATATTTTTCTAGATATTGATATGAATGTATGTTTTATTCTCATTTCATCATGTCGCAACCTTTTAATCCATTGTTTAATATACTTAAAGTTAATAAACTTTTTGGAGAGAATTATATCGATTGGAAATGTTTTTTTTTAATTTGTCCTTACTGCACGAAAACACAATTGGGTTATTTATGTTAATATACCCGGCAAGCCTAATGATAAGTCAAGCAATGGGAAGAGGCAGTTTGTGATCGGAAGCGTGACAATGAATGAAGTGCATCATCTTGACATTTCTGTCTGAGGATTTGAGGCGCGTTCATGAAGACATTGTATCCGCTGTTGAAATCATGGAACACCTTGAAGAGATGTTTTCACATCAGAATCCCATGACTAATCAGTTCACCAAACATGACTCGGTCAAGTTGGAAATGGTGGAAGGAACGCCCGCAAGGGAGCACGTTCTCGAGATAATGGCATACCTTAACAAGTTGGAAGTACTTGGTGCGGATTTTGATTGATTCCATATACCATTCCCTACCGAGAAGTTTTGAGTAGTTTCATCTGAACTGTCAGATGAATGAACGGACAAGTCGTTTGCCCGAGCTCTTGCAAGCTTTAGTTTCGGTGGAGGTGATAATGGAGCACCAGTCTAGTGCTATGGTGGCTAATGGTTCGTCTACCTCTTTTGGTCCCAAGGGAGGGAAAAAGAGGAAGAGAACCAAAGGCCGGATCCAAGCAAATCCAATTGTTGCGAAAGGCAAATGCAAAGGCAAGCATCGAAGGGGAAGTATTTTAGTTGCGGTGAGAGAGGACAATGGAGGTCTGCCTGTTCCAAGCCTAAGAGGCTAGGAAAGTTAGGTAATTCACACACCTTAGTCGTCGAAACTTGTGAAGTGGCGTATGCTGTCTATTCGTGGATAGTGGATACGAGAGCTACTGATCACATTTGTTTCATGGGTTTAAGCTAACCCGACGACTTAACGGAAGTGAGATCCCCATCACATCGGGCAATGCTACGAGAGTGGCAGCTGAAGCAGTGGGAGAAGTGCGCCTATCTTGTGAAGATAGAGTTATGGTCTTGAGAGACGTTCCTCATGTTCCAAGTTTAGAAAGAACTCAACCTTCAGTTTCTAAACTGTTTGAATAGATACTCAGTTTCTTTTAATAAGGATGTTATTATTGCTTGAAACGATGAGTTTATCTATTCCGGAACTTTAATGGATGATCTTTATACCATTATTTGGGCACACCACTCACAAAATTGAATCTAATAACACATCGATTATTTCGAGTAATAAAAGAAAGCGTTCTTCGGAGATGAACGAAACACTTCTATGGCATCTTAAACTAGGTCATATTAATCTAAAGTGGATAGAGAGATTGGTGAAAGACGGATCCTTGGAATCATTCCAAGTCGAACCGTTTCCAACTTGTGAATCCTGTTTAGAGGGTAAAATGACCAAGAGGGCATTTGGAGCCAAGGGGAATAGAACTACGGAAGTGTTAGAACTCGTTCATACCGATATGTGTGGTTCAATGATGATCATAGCAAGAAGAGGTATGAGTAAATTGATGATTACTCAAGATACGGATACATCTACCTTATGATGCATAGGGAAAGAAGTATCAAGTCTCTACGATTTGTTTGTGGAGGCGAATACCTTAGCAATGAATTCTTGAACTACCTATCGGAAGAAGGGATTGTATCCCTGTTGACCACATCGGGAACCCCTCAATAGAACTGTGTGGCGGAACGAAGGAGCCAGACTCTTTTAGAAATAGTCAGACCCATGATGAGTTATTCGGATTTACCCAAGTCGTTTTGGGGTAATGCCTTGGAAACAACGACTTACATTCTAAACTTGGTGCCATCCAAATCGGTTCCTAAAACCCTAATGGAATTGTGGACCGGGCGCAAGCCCAGTCTAAGACACTTGCAGATTTGGGGTTGTCCGGCATACGTGCTAGACAAGGAAGCCGGTAAATTGGATCCATGTTCGGAATTAAGGTTGTTTATAGGATATCCCATGGGAACGAAAGGGTGTATGTTCTATAGTCTCAAGGATTAAAAGACCGTGATTAGTTCGCACTTTAAATTCTTGGAGGAAGACTATATGAACAAAAGAAAGCCCAGAAGTGAGATTACCTTAGACGAGTTAAGAGGGCAAACTCCTATACCAAGTATACAAGATGATATACCACATGTCATACCTTCACAACCGGAACCCCGTCATAGTGGGAGGATTGCAAGGCAACCCGAGAGATTCATGGGAATTGGAGAATCTTCGGATTTGATTCCCAGCGATGAATCAGAACCATGAACGTACGACGAGGCAATCCAAGATAAAGACGCGGAAGTGTGGCAAACCGCAATGGAAACCGAGGTGGGTTCGATGGATTATAATCAAGTGTGGGAGATGGTTGATCCACCTAATGGGGTAGAGCCCATTGGATGCAAGTGGGTGTACAAGAGGAAAAGAGGACCGGACGGAAGGGTAGAGACCTTCAAAGCAAGGCTTGTGGCCTGTGGTCTGTAGCTATGCTTAAGTCCATCCGTATTCTCTTGTCGATCGCTGCGCACTTAGATTACGAGATCTGGCAAATGGATGTCAAGACAGCTTCCCTTAACGGAAGTCTTGATGGGATCTATATGCAACAGCCCAAAGGTTTCGTTGAAAAAGGCCAAGAGCACCTCGTATGCAAGCTTAAGAGATCCATTTATGGACTTAAGCAAGCATCGCGTACTTGGAACCAGTGTTTTGATCAATTGATTAAGTCTTATGGGTTTGTGATCAAAACAAGTTCGAAAGTTGTGTGAAAGATGTGACGGAACTGCGGTGGTATTCTTAGTATTATACGTAGATAATATTCTGCTCATTGGAAACAATGTAAAGGTATTGTCAGACGTAAGGGTATGGCTGTCAAAATAGTTTGATATGAAGGACTTAGGGAAAGCCGGTCACATCCTTGGGATCAAGTTCACTCGAGATCGCAAGAGGAAGATGTTGGGCTTATCGCAAGTTTCATACAAAGCCACTGTTTTGAAGCATATCAGCGTGCAAGATTCCAAGAAAGGTTTTGTACCTTTTTTAGGCACGGAATCCATCTATCCAAAGAAATATGCCCTAAGACGCAAGTGGAGATAGATGACATGAAAGACGTTCCGTACGTTTCGGACGTAGGAAGTCTTATGTATGCAACGTTGTGTACGAGACCGAATATCTGCCTTGTCGTGGACATGATGGCAAGATAATAAAGTAATCTCGGGAAAGCACATTAGATTGCAATTAAATGCGTCCTTTAGTTTCTGAAAAGAACTTAGTATGGAATGCTGATTTAACAGTCAGACAATCTAATTCCCATGGGATACACGGACTCAAATTTCCAATCAGACATAGACTCCAAAATACCTACCTCGGGTAGTGTGTTTTGCATGGGAGAAGGAGCCATGACATGGAGAAGCGATTTGCAGAAATGCATCGCAGATTCGACCATGGAAACCGAATAAGTAGTTGCTTGTGAAGTAGCAAAAGAAGCGGTTTGGCTCAAGTACTTCTTAGTGGACTTGGACGTTGTTCCGAATTTGCCCGACAAGATAACTGTCTTTTGTGACAATGCCGGAGTAGTTGCAAATTCAAGGGAACCGAGAGCCCACAAGGCCAGCAAACACATTGAAAGAAAACACCATCTTATACGAGAAATCGTTGAGAGAGGAGATAAAGAGGTGGCAAAGATATGCGTCGGGGACAACCTAGTAAATCCATTCACAAAGGGTCTGCCTCTGAATACATTCGAGAGACATGTGGATGGAATGGGAGTCAAGACTATTGCCAATCTGCTTTAAGTATAAGTGGGAGGAATTATTAGGTTAGTGTAGGTTGACATGAGATGTCACGTAGAACTACTACACTAAGACATGCGTGATGTATACTAAAAGCAGACTTTAAGTATAAGTGGGAGATTGTTGGAGTTATACGTGAAAGTATGCTTTTACTTTGTATAACTCGTGTATCAAACACTCGATTTATGAGAATAATTCTTTTATCACATTTGCTTTAGATATAATTGAATGTTGAATTTCTATTGCAAACCGTTCAATATATAGTACATGTTACATTGTAGTTAATGTGGTGATACCCGATCACGGAAGACAACATTAACAGTTTACTTGTAATTAAACGTACAATTCACGACCCAGGTGGAATTGAACAATCCGCCGTGAAAGGTCGATGTGTAAGGCTCAGATTGGTCTGTCTTGACCAAGAGATTGCACTAGCACATTTAGTATGTGTTGAAGAGGTCCTACAGCGAGGAGAAATTCTTCTGTTCTGAAAGGTGAAGAATTAGACCTCAGTGGTTGTTGATTTCTTAATCTCCGTCACTTAAATAGGACCGTGTATGCTTAGTAGTTACTGCTTTGATTCATGTTGGGTGAGAATCATTGTGACTTCGAACTTTGTGTCTTGGGCAGTAATATTAATCATACGACGGTTGCTAAGATTTAATACGGAGAAACGCGTGCGAGTACGGCTCGTGTGATTAGTCCCCTTGGTGGGCTCAGAAGTTTTATTGTACCAAATCTTGCAAGTGAAGAATTAGTTTCTTCGGTACGAATAATAATGTTGAACTGTCTTTACTCCAAGGTGAAACATATTAATTAATTTAGAGCTATTCAGAAGCTCAATTAATTAATGGACTTGATAATCTTAAACGCGGGAAATAATAACCGGGAGCCCATATTATCGTAATATGGATTAAGATGGATAGTGCAATATTAATTTATTAGTGGTAATAATTAATATTAATGGGCTGAATTATATTGGGGCTCAATATTGAAATTCAGAAGTCCATTAGGAGGTCCAATCTTAATTCTCCTTAAGGCCCCTCAAGTAGCCCATTAAGTAGCCCAATAATGATAAGGTGATTAAAATAAAAAGAATATATCTTGCTGATTTTTTCATTAAATTTTCGAAAATTACATGATAAGGAGGAAAAAGATTTTGTTGATTTTCTTGGAAAGATATTATGCAAGATATGTATTCTAGGAATACAAGAATATCTCATATATTCAAGAAGATCCAAATCTTGGATTTTCTCTATGAAGTTTTCGAAAACATCTATTTATTTAAGGGTGTGAGATTTTTGTGGAATATTTTATTATGGAGAAAATAATATATGGGATATATTCAAGATTTCTTAGAGTCTAAGAAAAGATTTTTTCCAAGCCCATATCCACAAGGAAAAAATCGGCCACTACCCTTTATAAATAGGAGATGATTATTTCATCTCAACGTACATAATTCCATGTGTTGGAAAAATCAAGAAGCATAGATATTTTTCTTTTTCCTTAGTTATTAAATTGCTTGAAAGCGTCTCCCACCGGCGATCAAGTGAGGTGAAAAGGGAAATACTTGAGAAGGCTTTGGGTTGATAGAACGTGATTACGAGTGTCCCGTATATCCAAAGGCCATTACTGCGAGAGGTACGTTAATCGCATATTTACTTGTTTAATTCCGCCTAGTTAAATATGTGAAATTAATTTAGCATGCATGATGATAATTAGTTGTTGGAATTAGTATTTGAATTAATTAGGATTAATTCATGATAGTAATAATTGTATTTAAATTCGTATTTAAAATTCATCTCGAATAGATTCCGGGCACCCCTATATTTTCCCAACAGTGGTCCGTACTGATGCAAGGATACGGTGCGTTAGAATTATTACCTAGAAACCTTTTGTATTCTATGACGTAATGTAAAGAGACTGACTCCGTAGAACCAAAACTTTTATATATATATATAATTATTATGTGCTCACTGCTTGTCAATGTGTTTTACTTGCTTTATATATTGGCTGTTATATTTTATCTGATTATCACTTAATGACACATTATTGATTCCTATTACACTGTGCGAATGTGAGCACCATTGGGGCCCCAATGCGAAGCGGTGAATTACGTACCACACGTGTTTTCAGTGTTAACGTTGTGTGTTAATTTGGTTAATCCGATTATGTTTTTATAACTTTCTCGCACCTATACATACCGTAAAAATATTATTCTTTTCTCTTCGGAACCACCTTTAGAATGGCACCAGAACGTAGACGTGGACGACCCTGCGTTAACCCCATTCCTGTACCAATGGATCCTATAGGACAGAACCCACCTCCTCAGGCTGAACCTAAGCCACCTTAGCAGGCCGCGCCAGGAAATGTCTGAAACTACTATGGAAATTGAGGGCCGAATTAGAGGTTTACCCCTAACGCTAAACGATCACTTAGTAGAGTCCGACCTCCACGTCCTTAAGATGAAAATCTTTGACATAATCTTAGGCATTGACTAGTTAACAAAGGACGAAGCGATAATAAAATGCGCAGAACGAGAGATCGACCTCAAAACTCGTAATGGTCAACACTTCATATTTCGTGAAATCAAGACCAAGAAGGAAACCTGAGTAATATCAACAATCCAAGCTGCAGTAATATTACGAAAGGAGAAATGCCAAGCTTACCTCGTCCACATCTCAACAGGAGAGAAAGACGACAAGTTGCGCATTAAGGTGCCAATTATGGATGGATATCTTGACGTGTATCCCGAGGAATTAATCGGGTTACCTCCGGATCTTCAGATAGAGTTCTCCATCGACTTGATACATGGGGCAGCACCAGTATCTAAAGCACCCTATCGAATGGCTCAAAAGGAATTGGAAGAACTGAAGGAACAACTGCAATGCTTGCTTGAAAAGAAGTTCATCAGGCCTAGTGCATCACCATGGGGAGAACCCGTATTGTTCGTAAAGAAGAAAGATGGAACTTTCCGTATGTGCATAGACTATCGAGGTCTCAATCAACTGACCATTAAGAACAAATATCCTCTTCCGAGGATAGGAGACTTGTTCGACCAGTTGAAGAATGCTACCGTATTCTCAAAGATCGATCTGAGGTCTGGGTACCACCAGCTAAAGGTCAAGAGCGAGAATATCCAGAAGATAGCATTTCAGACTTGATATGGACATTTCGAGTTCACCGTGATACCTTTCAGAGTAACAAACGCTCCGACAATTTTCATGGATATGATAAATAAAGTGTTTCATCCGTACCTGGACCAATTCGTCATCGTCTTGTGTACTCTAAGAGCAAAGAGCAACACGAAGAACATCTCAAGGCAGTCTTAAAGATAATAAGACGAGAGAAATTGTATGCCAAATTCAGCAAGTGTGAATTTTGGATCAACTTCTTATGTATCGATTAGTACTAGAGCATCTCACTCCCTTGTGTCTAAGAATTTAAGAAAATTTGGGGATATAAAGTATAGAAAAATAGACCTTAAGTGAAAGTGAACTTTTGAGGAATACAATGAGAACCTAAAATCGAGTGAATTGATTGGAAATAGACTTGGATGAACATCAAATATAAACTGAACTACACGTTCTTAAGTTGAATAGCTAGACGTTATTGAAAACGAACTAGTTTTATGCATATGAAGGAATATGAAACATGGACATAGTTACTTTCTTTTGGGATAACATAAGATTTTAAGCTTAAGTAGAGCCTTTTAAAATAAAGTGGAATGAGCAAGCTAGATGTGATCTTAGTCTTACGTGTTAAGATTAACATTTATATGTTATGGGAATACTTTAGTTGAAAAAGAAACGACGATTGATTTTTAATCTATGAGATACATAGTAGGCTTTGAAGTAGAGGAAAATTGGCAACTATGTAGGAAGAAAAGCTTGCATGTTTAAAAACTAGAAAACCTTCTAAGTCTTAGATCAGGTAGAGTGACAACAAACTTAGTCGACCATGAAAACCGAGAAGTTATTTTGGCTTTAACTAATGGGGGACCTTTCAAAAATCAAACCTCCCCACTAAGGTTTACCATCCCTTTTGAACCAGAAGTTTTAGAGTAAGTAGTTAGACAAAACTATTTTGAGTGGAGTAAGATATAGTACCAATTCATCCTAAACCTAGAATAATATGTGTTACTATACGACAAGGGTAAGTCATTGCCTATGTGTACAATTGTCGAAGCTACATGAACATAGTTACCCAATCTAAGATTTAGATACTCACCTTACAACTAGTGAGAATTTCTTTTGTGAAAATAATTACCAAGTGACGGTACTTTTGATGTCGCTTATAAAACTGTGTGGATAGAAGTACATAGAGAATTATGTCACAAGCCATGTGAAGGATTAAGACAGCACAAGATCATTAGAGATTAATTTTCATGTTGAGACTATTAAGGAAGCATTTCTTAAGGTTACACTGATGAAGGAATTTACTTTTGGAAAGAGAGGCAAGTTAAAGTCTTGCTGCATAGGAATGCTGGATATATTGGATAAGATTAGATTATGTTGTCCATCGCTTAGTTTTACCATCGAGACATATCATGCAAAAAATGTCTATCACCTTTCTTCTACCACAAAATACTTGAGTATTTTAGTTCTTGTAACCTGCAATAGAGACTTAGAAGTAAGTTGTGTTTTTAACTTATGAAGAATTGTTTATGACTATAGTACGGTTGAGATTTATATTCGAGAAATACTTTGGTGTTAGTTCAATAGGTTTGGTTTGTAGAGGAAGAATCCAACTTGGAGATGAGCATATGAAATTTTAACCGAGCAATACATAAGCAATGCCTAGAAGCTGAATTTTGGGCACGAAATTCTGTTAAGGGGGTGAGGATGTAATACCCCGTCCCATTTTATACCTTTTATATTCCTAGAAATTTCATTCTTCCTTTCCTTTCTCAATTTCATTCTTCCTTTCCAATTGAAATTTGAGGTGCTGTTGATTTAATCTCTTTCTTTTCATCTTCGTACTTTCCGATGACGCCTCTTTGAATCTCTGCTGTCGGAAATTTTGGAAGGACCAAACGACGCCGTTAGGCCGTCCATTTTATTCGACAAGTCACCGAACTACGCCGTTAGGATGCCGAATTTGGGACTCGTAAGACTTGCTAACTCCTCTCTAATTCTCGTAATAGTTGGAATAGGAATTGATCAGTTTTACTTTGTAAGTTTAAGAATTATCGTTTTTGGATTAGAGCCTGTGAAGTTGTAGATGGACTTTTGTTGTGAAATTTCTACCGTTGATTATTGGACGAACTATTAGTATCATTGGATTTATTGTTTAGTATTGTTGGATGGACTATTGGTATTTTAAGTTGTTCGGTAGTATTGAATTAGCTGTTGAGTATCTTTGAATTAATGGATTAGTGTTGTGGTTTTCTTTTGATGTAGGGAGGGACCTTGCCTTTTTTTAAGGTCCCGTTGATCTCTTATTTTGGAAAAATATTAGTACGGTTAAGTTTTGGAAGTAATATCATATTAGACAAGTTTAGAAAAAAGAAAAAAAAGATAAGTTTTAATAAGGGAATTTTATTTATAAAATATGAATATTTATATTCAAGAATTCTTTTAATGAGAAATAGAAATCTTAGAAAGAAAAATCTTTTCTTTAGTCCTTATTAGTACCTCTTAAGTATTTATTCTTATTCTTTTAAGTATTTCCAAGAATAATAATTTTTATGAATATACTTTTAATTTTATAAAAGGCTTTTGTTAAGGACACGACAGAAATTAGTAAATACATCCCCCAATACACCTCCTCTCAAAAAGGGGTGTACTTATCAAATAGAAATCTACCTTTGAAAACCTTAGTTTTCGATAGTTTTCTAAAGACAACAATCTACTCAATCCTCGAGATACAAACGCTTAAGCTTTTCAAATTCAAAAGTCGATCTTTTAATCAGATTACTCCCTATTAGGATTCTGTACTATTCGGGATAAGCACGGAGGACTCGACCGTCTGTCTACACATCATTTCCGGAATTCGGAACGATCAGGTGGGTGATGATCTGTTGATTGATCTGCTAATAATGACGTTGTGCCGGTATTTTCTGAACTCGACTAAATCAATCTAAAACAATTAATCCAACATAAATGTAACACCTATTATATAACTGTTTGAATTATGTGATATAACTATGTATGATATATAATGCCTGTTGTCTTATAAATCGATCACCATTGCATGAGTAAGTACCTTATGTGAGCATGAATCAGTTTCTGTTGTCAATCGAGTATTTTTCTCTGTGAAGTTTGTTGAGTCAGTTTTATGGAAAGTCAGTAAGTACGGAGTTAGAATCGAGTTTTAAATCCGACCTCCGGGGAGCTGTCGGGGACGCCCTCAGAATGAAGGTTGTTGATCAAACAGATCTGGTCCCCGGTCAGCTGCCTACGTGCGCACTGGGAATAAGGCCATTGATGTTTGCTTATCTTATGAGGGATGTTGTGGTTGGATGAAGTACGTTGTTGTGGTTGGATGAAGTAAGTTTTGGTTGTAGTTGAAAATGGTAACTTTGTTGGAAGTGGAATGGTCGTACGAATATGGTTTGACAATTTGTGATAATACGTGAATATGCTTTGGGCTCTGCCCTAATGTGAATCAACTTGTGCTACTTCAATTATATTATGTGAAATATGCTTAATGCCGATGAATTATTATATGAACAGTTTCTTCTATGTAATCATGTAATCTTGTTTATATGTCAACTGCTTAAATAAATTAAATACTTTATTAATGAGTATAACTTAATATATTTCGGATTTACCAATCCCATGACGTTGCAAATCACCCATACGTGAGAATTCAAATCTCACGCCCCATTTTTACAACCCTTGCAGATTATGATTTCGTGGAGCAAGGACAGTAATAGAGATGACACGGAGTTCCCACTTAAATAAAATATTACTGTTAATACTATGCTTTATGTACACATATATGTGTGTGAGATACTTACTAAAATTATTCTAGTCATTTCTTCCGCTGCATAAAACTCATCATCTCTCATTTCCGTTATATTTCCTTCAAAAATTTTATAGTTCGGACTTTTGATCACAATAATACTTCGAATCCGATATAATTAATATATTCTGGATTCGGGGCGTTACATAGGAAGTATATCCTAACTTGTGGGGATTTTAGTAAAATAATGGGTGTGCCGGAGGGACCTGAGAAGGTTCGTCTCGATGGTAACTTGAATGACATCAGCCGAATTCGAGATACATTTGGAAGTGAATCTCAGGGTCGTATTGTACTCAGAGTTAATTTTGAAGAGCGCTTTCGGAAAGGGAATTTGGAGGTCGATGATAGGGCCCGCTGTTTTATTCTACTAGCTATTGGAATTTTGCTGGGACCATCAACGAAAATGGAAGTAAAAAGGGGATACTTATTATCCCTGGATAGGATGGAAAAAATTCGAGACCTAAATTGGGCAAGTCATTTATTTCAACTGATGGTTGAAGGGATCAAGAAGTTCAAATCACATGACATCCCCAAAAGGTGTTGCATTACCGGGTGCATTTTATTCTTACATGTAAGATTTGTAAAGTTTTTAAATGGGTCAATTTAAAATTATTCTTCTGCACCTTCTAACAACTTTTCTTGAAAACTTGAAGAGACTTTGGACCAATTATGGTTAAATCTGTTCGGATGAAATTATTATTTTTTGATAGACAATGATATTTCTTGAATAGTGCTCGTCCATTTTAATTTTGATTTAAGCAACAAAATTGAGCATTGGTTGTATTTCTTTAAGTTTAAATGTTTAATTGAAAATTTTAAAAATTGTTTAATTACTTATATAAAAGAAATTTGTTTGTGTATTTAAGAAAGTAAACTTAATAATATATAATAAATGATGTTCTATTTTGATATTTCTCAGTTGTTTCTATTATAGTGGATTATAACCAATTCTTATTTGCAGTTGTACTATTTGATTGTGGTGATGCCAAGCGGTAAAATCGAGAACATTCAATTTTCTCAGATAGGAATTGTAGACCCTGGAGCACAACAGGACATCCAACTAAAAGTTTATGAAAACAAATGGTGTAGGAGCAATCTGGTAAGTGTAGACATGTCCTACTCTTAGAAAAAGCTTATAAAGAAATGCTTTGGTCCATTATTGTTAACCGAACTTCTCATTAAAAGTTCCACATTCGCATACAGGGGAAATAGAATATAGATTCTATCAATAAGTGTTCCAGTGAAGGTCAAGGTCAAAGAAATGAATATAACGATGATGACAGTGTAGAGGGCGTGAATGTTTCTACCTCAATTGGTCAACTCTGTAGAGTCTTCAAGAATTGTGTCGAAAATACTAATGAAGAGATGAAGTACTTGCGCCAAGCACAAGATGCCATGTGTAGGTCCATTATTGACTCGCAAAAATCAAATAACATTTGGTGCTCACAAATGCAACGGACGGTTGTAGAGTTACGCGTTACGGTTGAAAATTTTAGTTGTTGTGTGGATGCGATGACCTCTACATTTGACCGTAGAAAAAGAAAGTTGATTAATGAAGATAGGGTTGGAGCAAAAAAATGGGATGGAATAACAACAACAGAGTGCCTAACAACAGGATTTCATAGAAAAATGAATGAGCCTCTAGTGTCAGCTAAAGTAACAAAAGTTTCACGTATTATTGACGACTCCAAAACGGTCGAGGTTTGGACTTAATATTTGAGATATTTTTTTGGCACTCAAAATTATAATATATTTATATTCATGCAAAAACTAACATACGTAATTGAATGTGCGTTATTAAGGTTAAAATTTTGACTAAGGGTTCAAATGTGTGTGGCCGATTATCAACAAAGGAGGTTTTTGGGTATGATTTGGATGTGTATCTTACACCACCAAGTGGTTCGGCTAAGGTATAGCTGATTCAATGTTATTTAATTTGAAGGTATAGCTGATTCAATGATACTAATTAATTAACATCTGAATAATTAATTTTTTTTTTGGTAGAGTAAATTTTTTTCGCAGAACCAACCCATTATAAACCTTGAAGACGACATTGAAGATGAAGTTTTCACCGATAAGAGGTCAAAGGTATTACAATGATGTAGATGGTTTGTTTGAAACAGTTGTGTAATAAGATCTTTGGGGTATATATACATATTATTGTGATGCTTCTGGTTTTTGTATTCTAACCAATAAGGCCAAGAAAGACTATTATAGTAGATATTAATTACAACTTAGCATCTAAATAATGTATTATCATATTGTGGATTTTCATCTTAAAAGTCATAAATACTCTGGAATTCTACAAAGATGTAGTCTGATCACCAGATTAGTGTGCACAAAAAAAAACATTAAATTCTTTGTAAAAATAATAATTACTTTTGTTGCCATATAGAGTACTGGACCATTTCCAAAAGGTAGCTCCTGCATGAAAACAGTCGTTCAAGCCATGTCATGTCGATCCGCTGACAATGTTGCAGAAAAGAAACTAACAAGAGTTGGACTGAAGGTATATAAATTGGATCCAGTTTGTGTTGTATTATATTTACTAAACCCTAATAGAAAGATATTTTGCAAATGATTTAACTACTTGATTGATCTTGAACTACATGATATAGATTGTGGGTTAAATACTCTAAATAGAGCAAATCATGCGACCAAACCCGGAACCACAGTCATGAATCCTATAACTACCACTGTAAAAAAATGAGGGGGATAGTTTCTTTAATGTTTGTGCGTAGTTGGGGTTTAAATACTGGAAAAAGAGAGTTAAATCAGAATTATTTATGAAAGTTGTTATGTATGCATTGGACGATAACCTGCCGACAAGGTACGTAATAATATCTTTATCATTCACACTAAGGTTTATGGTGTTTATACTATTTTTGTTGTGCTTAACTTTTTTAATACATATTTATCAGTGAGATTTTGGTACAAAACGAAGTCAGACACCTAACGAGATCGGAGTTGAGAAACCTCTCACCAACAATTTGGCTAACCCACCAGGTAACATGATTAAATGTTGTTTTCAACTAATTTAGTTTACTTATACACATGTTTTATCAATTATTACATGGAGTAATAGATTGTGGAGGTTGCGTGCGAAAATCTTAACTATGAGGAGTTAAATGATAAGAAGCCTTTACCTGTAGAGAATATAACAAAGTTGTGGTTCTTCCCTATGATCACCGTCGTGAGTGTTTTTTAATTAAAATTATTGTATTTATTTTAACAAACTTATTACTTGTAAAATTAATCCTAATAATTTACTATTATAGGATACGTGCTTGAAAGATATTGTATCGTTCCATTCGTACTTCTCTAGGCTAAAAATCAAAGAAAGGGTAGCTAAGTGCCACGTGGCTGAGTTAGCAGGGGTATTTTTTTTATTATTATGTTATCTACAAATTACAATATTACAAAACCAAATTTGGACTGTGGAGGTCAATCAATATTAGAATATTCTACTTAGTCTGAATATATTCCATGCAAATGTTTCAGATTTTCATCCCAATGTACACACCCGAAAATTTCAAATTGCTGCACATTGACCCGGAATATATGAAAGTCGTCATCTTGGATTCGGGTGTCACCAAAGGTGAAATACTGGACGAAGGAACAATAGAAGAAGTGAACATAGTTGTAAGTATTAATATTACTTTGTCTGCGTTTAGAATAACTAAGACATTAACGTCCAATTGTCTTTTATTTTGCAAACACACATTAAAAATCGTAAAGGTACGGGGGATACAAGAAGCATTCCACAAAGAAATCAAGGACGCACGAGAGGAGGGCCTAAACCATCTAGATTTTGAATTGTATGAGGTGGTTAAAAAAATTGGAGGATAGAAGCAGAAGAATACGTAATAAAATGATCATTTTCCCTTTAATTGTTTTAAAATAATTTATTATATATATTTATATTTATATCATCATTCACAATCCTACACATGTTTACGGTCTTTCTTTTGTAGTTATGATTGTGGCGTGTTTGTCATACAAAACATGCGAGCTTTCAGGCACTTAGAACATTTCATACCATCGCATACAAAAGAAAAATTGGAGGTGCGTATCATGTTAATATAATATTTTGTATATTTGAATTTATTATATACTCTATTTAAATGTCGAAAATTGTTAAATACAGGAGTTAAGTGAGGATTTAAGATTGAAGGTTCTTTTTTGGCTTCTTGAGTCGCCTGCAAACGCCAAGCGACATACAGTGGAAGCAAACGCTCAAACATGGTTCAACGAGAAGATGTCGGAGACAAGATCATGGACTACACAAGAGTGTACTGGGGTGGATGACTGAGAGTTGCTTGGTCATGTTTTGATGTTATCCATATTAATTTTGGGAAAATGACACATTTCAATGGCAGTGTGGTGGAGGTTAGTTGCTTGAATGCATGCACGTTTGTCTAAAGTGCCATATGGGTATATGTATATATACATTATTATTTTTTGGAAAATATCCAGTGTCAAATATCGATCTTGTTCAACCGATTGTACTTTATATTATTATTGTGACATAATTAGCAGTATGTTTTTTTTTAACAAATTTGATGAAAATTACTAATTAAAATGCGTAAATAATATTTTTAATATCTCTAACGCACTGCGGGTAAAGTTTAGTAACAAATATAGATTATAAATTGATAAACTCGGATAGTTTTTTCATAAGGTGTTTATATTTCAATAAATTTAATAGATTTGTAAACAAAATAGATGATATTAATATTGAGTTTTGTTTGGTCAAGATATAGTTGACTTATCGTACTCTACTGTAATTTACATTTTACTAGTTTTGTGAGCTCTTGCATGTGAATTGCAAAATATATACTCTATTGTGCAGTAGAATACTCCTTCCGTCCTCAAAATATACTTCTAGTTGCTTATTTGGCTGTCCACTAAAAAAATTCATGTTGCTAAATAACCAAATAATAAACTTTATCCACACGTTTCAAAATACACATACCTATATTTTGAAAATTATTTATTATGTAGTTGATGTGAAACCTTATACTTACTTTTAACATAATATATCAATTTTCTTAATATCAATGCATAAACCACCAAAACTATTTTATTAATGGACGGAGACAGTACCTTATTATAAATTCAAAATTGTCACTTGATTTTAGAAACCACAAATAGTAATTCCTTAATGTTTAAGGATTTCTGAATTTAAGGAAAATAAAAAGGATCCAGTAAAAATTAAACCAAATTATTAGAAAAAAAAATGTACATATATGAATTATTGTTAAAAAAAGAATATTGTCCAGATTTGAAACTAAAAATGTCATTTTCGGGTCTGCATTTACCATGGGCTCAAAAAGAATATTATGCAATGACTGAAACTAGTTTTAATTATTCCCTCGGGCCCAAACCCGAGATGTTATAGGGAAAACCCCAGAAAGTTACCCAAAATTGAATCTTTTGTACACATATATCTTGGGGTTTCTACCTCTCATTTCGGGAAAATGGCATCTTCTTCGAAAACCCCAATTGATATCAGTTCCTCCGACGAGGATACTCCCCTCCAAAAACTAAAAAAATTGAAGGGAAAACGCCCCTTCTGGATAACTCTTCCTCGGATGACAAATCGGCCGAGGATAATATATGACAAGAGCTCGCCGGCGGAAACCCTAAATTCATCAGAATATACATTGCTCATTGGATGAAAAGGGAATTAGTAAGTAATTCTTCATTATGTTTCTAAGTCGATCGTTATAGTGTCTGTTATTTGTGGCTATGTAATTGTTATTCTTGAATTTGACATGCGTATACATTATCAGAGAATCCCGATCGATTTCCAGAGGTATTTCTGCCAGAGGAAAGTACCTAGTCTTTTGGTTTTAAGAAATAGGTTTAGATACACGTGGGAGGTTAACACTGTATTCAAGGAAGACTTTTTTTGGATGACAAAAGGGTGGACTAAGTTTTTAACTGACAACCGTGTCAATTTCGAAGAATTTATAATATTTGAAAAAACGGGCAGCACACAGCTAGATGTTGATATTTTATCAGTTTCGGCTTGCCTTAAGCTTGATATCTACAGCGGTCCGAGTTCTCCTACGACTGAAGGTTAGAACCGCACACATCTCTGTCATTCGGTGTAATTTTTGTCAATAATATAACTAATTTATTTGACAGGGGTTGTTGAAGATATATCCGAAGATGAGTTTTACAAAGGGCCAGAGGTTGTCAATGTCCGTCCATCTTACGACATTGACATCAAGGAGACACACACATCAAGGAAGTATCTGGTATGCCATAGTACCCACCTCTGGTATTCAATATAACTCGTGAATTTGTTGATTCTTATATATCCCAAAGAATGATATATTTTAGTAGCCAACATTTAAGAAACTTTAGTTAATCTGGTGTGTGGTATTAAAAAATGTTACAATATTACATTTGCCTGTCATGTATATGTTGTATATTTGTTAACTGTTAGAGTAGTATCTAACAAAAAATAGAGGTGTGACGAAGTACAGTTTGTGAATATACAAATTCAGTGGATCCTTTAATAATAATGTAGCCATTTATGGTCTTATTCACATAATACATAAGATAGCTGCCAGCAAGAATTAGGAGAATACATAATGCACGTCGGCGAAATTTAGGCTAGTAATTACCAAAATTATGTAAAAAGAACCTGTACAAGTAGAATTGTTATAACTAGTTAGTTAACGTACTCAGTCACTAGCAGAAACTAGGAGGAATTAGTAGGGGGGGGGGGTGAAATTCCTATCTCAAAGTGGATTAATTAAACTTGACCACTCTCTATAATTTCATATTTTGGAACACCGTATACTAACCTAACATGTAATTAATTGGCTAAAAATAGTATGTTACCTAATCATGTCATGAGACAACAAAACTTAACACTTAATTTTACAAATTTGTTAACGAGCCGATGGCATAGTTACAACCATTCCAATTGCCTCATGCCATGTGGAGGACTCATACAAGACCTAATCTAATTTAATCTACTTGGAAAATTGGTACAACATGACAATTTAACTTTAAAAAAGTAAGTGCTGATTTTTTTCCTTTCTAAATATAATATTTTTCCAGCTGATATTAAAGACTTTATGGGGTGAAAGAGCTATGCAAAAACAGTTACCAGCTGGTAAAGCAATCCTAAGGATGGGAAGTAAGTCCTGGACAGTGCGTGTAGTGGAGGATGGGCACAGGGTATCCCTCACAACTAATGTGATGGGGTTTTTGGAAGACAATCACTTCGATGTTGGAAAAAAACTCAGGTTTGAGTTGGATGAAGAAGAAAGTGAACTCACCATGGACGTGAGGGTGTTAAATTAAGATGAATTTCTGCTTTGTTGGATTGTTTTGCTTGGCATGCTAGTTCTCAACTTTAACAAACATCTGGTAGTTTGTGTTAACTTACTAATGCTAGCTCCCTAAAACATTAAGCACACTTTTTAACTAGAACAGCCTGTGATTTGAACACATACTCTATGGGTATTTATTGACTAGGATCTAACTTATTTTGTCTTACTTCGAGTATTATTAACACACCTGCCTTGCCTGCCTACATTTATGCAACTGAATTGTTTATATTAGGTATCAACGACTTCGGGTCGTTTAGATAGTTCATGTGTTATGATAACATTTGTTTTATGTATTTTATGATTGCCTTTTACAAACAAAATTCTATTTGCACATTGCCTTAAACCCAGTAACATTACCCAGTTTCGTCAAGAAATCATGCAATTCAAAGTACAACTTTTGTTGCCCGATTGATTCGATTATTGCACCTACTATTGTATGCAACTTTACCTATTAGTTTATGCATATTGCACTATTTTTTAGGCTATAAATCAGTAAAATGTACAACAAAATGCATGTTTATCAACTTTTGATTAATTCATAAAAAAAACGGAAAAAAAAATATTGAACTAATCACAACTAACTCAAATCCAACTGTTATTCCACTCCCATTTGTTTTATGAATGATTTAATGTTACACGTATTATCTAATATTTACAAATTTAAAAAATCAACGGCATCTCTATAATTATTTTAATTATTAAATCTTTAGATAATTGGTTTTCTTATGTATATTTTATAAGTTAATTACTTAAAATGATTATACAAGGATATTGATTAAATATGGAGAAAAACATTGAAAAATGCCTTTATTTTTTGGTGTCGAGTCCAAAAGCATCATTCTATAATCTATATACAATACCATAGTCCTTGAAAATATGATTTTCTAAAAATCATATTAATATGTGAATAGTATGATATATTCAATTTTACAAACGAAGGAAATATCAATTTTAAGCTAAACATGATATTGAAAAACTAAAAAAATATGGAATATTGACTTGAAAATAATCAAATAGATGTCTAAGGCCTGACTTTTATTTATATACACATGGCCCGCTTCGCTTTAAATAAAAAGGAACCCAAGATCGTAAACAATCGGTAGTTCTCCAAAATAAAAGCAAGGGTCCACCTTTTAGCTGATTTCACTGTTGACTGCGTACAAATGGCTCTGACTGCAGGATTTACGGCCGAAGAGGCAGAGATGCAGAATGCGGAGATAAAGAAGTTCTTAAAGATATACGACCCAAGTTCAATGGATACCAAATTGGTAAGTAACTCTGTAGTATGTAATATAATAATAATATTTAATGGTGTTAGATAAACCCTAATTCATCCAAAAGTTGGTTTCATTGATAGAAAATCCCTCAAGAATTCAATTTTTGGGATGAAGGGAGGATTGGTAACACTAACAAATAAGTATGAATATCGGTGGAAGGTTAGGGTTGAGGTCATCGATGGGTATTTATAGTTCACAACTGGCTAGCAAGGGTTTAGATCTCAAAACTACATTAAGGAGGACGAGGTTATGCTTTTTGAAAAGGAAGGCACCGGTAGGTTTTTTGTGGAGGTGTTCGATCGGGAAGAACTGGAAAGACTGGATGTTTACATGAATTTTGAATCGTCTATTATATCAGGTCAGATAATTATTTTTTCAATTAAAATTTATAGGGTTACTGCGATTAACTTTTTGAAGCTGAAATTTGATAGGGTTTGCGGGACCAAATCCCCCTATTACTCAGAACAACACCCAGAGGCGTTATAAAATTATTCACAACACACAAAGTAGTGGCAAAAATGATATGATTAACAAGATGATTCTTCCACCGGAATACAACAGCCGTCCTGAAAGTTCCCACACACTAACACATGAAGATTAGTTCAAAATCGTCTTACAACAAATGCATTTCCTAAAAAAAATATCTTGTACGCTCAACTTTAAGTATTACAGAATTAAAACGATTGAAGATGAATGTATTTTTTTCACACCGCTATTTGTATGTATATGTATCTCGGCTTTAAATTAGGTATATTTAGTAAGTAATAATGAGGGAAATTTGAAATGCTCACTTTAGGGATGAAATTGTTTTGTGCTAAAAAGATTTTAGGATTTCAACGGAATGTAAGCGCCCTGACGAAAAAAAAGTCTGAATTTTCAGTGTGAAGTTCAATTTTTATGTTATAGTTTACCCGGTATTTGTGGATCTGGTTTAAAAGTATGTTCATATTTAAAATAATAACTCTCCAAAATTAAAAATATATATACACTGGTATTCAATCAATTTAATTAATTTTACTGATGCTTAACCTGAGATAGATAACAATACATAACAGACAATTTATAAATTGCTCACAAAACATTAAGTCTGTTGAAAAAATACATAATGTTCATATTTCACTGTTGTGTGAATGTGGTTTTTTTTGGCTTTATTATTAACATTTATGTATAAATAAGAGATTGTTGTAGACTTTTGTGAGTTTAGATACGTAAGACATATACTTATTGTAATGGTACAACACTAGTTAATAAAATATGCCAACAATATTAAAAAAAATATAATTGACGTTGGCTAATAAATTATTAATATTGTGAGGGAAAATTAATCTGAAAACGATTCCGTTCTTTTGACGTATGCCAGTGACTTGAAGACTAACATTATTCACCAGAAACTGAATATCCGAATTTGGACGAATTATAAGATATATAATCAATAAACGTGTGTTTTTTCAGCCAATCCCAAGAGAATTCTGGAGATCTTACGCTTCGTTCAAGAACACACCTGTTGATACAGTGAGGGAGAGGATGAGTGGAACAACCTGGAAGGTTGGTATAAAATAGGAGGCTTATCGGACAAAGCTAAAGGAGAACGTGACTAAGTTCTTGGAGGACAACGGGCTTGTTGTGGGAACGGAACTCATGTTTCGATTGCATGACCAAACTGAGTTGACCTTTTTGGTATCAGTGGAGGATTAGAACAACATCGACACTGTAAAACTTCTATTTGGCTATGTAAAATGAGTCATAAGCTTTGGCTTGTGGATAACTAGGCACTGGTATGGTTGAATGGTAATTTAGTGGATATATGGATTTATTTTCTGGTATTTGATTTTATCTAAAAAACAGGGTAGAGTTGCCACTGAATGAAAGTTATAAGATATAGACTATAGATTTTTTTTATAAATAAGTAATTTGCCAACCAAAATTTAGAATATAGCAAGAATTGCCTAATAAAAAAAATGACTAAGTGTGAATGAATTGCGTACAAAAAAGCATGTTCATTTCCAACCTAAAAAAAAATTGCCTAACGGATTTTTCATGTACAGATGGCGTTGTAGGTACAATTTGTATGCAAATTACTTATACATGTATACCTACAACTATTATTTCACTGGTAAATTAATTTAAACTGCACGAATGTTAATGGTTGAAATAATTGAGGCTTTCATATTATAAAATTTGGAGGTCAAAGAGTCGAATTTCTTTAATAAAAAAATATTGTGGGAACGAATAATTTTTTAGCCAACATTCTCTAAAATAACTGAATGTCAAACTGACGCTACGCCACTGAATTCAGACTTCTCAAATTATAAAAACAAGATAACAACTTAAAAATGAAAGGAAAAACAGACCACATACATACTGAAGGGAAGTATGAACTATCACTGCAGTGTTAGAAGATTTTACTGCCGTTTTTTGGTATAGTTCAAAACACGAATGTTATAAACTAATTAAAAATGACATAGTTAACAGGAGTGTATTCCTTTGGAAATTGAATATCGAAATGCAGCAGCAAAACTAAAAAAAAAAAAATAACAGCAGGTTGAATGTCCAAACGGAGGGCCTACCAATGTATATCCTAAATAAAGTCGAACAATAAACTTCACCAAAAATAAAAGGCACTAAAGAGGATAACGAAACACCAGCTCCAGCATGGTCAATGTAAAATGAGAGTGACAGACGATGAAGGATGAAAATAAATAATATGGATGAAGAAAAGGGACCATACTACTAAGAAAGAGAAGTCATCAAAAGCACACAACCCAACTAAGTCAAGAATGACTACTTATCTAATGTGTTTGTATATAATGACCCAGTGAGCCCAGAAGTTAATTAACTTAACAATGGTAAGCAGAGGCTTTCCAAAAAAAAAAAAATTAATGGTAAGTAGAGCAAGATATACAGTACTCCGAAAAGAAATGGAAACAAAGTAATATGCCCCTCAAATAACTAAATATCCAAATCCAATAACTTCAATCTCAAAATATTTAACACTAGTCACAGACCCGCGAAATTTCGCGGACTTAAAAAAACTACTTTGATTTAATTCTACACCAATCATTTTTTCAATGTATATGTAATTAATAAACTACAAATGCATCTTGTACAAACGATAAAAAAACCTTTCTTTTTATACCATCCACTTTATTAAACAATCGCCACATTCACCGCTTTATTTCGCAAGATGCACTTCACAACACCTTTAATAATAATATTTCTGAAAACATTGTATATTATCAACTATAGAATTTCGAACACACCAGAGTAAATCAACCAAATACGCACACACCTAAACGACAAACAACACCAAGATATGTAATATAAAATAATATTTCATAAATTTCTAAAAACCTCTCTGTAAACAACATTGGTTGTGTACTTTGAAGCTTTCCTTCGGAATCAAGACATAAAATCTTCAAGCCATACCTCCTCTTAACCCTCAAAACTGCGACGTATAGATGGTCGTGCACAAACACTGGTTTGGGTAGTTACAATCCAACATTGAAAAGAGATTGACCCTGTCTCTTGTTAATAGTCATTGCAAAGTAAAATAAAACAGGAAACTGTCTTCTAGTAAAATTTACATGCATGGTTATATCTGAATTAATCAAAGTCATCCTTGGAAGGTAAAACCCTGTTCCCAATATTTTGACCAAATATAATTTCAGCTTCGATCACATGATTTTCAAGCCTCACGACAATCAACCTTATACCGTTACACAATCCAGATTTCTGGTCGATATTCTGTAGAAGAACAATTGAACATCTTCCTTAAGACCAAACGATGACACGACATTCCAGAACACCTTAGGGAGTTTAAAAAATCAACTGAAATCAATTCTCCTTGACCACTTGGACGAAATTCTGTCTTACACACGCTGTCCGAATTCAAATAAATTTTTGTATCTCCGGGAATCATGGAAATGATCTTATCATTAATACAATCCACATCCCTATGTGTAGGTGCAAGAATAACCCTATCTTTAAAGTATTTATGTGATAGCCAAAATAGGACCAACTTCATCAAAAATCTACTATTAATGATAGCCAAAACAGGATCAACTTCATCATAAATCAAATTATTCAAAGGAATCTCGATTTCAGAAAACCCATCCCTACCTTCTCCAAGTTTGTCATCACCTATTTTGAGAATCTAATTGGAAAATTCAGCAATCTCCAAGCCTCTATCCACACCGTGTACACCACATTCCAACCGCATATTTCTGGTTACCGTGAGTACCTGAAAAACAACAAAATAAAGAATATATCAAAGGAATAATATGTACTATTAATTTTTTCCCAAATATATTATAATAAACTAATTCACCTTGCAATATTGCCAAAGGTAATATAAATTAATCGTAGAATGAACAACATCCTCTCTACTCCATTTTGGTATAACTGGTAGAATCTGCCTAAAATTCCCACCGAGAACAACTGTCTTTCCTCCAAACGATAAATCAATCATTGAACCGTTAGCCCTCATATCAATATCTCGCAAAGTATGATCCAATGCTTCAAAACAAAACTTGTTAACAATCGGGACCTCATCCCATATAATTAGCTTTGCCTTTATCAATAGCTCAGATAATTCAGACCTAGAATTAACATTACAAGTAGATGTCTCTTCAATATTTATTGGAATAGCAAATATAGAGTGCGCAGTGCGACCACCGGGTAGAAGAAGCACTGCAATTCCACTGGATGCAACATTCATAACAACATGGCCCTCTGACCGTATAGAAACGGACAATGTTCTCTAGATGAATGTTTTTCCAGTGCCACCATAGCCATACAAGAAGTAAATTCCACCACTGTTATGCAAAACTGCATTAAGTATCTCCTGAAATACATTTCTTTGCTCAGGCATAAGCATTACACTCAACCCATAAAATTCACCCCTCAACACCGCACGATCATAACACAGTTCCTCACACATTAATTTATTGATACTACTTGTCACCAAATGCTGAATTGGCTGAGGCATAGAAGGGAACATAGCCAGGGTACTGCCATTCATCTGCAGTAACTTTTTAATCTCAACCAAAGTATGGTTTCTCGACCCTTTATCAGCTAATACCAAGTATGTTTTAGAAAATATACCATATCAAATGTAATTCAACATACATAGAAAACAAATTTAGATGTTTGAACTTAGTACGAATACTTGACTGATTTAGTAGTTGTCGCTGCCTAAACTGAATATCGTCGGATGAACAATCCAATATTCTTTCAAACACGTTTTCAGGAGAGGTCATAGACGATGACAACAACAAAATTGAAAACAAATTTTGGATATAATGGGCCGGTGCCCAGTAACTTGCCTCAACTATCCCATCGATATATTCCTGATCATCTTTCAATAATCCGAGAGAATAACATGCATCCTTGAAAGTAGGGTACACAACACCACTGATGGTTCGGGTCTCTTCATGCGACTCAACCCCATTGTTGTGCGGTAGCAGGATCCCTAAATAAAAAAATTCGCCAGCACTTGGTGGAACATTATACAATCTCCCCAATGCAAATCTACTGTCACGCATTTTCACCAAAGAGTATTTCTTATTGTCCCAAACATACTTCAAATGAAACTCCATATGCGTTAGACTTTTTGCATTATGATCACCTCTATTACGCTACCTAATGGGACGAAAGAGAGAGCTTATGAGAGTTATTCTATATTCTATAACTATTGTGAAATGCGCATTGCCAGTTAATGGGAATAATGTCTCACTCCTTACTTTAGAGTAAGAGGTGCCTACCGCTCTTTACAATAACTGCAGTTGATGGGGAATAAGCCCTAAAGGCTATGTTCAGACAGAGTCAACTCAATATTATGCCTTGAAGAGGACTCGAACCTCCACGCTCTTTAGCACGAGACTTTGAGTCTCATCCACGCCAAAAACTTTGATAATCTATGTGTAGTAATGATAATTTAAAATTATACAATTGGATATGGTACAATACACATAATGAGTGCATTGTGATGTACTCATTGTACATTTATAATATATGGCTTAGTTTCACCAGGCTTCTATTTTTTTGTCTTTAGGCATACATTACTAATTTAAAATTATATAATTGGGCATCATCCTAAAACTTTTAATTGTTCATATGGTACATAAAATCTAATAAGTGTAGTTTGGTGTAGTTATTCAACATTGGTGTAGTTTGGTACATAAAATCTTATAAGTATAGTTTGGTTTGTACATTGATATTTCATCCTTACATAAATATAACAATTTAGAATTTTTAGTTTTGACAAATATCAATTAATTAATTAGTATAACTCTAACATTTTTTTAAATAAAATGATTAACCCACATTGCAATATTTTTTTCTACTGGTAGTAGAACATAATTTATGATTTTATTTTAATAACAATTGTATTTACACACGAAATACTATTCAAACCAAGTACATCAGTTATATTTCAACCTTTTTATATTCACCGTGCAAGAACACACGTACAAAAGAACATAATAATTATTCAACTCCAACCTTGCAACTCAAAAATTGTATAACACACCAATAGCGAAGAAAAACAAAGAAATTTATTATCAACTGCACAAAATGATGCATCACAAAAGTATACAAAAAATACAACGGTTGAGAAATAAATATCCACAAGTGCGCCACCGAGAGTATTGTAATAAAAAAAAGGAAAAGGGGGTATTAATTCAGGACTTCAAGACACAATGTCAATCTTCAGAAAATAAAAGTTATTGCTCACATAAATTAAAAGCTATTGGCCTAAATTCAAATTATTACATTGTTAAATAAATTTTGGACTAATTATGGTTTATGTAACATAATATTTTTTAAAAACTAATTATATTCCGCTTAAAAAACTCGGCCCCTTAACCTGACATAATAGTGAAGAGAATCTATTATCTAATCACAAATCCATAACCAAATCGTTCGATATTGGTCCTTCAATTTTTTTTTATCAATTGAAAAAGTTAGAGGACCAATATAAAAACATGTATAGTATCTTTACTATTGGCGCTAAAATCGACAGTAAAATGCTATCTAAATAGACGCAAATAAATTTCTGCTGAATTTGCCTACTCACAAATAACAATCATTTTCTATAAATTGAAAGTTAAGAATTTTTTAAAAGGACCAACATTAATCTTGGCGAATATTTAACTGCAACATATATGATGAATACCTGCAACTACATCCCTACTTGCAACTCAACGCGACTTGTCAGGAAAAATAAAAAATGGTCCGATATCTTGAACTAAAATATATAAATATAAATTGAAATAAAATATGCACCGATTATTTAGTTGTTGTTTAACCAACACATACATTAGATCATATTATTTAGCGCACAATTTTAAAGGCCAGATTTGATCAAATAAATTGAGTACACTGTAATGAAAATTAATTATTTTCCTATTATTTTCAAATATAAAAAAATCTAGTTTATTTATGTAATAGTAGTATTAGTTTAATGCAAATACATATGTAGTATTAGTTCAATTAAAATATATAATAGTAGTACATCAGGTCCTTAATTATAGTAGCTAATAATTAATTGTTAATAAAAATATATTCAGGATGATCTAAAACACTTCCTTCACATTCTTAAAAACCAGTTGATCAAATCCAATATTGCAAGAAGTTACACTTTGATACTTAATTATAATATTAGGTTAATATGTAATAGTAGTGTTAATTTAATTCGAATGTATATACTTAGATTAGTTCAATTAAAATATATAATAGTAGTATATTAGGTCCTAAATTATAATACCTGTTAATTATTTAGAGCACATTCTTAAAAACCAGTTAACCAAATAAATATAGAATACAATATAAAGGTTTGACCTAATTTTTAAATTATATATTTTGGTGTATTATTATTGTCTAATTACCTAATTTAAATAGATTTGGCCCCTTATTCATATTAAAAACGTGTGCACTAACTTGTATGAATATGGAAATTTGCAATGACAGTTAAATATGGATATTAACATGCAATTACTATTTCAACATATGGGAATTTATCAAACTAAAATTAATATGGGAAAATATGGGTAAATTATCCAATTATAAAAATTATCGGACTAAATCTAATATGAAATTGTCAACATATATGATGAATGAACGCATTTTCTCGCCTTCTTGCAACTTAAACCCACTTGTCAGGAAAAATAAAAAAATAGATGATAATTATTTAGGGCACATTCTTAAAAACCAGTTGACCAAAGAAATATAGAATATAATATAAAGTTGAATATAATTTGACTCAATTTTTAAACTATATATTTGACATATTATTATTGCCTAGTTACCTAATTTAAATAAATCTGACCCCTTATTCATATTAAAAACGTGTACACTAAATTGTATAAATATGGAAAAATGCAATGACAACTAATATGATATTAACATGCAAGGAGACACTAAATATGAGAATTTATTGGACTAAAACTAATATGGAAAAATTATCCAATTATAAAAATTATAGGACTAAAAACAATAAGAAATTGGCAACATATATGATGAATGCATGCATCTACTTGCCTTATTGCAACTTAAACATACTTGCCAGAAAAAAAATAAAAAAATGGCCCGCTAACTTATCCGAGTTAAAGTATGGTCCTGTAACTGTTTATTATTACCTAAACTATCAAAGACATTAGCTCCTTAGACGTGTGATGGATAATTATCTGTTACCATAAATATATTATTGACGATCTAAAATATCCACTATTATTTAGCACACACCTGTAAAAAATGGTCCACTATCTTGGATTAAAATATATAAATATAGGTTTAATTAAAATATGAACCGATATTTTAGCTCATGTTTAAAAATAAAGCATTTAACCAACACATGCATCATATCATATTATTTAGCGCACAATTTTAAAGATTAACCTTGATCAAATATAAAAATTATCATAATCCAAAAAAACACAAACACCAATAATGCATCAAATTACTATTTTAAAAAATAAGAATGCCCAATAATTTGCCAAGCCTAATAATATGCACACTAAAATTTAAAAGCTTAATATCATGCACTCTGAACTTGTAAATTAAAAGGCCTAATGTATGCTTTGTGTTCAATTGTTGGAATTCCCAGGGTTAAAAATTGGTCGTGGAGTTAAAATATTTAACTATCAGAGTATTTTTTTTAATTATCATCTAAATTAATAAATTTAAAACTTATTTTATTTTATCAATTTTTTAGAGTGGAGCGATAATTTAATCTAAAATACAAAGTGTGTAGTTTCAATTTTCTTTTAGTATTACGTAACCTTCTGGAACTAAATTATTTGTGAACTTGTTATTTTATCATAATCCAAAAGAACACAAACACTAATAATGCATCAAATTATCATTTCAAAAAATAAGAATGCCCAATAATTATGAGAATTTAACCATAATTCATTTGAATTAAATACAATTTATGTTGCCTTCAAATTAAATCTAAATAAGAGGAATTAATACAATTTATTTAGCCTTCAACACAACTAATATGGAATTAATACAATTTATGATGCCTTCAAATAAATCCAAGGATGAAAAGGTGTCTATACGATTGTGAAGGGACCAGACAAGATTATATTCATTCGAATTATCTTCAAGTGACACTTAATAATTAGTGGGCATTAAGTTATAATACAATCCATGTAGGACCATTGTCGATTTTTTTTTTAATTTGGAAAAAACAGAAAAAACTATATCTTTAAAAGAGCAATTACACAAATTAGTTGGTCATATACTATTTTAAGACCTAACCAACACCAAGGGGATTTTAATATCAAGGGACACTAAATTATCAAGAGACATTGAATTATAATCATTAAATTATAATTACACCTTTAGAATAACAAACTATCTTTAAGGAGAATTAAATATCAATGGACATTAGATTATCAATATTGAAGGACCAAAATAAAAAAAAAAAAAAAGCTGAAAAGTTAATTGCCCAAATCAATTTTACTACTCCATTATAAAATTAAACAACAACCACGATACGGAGCCTAACGATGAATCGGAATTAACATTCCAAAAAATAAGAATGCCCAATAACTATAAGATTTAATCACATTTAATTTGAAGTAAATACAATTTATGTAGCCCTAAAATTAAATCCAAATAATAGGGGACTATTTTATATAGGCATCATACATATAAATTAATCAAATGAACCAAGCACAAGATGGCTTAAAGCAAAATTCAATGTTAGTAGACACCGACATATAATAACCATCTTGCTATAGCAAAAGAAAAAAATAAATATTAAAAGTAAAAATTAGAGAACCTAAATTTTTTTTGGATAAATTACACATAAATTTCGTCCAAAACAATATTTTTTAATAAAGAGACTTAAAATCAATTATTTTCTAATAAATTCAATCATTAAATAGTATTAAAAAATAAATTGAATTTAACTTTCAGAATTTAGTAACTATGAGCCCCTAAAACAATTCATTGAACTAAATATAATTTATGGAGTATTCTAATCAAATTATTATCATTATCATTCATGTTAATTGTAGAATACATTAATGTTAAACACCAATTTACCAAGCATTGACAAACGTACATACTCAACTCATGAAACCAATGTACTTTCCAATATCAAGATTGTAAGACCAAAATAATAAAAAGCCGGAAAGTAGAAAAATAATTATTTAGAAATGCCTAATAATTAGCAATTCATTGAATCCATGGAATAAAATATCAATGGAGATTAACAATGGAAAAGTGTAATTTATATAGGGGACAATTTTATATAGGCATCACACATATAAATTAATCAAATGAACCAAGTACAAGATGGCTTAAAGAAAAATTCAATGTTAGTAGAAACCAACATATAATAACCATATTGCCATAGCAAAAAAAAAGTAAAAATTAGAGGACCAAAAAAATATGGATAAATTACACATAAATTTCGTCCAAAACAATATTTTTAATAAAGAGACTTAAAATCAATTATTTACTAATAAATTCAATCATTAAATAGTATTAAAAAATAAATTGAATTTAACTTTCAGAATTTAGCAACTATGAACCCCTAAAACAATTCATTGAACTAAATATAATTTATGGAGTATTCTAATCAAATTATTATCATTATCATTCATGTTAATTGTAGAATACATTAATGTTAAACACCAAAATATCAAGTTTGTAGGACCAAAATAATAAAAAGCCAGAAAGTAGCAAAATTCATTAAATCCAATTTATGTAGCATTCAAACTAAATCGAATTTAACACCACAATTAATAGGAATGCTTATTAATTATTAGACTTTAAAACAATTCAACTACATTTATATGACACATTTTGTCAAATTAGGAGATTTAAACACAATTAGTTGCACATTTAATAAAATTAAATAACATAATAATTTAGGACGAGACGAATTGTATTTACTCTCAATTTTACAATTCACCCATCTTAGTTCCGAGCTTAAGTCCCTTGTTGTGAACATAGACGGCTAAGGCCTTGATGCTAGAAGAAAACAAAATAGAGGACCAATTTCGTAAACATGAAAACGACCACATTCATTCATAAATCCAATTAAGAGGTTTAAACAAAATTAATTTTTACAATGTAATAATATCACGGGTTTTTGAATAACAGCTTGAGATGGGGTCAGCTTCATTTTTAAATAATTTTGGTTATTATCATGTTCTTAAAAATATTTTATATATAGAATATTATAAATTTTAATAAATCTAATTCACACAAATATTTTATCATTCTACTATTATTGTAATTCATATATTACATGTGAAGGCGATAATATGTGATAGCGATTGATGTAAAGAAATCAAACTTCCAATGCTCTGAAGTCCTGTAATGCCATCCTCGTGGAAGAGCATATTGTAAAATATTCAAGAAAATTCTGTTATTTTGCCTTTTAATTTATCCACTCGTTTTTCTCTATAAATTTATATAAATATTTGACCCTTAAGAAATTTTGCATTTCTCTCTCTTTTAATATTATTTGATTGATCCAAATTTCAAAGTCCCCCACTTAAATTTCAATAATTTCGTTGAATATTTGCCGGCTGTAATCCTCCATTAAATTACACTTAATTCTGGTTACAATCTTCCTTTACACATCACATGTACTAAATGTTACACGAAATGAGCCGTTGAAATAAAATATCAAATATGAGCCGTTGAAATAAAATATCAAAAATTAGAGGACCACAGAAAAAATAGAATATAAAAAATTAGAGGACCAAAAAAAAATCTGGATACATCACACACAAATATCGTCCAATTTCGTTAAAACAACAATGATAATAATGAGGAGACTTAAACTCAATTAATTTTTAATAAAATCAATCATTAAATAGTATTCAAAAGTAAATTGAATTTAACATTCAAAATTTAGTAACTATTAACCTATAAAACAATTCATTGAGCTAAATACAATTTATGGAGCATAATAATTAAATTGTTATCATTATCATTCATGGTAATTGTAGAATACATTAATATTAAACACCAATTTCACAAGCATGAACACGTCCACATTCATTAACAACCATACACACTAAACTCATGAAACCAATGAAACTTTCAATATCAAGATTATAGGACCAAAATAATAAAATGACAGAAAGTAGCAATATTCACACAATCCAATGATTTTCTAGTTGTGGAGCATTTTAATTAAATATAAAGAAGAAAAAACATCCATTGGATAAATTATTATCATTATCATTAATGTTATTTGTATAATACACTAAGGTTAAACATCAATAACACAAGCATGAATACGATCACATTTATTAAAAAAAATACACACTCATGATTATAGGACCAAATTATTAAAAAGCCGGAAAATAGAAAAAATAATTAAATCCGATTTATGAAGCATTCAAATTAAATCGAATTTAACACCACAATTAATAGAAATGATTAATAATTATTAGACTTTAAAACAATTCAACTATACTTATATGACACATTTAGTCAAATTAGAAGGCTTAAATACAATTAATTGCACAATTAATAAAATTAAACAAACTAATAATTTAGGATGAGATAAATTTTATTCAATCTCAATTTTATAATTCACCCATATTAATCATACTTTAAACATTTTTATGACACAAAATAGATGTTTATATTACCTAACTTAAAATAATGTATATTAACCAACTCCTCAAATATGAAAACGATAATAAAAAATAAAAAATATAGACCCAATTCCTCAAATAGGAAAACGACCACATTCATTCACAGAGGACCAATTCCACAAATACATCTTAAAGGCACATTTAAAACAATAAGAAGATTTATACAGGATTAATTACCACATTTAATAAAATTAAATAACATAACTAATTGCCACATTTAATTAAATTAAATTTAAAAGGATTAATTGCCACATTTAATTAAATTAAAATAATGCATATTAATTAGATCATGGATTACTCTGAGCATGAGCCCGTTGTTGTGAACAGAGTCGCACAAGACCTTGATGCGAAAATGAAAAAAAATAGAGGATCAATTTCAAAAAATATGGAAACGACCACATTCATTAACAAACATATGTTTCAACTACCTCTATATGACACATTTAATCCAATTAAGAGATTTAAACAAAATTAATTGCATATTTATTATAATTAGGAGATTTAAACACAATTAATTTTTTATCCAAGATTGCGGCGATAGACTTAGATACGGAAACAATATTGATTGAATAGCACACATACAAAACATAATTTTTTTTTATTAAACCGGTGCCAACACACAAAGATACGATTGTAGCAACTTCGCAAATACGTTGGAACATGCAATACATTGGTGTCGAGTATATATGACTATCACGAATACGATGGTGTGCCACGGACAATCCGATTGACATTCATCGAGAGTGGATTCTCAAAATCAAAATATTTGTTTCTAACAATATATTGATACGATGATCAAAATTCAGAAACAAAGGAACGTGGCACGATCGACACAGAAATTACATTATCAAACAATCACGACGGATTGATTTTCCGATTCTTAACCAAGTTAATCGTTTATACACTATGAAAAAAAAGTCGTTGCGCCAAAAACACGTCAAAGGCAATGAGCATCAAACCTCACGGAAATTGGTCCTCAAAGATTCAATAACATGTCTCATAGATGGCTTTTGACGAACACCACACACATATTTCTTGTGTACATGGACATCAATTAAATTAAATAAGAACACCACACACATATTTCTTGTGTACATGGACATCAATTAAATTAAATAAGAATATTTCATTAGAATTTGAAGGTAAATACATTATATTACATCCATTTTCGACGGTAATAGATGCACGACAAACAATTACACGGTACAAACGAATATGAAAAATGAAAAAAAAAGAAATACACAACGACGTGATCGATCGACTAATCATCCAAAATCGCCAAGACGGAAACACAATCGCAAGACAAAGAGAAAAGGAGAAATATAAGAGGATGAGAGAATGATCGATCGACTAATTGTCCGAAATCGCCAAGACGGAAACACAATCGCAAGACAAAGAGAAAAGGAGAAATATAAGAGGATGAGAGCAATGAGGATGAAAAATATGGATGACAAATGAACAAATTTATAGGGAAAGATGGCAAAGATCTACGGCCGAGATTAAAAGATAGAATGAATCAATGGCCAAGAAAGTTGGACACCTAAAATCAATATGGAGCAAAGGATGATGGAATTGGTTAAAAAGAGGGATGCCACATAAGCAAAAATTGTTTTGCTAATATAAAGGATTTGATATTACTATAATAAGGAATAACAAAAGGATTAGACTCCCACTACTACGGGTTAAGTAGGACATGGATAGAGGACCTACACCAGCATTAACTTGTCAAAGTGATAAGTTAAAGTACAAAACCTAAAACAGGATGAGGCAAAAAGAATAATTAGAAGAAAACCACAGAATAAAACAAGTTTTAACTGTAAAATCTTTCTCCGAATCTCCAAATCTTTTTTTTTTTTCGAATATCTTCCAACAGATTAAATTTCAACTCATTCTCTTCAACTTCAGCTTTCTTATACTTTGCTACCTGGTATTCAAGCTCAACATTTCTACAACATAGCTCATCAGTAGTACCTTCCATATCCGCAAGACCTGATTCCTTCAAACAGAGTCTTTCATATAGGTATTTCTCCTTCTCTAACTCGCAGTCCAAATGATGCTTCAACTGATCTCGTTCAGACATCAGCTTCAAAGCGAAATCCCTCTGGAATTGTGGGAGAGGAGGATCAATCCACAGTCAAAAGTGGCAATCATTTACCTACTCAGATGTTATGAAAGAAGAGGAAACCGTATTATACACTAAATTGTATATTTACACACGAATTAAAGAACAAGTGAAATTCGTTCAAATGAATCACTACATATGTGAAGTAGCTACACCGACAGATATTCGCAACAAAAAATTAATTTATTCAACTTACGCATCCGAAGATGACTACAGCACAACAAAAATCAAATTAAAGCTTGTCTTTCAAAATATATTTATCAATATTAGGTCAAAACATACGAACATTGAGACAAATAACTACAAAATGAATTCGACGACTTCGACCAAGAAATTTAATTCTATGAATGAATTAGGATTTGTAACAACACGGGTGTATATTTAATTTGCGATATAGGTCAACAGTAACAAATATGGGGGAAAAGTTTTGCGACTCTATATGAGAATACGAAATGAAAACCATGGAACACAATCAAGGTAATAGAATAAAAAGAGCTACCGATTGGAGAGGACAACGAACAAATCTATGAACAGGATTTCGCTCTGTCATGGAAAGAACTTCTACCGGCTTCAACATATGGCCACACAGTAGATCACCTGGGCTGATATTCGAGCTGGAGGAATCTGACTTATTTGAATTGCCCGTTGATCTGTGAGTTTCGTAGCTTGTTTTTGACATCTTCAAATCGGAAACGAGAATTGAATGATTTGAAGATGAATACTCAGAATTATGTTGGTGCGTATGCAAAGCTCGGGATCATATATGAGCAACTCCAACAACAAATGGGCGACGACTAACCAAATAGGGAACATTGAAAAAGTGTGTCTTTTGATGTTTGTTGACCAAAAGATGAAGATTAAAAATTGGATGGTGTAGATGGATTTTGGACGGCTGAGATCAATGGGGGTACACATACCTTCGGGGCGCAGTAGTAACTCTCTAAATTTTATTGTAGTTCTTGAGTAGAAGAAGAACGAAACTACATGAAATTATACTGAAGGATAAGTGGTACCTGCCCGATTCAATATAACTATATTATTTTTTGATGTTTCATATAAATTCGAGTAGTTGCATAAAATTCATAATTATTTATACTACCTCCGTCTCGGTATTATTTGCATAGTTGGGATGACACACATTTTAAGAAAAATGCACTTTTAGAGTAAAATAGTGGTATATGGATAAATATGTGTATATTATTGTGAGTGTGCACACAAATCAATGTTTCTTTTTTTTGGAGTGTGCAAATAATTTTGGAACGGACGAATAAGAAAAATGTGCAAATAATAATGGGACGGAAGAAGTATAAAATAGTTAATATATATATTAATTTGTTTGTTTCAAATAGATTCATCTATCTCAATAAATGAGAAATATTATAAAAATAAAGAATGTAATAAAGTTGGAAAAAATATATATTTAATTTCTTCTGAAAAATAATATATATATATATATATATATATATATATATTGTAATACATTAAAAAATGCAGATTAGCGACCGATTTTTAGGAATGGAATTGCCGATCTCCGGGTTACCCGGAGAAGGCGTGGACCACTCAGACACTTTCCATTTATATGCATTTAATTGTATATAACTTCAATTGAGTCCCTTTTAATTCATCAAATTAATTCCTTTTTATTTCTAATCCATTTATATATATATATATATATATATATATATATATATATATATATATATATATTTTTTTTTTTTTTTTTTTTACTAATTTTTTTTAATTTAATATATTAGACTAATTATTCATTTATTCATTTTTTATTCATTTAATTGTATATAACTTCAAATTGAGTCATATTTTTTTAAAATTCATCAAATTAATTATTTTTTGTTTCTAATTTATATATATATATGTATATTCACTTTTTTTTGTTTGTAAATTTAATATTTTAGACTACAATAAATTATTAATTTATTCGTTTTTATGCATTTAATAGTATATAACTCCAAATTGGACCCTTTTTTTTTTAATTCATCAAATTAATTACTTTTTGTTTCTAATTTATTTCTATATATGTATATTCACTAAATTTTTTATTTTGTAAATTTAATATTTTAGACTACAATAAATTATTAGTTTATTCATTTTTATGCATTTAATTGTATATAACTCCAAATTGAGTCTCGTTTTTTTTTAATTCATCAAATTAAATCATTTTTTTCGTTTCTAGTTCACTGGGTGGGAGATCTCCATCTGCTCATAGAGAGTGGGCCGTCGTCCGTGCTCCTTCTCCTATTACGAACCTAAAATCAATAGATAATTAAATATTAAGAATTTAAGAATTTATTGTATTCAAATATGAATAAAAATTATAATACTTACAAAGACGAGGGAGTGCTCATAGATGGATCGGGATCCAGCCCGATGTCTAGCAACATCGTGCCAGGTGGGGTCCTTCAACCGGTTCTCCTTGGCCATCGTGGACCTGACTTTGAATGCATCACTATTCCAGTGATCCACCAAAGCGTCCCAAATTGAACTCCCGTCTAGCCCTCGGTCCAGCTCCAGCTGCTTCCCTGCGTCCCACTGCTTCTTCAGCCCACATATAATATTTTTGTACCGCTCATACGCTTTTGCGCAGAACAAACTGTACATAACACTATCGTGGACAGGGTCTCAGACGCACAGCTTTCGCAATTAAATCAAAAATCAAATATTAACAAATAAATTCAAAATAAAATATTAAAAATTAAAATCATAATAAATAAATATTTTATAACTTGAACTCCTCGAAGTAGTTTATCTTCTTTCGCTCGGACACCAGGCTTCATGAGGAGGCACCAACCTCGAACGGGTCTTCTTAATGGCCTCTGAGATGCGAGCGTCAGCCTCATGGCCTAAAAGCATACTGTGTCATCAAAATAAAAATTCAAGTTAATATTAATAATTAATATTAATATAATTAAATGTATTTAATTCATTAAAAAATACTTGCATGTTGTCGCGAGGGATAACAGTGAGACGGCTATCCACCAGAGAATGTTGCCGTGAAGCCGAAGATCCGGCTGTTGAAGAAGAGTTGACAGCAGTATTAGACTACTGTGAAGATGATGGTGTCATCTTCGGGGCCCATCTAACCTCCTAGATCTACGGTCTCAACGATCCCGACCTCCTTTTACCCCTCCCCCGATCCCGACCTTGACCCCCACTCTGATCACTGTGATCTTGAGAGCCCATCTGTAATGATTATAAATTTAACATATCAATATATCATGTTATATTTATAGACATTCAACTAAATTCATATCTACGTATATCAGTCAACTAAATTCATACCTACGTATATCAATCAACTAAATTCACACCTACGTATATCAATCAACTAAATTCATACCTACGTATATCAATCAACTAACATATATACCAACTAACATACCAATCAACCACCAATCAACATGTAAACATGTATTCCTAACAACATATATAATTTCATATATAAAACATATATATCAATTCCAACAAACTCATAAATATATAGTTTCCTCAACAATATTATATAATTTCATAACAAACATATATATATATAAATACATATAACTATCATATAATTCATAAAACATGATTTAAAAATAATTTAAACAGTAAAAAATTAAAAAACTTACAGTTATTTTACGTAGACGGGGATGCAACGAGTGTTTTGATCGGAATAAATTTCTCAACGGAGGCAAAAAATTCACGTTAAGGGAAAAAAATGACGTACAGATTCTCCCTAAAAGGGTAAAAAAAGTTTAGCGATCAGTAATTTTAATGGTCATGTTGACCAATTTTACGATATGAGTCTCACCCGTTTCCAAGAACGGGTCAAACTTACGGATTTGTGACCGCCAATAGGTGGTCACTGATTGTATAATTGAAATTAGTGACCACCTCGGCGGTTGCTGAATGAGCGGTTAAAATTAATGGGTCTTTTTTATTGACCTTCGACCATCTTGGCGGACGCTAATCAATCGGTTTAAAGACCGATTTCATCGGTGGTCGCAAATATTTTTATTTTTAGATCACCGGTCAATTTTGGTCGCTGATCGGTCGCTAATACATGAGTTTGAGGCTGATTTTTTGGCGGTCGCAAAAACGCGTCTTTTTTATAGTGAATAACAACTAAATTGATACGGGAAAAATTAAAAACAAAAAAGATTAGCATGTCTCTAAAACTAATTAGAACGGCCTCAAATCTCCAATAAATAGGATTCCTTCTATCTTAGGATTATTTGCAACATAGAAATTGCATGTGGAATAAAAAAAAAATAGTAAAGTAGTGGTATATAGATAAATATGTGTATATTTTTGTGAGTGTATATACAAATCAATATTTCATTTTTAGATAATGTATAACTTAGTGTGGGACGTTCAAATAAAAAAAGTGTGCAAATTACACTAGAAACTTGGTGAGTATATGTAAGAAAGACTGTACACTCAATTTCCCAATATTTATCCGTTTTAATTTTTTTTTTTTTTTTTTTGAGAAAACAACAAAACTTCATTAAATATCAGTAGAGCATAAGAAATGCCCCAATTTATCCGAGTGTATCCCAAAAACACGGCCAAACATCAAACTGAAAAAAATGGGAGATAAGCATAAAAAGTTCCATGCCATAATGATTAGTGTCCCATTCCAAGGCCACATTAACCCATTCCTCAGCCTTGCTCTGAAACTCGCTTCCAAGGGCATTACCGTAACTTTCGTTCATCTAGAATATGTTGATCACAAGCTATCCAAAGCCCACCATAACCATAGTGATGTCGACTTCTTTTCCGAAGCTCGACAATCGGGACTCGATATACGTTACACGACGATTAACGATGGCTATCCTGTCGAATTCGATAGAGAAGTCCACTTTGAAGAGTACTGGGAAACTATGTTGCGTGATTTCGAAGGTCGCGTGGACGAATCCGTAGGGAAAATAATCGGTTCGGATCTGGATAGTATCCATTTCTTGGTGACCGACACTTTTTATGACTGGCCAGTGCCCATTGCCCACAAGTACAAATTGGTGAATGTCTCATTCTGGACTCAGCCAGCGTTGGTATTTAATCTTCTTTATCATTGGGATCTTGTTTCACAAAACGGCCATTATCCATGTAAAGGTAAGTAATTTCATGTATATTTGGGTCAGTTTCACTATAAAAAAAAGATTGCGATATTTTTTAATAAGTTGTTTTATTAAAAAAAATGTTAATTTGATGGGAAAATTGTATTTTTATCCTATAAAAATGTATCCAAAACACTTTCAGTACCTAGTGTGAAAGTGAATTTTTTTTTTCCCGATTTGTTCATATCTATTAATTTTCAAGATAAAAATTGCAATTTTCCTATTCCCTTGAAGGCAAAACTACAATTTATTTATTCTTTTAAAACAAAAAATGCCAACAAAAGAACCGTTTTGAAATTGATCCATTCTCTTGGAATCAAAAGTTCAATTTACTATTAATTTGAAAGTATATATTGCTATATAATAAAAATAATTAATATCGTAATAAATTTCACGGTAAAACTGATATATTAGTAATTTGTATCAAGTTAAGAGTACCAAATTATTGCACCTTACATCAATACACGCAACGTACACATATATAATAAATTATTTTGTAAGAAGTTTGCAACACATACAATATCTAATTATAATATAAATTGCTCTTTTTAGCAAAATCGTAGATCAAACCCTGCTTTACACTAGTATTTTTCATGACAAACAGATGATGCAAAGGAGGACATAAATTACATTCCTGGAGTTGAGTCAATAAGCACAAGCGACTTGACAACAACTTTGAAAGAATCTGATTTATCATCTGTAACACATGAATACATGCGCCTTGCATTTGAGAGGGTGAAGAACGTCGATTTTATCCTACATAATACTGTGTGTGAATTAGAACCTGAAACACTATTAGCTCTCGATAAATATCAACCCAATTATACAATTGGCCCCATTAATTTTTCCAAATATCTTCCTGCGGATAGTACAATTAGCATGGGCTTGTGGTCCGAATCAGACTGCGCCCATTGGCTCGACTCAAAATCCCCTGCCTCGGTATTGTACGTCTCTTTCGGGAGCTTTGTTCATACCGATAAGCGGATAATCGAGGAAATAGCTTACGGTCTTCTCCTTAGTGAAGTCAATTTTATTTGGGTAATTCGACAAGAACTCCTACTAGGTAATAATAGTAATGACATTTTCCCTGTTGGGTTCTTGGATGAGACTAAACATAATGGGCTCCTACTTCCTTGGTGTAATCAAATTATGGTTCTCTCGAGTCCAGCCGTTGGGGGATTCTTGACACATAATGGGTGGAATTCTACGATGGAGAGTATGTGGTGTGGGGTCCCCATGATTTGTTATCCACTTGCTTATGATCAACTTACTAACAGAAAATTAGTGGTTGATGATTGGAAGATTGGGATTAATCTTTGTGACGGTGGTTCTATTAATAGAAAAGAAGTTGCTGAGAAGATTAAAAGTGTTATGATTAATGGAGCTTATGCAAAGAGTTTAAGGCAGGAGATTACTAAATTAAGGGCGATAATGCACACTGCCTTGGAAACCGATGATGGGTCGTCAAAAAAAAGTTTCGATCGGTTTATTGAAGATTTGGAGGCAAAAATTTACCACAATTAACAACACAAAACGAGTAATTCCTTTTTATTCAGAAGCAGTGATTGATAATTAGATTGTTTTATATGCTAAATTTCTGTGTAATTTCAGAAAGTCAATTCAATTATCTTTCGAATCCATGCTGTTAGTGTTTATTTTAAACTCTAATATTTTATTCTATCTATTTTGTCTTTATTTACATTTATTTTAATTAATTAAAATTTGAATTTTTTTTTATACACAATATATTTTGTATTCTTAATAGTTTAAAGATTTGACCAAGACCTATATCCCTAGTTGAGATTTTCAAAGGAGTATATCAAGAAGTGGGATTATGAATATCAATGATTTCTGAAGATGGAGAACATGTGTTTTTACGTTGGAACTCAGAGTATCTATAAATATGATGATGTTGGAAAATTATATAGACTTAAGTTTTGATTAAGATGTCAAAAGAAGTGATGGAAAGAAAGAATGAACTGAAGATCCGAGTCTTCAAGCAATATGGACTTGAACCTTTGTTTGAATCCATCTGAAGAAGTTAAGTGTTTCACTGGGCATTTGTTTATAAGTCCCAGCTGTTTTTGTTTTTGAACTTCTTTTAACAGTAGACTTCATGTATTTGTAACCCTATTCTTCATGAAATGAAACTCTATTGTCTTTTGACCAAGATAATATTTCATTATCATTTAGATTTATGTACTTGAATGCTTTTACTTACAAAAATTCTTTGAATTATATGTCATCTGAAGAACCTCATTTGAAAGAAGATATGTAATAAGATAGGTTTCGGCATAATCAAAAAGGGGGGAAATTGTTGGGAAATTATATAGACTTAAGTTTTGATTAAGATGTCAAAAAGTCCTCTTAAGTTATTTGTAAGTAAAATTGTTCAATAGAGTTAAAGATTAGAAAGTCAGTTCAAATGTTAAGGAACTGAAGGGCACTTAGTAAATTCTGGAGTGTATTAAAGAATGAAGTCCGCTGAAGACAAACTGATCTGAGAAATAGTCTAAGTCTTGAATGTTTTCTATGTACACCACACTAAGACTAATACCATCAGGAGAGGACCAAGGTCCACTGATGTGAACTAACAAAACACATTCAATGCTAAACACATTAAAAGTTGTTAGTTAATCTGGTTGGAACAAGGCAAAACGAATTTCAGTGAAGCTTACAATAAATGAAGGAATAAGAAGGTTCTCTCAAAGGAGTTCCACCTTAAAGCAAGACAGGATTCTGAGCAAGCAAACTGAACAGCCCAATAAGAAGATGACACGTAGGTGTACTCTACTGACAGCCGACCTGTCACAGACTGACAAATACCAAAAGTCTCTCCCTAACATTCTACAGAAAGTTGGTGAACAGACATGGCCGTTCAGCCGTTTCTTAACAAGACATAAAGCTTCAAAAAGAGTCGTTTGAACCAATCAGATACAAGAAGACTTACTTGAGAAGATTCAAACTCCAACGGGAAGATTTTCAAGGAAGTCTATAAATACAGAAGGACGTGCTCATTTCTATGCACGAGAAACTCACAAGATCAAAGCTATCTCTACATTCATAACTAACCAAGAAGCACTCGAAATTACTTTTGTTTCCCAAGTGTTTCACATTTGTAGAGAGCATACTAAGTCTTCTGTAATCGAGCTTAAAGCTATATCCAAACCTTAGAAAGAGATAATCCATCCTAAGCCTTGAGCTAAACTGTAAGGATTATCTCACAACAGTTGGAACCAAACCCTACTCAAAACCCTACTCAGTTGTTAGGTTGAGAGTTAGTGTTAAGTGGTGTTAGTAAGCTGATTTTTTGTATCAGTCTGAAAGCTGGTTTGTTTTGGGAACTAGGACCTGGAACTATCCTAGTGATCCAACATCCTAAGAGAGGATTACTTGATCAGTGCACCTTGGCACTATAACACAAGGAATTCCAAGTGAAAGGAATTCTCCTGTTTAATCAGGACAGTGGACGTAGGAGATTCATCTCTGAACCACTTTATATCTTGTGTACTTACATTCTGTTATCTCTTAAGTGTGAGTTATTCATTCAAAGTTTATCAAATTAAAACGAGATTTCTTAAGGGCTCACTAATCCGCATCTGAAAGCTAATTAGATAGTTGTTCAACTGAAAATCTTGAGCTTTCAGTGGAGGTATTATCTCAGTAAGCTTTCACAAGTAATTCTCAGCAGACTTCAAGTCCACTAACGAGTTACTGTCTTAAGTAACCTGATATGTTTTAAGAAGTTTAAATTTGTAATCTCAGGTGTATTCCCCCCCCCCCCCCCCATACACCTGTTTACTTATTTCGGGACCAACATATGAGAATGATGAAGATAAAGCATCGAGTAAGAGAGAGAGATTGATCAGGAAAAAAATCGCATTTTGTTATTTCTGATTATGTGACTGAATATGTGACCACATCTGAGAGAACGTCTAATTTATGAAATTGTTTTCAATTGTTGGTTATTTTTTTTTATACTTTTCTCGATCTGTTTTAATGTCCTTAAGCTTAGTTTCTATTTCAAAAAGACTCGTTGTAATTCACAATTTTATAGAGGATTAATTTTTCCTTGAGGTACTCACAAGTTATTTCATATAACTCGTGAAATTTTATTTGGTGTTTTTATTTCCGTTGCTATCTGATTTGTACAGATATTGGTCGATATGTGATCTCATTGCATCCAACATCTCGTATTTCTCGTTTCTTAGTTTAGTTTTTCATAGTATAGACACCTTCACCTGCATCATTACAATTCAAGTACTCTGATACCTTCAAAATAACGTCCAAAATTCTAAACTTGTTATCATTATATATATCTACTAAACCACTAAGCATTTGTAGTTTATGAGTTATAAATAGTTTGGCATTTATTATGTGGTTAACAGGGGGCTAGAATATTTCATGAATAGTTTGAAAAGGGGGTTTTCATTTCCTTGTTTCAATTTGAAAGTTGAATTTAGCCATTTCGTCTTATTTTAATTTTGGGATTATATATTTGTAAGTCCCGTAACTTTGCACTATTTTGAATTTGGTCCATATGAATTACAGGTTTTGATATTGGTCCTATAAGTTTGGAAATTTTTTGATTTTAGTCCTTTTAAAACTTATAGGATCAAAATCAAAACGTGTAATCCAATTTCTTTTTGAAAAAATTCAAACTTACAGGACCAATATCAAAAAAATCAAGGTAAAAGGACTAAAATCAAAATAATCTCAAACTTACGGGACCAAAATCAAAACATGTAATTCATGTGAACCAAATTCAAAATAGTGCAAAGTTACGGGACTTACAAATATATAATCCCTTTAATTTTCTTCCTTCGTTTATATACCTCGTCACTGGGTAAGAAAAAACTTAGTATCCAAAAGAACATTCTGTTTTGCGAAGACTTTTGCAAAGAATTTTTTGTCTCAAAACGTATTTTGCGACGGACACATATCCGTAGACAAAACAATCGTAATAAATATTTGCGATGAATTTTGGACTTCCGTCACAAGATTACGATGGTCATTCCCATCGCAAAACAACCGGGTAATGGCCCGGGCAGGTTGCCAAATTGCGACGGTCGAAAGCCGTCGCAAAATTGACCGAATTTCTGGTTTTTTAATGTTGCCGGAAAATATTTCAACGGATCAATTTCCGTCGTAAAATATGTATTTGCGATGGACACGTTTTCATCGTGAATCACAAGCCTAGAACAAAAAAAAAGTCCGTGTGGTTCGAACCCGGACCCTCCGCACACCCGGATGCGGGTGCGAACCACTGGACCATCGGCCCTCAAGCCCTCAAGCTATATAATATGGCCCAACTTTCATAATAGCCTTATTGGGCCTGAAACAATTAATATCAAATTCACGTCCAAGGAGAATCAAACTCGCGATCTCTCTTGCATGTAGAGGGGGCACGCACCGTTGGGACACATGCTTCTATAGTTTGATTTCTTGCGATTAATTGTATATGTATTCAAATTGAGTTATTTTTTTTATAATTCATCAACTTAATTCTTTTTTCGTTTCTAATTTATTTTAATAAATGTTGTTACGAATTATATATTTTTTATTTTTTAAATTTATTTAATTCGAGAATGCGTAATATTGTTCATTTGTACGCAATTAATTGTATATATATCCAAATTGAATTTTTTTATTATAATCCAAGTGCATGTTACGTATTACCCACGTTCATGAAAAGTATGTTAATGATTTTGCATATGGTTTAATGCGATATTTTGGAGGGTATTATGGGATATTGTGAGGTCCGTTTATAAATAAAGTAATTGCTTATGGTAATGATTCTATGCATACTTACCATAACTAATAAATTTATTTATAAACGGACCTCACAAGACCCCTAAATACTCTCCAACATATTGCATTAAACCACGTGCAAACAAATGATCATATTTTTCGTGGATGGGGGAGCACTTGAGTGCATGCTAGAATTTGTCTAAAAGTATATCATATATTATCTATGAGTAAGTCTCCTGTGCATTTGGTGTATGATGCACTCACTCAACAATTGATATTGTATACACTGAAAAGTTAGTCTCAATCACACTAAAAAGTTAGTCTCAATTACACTGAAAAGTTTACATTGAAAATTGATTTTCAGTGTAAACTTTTCAGTGTAATTGAGACTAACTTTTCAGTGTGATTGTGACTAACTTTTCAGTGTATACAGTATCAACTGTTGAGTGAATGCACCGTGCACTTGGTGCATATGAGACTTTGTCATTATCTATAGGACAGGCTCTATCTTATTTTTTCTAAACGAAATAAATTCTTATACACAATTAAGCATCTACTTTTTCCTTTCTTTTTTTTTTTCAAAATCCGCAAAATCCTAATTAACTTCTGACTTGAAGCGAACTACACTAGCTTCTACTAGTAGCTACCCCGCAAGAGTACGGGTTCACTGTAGTATGGGCAAGTATAGGGACCAAGTATTATCGAACCCAAGGGATGGTATGTATGCGAATAGATCCCTGAAGATCTACGCGTCGTAGTTAATATGAGTGTGATGTTTTTGGGTTTTTGAAAAATTAATTAAAAGACTAAAATAGACTAATTAACTAAAGAATGAAAAAGAACGAATTAACTACGGGTTGTTTTCTAATGAGAGATGGTGATGCTCAGGATAGGAATCCCTACGTATATTAACGGAGCAGGTACATAATCAAAGTAATTGTGACAACCAAGAATTAACCTAAGTAAAAGATCGTAGAATGAAAGCTCAAGATTTCTCACCCTAATACTTTATCCTAGCAATCGACTTCACTAATCCACTAACAAGTTAATAGACAGCGCTTAATTAATGAGACAATATTTAACTAAGGTGATGCGGTCGTCCTCCTTCGCTAAACCGGTAGATGAATTAACCTTTCCTAAACCCTCTCGTTAAGACTACTAATTGTTATCGAGTGATGCGGTCGTCTTCTCTCTAACACTTTCGTACGAAATTCAAAGGTAGAGTTAAGATTAATTATATGAATTCATTAATTAAGAGAATTAAAACTAACGTCACCAATTACCTTAATTACGTACCCACATTCTACTTCTACGAGTTCATCCTAACCCAAGCATGCAAGGGTTTTAGCCGGACATGGTTATAACAAAAATAAAAGCAATAGAAGAAACAACGAACATAAACATAATGAATTGAACGAAGAAAATAATAAACATAAACTAGGGTTTGAAAGAAAGAAATTCTAAAAACTGAAATTTAATTAATAAAAACAAAGTTTAGAACGTTTAGAGTAATCAAGCTAATGAAAAGAAACTAAGAAACGAAAAGAAAACTAAGAATTCGTATGAAAAACCTCAACAACGTAAAAGTAAAGCTTGCTCGTTCTTCTCCTCTTCCTCTCTCTAAAAATTAAGTCTAAAGTGATTTCTAAAGTTCGGGATCCTTCAAAACGTGTTTGGAAGAGGTATATATAGGCACCGGGTCGAAACGGGAGTTAATGGGCCGAAAATACGCATCCGGAGGCGAAAATACGTGCGCGCTCGAGCAAAACGCTCGAGCGGTGGCGCTCGAGTGATTCGCTCGAGCGCCAAAACTGTTCTGTAAGTTTTTGGCCGCTCGAGTGATTCGCTCGAGCGCCGGCGCTCGAGCAAATCGCTCGAGCGCTGGCTGCTGTGCACTCGTTCGTAAAATCTTCATATCTCCTCAACCGGGAGTCCGTTTTGGCCGATTCAAAGTCCTACGAACTCCTCTTTTCGCCCTCTATCCATCTATAAAAACCAAAGAGACAAATTAATAATTTTATAAAAATGATACTCATTTGACTCCAAGCACTCATCGAAAACACTCAAAACATGAGTAAATCGGGCACCAAAACATAACAATTTCACGCCTAATCAACTTCCAAACAATTACAAAAATGAAATACAAATGATTTTACTACTTACGATTTTAGATTTCAAATTCCATCGACTCTGAAAACAAACATACCCCTAGGTTTCCAAATCAAGGGGCTGTTTTAGAGTATTATAAATCTAGAAGATTTAATATTCCAAATTTAGAAAATTTGGTGTGGACATTACTTAAGGATCAAGAAACATATTGGGCTTTATCCATTAGACTAGAGTTTTACTATTATATATATATATATATCCCTTTATACTCATAAATTATGTACTCTCATACACAAGAATATTAGTGGAACTCCTGGCTTGGATCGCCCCCAGACGTAGTAGTTCCCGACGAACTGGGTCAACAAATCGTGTCTCTTTATTTACGCACTTATTTACAACACGTTATCAGCACGAGTCTCTGCCCGAGATAAAACGGTACGCCTCATAATTAATCCCCTTTAAATCACATGAATTAATTCCCGTACTTGAATTATTCAATCCATGTTTTGCATGATTTATATGCTCGTATATTATTATCTTGTTTGATTCTTATATTCGATATTAATTGAATCATATGCGTTATTGTGTTGAATTTATTGTTTTAATTCTTGGAACGAGATCGAAAAATGAACGCTAGCCGTCGCCCGAAGCCCTACGGCCACCGCCGCGAGACGAGCGCCGTTGCGCTGCCCGAAACGGCCCTGAAGCGCCGCTCGTGGCAGCGCCGCCCGTGGCAGCCCCAAGCAGCCTCCTCGCCGCCGCCGCCTCCGCGGCATCCCCGCTGCCGCTGAGCGCCGTATGTAGCGTGCACGAGCGCCGCAGGTCTCGCGCGCTCCAGCGCCGCAAGTCGCGTGCGCGAGTGCCGCACGTCGCGCACGCCCCAACGCCGCACGTTGCGTGCGCCCAGCGTCGTACGACGTGCGCACCAGCGCTGCCCGTTGCACGCCTGGTGCCGCCCGTCACCGCGTGCCCTTATCCGTCGCATTCCCAACCTTTTCGTTGCCAACCTACGTGCGACGTTTCCCACTCGCCGTATGCGACTCACACGATGTTTTCTTGTGCATAATTTTATTCTTTAATCCTGAAAATATTTCGTTAAATTGCGTTAATATATACGAAATAATTATTCTCATGATTATTTCCTCTGTCTATTAAACCGTATATTTTCTGCTAATTATTTTCATGTGATTATCGCCATTATTTATTATTGCATGTTTATGTGATATCATCCTACATGCTTTAATCCTGCGCACATAATTTATTTATAGTCTGCTTATTATACCCGGGTAGGCGGCGCCCGGTATTTGTTGACCGTAAATTTATGCCTTGGGTAGACGGCGCCCAGTACGTGCATCTATGTGCCTTAGAATAACTAAATAAATCCTTGTCTCCTCGTTGTCTATGATTTTGGTCAATCCTCTTACCCATGTCACTTTAATTGTAGTGAATAATGTCTGATATTACCAAAAGAGAATTTGCTGAGCTTACTCTTGATGGTAGTAACTACCTGACATGGGCGCTAGATGTCGAAATACATCTAGCCTCGAACAAATCTTAGCGGCACGATTGTCGATGATCCAAAATCAACTGACGCCCAGAAGGCGAAAGCTTTGATTTTTCTTAGGCATCATCTCAATCAGGACCTGGAAAATGAGTATCTCACTGAAAGAGATCCTGGAACGTTGTGGAAGTCCCTGAAGGACCGTTTCCAACAACAATATGATATACTCCTCCGTTTCCAAGACTTTAAGTCCGTAACGGAGTATAACTCAGCCCTACATCGTATTGTGTCTCGGTTAAAGTTATGTCAGAAAAATGTAACTGAGGACGACTTAATCCAGAAGACTTTGTCGACTTTCCACGCAAGCAACCTTGTACTCCAGCAGCAGTATAGGGCTAAGAACTACACTGTACACTCTAAGCTAATTTCTGCACTTTTAGTAGCGAAAAAGCACAACCAGCTCCTTATGCAGAATCATAATGCGAGGCCGGTTGGTTCGACAGCGGTGCCCGAAGCACATGTTGTAGCTCAAAGTGGTACAAGAGGTCGCAAGCATGGAAGGGGGAGAGGGAGTAAACGAACTCGTAGCCAAGGCCGAGGTCATAATAAATCCGGTGGTTCAGGTGTCTTGAATGACAATCAAGCTCAGGTTCGTGGGAAGGCTGCACCTAACACGAACTCCGCTACCCAAAAATCTGAGAATCAAGATAAGGGTGAACAGTCTGCTACAGATGCGGATGCAAGGGCCACTGGTCTCGCACGTGTCGCACTCCCAAACATTTGGTCGAGGCTTATCAAAAGCAGCAGAAGGACGATAAGGGGAAGGCTCCTAGAGTTGAAACTCACCATGCCAGTCTGCCCGAAGCAGACTCTAATCTAGACAATGCAGATCACAAAGGCATTGAGCTTAAGGATTTTGGAGATGACGAGTAGATTTACGTATTTAGTTATTCCTAGTATTTTATTTTCTGAATAAAACAATTTCACATTATATTTTGGATCCTTTCTTTCAAATATTTTATTTATGAATGAATTTATTAGCTTTGATATGTTTACCTTAATAGTTGTTCATGTATTTATTTTGGATATTGATATTCTCATTTATGGCTTGTAAACAAATAAGCTATTAGGTTTGGACTATTTCCTCTTGCATGATGGACGCCAATAGTGATTTATGTCTGGTAGATAGCGCCACCACACATACGATCCTAAAAGATAGGAAGTATTTTCATAACTTGATTAATCGTAAGGGGAGTATAAGTACAATTGCGAATGACAGTACATTGATAGTGGGCTCTGGAAGAGCTTCCATTGTCCTCCCCATGGGTACTGAATTAATAATTGATAATGCTTTATTGTTTCTGCAATCTAAGCGTACCCTACTCAGTTTTAGAGACATTGGGATAAACGGGTATCATATTGAAACTAAAACTGAAAATAATAACGAATACCTTTTGATGACTTGTACTCGAGGTAGCCGTAAGCAAGTTATAAAAAAACTTTCATCCCTCTCCTCCGGTTTGTACTATACCTACATCCGGCCGTCTAGTTCCCATCTAGCGATGAGTATGAAATTCCATGACCCAAATTCTTTTAAATTGTGGCATCAGCGGTTAGGTCATCCGGGACAAACAATGATACGTAGGATTCTATCTAATTCAACTGGTCATAATATTTCGAATAATAGAATCCCTCCCGTCGATGAGTATTTCTGTGATGCATGTTCTAAGGGTAAATTGATAGTGCGCCCGTCGCGCACCAAGGTTGGACTAGAGTCTCCGGTTTTCCTTGAGCGAATTCAAGGAGACATTTGCGGACCGATACACCCAGCATCAGGACCATTTCGTTATTTCATGGTCCTTATTGATGCCTCCACTAGGTGGACATTTGCATATTTGTTGTCCACCCGCAATCAAGCTTTTGCGAAGCTCATTGCGAAGACTATCGAGCTTAGAGCTCAATTCCCGAATTATCCAATTAAATCGATTCGCATGGATAATGCAGCTGAGTTTAGCTCGAAGGCCTTTACAGATTACTGTATGGCCCTGGGAATTAAAGTGGAGCATTCGGTCCCCTACGTCCATTCCCAAAATGGTCTTGCTGAGGCGCTAATAAAACGTATCAAATTTATCGCGAGACCATCGCTTATGAACTCTAAACTACCCACCTCATGCTGGGGGCATGCAGTCCTTCATGCATCACACTTAATCCAAATCCGTCCAACTGCATATAATGATCATTTCCCCTACAGTTAGTGCGTGGGAAAGAGCCTAGCATTTCCCATCTGCGTATTTTCGGATGTGCTGTATACGTACCAATTACGATACCCAAGTGAACCTCTATGGGCCCACAAAGGAAACTCGGTATTTACGTTAGATACGACTCTCCATCCATCGTGAAATACCTCGAGCCTTTGTCCGGGGATCAATTAACGGCCCGGTTCGCTGATTGCACGTTCGATGAAGATTACTTCCCGGCATTAGGGGGAGATCCGAATTCAAAATTGAATGAATGTCGGGAACTTACGTGGATCGTAAGTAATCTTCAGTATCTAGATCCGCGTACTAATCAATCTGAACTAGAAGTTCAGAAGATCATTAACATGCAGAACTTAGCAAATAACCTGCCAGACGCATTCACTGACCATAGAGGTGTGACTAGATAGCATATACCTGCAGTAAAAGCTCCCCAAAGGGTTGAGGTCCCAAGCAAAATGAGTACTCATGCCTCCACACGCCAAAAGCGTAAGGGACCCTCAAGAGATAGTAACACACCTAAATGAAAGGCTAGCAAATCTGGTCAGTCGAATGGAAAATCTCTAGAAGAGATCCGTCTAGATAATCCCAAGTCTCTAGGAGACGAGAGTCCTAGTGATGAAGCACGTGCACAAAACATTCCATGCACTAGGACCATGGAACGACCAGACCCTGATACAATGGGAAATGAGAAAGGTCTGGTTGATGTAAACGTCGAAGTCTCTGTGAACTTCACAGATACGGGAGAAACTTACAATAGAAATATTACTGTCGTCGACGACACATTTGCAGCGTCAATAGCTCTTTCCATTATAAATGATCTAGATCCTGAACCCAAAATAATCGCAGAGTGCCGGAAGCGCCACGATTAGGTTAAATGGAAAGAGGCAATTGATGCGGAGCTCGCCTCGCTTAACAAAAGACAAGTATTTGGCTCTATCGTTGGTATACCCGCGCGCGCTATCCCTGTAGGATATAAATGGGTATTTGTACGAAAATGAAATGAGAACAATATTGTGGAGAGGTACAAAGCGAGGCTGGTAGCACAAGGGTTTTTGTAGAGACCCGGGATTGATTTCTATCAAACCTATTCTCCCGTCATGGACTCAATAACGTTCCGCTACTTGATATCTTTGGCAGTTAAGTTGAATCTCCAAATGAGATTAATGGACGTAGTAACCGCGTACTTATACGGATCACTAGATGCCGACATTTATATGAAAATCCCAGATGGATTTGACATTCCTCAGTTAAGGGATGGTGAAAACCGCAGCATGTATAGCATACAACTGCGAAAGTCGTTGTATGGCCTGAAGCAATCGGGCCTTATGTGGTACAACCGACTTAGTGAATTCCTTCAGAAGAAGGGATACACGTTCGATAAAGCTTTCCCGTGCGTATTCACGAAGAAATCGCAAGATGGTTTTTGCATCATATCCGTATATGTTGATGACATGAACATAATCGGAACATGCAAAGAGATTGAAGAAGTCAGTTCAATCTTGAGAGCTGAATTCGAAATGAAGTCCTTGGGTAAAACCAAGTACTGCCTCGGCTAGCAGACCGAGCACCTCCTAGAAGGAGTTCTTGTTCATCAGCCGACCTACGTGAAGAAGGTATTTGAGAGATTTCACATGGATAAATCTCATCCACTTAGCACCCCGATGGTTGTCCGATCCCTCGAAGTGGATAAGGACCCATTTAGGCCAAGAGAAGATTCAGAAGAAATTCTGGGACCAGAAGTTCCTTATCTTAACGCTGTTGGAGCTTTGCTCTATCTTGCAAATTGCACCCGGCCGGACATTGTATTTGCTATCAACTTGCTTGCGAGACATAGCGCTTCTCCTACAAGGAGACATTGGAATGGTGTTAAGCACGTTCTACGATACCTCCAAGGATCCCAAGATCTTGGACTGTTTTATCGTAAGAACCAAGACAAAACCTTAGTAGGTTATGCGGATGCTGGCTATTTGTCTGATCCCCACAACGAGGTATCCCAAACTGGTTATGTTTTTCTCTGTGGTGGAACCGCGATCTCATGGAGATCGGTTAAACAATTTATGGTTACCACGTCTTCAAACCACTCAGAGATCATAGCTTTATTTGAAGCCGCACGAGAATGAGTTTGGTTAAGGTCCTTGGTAAAACACATTGGTGACTCGTGTGGTATCGCCAAAGGCGATACACCTCCCACCATTATATTTGAAGACAACGCTGCTTGCATCGCAAAAATGAGTAATGGGTACGTCAAGGGAAACCTGACGAAACCTATTTCACCTAAGTTTTTCTACCCATACGAACTCCAGAAGAGTGTCGTGATTACCATTCAAAAGGTGCAATCTAGTAATAATCTAGCAGATCTATTTACTAAGTCCTTACCTACGTCTACTTTTGAAAAGTACGTTCGTGGTATTGGGATGCAAAAACTTAAAGTGTTGTTGTCTTCAGGGGGAGCGGTAACCTCGAAATAAATCTGAAAGATTTAGATCTAGAAGATCGATGACATTCATCCCTACTTATTATTTGGCAGATCCCTAGCACGCGGAGTTTTTATGACAAGACATTTATGTTGTAATGTCCAAGGGGGAGTGTTATAAATCTAGAAGATTTAATATTCCAAATCTAGGAGATTTGGTGTGGACATTACTTAAGGACCAAGAAACATATTGGGCTTTATCCATTAGACTAGAGTTTTACTATTATATATATCCCTTTGTACTCATAAATTATGTACTCTCATACACAAGAATATTAGTGGAACTCCTGGCTTGGATCGCCCCCAGACGTAGTCGTTCCCGACGAACTGGGTCAACAAATCGTGTCTCTTTATTTACGCACTTATTTACAACATAGAGAAAGATAATCGGGTAAATTGCATTGTTGGTTCTATGAGAATAAGTGGTTTGCAAAATTATTATTATTTTTTTAATATTTTTAATCTCGTAGTTTTATTCGACATTTTTTGTCCAAAAAAAGTGCAGTTTTGGTCCCAAAAGAATGTATATATTGCGGTTTTAGTCCAAAGAATTAACGGAAATGGCCAAATTTGCCAAAAATAGATCCAAAAAAGAACGTATAGTAGGACCAAAATTATTATTAAAAAATTCTGGCGAGACCAAATTTACAATTTTCCCAAAAATAATTTCATGAGTAAGTGATATAAATATACTTTTTTTACCATTAAAGTATTGTTTTTTATTGAAAGTATTAAATTACAAAACATTTTTATTGAAAGTATTAAATTACAAAACATATCCTGTCTCATCCAAGATTTACTAGAGATATATATATATAAGATCTAGGTTACGGTAAAAGTTGGCGTCGTGTTTTTTTTTTTTATGTAACCAGTTGTTAATGCCTACATATTACAAGAATTAAGAATCATTTCATTGATTCCAATAACTCAAGTTTAATTTAATAGGTTAACAAAAGAACATTGCTGGACCTCATCAATTTTACATATATGGCTTGCCAAATTCAATTTTGCTTTTGGTTTCCAAAAAATTAAAAAATTAATTTTGCTTCTGCAACTTGGCTTCCCCCACATGATATGCCTCTTTTTGTATGCTACGTCCACAGCAATTCTGAACTCAAACTTGGTCCATACGTATATGCATTCGACTTGTCAGTCACCAAAATTATTTATATTATATGCATTGCTCAAACTTGGTCCATACGTAGATGCATTATTTTATGTTCACCGATCATGATAGTTAATAAATAAGGATATACTATAAGATGTCATGATTTTAATTATTTTTTATTCTAAATTAGTACCCACTATCTATTAGGATATTGTACATTATTTATTTATGTTGTATTCTGAAACTTAACACCTATTGTATTTGTATTTGTTTTCTATTTAATATGTGAATAAATCATCATTTTCACTCAATTATTTCTATATGATACCAAAAGTGTGTTTAGCTAGATACTCTGATTTTGTCAACAATTTGTTATTTTCACCAATATCTAACCATCATTTAATTTCTTCACGTGTTATTAATAATACATTTACAAATAACCATTTAATTTATAAATGGATCATATAATATTCCAAAATATTATTATTTTATTTATTTATCTGCTTTTTTTTTACATGTACAAAAAAAATTGTGGATGTAGAGAGTAGTTAATATCTTTTAGCATAAGGATCAAAAAAATTTCAAATTTCAAATTTCAAATTAATAGTTATGCTAACTTGTACAAGGAGAACGAAACTAGATGAAGATGAGGTAGCGATCACCGAAGGACATGATATAAGTAGTACGTATACTTTTTCGTTTTAATTTAACGGCCACTTTTAGATGCTTTATATATGTTAAAAAAAAAAACCCACAATTATTTATATAAATAACTATATATTATTTAAGATGTTTCATAATTCATGTATAAATTTTCAAGAAAAACTAGAAGTTAGATAACAATTAAATTGGAACACGAGGAGTGAAAAAAAAAAAATAGCTCCATGTCTGGGAAATTACTTAGAACGGCGTCAAAGTTGTTATAGAGAGAAAAATAGTTGGTGCTCAATTCCCCTATATATAATATATCGCGGTTTGTGTCCCAAAAACACTCAAACTGAAAAAAAAAAATGGGAGAGAAGAAGAGAAAGCCACATGCCATAATGATCAGTGTCCCATTCCAAGGCCACATCAACCCATTCCTCAGCCTTGCTCTGAAGCTGGCTTCCAAGGGCATTACCGTAACTTTCGTTCATCTAGAATATGTAGATCACAAGCTATCCAAAGCCCACCATAACCATAGTGAAGTCGACTTCTTTTCCGAAGATCGACAATCGGGTCTCGATGTACGTTACACAACGATTAGTGATGGTTTTCCTTTGGAATTCGATAGAGATGTCAACTTCGAAGAGTATTGGGAAGCTATGCTCCGTGATTTTGGAGGTCACGTGGATGAATTCGTTGGGAAGTTAATCGGGTCGGATCCGGAAACTGCCCATTTCTTGGTAACCGACACTATTTTCGACTGGCCAGTGCCCATTGCCCACAAGTACAAACTGGTGAACGTCTCATTCTGGACTCAGCCAGCATTGGTATTTTCTCTGCATTACCACTGGGATCTTCTTATACAAAATGGTCATTTTCCATGTAAAGGTAATTTCATATTATGCATTTTATTTCATATATTTATATTAATTATTTTGTAGTAAATTAGTAAATATATTCATATGGACGGGACAACTGGAATTGAATCCAACTTAACATAATTTTTTAGCATGTGTAATGTTTAATTTACTAGAAATGTGCATCAGATAACTAATATATAGGAGCAAATTATATATTAAACCTTATATAATACACACAACATATACGTACATATTATTTAATATGAATTACTCCTTTAAGTAAAATCGTACATCCAGCCCTGGCCCCTGCTTCATAATCATATTGCTTTATATCAGGATTATATACATATAGATTTGTTGTATTTGTATAAATAAATAATAATTGTAACCAATTAATGAAGTAAATAGCCTTCTACTCTACATGGTATCTGAGTATTGTATATATAGTTTGTCTCAGCATTGTTTAGATTTGTGTAAATACAATAATAATTATATTAATTTCTGGCAAACAGATGATATGAAGGAGGACATAAATTACATTCCCGGAGTTGAGTCAATAAACACAAGCGACTTGACAACAATTCTGAAAGAGTCCGGATTATCATCTGTAACGCATAAATACATGCGCATTGCATTTGAGAGGGTGAAAATGGCCGATTTTATCCTGCATAACACTGTGAATGAGTTAGAATACAAGACACTATCAGCCCTCGAAAAATACCAACCCAATTATGCAATTGGCCCCATTAATTTTTCCAAAAATAACATGGGTTTGTGGTCCGAATCAGACTGCGACCATTGGCTCGAGTCCAAATCCCCTGCCTCGGTATTGTACGTCTCTTTCGGGAGCTTTGTTCAAACCGATAAGAAGATAATTGAGGAAATAGCTTACGGTCTTCTTCTTAGTAAAGTCAACTTTATTTGGGTGATTCGACAAGGTCTTCTAAAAGATGGAAATATAGACATTTTTCCTAATGAATTCCTGGATGGAATTAAAGATCGTGGATTGATAGTTCCTTGGTGTAATCAAATTATGGTTCTTTCGAGTCCAGCCGTCGGAGGGTTCTTGACACATAGTGGGTGGAATTCTACGGTAGAGAGCATGTGGTGTGGGGTCCCAATGATTTGTTATCCAGTTGCTTATGATCAACTCACAAATAAAAAACTGGTGGTTGATGATTGGAAAATTGGGATTAATCTTTGTGACGGTGATTCTATTAATAGAAAAGAAGTTGCTGACAAGATTAAAAGTGTGATGAATGAAGCTTATTCAAAGAGTTTTAGACAGGAGGCAGCTAAATTAAGGGCAATGATGCACAATGCCTTGGAAACTGATGATGGGTCGTCGGAGAAAAGTTTCAGTCGATTTATTGAAGATTTGGACGCCAAAATTTACTCCAATTAAGAACAAGAAACAAGTAGTGCTTATTTATTCATCAAGCTGTGATAAAAAAAAAAAAAATCACGTCGTTATTCATGCTTAATTTCTTAGTAATCTTGGATTCAATTTTTCTAAGTTAAATGAACCTTTTTTCTAAGTGCAAAGTATAAAACTGTCATCTCCAGAATAAATCAATATTGATGAGATAAATAAAACAATTAGGTATGGATGCGCTAACCATTTAAGCTATTATTGATAAACATTTTTTCAGGAGCATCAATTTTGAAATTTGATTACAATCATAACGATACAGATTCGCCCATGACTTGATCAAATCAAAGGGTGTGATTTAACGGCGTAGATTCACCCGGAACCTAATATTGCACCTATTCACATGAAAAAGCACCACAACTCTTCATTTTACTAACTCAATCATTTTAAGTTTCGCTGATAATTTCATATTTGGTGACATGAAAAATTGTTATATCTTCGGGAATTTAGTCTGGAAAACACAATGATCGATACGGAGCAATTTAGTTTTACATAGAAAGAGTGTAATTCTTGTCTCGACATAATTCCTTCCCGAATTTTTATTTTCAAGATACACGCTCAAATAACAAAAAATAATCGAATACTACAACAACAAAAAATTTATTAACAAAGTAATATAATAGCAAAAATACAATTAATTTGATTGTCATCTTCCATTTGTCAAAACAAAATAAAAAATTCACATGTGTGGTCGTGCCATCGTGGTATACACAAATTCATGTCTCTAAACATAGAGTGTGGATATAGTTATACAGCTAGAGCGTATAAAAATAATTTAAAATACAAGATTACGATGATGATTCTGGAATACTAAAAAAAGTAATAAGTCAACTACGTTTCTTTAAAAAAAAAAATAACGTAAAAGAGATATTGGGTGAGGAACCCCTCATTTTTATTAATCAAATTCATTATCTAAAATGATACTAATAACTAAGAACACCTGAATATATAATAGAAAATACGAATCTAGAAACATAATATGTAAGAATATAATGACTTTTTAAAGTTAAATATAAAGTAAAAAGAATACTAGTCAAAAGATATATGAATATTATAAATATTAATAAATTAAAAGAAAGTAAATCAAAGATATTGTAAAAATAATATATAACAGTATTGCCAATTTTAATCCATCCAGTAGACGACATTTGAATGATGTGTATTGATTTTGAACACCCAATCTGAACGCTGTGACACTGATATTAAAAAAAATCAATACGTGCCTACATGGTCCAATATAGAAATCTACCATTAATTCATTAGTTTTTTATAATATGATCCAATCAAACACAGAGTTTCGTGTAAATAAGTTTTATAGTTTTTTTTATGGTTGTAATATGATCCAATCAAACACATTTTATGTAAATAAATTTTATTGTTCAACTGATTTGCATTCAATATGTATTTTAAAAATAAATATAATTATTCTTTTAAGATATATTAATAAGTTTGTATTATAATTGTTAGTATTAAAAGTATAATTATTTTAATATAAAATGATATTGCTAGTAAACATGTTCTCAATTAAAGCATGGGTACGATGTTTGCAATTTGCCCAAATATAAAGGTCGATGCTTACCATTTTTCGATTGCTTTATCTTTCGTTGATAGAAATCAAACATTGTAGGAGAGACAAAAACAGCTCAATAAGAATAATTCCAATAACTCGAATTTAAATTTTGATTTATTTAATAGAAAATCTCTTTTGTTGCTTGACCAGTACATGATTTGTCAAATTCAAATTTGTCTCTCTTATCTTCGTTCCTCATCACCAGTTCACATAATTTGACTTTTCCCACTTCTCTTTAAAAAAACCAAAAAGGATTTTGACTCTCCCTATCTATTTCGTGGAAATGCCCAAACGTTACATTAATGGTCCTTGTATTAATTGCACTTTCGTATCCCACCAAAAGAAGTTGAAAATCAACTGAGAAAATGGAAGACGCTGCAAATAGGCAGAGAAAGGGGCACGCGATAATGATCAGCGTACCATACCAAGGACACATTAACCCCTTCGTCAGCCTAGCTCTCAAGCTCGCATCCAGGGGCTTTTCCGTAACTTTCACCCATCTCGAATTCGTTCATCGCAAGCTATCCAAAGCCTACGGCAGCGAAGTGGATATCTTCTCCGAGGCTCGCCAATCAGGTCTCGACATATGTTACTCGACGATTGGCGATGGATTTCCTTTGGAGTTCGACCGGGAGGCCCACTTCGAAGAGTACTGGGGGAATATCGTGCAAAATTTTGGGGGTCGTGTAGATGAATTTGTGGGGAAGATAATCGGGTCGGATCCGGACGGGGTCCATTTCTTGGTGGCGGATACTATTTTCAACTGGCCGGCGGCCGTGGCGGAGAAGCACAAGCTTGTGAACGTTTCGTTCTGGACTCAGCCGGCGCTGGTGTTTAGTTTAGCGTACCACTGGGATCTTTTGGTGGAAAATGGTCATATCCCATGTCCAGGTAATACACTTTCTTTGACTTTTCTACAAGCACAAATTAACCACTACTCTTATTTTATTTTATTTAATTATGGCGTGAGAATTTAAAGGAGGAATAGACTTTCTTCCTTTCAAAATTATATAGTTTCTTTGACTATATGAATCACAAAAGAAATATATTTTGTGCATTTGCAAGGAAATTAACACTCTTTTATAACATTTCAAATGATCTCACGTTCTCATGCAAAACTTCTTTTAACATATAGTTATTTTTTGAAATAATTAAATTCCTACTTCAAATAGCCTAAGATTAATTAATATTTATCTGGAACAGAAACCATGGTGGAGGAAATAAACTATATTCCTGGAATTGAGTCAATAAGCACAAACGATCTAATGCTTTACACCAGAGAATCCCACAAGAATACTATAGTGCATACAAGTACGCGCCTCGCATTTAAGGATGTGCCAAAGGCAGATTTCATCATCCACAACACAATTTTCGAATTAGAATCCGCCGCACTCTCCGCTCTCAACAAACACCAACCAAATTACGCAATTGGCCCCATTACTTTCTCCAAAAATTCCACACATACCCCTGCTGCCAGTAATTTATTGCCTGAATCCGACTGCACCCAATGGCTAGCCTCTAAGCCCCCCAGCTCGGTCCTGTACATCTCGTTCGGGAGCCTCGTTCATACAAGCAAGCACGTGATACAAGAATTGGCTTACGGTCTTCTTCTTAGTGAAATAAGTTTTATCTGGGTGATTCGACAAGGTATCCTAAGTGACCATGACGCCAATGTCTTGCCCCAAGGATTTGAGGACAAGATTAATGAGAAAGGATTGATAGTTCCGTGGTGTAATCAAATTGGGGTTCTTTCTGATCAGGCAGTTGGAGGGTTCCTAACGCACTGTGGGTGGAACTCGACTCTGGAGAGTATCTGGTGTGGAGTTCCTATGATTTGTTACCCAATTGGATTTGAGCAATTTAGTAATAGGAAATTAGTGGTTGATGATTGGAAAATTGGGATTAATCTTTGTGATGGGACATCAATTAATAGGAAGGAAATAAGTGAGAAGATTAAGATTATGATGGGATCAAGGATTGGAGAGAGTCTTAGGGAGGAGGCAAATAAAACAAAGACCATAATACATAATGCACTAGAAATTAATGGATCTTCAGACCGAAATTTTGATCAATTTGTAAAAGTTTTGGAGGCAAAGATTTATTGATCAATTAATGATCATCACGTTGTAAAGATTTATCATAAAAAAGTTTATGTTTACATGGCTTTGTGTTTGACTAATACTTATATCAATTTCTTGGTAATTTGTTGTTCTTATTTATGCATTTTTGAAAAATTATGAATCATATATGAATATAATTCTTATTTGATTTATTTTTCATTAATTTGAATATCTCAATGAATCATCTCTATATACTAATATCGGGTTTAGGATGGTGATGGATTCTCTTGTTAATTTAGTTAGTGTGTCATACCATTAAACTCAATCAAACCACTCCTTCTGGAATATATTTTTGTAAATTGTTTTCTCACTTTTGTTTTGTTTATCGAAGAGTATCATTTATTTTATATGATATAATTATATTGAGTTTGAAATGTCAATTTTATGTTGGTTGTGTTTGAATTCAAGAATTAGGAGATGATTTCAGGTGTGGAAGTTTATAATTGATGATGAAGAAATTTATGTGGAATTTCATGGAAACTCGGTTCCCTTCAACCTCAATCGTGTCTAATTACACTTCCAGACTTGTACGACTCTTCTATTTTGCCCTTTAACCTTTTCTAATTGGCTCCCGAGTCCCTTTGATATAAAATTTTGGCATTAATAAGAGAACCCCAAAGATATGGGTGAAGGATAATAAGTTGGCAATAGGATAATAATAATAATAAAGTAAATAAGGAGACTATATAGACGTTTGTAGAAATAATATCCTCGCTTCCACAGAAAACAATCGATAATATTTAAAAATACACTTGAATTGCACTGTACATTTAATACACAAAAAGGCTACTCATCTACTTTTCCTGTTTTTCAAATTAAAATATACTCCGTCTACTCATAATAAATTTCACACTTTTTTTTTCGTCCATTCAAATAATTTTCACGCTCCTAAAATAAAAGTAATACTCTTTCACAATATTATTTTATATTCAAATAAAATTCTTAAATAACCACTTTTCAGCATATTTTTAGAAAAATGAGCCAAACTATATGTGAAATTTAATAGAATGTTCTTTAAAAAAATGAGTCAAACTATATGTGAAATTTAATAGAATGTTCTTTCTTTAAACAATTAAGTGTGCGAGAGGAATCCAACTACAAAGATACTATCATAATTTTTAAAATTAAATTGGCCGATCTCACAGTAGGAAAAAGAAAAGGACCCAAGTATATACATCATCATTGTTACAGCAGGAAATATTCTCGCCTGACAGGAGGTCAGATTCCCGAAGATACACTGACCCTACAAAATCGAGGGTCTACATCAGAAAAGAGAATTTAATATATTATAGGTCTACGGTTGATTGTTAGATTAATATTGTAATAAATCTCTAAAATAAAGGGTTAAGACGAGTTCAGGACCACTTTTGAGCCTTTGGGGGTGAACCACTATAAATAGGGGGTCAGCCCCTCATTGTGAAGGGGTCACACATTTTTCCTCATTTCTCATGTATGCTAGAAAACTCTCATTCGAGGGAAGAACGAAAGTTCTTCCCCTATCGTTCGTGTTCGTTTATATTTATTGTTTGTCGGGCATAACCCAAATAGTCACAATACATATATCCGTACAAAAATATCTGTCAACAATTTGGCGCTAGAAGGAGGGTGAATACCCGAAAATTATTCAAAGATTTTTTCAGGAAAACCTTCCAATCTTGAAGGGTTCTTCAAGAACACCTTCAAATCCACAAATCATCCAAGAAAAATTCATCCCATCTTCAACCCCATTTCGGTTCTAAATTCATTACATACTATTGGGAAAATGTATAAGACTTATGTTTTGATTAGATGCCAACATGTTCCTCCTAAGTTGTTTTGTAAGTAAATTATTCAGTAGAGTTAGTACTTAGTCAAACAGTTCAAAGTGTTAAGAACTGGAGTGCAGTTAGTAAAAACTAGAGTGTATTTTAGTATGAAGTCTGCTGAAGATGAAGTCCACTGAGAGTGTAGTCCGCTGAAGAACAAGTGATCTGAGAACAAGTCTAAGTCTTGAATGTTTTCTAAGTACATTCTCACTAAGACTAAAACTATCAGGAGAGGACCAATGTCCACTGATGGTAACTAACAATGCACAACAGATTAAAAGCTGTTAGTTAATCTGGTTGGAACAAGGCAAAACGAATTTCAGTGAAGCTTACAATTAATGAAGGAATAAGAAGGTTCTCTCAGAGGAGTTCCACCTTAAAGCAAGACAAGAATCTGGGCATGCAGACTAAAGGTCCAATGAGAAGATGACACGTCAGTGTACTTTACTGACAGCCGACCTGCCCCGCCTGACAAGTACCAAAAGTCTTCACCTAGCAATCTACAGAAAGCTGGTGGACAAGCATGGTTTTTGCAGCCGTTTCTTGACAAGACTTAAAGCTTCAAATAGAGCCGTTTGAACCAATCGGATACAAGAAGACTTACTTGAGAAGATTCAAATCCAACGGAAAGATTTTCAAGGAAGCCTATAAATACAGAAGGACGTGCACATTTCTAAGCACGGGAAACTCACAAGATCAAAGCTATCTCTACATTCATAACAACTAAGAAGCACTCGAAATTATCATTGTTTCCCAAGTGTTTCACATTTGTAGAGAGCCTAACAAACCTTCTGTAACCAAGCTTAAAAGCTATATCCAAATCTTAGAAGGAGATAATCCAATCCTAAGCCTTGAGCTAAACTTGTAAGGATTATCTCAAAATAGTTGGAACCAAAACCCTACTCAAAACCCTACTCAGTGTTTAGGTTGAGAGTTAGTGTTAAGTGGTGTTAGTAAGCTGATTGATGTATCAGTCTGAAAGCTGGTTTGTTTTGGGAACTAGGACCTGGAATTTCCTAGTGATCAATCATCCTAAGAGAGGATTAGTTGATCAGTGCACCTTGGCACTATAACACAAGGAATTCCAAGTGAAAGGAATTCTCCCGTTTGATCAGGACAGTGGACGTAGGAGATTCATCTCTGAACCACTTTATACCTTGTGTTCTTATTATCTGCTTTCCTAAGTGTGTGTTAATTTCAAAGTTTATCAAAGTAAAATGAATTTTCTAAGGGCTCACTAATCCGCATCTGAAAGCTAATTAGATAGTAATTCAACTGAAAGTCTTGAGCTTTCAGTGGAGGTATTATCTCAGTAAGCTTTCACAAAGTAACTCTCAGCAGACCTCAAGTCCACTGATGAGCTACTTTCTTAAGTAACCTGATAAAGTTTTCAAAGAAGTTTTAATTTATAATCACTGGTGTATTCCCCCCCCCCCCATACACCTGTTTACTCGTTTCGGGACCAACAATTGGTATCAGAGCAGTGGTTCAAAAGACCATTGTTCTAAGTATACCTTGTGCTTAAAGGTATATTTTTTTTGGTCACCTGAATTGATCTTCTGATAAATTTGTTTATATACTATGGCTGACAATGCAGCTAGGGTAGCACCACCAGCAGAGAACAACATGGGAGTTAATCCTTTGAACCATATGTCTCATCACAAGCTTCCACAATTCTCAGTGGAAAACTATGACTTCTGGAAGATCAGAATGAGAGCTCATCTTGTCTGTGTGCATGATGAAATATTAAGGGTTATTACTAAAGGTCCATTTGTTTTTATGACACCTAACCCTAGAACAACAGATGAAACTATTGCAGGTCCTAGAGAAGAATGGCCCAAAGATGAAGATAACTTCACTGCAGATGAGAGGAGGAGAAACAACCTCAACTTCATAGCCATGAACATTCTCTACACCACCATTCCAGATTCTGTAATGGGAAGAGTGATCCACTGCAAGACTGCAAAGGAACTATGGGACACTCTTGCTCTCATGTGTGAAGGAACTGACAAGATAAAGGAGAACAAGCTTTCAGTAGCTGTTCAAAAGTATGAGCAGTTCACCATGGAGCCCACTGAGACCATTGACCAGCTTGATGGGAGGTTCACAGACATCATGAATGAGATAAATTCTCTGGGAAAAGTCTATACCAAGAGGGAGGTTGCCTTAAAGATCCTGAGAGGTCTAACCTCAAGATGGGATGTGTACTCTGTGATGATGCAGAATACCAAGGATCTATCCAGCATGTCTATGCAACAGGTATTCTCTGAACTCAAGGCTTATGAGTTTGATCTGAACAGGAAAAGGGTTCCTGATAAGACCTCAGCTGAGAAGGGAGTAGCCTTCAAAGCCAAGGAATCTGAGCCAAAATCCCCAAAGCCTCAGAAGAGTACAAAGGCAAGCAAGTCACAAAGCAAGGCTGAGATGCAGGAGGAACTCAGCCTGATGGCTAGAAGGTTTGAACAACTTAACAGCCGCTTTGGCAAGTATAAAAGATTTTACAGGGATAACAGGGAAGGTAGAAGTTATCCACAAAAGACCACCAGAGAAGGAGAGAAAAGCTCATCTGGGCTGGAAAAGAAGAAGGAATACAAAAATTACACCAAGGCTGAAGGATCATCATCAAAAACCAGAGAGTCCACTGAGGAAAAGAATGATGATGCCAACAGGTGTTTTCAGTGTAAGAAGGTTGGGCATTTTCAATATGGCTGTCCTCAACTGAGCACTAAAGAAAGAAAGGAAAGACAAGCCAAAAAAGACAGAAGATATGGAGAAAGGAAAGCCATGATGGCTGGGGATGTTGATGAAAATCTGGAGTCACCTGATGAACTGTTCTCTGACAGCAGTGAAGATGACATGTGCCTCATGGCAAGAGAAGAACCTGAGGTACAATCAAAACCATCCATTTCTCTAGAACACACACCTGAGTTAAGCTCAGAGTCAACTGAGGAACTCAATCTTCAGTCCGCTTTGGAACAATTGATGATTGATTTCTCAAGGTTGCAAGAAGCAAGTTTCTGTCTTCAAGATGAGAACAAACAACTCTTGAGTGAAAACTCCAAGTTAATTGAGTCTGGGAATCAAGCGGATCTGAACTCAGCCAAATCTACCAGTGAACTGACAAAAGAGGTGGAAACCCTCAGGAGTCAAGGAAATGGTAGAGATCAACTGATAAAAGATCTAAATGAATCTAAGACAAAGTTAACTAAAGAGAATTTAAAATTGGTAAGCTAAATTAAGGATTCTCTCCTGAAAATTGATGTCTTACAAAAATCTGAAGAGACCCTGTTAAAAAGGATTGATGCTCTAAACAAACCCTCTCTTGCCATAGAGGAGATTCAAAATTTTCAAATCAATCCTAATAACAAGTGTGGGATAGGCTTTATTCCAAAACCTTCAGAAGGTCCTCTGAGTGTTGCTTCTTCAAGTGGCACAAAGAGAGTTTTTGTCAAGTCTGTGACATTTCAACCACAGACTATGGATAAAGGAAAAAGACCAGATGAGATCACTCAAAAGAAAAGTCAATCTAAGCCAAAACCAAATGGAAAGGCTCAGGTGACTTACCAAACTAGATCTCAGCAGAGGTACTATCAGCCGAGGTCTTCACAGATGAAGCAACCTCAGCTGAGAGCACCCAGGCATGAGCAGTCCTCAAGGAATGACTCATATGGAAGACCTATTCCTTTTGTGCCTAAAGGGAAAGGTCCTTCATACCTTTATCAACAAAAACCAAGACCAAGTGCACCCAAGCCTAAGAGAAAGAATGTGAAGAAGGTTCCTGTTCCTTCAAAGGCTGACACCCATAGAAAGTTTACTCCCAAGGCACCTAGGGAAATAACAATCTATGTAGATGTTTATGGAAGACAAATTAGCCAATCTAAAGTGATTAGAACTGTGAGGCAAATTTGGATTCCGAAAGGTACAGCTAACCTTGTAGGACCCAACACCAAATGGGTACCTAAAGCTTGATCTGTGATTGCAGGGCTCAGTGGACCTCAACAAAGGAGAAGCTCTTAAATCATCAGTCTGGTACTTGGACAGTGGATGTTCTAGGCACATGACTGGCAACAAAGATCTCCTAACAGAATTTGTTGAGAAAGAAGGTCCACAAGTCACCTTTGGTGACAACTCACAAGGAGCCACTAAAGGTTATGGTACTTTAATCATTGGCTCAGTAAGGGTAAGCAATGTATCCTTTGTCAGTGGACTTAAGCATAATCTTCTGTCCATAAGTCAATTCTGTGATAAAGGATACAGTGTTGAATTTTCATGTAACATGTGTTTTGTTAAGAATATATCTTCACAACAGGTGCTACTAACTGGGTCAAGAAAGGGAAATGTCTATCTTGCAGATTGGAAGTCTTGCACACCAAATGCATGTCTTATTGCTAAGAGCTCAACTGACACTAATTGGTTATGGCACAAAAGGCTAAGTCATCTGAACTTCAAGATGATGAACAGGATAGCAAGACATGGACTGGTAGAAGGAATGCCAAATGAAGTATACAACAAAGAACATGTCTGCAAAGCCTGTCAGGAGGGTAAGCAAGTAAAGGCATCTTTCAAGAGCAAAGTAGCAACCTCTACTGACAGAGTACTTCAACTGCTACATATGGATCTTTTTGGTCCAGTAACCCCTGTAAGTATCAATGGGAGAAAGTATACACTTGTTGTTGTTGATGATTTCTCCAGGTACACATGGGTGATATTCCTTGCAAGCAAAAAGGAGACTCAACTGAGGCTGCCAGAGCTCCTGAAGAAAGTTAGCAATGAGAAGAGCCTAAACATTGTAAAGATAAGATCAGATAAGGGCACTGAATTCATTAATTCTATTATATCTGATTACTGCAAAGAATTAGGTATTTCACATGAGACATCAGTTGCAAGAACTCCACAACAAAATGGAGTAGCTGAAAGAAGAAATAGAACTCTCAAGGAGGCAGCAAGGACAATGCTTGCAGAAGCTCAAGTTCCTAAAAGATTTTGGGCTGAAGCTATCAACACTGCCTGCCACACTCAAAATAGATCTATGGTAACCAAACATCAAGGAAAAACTCCATATGAATTATGGAATGGCAGAAAACCACATGTATCTTACTTTCATATTTTTGGTTGCAAGTGTTTCATTCACAACAATGGGAAAACTCAACTGAAAGCCTTTGATAGCAAAGCTGGTGAAGGAATTTTCTTAGGATATTCCCAAATCAGTAGAGCCTTCAGAGTTTACAATTGTAGAACTCTTGTTGTGGAAGAAACACCTCATGTGGTCTTTGATGAATCTACTTTTGAGTCCAGAAGTAAGGAGAATGAGGATGTGATAAGCAAAAGGCTAACTAGACTGAGTATCAAATCAAAAGGATATCCTGAGAATTGTGTTGATACATTCATCCCAACTTGGGACAACCTCAATGATCAACAATTCAAAGAGGACACTCAAACTCAGACCACTCCTCAAAGCTCACCTGAGAGCTCTCCTGAACAAGCAACTGAACTGATGAACACTATCCCAGTTCAAGAGGTAAGTGATGTCAATGAAGATGTGGTCACAGCTGAGACATTCACTGAACCCATCATTCAAGGGGGAACCAATGAAATTACCATTGAGAATGAAAATACCTTGAATGATGACTCAGGACTCCAACCCTCTGTTTTATTTCCTGAATTCGATTTCATTCCAATATCTAGTGACTCAACTTCAGAAGAGTTAAACTCTACTGAAGGGCATCAGCCTAGGAGAACTTGGCTCTCAGATTACCCTGTTGAGCAAATCCTAGGTGATCCTTCCTCAGGAGTCAAAACTAGAAGTTTTCATGGAGAAAGTGCTTTGTTTTGTTGTTTCTTATCAAACCAGGAACCAAGTTCCATAGCAGAAGCACTGCAAGATTCCAACTGGATTATTGCCATGCAAGAAGAGCTCAACCAGTTCACAAGGAATCAAGTTTGGGAGTTGGTGGACAGACCATATCACTGCAATGTGATAGGAACCAAGTGGGTATTCAAGAACAAGAAGGATGAGAATGATATCATAGTCAGAAACAAGGCCAGGCTAGTTGCAAAGGGCTATTCTCAAGTTGAAGGATTTGACTATGATGAAACATTTGCTCCAGTAGCCAGATTGAAGGCAATAAGGTTATTTCTTGCATATGCTGCTCACAAGAAATTCAAGGTGTACCAGATGGATGTTAAAAGTGCCTTCTTGAATGGAGTACTCAATGAAGAAGTCTATGTGGAGCAACCCCCAGGTTTTGAAGAAAGTCACAAAGTATATAGACTGAGGAAAGCTCTATATGGACTGAAACAGGCTCCAAGAGCCTGGTATGATACTTTGTAACAATTCCTTTTGGATCATGGTTTTATCAAAGGGAGAGTTGACAGAACACTTTTCAGAATCACAAAAGGAGAGGACACATTCCTGGTTCAAATTTATGTGGATGATATCATCTTTGGTTATCCTAACCAGGTCCTCTGTGAGAAGTTTTCTCAACTGATGAAGGGAAAATTTGAGATGTCTATGATGGGAGAAATGAATTTCTTCCTACGACTTCAAGTTAAGCAGTCCCCTGAAGGAATCTTCATCAATCAAGCCAAATACACAAGAGAGCTGATCAACAAGTTTGGATGCCAGACCAGTAAAGTTGCAAGAGTTCCACTCAATACCAACACCAAAATGGAACCAGATGAGGATGGTGAATCAGTAGACCAGACTCATTACAGAGCCATCATTGGATCTCTACTGTATCTCACAGCAAGCAGGCCTGATATCACTTTTGCAGTTGGGATTTGTGCAAGATATCAAGCCAACCCCAAGAAAAGTCATATGGAAGCTGCTAAGAGGATTCTCAAATATCTTAAGAGTACTGTGAATATGGGATTGTGGTATCCCTCAGATGACAATCTGGAACTCACAGGATACTCAGATGCTGACTATGGAGGATGTAGAATTGACAGGAAATCAACCTCAGGCACTTGTCAATTCTTGGGAAGTAAGCTGATTTCTTGGTTCTCCAAGAAACAAAACTCAGTAGCCACAAGCACTACTGAAGCTGAGTATATGGCAGCTGGAAGTTGTTGTGCTCAAATTCTTTGGCTAAGACAACAACTGAGAGATTACAACATCTTTGCCAATGAAGTCCCTATTTTCTGTGACAACAATAGTGCAATTGCTATTTCAGAAAATCCAGTTCTCCACACAAGATGCAAACATGTGGATATAAGGCATCATTTCATCAGAGATCATGTGGAGAAGAAGGACATCAAAATGCTCAAAATCCACACTGACAAGCAGAAGGCAGATATCTTCACAAAACCTTTGGCTGAAGCAAGGTTCCAAGAGTTGTCAGTGGAGCTTGGACTCCTAGATCCAGGAGAGTAAAGAAAGGACTTAATCTCAGAAGAGTTACCTTCAACTCAGTGGAGGTTCATATTCAGAAGAGGATCTTTCTCAGAAGAAGCTCCTCATCTCAGAAGAGGTCTGTATATCAGACGAGGTCGAACCTCAGTGGAGGTCAAAGTCTATACTTATGTTATTTTCAAATCTAAAGCCTCTTAGTTTTATATATATTTATTTGGTTTCAAAACTTACTAATGAGTGCCTTCTGGGAAATTAAATCTTTTTCCACTGTTTCGAAGAGATTTTGGTATGGCAGGCATTTAATGCGCGTGGTACAAGTCAGACATGCTTTTTTAATTACCTATCTCACGCGCCCTAAAAGTCGGATGATGTGACCTTCCGGCTACCAACTTTTCCAATCCATGCCATCCATTTTGGGCGGTTCTTTTCTAACCGTCAAGATTTCTTAAAAACTCCCACTAAACCCTGCAACTATCCACGATCTCAAACCCAATCAATCTCAGACGTTGATTTTTTTGTTCAATCTCACCGTTCCTCACCCATATAAAAACCTCATACGTTCGCTTGTAAACCTTTTCGAATACACTTCCAAGCAAACACTTTCTATCTCTTCAAACATTTTCTGCAAACACACCTTTTTCAAATCCTACTTACAAACATGGCCAAAATTAATATAGGGTTTCTGAACAACAAAGATAGTTTCTGGTATGAACCTATAATTCTTTTCAACAATCCAGAAATTGAATCAAGACCAGAGTTCTCTCACATTAAGGAGGCTTTGGAAATGGTCAAAGCTGCTGGTTTAGAGAAATTTCTTTCAGTACATCCAGAGTACTGTTATGATAGGCAGGTTCTTGAATTTTTCTACAACATATCCAACTCTGACTCAAGAATCAAATCGTGTCTATTTGTGCAAAGAAAGAATAAGGTGATGAGAGACGATATGGAGGTCGTTGAGCACCAGAAAATCAGAAAAGAGATTCGGATAGGAGGAGATGAGCTGAAGGAGTTATTTGAACTCCCATCTGAAGGCCCAAATCCAGATACTTGTATCTTGGATAAGGAGGAGGAATGGGTCTACACAATAATGGAGAAAAGGATGAAATATAGTCCCACGATGAACAGAAGCCTACTATTACCAGCATACAATGTCCTTTGTGAGATTGTTGGTAAATGTATCTTCGGAAACCAAGGAAGCACAGAACAAGTGAGCAAGCCAAAGCTCAGGTTGATGAAGGCAATATTGGAGAGCAAGGAGAAGCCATACAACTGGCAGCAGTTCTTCTTGAGGGCTTTGAACAGGGAACACTCCAAATTCCAGGCTGACAAAACTCCCTAGTTGGCAAGTAAGCTAAATTTTGCCACTAAAATTTCTTACTTAATTGAGAATGTGGATGTGGGAGTAGACTGGTTAAAGGATAGGAAGTGGAGTAACTTGAAGACCCTATTCAAGTCTGGTAAAACTCTGGAAACAAGGATGCTCAAGCCTGCTGAGGAGAGCCCAGAGGAAATCGAGCAAGAGGAAGCTAACCCTGCTGAAGGGAAGAAGACCAAATTGAAGAGAAGATTGGTCAAACTGAGTGACAAGATGGCCCAGCACAAGGAGGCCGAGGCAGTGAAAGCCTCTAGGAAGGAAAGCAGGAGGTCCTCTGAGGCTGAGAAGGAGAGTGCTTCAAAGAAAGTCAGAGTCACAGACTCTACTGATGAGTCTTCATCAGGTAACCCTGACTCATCTCCAAACATCATCTCAACTGAGTCTGACTCAGATGTCCCTGCACCTACCCCCATCAAACCCAAAACAAAAAAACCTCGCACCCCTGCCAAAACCAAACGTATCTCCAAAATAACCAAAACCCCCACTGATGGCTCTCAAAAGTCAGTAAGTGGATCCCAAACAACTCCCACTGAACCCATCTCCACCCCTACTGAAACCATCCCCTCAACCCCTTCTGAACCCACATCATCAACCCCCACTGACCAAAACCCAACCTCACCTGAAACCCAACCTCAAACCTCATCTGAACCAAACCCTCCTGAAATTCATTCAACTCAACTGGAATCTATCCCAGAAGAGCCAACAGAGAGCAGATCCCCTACCCCTTCCCTTCCTTCAGACGATGAAGAAGAGTACTCATTCCTAGATACTCTCAAGGATGAGGTAGCTTACTCTTTAGAGTCTAAATACCCTGAACTTGATCAATTCCCAACACTGAAGGCCATGTTCTTGAGACTGAGACTCATTGTCCAGCTCAAGGATAGAAGACTTGGTGAAATTCTTCTCGCTGTAAGAGGCAGCAATGCAGAAGAATGGAAGAAGGAGGAAGTTGAAGTGCTGCAATTTGCTGGGATGCACAAGACCAGACTTCTCTGTGATGAGAAGATTTTTGAGAGTTTGGTCCTGGAGAAAATTGCAGAGGCTAAGAAGGATGTAGAAAAGGCTGTTGAGGGAGAGAAGGATGTCGATGGAGATAAGCCAGCTGAATCCTTATCTAAGGAGGAGGAGGTGAAAGAGAAGAGTGCAGAGGAGAAGGCAGTTGATTTTGAACTTGAAGGAGGTGCTTCACCTAAGCAAGGTGATGGTGAAGCAGCCAAGGATGTATCCATGGCAAGGGATACTGAGGCTCAAAATTTGCCACAGGAGGGCTCAGTAGAGGTGTCTACTGAAGCTCTCCCACAACAGCCCTCAGTGGTGGCTTTAGAGTCAACTGAGGTGTCTGGAATTGGAGAAGTTGAAAAAGTGAGTGAAAAAGAAAAAGAGGTGGAAATCACTGCTATCAAGAGTGGAGAGATAAGAGCAATCATCCCTGTAAAGGGTGAATTGGCTGAGAAAATAACAGTTGAAAAGGAAAGTGAGGAAGAGAGAAGTAAGAAGAGTGAGGAGGAGGGAGCCCCCATGGAGATAGAGGCATCAGGAGATCTAGGTTGTGAGGCTGAGGGAGTTAGAACTAACACTTCTTGCAATGCAGGTACTCAAACCGTTGAACTTCCCCCAGCCGTGGTCAACCTAACTCCACTGAGTGATACTGTTCACTCTATCAAAGAAGAAAGCCTTCCGTCTCTCCAAACTCAGCTTAGAGAGGTCCAGGAGATTGTACAAGAGGAGGCAGATGAAATGGTTATTCTCTCAGACCACATTGATGAACTCATGGAGTCCACAACTACATCACTTCAGAATCTCACACTTAAAGTTGAAGACTCTCAGCAAATGGTGATTGATGTAGTTGAGGGACAAAGTGTGTTAATCATTGAAGCCCTGAAGAAGCTGGAGAAGACTGAGGAAGAGGCCATGAGCAAATTTCTAGAAGACTCAGTAGAGAATGTAACCAACAACCTAAAGTCCTCAGTAGAGGCTTTCTCAGCGGACCTACTTGGGAAGGTTGAAGGGTTGTGGAATTCTAAGCTGACGGAATTCGAGGCCAAACATGCTGAATTGGGAGCTCAGCTGGGAGAAGTACTGAAGAAGGCAGCAGAAGACTTCCCCACTCAGGAGAAAACAAATGTGCTTATAGATGAGAAGCTAGCACAGTTTGTTCAATTTGGGCAGACAGCTGGAGCTACCTTGGAGAGGCTTGAAGATGAGGTAGATCACTGCTCAACTGAGCTGAAGGCATTGGCCCATGATCAACTGAAGCTCAACATCACTGTAGCTGAATGCATGATTAATGCCGGAAAGGGGGAAAAGAGGATAAGTGCTAAGGAGTTGAAGCTTGATCCTAAGAATAAGATGAACATTATCCTTGAAACCCCTTACTTCGAGAAAGGCCAACAGGAGAAGAGCACCTTGAAGAAAGTTGAAGCTGAAGCTCAGAAGATTGCGGAATCCAAGAAAGGCAAGGAGACCTCCTCAGCTGATCTTTCAAAGTTCAAAGAGGAGCATCTGAAGGAGAAGGAGGAGAGAGCTGCGAAGAAGGGGGAAACCACAAAGAGGAAGGCATCTGAAGCCCTCTCAGCAGAGGTTGCCAAAAAGACAAGAACCTCAGGGAGGTTGGCAGCTAAGTCCACAACCTATACTGATGAAGTTCAGGTACTTCCTATTCTCAATCCTGAACCCTTATCTTTTGAACCTTCCAAGTCTGCACCCACAAAAGTCACAGAGCTCGCTGAGCTAATTAAAGAGGCTGGAGGTATGAATGAAAGAGCAAGGAAGCTAACAGCTCAACAACAAGAAAGGAGAGATAAGGTGGTTGATAAGATGGAGTCCATTGCAGAGCTAGCTGAAAGGAAAAGGAAAGAGAGGCTGGCCACTTTTGACAAAACTACTTCTAAAAAGTTCAGAAGTGGTTATCTAAAGTGGGCTGCTAAGCTGAAGAAAGACAAGATCACACCATCTCTGAACAGATTTCCTCATCATGATGTCTGGGTTCCTAAGAAGCTCAATGATGCTTGGGAGATTGCTAAAAGGGAATTTGTGCATTCCTATTATGTCAGTGGAGAGTTAGGAAGGGACAATGCTCAAGAAGTCTTCAACTCATGGTTGTTTGATGTCTATCCCAAACTCTACCCTGAGATCAGTGATGCTTGGAATGATGCCTTTCCTGATCAAGCTCTGAAGGCCCCTGAGCAAATCACCTACTGGTCTCCTCAAGATGCAACCAGTGCTGTTGATAGAGAAAGGATCACTGAAGAGTGGACATCCTTGTGTGAGCATCTCGGACTCAGAGGACATTCGAAGGAGATGATGGAGAGGAAGAACGAGCTAAAGATTAGAGTTTTCAAGCAATATGGACTTGAACCCATTTTCGAGTCCATCTGAGAAGGTTGTATCTTTTGCTGGTCATTTGTTTATAAGTCCCAGGTGTGTTTAAGTTTGAAACTTTTGAGAGTTGACTTCATGTAATATGTACTTCATCACTCTATCAATGAAATGAACTCTACTGATGTTTGCCCAAGATAATATCTCATTATCATTTAGGCTTATGTACTTGAATGTTTTACTTACAAAATCTTTGAACTTTGTATGTCATCTGAAGAACCTCATCTGAAAGAAGATATGTAATAAGATAGGTTCCGGCATAATCAAAAAGGGGGAAATTGTTGGGAAAATGTATAAGACTTATGTTTTGATTAGATGCCAACATGTTCCTCCTAAGTTGTTTTGTAAGTAAATTATTCAGTAGAGTTAGTACTTAGTCAAACAGTTCAAAGTGTTAAGAACTGGAGTGCAGTTAGTAAAAACTAGAGTGTATTTTAGTATGAAGTCTGCTGAAGATGAAGTCCACTGAGAGTGTAGTCCGCTGAAGAACAAGTGATCTGAGAACAAGTCTAAGTCTTGAATGTTTTCTAAGTACATTCTCACTAAGACTAAAACTATTAGGAGAGGACCAAGGTCCACTGATGGTAACTAACAATGCACAACAGATTAAAAGTTGTTAGTTAATCTGGTTGGAACAAGGCAAAACGAATTTCAGTGAAGCTTACAATTAATGAAGGAATAAGAAGGTTCTCTCAGAGGAGTTCCACCTTAAAGCAAGACAAGAATCTGGGCATGCAGACTAAAGGTCCAATGAGAAGATGACACGTCAGTGTACTTTACTGACAGCCGACCTGCCCCGCCTGACAAGTACCAAAAGTCTTCACCTAGCAATCTACAGAAAGCTGGTGGACAAGCATGGTTTTTGCAGCCGTTTCTTGACAAGACTTAAAGCTTCAAATAGAGCCGTTTGAACCAATCGGATACAAGAAGACTTACTTGAGAAGATTCAAATCCAACGGGAAGATTTTCAAGGAAGCCTATAAATACAGAAGGACGTGCACATTTCCAAGCACGGGAAACTCACAAGATCAAAGCTATCTCTACATTCATAACAACTAAGAAGCACTCGAAATTATCATTGTTTCCCAAGTGTTTCACATTTGTAGAGAGCCTAACAAACCTTCTGTAACCAAGCTTAAAAGCTATATCCAAATCTTAGAAGGAGATAATCCAATCCTAAGCCTTGAGCTAAACTTGTAAGGATTATCTCAAAATAGTTGGAACCAAAACCCTACTCAAAACCCTACTCAGTGTTTAGGTTGAGAGTTAGTGTTAAGTGGTGTTAGTAAGCTGATTGTTGTATCAGTCTGAAAGCTGGTTTGTTTTGGGAACTAGGACCTGGAATTTCCTAGTGATCAATCATCCTAAGAGAGGATTAGTTGATCAGTGCACCTTGGCACTATAACACAAGGAATTCCAAGTGAAAGGAATTCTCCTGTTTGATCAGGACAGTGGACGTAGGAGATTCATCTCTGAACCACTTTATACCTTGTGTTCTTATTATCTGCTTTCCTAAGTGTGTGTTAATTTCAAAGTTTATCAAAGTAAAACGAGTTTTCTAAGGGCTCACTAATCCGCATCTGAAAGCTAATTAGATAGTAGTTCAATTGAAAGTCTTGAGCTTTCAGTGAAGGTATTATCTCAGTAAGCTTTCACAAAGTAACTCTCAGCAGACCTCAAGTCCACTGACGAGCTACTTTCTTAAGTAACCTGATAAAGTTTTCAAAGAAGTTTTAATTTATAATCACAGGTGTATCCCCCCCCCCCATACACCTGTTTACTCGTTTCGGGACCAACACATACAATCCCATCATTTTCATCTAAATCAAATACATACAATTCCATCATCTTCAAGCCAAGATATACACATCGATTTCCCAAGAAAAATTAGAGAATTCCACTTTCCATACTACACCAGAAGGTCACGAATCTAACCAGAAAGAAAAGAGAAGAAGAACTAATGGTAGCTTCCTGCGATGGGAGGCTCACACAGCCAGTTCATGTCATCTCCGGCGACGGAGCTCGCCGGACCTTCAACCACGACGGGCATCCGCCCTTAGATCGGGGCACCGTGGTATGCCACTTCGGAACCCTGGCCGCGCTACCACCGCCACAAAGGAACAACGCCGCCCCACCTCCATCGGTCGCCGGAGAGCAACAGCCGTGCTGTGAAAAAAATTCAAGCAAAGCAACCAGAAGATGCTTTGAATCCCCATCTTTTTGCCTAGATTGATGTGCCGACTTTTCAGTGGTGGGTCCTCCTTTGTCACGCTTCTCAACGTACGTTGAAAAGTCAAACGATTCCCCTCGATCCTCGCACCATCGGAGTTGCCCCATCGCCTCCCGACGGTAACCCGTGTCTACCTGCGAGGGATCAACGGCCTCCGACCGTTATTGCCGCCTAGCGGCCTCCGGCCAGAGCTCGCTGCCCGATCTGGTGCCTACCCGTCAACCACCGCGGACTCCCCGCGCCACAACTCACCAGACCGCCTCGCCGCCGCACAACGTGCCCGACCTCCGGGCACCACCACCTAGTCGCCTCGTGTCGCATGTCCCCCCAGCAATCGCCCTACTTCGGCATTGACCTCCCCGCGCCGCCCCTCGCGGCCGCCGCCCACCGACCAGCTCCCGTAGCCTCACGCCCGCAACCCTCAGACCGCTGCCCGATCTCACCGCCCTTTCTACCCGATGTTAACTCGTTGTTCGACGCACATTCTCCCCGTACCTACCCGTGCCGCCGAGTGCGCATCGTCACTCCGCCGCCAGCGGTGCCTCCCCGCACCGATTCCCAACCAAGCACCACCGCCCAGCCGCTGCCTTCCGCGGCCTCCTTCCACACCCGGCACCGCTACCCGTCGCGCGACCTCTACCCGCAATTGCTAGATAAACCCCCTTCGCCGCCCATCGCGGGCTCCTGCCCGCGCCATTGGCCATCGTGATTCCCCCACGGCGCCATCGCCCAGCAAAGCATCCCCGCAATTCAATTTCGTGAGGATATCGTGGAGAGGTAATTTGCCCAAAAATCAATTCATAGTGGGCCAGGTTTATATTTCCACAGCCGGGCCCAGGTCTAATCATGGTGTTGGGCCTTTTTATTAGTTGTTGGGCCAATTTTATTTATAGTTATGGGTCAGATTATTAGTCACTTATGTATATCAATTCTCACATTGCAATTAGGCTTAATTAGTATTGACTTTTGGGTCGGATTTAAATTGCTAAAAAAAATAGAGGCAGCAGCTCCGGGACGAGCATTTGGAGTCTCTTCATCAACGAAAAATCTACGGACAGTCCTTTGCCCACTCGAATCAGGTTTATTTCGATAACACCCTTGTAATATATATTACAGCTCGCAAATTTCATATATATTAAAAGCGGGGGCATACATGCATATTTCGAAAAATCAAAGCGGGGTTAATTTTTTAAATACAATTTTTATTTACTACTTCATTTTAATATATATCGCAACTCGTAAGTTTTCATATATATTAAAAGCGGGGGCATGGATATACATATACTAAGATCATTTTGTGATATCAAAAATAAATTATTTGGCACCGAGTTTAATTAAATACAGTCAGTTATTCTAAATTTCGAATATGATTTCGTAAAATTATTGAGGTTGCTCACCTAGTACATAACTCAATATTTAAAAATAGTCACACCTTTCGACTACAAGCATTTGTCCGTCTTTTTGGCGTCGACATTCCGCCTGGATTGGCGAAGTAATCCGCCTCCTCGGCGTTGATTAGTCTGCCTTATTAGGCGTTGACGTTTCGATTAGTACGCCTTCACCGGCGTCAACTAATCTACTTCTCGAGTTAATCCGCCTTCCTGGCGTTGATTAGTCCACATTTTTAGGCGTTGACGTTTCAATTAGTTCGCCTTTACCGGCGTCAGCTAATCTACTTCTCGAGTTAATCCACATTTTAGGCGTCGACATTCCGCCTGGGTTGGCGAAGTAATCCGCCCGCTCGGCTTTGATTAATCGGCATGTTAGGCGTCGACATTCCGCCTGGATTGGCGAAGTAATCCGCCCGTTCGGCGTTGATTAATCCGTCTGTTAGGCATCGACATTCCGCCTGGATTGGCGAAGTAATCCGCCCGCTCGGCGTTAATCGACATTCCGCCTGGATTGGCGAAGTAATCCGCCCGCTCGGTGTTGATTAAGCCGTCTGTTAGGCGTCGACTTTCTGATTAGTTCGCCTTCACCGGCGTCAACTAATCTACTTCTCGAGTTAATCCGTCTTCCTGGCGTTGATTAGTCCGCCTTTTTAGGCGTTGACGTTTCGATTAGTTTGCCTTCACCGGCGTCAACTAATCTCTTTCTCGAGTTAATCCACCTTTTCAGCGTTGATTAATCTGCCTGTTAGGCGTCGATATTCCTCCCAGATCGACGATCGACGAAGTAATCCGCCTCCTCGGTGTTGATTAGTCCGCCTTTTATGCGTTGACATATTGATTAGTTCGCCTTCACCGGCATCAACTAATCTGTCTCTCAAGACGATTCCTCACTCGGCCTTGATTAGTTCGTCTTCACCGGCGTCAACTAATCCGCCGCTCGGCGTGGATTCAGTCCGCATTTTAAGCGTTGACTTTCCGCCTTAAATGGGCGAGATTTTGTTTAGTTCGCCTTCACCGGCGTCAACTAATCTGTATCTCGGTGTTGATTTATCCATCTTATCGATATCAACCAGTCCGCCTTCACCGGCATCGACTAACCCGCTCACTCCCGCTTGTGGCCATGATATATTGTGTCCTGAACGCTCTGTTTAATCATTCACCGATTGTTAATTCAATCGCGTATTCGTGAAGTCGCTGCCTGTCATCGGCTAAAGCACTTCACTATTTTTATCATTGATTAATCAATTCATCGATTGCTAATTCAATCACGTATTCGTGAAGTCGCTGCCCGTCATTGGCTAAAGCACTTCACTATTTTTATCATTGATTAATCAATTCATCGATTGTTAATTCAATCACGTATTCGTGAAGTCGCTGCCCGTCATCGGCTAAAGCACTTCACTATTTTTATCATTGATTAATCAATTCATCGATTGTTAATTCAATCACGTATTCGTGAAGTCGTTGCCCGTCATCGGCTAAAGCACTTCACTATTTTTATCATTGATTAATCAATTCATCGATTGCTAATTCAATCACATATTCGTGAAGTCGCTGCCCGTCATCGGCTAAAGCACTTCACTATTTTTATCATTGATTAATCAATTCATCGATTGTTAATTCAATCACGTATTCGTGAAGTCGTTGCCCGTCATCGGCTAAAGCACTTCACTATTTTTATCATTGATTAATCAATTCATCGATTGCTAATTCAATCACATATTCGTGAAGTCGCTGCCCGTCATCGGCTAAAGCACTTCACTATTTTTATCATTGATTAATCAATTCATCGATTGTTAATTCAATCATGTACTCGTGAAGTCGCTGCTCATCATCGGCTAAAACACTTCACTATTTTTATCATTGATTAATCAATTCATCGATTGTTAATTCAATCACGTATTCGTGAAGTCGCTGCCCGTCATCGGCTAAATCACTTCACTATTGTTATCATTGATTAATCAATTCATCGATTGTTAATTCAATCACGTATTCGTGAAGTCGCTGCCCGTCATCGGCTAAAGCACTTCACTATTTTTATCATATCTGTTCATCGATTGTTAATGCAATCACGTATTCGCGAAGTCGCTGCCCGTCAATCGGCTAAAGCACTTCACTAGTTTTCCATTTGTTAAGTCAATTAAAATCAGTTGTTAAATCAATCTCTTGTTCGTGAAAACGCCGCCCGCAAGCGGCCGAAGCACTTCAGTAATTTATCATCGCGGTCATTACCGCCCTATCATCAAAGTCGCTGCCTCATGCGGCTATAACTCTTTATTAATCAATCATCGCGACTCTTATCGGTAAATTACTAAAATCGCTACCCGTCAGTGGCAATAACTCTTTATTAATGGAACGTCACGTTTCTCGACTCGGGGGCACGATGGAAGATCGCACCCTGCCTAACCCAACTAATTTCAAAAGTTTGACAATTCGAAGATGACTTGAAAGATTCGCCCATCAAGGACCCTGTCGTCGAAGATTCCTCCGGGGCATCCGAGCTATCTTGTTTTCAGGCTCGGGGGCAAAATCTATTTGAAGCACATATCAAGATCGAACTCTGGCCGCAATCAGAGCCCAATCTTGGGGGCAATTGTTACAGCAGGAAATATCCTCGCCTGACAGGAGGTCAGATTCCCGAAGATACACTGACCCGACAAGATCGAGGGTCTACATCAGAAAAGAGAATTTAATGTATTATAGGTCTACGGTTGATTGTTAGATTTATATTGTAATAAATCCCTAAAATAAAGGGTTAAGACGAGTTCAGTGCCACTTTTGGGCCTTTGGGGGTGAACCTCTATAAATAGGGGGTCACCCCCTCATTGTGAAGGGGTCACACATTTTTCCTCATTTCTCATGTATGCTAGAAAACTCTCATTCGAGGGAAGAATGAAAGTTCTTCCCCTATCGTTCGTGTTCGTTTATATTTATTGTTTGTCGGGCATAATCCAAATAGCCACAATACATCTATCCGTACGAAAATGTCTGTCAACAACCATATTTTGTTAGTATACATCCTTCAGAAAATTAATGTTAAAAAAAATATCGGAAATTTAATAATTTTTGGAAAAAGTTTCTGATTTTTTTTCAAAAATGCATATATTTGGTTTTTTCATATTGCATTATTGAAAAAAAAATTCAAACATTTTTTCGTATTAACAAAATATGAAACTATAACATATACGTTAAAAAAAAAAGATCATGGGTGGTCCTATTGCAGAAACACCGAATCCGGTTTCAACTCAAAGATTTTTTATTTTTTTACTTTCTAAGGTATTCACCTCAAGATTTAAAAAGAAGAAAGTAGAAACTGGTTTCATTTTGGAGTTTGGAGCCGTGGGATCTCACAAATGGCGATTCACGTTACTTCAGTACCACCTTTCACTGTAACTGATCAAAATCTGTGGTGCGTCGTGTCAAAATGACGCCACAAAAACTTGGTTCATTTCTTCTCCGCTGCTCCAAAACAAAGGAATTCAAACGTGGGCTTCCATTCCACGCTGCATTAATCAAATCAGGAGCACAGGAAGACGTTATTCATGGTAATCACATTCTCAACTTTTACGCGAAATGTGGACGCATTTACTCTGCTCACCAGGTGTTCGATGAAATGACCCACAGAAATTTGGTCACATGGTCCGCATTGATATCGGGTTATGATCAATCGAACAAACCCCATTTCGCACTTGGAGTATTCACTCAAATGCACGAGCAATTTAAGCCCAATGAATTCGTTTTCGCTAGTGCTCTTAGTTCTTGCGCGTGCTTGAAGGACTTAAATCTTGGCCAGCAAATTCATGCGCAGGCATTAAAGCTGAGCCATTGTCACTCTGTTTTCGTCCTTAATTCCCTAACTTTGATGTACATGAAATGTGGTGCGTGTGCTGATGCCTTGTCGATTTTCGATGATAGGAAGCATGATTCCTCATCATCTTTGGTTTCTTACAATGTTGCAATTACTGGGCTTGTGGAAAATAAGCAGCTAAAAATGGGGATTGATTTCTTTAATGTTATGTGTAGGCAGGGCATAGTTCCGGATCGCTTCACTTTCGCCGGATTATTAGTCCCTAGTGAACCTATGCATGACTTATTACTAGTCATGCAACTCCACTGTCAAATGGCGAAGCGTGGGCTTGATTGCACCGCGTTTTCCGGGAACGTCTTGATCACATTGTACTCGAGATTTAATTTGATGGAAGAAACGGAGAAGGCGTTCAGGGCGATCATGAAACGGGACGTTGTTTCATGGACAACGGCTATTGCTTCCCTTTGTCGTTGTGGGAATAATTGGAAGGCGTTGGGTGTTTTCAGGGAGATGATGGATGTGCGTCCCGATTATTACACGTATGCTAGCGTGCTTTCCTCGGCTGCTGGCCTGGCTTCGTTGCGAATAGGAAGGGAGATTCATGGTCATCTAATTAGAACAAGATTAGATTGGGATATTGGTGTTGGGAATGCACTCATTAACATGTATGCTAAAAGTGGGTCCATTACTTCAAGCTATATTGTATTCAAGCATATGAAGAATCACAATCTCGTCTCATGGAACACCATGATTTCCGGGTTTGCAAATCACGGGCTTGCTTCGAAAGCTATCCAATTGTTCGAAAAAATGATGACAACAGGGTTTAAACCGGATTGTGTTACAATTCTACAACTTTTAACAGCTTGTAACCATTCCGGTCTTGCAAATGAGGGAAAAGTGATATTCACCTCGATGAGTGAGGTTTACGGAATTACCCCTAGCATCGAGCATTTATGTTGCCTCGTTGATTTATTGGGACGAGCTGGAAGAGTGGCAGAGGCTGAAGAATACGCGTATAAATACTATGTAGGTGATGATGAGGTTGTTCTAGGCTCCTTACTTTCTGCGTCTCGATTGCATGAAGGCGTAAGTGCAGGAGAGCGGATAGCGAAAAAGCTGGTGCAGCTTCGTCCTGTTAGTTCTTCGCCTTATGTTCTGTTATCGAACTTGTATGCATCCAAGAGAATGTGGGATGGTGTTGTGGGGGCAAGAAAATTGCTGCAAAATAGTGGGTTGAACAAGGAAGTTGCTCGTAGTTTGATCGATGTGAAGGGGTTTATGTAAGAGTTTATAATCGGAGATTTTTCTCATTCTGGAATGGATCACATAATCAACATACTTGAAAGTTTGAATCGGATGAAAGATGAAGATTTGCTGCTTTCTTCACTATTTTTTGCTCATTCTTGTTTTAACTTTTAAGGAAGAGTTCTTCATCCATTTTCGGTCTTACACTTTCCGCAAAGTGGGCCTGGGGCTGGGAAACCAAGAAATGATCGACGACACTGAGATTTTTTATTTTAAAATTGTATTTTATCTTCAAATTTAATATCATGTATGTGATTTTAAAAAAAAAATCTGGGAAATTCTTTATTTTACCCGTTTTTCTCTGTCCGTGAAAAATGGTCCACATTGATTTATTAGTCTATTCGTTAAAAATTATCTTATTTCCAAAATTAAAATAGAAATAATGATCTTTATTTACCTTCTTCAACATACATTTACTTGAATAAATTGTCATTGAATTTCATATACAATTTTTTTTTTTTTTTAAGTCTGTGCGATAGCTTACAAAACTATCCATGTTCTTAGAATTTGGAGAGAGAGAGAGAACTAATTACTACATGTGGAACGAATTAAAAGAAAAATTGCACTTCTTCCGTCTCGAATATTTTTCACACTCTCGTTTTTTGTTCATATTTTATATTTTATTGTTTATAAATTATTCCTAAAAAAATTCTTATTTCTAATTCTTTTTTATTAAAAATGTGTCCACCTATATGTGAAAGGAATTTCACGGGACATCAAGTGTAAAAATAATTCTAGGTTATGTGAGGATTTTGATTGGTAAGCCCGTTTGATATCTTTTGAGAGTATTAATGTTTGTACTTTATTTATTTATTTTTGACAGGGTTTCAAATTATTAAAGTGAGTATAAAAAAAAATTACAGGAGTATAAAATATATTTTTTGAATTTGAAGTAGTAGAAAAAAAAAAGTTGAGGTTGGAAAATGGTTACTTTAATTTAACATTCGACAATTTGATGACAAGTCGAAACATCGAATTTGATAATATATACTCCCTCCGTCCACAAAAATTTTACCCGGTTACTGTAGCGCACAGTTTTTAATGAAAATTGGTATTTTATTGAAAAAGTGAATAAAGTAGATAAAGTAAGAGTATTGTGGTGGGTATTGTGGGACCCATTTTTTGTTTGTGAGTGTAGTTTATTTCCAAAAGAGGAATGGGTAAAAATTTGGTGGACGGACCAAAAAAGAAAGCGGGTAAAAAATTGGTGGACAGAGGGAGTACTATTGTTGAATAAAATAAATGATATAATGCAATTTTAGAGGGATGACCATCATAATGATATATGACAAAAACAGAGTGACCTTTCAAGCCATTTGAATAGTGAGAAGAATACCAACTGTCACTTTATCTTTATTTGTATATCAGGGTGTGTTTGTTTTCAGCTTACGAAGTTCGGATGGGGGATGGGCTTCCCCCCGTCCAGGTCAATTTTCGGATTTGCACATCTCATTCCCCATCCAAATACACATTCACCCTTATTATACATCTATACCCTTATTTTCACATAACCCAATATCTACCACATTAACTCTATTTTTTCACATAAAATATATATTTTATTAATCTCTATCTTCTACTTTACAATACACCATCAATTAAATTAGTATATTATTTATTTTAATTGTTTACAAAAAATTCAATGAAAACATATTATTTGTAAATATGCGTGAAATTAATTGTTATCTTCATTCATTAATTATGTCTACCATATAAATAAATTGGGAACATTTTTTTTTTTTACTTAGTAAAAGACAAAACATGACTATAAATATTAAAATTTACTTTAAGTAAATATAAAACTCATTTGTAGGCACGTCGCAGACAATCCCCACTATTTAAGGACAAAATTATTTTTATCGAAAAGCATAATCGAATATTTCGTAGATAATTTTTTATATTCTTATAGTGAATAAAGATTAACAATAGGAGAAAAATTACATTTTAAAAATAAAATAACGGCTTCTTATAAAAAAATGTATTGAATAATATTCATTAAAACATTGGTTATTTATTTCGTTTTATAATTCATTATTAGACATAAAATTTAAAAATGAATAAAAATAATATTATAAATTAATGAATTAACGATGAGAATTTTCAAATTTCACCACATGTAATATGATGATGCATGCCTTTAGTATATTAAATATATATATGGTGTTGTTGAATTGTTTTAAGAATTCAATTTGTTTATTATGTTTAAAAAAAATAAAAAAATGTATGATTTCAATAAAATCAAATAAATTGGTATTAATTGACATTTTCGTGTCGGATAATTAATTTCTTATAATTTTAACAACGTTAATAAAATTTTAACCACGTTAATATCATTTTATTAATTCAATTGTTTTGTATTTTAATTCAATTCAAATAATATAATATAATTAAATAATTATATAATTATACATAATAATATTAATTATTTTATATTACAATTCAACACAATCATTTAATCATTACCTCTTTAATAAATAATAATATAATAATACATCATCATTATTGATCTGACATAAAGCCACATCCACCCCTACTACATCCAACCCAAAACAAACAAATGATTACTATTCACAGGATTTCGCCCATCCACTTTTTTTCCCCATCCGATTTCCCCCATCCACCTCAAGACGAAAACAAACGTGACCTCAGGGATATTCTCTAATACCTTTAAAATAAATTGTGTTTTTTTTAGTAATTTGATGAACGTGAAGGCAGGGCCATTTAAGGCAGCTCGAGAGATATTGACATTTTATACCCACATATTGTCGTGAACTTTGGAAAAGAATAAAATATAGCTAGTATACACATATACGCCCAAAGAAGTTAAAAGTTGATATAAATCAAAGACATAATAGAAAAATAAAATACTTTCAAGATGGAATCTTTTTGTTGGTCCAAATAGATGGCGATCGATCGAGACCAATTTCTGATTTGGTTCTATATCAAGCATACATTTGGGGGCTACATGCATATGTGGCCTCTAGTTCTGGTACATTCCATGCCGTGCAGTTATATAGGCTCTACACTTCTCAATTGGCACCACAAAAATATGTAGTCACATTTGAACTTGATAATTGTGTATGTTAAAACAATGATGGTATTATTAAATATTTAGTTTTGATTAAGCATCCAAGAAAGGAATATTTAACACACTTAATACTCATTTAGGAATGATGGAAAAAACTTCAAATTTACGTGGAATAATACCTCTCTTTATGAACTAATTATGAAAGAGCAACACTTCAATTTAGACTAATTCTTTTTCTAACCAAATTGTTTTTTTGTTGCAAATCATTAAAGAAATTATCTAATTGTGTGAGCTATACTTGACTCGCGGATCTCATTGCGTGAGACGAAGCCTACCTGGTTGCAATTCTCTGTAGATTAAGGGCGGAGCTTCTGGTGGGCTGGGCTGGGCTACTGCCAGTTTTTTGAAAATATATATATATATATATATATTAGTCCAGCTAAAAATTGAACGTGTAATCCCTGAAGAAGATATTTTAGACTTTCAGTCCACTCTGAATTTTATTCTAGCTCCACCCCTGGTCTAAATCGAGTAAAACTCGGTGAATCAATTTCAATATGCTACTGGTTTTTGAATAATTTCATCTAGTGAAAAGAAATTCAGCAAAACGAATAATATATCATCCAATAAAACAAATAATATCATTAAAACAAAAAAAAGTAGACGATGGAAATAGTAGATACAAAAATTTGCCTTCCCTCTTTATATATATAAGATATCCAACATTACTTAAGTGACGAACACCAAAAAGGCAAAAAAATGGGTAATAATAAAAAGCCCCATGCTATCATGATGCCACTCCCTCATCAGGGTCATATTAACCCATTTATGGGGCTAGCTCTGAAGCTTGCTTCAAAGGGTTTTGCCGTTACTTTTGTCCATTTTGAGTTTGTTCATCACATCTTGTCCAAATCCCGGAATAGCAACGAAGGCGAGTTATTTTCCGAAGCCCGGAAATCGGGTCTTGATATTCGTTGCGCGACTATTGGCGATGGTCTTCCTCTCGAGTTCGACCGAGATGTCTACTTGCTGGAGTTCCACGAAGCCATGCTCCGGGAAACTCCGGGTCGGGTGGATGAACTCCTGGCCAAGATAATCGGATCCGACCCGCATTCGGCCCATTTCTTGGTTACGGACACTTTTTTCTCGTGGCCTTCAACCCTTGCCACCAAGTACAACCTTGTTAGTGTCTCGTTTTGGACGCAACCGGCCTTGGTCTTCTCTTTGATGTACCACTCTCAACTTCTAAGAGACAAGGGTCATTATCCCTTGAAAGGTACTACTCGTCCCAATTTTGTTTACTCATTTGACTTTTGTTGATTTTAATGTGAGATTTAATTTATAGTATTTTAAATGGATAAAATGATTTTTTTATCATTGCATATTATTCAATTTAAGTGTATAAAATAAAATAATGATGTCTTTCTACTTAATTATTTGTAAAATGAGGTGTAATTTAAAAGTGTTTGAAGGGGATAAATAATGAAATGGGTAAACAAAATTAGGACGGGAGTATGTATTTAGAATTAATTACCTAGCTACAAAAGTAAAATATATATATATATATATATGAACTTCTTCACTTCCTAATTTTTTTGTTTACTTTTAAGATAAGATTTCAAGGGATAAAGATTGATTGGTTGAAGATAGAGAGCATATATAATTCAATAAGCGATAAAGATCGATTGATGCTTTCATTTGCTATAAAAATTTGTCATGTAACTGATGATAGGTGGCATTTTGTTTCTTCTAAATTGAGATGATTAAAAACTGTATTTTATTCCCACTGTCGATTAGTGTGATAGTGTGCAGCTCTTTATCTATCCAATGATTTTCCTTTCGAAAAAAAATAAATAAATTTTATGTTGGAAAAAAAAATTCCAATTCGATTTTGATGCATATAATTCCATAACCTGTATTTTTTTTTACCTTATGCGTTTAAAAAAAGAAAACCTTATGCAATTTGACTACCATATTCATCAGTCATGAGCACACGTGTCACGCGACAGTTTTCAATAACAAAATAAATCATCAAAGATAAGGTTTAGTTTCAAAATTACATATGGTACATATTCGGTCACGATATTATCACGGTTTAGTATTCATATATACACTCGTCACATCTCAGATAAAGTCAATAATGTATTTCAATCAAAATTAGTGTTATATTTTAATTAAAGTTTGTGTTATATTTCATTTCATATTTTTAGTTAAATTGAGTGAAGATTTAATCATAGACGTGTTTAGCTTGATCTGTTTGTTGACTCAACAGATGGCGTTGAAGAGGAAGTCAATTATGTGCCCGGAATCGAATCAGTAAATACAAAGGATTTCATGCCGTATCTCAAAGAAGCAAATCTTTCAACTCTATCACACACTATTGGTTTCAGCGCATTCAAGGAAGTCCCAAACGCAGATTTCATCCTTCACAACACTGTGCATGAATTTGAATCTCAAACACTCTCTGCCCTCAACAAATACCAACCAAATTACGGAATTGGCCCTATTAATTTTCCCAAAAAAATTGCCCCAAACTCGAGCCTGTGGTCCGAGTCGAACTGCACCCACTGGCTCGACTCGAAACCCCCCGGCTCGGTCCTCTACGTTTCATTCGGGAGCCTCGTCCACACGAGCAAGCAAATAATCGAGGAAGTAGCTCACGGTCTTCTTCTCAGTGAAGTTAATTTTATTTGGGTAGTACGGGCAGGCGTCGCGGGCGTCGGAGGTTACGTCCTGCCAGATGAAATCGAAGGCCGAGGGTTGATTATTTCGTGGTGCGATCAGGTTAGGGTTCTTTCGGATCCAGCCGTGGGGGGGTTTTTGACGCACTGTGGATGGAATTCTGTGGTGGAGAGCATATGGTGTGGGGTCCCAATGATTTGTTATCCAATAAACTATGATCAACCTATTAATAGGAAATTAGTGGTTGATGATTGGAAGATTGGAGTTAATCTGTGTGATGGGACGTCGGTTGATAGGAAAGAAGTTGGTGATAAGATTAAAAATGTGATGAGTGGATGCTTTGGGGAAGATATGGAGAAAGTGAGGGTGAAATTGAAGAATGCAGTTGAAATTGATGGATCTTCCGACAGGAATTTTGATCAGTTTGTCAAGGATTTGAAGGCCAAAATTTTATGATATTGTCTGTATATAGCAATTCATGCATGTATAATTTCAATGCCAAATTCATGTAGTTACTCCTTCTTCGGGGAGTTTGAGGGTAATTTTGTAGATTTTTAAGTGAGTTGGATTGAATATAGGAATAAACCCAACAATAATACTAATATCTTGTATAAAATTGAAGATATTATAGGTAAAAAGACTTTTCATTTACAGAGTGTCAAGCTTATTATGGGATGAACGAAAATTTAAAATTGTGAAGTTAATTTTAGAACGATGGAGTATGTTATCAAGAGCGAGAAGAATGAGGATCATCTTACCCATCTCACTGAAGCATTCAAGATCTTAAGGAGGTATCGCATGAGGCTCAACCCGAAAAAATGCAGCTTCGGGGTCGAGTCGGGCAAATTCTTGGGCCATATGGTCAGTCAACGGGGTATCGAGACAAACCCTACCAAGGTCCAAGCAATCCTGGACATGAGTGCACCCCGGACGGTAAAGGGAGTACAGCGGGTAATGGGGAGCCTGGCCGCCCTCAATCGTTTCATCTCCCACATGGGGGACCGTTGCAAACCTTTGTTCGACAGCATGCGGAAGGGGAAACTCAACTGGACGATGCAAAGCTAACTCGTGTTCGAAAACCTGAAGGCATATCTCTACAACGCCCAAATCTTAGCCAAGTCCGTCCCCGGTGAAAAACTGTACCTGTACATGGCTGCCTCGGAGTCAGCGCTCAGCGCCATACTAATGCGGGTTGAGGGGCAGGCACATTTGCCAATCTACTATGTCAGCCAGAGACTCCATGCCGCCGAGTTACGGTACCCGTCCCTGGAAAAACTGGCATACGCTTTATTGATGAGCGTACGGAAATTGCGTCCATACTTCTTCGACCACCAAATCGAAGTGTTGACTACCATGCCATTACGACAAGTCCTACACCGGACAGACATGGCGGGCAGGTGCCTCAAGTGGGCTGTGGAGATTGAACAGTTCGACATCACGTACGCGCCCCGCACGGCCATCAAAGGATAAGCAATGACCAACTTTATAGTCGAACTGACTTACTCGGAGGTAATGTCGAAGATCGAGCAGCCACCATAGAAGATGTACGTGGACGGTTCATCCACAACGATGAGGGCAGGGGCAAGGATCGTCCTGCTCAGCCCGTCCGATTAGGCATTCACGACGGCCATCAGATTTGGTTTCCACGCGACAAACAATGAGGCCGAGTACGAGCCTTGATCAACGGTTTGGAAATGGCAATGACTATGGGAGTAAAGCAGTTGCAGGTCTACAGCGATTCACAACTGGTCACCTACCAAATTTCGGGAGAATATGAAGCCCGCAATGATAGGATGATCGCCTATCAAGGCTTGGCCAAGAATTTGCTCGACAAATTCGACCAAATGCATATCGAGGTCGTGCCCTGACTCGATAACACCCAGGCAGACGCTCTAGCCCACCTCGCCACATTCGAGGGTGCCGCCAACAGGTCTCAAATCTCATTCACCTACATACCCGCACCGTCCTGGGGGAACCGTCTAGTGGCCCATCTAGAGCAAGACGGGGACAATTAGATGACCCTCATCCTTAACTACATAAGGTACGGGCAACTCCCAGGCGATCGGGTAGCGGCTAGGCAGATGCAGCTTTGGGCAACTAGGTACACAATCATGGGAGGATACTTATACAAATGGGGTTTTGCTTTGCCGCTGCTAAGATGCGTGACCCTGGAGCAGGGAAGGCTAATCATGACCGAAATTCATGAAGGAATCTACAGGAACCACGCCGGGGGCCAAGTGCTGGCCCACAAGGTGATCCGCCAAGGTTATTTTTTGCTCACTTTGAAAAGGGACACGATCAAATATGCCAGGGCTTGCCAAAAAATGTCAAATATACTTGTCGGCGATCAACCAGGCTCCGACTAAGCTCACTTCCATTTTCAGCCCGTAACCGTTTGCAAAGTGGGGGATCGATCTTATCGGTCCTTTGCCAATAGCCCCGGGCAGCGTCAAATATGCAATCATGGTCGTCAACTATTTCACCAAGTGGACGGAGGCGGAGGCACTCAAGACCATCGAACAGGAATGCGTAATCAAATTCATATGGCGTAACATAATTTATCGTTTCGGACTCCCTCAAATCATAATTTCGGACAACGAAAAGCAATTTGACGGGTAGGAGAGGGAAAAGTTTTGCAAGAAGCACAAGATCAGGAGGCTAAACTCGACTCCCTACCATCCCCAGTCGAACGGGCAGGTCGAGGCAGTGAATAAGATAATAAAACACACCTTGAAGGCAAGACTGAAAGAAAACAAGGGCACTTGGACGAGCAAGTTGCCCGAAGTACTGTGGTCATATCGAACCACAAGCCGTACGGCAACCGGGGAGACTCTTTTCGCCCTAGCCTTCAGAACGGAAGCGGTCATCCCTGCCGAAGTCACCTTTCCGAGTCACCGCACCTCACAACTCGTGGGGGCCAACAATGACGAAGCCATGCTACACGAGCTGGAGTTTCTTGAAGAGAGAAGACTTTCCGCAGAACAGAGGAACATAATATACAAGCAGCGGGCAGAGAAATACTTTAACTCAAAGGTTAAGATCCTAGAATTCAAACAGGAGACCTCGTACTACGGCGGATGGTGGGGCAACCCAAGGGGGCATTCGACTCGAATTGGGAGGGACCCCTAAGAGTCTCCAAGCGCTTAGACAATGGGGCTTACGAGCTTGAAAGCCTCGAGGGCAATCCGGCCCAATACCCTTGGAACGCTTCCCTTCTCAAGAAATACTATCAGTAGGTGTATATCCGTTAGTCGAGCAAAACCTCAAATTGTAACGGGGTAAACCCACATTACCTTTTTCCCGCTTGGGGCCATAATGTATCGCGTCTTGAATGTTTTGTTTAATCAGTTAATCGATTATTAATTCAATCACATATTCGTGAAGTCGCTGCCCACCATCGGCTAAAGCACTTCACTATCTTCATTGATTAGTCAATTAATTGATTGTTAATTCAATCACATATTCGTGAAGTCTCTGCCCGTCATCGGATAAAGCACTTCACTATTTCATTGATTAGTCAATTAATCGATTGATAATTCAATCATGTGTTCATGAAAGACGCTGCCCATCGTCGGTTAAAATACTTCACTATTTTTCCATTGGTCAATCAGTTAATCAATCAATTAATAAATTGCTAGTTCGATCTCATGTTCGTTAATCAAGCCACTATCACCAAATTTGAACAAGTAGAAAAACAACTCAAGCTAATAGTAAAAAAGAGCGGGTACAATACTTGCATAAAGAAAGAGTGATTCATTAATGGAAAGGGAAGAAGTTCAAGTACATTAAGCCCGAAGGCCAAAAGAAAAAAAAAGATACAAATTTTGAAAAAACTAGGCTGGAGGGAGTCCAACACCCTCGTCGTCCACCGCACCCAGCTCGCCACCCATCGTCGGCTGCCCCTCGCAGGCCTCTTCTTTAGCTGGTGGGGAAAGGATGAAGGTCCCCACATCAGGGAAGAAGGACATATCGACCCCTCTATCGACCAAATCCTTCAGAGTCAGCTCATACTCAGCCGGAGGAGGGTTGGTCGTCACGTACTCCTTCAAACCTCAAGGGGGCCAGAGAGGTCGGCCTCGGGATTCTTCTTAAGAAGGAAGCAGGTAGAATCAGTGTAGGCGTTGATATAGACCATAGTTCCCGCAGACTCTTGCTCGCCTTCCGAGCGAGTCCGCTGGCCGCCACCCATTCTTCAACCTCCTGGGCAGTGGTTTGCCGAACTTTAGCTGTCTAGTCCCGTGCGGTGGGGTCCTGCGAATGGATGAATTGGAGAACCTCCATCGGGGGCAGCGGATCCGGCCTGCAAGAAACGAGTCGGGAACTTGGTTAAGAAAGCTAAATTAATAGATATGCATGATGGGCAAGTAGCGAACTTACGTCAGGCGATTCCCCCAGCCCAAGAACGAGAAGTCATCCCGGTCGCGGGTGGACGGAGTCGGAGCATCGGTAGCAGGGGTGGAGGTGCCCGCGGTTAGTCCCCCGGTAGCCGGGTTGATAGAAACAGCCACCATGGCTGGCTGCACGGCTGCAGAATCGATGAGGCGAGCCCTCTTGTTGGGTGAGGGGCTCGCAACTGGAGACAGATTGGCGGCTGGCAGTGCATTGATCTGGATCCCTTGGCCGGTTGTCCCCTTGGCCACTCCTCTCTTTTTTAGGGCGGCGACGGCGGTCCTGCGGGGAGCCATTTCCACGGTCTCTTCGGATTTGGAAGAGAAGGAGGACGACGACGACGATGACGAGAAAGATGAACAGTTAACAATGGGCATCTGGCCGTGGATAGGTTGGCTTCAGTCACTAGCAGCTGGGTAGCGTTGCTCTGCGAGGAAAATGTAATAACGGTCGAGATAGTTAGGAAATACGTGCTAAAAAGTCAAAAAGGCAGTGGCATCCTCACCGCTGAAGTTGAGGTGGCGGGGAAAGGTCAGCAAATCGGAGAGGCATCGTTGCTCGTTGGTGTTGAGCAAATCGACGAGGCGATCGATGTCGACCTCGCTCTTCACGGCAGCAAGGGCGAGTGTAAAGTCCTCGTTCAAATCGCTGGGGTTCGGAGCGAAGTTTCCTGCATGAAGTTAAGAAAATTAGATCAGTACAATTTGGATCGGACAAGAATAAGGAGTATACCTCGGCGATTTCGGGCACGATATTCGCAAGAGACCTCGATGGGCTAGCCGCTGCCGGGATCAATACTCTGCCAGGCCCCGCCTACCCACCACCACTTTCGGTGCCACTCGGTCACTTTCGTGGGGATGGCGAACACAATCGCGTCCCCGTCTCGTGATTTTACGAAGTAATAGCCCTTGTTCATCTCCCCCACGGAGGCCACGATATAGTAGAGGTGGTTGATCTCTTCGGGGAACGCCATGCGATGCAGCCCGCGGTGGCCAAAGGCAACCATGGCCCCCAAAATGTAATTACAGTCGTTGGGAGTGATCTGGGTGATGGAGAGATTCCAGGCAGCCAGCAGCCTCAACACGGTGGGATGCAGCGGGAAGCGGAGCCCGACCAGCATCTTGTCCGCATTCACGATAATGAGCTTGGGAGGCGGTTGGTCGGCCCGTTCGTCAGCTTTAGGTGCATAGAAATACACATCCGCGGGGACGTCAAAGTCCCAATAGAGGCTGGAGGTATCAGCCCCCGGCGGCAAGGAGCTGGCGCGGCGAGAAGCACCGTACTCTGTAATGGCGCCCTGGCGGAGTTCGCGGGCAGGCCGGCTACGGGTTTGCCCATGGATGTACTTGGCGTAATCCAACAACATCAGCCCACTGTCGGAGTATACCACGAGTTTGGGCGTGTCCCCGCCCTCGGCATCGCCTTCGGGGGCGACTGGGGCAACGGCGAGACCAGCACCAGGCGGGTAGGCCGCCAAGGCACCACACTCAAGGCAGGCATGTCCCTCAGGGGGCTCAGGCGGTCGAGGGCATCGGCAAAAGCGTCGACATCAGTGGAGGTGCCCTCTCCCTTCCTTGGGACAACACGCGACGTCCCCTTGCCGGCGAAGTAGGGGGTTGTTGCAGGCGCGATGGGTCGTTCGGCAACGGCAGCAGGGTCCCGATGGCGGAACTGATAGGAGTGCATAGATTCGACGGAATCGCCATAATCTTCCATGGATACACTCGGATGCGGAGAAAAAGAATATAAAAATAAAGAAGAATTACCTAAAAAGACGAGGTCAGCAAGAACTTGTGAGACAGGCGAGAAAAATGGTTGTTTAGGGCACAGGAGGATTTGAATTCGTGAATGAGCGCGGAAGCTGAAGATGCAAAAAATGGAAATGAAGGTCTGATTAGGCGTGAAATTGTTATGTTTTGGTGCCCGATTTGCCCTTGTTTTGATGGATTCATATAAGTATTTAGAGTCATTTGAGTATTATTTTCACAAACTAACAAATTTGTTTCTTTGATGCTTATAGATGGATAGAGGGCGAAAAGAGGAGTTCGTAGGACTTTGAATCGACTCAAACGGATACCCGGATGAGAAGATATGGAAGAAATACGAGAAGTATTAGTTCGAGCGAGCAAAAGTGTCATTGAAGTACTCAAGATGGAGGAGCTCGAGTACTTACTACTCAAGCACTCGAGTAGAGCACTCGATCTGAGGCTGGTCGAGTAGCCATTACTCGGGCACTCGAGTAAACTACTCGAGCTGAGGTCAGTCGAGTAGAACTACTCGAGCTAAGGGGCTCGAGTACTTTTTGGGTTCTGGACAATTTCAACACTCGAGCTTGCATTGCTCGAGCACTTTTTACTCGAGCTCTACTCGAGTTCGACGGGAATTTTGGCCCATGCAAGTCAGAGTTGGCCCGACACTTATATATATCCATCCCAAGTTCGTTCTGGGAGAACCACTTACCACCACGAGAATTAGACTTAGTTTTTAGAGAGAGGAAGATGAGAAGAACGAGCAAGCTTTACTTACGTTTTGTTGAGGTTTTTCGTACGAATTCTTAGTTTCTTTTCATTTCTTAGTTTCTTTTCATTAGCTTGATTACTTTAAACGCTTTAAACTTTGTTTTTATCAATTCAAATTCAGTTCTTAGTATTTATTTCTTTAAACCCTAGTTCATGTTTCATATTTTCTTTCTTCAATTCATCATGTTTATGTTCGTTGTTTCTTTTATTGTTTTAGTTATCGTTATAGCCATGTCTAGCTAAACCCTTGTATGCTTGGGGTAGGATGAACTCGTAGAAGTAGGTTGTGGGTACGTAATTAGGGAAACTTGTGACGTTAGGTTTTAATTCTCTTGGTTAATGAATTCTTAAAATTAATCTAGACTTCGCTTTTGAATTTCGTTCGAAAGGGGTTAGAGAGAGGACGACCGTATCACTCTTTAACAACGAGTAGACTAAACGAGAAGGTTTAGGAAGGGTTAATTCATCTACCAGTTTAGCGAAGGAGGACGACCACATTACCTTAGTTAAATTAGGGTCTCTTTAATTAAGCACAATCTATTAACTTGTTAGTAGATTAGTGAAGTCGAGTGTTAGGGTAAAGTATTAGGGTTTAGAATCTTGAGCTTTCACCTTGCATTCTTAGACTTAGGTTATTTCTTGTGTGTCACAGTTATTCTGATTATGTACCTGCTCCGTTAGTATACGTAGGGATTCCTATCCTAAGCATCACCATCTCTCATTAGAAAACAACCCTTAGTTAATTCGCTTCTTTAATTCTTTAGTTTAATTAGTTTAGTGTAGTTTTAATAAATCTTTCAAAAAAATCCAAAAACATTACACTCATATTAGCTACGACGCGTAGATCTTCAGGGATCTGTTCGCATACACCCCATCTCGTGGGTTCGATATACTTGGCCGTTATACTTACTTTTACTACAGTGAACCCGTTCGCTTGCGGGTGAGCGATTAGTATAAGTTAGTGTAATTCGCTCAAAGTCAAGGTCAAAACCCCCTATTTATAGAAAAATGGGGAAGGACTAAATTGCAAAAAGACGGGTCAAAAATGAAATTTAGTAAAAGTACATGCCCATCGATTGAGCGGCCAAATCTATGGACGTGACTCTTGGGGATCTGGCGTATTGAATATGCCACCCAATGATGTCAGTGATTAGGTGAGAAATTGCCATGATTCGTCGTTAGAAATGCCCAAGTTTTAGTCGATTTTGTTGAGTATTTAGAGTCAATTGATTACTATTTCTACACATTGATGAATTTGTCTCTTTGATGCGCATAGATAGATAGAGGCGAAAAGAGGAGTTCGTAGAACTTTGAATCGGCCAAAATGGACTCCCGGTTGAGGAGATATGAAGATTTTACGAACAAGTATATTGCTGCTGAAAAGTGCACGAGCGAGAGCACTCGAGCGCCACTGCTCGAGCATGTTGCTCGAGCACCGAAATCTTCCAGAGAGTTTCTCCCACTCGACCAGCTCGAGCGCCACCGCTCGAGCATGTTGCTCGAACGCCCAAAAACTTACAGAAACATTTGCTCACTCGAGCACTTTCATGTTTTTGCCTCCGGATTCGTTTTTCGGCCCATAAGTTCCCGATTCGGCCCGATGCTTATATATACTCATCCCGAACACGATTTTGAAGATAACAACACATACCACTTGATACCACATCGCTTTTAGAGTTAGTTTTTGGAGAGAGAGAGGAGAAGAGACGAGCAAGCTTAATTTTCACGTGTAATTGAGGTTTACTTACGAATTCATAGTTCGGTTTTTTATTTTTTAGTTTCTTTTCTTTAGTTCTTTGTTCTTGAATACTTGAGACTTCGTTTTATTAATCTAATTTCAGTTCTTAGCATTTATTTCTTTAAACCCTAGTTTATGTTTAATAATTTCTTAGTTAAAATTATTATGTTCATGGTTGTTACTTCCACAATTATTTTTGTTTCCGTAAAAACTATGTCTAGCTAAAACCTTTGCATGCTAGGGGTAGGATGAACTCGTAGAAGTAGGTTGTGGGTACGTAATTAGGGTAATTCGTGACGTTTAGTTTTAATTCTCTTAATTAATGAATTCTTAAAATTAATCTTAACTTTACCTTTGAATTTCGTTCGAAAAGTGTTCGAGAGAGGACGACCTTATCACTCTTTAACAACTAGTAGACTTAATGGGAGGGTTTAGAAAGGGTTAATTAATCTACCGGTTTATCTAGGGAGGACGACCGCATCACCTTAGTTTAAATTAGGGTCTCATTAATTAAGCACGATCTATTAACTTGTTAGTGGATTAGTGAAGTCGATTGTTAGGATAAAGTATTAGGGTTTGAATTCTTGAGCTTTCATCTTACAATCTTTTACTTAGGTTATTTCTTGCACGTCACGGTTATCTTGATTATGTACCTACTCCGTTAGTATACGTAGGAATTCCTATCCTGAGCATCTCCATCTCATATTCGGAAACACACACTTTTACGTTCTTAGTTTAATTTTCCTTTTTGCATTTGTAGAGTAATTTAGTTCTGATTATATTTTCTTTTAAAAAACCCAAAAATATACACTCATATTAATTACGACGCATAGATCTTCAGGGATCTATTCGCATATATTCCTTCCCTTGGGTTCGATAATACTTGGTCCCTATACTTGCTCATACTACAGTGAACCCGTACTCTTGCGGGGAAACTACTAGTAGAAAGCTAGTATTTTCGGTTAAAGACAATGGCGCCGTTGCCGGGGATGGCGTTGAATGTCTTTTGAATAGGACTTGTAGATAGCTTAGTAGTTAGTAGTGAGTGCTTTATTTTTCTATTTTATTTTTACGTGTTCGGCAGTTGCATTTTTATTCTTTTGTTAGTGTTTCAGGTTTATGAAAACACGCTCGCAAGGAGGTACGAGCGAAGAGAGACTATAGCTAGATCCTGAGACAATAGCAAGAAGAAACCGAGCCTTTTTAAGAAGGATGAATGCTACCGGAGGAGAGAACGAAAACATGGACATCAGTAATGAGTTGGATGATATTGCAAATGAGTTTAATCAGACAGTGGACCGGGTTGAGGGCACTGGAGGGAATGGCAGTCAGAATCAAGTCCCGTTAGAGGAAAGCCAGAGTCAAAACCCGGGTACACAGAACGTAAATAATCTAACTCATAACCTTATCCAACATCCTCATAACAACCCTGCATATCCACAGAACAACTTCCCACAAAACAACTTACCTTACCCTTACCTATACCCACCATATCCGTATCCACCATACCCGTACCATCCACCTCCTGTTTACAACCAACCACCAGTCCAACAAGTACCCGTACCACCTGTTATTCCTCAGCACGTTCCTCAGAACGCCGATCAGAACATGGCTATTCGAGGAAGGTTTGCGGCACAACCGCAACGGTACTATGATGGAGTGGCATTGCCTCCTGTAGAGGTAAACAATTTCTCAATCTCCCCTGGAATTCTAAAGTTGCTTACCGAGAATCAATTCAAGGGGGAGGTTGGGAAGGAGAACCCCATACTCATCTGAGGAGTTTTCTTATGATAGCATCCACATTTAATTATAATGGCATGTCTGAAGATGCCAAGAGGCTCAGGCTGTTCCCATTCTCTTTGACAGGAATAGCTAAGGAGTGGTACGATAACACGCTCCCATGGGGAGGTGTAACCACATGGGCCAAGCTCGAGCGTCTATTCCTCGAGTGATTCTACCCTCCATCTATAACCATTAGAGTAAGGATAGAAATCTCTTCCTTTCGCCAGAAGCAAGGAGAAGACTTACGTCAGGCGTGGGAGAGATACTCTAACATGTTAATTGAGTGCCCGCAGCACGGGTACAATGAGGGAGATATCATGACATTCTTCTATAGTGGAGCTAACAAGGCTGTTCAAGCCCATCTTGACGCGTGTGCTAATGGAGCGTTTCTGAACCATGGTACAGCTAGATGCAGAGAGATCGTTGACAATATTGTCACAAATGCCGGGCAGTTGAATGAGGACCCAGAATTTCAGAGGGCATATCAGATTAAGGAGAGTGAAGGGACGAGGAAGTTGTTGATGGCTATGATGGAGAAGATAAGTAACATTGAGGTTGGACAGAATTTGGTTGGAGGGAATGTAGCAGTGAGTGAGAAAGTGGATCAGCCCCCAGTTCAGCAAGAGGTAGCCAACTATATGGGAGGACCTTACTACAATTAAGGCGGGTATCCACAAGGTGGCAATCAATTTGGAAGGCCCTCCTATGGCCAACCATTTGTACCACCCGGTCCATAACCTCCTCAAAATCAGTGGAGAAACAATCAAGGCTATCAAAGAAGCCAACAGCCTCATCAGAACCAATGGAGAAAGAACGAGAATTTTTCGTATGCTAATCCGAAGGCCAAAATTACAGTTCCTCCAGGTGTTGATCCAGGTTCAAAGCCTCTGGGTGGAGAAGGCGGTGCCTCAACTGAGGAGATGTTGAGAGTTATCCTTCAGAAGGTGGAGGAAGGAAGCAAAAGATTATCTTCTTTGGAGTATGATGTTAAAGAGTTGTATAAGAAAGGTGATCAGCGTGATCAAGAACTCCAGAAGAGAGATGTAGAGCTGAATCGAATTCAGCAAGAGAACAATAGGAGGTTCACTTCGATGGAGTACCTGATGAGTCAGATTGCAAAATCATTGGGAAGAGAGCCTGGTAAGTATCCTTCTATGCCGGAGGGGAACCCGAAAGAGCAATGCAAGGTTATCCACTTAAGAAGTGGAACCAACTATGATGGTCCCCAGATGCCTGCTGATTCTGAGACGCCCCAAGGAGACATTGAGATAGAGGGGAAAGAGCCTAAGAGGGATAGAGATGAAATTGAAGAGGTAGGAGTTGAGAAGAAGATAGAGGGTGAAGGCACTCAAGAGAGCAAAGAGCCTGAAGAGGAAGGCATTGAGAAGATTGAGAGAGTTCCTAAGTGGAAGAAGGCAAAGGAAGCAGGGGAGAAAGTGAAAGAGATCGAGTGTGATGAATGGGGGGTACCCAAATCGGTGATACTCATTCCGTATTCACAGCGCTTCATGAAGAAAAAGTTTGATGAGAAATTCGCTAAATTCCTTGATGTTTTTAAGAAATTTCATATTAACATTCCTTTTTATGATGCTTTGGAACAGATGCCGAATTATGCCAAGTTTCTGAAGAATTTGATAGCAAAGAGGAGGCGAGTAGATGAGCCCAAGCTGGTGCAGCTGAACCATGAGGTGAGTGCATTAGTGCACAAAGCACTTCCCCCGAAGTTGAAGGATCCCGGGAGTTTCACTATCTTATGTGATATCGGGAATGGAGTAAAGAAGGGAGCATTGTGTGACCTTGGAGCAAACATAAATCTGATGACATTGTCGTTATTCAAGAAGTTGGAAGGTGGAGAACTCCAGCCGACAATGATGACACTTCAACTCGCCGACCGGTCTATTACTCGATCTCAAGGTGTAGTTGAAGACGTCCTCGTAAAAGTTGGGGATCACATTTTTCCAGCCGATTTTGTAGTGCTCGACATGGAGGAAGATGAACAAGTTCCGTTGATCTTGGGAAGACCGTTCTTAGCAACGGTCGGGATGGTGCTAGATGTGGCAAATGGGAAGATCACATTGAAAGTTGACGATCAAGAGATAAAGATTTCCCTATATGAGGCCATGAAGTACCCGAAGGAGGATGAGAGTTGTTATTGCATAGATGTCATTGATCCTTGTGTTGAAGACACACTTTATATCCCTAATCTTTCTATTAGGCATGATTTTGATGATCCTTCATTTGATAATTGAACTCATGAGCATTATGATCTTGATTATTTTGATAGGGATAAAGGGATGAAGTTGAAGGATGAAGAAGTGAAAAATGTGGACGTGGTCCAGTTGGAGAGTAAAGGGGGAGTTAAGAAGAAAAAGTCCAAATTCAAGAAATTGCTTAGTAAGATTCCTCCAGATAAAGGTGAGAAGAAGTTGAGACCCCCACCAATTGAGGTGGAGAAGGAAGCAAAGAAACTCATGATGAAGGGGAATCAAGGAAAGGAATTCAACCACCACTCTTATGGGAGTAAGGGGGGTAAATTTGATTATCATGTCCCATAAGCTCCTTTGAGCTTGGTCCGGCATTAGGACCTTAAAAATAGCACTGAATGGGAGGCAAACCATTTTTATTTGTTTTTCAGTGTTTTTATGTTATTAGGGTGTTGTTGAGTCGTAAGTTCTAACCTCGTACTTGAGAGTTTTATTTTGTAGGCTTCTCTCGAAGGAGTGCCAAAGAAGTTGAAATTGAAGGAACTCGAGACAAGGGAGTGTGCCACGTTGTTGAGAGAAACTGATTTATTTGGATGAGGTAACCCACAACCCCAAACTTAGACCGCTTCACAGGTCGAAGTTTGGGGGTTGGAGTTTTTATATGTTTTATGGTTACATTGCACAGGTACACACCCTATCTTTGAGTTGAGTTGGGTTATATATTGAGCCTTGAGATGCTCCTTGAGCTGATATTGCTTTGATGTGCTACCACATATTTCATGCCTATCAATTCTCTTATACTTGATGATTGTTATTCTTGAGTATGATTTGATGAGTAGGGGTGAGTTGTGAGGGTGAGTTAGGAATTCTATTGTGTGAGTGTATGAGTGAAAGTTGATTTGAGAGAGAACTCGTATGCTTGCAAATTTTCCTTTTGAGTACTTTTGTGATGAGAGTGAGAATTCACTAGGACTAGCATGGATGTGAAAGCAGTGAGATTTGAGCCTTTTGAGATTAAGATACATGAATTGATCTCTTCATTTGTGAGTGAGTCGTCACCTTAGAGGATGCTAGAACTTGTGTGTGCTCTCACTTCTTGATTGTGTTTAGTTTGATATGCCGAATGTGATCTTAGGTCATCTTTGTTTTGATTGAGTCACTTAGCCTAAAATTGTCCTTACCATTGATATTTATCCCTTGTTAGTCAGTTTGAGCCTTAAGCCATTTTATTTGCTAGCACATTTTAACACTATTCCAAGTTCCTGAACCTTTTTGTCCTAATTTGAGTGGAGAATAGAAAAAGTGTGAATGAGAAGAGATTGATTTGAGTTGAGAAAAGGAATTATGTTGGTTGAGTTGTGATAAAAGAAAGGTGTGATGAAGTTTTGAGTTGTGGGAAAGATCAAGAATTTGAGAATGAGCAAAAGAAAAAATGAGCTCATGTGAGTTGTGTGAAAAATAAAAAAGAGTTGAGTGATTGAAAAAGTGAAAAGAGTTGAAAAAAAAATTGAGGTGTTGAGAGTAAAGGAATTGATGTGCATTATGTGAAGATGTTGAAGAAGTATGTGCCTTGCATCGAAGTACCAAAGTTTGATTTTCTATTCCTCATTCACTTAAGTCACTTACCCCATATTGTTATCCCACATGTCCAAAGAACCTACATTAAAACCTTGAGAAAATTCCTTTTTGATTCTGCATTGATTTCTAGAGTATGGTCGGAGTTGAGAGTGCTTACAAGCCTATGGCTGCCGATATGCGTGATTGATTGCTTGAGTGAGTCCCTTATTATTGATATACACTTGTGAGGGAGTGAAACACATCGTTGAGTGCACATCCATGTTTGATCTTGGTGTTTCTTGTTGTTATTGCATGAGTATGATGAAGGAGGGTGAGTTAGTATATGTGTGATCGATCTTTGAAACTTGAGCTCGATTACTTGTATGGTTTGATTCTTTGACTCATTCCTAATAATTTCACTTAACTTATTATTTCATTGCTTGAGAACAAGCAATATGGTAAGTTTGGGGGGGTTGATTAGGCGTGAAATTGTCATGATTCATCGTTAGAAATGCTCAAGTTTTTTTGTTGAGTATTTAGAGTCAATTGAGTACTATTTCTACACATTGATGAATTTGTCTCTTTGATTCTCATAGATGCATAGAGGGCGAAAAGAGGAATTCGTAGGACTTTGAATAGGCCAAAACGGACTCCCGGTTGAGGAGATATGAAGATTTTACGAACAAGTGTACTACTGCTGAAAAGTGCTCGAGCGAGAGCACTCGAGCGCCACTGCTCGAGCACCAAAATCGTCCAGATAGTTTCGCCCACTCGACCAGCTCGAGCGCCACCGCTCGAGCATGTTTCTCGAACGCCCAAAAACTTACAGAAACATTTTCTCACTTGACCAGCTCGAGTACGAGCGCTAGAGCCCCTGCTTCATTCGAGCTACGCAGCTCGAGCGCCCCCGCTCGAGCGGGTGCTGCTCGAGCACTTTCATGTTTTTGCCTCCGGATTCGTTTTTTGGCCCATGAGTTCCCGATTTGGCCCGATGCTTATATATACTCATCCCGAACACGATTTTGAAGATAACAACACATACCACTTGATACCACATCACTTTTAGAGTTAGTTTTTGGAGAGAGAAATAGGAGAAGAGACGAGCAAGCTTAATTTTCACGTGTAATTGAGGTTTACTTACGAATTCATAGTTCGGTTTTGATTTTTTAGTTTCTTTTCTTTAGTTCTTTGTTCTTGAATACTTTAGACTTCGTTTTATTAATCTAATTTCAGTTCTTAGCATTTATTTCTTTAAACCCTAGTTTATGTTTAATAATTTCTTAGTTAAAATCATTATGTTCATGTTTGTTACTTCCTCAATTGTTTTTGTTTCCATAAAAATCATGTCTAGCTAAAACTCTTGCATGCTGGGGGTAAGATGAACTCGTAGAAGTAGGCTGTGGGTACGTAATTAGGGTAATTCGTGATGTTTAGTTTTAATTCTCTTAATTAATGAATTCTTAAAATTAATCTTAACTTTACCTTTGAATTTCGTTCGAAAAGTGTTCGAGAGAGGACGACCTTATCACTCTTTAACAACTAGTAGACTTAATGAGAGGGTTTAGAAAGGGTTAATTAATCTACCAGTTTATCTAGGGAGGACGACCGCATCACCTTAGTTTAAATTAGGATCTCGTTAATTAAGCACGATCTATTAACTTGTTAGTGGATTAGTGAAGTCGATTGTTAGGATAAAGTAGTAGGGTTTGAATTCTTGAGCTTTCATCATACAATCTTCTACTTAGGTTATTTCTTGCACGTCACGGTTATTATGTACCTGCTCCGTTAGTATACGTAGGAATTCCTATCCTGAGCATCTCCATCTCATATTCGGAAACACACACTTTTACGTTCTTAGTTTAATTTTTCTTTTTGCATTCGTAGAGTAATTTAGTTCCGATTATATTTTCTTTTAAAAAATCCAAAAACATACACTCATATTAATTACGACGCATAGATCTTCAGGGATCTATTCACATACATTTCTTCCCTTGGGTTCGATAATACTTGGTCCCTATACTTGCTCATACTACAGTGAACCCGTACTCTTGCGGGGAAACTACTAGTAGAAAGCTAGTATTTTCGGTTCAAGTCAGTCAGCCGGTGCAGTAAATGAAGCGGCACCTCAGAATACGGAACGTCACTGCAAGCCAGAACATCATAGTGAACCAGCCCGACATCGCCATGGGTAGCATCCCCTTCCCGAGGACGGGCTGGTGGGGTAATTGTTACACAAGAAAAATACCTGGCGCCATGTGGTCCCGCAAACAGAGGCTAGCACCCGGTCTGGGAGAAAGGAAGCAACGGCCTGGCCCAGATATCGATGGCGGGGAGATATGTTAGAGCCAACCGGAATGTACGTCGGGGAGCGGGTACGACCATGGCGAGCTTAGGGCTCCATTGGATCTGTTCCCGGGAGTACCCTCAAAAAAACAAATCATCAATGGGCACAGGGAGATCGGCATGGCCCGATACCCAGCTACCCGACTACCCGAGAGGCCGATCTAACCACTAGGTCAGTGTTGTCACATCGGACGTGCGGATGTGACTGGGTCAGAGCAGAGCCAGAGGGGCAAGTCTCATCACTAGAGGTCAACATGGCCACTTGGCAGGCTCTCATTGGCTGATGGAGGGGGCCATAACCAATCATGATGAAGCAGCTAGAATGCAGATGGGCCCACGGGGAGACCAACCCAAGTGGCCAACCCCACCATTGTACACTATAAATAGGGTTTTAAATACCCATTGTAAAGACACAGTTCATTTAATACAAAATTTCACTTGTGAGCTCATTTACTACATCATTTATTGCTTTCAGTTATCACTTTACATAAATCCTACCCGATAGGAATCCGACGGTGATCTCTTCCCGAAATCGCTGTCAACACCTTCAAACTCTTTGATGGCTACAAGCTAGTTTACTACAAGAAAATAAGGAATTACGTATAAAATTTTCCAACAAAATATATTTTTGTGGGAATTGTCTATAACTTATCTACAAAATTTTATAATTATGTAGACATCTTCATTCCTCAACCCATAAAAATTTTGTCTAAAAAATCAAATTTTTAGGTAATTAATTAACTACAAACAATTTGTTCATGAAAATATCCGTAAACATAATTAAGAAATGAAGATGTCTATGTAATTAGAAAATTTTGTAGGTAAGTCGCACGTTATTTCCACTTAAAAAAATCGTTGGAAATTCCTTAGTATTGACAAATTTTCTAAAAAAAAAAATATCAGTGGTTGAATTACGTGCATTTTTTATTAATAGTGTGCAGCTGATGTGTGTGTGCTTGATTGACGTCCTTGTTTTGGAAAACTTTTTTTTTTTTTTTTGGAAAACTCAAACTCTCATTATCGGGATAAATCAATCAAGGTATTTAATTAAACATGATTAGGTCGTCTATAAAAATTAATTAATTAATTTAGCAAGGACGAAAAATTGCCTAATATTTAGTCAAATTTGATGACGGAGGGTTACAATTAATATTGGTGTTCAGGTGGGTCGTGGCAGTGGTGTATTGCTTGAGGAAAATGACAAGGAAACATCATAGTTATAAATTAAATTATGTTTGTATACATTATTTTTAAATACTATTTTACTATCTTCTTGATTATTTTTTTGGCTATATCTGTAAGTTTTAGACAGTTTTTCTTTTTTTTTATAAACTTATTTGATTGTTTTAATTATTAAATACTTTTTCTAAAATATAAAAATATACTCTTTTTTCCTAGTTAAAATTTCTCATTTGTTTTTTACATAGAAAAGAGAGAAGTTAAAAGATAGATGTAAGGACAAATAATTTTCAAAGAGAGCTAAGTCTTGGCCAAAATGAAAATTTAATGGGGGAATGGAGGGAGCATATAATTATTTTTTTTAATTAAACTTTATAATTCTTTTGATTAAATAAAACAAAAATGAGAAATAAAAAAACTACCATCATTATCCGATTATTATCTATAAATTTATATATGTCGGATGAAAAGGTCAAAAAAAAAAAAATTATAGAACTAAAACCGAAATTCAAAAATTGAGAGGCTAAAGAGAAATGAGATAAGATACCCTAAAATTTAAAAATAAAATAAAAAGTATTTTCCCTAAAGGTTTCTTTTTAAAAAAGTAAAAAATGTGTGATATTCTATTTTCCCTAAAGTCGTTGCTGACTGCCGACGGATGCATGGTGGATTTCCTTCCACGAAGTGAAGTTGGAGAGACTTTGATTAGTAGCCACCAAAGTCTATTTCCACTTATATTTACACCAAAGTCACCTTCCAATTAACATATGAATCAAATATCATCAAACATAAAAATGGGCAAAGAAATAGGGCATGCAATCATGGTTGCATTTCCATTCCAAGGCCACATAACTCCATACGTGAATCTAGCTATGAAGCTTGGTTCAAAGGGCATAGTTGTCACTTTCGTTCATCTCGAATTTATACATCACGCGTTAGCCAAGTCCCACGGTACTACTAGTACTAGTACTAGTAACGAGACCGATATTTTCACCATGGCGAGACAATCTGGTCTGGACATACGTTACAGGACGATTAACGACGGCTTCCCCCTCGAATTCAATCGAGACGACGAATATTGGGAATTTATGTTCCTAAATTTCGAGGGCCGAGTTGATGAACTTGTTGGAAATATTATCCAATCTGATCCACAATTTGCCACATTTTTGGTAACGGATACTTTGTTCACGTGGCAAGCGGCCATTGCTAGCAACTACAACCTCTTGCATGTCTCATTTTGGACTGAACCTGCTCTCGTATTTTCCTTAGGCTACAACCTTCAACTTTTGCAACAACACGGACATTTTCTGTGTAAAGGTAAAGTTTAAGTTGTTAGAGAGAAGTATATTGTTTGATATTGAATAACACTTGTGTGAACTTATGAAATTCCAATTTTAATTTGACGTATCGGATAGGATAGGATTATTGGAGTATCTCAAATCTGTGAACCAGGTTCATACGAGTTGTTGATACTACTGTGGAACGCTCCTTTTTGGCAGTAGGAAAATGATGCTTAGATTTGTGTTCTCCTCTATGGGGGATAAGAAATTGAGTTACAGAGTTAACGGTTAGTGAAGCTTTTTCCAATATTAGAAAAATTATATTTAGCGTTGTATATAAGAATCTACACATTATGGTTGTGCAAGAATGTGTAACATAGAAGGTCTGTCTGCCCACTCTTATGCAATTTTGGGGTGAAAATTTTGTGCTAAATATGTTCTCGGAAACAAGTCTGTTTTAAGGAAAATGTGTATGCACAGACCTCAATTTCTTTGTTATTGTTCCATTTGTGGCGTCTTGATCTATATTTCGGCTTGTTTCTAACAGACGATGTTGAGGAGGAAATAAATTATGTACCCGGAGTAGAGTCCATAAGTACAAAGGATTTGATGTCCTATTTCAAGCATGGGGGCAGAGGAACCATAGTGCTCAAGACTGAATTAAAGGCATTTAAGGAAGTGAAGAAGGCTGACTTTATTTTGCATAACACAGTTCATGAACTAGAATTTGAGACAATATCAGCTCTCAACGAACACCAACCAAATTATGCAATTGGCCCCATTAACTTTTTCAAAAATATTTCTGCAACCACAGTCAATAAAAGTTTACGGTCCGAGTCAGACTGCTCCGGGTGGCTCGATTCTAAGCCACCTGGCTCGGTCTTGTACATCTCGTTTGGGAGCATTGTTTCGACCAGTAAGGAGGTGATTGAAGAAATAGCGCATGGTCTTCTTCTTAGTGGAGTGGATTTCATTTGGGTGGTTAGGGAAGATGGTGTGATCCCAGCTTTGGATGGAATTAAAGCAAAGGGACTTATAATTCCATGGTGTGATCAAATTAAGGTTCTTTCAAACGTAGCAATTGGAGGGTTTTTAACTCACTGTGGGTGGAACTCAATACTAGAGAGCATTTGGTGCGGTGTTCCGATGATTTGCTACCCGTTAGAATATGATCAGCCCACGAATCGGAAACTGGTGGTTGATGATTGGAGGGTTGGGATTAATCTCTGTGAGGCAAGAATGGTTGGTAGGAAGGAAGTTGCAACAAAGATCAAGAACTTGATCAGTTCAGATGTGTTGAAGGAAGAGGTACAGAAAAAGAGTGCAGAATTACATAATGTATTAGAAAGAGATGGATCGTCAGAGAGAGCTTTTGATCAATTTGTAGAGGATTTGAGAGCCAAATTAGTGGCCATTACTGCACTTGACAATTGTCCTTTATAGCTGGCAATACATCAAAACTCGATTTTGCTATAGAGCCTAATGGTGGATTTCTTTTGAAGCTCAACACAAGCATAAACTACTTGTATATTGTAGCATCGTACAAGTAGTTTATGTTGATGTTGGACTATATAAGAAACTCAGCATCGAGTTACACATCATTACTCAGTAATACACATCCAACATTAGAATATTTGGGTCTATGTATATACACCAAAAATGATTGTATCTACTGTAACAATCCAAGTATGTTCATCTATATACCTTCTTTTTTTAACTTTCAAAATGAAAATGATGAGTGCATAGACCAAGTTGCACTATTCTGGAAATATGTGTATGGAAAAACTCTGATTATACTTCACTTCTGATTCTGAAATCTGAGAAGGAAGCAGTTTGAAGTGCTTCAGTTGTTGGTGCAGGTTCTTTCTTGTCCAACAACGAGCAGCTGCGTCTACACTGTTTGCTATGAGAAGGTTCAAACCACCAAGGCTATTGCTAGGAATTAGATCATTAACGTTATTGTACACGAGGGTATGTCCAAATCCAATGGCTCTAAACAGTCGGGCTGCGCCATGAAAAATCAGAAATAGGTTATACGCCAAAAATCATGAACTCGTAATTAGCTAAAAAAAGCACTCATTACGAAAAAATGAAATAGATGATAACAATGCATATGCAACATATACTTAGTGGGCACTTGGTTCAAATTTTTCAATGGAATGGGAATCGTCAAATAGTGAATTACAATGAGAATAATGGTTACATTATAAGTGATTGAGAAGAAATGGTTATAGGGGAGGACGTTTAATCAAAATGGGGTAATGATTAACTTATTTTGAGTCTCATTACCTCGTACTAAGTATGATGAAGGTGAATTGATCATCTTTTATTCTCATTAATCACCACAATTACCCTATATTCATCATCATTACCATTCTCATTGAATAATTATGAACCAAACACTCCCTTAGTTACTTACCCAGTATATATCAGTAAGCCCACCATCGTTGCTAGGATTCTCCTGACTGTGATCAGGCCTATGGTCATCCATGATCCATCATTTCCCCACAAGTAGGAGCATTATTTTTAAACATACCCTCTTGAAGCAAAACCTAGACGAAAATAATAGCATTAAATTTAGTACGTTTAATTGTTCAATGACAATTGAATGCTGTTCAGAAATCAAACCTCGACTTCCTTATGAGATGGTAAAGGACTTAGCGTAGATGAACTGTAGCCTTTATCGCCGATAGTGAGATTTCTCTAGAATGAAAAGGCATCACATGCTTCTTCAGCATCCCAAATGGAACACACTGTTCTAAATCAGCTTTGTTTTTATTCTTTCGAAGAAAAGCAGCAATATCAGAGTCGAAAGAATCGCAACTAAATGGGGTCTGTAGAAGAGAGTCGGAGGCAACAGTCATTGGAAAATGAGTGAAATTAATATTGTTTTCTATTGACACAGAAAGAAGATCTTCCACACTGATGTTAGTAGTTCTATCACCCCATTTTTGCAGCTGAAACTGCCATATCCTTCAGTAATTAAAAATATTTTAGAATCATCAGGAAAAAAAAATGAGAAATAAATTAATGATAATGAAAATTGTTCATTCTTATCAACCTGTAGTAGAATTGACCATCTTATCAATTGGCAGATGGTTTCAATTTCGCCATGCATTACTGGAGAAAAATATGTTTGGATTATATAAATTAACAAGTGTACGCCCAAAGAAGAGCAACCAATAAATATGTCATCTAAAAATGGGTAAGCATGTACATAAGCAATCAAAACGTGTAACGTAAGTCAGAGAAATGGTTTCTCCTATATAAATTTACTTGGTTTCAAAGTGTTCTGTAAATGCTAAAGCACCATGTTTGTATTCCAAGTGATGATACAACTACAGTGTTATCTATAAATTGAGTAATATTAATATTTGGAACAGCAATGCCACTCTCGATGGTGTTAATTGGAGTGATCTGGTTACTATAAGGGGCAGTTGTGTTCTCAGTTTCAACATTCTGTTCTTCAGCTATACTAGAAATAGAATTTCTCTCGTTGAGATTGTTATGTATCATTGCTAGAGTTGTTGCACATTTCACTTCAGCTTTTGAAAACCAACCATATCTTCAATAAGAAAAAGAAACTAGTTAAACCACACCATTCTGGACACAAAATACATAAGACAAACATAATATGAGAAATTGAGAATAGAACCTCAGCCTGAAAATTGAAGGACTATATATATCTGCTGCACAAAGAGGAGAGTCTCCATTTCTGATACCCTGAGAGGTTTTCCATCTCTGCCCAATACGGAAAAAGCATCAAATCTTGAGATAATAACCTCAAGTTTGCCCATTTGCGATTCAGATGTTCCAATATAGATGATATTTTCTTCGATGTACTCAAAGTGAGTTCCAAATGAGGATTATCATGATCCTGGGAAAATAATTGTTTGCATCCTCTTAAAATTCAAATTCAGAAAGAACATAGCCATAGATTAAAGAACTTAACCCGGTGATCACTTGTTTTTTACCTACCGTTTCCAAGGCTTTCCGAGTACATTCATCAATTGGGAACAACTGCAGCTTTAGTTTTCCAGACTAATGAATACTTTTTTTTGAAAGGAGAATTATGGATACTTTGGTTAATACTTTGACGAGATATTCGTAAAGAGTGTATCCCTCTGGCAACATTCTGAGAACAATCATGACCTGAACGAGAACAATCATAAGCGTCCTGCCTCCACTAGGTTCAGGAAAGCATATTAACCTGGTGTTTCCTGAGCATGCTCACTCTCTATATAACTCTGTTCCAAATATTCAGCAGCATCAGCAACCAATGAAACTCCAGCAATGGCCTGCATCTCCAATCTTTTATCTGCAGCTGTTGATAGCAAAGAAAAACAGAAAGAATTAAGGGAAAAGAAAAAGATGAGGCATCAGGCTTAGGAAGGTTTCTTTCAGGATAGCAAAAGCAAATACTTAAGGAAATTGAGATACGAGACTCTTGTTAGAAGGAAACCTGGCAAATCAATACAACCCCATCACACCCTCACCCAAATAGACATTATTTTCCTTTCAATTAAAATATGTCAAAAGGGTTATGGAATCAAATTCAATAGCATAAACTTTGGATGTTATAACATATATGTTTTCATCCTCATGCATACAATGTTTGAAATATCAAATACCTTTTCATCAGCTACACTGCATGCACCAATACTACCTAATCAGGCAACAAATATATAGCTAGCAAATGCCCAATACAGAGACAGTTTGATTACTGAGAATGGTTCACCCCTCTCTCTCACACACGCACACAATATAACATCTTTTTAATGTAAAATCTTTTAGCATATTAAGTATCACGCTTTAGCCTACGAAGTACCACCATTTAAAAACAAAATTGATTTAATGTTATTTTTTCTTGAATGACCAAACAGTGATACTTTGTATGCTAAACAATATTACTTCGCATGTTAAACAATATAACAGAATCTCCATAAAAAAATTCCATGAACGACGTTCATAGAAGTTTTTTTCCAAACTTCTATTGAGTTTTGAGAAAGTGGACTACCTAATTCTAAAGATGGTATCACAATATTTGAGAAATCATCAGCCAAAATAATCAATTAGAGAAAAATCAAAAGGAGGCCTATCTCTGAAAAATTACATACTCAGTCATACTTGATAACTGAATTTGCTCAGAGAGAGCTCAAATAGAGAGTTTTGACCACCAATGATACCAAAGTTTTTGTTTCTCTATACCAATTTGATAGCTGCTTACCTTTTGGTTAGGAGAATCTCTTTCCAGAAGAAAGCCAAGAGTGGGCAAGAATAAATAGATCAACTATTTGCAAGGTGAATAGTCACCACACCACAAGCTTAGTTATTTCCCCCATCATCTTTTAACCTAGAATAATCCTAGATATGATTGCATATGGGATTCATCATTCATATAATCAGCCCCTGCTTTCTACTTTAGAAAGTAAAAGCCTGTACATAGGGGCACCACGATCTAACACGTGCCTTTCCCAGTCTGATGGCACTCCAAATGGATTTTCCTTCAGCCATTCTATTTTTTCATTAGCAACACATCCTGAATGCTCCACAATTACAAGCTTTCCTTCGCCATGTTCCATGAAATCAGCTTTCATTCTCACAGCAACAGCTTCTATATCAGATTGGAGAAATACCTGCATATTGAGAGAGGAAGAAAAAATAGACGTCTCATTGCTAGTTGATTGCAGCTCCTTTTTAACTATAGACCTTGTAGCAGGATCTCATATGAATACGTCAGCCTCAGGAAAGGAAAATTCTAAGCACTGAAATGTTGCTGTATTTGTTTTAGTTGGTTAACTGCCAATGCATACTGTGTTTCCATATGATCCCTAGCTTGTCTAATTAATTGATTCATAATTGTCAAAACATCAATGAATACACCAGGAATTAGAATTTATTTAAGCATACTATGGAAACAAGATGAGAAAACACAAAAAATGAACTTCAATTATAAGAAAAAAATAAAAGTAAAATGTAGTTTCTAACTTTATATGTTACTGATTAAAATATGCGTTCATATTTATTTATGAATGTATAATAATTAGATTAAATTCTTAATATGTATGAAATATGACAGTAGGGCAGGTAAATAATTTAGTACCTTCCCACCAGATACTAACATATCAGCTATTGCTTCAACTAATGGCCTCTGCAACATTCTCCACCGGTATTGTGGTTTGTTGAAATCTGGGTTTGGACACTTAAAGAAATAAATATTGCAAAGTAAGAAACCACATGACGCTGCAAATAATTTAGCTAAGGAATATGCATGAGAAGGAAATAGAACATCCAAAGAAAGAATATTAATTAGCTTTTTCAGGGCTGACCAGAAATTTAAGCCCATCTATCAATTACTGGTTGTGAACGCATATACGTCAAAAAGAAAGATTAAAGGAATAAAAGATGCAGTAGTTAATCTTTGTCAACTCTGGATATCTAAGTCCTATAGAGAACAAGTATTCATGAAGTTAGAAAACAAGCAGTTCCTATGATAACATGTGTAGGTGCAACAAAAATGCCAGTATATTACCTGTATTGATACAACAACCAACTCCCCTGGGTAACTGGAAACAATGGACCGAAAAGTTGATGTTGCATTTGTTGTAAGAAAGTGCCTAAAGACAAGACAAACCATTTAGGTAATAATTATGATCTTCTTCATTGCTAAATTACTAATATAATAAAGCTACAATTATTTATAGATAAAAGAAGAAACAGTTCTTCTCTCCTCAACTCCCACCCCCTGCACCCACTCCCATACTGCCCATGATAATATTGGCAGCAGCACCAAGATAGCTTCATTCTCCAGCAATTGGAATTTTGTGGCACAATATGGAAAGCTATACCTTTAGTTTACTATACCACAATAAGATTTGATATAAAAGGGTTACAAGAGGGTATCATCTTATATTTGCCACTAACCCATTTTCTACATTTTGATTCTTAGTTGTACCATAGGTCCATGTTTAATTCAAACAAACTAAGTTTATACCTCTAAAATCAAGAGGAATATTAAGACTTGTTTAATCAAGAAACTACAGTACTCTAAACCCAAACGAGCCTGAAGTACTTTCCTCCTAGACATTGCCAACTGATCTTTAGACATCTCGAATCATATCTACTTTGATAAAAATAGTTATTTACATAGTAGACAACAAGATGAGAGATGTGGGAGTTACATGACCTATATCATCCATTTAGTCGCATATCATCAGTTCCTAAAAAGCAGCATACGACAAAAGTTGTATAGGGATGAAATTACGTACACATTGTGGATACCAAGTCGATGAATATCATCTATACAACGATCCACCAACTGACATGTGACGAGAGAAAAAATTACCAATTAGTTCCAAACATCAAATTCAATCATCAATAACTTTTAATGATACAAGACCTTTGCATTTATTTCGAGCCCAAGAAAGTTCATATCTTTTTTCCTTGCCCCCATTCCAAACAAGAACATGCCATTTCCTGTCAAACCATTCAAATATTACTTTACTTTTAACAAGTCTTTTAGACTGACTAATTGATGCAAAATAAATCCATGGAGCAATTATTTAAATAGGAAAGTGTTGGCACATCAACACCCATGTCTGAGCAAAGATAATATTTTCTCCATATACAGGGTCGATTGAGAATCTGAAAATTTTACATCAGTATATTTGGATTAAGGAGCCTTACCAGAAATCCTTTTACACTCTGCCAAAGGAGCATGAATACACAACTCAAAAGCCAAAAAAAATTGGATGCTTGCTAGACCAGTTTGTGATTAATGTGTGCAGGAGATTTTTCTCGAGAAAAGAACGAAAGAAAAAGAGAAAAAAGTTACACACTTCTCAAATGTTAATTTTTCCTTGCAACGATCAAAGAGAGATAATATACCTTGAAAGTAACATGTTCAGCAAAATAGAAAAAGATCACTGAATCATATCCCTTTTTCAGACAAACTCCTAGAGATTAACGAGGGGATCATTTATGGCATGGTGTAAACACCAAGCAAACGGGGCAAGTCCAAATTTTGAAGGAAATGTCCTTCAGTTTTATTGCTTCCAAGAAATCAAGGTACTATGAACAAGAAACTTGAAACAAACATATAATGCATAACCACACATCATTTTTCCTAAATAGATAGTTTAGCCATCACATGAACAAATACATAAGTGCATGATTTTATTGTGTTTGTCCAGTCTAATTTGGGAGAATTTCATGCAAGGAGATGCAATAGCCAGATAATTTGTTTTGGTACATTGCGTAAAGGGATGTGGGTAACCTTTAAATCAAGCCACGGGATGTAATAAAATGATCATGTGCATTAGTCAAGTGAAAATTACCACTTCCGATATCAACAACCAGAGGCCTCATAGGATCATCATAAGCCACACTCCAATCCACCGTAAAAGGATATGCCTGTGATTGCAAAGTTCAAAACATTATAAGGTACGGGGACATTTTCAAGAAGCAAAATTAGTTTCCAGCTTGTGGATGATACAATCATAGATTATAACTAAAAATTTCAAGTTGAAGGGAGGAAAATGAATATGATAAATACATGCTGAACAAAGAACATGATTTCTTGATTAAAGGTTCCACCACAAAACCACAATCGATTTGCACAATATACTCAGAGATGGGTTTTAGAGACATACTCTATCTAATGCCATGAGCCCGGGAAGTTTTCCTCCTTTAAGAACCTCCCAAACAACTGCAGCACTCTTTAGAAAATTATCGTTTGATAAGGACTTTGATTTTTCCATTGATTCTTCAAATTCCATTTTTCCAACGAAAGATACATCACAACTGCTTAGTGTACCAAGTGCTTCAGCCAGTTTAAGTGTTCCACCTTTGTCCTCTTTCGTAGTGCTGAATCTCAATGGGCCAATCCACAATATCTTCTGAAGAACTTAAAAAGGCTCATGTCAAGACAAACACATAGAAGCAGCAAAGTCCACAGGACAAAATTCCACAGTGCAAACCAGGAATTAAATTGTGAAAACTCAATATGAACAAAATAGTTGATACAGTTTATAACATTCAACATATCATTAGGAGGTTGATAAGCACCTTGCACTCTGAAAGCAAATTGGTCATTTCTTCCAAGGAACTTGGTCCAATATCAACAGGTTGCCAACCTAGAAACATAAGTTTTATAATGCAATTGACATGTATTAACATAGTTAAAACATAATTTGGTCACTTTTCAAATTTAACCTAACGTGTGCAACATATTTATATATATTTTAAAAATAAGTAAGATCATGACATTTGAGGTGTTCTTGTGGTACAACAACATTAAAGTTGGTATGTAATGGATTTACCTTCACGGATATTATGAACAGAAACTATCTCCATCTTATTTGGAATATGATCTTTGATGCACCAAACATCTCGAGGAAGACAGAGTGGAATGTTTCTTGACTTTGCAAACTCCACTACCTTGACAGCTTCCTTTAATGCTCCAACTTCCACCAGTCTCATGGGAACGGGTACTCCTAACACATGCAATATTTGGAAAGCCATATTTCCAACAAACACTAGACCGTCACATATAGTTGCTAAGAACTGCACGGCAGCAGCTTTATCTGCAAAGTTGCCTCCACCTATCTGTGCATGAAAATGGAAGACCTATGAATAATATACAAGCACTTGAGAAAGATAATACAGCCACTCAAAATAAGCCATTCAACAGAGAAGATATCATTACAATAGCCACGTAGGGCCTTTTAGTGGTGTTGATGATTTTCTTCAGCTTATATATGCCCTCCTCGAAATAAAATCCAGCAACATAGGCATTACAAAAGCTAGCCACGCCAACTGTTGAAGCAAGGACTTTATGACACTCAGAAAAGGCATCATTGACAATTATATCGACCCCAAATCCAAGTTCTTTGGCAAACTTTAAACAATTGGCTCTTTCCCCCTTAACATAAAAGAGGTTTTCAAGCAGAAGAATGCAAGATCTTTGACTATCTTCCATATCTGATTGCAGGTGTTCTGAAACATTTTTCGCTGGAACTACTTCAAGTTTAAGCATAGACGACAGAAATTCTGCAACACAAACAAACCAATAATAAAGAGAACTGCACAAAAATGGTATCGTAAAAACTAGCATGATCCTTGATCCAGTAGAATTAAAAGTCACACCTGCAATAGATTCTGTTGTGAGACATGCTTTTGAATGAGACCTATAATTTCTATTCTCATTCCAGCTACCAACCAGAATTACTTTGGCACCCGATTCATACAAGTACTTAATGGTGGAAAAAGCATTTGCTGACAATGATTGATGATCCTTCATTCCATTGAGTAAGATCATTGCATCAAATCTGACCATGACAACTTTTCTGAACAGCTCCTCCTTTGGAAAGTTCCTAAGAGATTTTACATGTGGGAAGCCATCACAATTGGCATCCTATAGTAAAATATATGTAGAAGCTATTTTAGCAACTCGCCATCCAGCACATACTGAGTAATTTTTTTGGTACAGATTCTATTAAAGAAATTCAGATCGTGTGCTCTTTGTTACATAATTAAACCAGAAATAATTTAGAACAACAGTAATAAAAAAAATTCACAGTAGTCTTTGAATCTCAGAACCTTCATCGAATGCAGTAATAATTGAAAATGCACGCTCAATAAAAATTGTCAAAACATGTAAAATGGACTACTTTAGTTTCCTCCTCCAACTTAAGAAAGAAATAATTTATAAGTAGTCATGGCTAATTTCATACTCCCTCCGTCGAACAATAATAGACAAGTTCCTTTTTATACATAGATTAAGGTATGTATAAAATTCATGATCAACTCATTTAATTCATAGTAAACTTCCTATTTTACCCTTATTAACATTAAACTATGAAACTAAATAAGAGACACTTCGTGAACTTAAATAGGGGCACTTTAGGAAAAAATATAGTTAATACTCATTGGAATGCAAAACAAGCCTATATAGTGGGACATCTCAAAATGGCGAGCCTGCCTATTATTTTTGAACGGAGGGAGTATATAATAAGTTCACAAATGAAAGCATATTTTTTGTCAAAACATTACCTCTTTAATTGTACTCCCTCCGTCCCACACAAATTGGAACATCTCCCCATAATTCCGTGCCACACTTATTGGAACATTTCCTAAAATGGAAAAAAAGCAACACTTACACAACCCGTCTTAGCTATCCCCTTTAAACATCTCAAATTACACCTCATGTCATTACTTTTTCCTCATAAACAATAACATCCTTTTAAAATGAAGTAGAAAAGACAATTCCACCCCTTCAAAAACTAATTTTATTTCATATAATACTAATGAACAACTCACACATCAAACACTGTGACGAACAGTAAATGTTTCACTAAGTGTGAGACGGAGGGAGTGTGTAATTCATTACACCTTTAGATAAAAGGCCAAGGATAACTCCATTGTGCTTTGCAGGGTATATTTCAAGAATAAATTGGTAGGTTATAAGTTATAACCATAAAATGACATGAAATCACTAACTAATAGCATCGACAGGAAAAAAAAAATATTATTAATGGAATATGTTTAGTGTTTACCTCTTGTACAAATGAATGCTCAGCTTGATTAACCAGCTTATCAACTGTCAAAAAATAAATAAAAGCCTAAGATTTAGTAAAATGTAGTAGTGAACAAAAAGACTTGGTTAAAAATTACACGATAAAGTGAAAAAAAACATAAATGAATAAACCTGAAGATGAAGAAAGAAGGTCGCTGCATTTCCGTTTATGAAATCCGGAGAGAGACCTGGGATGAAAACTTGATTTACGCGGCGTAATTTTGTGTGGTTTGATGGCGTAATTTCGGCGATTCGAATTGCTGAAGAAGAGAGTTAGTTGAGGAAAATCAACAACTTTATTCATCCTGTTGTTCAGTTTCTAGTAGCAGTTGGGGTTTTCCTCTGTTTCTTTCTATTCCTCATGCGGAAAAGGCCTTCAAGTTTAACGGATAGCAAATTCTTCTTTATTGCACTTACGTCCTCCGAGCTATTACAAATTCTACTTTTCTTCCTCTTTCCCTTTCCATTTTTTCGCAAAATGTAATTGAGATGGGAGTGGAGTATATTTGAATCAGGCCTAGGTCAATATTAAGATAAGGCCCACGTGCTAGGCCCAGTGTTAGGCCCAAAGAAGATGGTCGTCATCATCAGAATTCAGATAAGGAATAGGGGTGTTGAACAGGGAATCATCAATGGAGAAGTACTTTGGAAACGCATATCGTGGCGACCCTGGGGTTCCACACGCTGACCCGGACGCTTTTGTCAACATATGGATAGGGTCCGTCGCCTTCTCCGCCATCACCTGGGTCAATCCTTACATGTGGCAACTATCCAGCCAATTCAAGTACTCTACCGTCCTTCTTTCCTCTCTAACTCACTCCTTTCTATATATACGTATGTGTGCTTTTTTGTTCAACCGCCTTCTATGGCATATAATTTTGTTTTGTTTTGTTTTGTTTTGTTTTGGTGAATGTAAACCCTTATACGTGTAATTTGAGGCATTTCTTCTGCCAGTTGAATTCTTGTCTCTCTTCCTCAAAATGTATCGGCATTTTTGTACCCCCGATGAACATTGTTTCAATTATGCAAGATTTTTATAGAGCTGAGATACCTAATGCTTCTTGCTATTTTTAAGCCTTGTTTGGTGTATAATGATGCCTTAATAGTTGATTATAAAACCCTAATGGAAATTCTCTTGTAAACAAAACCTTTCAACTGGGAAGTTTCATGTATGAATCGAAAAAGAACATTTTCTATTATATCATATCAACGTGTGGATATTTTTTGGTATTCAAACCTGCTGATGAAGTGCTCTTGTGATTGCAGTTTAGTTTGATATCTAATCCTGATCCCTTTTGTTTTATCACAGAATATCATATAATCCCAGATAAATAGATATCTTCCAAGTTATGCAGACCTTTTGTCAGTTGTACAGATTATAAAATTCATGTATAAGACAATGTTCATTTAGTTGCTTAGATTCGAACAATTAGGACATGGAGGAAGGCTTTCTGTACACCAAGACAAGTATACATTGCGTCACAACTCATTAATCACTGCCTTCTTCCATTAATCATGATTTTAGAGTCAATGTCATTTCTTTTGGGGTGGGTGCGAAACGAAAAAGAAAAGCATCTCCCCAAATTAAGATTTCAGGAAGAAAATTTAAAACTAATGATGCATTATTCAAAACACTATCATATACTAAATCATTTGCTTGCCTTTGTTCCTTGTTATCTGTTTTATTCCAGCTGATAGACTCTTTAGTGTTACAGAGCCTTCTTATACATGCAGATGTAATGACAATTTGTTCTTGTTAGAACAGCTTGTATCTTGGAAAATACATCACTGCCCCTTACCCATTCCCGGACAGTTGCTGAGACTATACATTCTATACTTCAATTGCAGCACTCTTGATAACTTTGGACTGTAATTTTGACCAATTTCATACAATGTTTACATGGAGTGCCCCCTTGAATGTGGAATCATGAACATATCTTGGGTCTATAATCTCAGAAAAGCTATCTCAAGCGATTTAATAGGAGCATTGACCCACTAATTACCAACGGCAACTGGGGATCTTCGTCTGTCTCTTGCTTTACGTGTTATTGAGATTTGAGAGAGAGCATTTTGTTTTTTATTAGGAGCACATTTTATTTCTTCCTTGTAGACTATTAAATGCTGTTTTCTTTGAGCTGGAGTTGCCATTTTTGTTGCTTTAGGACCATTGTCCTGATTTCTAAATCTGTAAAGCATCTTCAGTATTCTCTATGGTTGAAAAACACATTCTATATTATGATGCAGTTGGCATGACAAGGCAATGCTGTTTGAGCAATATCACTGGAAGAAAGCACGTGCCAAGAAGCAACCTTACAAATTTAAGGTACCTTTCCTCAAGCTCCAAACTTATGCTATACAGCCACCATGAAAATAGATATACTGCTACATTTTGGCTTCTGCAGATTCAGATCAATTTGTTTCTTACATTTCATTTTAATTTTGTCACAGTGGAATGAGATGGACAAAGAAGTACGAGACTCGTACTACTTCAATTGGCCTGTCTACTTTCCTTAAGTTTTTCTCCACCAACAGCATCGTCTTCTGATCTCGCGTCTCAGACAAGTACCGTTTTAAATCCAAGCCCATCCCCCCACCCCCCAAAAAAAATGGAAGGAACAGGAATTGTAGCTTGAAGCTTCTTCCTGTGAACTTGTGTACATCTGTGTGGAAAAAAAAAATTGGGTATGATTATGTAGGTTGTTTTAAAATCAAGTGAAACATGGAATTATGCTGCAATTCACATTTTGTTTAGAAGAAATTATTGATATTGGATTTCCCCCAATCCCAGTCCCCACATAGAGAGAGAAATCCGAAGAACATCTGGATTTATTATCAACGTCTAAGTGCGCTTGGTTCAAAATTCTCTAATGGTAATTGTTGTAATGAGGATATGAGGTAATCATGGTGGTTAATGAGAATAAAAGATGATCAATTCAAGGGGCACATTGTTGGAAATTCTTCCATGGGAATGAATATAGGACCATTATGATGGTTAATGATAATAAAAGATGATCAATGACATTTCTTCCTCTCCCAAATAAGGTAATCAATGACCATTTTGATTAACTTTTTCCTTCCTACAATTGTTTCTCCTCGATCATTCTTCTCCACCTCAACCAACAATCTTCTTTTGTTTCATTTTTTTCTAAAATTGGAGTGTGATGAAACCACCATAGAGGCAATTCTTCCTCTAATAAAACCGCTAGCATAGTGGAAAAGTATCTTTTCATTCTCATTAGAGCTTGAAACAAGTGTTACCTCATTTTCATCATAAATTATTAATTACTCTATTTTGACTAATTATATCTTCTCCTATAATATTTTTATTCTAAAATTAGAACTAAGGGGGCGCTTGGTTAACAACTCTTCAATGGTAATGGGAATGAAATTGAAAATTAGTATAATTAGCATGGTTCATGAGAACAAAATCACTACCTCTCCTCCTAAATAAGGTAATCACTACTCAATTTTGATTGTCCTATTCTCTTCCTACAATCATCCTCCTCAATCACTCCCCCATCCCTTCACCAACAACCATTTGTTGTCAACTTCTATTCCAAAATTGAGGCATGACACTAGCAATGGTATCACCATTGGAACACTTTTTCCCGTAACATATCATTTTTCTTATAAGGGTATAGATGGAAATAAATTTTCATTCTCATTACCATTGAAGAATTGCTAACCAAGCGCCCCCTAAATATTACCAATATAATCTCAGTTGAGACTACACTTCTTTAATGTGCCAAATTTTGCAGGATTACATATCATCATATTAATATGCTGCGCTGCGTCTTATTAATCTAGTTTTTGGGGAAAAAAAAATTTAATCATGTTACACATCTTTCTTTTAAGTTTTAACGTAACAGTGAATCCAGAAAACAGATATAGAGAAGCAAATTCTCCTAAAAGAATGAAAGAATGTTTGAACACATGTTTACATATCATATCCTCTCTTGTATAATCCTCCGTAACTCATCGGGCTGGCAAGGCACTTCAACGGCGCCCCTATGATGAAACCCGTATTCGTCTTCAGCCATCTTCAACAACCTCAAGAATGCCGGATGTTTCAGCACACACAACTCCACCACGAACCTTATCGGCTTCTCCTCTTCGTTTTTCACAACCACCGCGAAATGTCCTTCCTTAACATCTTCCGGCACTTCTTCACAATCGAATTCTTCGAATATATGGAGCTTTCTTGATTGGTGGAGATGGTTTTGTAGTCTCTTGATCAAAAGTTTGACCGAGTTCAAGCAATTTTTCTTCTCCATGCCCATTCTTGTGTTTGAATGCTTGTTGTGAGCTTAATTTAATTTAAAAGATTGTTTTTTGATTGATAAGTTGTTTGGAGAGTTATGGAGGGAATTGTTGGGATTTATAGTGTGATTGTATTATGGGTAGGGGGATGAAGCTTCGTGGATGTTGAGAAAATGAATTAACAGGACATTGGGTTACGGATGGCACTGTTTATTCAGTGTTTGATTGGTGCAATTAATAAATGTGTTTCTTGGTCTATGTAATATTTAATTTCGACGCGGAAATAGGACGTAAGCTTTTAGTTGATAGGATGTGTTATCATATGCCCAGGAATGTACGACGCTTTGTTTGTTTGGCATTCAAGTTAAGATAAGTTATATCATGGCCTAAATTGAATTAATGTGTTTTGAGGTGGGTTTATGATGGGATTGTGCATCACTGTTCTTACTTTGAGGGTGGTTCTATATAACTGTCCAACTATAGATAAAAAAAAATATATATATATATATACTTCTTCTTGAACCAACTTGGGGTGGCATACCATACCGTACCGAACATACCATATTGTACCATATACAGTATCGAAGATTTTGACATGCAAAAATGCATACCGATATCGTACCGAATATTTTGGTATACCAAAAAAAAGCAATACCGCAATACCGTAGCGAATATTCGGTATGCCCCACCTTATCGATGTTTCAGTATATACCGGTCCATACCGAAATATCGGTCATACCAAAGTATTATAATTATTTAATATGGAAATAAATTAAATTTTAAATTTTAATAATAAATTATCGACACGGTATATACCGATTTATATCGAAATACCAAAATATTTTCGGTAATTCGGTATATACCGACTTATACCAAAAATATTTCGGTATGATACCGAATTCCGAAATTTTCTAAATATTATACTGATAGCATACTGAAAATTTTGGTATACATTAAATATTTTTTGGTATGGTAGGTGATATATACCAATTTTTCTGTATTTGCTCCATCCCTAGAATCAACGTGAAATTGGTTTATAATCTTATAATAATATATTTTCAAACATTTCCAAGATGATGTGTCAACACCACCTTATTCTTAGACTGATGTGGCATGTCTCAAATATCTCCATTTTGAAATATTGCGCTCTCATTAAAAGTTGGTTAAACTTTTAATCTCGACCCTTCGTTCTATATCATTAAATCTAAACCATTAATTTATATTTGCATAATTAATACAAATAGATATTTTTTTTATTTTCTTATTTAGTTATTTTTAGAATTTATTACAAATCATATTTTTTACAAACCTTAATGTAATTAAATATGATCTACTTATTGAATGAATATAAATTTATCATTTCTAAGTTTGAGTTAGTATATATAGTATAATATAATGTTCGATTATTTTTTTCTAAAATAAAAGGTATATTGTTATATATTCCAAAGAATATTCTTATGTGATATATTCTTATTATGGACAAGATATAATATTGCATGTATTTTTTTTATTATAAATAAGAGCATATTGTATTTCATTTTTTCACATCAAAGTTTCATTTGTTACACTCTTTTGCTGAGATTTATCCCATCAATTGTTGGTTAGTTATATATCTATTGTTATTAGTATATTTGTTTTATAATTAAATTTGTCATTTTAAGTGCTCACAATTTGATTAGATTTAAATATCAATATCAATATGAATGTAATAATGATTGTTGATTTATGTTCTACATCGTTCAGTTTAAATATTCTTCATGTGCAAAAATAATATATTTAATTATACCATATATTTTTATCTGAATAATTATGATGGTTTATTGTTGTAATTTAAATCTCATTTTAGTTTTCAAGAGTATGACACCTCAATTTTCTCTGATTTCTAATATCAAGAGTGAGAGCCAAAAATTGACCGTTAAAGTTAGGATTGAAAAAGTTGGACAATATTTTTTAATGATTTTAATAGAGACAAATTCTACTTGGAACTCATTTTGATCGATGAACATGTATTGTAACGTTAAAGTTTATTTCAAATTTTGTAATATTTTTTATATAAATTAATTTCTTATCGTATACTCCCAATAACTTATAATGTTGATTAATTTATAAATTATTCAATATTGAAATGGAAATTGATTATTATTAAACTATTAGTCTAAGTAATTTTATTCCATAATTATTATTAATTTATGTGAATTTTGATGTTTTTTTTAATTATTTTGTTTGTAGGATATACTTATAGGGTTTTGTGAAGGGCACGGGCCACAGCTAAACAAACCTCATAATTTATTGTATATACCCCGAAAGTTTTTAGACAAAAATACTCTAATATTAAATATCTACAGAAAATAAAAATAATATTTTTTTCCAGTACGTGAAATTCGCGTGGATACACAATAGTTTATGTTATATAGTAAAACAATTAATACATTTTAATAAAATAATTAATACCCTTCAACTAATATAATTTATTGAAACAATTAATATCATTTAATTTAAAACCTTTAGTAAAAAATACTAATATTATTTAATGAAACAATTAATACCTTCAAACTAATTTTACTGTGAAATTTGTTCATATAAGAATTTGGAAAAAATAATTATTATCTTCCCAAAGAAATCGCAAAGCATGTCCTTCATGCTAGGGAGTAGCAAAATTTGTCCTTACATTAGGATGTAACAATTTGTACCCCAATTATCAATTTTGCGCAAATTTCAACAAAATTTTAAATTTGACCACCTTTTACTACGGGCACACCATTTTCCATTGAACCCAATGACAAGTGATATGATTTGTAGCAAAAGGCGAAGCCCTCTCCCTCAGGGCCTCCACCCCTTGGCCCGGCAGCAACAAGTAATATAATTTGATATATCGTTAGTACGCTGACGGTGAAATGTGGTGAATTTAAAATTTTCAACAAAATTGAGCGTAATATTGGTAGCTTCCCATAAATTATTACCCCTAGCCCTAGCTTGGTATTTGCAGGTTTTGTGGGGAGATACCTGAGTCAGCTGCCCACTTTTTTCTACGGGGTTGGTCTGATAATACGCAAATGACTCAATATTTGTATGATGTAACATAATCATATTAATCAATTTTCCCGTTTGCTCATTGGAAAGAAGGGGTTGAAATTTGTTATTACTCTTGAGTTTACATTGGGGAAATGGAGACAAGGAGAAAATTGTGGACGAAATAAAAGTCAGACAATGAAGTTGGTGCATGTTCAGTTAACTTTTTTCATGATCTATACATTTTCTCTTTTGAAAGTTTGGTTTTAGGTGTACTTGGGACTATTCTTAGCTGTGATGGTGTAATGTGTTTCTGGTACCTGGTTTTTGCAAATTTGCAATACAGTTCTTTTTCCTTTTTTACCGATCGAGAAAGAAAGAAAAATAGGCCTTATTTAAGAGACAAGTTTTACTGGCAATGAATACCAGTATTAAACAAGTTGACAATTGAACGGTTGGATGTTTGTACATCTTTTTGCGCAGCGTACGATCCGTATTAAATTTGGATGCGTAGCTTCACTTGTACTGGTACAGCAGGAAAGAGGATAAAATAATGGAAAGGGTCCATCACTTCGACATTGTCTACTATGTATCACAATCATGAGACCTCTTCGGATTTAAAAAAATGTAAAATAATATTAAATTAAATAAACATTCTCATTTCTTGTTAGGGTAAATTGCAAGGATGATCCCATGAGAAGTTGTACTTGACAGATTTGGTCTCATGTTCTTTTTTTATCTCATTTTTAGCAGAAAAGGTCTCATTCGTTAAATATTTTACAGTTTTCTATGGAATACTTGATGGAAAAACCTTTTCACCTTGATTTTTGGAGGGAAATGTGTCAACTTTTGCTATTAACAATCATTTCAATGTAAAATACAAGTATGTAGGCGATTCTGCAACTTTAGTTCGTAGAGTTTTAAGAAGTTGAAAATTAATTATTTTTAAGTTGGGAATTATACGCTCGAGTTTTTGGCAGAAAACTAACAGGCGTGTGGGCCTCATGCTCGTTAATCTGTTATTTTTTTACGGAAAATCGTATGGGACTATTTGCGCTAAAAAAAGGACCGAATTCATGAGGACCAATTCTTATGGGACCATTTCTGCAATTTTCCCTTTTTTGTTAGTTTGATATGACTCTGATACTGTGATATGATGGAATAGCTTAGGAATGAAATAAGGTCGCGGCTAATAATATCTGGACTTTTGTTCTTCAAATCCGAGCCTATTTTTTAATTTTACTCAAAACACCAGTAATATATTGCCTATTTTACCCCTCAACTTAAAATTCAATATTTTCATTCATTCAAATCTTAAACCCTACAATAAACACACACCCGAATTAAAAAAAAACCCCCCACACACTCAAACACACGCACGCAGAAGGAAAACACTCACGCAGCACACTAGAAGAAAAAAAGTTTGGCCAACAGTGGCCGAACTTTATTCATAATATTTGCCAACAATGATCGAACATTTGTCATTGGCCCAACTCTGGCCAAACATAATGATAAATGTCCAGCTCTGGTTTGCCAAACATGCGCGATTTTCAGAACTCCTGAACCTTAAATCCGTGAACATAACTCGACCAATACAACTTTTAAACCCTAAATATTCTTCTCTAAATAGATTTATACCATAACACATAATACCATATAGAACAATAAACTCATAGAAAACTTACATTACATGTATTTTTTGAAGTGTGTTCTTCCTTCATTACATCTCTCATGAGTATTGATTTAAGTGGTTGAGTGACTAATGAAGAAGAAAGAGTTTGGGTGTTGGGGGGAGGAAAGAAGTCGCGATGAAAAAGAAAAAAATTGGGATTTGGTGTATTGAGCAAAAACTAAATTTTATGTATTAATAGATTTTAAGTGTTAAATGGTATAATAGTCTAATTACATTAGGCTATTTTGGTAAAAAAAAAATCGGGTTTAAAGAGCAAATGTCCGGATGTTATTAGCAGCGGTCATAAAATAATCTTTATAAATATATTCCTAATTTTATTATTGGTCTAATTCTTTAGTTGGAATCATGATTTCATATGTAATTATGATGATTCCAAAAATAAATACTCCCTCCGTCCCTTATTAACTGTCCCATTTTATCCAAAATGGTGTCCCTTTTTAATTGTCACTCTACTAATACCAATGCATATTTTAGCTAATTTTTCCACCATTGCCCCTAATAAATAGTGAAAATAATCAACATCTTGTAATAAATAGGGATAATAAATAAGGGTGTAAGTGTCTTTTGATACACTAATAAATGAGAAAATTGGTTTGTGTGAATGGATAAAATGGGACAGATAATAAGGGACGGAGGGAGTAATAATCATTTCTTTCAATCCTCATGCATTAGTTATTCCATTCTTTGATTTAATAAATATTAATAAAAAAAGTACTATTATAATTTTCAAAGAATAATACTCCCTCCTCTTCATTTCGATTGCTCGTTTACTTTTGGCACAAATTTTAATGTGGAGTTGTTTATTGGTATTTATAGTAACAAAGTTATTTTTAGTGGCATTGTGATAAATAAAAAAAGATAAAAAGGAGAATAAAGTTGTTTTTAGTAGCATTGTGATAAATATAAGTTGGTTACTTATGGAAATGACCAATCAAGAAATAAGACAAACCTTTTAGCCAAAGGGACAATCGAAAATGAGATGGGGGAGCATTATTTTTCAACAATAATATTCCTTTTCTACCATATGAATAATAATATAATAATTCTCAACAATTTATTAATTAAATTATAAATATTATTATTAGTATTTATTAATAAAATAAAAATATATTAATAATAATAATTGTTCAATCAATAATTATTATTATTATTAAATATAATTAATAATATACATAATCAAAATAATGAATAATGATTATTCTAGCAATCAATAATAATAATAATAACTTAAAATAAATTTACACAATAATGAATTTCATTTCTAAGTCAATATCAATAGTAAGAATGATCATTCTTGTATCATTTCATTCACATTTTCATTCTATTTAGTTATATCAATCGAGTTTTAAGTGCTCAGTATAAATAATTATAATGTCCAATAAAAACAACTTTAATTGTTCAAAAATATATTTGAATTACACGATGCACACAAGAGTCGACAAAATATTTTTTGAGCAATATTTCAGAATTTAAGAAAATAAATGAACTTTGTGAAACAGTGATTCAAGAGAAATATAAAAATAATATTATTATATTTTTCTGAAAAAAAAGGTACAGTTTGACCATCGTCACACCGACACGGGTTCACACAGAAAGTCCAGATGGGCCTGAATTTGGAACGTACATGTTTATGGGTGACAAATAACTACCGGCGCCAATGTCAGGGGACCATTCTATTGCTATTGCTATTGCTATTGCTATTCAATATCATTATCTATAGTCTTAGTTCGAAAATTATTTGTTCGATAAATTTCATGAGCTGGGCTCGGGCCCAAATTCGAACTTAATTATTTTATCGAGCCGAGCTTGAAACTGATCGTATTCGGTTAGAAAGCTCGCGAACAAATTTGTTTATAAAGTTCGTGAATAAGCTCATGAACAGACTCGTTAATAATCTCGCAAACATGTTCGGGAGTAGGCTCAATACCGGCTCGAGTCAAGTTCAATTATTTACCTTTTTAATTAGGCGTTGATGAGATTATTTTTTATTTTTGTGTATTTTGTTAATTTTTAACGAGCTTATCAAGCCAAACTTATTTGACTTTTTAACGAACTTTTCGAGCTCGAGCTTCAACTATGTTTGATTAATTTGAAAAAAAATTGGAACTCGAGCTCGAACTATATTTGATAAATTTGCAAACGAGCTTTTTTGGAGTAAGACTCGTTTACTTCATAAACGAATATTTCACGAGTCAAGCTCGAGCTATTCGCAAACTCAATAATTTATACAAAAATCGAGCTCAAGCTCTACTATTAGAGTTCGAGTCAAACTTGATGGTATTCGGCTCGGCTGGACTCATTTACATCCCTAAGTGCATGTATAAGCAAGGAAGGAAATTTCGCGAAATTTCGGTTTTGGGAAGTCTCGATATGGATATTCACCGGAACGAGATTTTTTCCAAAATATCGGGAAATATCGGGAAATATCGATGTCGATATCGATGAGCTGTAGTTTAAAATTTATCAAGTATCCAGAAATTTCGAGGAAATGTCGGTGAAATATCGGTAAAAATCGGAAAAATATTGGTAAAAATCGAAAAATTTTAATCTCTTCTTCGTTTATTGTCCATGAATATTATTTTAGATTTTGAGAAGATTTAGTTACTAAACCACTATTCATTCAAAAATCTTGCAAGAAAAATATTTCTTTATGCTTAGTTGTATTATTTATATTGTATTAAATTATTATGAACAATTATTGTAGCATTTTAGACTGCTTAAATATTTTTTTATTGATATATTTGCGATAAATAATTCATTTTTTTTAGTTTAAGTTAAACTTATGTATATTAAAGTTAGTTACAATATACCCTAAACTTTCATGTTAAATTTCCATCATTTTAATAAAATTTCCGTCAATTTTCTATTTTTTACCGATATCGATATTTCCATCGATATATCTGTAAATTTAAAGTACCGATATTTTCATCCTTGTGTATAAGGCATGATTACAAAAGTTCAGTAAATCTATATCTTTTAAATCTTAAAAAAAAAATCGAATCCAAAAAACTTATGTTCGATTATTGGAAGCGCAAAAAGTGTTTTAAGTAGTCCTACCACAAAATTTAATGGGTATAAACACCACATAGATCCCTCAAAAATTTGAGCAACTCTACCAAACCAGTGTGTCACCGGTATTGACACTCCTTTTAACAAAGTTAATGGACAAAGAATAAGAACTAACTAAAAAAATTGCATTCCTCTATGGAATCAACAACTAACCAAATATTTGCATTCTTCTTACAATTGTTATTCCCCCTTCGATAAAAGTTAATAAGGCGCATTCGCTTTTCACAACTGTTCCCCTTCTAGCATTGCAAAATACATTCGCATGTTATTAATTTACTCAAACGTATATCCAATTTATTAATAAAAATTCGAGTATCACCATAATGACACCTCTAATATACCTACTTGTGTCAAAAGCAAAGACAATTGAAAAAAAAAAAAGGAGGTAGTACCTCTTAAAATACTAAGCTTTCACGGTGAACTCAAAATACTTTTTAACAGCGAAGTATCACCTTTTGGTGATTTTGAGATAAAAATATCATATAATTAAATAGTATTTTTAAAAACATGATAGTTCATATAAATAAATGTACTACTTTATACGCTAAGACATACTCCTTCCGCCTTCTGTTAAGTTACGCACTTGAGAATGACGCGAGTTCTAATGGATATGGTATTAAATGTGTAGTGAGATATTGAGATATAATAGGAAAGAGAAAAGATAGAAAGAGAGAGATAGAAGTAGAGAGAGATGCTTTGACAATTATGAAAATACACCACCCGTTAACAAAATGAGTAACTTAATAGAGGATGGGGAAGTAATATTTTGAAAAATAAAATTTACATTTTCACAAGAGACCTACTCTTCTTTTTTCGGTAGATGAACATGGGATGCTTCTCATCTCAGTACAGGTAAAAAGAACCCTTTATATGTAATATTCAGAGCCTCGCCGAATACAATGATACTATAGCATCATGCTGCATATAGATACAGGAATTGTAAACATAAAACCATAACTAGACAATAAAACTAGAATCTTAGTCTTAGAGACAAACTATCAATCTAACTTACCTACATAAGAACAAGCTATTAATACTCAAACCATTATTCCTTTCCTCCAATAACTGATTGAAGGTCATTGCATGTGCATGGAATGACAAGAATGCCCATCTGTTCAAAACCAAACTCTTGCTCTGCTTTCTCCAACAGCATCAGAAACCTAGGGTCAGCTAAGTAACTTAAATCTACAACGAACCGCCTCAGCTCACCGTCATCAACTGTATGGACCACAAAATGCCCCTCCTTTACATCTTCGGGCAATCTAGTCTCGACTTCACACTGAATTGAGGAAGAGAGGAATTTCCTTAGCATTTTCCTCAGAAGATTAAGGATCGCTGGGACGCCTTTCATCTTCAAAAAATGAATAAAAACGTGACGTTGAAAAATGATGGAAAAAACTAGCTGCAAAGATGAAACATATAAACAACTAGTGGAGGGAACAAATTATCTGGTCCTGAAAGATATTTAGAAGCTGATTACATGTGTTCTGCAACAGGAAAACCAATGATACATCACTTTCACATCCCTTATATAACTATCAAGCATCAATGGTGGAGGACAATTACAATAAGTGGTATATGGCAAATACTTCTATGCACCAGTTGCACACCCGTGCAAATCAGGTTCATTTTGAAATTGTATTAGTTGTTCTACTAAAAGATATTAGTTGTTTTCACTGAACAATATTGATTATTTTCATTATACAATATTAGTTGTGGACCAATTGCACCGTGCAACCGGTGCACTCAAGTGTTACTCTCTAAGTATATATCGGTAGATTAATATAGAAAGTATAAGTCGAAAGAAAATGATACGCGAATAGAAAAGGCATATCATAAGCACGTATGCAACATGCATGATAGGGGGGGGGGGGGGGGCATAGTCATTTATGTTTTAAGTCCTCACCTCTCATCTTCTTTGTACAATGGAGGTACTCCATCGAAGTTACTGATACCGAACGTAAACTGTGGGCACAAAACAAGTTGTACGTATATCCAATTTAAGCCTCTAGATTGAAGCAAAGGACATAGTCATTTATGGAGGGTATAAGAGTCCATGATTTTTATTCATGAAAGAGTATAAATCCAACTTTAGGGAGAGTTTCGTTGACAGAATAGGGAAACGAACCCATACAATGATGTATAGCAAGAAATCGCAAAAGAAGGAAAACAACAAACGAAGCACCTAGCCTAACTGTGTTTTTCCAGCTAAGTATTACCATGCAACAATACCTTAATATGAGAATCTGGGCATCACATATAGTGCTTCTTGATGGTATATATAGCCATAAGTAAATGAAATTTCACAGGGCTAACAATAATACAATTTAAGAACACGCAAAGCCTAACGCGGAAACTGTAATGATTCGCTATAGTCATATCATGTGCATAGAAACATTTAGTAATTCGTAAGCAAGCCAAACGCCATAAAAGGACAACAAGATGACAAATTGTTCGGCATCAAACTGGAAAGGTTTTCTAAACAAAGCACGTGGAGAATGTCTAGCCCGAAGATGTTAAGATTCTATTAATTTTTTCTGTTTTCTGTCCACTTCTCTCGATCAAATTTACACAAAACAGAGAATTTTCTTCAGAACAGGATACAAAATGCTACTTTTGCAAACAGACTAAACAGAAAAAGGAAGAAAAAAAAAAAGAACACTGATTTTCAATTTTTCTGATAAGAATGACAAACTAAAAAACCTTCAGAACTGAGAATACTCAACTTAAAAAGCCAGTTGTCTAACAGAAACTGATGCCTGATGTTGAAAAATATACTTTCTATATTCTTGGAATCTTTATGTTGCTAGGATGATTCTAGTTCTGCATCGAATCCATTCTTCATTTAATACTTAAACAAAGACCTGAATGTACTTTAGAGGTGTCATGTTATTTTCCACATATTTCGTTGGACTTGTAATGGTATTTTCTTCGTATTCATTTAATTCTTCTTATTTAATAAATGTAGGAGATTAGGTGACGGCACCACATATTGTAAACATGTATTGCCCACCCTATCTCACTGCTATATTGATGTATTAACAGAGCTATTTAAGGTGGTCCTATATCTTAAAGCATCCCCATAAATGAAACCACATTGTAATAGTCACCATGCAGGACGTCAGTAACTATGCTTGCTGATCAGAAAATCAACGAATTTCATGGTTCGCATAGACCAAATTTCAGAAATTCTACAACAATATGAAGATATAAATAAGTGATTCTCAGCACCTATAAGAACCATTATTTCAGAAACTGCTATGCCTTACTTTCTTCACACTTCAACACTGAAACTTCCTCTGAGAATGGCATATTAATAATTAATACTTGTGGAAGTATGAAACTATCCGTGGTTATTTAAACAGTAGCAGATAATGCATATTTTTGCAAGAAGCAAATATAACCGTATAAAAAAACAATACACCGCATGATATTACTTCAGTTAATAAAAGCAAAGTTACACACATATATTTACAAGGGATCATCAATTAAAGAAAATCTACATCAAGTGAAGAAAAATTACCCCCCAATTCCCTGGCTTCAAATCATGCCTTAAGTCTATAAAAATGAATACATTTGATCAAACAGGTGGTCCCGGATTATCAAAGAAGGCCACCATTACTTGCATCAAACATCACCAAGATTATGCAATTCCATACTATGATGTGCCAAAAATCTACCGTTCTTTCAGCAAACTGGTGGCACCCATGTAGTGTTCGACAAAATGCCAGAAAGAGTCAAAGACCCTTAATCACACGTAAGTGATTGGCGCATAAACCATACTTAAGAGTTTTATTGGGCGTTTCAAGAAATATACAAATTGACAAATTTATGGAGCGGCGGTAGTATGTGTACCTTTGGACAAATTTAAGGAGAAGATAAGAGATCAAGGAAGAGGTGAACGACGTCGGAGCAGAGGAGAAAAACGAATAAGAGAAAGATTAAAACTATGATGAATCGGAAGAGAAGGAGGGAAAAGATGAACAAGATTAGGCAGTAGAAGAGTAGGAAAGTGGGTGAATCATCGACTGCGTAGACTAGCATTGTTTGGGTGAGATTTTGCAGTGCTTCCAATTTCTGATTGTACAAGAGTGAGGGACTTAAAGATTGAAATATCCAATTTTCTAAAATTTGAGTCGTTTTCACTTGAAAACTTTTCTTCAAGAAATCGATTGTCCTGGATTTTGGTAGAAATATGGAGAGATTTCCTACAACTGTGAAATGAACGTGACTGCCTTCTCACCCGTGGTTCTAAATTTCTAATTCTATTACGTGTTTTTTATTCTATCGTACTCTAACTATTGCACTCGTTCCAAATTTTGTGGGCAAATTTATGTATATTTGTCAAATAGCAAACTGAACGGTGAAAATAGGGGAGTTAGGAATGAATTTTCGAAAATAGGGTTGATCGCCTATGGGGAGAGCAATCAACAGAGTAGCGATCAATACAAATATTTGTCACATCGTGCATCGCTACTAACAGAGACGATCTAGCCGACAAACTCTGACGCGTTTCAAGGTTCGTTTGCAGAGGCGGTGTAGGGAGCATTTTTTTGCGTGCTGCTCCATTTAAATCAGTTGTATACTTAATATTCTCAATTAACATTTCTTCCTTCAACCCTTCAAATGGATTTTACCGGAAAAATCAACTCCAATTCACCATTCACAAAAAATCTATATTATATTTTCACAAAAATTAACAATAATAATAATAAATATTCATATGCTTTGGCTCTCAATTTTTTAATTTTTTTAGTTGAAGTTTTACCATATATTCCCTAATATAGACGTAGCTCCGGCCAGTACTTAATTAATTAGCATGTAACACTTTATTTTTTTTACTGCACTATTCAAACACTTCTAAAATACATCTCATTCCACTAATAATTATATAAAAATATCTTTATTTTGTTTCATGCGCTTAAATTGAATAACACATCATCATGAAAAAATTATTTTATGCATTTAAATACAAAATTAAGTCTCATTTTAAAGTTAAAAAAAGTCAAATGGAAAAATAAAATTGAGAGGGAGAGAGTATTATTTTAAAAATTGTTAAAAAAGACAATTATTTTGAAATGAATAAAGTAATAATAATGTATAATTTTAATGACAAGTAGCGGTATTTAAGTATACAACTGATTTAAATGGAGCAGCACGCGAAAAAATGCTCCCTATATCGTCACTGTAAACGGACCTTGAAACGTGTTAGAGTTTGTAGGCTAGATCGTCTCTGATAGTAGCGATCCACGATGTGGCAGATATTAGTGTTGATCGCTACTCTGGAGGCGATCTACATTGGTGATCGCTCTCCCCAGAGGCGATCTACCCTATTTCAAAAACTCATTTCTAACTCCCCTATTTTCACCATTTAATTTGTTATTTGGCATATATACATAAATTTGCCAAATTTTGTGGGGTTTATCTTTTTTTTTTTTTTTGTTAAATTAATTTATGACCGTAAATCCTTATAAAAATAAGGGATCTGATGAAATAACTTTATTCATCAAATAAAAGAAAAAAAAGTATTAAAAAATAATTAAACAAAATATGTGGGCGTAAAATGAAGTCACTAATACCATGAACAAATTTCATCTCACTTAAAAATTTAAGTTCGTAGAAATATATGAAATCAATTCATTTATATTACCGATTAAAATCCAAACTTGTAATATAAACTTGAAATATGTAGATTTTGTTTGGAATGGTTAAGAGTAGGAGTGGAAATAGGCCGAGCCGAGCTAGGCTTCTCGTTGGACGACTTAGACCTGCTTTTTAATTTTTGGGCCTAGGTCTGGCCTGTTAACTGTCATTGACTTTTTTCAGAGCTTTGGTCTGGTCTTTTTAATAAAAGGTCTGGTCTGAAAGCCTTTTAGGGGTATTTTTAATCATGTTTACAAAATTATATCAATAATTATATTATTATTAAATTATAACAATTAACTCTTTAAATTTTGAAATGAAGAATAAGAGCAATTTACCAAAGGATTATCAAATAATAGCATAATAACTAATTCAAATAATATATTAATTTATATTTAGCAATATTCTTACATATATATATATATAAATAGGTCGGTCTGTTGGGTTTAAAAGACCTACAAAAAAGTTTAAACCTGACCTATTTAAATAAATAGGTTTTTAAAAAAGCCTGAGTCTGACTTATTTATTAAACGAGTCGAGTAGATTTGGGCTTTAAGTAGGCCGAGCCGTAAGCCCCTGTCGGGTAACCTAACATATTCTCACCCCAGTGTGCATATAGTATCACTCATGTTAGGGCCCTTTTGGTTGCCATGACAAAATATGGGCTCAATTCAATTAATTATCTTACTTTTTAAGATTGTTATCTGTCCAAATTAATGAGATAATTTTATGGAGGAAAACAGTGATTAATAACGGGCCCTGAGCTTAATCTTAGGCCTCGAAATTCCTACCAAACGACTTGCAAAATCTCATAACTAAATTATCTTGTACACCAAAAGGGTCCTTAAGAGCATCTCCAATGCTTGGAGGAAGGAGTTGATGTGATACTGTCACCTACACCCATAATTTATTTTGCAGCTTTAGAGTTAAGGTGACTAGAATTGGGAAGGAAAGTTGGGGATGGAGCATAAAAAAAGGAGATAATAAATGAGTACTCCAATTGCTGGAAACTTTATTTCTTATATTTTGACATATAAGTAGTAGATACATTATTGTGTGTCTATTGATGAATTATACTTCATCCATCCCTGAATAAATTTTTCACTTTTCTTTTTGGGTCATTCCTCAATAAATTTCTCATTCCATAAATGACAAAAACAACACTTTATTACATACAAACTTTAACCTTCAAATTCACACAATATTACCAAAAATGTCACTCATTCAATTCACTTTTCAATATTATTCATTACTTTATCTAAAAAGTCAACATGTGACCCACCATATATTAATAAACAAATACACTTTTTTAAATCGTTCAACTAAAAAAAATGAGAAACACACCCATGAACGGAGTATATCATTCTCCATACACGTATAATAAATTAAAATTTCTCCGTGTTGAACTTGGGAAAACCTCACAAGCCCAACGCAAATAGATTGAAGTATCAAATTAATGTATATCACGTGACTTTGTAGTTTTATCGTAAAATTAATTTATGATTAATAATTTATAGTAAAATAATTAATATTTTTTAATAAAACAATTGATATTCTTTTATTGTACTTTTTAATGAAATAACTAATATTCTTCAAAAAAAAATTACGATAAAACTTGTTCACATACTACTTGTCCATAACCATACCAATTTCTCATTAATATTTTAAAATTTACAGCAATAATCCAACCATGAATGGGCAGAAGTTCGTTTAACCTTACACCCCAAATGCTGAAGTGGATTATATGATAAAGGCTTAAAGCCCAACAAGTCTGCTTGTGGACTTTTTGACTACTTTAGTTAAGTGCAGTCCCCTTTTTTTTAATACACTCCACTAAAAATATATTTGAAAAAATCGAAAAACTTGACAATTTTTTAAAACAAAAAATTTAAAATTTAAAAAAAGACAAAAGAAAATAAATTTTAAAAAAAATATCCAAAAATTGTCAAGTTGTTGGATATTTTTATCGAACATTTTTTTGGGTGAAGTGTAATAATAAAATAGGATTGTAGGTAACCTTTGGCAACTTTAAAATGTGGATCTGCTTAACTTAATAGTTAATGTTTTGGACTTCCGACACATTTTTAAAAAAAGTCCCAGGTTATTGGCACTTACATGTGTAGTAAATATGCTACACAAAATTTAATATCTAAGACAAATAATTGAAAAGATAATGCTATCTTTCTAGCCTTCTCTGCAAAATAATTTTAGTGAATATACTCCCCATCATTATCATACTCCATTTTCGAACAAAAATACTCATTTCGAAGATTAGAAACGAAGCTTCATACTTCAAGAATGTGAGCCATCATTAATCGACGACTAGGCGCTTGAAACATGTTGTGACGGCCTACATTGTAAAGATGAACGATCCTCCAAGTTCGGAATACGTATATGTAAGTGTTTTGATATTTTTTAGAAAGTAGGCTTTTTAAATGTTGAATAAGGTAATTTTTATTGGTGTTATGATTTTTTCATGCATATTATTGTTCATTGAGTGTATAAAATTGTATGAGTATGATAATATTATTGTTGTTTGCTTGTTTACAGTATTTTATTTCAAAAAATTGCGATGGTTGTTGTTCGGTTCTGGATATCCGAAGATGACCATAATCTTCTAAATTATTTTTCCGAACATGACCACAATTTTTAAAAAAAGATATTCGAACAAAGTGTTCTTTTTTTTTTCCAAATATTGTGGTCATGTTTGGAAAAAAAATTCGAAGATTATGGTCATGTTCGAAAAAAAATTCCGGACATTGTTATCATGATCGGATAACCAGAGCCGAACAACAGTTATCACAATTTTCTACTTTGACTTATGGTAAGCTTCGACGACGGTGGGTTTAGGGTGAGAGGATGTGATGGTGTTCGAACTGTGATGGTTTGACTTCAGCGGTGGTTGGTCGCGTCTTCGATGGGCGGCACACACAATGAAAAGATTTCAGCGGCTTTGGGTCACATCTTAAAACGCTGGCAGACAGCGAAAGACTGCGGGACGGGAGATGAGTCCACTCTGCGATGGCCATGAAGATGAATTGAAGGTGAAGTGTATTCAAAATGTAGAGAAAAAATTTGAAGAGTTAGCAGTTAATTAATTAGGGCGTTTTAGGAAGAATAAAAAAGGTAGTGTATTTATCCAAAGTGTAGTGTGTTTACTACCTGGACCTTTAAAAAAAAGCACATAAGCCAATTGAGCGGCCCAATAGGGACTTATTAACCCAACTGCAGAGGCCCCTTGCATTCCAAATGAAATCGTGTATAAATACATTATGTGTTCTACTTTGTGTGCAAATGCTTGTATGGATGAATGTCACATGGAGGGTAAATAAATGGTTAATGAAAGTATAGTATTAATAAATGGTTAATGAAATAGAAAAAGTGAAATGAAGGAATGGTGATACACTGCACCCCCTGTATTCGTTCCAATTGGAATAGGGTCAATTTAAACCGATTAAAAAAAGGGGACAGTGATTAATTTGCCAAAATTTTCAAACGTATTGCTAATAGTATATATTTTGGGATGTTATTGGCCTAAAGTCCCATTTACAATTCGGTGTATGTGTGATCGGTTCTGATATGGAGTCGGTGGAGGGTCTATTGTGGAGCCGATCATCAGCATAATTTGTTCCTACAATGCTAGAATAGTAAAATGTTTGGCTCCAAATTATTACTCTATAATAAAGAGTTTCACATTACCCATCTCCCTTCTCCTAAGCCATAGCCAGAAAATAACATGTTCCCTATTTTTATTTTAAATTAAGGGGAGAATTCACAAACTTATATGTTGGGCTTTGGGCCCTTGAAATTGTTTTGGTCTTCGGCTTTAGGCAATTGGCCCGCTCTAATTCTCCTAACCTAACTTGTTAGATTAGATGCTCACATAAAATACTCATTTTATTTTCCCAAATTGGACTCTCCTTGGGTGCTCTTGTTACAATCCGAAATATATCCAAGTAAATAGTATTTGAATCATACTTTCATGGAATTTTCATCGTTTGATTAACAAAATTTGTATTACAATACAAATTAACAATCACCTCTGTCAAAGTGTTAATGAGTCAATCCCCTAATTATATTCATTGTCTCGTACCATGAGCCGGTCTCATACAATACCTACTCAATTTGATTATTAATTATTAATCCAATCGCAAATGACCCGAACCCCAAAGATTATACTTAAAAACAGTTTGACAACATATCTACTCAGACCCACCCACAAGTTAATTCAAACCAACGTACAGTTTGTTTTACAAGAAAAGGTATTATTTTGACTTGTAATTCTACCATGATACATTGAATAATGGAAATTTCAAGTTTTGGTGCTAGTGGGCGCCCCATATTCTGAAGCACGGGAATTTGACTATTCTTAAGCCTATCCAAAAACTGGGATTTCAAAGTCAAAGAAGGTGCCAAAAATATTCATTCTTAGTTTCTTACCGAACAAGAACTCGTGTTTTCCCATATTCTGTTAATAAACATTCAAACAATCCCACTTGCAAATATAAATATGTTGGGAATAGAGGGCGTGTTCAACTACAATTTTAACACTATCATATATGTTTATATTTATTCATATAAATATTAAATAGTGAGTGTGTGTCCAGTAGCAGTCTTTTGGAGACATCAAAGATATTATTTTGACTTTTTGAGGTAACCTAGGGATAGTTTTCCCCACCTAGTAAGGAATTGTTCGTGGAAAATAGATTCAAGGCTTTATGCTTAAATCAAACTTATAATTAATGTCGCCTTGTTTTGAAAATTAGAGTAAGGCCCTTTTCTGGGTTGTCCTAATGTCAATTTTAGTGGTCATTTTCCTTATGAGGTTTTCAATCCAACATGAAATTAATTAATGCACGGTTGATTTGTTATGTGGTTTATTGCATTTTGAGTTATCTTTTAACTATTACTCACTTCATTTAATTTTACAGTCATATTTGAAACGATTAATTGCAATAAAATTCACAAACTTTATAGTATTTGTCAATTACAATATGAACTTTTAAAGTTTGCAGTTCGATATACAAATACATGGTGTAAATTTTCGGCGATACTAAAGCTACGTAGAGACTGAAGCCGACACAAAAAATACGTCACACGCTACATCAAATGTCAAATTTAGAAGAAAAGAACATTTTTTTTTAATTTAAAAATATATTTTTATAAAACATTGCTCAAACACGGTTTAATAATAATGAAATATTGTAAAAAAAAATTATTTTCTAGTATTTGTACAAGTTTGTATGATGTAAGATATTTTTTCTACATAAACTAGACAACACCAATATTTATGATTCATTATTAAATGTGTTTCAGTAATACTTTATAAAAGAACTTTTTGAAATATTATTATTATTATTATTATTATTATTATTATTATTATTATTATTATTATGCACATTTGGCATTTAACGTGGCGTATGACACGTCTTTGGTATCGACTAAAGTTGTCACGTTAGCGTACATCGCCGAAAATTTATACCATGTATCAAATTACAATAATAAATTAGTTTGTGCAATAAATTGCAAACTTTAAAAGTTCATGTTATAACTGATAAAGACTATAAAATTCGTGATTTTTTTTTGCAGTTAACCATATTTGAAAACCTTTTTTTTTTTAACGGGAGTATTATGAAATATTATAAAATTTATTTATGAATAAAGTAATTATATATAAAGAAAATATGAGTATTATATTTTCTTTGTATTATAAAAAAAGTGTCATTTTATAGAATTATTAGTATATACTCCCTCTTTATTATAATAAGAGTCATTTTAGAGAATTAACAATCAAATTAAGAAATATATAATATTTACATATTAATTACCTTCCAATCTTCCATCAATTTTTTTCTCTCCACTAATTAAAATGGTGAGACGGTCGGTCTAATATATAAGACTGGGCTTCATTTTGCATTTTAGATCATTTTTTATTTTAAAATATAATTGGACTTCAATCCAATAAATTCAATTAAATTATATTTCACCCAAATTTAATTCAATCGATCCAAGACAATACTCTATAAATAGAGGTCACAGTTTGCAACCTTTAAGGTTGTGCTTGGTTGAAGAGTTTGGAGTATAAATTTTAAATCAACAAACTAAATTCGCCCCACTTTTTTGTGTAAGATATTTAAATTAAGAGTATTTATAGAATGAAATTGGTTCATACATAAATTATTGAAGGATATTAGTTGTTTTTACTAAAGAGTATTAGTTGTTTCTATTGAAGAGTATTAGTTATTTTCACTTAAAAGTCTTAGTTTATTTTTAATAAACAACTAATATTTTTCAGTGAAAACAACTAATTCCCTCCAGTGATTTAACTTTTTAGTGAAAACAACTTATACCCTTTAATGGTTCATGTATGAACCGTTTTCACTCTACACTTTGTCTTAAATTGATAGATTTTAAATTTATCGTTTTGATCCTAGTTCAAATTGGAAGAATTTTAGTGAAAACAATTAACCCCCTTCAGTGATTTAACTAATACTACTATTTTTTAGTAAAAACAATTAATATCCTTCAATGGTTCATATATGAACCATTTTTACTCAATACACTCTTAAATTGATAGATTTCAAAACTATAGCTTTGATCTTAATTCAAATTAAAATAAAATTAAGTACCTAACAAAATCATGTCATTTAAAATCCGTAGACTTTCAAATTTATTTGTTTTTAAATTGCTTATATTTTAAATTACTCTATCTAAAGGTATTACTAAAACTTGTGGCTTCGAATGAGCAGGAATTTATATTGATTTAAAAATTATGATCCAATAGACAATGAAAGCAATGGAGAAATTTATGTTACATAGTACTCCCCCAATCAGCTTTAATTAGTAGAAATTGATTGGCGTTGCACAAATAAATAAATCTATTCTAATAAGAACAAAATCCGGAATCAGCTTTAATTAGGAGTAGTAGAAATTTAGATGCCAGCTGGCATATAACTTAAGAAATGGGTTTCAAAGGTCCAACGTTGCTCCAACTATGAATGACGTGGACTGGACCCACCATCACATCACTTCTTGACCGGCCCCCTCTAATCACTAGTATTTTCATTACTACTCCCTCCGTCCCACAACACATTGCGGGGCTACTATTCCTCTCGTGTTTTTGTGAGTGAATTTTTTATTAGTATTTGAAATGATAAAGTAATTTTAAAATTACTTTATAATAAAGAAGAGGTAGATCTATCATACCCTACCTTAAAAATGATTTTATCATTTCAAATACTAATAAACAACTCGCTCGCTAAAACACGAAGATAAAGTGAACTCCGCAATGTGTTCTGGGACGGAGGTAGTAATATTTAATTTAATTACATGCTTAAATATTCCAGCAGATTCTCGAACCCTAACCCGTTTCATACATGCTTCCCCCACCTAATTTCCACACAAAAATAGTAAATAAATCTATATAACATATCATAACATAGACATGCACCATGTTATGTGAAGCCATTGCCATGGCATTTACTAGTATTATTTTATTGAATGCATTCTATATTCTAAAGAGAAGGTCCGTATGTATATTATAAGTGGATCCGTACTAGGAGTATTATTTAACATTGCGAATCAAGATTGATTTTTTTTGCAAATATTCATTTTTTTTCCAAATATATAATTTTGTGTTGTCAAAAATATATATATACACAATTTTAGCACAACTAGTGATCGTAATAATTGTGCTTCGCACGGTCGGAATTTGTTACATTGTTTAAACTATAATTATTACCATATTTTAGTTATATAACTAAAAAAATTATTGAACTCAAATTAACGATACTTCTCATTAAAAAAAATTATATTCTATTTATAATATTTAATACTTTAAAACAGTTTCATGATAGGTTTATCATTAACCATTTTCTTATAAAATTTACTCATGGGATGTGATATAAGTTGGACCTATCACACTAACATTTCAACATGTGCGTACTTAAATTTGTATTATCTAGTTCCACAAGACAATTTCACACAATTTTATGCTATAGTTAAAATACTTTAAACAAAAATCTACAATATAACAATTTTTTTTAAAATAATACAATCAAATACATAATAGCAATTTATGACTTATTAAATATTTGTAAAAATTAATTTTATGGGTTAGAAGAGTGAGATGGCGCACTACAAATAATTAAAGAGGGTATTCAAATCAAACCAATTATAACAACACTTTTATAAGAATTACTGTCACTACAATGAATCAAAAAAATTCCACCTCAATAAGAACATAACATAAAATATTTTAACATGAGCCTTTATGATCTATTTATATCAAACTTTAGTGAGACGAAGCATGTGACAATATGTGTCACCCATGAACATGGATTTGTAATAAGTTGGGAACAATTATTCTTCAATATAATAAAATACGGTTTTTCTACAAAATAATTTACACTCAACACTGGTACATGCTAAATAAAGATTAAAAACATATTATATTTACAATTTCAGTAAGAAAAAAAATTGCATCCAAAAAAGAAATATAAACCTCATCAAACAACAATTAAGTTCAATATTATTGCATTTCACATAAAGTTCAATGATTTCACCAATATTCAGTGGTTATAATTTTCCTTAATATCATTTTTAAAATGATCAATTAGACTTTTAGCCGAAACATTTGACAAAAAACTTAAATTGCATATACATGGTCCTTTACCATTTTTCATCATTGTTCAAATATAAAATAATAAAATTTATAATATAATACAAAAAAAAAAAAAAAAAAAACTATCACATTAACATTAAAAAGAACATACTCCCTCCGTCCCAGGATTACTTGCCACCTGCATTTTTCATCCGTCACAAATAGAATTGTATTTATATATTGTATTTATCAATTAATTATTTAAAATATACTACTTGAGACGTTATCATTTTGGTTTCATATTCTTGTAGTTAATTAATTGAAAGCAGTGTCCTATATTTTAGAAAAAAAAACTTATGTGAGACTGTCTCATGGCATGAGACAACACAAATTAACATTCACCCTTGTCAAAGTGTTAATTCGTCATGCCCAATTTATACCTTATCCCACCGTCTAATGACATGAGATGGTCTCACATAAGACCAATTCTCTAGATTTTTATTTTTGATGTACTTTTATTAAGAAATATTTTCTAATTGTTGATATAGCTTACAGGGTTTGATCAGAAAATTATAAATTGATTAAAAAAATTAAGAAAATGGGGGAGAGAGTTGGAAGCTAATCTTGGATTCTTGTCAAAGGTTGTTAGGTGGGAAGAGATCATTGAGCCATAATAGCCCAAACATAATCAATAGAGTTTGTGAAATCAAAATTCTAGCAAACGTCACCGATTAAATTTTAAATCTCTAGAAATACATAAATAACTAAAATATAAAAATTGTTATAGAAATTACAGCCTATAAAAAAACAGAGGGGAGTTGGTGGTTTTGAGTTGTGGACCCCACAAAATGGGGTTCCTTGTAATAGAGGAAAATTAGGGTAGTGTTATGCAATTACCACTTAGAAAAAGTGGCAGTTGATAACTCACATTTTTACTTCTAATGGGATAACTAAAATCTACAATATTAAGTTAACTATCAATCCACGTTTTATAAATATACATTTTTATTAAATATAACAATTACTATAAACCTATTAAACATAACAATTATTATAAGCTTATAAAATATAACATTCAGATCTAACATAGTGTTTTTGTTTCCTTTTTTAATATTTGCAAATTGTATCAAAATTCTTTATAAAAAAAAATTATTTTTAGATTTTAAATAAAAAAATCAGTTTGAGTTTTTTTTTTTTTTTCATTTGACAAAAATGGTATGATTGTTTGGTTTAATTAAGACTTGTGATCTATTTAATTTCAATTAAAAAAAAGGCACATATGTAAAAAAAAAAAATAGTTGAAAGATTTATTTGGTCCTCACCAATAAGATGAGGGACTTGTATGATAATTTTTTAAATACAACTGATTTAAGATAAATATAACAAAAATACGTACCACAGGTCATAATAAAAATCGCCAAACTTAACCTCATTAACCAGACAGCGAATTGTTAATCAATTTCTAATTGTAAGATACTAAAAAATACGTACCATGGGTCATATAATTATAAGATATTAATAAATATTTAACCAAATTTCTAACATGTTAATCAATAATATATGGTAACACTGAATATCAAAACCACAAATCAAATGGTATTATCAAATAATACCGTGAATCAATCCATTGATTATGATAACATTAAGAAATAATTAATATCTATAATATGATACTTACAAATCAGGGAATAGAATCAAGACAATATACTATTATACAAACATGTTGACAATAATAATAGAATTGTTGTATGAGATGGTTATTATGAAGCAATCTAATTCATTAATGGAATTTTTTATTTCTTCTTAAAAATACAAATATTAATTTCCATACAATAATCAAATATATGAATCCAAAAAAATATTTGTCCAAGAAAATACTTTTAGATAGCTATAATACTACATTCAGAATTAATATTTTGATCATTCAATTAGACTACATTAAATAGTGATTATAATTATCCAAATTTCTTTATACCTATGTTAACGATTTTTAATTCCAATTGGACGTGTGTCCCCATGAATGTATAAAAAGAAAAAGACCAAATTTCTATTGTAGAAACTTTGATACAAATGAGAGGGGGGGGGGGGGGGGGGGGGGTACCAATGTGGATCACACTATATATAAATTACTTAATATTGTTATAACAAAAAATGATTATATATGAATAAAAAGGAAAATTCACAATAATAATGAGAATATAAAGAATTGTGAGAACTAAATGGATGATCGCTTAAAATTTCAAAAGCTATAATTTTTTTTTAAATTCACAATATTCATGTACTGTATATAATTTTATTTATCTTCACTGTGAAACCACTGGAATAAAATAATAAAATTTGTGAAAATTAAACCTTACACTCAAGTATGGATAGATATCTATAAAAAAAATACAACATTAATGGTGTTATATAATTTTTTTTATGTACACTTTAAATCACTGGAATACAATCACTAATCGCCCCATCTACACAACCATCGTCAAATGCACGATCTATAATCACTCTATCTTGTGTCACCAACTTCCACCCTCCACACACAGTTACTACCAATCATTTAAAATAACATCACAAAAAATCTTCCACATTAGTCACAATTTTTTATTTCATAAATAATCACGGATACATTCGCAATTTAAAGATATTAAAAATTAAATAAATCTCAACAACTTTTGATCCAACAATACTTGCTTCAAAAAAAAAAAATTATATATATATATATATATACAACAATACACCTTTGGCCAAATAACAATTGATTACAAAAACAAACTACATTAAAATCAATCAAATATCTTTTTTCATTCTAAGAATTAAAAATTAAAAATTAAAATATGACCTAAATACATAGGACTATGTATAGAGTGAAATTGGTTTATATATAAATCATTGAAAGGTATTAGTTGTTTTCACTGAAGAGTATTGGTTGTTTTTACTGAAGAGTATTACTGATTTACACTGAAAAGTCCTAGTTCATTTTCACTGAACAACTAAGACTCTTCAGTGTAAACCAGTAATACTCTTCAGTAAATACAACTAATACCCTTCAGTGATTCATGTATAAACTAATTTCACTCTATACTTTGTCAATACATAGTACATATGTTATTATTAGGATTTAAAATATGTATGTCCCATAATTACATGTTTATTTAATTTAGTTCTAGATATATTCATTTTTTGTTAAATGAACGGAAAACGTATGAAACAACATGAGACTAAATTGTATATATAAATACAAAAATATTGTCAAATATCAAATTTATTTACTCTAATGTTATTCTAAATTGAATTAGCAAAATCAAACAAAAGAGGCAAGATTTATGTCCAAATAGAATAAATATAAATTAGGAATTTAAAAGAATAAATATAAATTAGGAATTTATGTTCTACTTTCCCATCATCCCTAGACTGCAAAGATTGTATCAGTCCAATGCAACTGCGAAGGATATGACATGGCATGCAAGTTTCTCTAATAATGACCAGTCTGGTGTTATGTGTCACCCTGCAGACTCTCAGGCTTGGAAACACTTAGAGGGGTGTATTCAATTGAGATTCTATCAGATTTTTTTGGACTTTAAAAAGTCTGTGGATTTAGAAAATCTATAGACTCCATGCAGAGTTTGACTGATTTTTTTATTGATTTATTTGGATTTTCATAGACTTTACAGGATTGTGGAATATATTTTTTTTATTGATTTACATGGATTTATATAGACTCCGGCGATGGAACCATTTGTGCAAATATATATGAGCCACACTTGTATATATATAAAAAAAACTATCCAAATTATTTAAAAAAAATACATTAGTTAAAAAAATACATTATTATTTCATCTTCATTTCCATCACCGTTATACCTCGCCCTCATTAGAAGTCTCAAGTTGTTAGAAGAGATTTTGGAGGGTAAAATTTATTTATATTTTTTGAAGAGTAGACTTGACAACGGGACGGGTAATCCCCAAAGCAAACAGGGACAGAGAATTTTTTTGCCCCGTAGGCGGGGACCGGGATAGTATTCTCAGCCCGGGGGATCCCCGTCTCGTTCCCCGCGGGGAGCCGCATTATTTTTTATATAATTAATATATTTATATATAATTTTAATGTTAAAGTAAATTACAAATAAATATTTCATAGTTTCCTACTCAATTAACTATTTATTAAAAATTACATTTTTTTATTTAATGTTATGTTATTAGTTCCAAATTATATTATTTTCACTTTAGTATATATGTTATTTAAAAATATTAGAATTAGAGGTTCTTCAAATTGTTTAAATTAATTTTTTTTAACACCAACTTAAAGTAATTGTTGTGTATATTTAAAGTTTTTAATTTAAATATTTTTTTATATTTTAAAAATAAGATAAAAAAAATAAGTAGGCTGGGAACGGGGAATCGCCGCGAGACGGGGATGAGGGGAAAAAATTCCATTTATTTTGCAGGGACGGAGATGGGGAATGACCCCCCGTCCCCGCCCCGTTAACATCCCAATGGAAAAGAATCAAAGAAAGCCCATAGATTGTTGAATACTTAAAGATTTTTTAAGACTTTTCAAAATCCGTAGAAATCTCTGGTTATTAGAAGAGATTTTGAAGAGTGAAATCTATTCATATTTTGGAAGGGAAATCTAAGAAAATCCGTGGAGTATTAAAATCTATAGATTGTTGAATACCTGAAGATTTTTTAAGACTTTTTAAAATCCGTATTGAATACCTCAGGATTTTTAAAGACTTTAGAAAATCTAGATTGAATACCCCCAAATTTTAAAAGTCTAAAAAAATCCTATAGACTCTATAACCAATACACCCCTCTTAGACCAATTGTATCCTGAATTTGCATCAGAAATGCGGAACGTGAGGTTGGACATAAGCACTGACGGTTTTCAACCGTTTGGACAGTCGAGGAAACAATGCTCCTCATGGCCGGTGATACTGACACCGTATAATCTACCGCCATGGATATGAATGAAGGATCAATTCATGTTTCTTATGGTTCTGGTGCCAGGTCCAAAAAATCCAAAGGATAAATTGGACGTATTTTTACAACCATTGATCCGTGATTTGATAATTTTATGGGAATATGGAGTTGTAACGTATGATATTGCTACAAAGCATAATTTTTTGATGCGTGATGCACTAATCTGGACCATAAGTGACTTTCCAGCCTACTCGATATTGTTTAGATGGAGCACATCTGGAAGGCTTGCTTGTCCATATTGTGCAGAATACATCGATGCTTACACTTTGAGGCTCAGTCGCAAGCAGTCGTGGTTTGACAACCATCGTAAGTTCTTACCCAGATATCATCTGTATCGAAGGAACAAGACTGCATTCAGAAAGAACAAAACAGTTGATGATGATCCACCGCCCATCCGTACAGGTGTTTCGATCCTTGAGGAAATTAATTGGATTGGATTAATGAAAGTAACAGAAGAGGGTGTTGATGCTCACAACAAAGTTTTAGATGGGGGTTGAAAGAAGAAGAGTATTTTCTGGGATGTATAAGTAACTTGTAATTATTAACTTTTATATATAAACTATGAGCTTAATTGAATATAGTGTAAATTATGTATATATAGGTGAAGAGAAATCGTATTCAGGATCAGTTTATACGTAATCTCGTTGGCGGTCCTAGCAGTAGTGTCACCACATACCCTGGGTACTACGTGAATGGTTTCAAATTTCACACACGAGATTATGGTGCCTCTAAAGCAACCATGAATAGTAGAGTTTGCATTAAAGGAACAAACTATGATTCCAATGAAAATAATTTCAATGGGATACTCGAGAAAGTAGTGGTTTTAGAATACCCTGGACTTACTGAAAAAAAAAATTATTCTGTTCAGATGCCAGTGGTTTGATCCTACTGTACCGGGGGGAACAAGAATACATCCTAATTATAAAGAGTGAACCAGAGCTTCTCCTATTTCAAGAGGACGATATAATATCCAAGATGAATGTGCAAATAGAATAATAAATGATGATCCTGTCGTTTTGGCTGATTTGGACGCTGCACTAATTGAGGTAGCGAATGAAGAAGAGGAAGAAGTTGTTGATGATGATGATGATGATGATGATGATGAAGATGAAGAAGATATTCATGATAATTATGATGATGATAATTGATGAATTTATAATATATTTGTGTACGCTTGATGTATTGATGTGTTCGCTTGTTTTAATTAATTAATGGATTCTGTATTTGTTGTGTTTGTTTATTTTAATTAATATTTTAATTGTTATGTATACATGTTTTAATTTTACATTGTTAATTAATGTGTTAATTGCTATGTATACAGATGGCTGGAGGTAAAAGTATCTGTAACTTGTTAGGTGGCCGGCGATCTCCTCTCGTACACCGGAGTCAGACCAAGAGAGAGAACTGATACAACTCTTTTTAGTTGTTATATAAAATATCTTGTACACATGTTATAATTATAATTATTAAGTAATGATGGAAACATCAGAAACAAGTAGGGATCGATGAAGCTTTTGGCGACCGTCCTCAAATTTGCCCTCACAAACCGGAACAATACCGGTTCCTGATTTGCAGAATCAAGAAGATGATCTAGCTCAACAAACTGGAACAGTACTAGAAACGGTTGAAGACGACCCTCCCATTGAGGAAAATGCGGAAGAGCTCAACAACCATGCACCTCGTCCTAATGTGCTACGCATCTATACGTATCACAATGTGCATGTTAAATATCACTTGTGTTTTTTATTTGATTTTATTAAAAAAAAAATCTATACGTCTGAAACAATCTTTCTACAGATTGATGTCCTCTAATGTTGTTTCGAGGTTGATTCGGAATATCATGTCCCGTCGAATGGAGATAGACGGGTTCACATGGAAGTTGGTGTTAGAAGAAATGAAGGATGAGTGGCGAGAAACATTCCAGGTTTATATTCATTTTGTTAATTAAGTAGTATTATATGTATGTATACGTTTTTACTTCATTAAAATCAATGCGATTGTATATATTTTCTTCAGAGGGAGACATACTGGGATCCGATGAGGGAAAATATTATGGTCATTAAAGAGCTGTATATCCGGAGGTCTAGAGATCGATTTACCGATCTCCTCAGTCTTTGGAAGAGGATCAATCGAAGGGAAGGAAAAATACCACCGTGGGACATAAGATTCTGGAATGCACTACTCCGGTACTGGGAGCGACCCGAAGTCATTGCTAAAAGCAACTAGTGCAGGGCAAACCGCTTTCTTGCGGCCGGAGGAAGAGGCCCTTCAAAACACAAAGGAGGGGCAAAATGAGCCACCCAATAGTTCGAGGAATACGTAAGTAATTCCTGCACTACAACATAGGGAGATTTTAATTACTTGATTATACATATTTTATTATATATATATATATTTTTTTTTTTTTTTTTTTTTGGAATACAGGAGAAGAAATATGACCGGCTCCCAACTGAATGGGAATTGGTGCAACATTTCCACAACTGTGGGAAAGGGAAGTACACATATGGGGGAATTGCTAACATAATTATAATTGTTTTACATTAACATTATAAATTGAATATAAATAATATGTTTGTATAATTTTTCATTGTCAAAATTTTTGTATGTATAAGAATCCGTGGAGGAACGAGTCTCACAATGAGTGCTTGAACCGATTGAGTCAAGCATATGCTGAGACAGTGAGGCTAGACCACGGAAAAGTTAGAGGTCTCGATCAAATAAAGACAATGCTCATACAATCTGGCTCAGGCGGGACATCATCTGGCACATACATTGGCGGCTATGACCAAAGAGATGTTGAGAGTTTGTTGGCTGAAAAGCGCGCGAGATATGAAAGAATGCTGGAGGAGCAACAAAGGAAGTATAATGAGAACTTGCGCCAGGAAGTGCATAATCAGATGCTAGCGTGGATGCATGGCCAACAGAGAAACCTACCTAGTGGGTTTCCCCAACCAGCTTCTTCATATCCACCTTACCCAGCTTATCCTTCTTATCCTCCTATCCTGGGTTATGCCCCTTATCTCCCGTCGGTCTTTCTAGTGGTGTTCCTCCCATTCCGCCTAGTGGGTTTTCTATTCCTCCTGCCCCTCATGCTCGTCCTCCAGCTTCCGGTGGTACTTATAATCCTTCTCTGTTTCGTCGTTCTGCCTCTCCAACTGGATTTATAGAACTACTTAGAGGTGCATATTCTGGTTATCCTCCGAGGTGTTTCTGCACATAAAAGAGGTGGTGATGATGATGATGATGATGATGATGATGATGATGATGATGATGATGATGATGATGATGATGATGATGATGACGACGATGATGATGATGATGATGATGATGATGATGAGAGTTAAGATGTCATGAATATTTGAACATGTTTTCGAATTATATATATTGGTTAGAGATTTTACTGTTTATTTAGATTTATATGTCTGGATATTTGAGCATGTGTTTGTTATTATTATTAATGTTAATTATTAGTTATGAATATTGTTGATTAATCTCTACAGTTGGTTTATGCATGGGAATTGTTTAATAGAATAATATTTTATTAATTTTTTTAAATAAAAACAATCAATATAAGTGTATATATGTACACATATGACTAAATAGTGAAAAAGAATTTATTTTACAATCTTATTGAATTTTTTTGATAAAAACGATCAATATAAGTATATATATGTACACATGTTACTAAATAGTGAAAAAGAATTTAAAAAGAATTTATTTTACAATTTTATTGATTTTTTTAAATTAAAACGATCAATATAAGTGTATATATGTACACATGTTTCTAAATAGTGAAAAAGAATTTAAAAATAATTTATTTTACAATTTTATTGAATTTTTTTGATAAAAAAACGATCAATATAAGTGTATATATGTACACATATTACTAAATAGTGAAAAATAATTTAAAAATAATCCATTTTACAATTTTATTGATTTTTTTTTTATAAAAACGATCAATATAAATGTATATATCTACAAATGTTAGTAAATAGTGAAAATGAATTTAAAAAGTATTTATTTTACAATTTTATTGAAAATATTTTAATATTATATGTGTATATATATACACATTTTGGATAAATAGTGAAAATAATATAAACAAGTGATAGTTTAATTTTATATGTAATAATAATTTTCAAATAGAATATATATAACAAACAATTAATATTAAGTAGTATTACATTTAAAATATATAACAGAAAATATATGAGACATATACATTTACAAAGACAAACATAACAAATTAAATTGTTTTGTCCAAACGGAATGGCGAAACACGCAAGGCCTTCACATATAAGGAGGTCGCGTGTTCGAATCTCTCATGGGAATTTCCCTCACCAAGTCAGCCGAGGGATTAATTCTCTCGCCCAATTATGTCAACCGAGTGTTAGTGTTGTCGAGAGAATTTTCCTCGTCCACGTTTCTTGAGGGCAGAGTTCCCTCTTCCTACACGAGGGCTGAGCCGAGGGTTCTTTTGTCGAGGGAATATTTCCCTCGCCTAGATATTCGCGACCAGCATTTTGAAGAAGGAAAAATTCTCTTTTCAATACCCTCTCTAAAGAGCCCCCTTTTTTTTTTTTTTTTTTAGTAGTAGTAGTAGTAGTAGTAGGATAGACTCCGAGGATGCAGCTCTAATTATCTATTCTCCACTACTAATTGCGATTAAGATGTGATATTAACATTGACATTGATGAATGTCTCATGAAAACAATACAAAAATTTTAATAAAAAATGAACAAACTTTATATGCTAGCTAGACACGTCATAAACAATCTGCAACTCCAATTGCCATTCTTTCTTGATACAACTCCAATCCCCATTCTTTCTTGATGCAATACAATACATTCGTAATGAACATTTGTAGGTGATATATTTTATATGCATATAAATACTTTTATAGTGAAATATATTTTAGTATTGGAAGGATAATAACCAAAAGCTGAAATGCATGTAAAACCACTAAATGAGTTGAGATGAAATGAAAAATGGTAAGGAAGAAATGAGAATTTAAAGATAATTACAAAAGTTCCCCTTAAGTTTTGTGCCTAATTACACATTGAGAAACATCAGACGGTAAATGAACATAAAGACCCAAGATTAACATTCTGATGATTTACAACCAATCCATGGTGAATAAAATTACAAATGTTCTTAAAATTTAGCAATTCATCTAGTGGTTCACAATCCATCAAACAAAATGAACGATCGACTTTGAATAATATTAATTAATAAATTAAATACTAAATGATAGACAAATGTTGCCATAATTGTAAGAAAATAGAACGGATGGTTACGATCAAATCTTAAAAAAATGATCAACGGTCCACAGACTTTCTCGCCTAAAATATATAAGGAAAAATTATTTGTATTATATATTTATAGATACTTTTTTTTAACACACAATACTCGCACTTTCAATTTGTACTTAAAAAAATCTTCCGTCACAATACATTTTCTCACAAGCCGTGGACGCCGAATTTCACCATAATGCTGATGGACAAAAAAAAAAAGCTTTATATTTTTCGTAGTTTATCATTATGAGATAAATCTTTCTTGATTTTTTTTATTTATAGCCTATTTGACATGAGTTTATAAGTACTTTAAAACAATTTATAAGTTATTTAATACTCCTTCCATTCCACCATTATTCTCACTTTTACTGTTTTCTCGTGTTTTAGCGAGTGAGTTTTTTATTAGTATTTAAAATGATAAAGTAATTTTAAAGCCATTTTATAATAGATGAGGGATAGATCTATCAAACCCTACCTCAAAAGTTATTTTATCATTTGAAATACTAATAAACAACTCGCTCGCTAAAACACGAAAATAAAATTAGTGTGCAAATAATGATGAAACGGAGGGAGTATCTTATAAGCACTCTCAAAGTGTTTGACAAAATAAAATATTTAACAGCTTATAATATAAAAAAAAAAGTTTTTTATATTTTATAAATTAAAAAAAATTAGTTAGAATTTTCCAACTTATTATGGTTTTAAAATTACATTACCATGATTATAATTCCTTCAAAATAAAGGAATTTCTCATACCTCATGCCATTGAGATGTATGTGTATTATTCATTTTCTTTCTCGTTTGGTTTGTTAGCAAGCACTTTCTTAATATTCCACCACATGCAAAGTCTAAAATTCTTATTCATCATCTAACACTAACACTATAAGAAAATAGATTTTTAATAATCACAACCTTATCATCACCTGTCATTACTATTTTTCTCGTCAAAAGTTTTTAATAAAAATATTCATTTGTAGCAGGATCATGTCATTAAAAATGTTTCATATTATTAAAAACTTTTAGCTAAAGAAGCAATAGTAACATGGTTACCTTTATTTAAGATTAATTTTCTTATAGTGTAAATATTGTTTTGAGTAATAATAAATGATTCTAACATTCTTATAAAAACATGAATTCAATTGTAGTACTTCCTTGTCTAAAAGTTTCAAGTGATACACTATTTCATTTTTTTGGAAGAAAATCCGCGAATGGATAATTTAATAACAATGAAGTTATTTTTAGCTGGGTTTAATTTCTGACCTTTGATGGTGATATAATGAATAAATTTCATTACATTTACAAATTCAAACTTATAGAAAAGAACAATGAAATAAATCCATTTAAGGGAGTATTAATTAGTCAAATATAACTAAGTTGATCATTGTGCAATCAAACTGTGTCAAAAATCAAGAACATGAGCTGGATTTAACCAACGTGGATATTGGAATTAGATCTGGTGGGGACCCTGCCCTACCCTACCCATGATGAAAGTGAAGGAAATACATTTGTCCCATTTAACCAAACATGACATTTGTTGAGGGTAAAATGGGAAATTCAGGAAGCATAACAGCCTTGTTAAGAAGAAGCCAAGAAGTCAGCTTCATCACAGTCAGAGCTGAGTCAGAAGGACTCCATGGTCAATCCCATGACCCTTTTTGTTGTCAATACATGTTTCGTGGTTGGTGAATTATGCGATATCATATCAATAATTAATTTTTCATTTCGTTTTTCCCTATGTATTATGGCTGTTATAAATTTATAATAGTGTTTCTGTCAAATTTTTTTTATTTTTTATAATAGTGTTATTTCCATTAATTAATCAAATAAAGATGTTTTATTTTTTTTAGAGAGATTATCTAGGGTTGGCATTACCGTACCCTATGATATGCTGTTTAGTTTCTAGGTTATAAATTTGCAATAAATTATATTAAATACCTTAAGTACAATTTAATCAACTTAGGCTTTAAATATATGTTGAAAACTTTGAAGTGTAATTTAAAAAGAGAGCACACCTAAAATTTATATAGCCAATTTTGGACCACTCTTGTACGTGTTGTTACTGAATTTGGTGGTTTTTATTAGTAAAATTTTATTGAGAGTTTTATGCATTCTCATAAATAAAAATGTTAATAATATGCGCATTGTTCGATAAATCTTCAACCATCGACATAAATTGGCGTGTATGATAAAATAAATTATATTATTATATTCTACTTCTGCCAGCTCTTTAAGAAAACAGAATTATCAAACTGTTTAATTCAACTATACTCTAATTAAATAAGTAAAGTACTGTCGTGTCTTAAATTATCTAACACAAAACAAAATGTTGGTTTATACTCTAATTATAATTTGCCTATCTAGAATATATGAGATTATGATTACAAGCAATATATGGTGGATTAATGATTCATATGAGGGGCCAATTAACTCAAGATGTGAAGTAACACGTAGCTTCATTGAAAACATCTCAGTGAATCCCTACATTATTTTAAAACATCTCTTTCATTAATATTACATAAGTTATAACTGAAATTATGCAAAATCTTTTAACAATTTATTTATCAATTAACATTAGCAAATAGTCATTGGAAATTCATGTTGACTAAAATAAATAAGGGACATTGTACATTCAATGAGTACATATATAACTATGATATACAATTTTTAATTGTATATACAAATATCATATATTGAATGTATATATAAATTTTTGTCATATAGTAGAGAGTAATATTTTATTGGATCATGTACTACAAACTAATTTTCCCAATAAATAACCTTTACAACAAAGATAATAATAATCTTCATGACTATGTAAAGGAAAAATACCATTTTAATTAATTTAGTCCGTGATCTTCCTACAAGACATGTTAATAAAACAAAAACAAAAACAACAATTAGCTACTCATGTCTTTCAATGCAGTTTGCACTATGTTAGTATTTTAAATATAATATTTAGTTGTGAGAAGAAAAAAAATACTACCTGCCAGAAGAATTTATCGTAATTGATTTTTTTTTTTTTTTAAAGCAATTGGTATATTTCCTTCTATCAGCAGTCGGCAAAACAAAACAATATTTTATATTTTCATTTATCCCATAAAAATAGACTTGTTAATTGTTACTATATTTAAAATATCATTAAATTTGTACTTTTATCTTTATCCTATTTAATGTATCTTGTTGTTTAAGTACTTGTTTCGGAAATTAAGTAGTCATATGGACTAAATGATAAATTAAATTAAAATTTATTTTTTCAATTATAATAACTTTCATTTTTTTAATATGCGAGAAAAAATATGTAAGGCTACTGTGGAACGAATATAGTATTAATTAAGAAAATAAATGACGTTATATTCAAATCACATAAAATACAGATTATATAGTACTATAAATTATTAAAATAAATAGTGCCGGGTTTGGCATGGGGCACTAATTATAAAATAAAACGCATCGTGATTCGTGGCACTAAATATTCCAGGAGATGTCGATGCTAAACCTCAACTCCTCATGTACTTGATTAATTTAATATTAATTCCTATTTAATTAAATTCAAATTCCTACGGCCACACAAAGTAGCTGATATCACTTATTGTAATTTTGTACCCTTAAATCTTGGAATATTATTAATCGCATTATACAATTCCAACAAATTTTATGTAAATTGTAAATTAATCCAGCGAAACCTCTCTTGAAAATAGAGTACTCTACGCTACAAGAAAAAAAAAAATATCTATGGGAGTTGTTGATATGGTTACGAAATTTCAAAAAAAAAAAAAAAAAATGGTTGTAGTAATTGCCTACAAAATTGTCTACAAAATTTTTCAATTGTATAGACATCTTCCTTCCCCACATATAAGATAATTTGTCTACGGAAATTCCGTAAGGGGGTGTTTACTTTGCGCTGGACACATCCGGATGGGGGATGGATTTCCCCCCATCCCAGCCACTTTTCGGATTTGCACATCTCATCCTCCATCCAAATACACATTCACCCCTATTATACACCTACACCCCTAAAACTATCACAACACAACTTTTTCTTACACAAACTCATCCTCTCTCCTACTTTTCTTATATCTAATTATTATTTCACTAACTAACAATAATAAAATAATATTTTATCTTCCACATTAATTATATATATAATTTATCTATTTTTCCACTTATTCTATGCACCATATTTTGTCTCCTCCTTAAAAATTATTTTATGATTTTAAATATTAATAAAAAAAATTGCTCGCTTAAACACGAAAAATAGTAAGTGTGAAGCGTCCTTTGAAACGGAGAGAGTTATATTTTTTTTTACTTAAAATATTAATTCGGACAATTATTTATAAAAAATAAAATTTGTTTATTGATTGTTATGCCAATGCTTTTATAGTTACATTCGAATATTTTAAAATTATATGAAAGATATATAATTTTACAAAACATGCATATATTCTCTCTAATTTAATAACCGTATTCATTTTTCATTAAGAACTCAATTTGTTTTTTTTTTTCTATAAACAATCTGTTTTCTTGTTTTGGGAGTTGGAAGTCATTGGAATAATAAAACTCACATTTCGATAGTGGCTAGTGGGAAAACTAATAAATTAAATTTTATTTTAAATAAAAATAAATAAATTAATAGTGGCTAGTGGGAGTAATTGGAATAATAAAACTCACGTTTTGAATAATATTAATTTTTTTAATTATTCATACCATAATAAATAAAATTGTAATGTTATAGGTACACACAAATATACGTATGAATATTAATTTTTCTAATTATTTATAAAATATATATTTACAATACATGATATATATAAAATTTCTATATTATTTTTTATTAATTGTTGACAGGCATTTTCGTACGGGTAGATTTATGTGGCTATTTGGGTTATGCCCGACAAACAATAAATATAAACGAACACGAACAGTTTCTTCCCACGAATATGAGAGCTTCTTGGATATATGAGAAATGAGAGGAAAATGTCAATCCTTTACAATGAGGGGGTGACCCCCTATTTATAGAGGTTCACCCCCAAAGGCCCAAAAGTGGCCCTAAATTCGTCTCAACCCTTTATTTCAGGGAGTTATTACAATATTAATTTTACAACCAACAGTAGACTTATAATACATTAAATACTCTTTTCTGATGTAGACTCTCGATCTTGTCGGGTCAGTGTATCTTCAGGAATCTGACCTTCTGTCAGGCGAGAATATTTTCTGCTGTAACAATTGCCCCCAAGATTGGGCTCTGATTGCGACCAGAGTTCGATCTTGATCTGTGCTTCAAATAGGTTTTGCCCCCGAGCCTGAAAACAGGATAGCTCGGATGCCCCGGAGGAATCTTCGACGATAGGGTCCTTGATGGGCGAATCTTTCAAGTCATATTCGTATTGTCAAACTTTTGAAACTGGATAGGTTAGGTGGGGTACGATCTTCAGTCGTGCCCCCGAGTCGAGAACCGTGACGTTCAATTAATAAAGAGTTCTTGCCGCTGGCCGCCATTGATTTTAATAATAGGGCGGTAAGGACCGCGATGATAAATTAATGAAGTGCTTAGGCCGCTTGCGGGTAGCGACTTCACGGACAACAGATTGACTTAATTAACAATTAAAAGATAAATCAACAGATTAATGAGTGAAGTGTTTTAGCCGATAGACGGGCAGCAACTTCACGATGATGGGATTGAATTAACAACCGCTTAAAAGATTAACCAACAGGTTAATGAGTGAAGTGCTTTAGCCGATTGACGGGCAGCGACTTCACGATGATGGGATTGAATTAACAATCGCTTAAAAGATTAACCAACAGGTTAATGAGTGAAGTGCTTTAGCCGATTGACGGGCAGCGACTTCACGATGATGGGATTGAATTAACAACCGCTTAAAAGATTAACCAACAGGTTAATGAGTGAAGTGCTTTAGCCGATTGACGGGCAACGACTTCACGATGATGGGATTGAATTAACAACCGCTTAAAAGATTAACCAACAGGTTAATGAGTGAAGTGCTTTAGCCGATTGACGGGCAGCGACTTCACGAAGATGGGATTGAATTAACAACCGCTTATATTGATTTTACAGATTTGTGCTTCGAGAAGCGATTACAATAAGGCCCTCGTCGGGCAAAGCTTGCTTGGCTGTTCGCCCGCTACTGGTAGTATTTTTTTAGTAGGGAGGCATTCCAAGGGTATTGGGCCGGGTTGCCCTCAAGACTTTCTAGCTCGTAGGCGCCATTGGCTAGGCGCCTGGATATCTTTAGGGGTCCCTCCCAATTCGGACCAAATGCCCCCTTGGGCTGCCCGACCCTCCGCCGAAGCACCAGGTCCTCGGCTTCGAATTCTCTGATTTTGACTTTTGAGTTGAAGTACTTTTTAGCCCGGCGTTTGTAAGTTATATTTCTTTGTTTGGCGGATAACCTTCTCTCCTCCAGCAGGTCCAACTCGTTTAGCATGGCTTGGTCGTTCTCGGTCCCCACGGGTTGCGAGGTGCGGAGGCTTGGGATGATGACCTCGGCCGGGATGACTGCCTCCGTTCTGAAGGCTAGAGCGAAAGGAGTCTCCCCGGTTGCGGTGCGACAGGTTGTTCTGTATGACCATAACACTTCGGGTAGCTTGCTCGCCCATGTTCCCTTGCTCTCCTCCAATCTTGCCTTCAGCGTGTGTTTGATTATCTTGTTTACCGCTTCGACCTGCCCGTTCGACTGGGGGTGGTAGGGTGACGAGAATAGCCTCTTGATCTTGTGTTTCTGGCAGAATCTTTCCATCTCCAACCCGTCGAACTGTTTCCCGTTGTCCGAAATGATTATCTGTGGGAGGCCGAATCGACAGATTATGTTGCGCCAGATGAACCTGATAACATGCTCCTGGTCGATCGTTTTCAGTGATTCCGCCTCTGCCCATTTGGTGAAGTAATCCACGGCGATAATTGCGTACTTGGCGCTGCCCGGGGCCGTAGGCAAAGGACCAATGAGATCGATCCCCCACTTTGCGAACGGCCACGGGCTCAGGATCGAGGAGAGCTCGGTTGGAGACTGGTGGATTGCTGGCGAATAGACCTGACACTTGAGGCATGCTCGCGCGTAGTTGATCGCGTCCCTCTTTAGGGTGGGCCAGAAATACCCCTGCCGGATAACCTTCTGGGCGAGCACCTGGCCGCCGGCGTGGTTCCCGCAGCGTCCCTCGTGGACTTCTACCAAGATCTTCCTTCCCTGCCCCGGCGTTACGCATTTTAGGAGGGGTTGGGCGAAGCCTCGCTTGTACAATTGGTCCCCGATGATCGTGTATCGTGCAACCCGAAGCTGTAATTGTCTTGCCGCTACTCGATCGCTTGGGAGTTGTCCATCGCGGATGTATTTCAGAATGGGAGTCATCCAGCTGTCCTCCTCCTGCCCCAGATTGGTCACCCGCTGGTTCGAGCTAGGCGGGGCGGTCAGGTAGGTGACTGTGATTTGTGACATGTCGGCTGCCCCTTCGGATGTTGCAAGGCGGGCAAGAGCGTCCGCTTGGGTATTGTCGAGTCGGGGCACCACCTCAATTTGGACTTGGTCGAATTTTTCGAGGAGGTTCTTGGCCAATCCTTGGTAGGCCAACATCCTATCGCTGCGTGCCTCGTATTCTCCTGAGATTTGGCATGTAACTAGTTGCGAGTCGCTGTAGACTTGGAGCCTCTTCACTCCCATGGCCATGGCCATTTCCAAGCGGTTGATCAGTGCTTCGTATTCGGCCTCATTGTTGGTCGCGTGGAAACCGAACCTGATGGCTGTCGTGAACGACTGGTCGGATGGGCTGAGAAGGACAATTCCCGCGCCCGCCCGCATAGTAGTGGAAGATCCGTCTACGTACATTTTCCACGGAGGCTGCTCGATTTTGGACATCGCCTCCGGATAAGTGAGCTCGACAATGAAGTCGGCCATGGCTTGGCCTTTGATAGATGTCCGGGGAGCGTACGTGACTTCGAACTGCCCGATTTCAACTGCCCACTTGAGACACCTGCCCGCCGTGCCTGGTCGATGTAGCACTTGGCGAAGTTGCATCGTGGTCAGTACTTCTACTTGATGATCGAAAAAGTATGGACGCAACTTGCGTACACTCATTACTAGAGCGTAGGCTAATTTTTCCAGGGGTGGGTACCGCAGCTCGGCGTCGTGGAGTGTCTGGCTGACATAGTAGATTGGCAGATGTGCCCGCCCCTCAGCCCATACTAGCACGGCGCTGAGAGCTGAGTCTGAGGTCGCCAAGTATAGGAAAAGTTTTTCGCCGGGGACGGGTTTGGCCAGCACCTGGGCGTTTGACAGGTATGCTTTCAAGTTATCGAAAGCGAGCTAACTCTGCGGAGCCCAGTTTAGTTTCCCCTTCCGCATGTTGTCGAATAAAGGCTTGCATCGGTCCCCCATGCGGGAGATGAAACGGCTGAGAGCGGCCAGGCTGCCCGTCACCCTCTGCACCTCCCTCACCGTGCGGGGAGGGCTCATGTCTATAATTTCCTGCACTTTGGTCGGGTTCGCCTCGATTCCTCGCTGGCTGACCATGTGCCCCAAGAACTTGCCCGACTCGACGCCGAAACTGCACTTTTTCGGGTTGAGCCTCATCCGATATTTCCTCAAGATTTCGAACGTTTCGGCTAGGTGTGTGAGGTGGTCTTCTTTCCTCTCGCTCTTGACGACGATGTCATCGATATATACCTCCATGGTCGTCCCGATTTGGTCGTGAAACATGTGGTTGACCAGTCTTTGGTAGGTTGCCCCTGCGTTCATGAGCCCGAATGATATTCGCTTCCAGAAGTACATGTTTTTCTCAATAAGGAAAGTGGTGTGCTTCTGGTCGTCTGCGGCCATCGGGATCTGGTGGTAGCCGGCAAATGCGTCCATGAAAGTGAGCATCTCGTGCCGGGCCGTGCTGTCCACCAGGTGGTCGATGTGTGGCATCGGGAAGTGATCTTTTGGGCAAGCTTTGTTTAGGTCCGTGAAATCGATGCACAACCGCCAGGTGTTGTTGCTCTTCTTGACCAGTACAGTGTTGGATACCCATTGAGGCTCGTCGTCGGGGTCGACCATCCCGATGAGCTTATTGTCGAGCAGTTTTTTGACTTCGGTGGCAATGACCGCGTATTTGTTTGGGCCGAATTTCCTTCTTTTCTGTGAGATTGGCTTGCGGGATGGATCGATGTGCAATTGGTGTGAACATACGGCTGGATCGATCCCGACCATGTCTTCGTGGGACCATGCGAATACGTCTAGATTTTCTTCTAAAAATGTGGTCATCGATGCCCGCATCTCGTCGGACATCGATGAGCCGAGTTGAACACTTACTTCCGGCCGACTCTTCATCGTGACCGAGATCAATTTTTCGATCGGACTGGCTCCCCGCTCGCCATAAGGAGGATCGTCGATCTGCCCTGTCAGGGTGTTGTCGATCTCCATAGGTTCGTACCCGAGCCTGGGCTCGAGGTCGTCTTGAGAGTTTTTGGTATTTTGTGGATCTTCTTCCATTGGGTGGTCGGCGGGTGAGATTTCTTCGCCTATCTCCATGTCTCCCTCCCCGACCGTGCAGATTTAATCTAAATTTGCGGAATTTGAAATAGAATCGATATACGCTAAACATCCGTGTGCCATTTTCTGATTACCCTTAAGAGTTCCAACCTTCCCGGAGGGGGTTGGGAACTTGATACAATAATAGAATGCTGAGGCGGCGGCTTCGAACTCGTGCTCGAATGGCCTGCCGAGAAACCCGTTATAGGTTGACGGCTGGTCGACAATAATAAAGTCGAGCTGTTTCAAAGCCTTAACCTCAGCGTCAATACTAGAAACTAATTCTACGGCTAGCCTAACTATCCCGTAGGGTTTCACTGTGGCGTCGCCGAAGCCCTTGATGACCTGGTCGCATGGCTCCACATACTTCTCAAAGGAGCTGTCCAGCTGGTCGAATGCGGCCTTGAAGAGGATGTTGCAATAGGCCCCGTTGTCGACGAGCATGCGATGGACGATGACGCCGATGATGTTGACGGACACGACCAGGGCGTCGTGGTTCGGGTAGATGACCCCAGTGCGATCCTCCTCCTTGAAGGCAAGGAGGTCCGTCTCTCTTGCCGTCATGTTGACCGGCATGGTGATTTGGTGGACGTTGTCCATTGTTCGCAGCTCGCTCTTCTGCCTGCGGTTGGACAGCGAGGTGGTGGGTGCGAAGCCTCCCACCGGGGAGAGCATGTTGACGGCGCGACGGGCTTGATTTTCTGGCATCGGTGGGCATATGAGGGCCGCCTCCCGGTTCGGCTCTGCAGGGCGGGCAACAGCTTGAGCTTCCGGCCTGGCCGCCGGTCTTTTTACGAACTCCTCCAGTTTTCCCTCCTCGAAGAGCCGCCAGAGTTGTTTCAGGAGGTCGCGGCACTCGCTTGTGTTGTGCCCGACGGTCTGGTGGTAGTGGCAATATTTGTTGGGGTTGATCTGCACCCCTGGTTTGTGAACCAATGGCCGTGCCTTGGGCATCATGTTTTTGTCCCGGATCTGCACATAGACGTACTCCGGGGTGGCCGACAGTCTTTCGGCCAGTTTCACTTCGACGGAGTCGAAGGGTTTGAACGGTTGGGAGGCCCGATAGGAAAAGCTTCGTCGGGACGGCGTGCCGCGTGGCTTCTCCTTCTCCGTCGGCGTGTTCTCGCCCAGCCGCTGCGCCAGAATGTCGGCATTGTAGATGATCTTCCCCGCCCGCTGCCGGAACTCCGAGTAGGACTTGAGATAGTCCTTGTTCATGGACCTCCATAGTTTTGTTCTTAGGCGGAGCCCGCCTATGACACCGACGAGCTTGATCTCATCCCCGACGGGCTCGCCTTCCATGATGATTTGGTCGACCCGGTCGATGTACGCCCGGTCAGTCTCGTCTTTCCCCTGGGCCAGGTTGGCCATGCGATTGGCGCCGGCCAGTCGTGGCGCCATCGAGGAGAAATGTTCCAGGAACAACTCCCCCAACTGGTGGAACGAAACCACCTTCCCCGCGGGCAGCGAGGAGTACCAACGGTGTGCTCGGTCACCGAGGGTTAATGGAAACATCCGGCACTGGGTTGCGTCTGTGGCCCCCATGGATATCATGTAAGTAGAGTATTTGCTGAGATGGGTGACGGGGTCCGTCTCCCCGTCATATTGGCCCACGGCGGCCACGTTGATTTTTGGTTGGGCAGGGGCCCGTACCAAGATGTCTGCGAGGGGCGAGTTGGGCATGTAGGGGACATGATGTTGCCCGTCCCGCCTCTCGAGCTTGGCCTCGAGGTCCGTGACCTTCTTTAAGATAGCGGCCATAGCGTTGTCGGCCGCGGGGGGAGAACGGGGACGAGGGTTGTCTCCCAAGCGGTCACGGACCGACGGCCTCGGGGCCGCGTCGTTGTGACACCTGGGAGAGCGCGCCTGTTCTCGCTCCCGGGGCCTGGAGCTGGCGTTGGACTCACAGGGTCGGGCAGCTCCCCGAGCCTGGGAACCCAATCTGGAGAAAACCGATCCCGCCGGTCGGCGAGAAACCCGCCGTGAGTCGGCCTCCTCGTCGAGGCGCCTCTTTAGGTTCTGAGGCCGTGGGTTACTGGCGGCCCTCCTGGCCGCCTCTTGCTCCTACTGTGGCTGGCTGGTGGCCCTGGTCTGGGCTGGCTTCTTTCCGGGTCGATGAGTGCGGATAAGAGCGGCGTCGATCTCGGCCTGACGGCGTTCGATCATGGCCTTTGCGGCCTGGAGGTCCTCCGGAGTTCTTATGGCCGACAGAAACTCGAAGGGACCTTGGAGGGTTTCCGCCGTGGCCGGAGCCGGAGTGGCGGTTTCGCCGATGTCCTCGACTTGGTGCTGGGTTCGTGTGGCCTTCGAAGTGGTCATTTTTTGAATGAAAGTGAGTGGGGTTTTGTTCGAGGTGACTAGATGAACGAAACCAAGTGTACTTCGATATTAGTCACCCTTCTTCTAGCGCCAAAATGTTGACAGACATTTTCGTACGGGTAGATTTATGTGGCTATTTGGGTTATGCCCGACAAACAATAAATATAAACGAACACGAACAGTTGGGGAAGAACTTTCGTTTTTCCCACGAATATGAGAGCTTCTTGGATATATGAGAAATGAGAGGAAAATGTCAATCCTTTACAATGAGGGGGTGACCCCCTATTTATAGAGGTTCACCCCCAAAGGCCCAAAAGTGGCCCTAAATTCGTCTCAACCCTTTATTTCAGGGAGTTATTACAATATTAATTTTACAACCAACAGTAGACTTATAATACATTAAATACTCTTTTCTGATGTAGACTCTCGATCTTGTCGGGTCAGTGTATCTTCAGGAATCTGACCTTCTGTCAGGCGAGAATATTTCCTGCTGTAACAATCAAGTTAAATAATTTATAAAAATTATAATTTTTTTAATTATAACTATCAAGTTTAATTTTTTTAATTATTCATACCATAATATTACATAATCATTCAATCATTACCTCACCAACTAACAATAATAAAATAATACATCATCATCACTTAAAAGTATTGATTTGACATAAAGCTCCATCCACCCCTACCACATCCAACACAAAGTAATTTACTATTCACAAGATTTACTCCATCCACTTTTTTTCTCCATCCGGATGTGCTCCATCCACTTCCATCCTAAGTAAACACCCCCTAAGCGAATAGTATTGTAGGTAATTTTTTGTAGGCAAATGACTTGTAGGTAATTATACCTAGAGATTTTATTTCGTAGACAAATTAATTCTGTAGATAAGTTGTTTCTAGATTGAAAAATATAGATGATTTCATAATTAAAAAAATTCGTCGGCAAATTGTAGGCAATTCTTATTACGAACTTTTTTGTTGGAATTTTTTTATAGGCAATTATAATTTTGTCGACAATTCTTTATTTTCTTGTAGTATTACTCCCTCTGTCCCAAACCAATTTGCACCCCTTGGATTGCACGTAAATTAAGAAAAATGATAAAGTAGTAGCATATGGATAAATATGTGTATATTTATGTGAGTGTGCACGCAAATCGATGTTTCCTTTTTAGGTAGTGTGCAAATTGGTTTGAGACGTCCAAAAGAGGAAAGTGTGCAAATTCGTTCGGGACGGAGAGAGTATTATTTTAAGTTATAAATATTTAAAAAAAATTAAATATCTTGTAATTTCGATATAAGATTAAAATTGTAATTATAATTCAACGAACAATAGAAAGATACTAAACATGAATAAATAGAAAGTTTAAAAAATATAATTATTTCACACATTCGATCTCAAATTAGTATAACACAATATTACTTAAAATTACAGTTGATGTATTCTTGCTAAGATACTATTGGTGATCGGTTCTAATCGCGTGGATTAGTGGCTGTTTTAAACCGAATTCAGAATCACCAAACAAGGATGTGTGATTGATTACCACCGTAAATGGTAAATTCGATAATTCGGTTTAAAACAGCCACTAATCCACGCGATTAGAACCGATCACCAACAATTTGACGCTAGAAGGAGGGTTCGAACCTCCGATTAAGTGTGATTAGTCAAGAACTTCAAGTTTGAAAACTTGAAGATTTGAAGAAATCCTTGAAGATTCAAGCAAAAGTGTTCTTAGTGTTCTTGGTGTTCTTCAATATAAAATTTGAAGATAAATTCAATTTAAAATGCCTCAATTCAAGGAAACACAAGGTTCACGCTTATCAAGGAGAGCATCTCCTACTCGGGCTTCATCAGCAGGCCATCAAGATCGTGAACCTAGACATGTGAACAGATCAAGACTTACAGTCATAGACCATAACCTTCCACCAGAATTGGAGGCCCTGGCGAACAACCCTAATGAGCTGGCTAGAACCATTGCTGCTCTCCAAACTATCCAGAGGCAGCAAGAGTAAAATAGACCCTCACAAGCAAGGTCTGGGGCTAAACCCATGGAGGTTGTTAGAGCCAGGTCTGTTAGGGGCTAGCAACGTGAGGTGGACAGTGCCCAAGTCAGGCAGGATAAGGGCAAAGCCAAGGTGGCCGAACCAAGAGAGGGCCAGGCTGAGTCAGCACATGGGCGAGCAACTATGTCAAGCCATGGAACAACTCGTTCCAGTGCCCAAGACAGGCTCGGTCAGCCCCAAAATCAGGAAAAAGTTGCTCGCCAGGAAGCAGGGGATGGGCTAGCAACATTTGAGCAACTTCGCCCATCAATCCATGAAAGACTCTCCCGGTCTGCCTTCAGGCGCCTAGGGCCAAATGCGGCGAGCAACCCTAGGAAACAACTCCAGGACATGCTCGCTCCGAGTGAGGGACTGCGACGAGCAGAAAGGCTTGTGCCTTTGCTCGCCGAACAGTCTCCAAGCCAAGGGGCATCTTTGGATGAGCTGTCAAGCCTGAGAAAGGTTGTGGAGAGCATGCAGGGGTAATTGGATCAACAGAGAGGGGTGGGGACGACCAGTTTGCCATCCTCTCCATTGTCATCTATCATTCTGAAAGCCCCGATTCAGAAAAAGATCCAATTTCTAGCAAGTATACAGTACGATGGCATCACTGATCTCCGAGTCCATTTAACGAAGATTTCAGATTATATGGTCTCGGTGGGAGCTAGTGATGCCACCCAATGCCGAAACTTCCCCTTGACTTTGGGGGACCGGGTACACAAGTGGTTTTCCGCAATGCCACCAGCATCCATCCACTCATTTATCCAACTAAGTCGAGAATTCCTCTCCCACTTCTCAACGACGGGATCATACTTGTCCCAAAAATACCGGTTGTCAGACCTGAAGCAAAATGATGACGAGTCGAACTGGACGTTTATGGAGAGGTTCGACAAAGTACTGTTGGAAGGAGAGCCCGTCAGCGAAGATACGAAAATCATCGTTGTTATGACCGGGTTGAAAAAAGGGTCGAAGTTATGGAAAGAGGTACGTCTGAAGTGCCCAAGAAGCTATACCGAATTCAGAAATCAAGCCGGCATGTTTATTTCCATGCACGAGGCCCTGCAAGAAAACTTGGGCGAAAATAAAGTTGATCCCAATGAGAACAACAAGAAACCTGGCGGAACAGGCTACAGAGTCCCGAAGAACATGAAGGCATTCACTGAAGGGATGGAGCTAAAAGAAAAGTTGATCCAGGTACTAACAGTGGCAATCGATACTGTGTACGAAAACGTGAAGGAGAAAGAGTTGCTCTCCCCTCCCCGGAGAATCCGCCAAGACACTGGCAAACTCAACCCTAACAAGTATTGTGCTTACCATCAAAGCGTGGGTTACTTTACGTGCGAGTGTAGAGACTTGCTTAAGCATCTTTGGCAATTCTATGAGGAGGAAAAGCTCTCCGACTTCGTCAAAAAGCAACCTGGAAAGAGAGTCTGGGAGAACAACTCGGAAGATGAGGAGGATGATCCACCCCAGAAGAATAACAAGCATGGACGACCAGTTACAGCCGTTGCTGCTCGTCCATTAGAAAATCTATACATGATGGAACCCGCAGGACCGGCGGGAGGATGTTCTGATGGACGACCGCCAATCTCTAACCGAAAAAGAAAGGCCGAATTACGAGCGATCGACCAAGTACAAGGAATGGGGGTTAAACCGTCCATCATGCAGACAACAGAACTGACCTTTACTGAAAAAGATTTAGAGGGAATATTGACCCCCCACAATGATTCGCTCGTGATTTGTGCTAAGATCATGGAGACCAGAGTACATAGATTGTTGGTGGACACCGGAGCCTACACCAACATCCTTTTTAAAAAGACGCTTGATCAACTTGGAGATTACTCGAGTTACATACGAGATTCAAATCATAGAATCTTAGGCTTCGGAAATGTTGTAATAGTCCCCGTTAGGGGAGATTAGGTTGTCCGTTCAGCTTGTAACGGTCGAGGAACCCGGAAAAAATATAACAAGAATGGTATATTTCTTGGTCGTAGATCAGGAATCAACCTATAACGGGTTTCTTGGTCGGCCTTTTCTAAATGAATTTAAAGCTGCATGTTCAACTTACCATTATTGCCTAAAGTTCCCAACAGCAAGTGGAGCAGGTACAATAAAAGGAGATCAAACAAAGGCTCGGGAATGTCTCCTGCAGTTACAGGCAAAGCACGCACAAGTATCCATGATGGAAGCCATCACCAGCTACCCTGTTGATGAACCATCAATACTGGAGAACATGATGGACATAGAAGATGACCATAAGGATACGGACGAACAACACTCTGACGAGCAAATGTTGGACGAACAACTTATCACCACCCATGGGGAACTTCAAACTGATGAACAACGAAGGGGTGGTGACTAGCAACATTCACCAGGTGACCTGAAGGGCTAGATGTTGACTAACAACAAAGGGTCAGGATCAACAGATGATCTAGAACCCCGCCTGGAAGCAGAGCCCATGAGCATCGAAAATGATTTCAACCCTGAGGGACCAATATTTGATCCTCGTTGGAAAGGACAAAAACAACGAGCAACTCCAGTTGAAGAACTGGAGGCGTTCAAAGTTAATCCTGAAAATGAAGATCTCGAATTATACATAGGATCAGAGCTCCCTGAGCCTTACAGATCTCAAATGAAAGAGTTCCTCAGCAAGAATCTAGATGTTTTTGCTTGGTCTCATGCAGACATGGTGGGAATAGATCCAAAGCATACTTGCCACAAGCTTAATATCAATCAAACAAAAAGGCATGTCCATCAAAAACGAAGAAAGTATGGCCCAGACAAGTATCAAGCTTTGAATGAAGAGGTGAAGAAGTTGTTAGACAACGATCTAATCCGACAAACACTCTGTCCACAGTGGGTAGCAAACCCAGCCCTTGTGAGAAACCAAACAGGACCTAGAGGCTATGCATAGATTTTACGGATCAGAATGCAGCATGCCCGAAGGACAACTTTCCTCTCCCCCATATTGATCAATTGGTGGACAGCATTGCGGGTCACGAGATGCTAACATTCATGGATGCCTTTGTCAGGTACCATCAAATCCCAATGCATCCAGACGATCAAGAAAACACAACATTTTACACAAATAAAAACTTGTTGTGTTAGAAAAGAATGTCATTTGGTCTCATCAACGCCGGAGCAACATATCAGAGGTTGGTGAACAAGATGTTCAACGAACAAATCGGAGATACAGTAGAAGTCTATGTAGTCGATATCGTAGTCAAGAGCCCCCGAAAAGAAGACCATCTTCAGCATTTGACCCAGGTGTTTGATATTCTTCGACATTACAACATGAAGCTGAATCCGAAGAAGAGCAGCTTTGTGGTCCATTCTGGCAAGTTCCTGGGTCATCTTGTTAGTCAACGAGGGATTGAGGTCAATCCTACAAAAGTCAAAGCTATCGTGGATATGCAACAACCACGTTCGGTAAGAGAAGTGCAAAGGCTCACGGGGTGCCTAGCAGCTTTGAATCAGTTCATATCCATATCAGGAGATAAATATCGTCCATTCTTCGAAGCTATCAAAAAGGGAAAGTTCACATGGACTAACAACTGTCAAAAGGCGTTAATGGTGTATACGATATCGTATAACGAAAAAATTTGTTAATGATGTATACGATATCGAGGATATGGAAGGCAAGCCGGCCCAATACTCCTGGAATGTTGTACATCTAAAGAGGTACTACCAATAGGCCGAACAAGTTCTTGATTGGGCGAACAAATGTCTTGGGGGGAAAGTAAAGCGAATGAACCAAAAACTTGCCTAATTTTTTGAAATTTTTGCTAAATGTGGAATGAAAAGTTGTTCGGCACATTGTATAGACTAGTGTTGTTTCATATCTTTTGTTTTTAAAAAAAAGTTGCTCGGCAAAAAAAATACTATAAGTGAGCATATCTTAGTTAGTGTTTAAAATTATTCGTCAGATTGTATATGTTAGTGATGAACAGTCTTACAACACTTGTAATTTTTCACAATGTAAATATAGTTGTTCGTTGAAAGAAAAGTCCAAAGCCCGAGGTATAAGTCCATTTTAAGGACCAAGGCCAATTAAAGGTTGTTCGTCTTTTAAGATGAGCAGAACCTAAGGCTAAACCCTTTTTCTATTAAAAGGCAAAGTTCAAATTCACAAATACTCCTAAAATACACACAAACACACCTAAACGTGCACACATACGAAATAAATACGGATTCGATTCTCGTATTTACGATTTCACAACCCGAACCCTCGATTTATCATTTACGGTGATAATCAATCACACGTTATTGATTGGTGGTCTTAAACCAAACTAAATAGCCACTAATCCTCACGATTAAATTTGATCACCAACAGATACAATAACAACCAAATTCAAAAGTTTAACTCTAAGGATAGAATCACACATTACATATCTAAAGGTAACATTTGACAAAAAAAAAAGTCATAATTATAATAAAATATTGTGTAGATATTTGTGTGGGAACAATTGATTAATGTGTTGGTATGTATAATACACAATTCAACAATAAGAATTGACGTTTATGCGTCAATATTAATTTTTTTTAATTCAATTTCTCTCCTAGACAAACATATACAAATATTTTGCAATAAATAAATAAATAAAAATTTGAAATTGTTAAAAGAAAATCGAAATTCTACTCTACAAAATAATATCTATATTTTATAATTTCAAATTCTATTTTGCAGGTAGAATTATATCAAAAAAAAAAAATTGTGTTACAATCTATTATTGATAAGATATTATCTTTGGTGGCAAAAATATTTAGAATCATATGCTATCTCGGTGACAATATATTTTCCGAAATATTTTAATTCATTTCTACAAATTTTACATCTATCAATATTTTTCAAAATTAAACTCCAAAATTATCTAAGAAAAGAAATCGGTCAACCGTGAAAAAAGACCTGATTGTATTAATTTAATGTTTAAAATAATACTTTATATTATACGTAAATATTATGTTTCCATTGATTAAAATATATTTAGATTTATTGTGTTTTGAGTAAAATATTTTTTAAAGTTGTAATATGTATGTTGTTAGTAAAGAAACTTAATGTCTTTTTTTATCTTTTTTGCCAACACTATAATTTTTATCCATAAAAAATTTATTCCACATATTTAAAAAAATATATATATATGTACATTACTTATATAAAATATAATAGTATTTCACTTATTTATCTTTTACAATACTATTTTTATATTTGTATGTTAAAACAATATAAAAAAATGAAATTCTAGTCTATAAAAGAATATATATGTATTTTACAGTTTAATAGTCTATTTTGGCGGTATAATTTTATCCAAAAATAAACTTTTGTGTTACAATCTATTATTGAAGGCAAAATTTTTTTGGTATCATATATTATTTCGGTGACAATATTTTTTCTTAAATATTTCAATTCCCAGCAACAAATTTCACATCTATCAATATTTTGCAAAAATAACTTCCAAAAATATCCTAGAAAAGAAATCGTTCAACGGTGAAAAAACATTTGCTTGCACTAATATAATGTTTAAAAATATTATTCCATATTTTAGGTAAATATTTTGTTTCGATTGATTAAAATATATTCAGATTTATTGTATTTTGTAAGATATTTTTTAAAGTTATAGTACTTTAATTGTTACTAAAGAAACTTAATGTCCTTTTTTTGGCCAACACTGTAATTTTCTATCCATAAAAAATTATTCCACATATTTTAAGAAAAAATATATACATTAGTCATATAAGATATAACAGTCTTTTACTTATTTTTAAATTTCAACACTCTTTTAATATTTGTATGTTCAAAAAAATATAAAAGAAAAATCGAAATCCTAATCTAGAAAAGAATATTTGTATTTTGTAGTTTAATATTCTATTTTGGCCGCATAATTTTATCCAAAAATAAACTTTTGTATTACAATCTATTATTGAAGATAATATATTTTATTTGGTGACAATTTTTTTTGGTATCATACACTATTTCGGTGGCAATATATTTTTCAAAATATTTTAATTTTCTCTTACAAAAATTTCACATATATCAATATTTTATAAAAATAACTTCAAAAAATATTTAAGAGGAGAAATGGTTCAACCGTGAAAAAAAGGTATATACATCACCTTTAGGTTACCTGCAATACAAAACGAAGAAACATAAAATTTAATCAGATTCACCAATAACGCATACCTTATTCGGGAAGAATAATAGTTTGATCAAAATTGTAGGCGTGCGGTGGGAGAATTTTCTTATTGAAAGAAAAAAAAGTTATTAATGGTGTATTCTCAAAAAATACGAATGTAAATATATGAATATACTTTAGAAACTTACGAATAATTTATGAATACGCTCGAATGATCTTCAACTCAGATTGATGCACGCACATATATTTTTCTTTTAATGTGCGCCTAATCATCTCTATGTGCATAATAAATTAGTTTACCTGCAAAAAAACAGGGATATGATCTATACAAAAAATTATATAAATAATCCAAACAAATGAACAAAAAATAAAATCATATTTCTTCACATAGTAGACAACAAATGAGAAAATAAAGTGAAGAGATAAGGATTATAGTTGTGAATCAGAATGAAAACTAAAGAGAAATTTTACATTTATAGAAAATACAACATGAAATGTATGATTGAGATTAAAAAAGTAAAATATATGGTGTAGATTAAGTCTTAATATAATTTAAAATATGCCTAAAATAACTTTTAAGAAGAATGCATGATTTGAAAATTAAATGATTTTAGAGGTTTCACATTAGCTTAAAAGAAATATGGTGCTGAAACATCATCTGACAGAATTTTGAGAATATAGTATAATAAGATTCCACGGTAGGGTATTGAGCGCACATGGGTTTATTGAAATGGATTTCGCAGATACTCCCTCTGTCCACAAATTTTTTATCAGCTTTACTTTTTGGTCTGTCCACCAAATTTTTATTCATTCCTCTTTTAGAAATAAACTATATTTACAAACAAATAAATGATTCCCACAATATCCACCACAATACTCTAACTTTATCTACTTTTCAAATAAAATATTAATTTTTATTAAAAACTGTGTCCAACAATAAATGGGTACAAATCTGCAATCTTTCCAAAACGTGGAATAGTATTTTAACAATTTAAACATCTACATTTAAATAATTAAATGGTGCATTACGTCATTTTAGAGGAAACCAATGATCAATAAAAGATAAGGCTAGTGCACAACGTTGGGAAGAATCTACTAGTTAATAAATCTTGAGAACTTTTTAATTGGCTACTTTTCTTTCTATTTGTTGTTATAGAGTAATCAATCGCATATCAACATATGAATTTTGTTGTAATTGAGTGCGTAAATTAAATAAACAGCGTTTGTTTACCCAGTTCGTCCGGAAGGACTACGTCTGGGGGCGATCCAAGTCAGGAGTTCCACTAGTATTGTTGTGTATCAGAGTGTACATAATTCATGAATACAATGGGGTATATATAATAGTAAAACCCTAGTCTAATGGATAAAACCCAATATAATTCTTGGTCCTCAAGTAATGTCCACACCAAATCTCCTAGATTGAGAATATCAAATCTTCCGGATTTACAACACTCCCCCTTGGACATTACGACATAAACGTCATGTCATAAAAACTCCACGTGCTAAGGATCGGCCATAATAATGAGTGGGAGGAATGTCATCGATCTTCTAGATCTAAATCTTCCAGATTTATTTCGAGGTTACCGCTCCCCCTGAAGACAACAACACTTTAAGTCTTTGCATACCTATACCACGAACGTACTTTTCAAAAGTAGACGTAGGTAAGGACTTAGTAAACAAATCTGCAAGATTGTTACTAGATTGCACCATTTGAATGGTAATCACGCAACTCTTCTGGAGTTCGTATGGGTAGAAAAACTTAGGTGAAATATGTTTCGTCAGGTTTCTCTTGACGTACCCATTACTCATTTGTGCGATGCAAGCAGCGTTGTCTTCAAATATAACGGTGGGAGATGTATCGCCCTTGGCGATACCACACAAGTCACCAATGTGTTTTACCAAGGACCTTAACCAAACATATTCTCGTGCGGCTTCAAATAAAGCTATGATCTCTAAGTGGTTTGAAGACGTGGTAACCATGGATTGTTTAACCGATCTCCACGAGATTGCGGTTCCACCACAGAGAAAAACATAACCAGTCTGGGATACGGCATTGTGGGGATCAGACAAATAGCCGGCATCCGCATAACCTACCAAGGTTTTGTCTTGGTTCTTACGGTAAAACAGTCCAAGATCTTGAGATCCTTGGAGGCATCGTAGAACATGCTTAACACCATTCCAATGTCTCCTCGTAGGAGAAGCGCTATATCTTGCAAGCAAGTTAACTGCAAATGCAATGTCCGGCCGGGTACAATTTGCAAGATAGAGCAAAGCTCCAACAACGCTAAGATAAGGAACTTCTGGTCCCAGAATTTCTTCTGAATCTTCTCTTGGCCTAAATGGATCCTTATCCACTTCGAGGGATCGGACTACCATCGGGGTGCTAAGTGGATGAGATTTATCCATGTGAAATCTATCCAATACCTTCTTCACGTAGGTCGACTGATGAACAATGACTCCTTCTGGGAGGTGCTCGATCTGCAAGTCGAGGCAGTACTTGGTTTTACCCAAGGACTTCATTTCGAATTCAGCTCTCAAGATTGAACTGGCTTCTTCAATCTCTTTGCATGTTCCGATTATGTTCAGGTCATCAACATATACGGATATGATGCAAAAACCGTCTTGCGATTTCTTCAAGAATACGCACGGGAAAGCTTTATCGAACGTGTATCCCTTCTTCTGAAGGAATTCACTAAGTCGGTTATACCACATAAGACCCGATTGCTTCAGGCCATACAACGACTTACGCATTTGTATGCTATACATACTGCGATTTTCTCCATCCCTTAACTGAGGAATGTTAAATCCATCTGGGATTTTCATATAAATGTCGGCATCGAGTGATCCGTATAAGTACGCGGTTACTACGCCCATTAATCTCATTTGGAGATTCAACTTAACTGCCAAAGATATCAAATAGCGGAACGTTATTGAGTCCATGACGTTGAGTTCATGACGGGAGAATAGGTTTGATCAAAATCAATCCTGGGTCTCTGCGAAAACCCTTGTGCTACCAGCCTCGCTTTAACCTCTCCACAGTATTATTTTCTCAATTTCGTTTTCGTACAAAAACCCATTCATATCCTACAGGGATAGCGCGCGCGGGTGTACGAACGAAAGAGTCAAATACTTGTCTTTTGTTAAGCGAGGCGAGCTCCGCATCAATTGCCTCTTTCCATTTAACCCAATCGTGGCGCTTCCGGCACTCTGCGATTGTTTTGGGTTCAGGATCTAGATCATTAATAATGGAAAGAGCTATTGACGCTGCAAATTTGTCGTCGACGACAGTAATGTTTATATTACATGTTTCTCCCGTATCTGTGAAATTCACAGAGACTTTGACGTTTACGTCAACCAGACCTTCCTCATTTCCCATTGTATATGGGTCTGGTCGTTCCACGGTCCTAGTGCATGGAATATTTTGTGCACGTGCTTCATCACTAGGACTCTTGTCTCCTTGAGACTTGGAGTTATCTAGACGGATCTCTTCCAGAGATTTTCCATTCGACTGACCAGATTTGCTAGCCTTTCGTTTAGGTGTGTTACTATCTCTTGAGGTTCCCTTACGCTTTTGGCGTGTGGGGGCATGAGTACTCATTTTACTTGGGACCTCAACCCTTTGGGGAGCATTTACTGCTGGTATATGCGATCTAGTCACACCTCTATGGTCAGTGAACGCGTCTGGCAGGTTATTTGCTAAGTTCTGCAGGTTAATGATCTTTTGAACTTCTAGTTCAGATTGATTAGTGCGCGGATCTAGATACTGAAGATTACTTACGTTCCACGTAAGTTCCCGGCATTCATTCAATTTTGAATTCGGATCTCCCCCTAATGCCGGGAAGTAATCTTCATCGAACGTGCAATCAGCGAACCGGGCCGTTAATTGATCCCCGGACAAAGGCTCGAGATATTTCACGATGGATGGAGAGTCAAATCCGACGTAAATACCGAGTTTCCTTTGTGGGCCCAAAGAGGTTCGCTTGGGTATCGTAATCGGTACGTATACCGCACATCCGAAAATACGCAGATGGGAAATGCTATATTCTTTCCCACGCACTAACTGTAGGGGGGAAATGATCATTATATGCAGTTGGACGGATTTGGATGCATGTAGGACTGCATGCCCCCAACATGAGGTGGGTAGTTTAGAGTTCATAAGCAATGGTCTCGCGATAAATCTGATACGTTTTATTAGCGCCTCAGCAAGACCATTTTGGGTATGGACATAGGGGACCGAATGCTCCACTTAAATTCCCAGGGCCATACATTAATCTGTAAAGGCCTGCGAGCTAAACTCAGCTACATTATCCATGCGAATCGATTTAATTGGATAATCCGGGAATTGAGCTCCAAGCTCGCTAGTTTTTGCAATGAGCTTCGCAAAAGCTTGATTGCGGGTGGACAACAAACATGCAAATGTCCACCTAGTGGAGGCATCAATAAGGACCATGAAATAACGAAATGGTCCTGATGCTTGGTTAATCGGTCTGCAAATGTCCCCTTGAATTCACTTCAAGGAAAAACCGGAGACATTAGTCCAACCTTAGTGCGCGACTGGCGCACTATCAACTTACCCTTAAAACATGCATCACAAGTAAATTCATCAACATGAAGGATTCTACTATTCGAATTAGATATAACCCTACGTATCATATATTGTCCTGGATGACTTAACCGCTGATGCCTTAATTTAAAGAAGTTCGGGTCATAAAATTTCATACTCATGGCTATATGGAGATTTGACGGTCGGATGTATAAAATAATACAATCCAGGGGAGAAGGAATAAAGTTCTTCTATAAGATTGTATGAGTGGTGGCGCTATCTACCAATCATAAATCACTACCTCAACCCTATCATGCCAGAGGAAATTAACCCAAAACTAATAGCTGATATGTTTACTAGCCATAAATAAAAACAGCAATATCCGAATAAACACATGGACATCTATTTGAGGTAAACACATCAAAGCTAATAAATTCATCCATAAATAAAATATCCGAAAGAAAGGATCCAAAAATAAAGTACTAAAACAATCAAATACACAAATCACTCATCATCTCCAAGGTCCTTGAGCTTGATGCCCATAGGATCGACGTTGTTTTGGTCAAAGTCTGCTTCAAGCAGTCTGGCATGGTGAGTTTCGACTCTAGGTCCTTCTGCTGCTTTTGATAAGCCTCGACCAAGTGCTTGGGAGTGCAACACGTGCGAGACCAATGGCCTCAGCATCCGCATCTGTAGCAGGACTGCTTAACCTTGCCAGATTTTGAAAAGTGAAATTCGAGGTTCAGTGACCACCGGATGTACGACGACCTCGGCCTTTAACCCAGATCATCTTACTCTCTCTCTCCCTTCCACGTTTGCAACCAATAATATAATTGTCTCTATACTGCTGCTGGAGTATAAGGTTGCTAGCGTGGAATGTTGGCAGATTGTTCTGCATCAACTAGGTTACAATACGGTGCATACACCGGTCGTATTGTACCGGAGGGAGGAGTATATGGTCCTACAGGGAGCTCCATAATATCCCGGGGTCCCTGAATGAGGATATGAATAATGAATTCCTCACTCAGGTGGTTCATGAGAAAAATCAACGCTTTCGCTTTCAGGGCGTTAGTGGATTTCGAACCTTCGAGAACTGTTTCGCTCAACTCATTTAAGGCTAGATGGATCTCAACATCTAGCGCCCATGTCAGGTAGTTATTACCATCGAGAGCAAGCTCATCAAATTCTGTCATGGTAATATTGGACATTATTCACTATAATTTTTTAAAGTGACATGGTAAGAGTTGCGACCAAACTAATTAACAACGGAGGAATAAGGATTTATTTGATTATTCTAAGGCACATAGATGCACGTACTGGGCACCGTCTACCCAAGGCATAAATTTACGGTCCGACACATACCGGGCGCCGCCTACCCGGGCATGAAGAGCGGACTATAAACTATGTGCACAGTGTTAATGCACGTAGGATAATAAAATCACTTAAGCATGCAATAACAATAAATAACGATAATCACATGAAAATGATTTGCAGAAAATATACGGTTTAATGGACAGAGAAAATAATCATTAGAATAATTATTTCATGTACATTAACGCAATTTAACGAAATATTTTCAGGATTAAAAATAAATAAATTAACACGAGTTTTGTGATATCAAGAACGAAATTACAAATCACAAAAATCCGAGAAAAACACCACGTGCGACGCGCATAGAGGACGGCGGCGGCGTGAGGTGGTACGCGGCATTAGGCGGCAGCGACGCGTGATCGGGCGGCGCGCTCAACGGGGCAGCGCTGGCGATCGGGCGGCGGGACGGGCGGTGATCGAACGCCTTCGGGACGTCGGTCGTTGCTCGTCAATTCAAGTCACATTGATTTTGATTCGCATAAATCATAACATGGAATTCATATGAAATTTAATTTAGGGCGTACCGTATAATCTCGGGCAGAGACTTGGACACGTCTCAAGTGGGTGGAGCAATTATCCAGGTATCAAGATCAAAAGAAAAGCTCAACACGAAATTGGTTAGTAAATTCCAAGAGACTATTTGAAAAATTATTTCGAATAAATAGTTATACAATTTTCATGTTTGCTTTAGGCAAACTAGTCCAAGGTAAATTATCAAAGAGGCCCAAGTTGAATTAATTAAGGTCCACTAAAATATTTAATGAAAAAAAAATGGCCCATGATAATTAATTAAAAGCCAATCAAAACAATTCCACTCCTCATAAAAGCCAGCCCAAGTAATTTGAAAAGGCCCAGGGCAATTAATGGATACGGCCCAGGCTACTGTCTTCCTCCCCGTCCTAATTCCCGCAGGAAGATGGATGCGCGCCGCTGGCTGCTACGGGCGGATGCGGGCGGCTGTTCGTCTTCGAGCGCGGTGCTCGGTCGCTGCTCGACGCCCGGAGGCGGAAGGGCGGACGCGAGTGCGTGGTGGCGCGATGCGGTAGAGGGGCAACACCGTGGAGGCGGCGCGCGAAGCCGGCTTCGGGCCGCGGCGTTCGTGCGATGCCCTCGGCCTGCTGCGTCGGCGGTGGTCAAGCGGAGGCTCCGTGCGGCGGGAGGCGCGCCTGGCGTCTTTCAGACGGCGGCGTGAGGTCTCCCGGTCGCAACTGCTTCTGGTCGTGGAAAGGGGCGCGGCCGCGCCGCCCGCGGTGGTGAGGGCTCGCACGGCGGCGGCCGGAGAGCGATCGGGGACGCTGCCACACTGCACGCAGAGGCAGCGTATGAGGGGCGGCGCTCTGCTGGGCGCGACTGTCCAGCGGCGCACACGCAAGGCTCGCGGCCTCGGCGGCTGCGTCGTCGCGGCGGCGGTGGATTGGCCGAGCGTTGGCGGAGTAGGTTACAGTATAAGATTTTGGAACATATACATATATGTGTATAGGTAATTTGTTCACGGCAAAGTAAATTATTAATTTAAAATTGATTCAATGTTCACATGATGTAAACATGTAGATATACGCAGCACATATATAAATACTGGAAATTTAATTCAAATTGAATTTCTTATCTAATACCACGGCAAGTATGCATATGTAGCACATATATAAGCAGGGAAGAAATTCATAGACATATGAAGATGCTCTCATAATTAATCGGATAATAATTTATCAGATTCAAGAGAAAATAAATTGAGATTCGTACCGATTAATTGTGGGCAGAGACTCGTGCTGATAACGTGTTGTAATTGAGTGCGTAAATTAAATAAACAGCGTTTGTTTACCCAGTTCGTCCGGAAGGACTACGTCTGGGGGCGATTCAAGCCAGGAGTTCCACTAGTATTGTTGTGTATCAGAGTGTACATAATTCATGAATACAATGGGGTATATATAATAGTAAAACCCTAGTCTAATGGATAAAGCCCAATATAATTCTTGGTCCTCAAGTAATGTCCACACCAAATCTCCTAGATTGGGAATATCAAATCTTCCGGATTTACAACAAATTTATCAAATTCAATTATTAAAAAAATACAAAAGTTAATTATTACTACAATCGACTAGTGTGAATTATAAATTAATTTGTTTGATCTTATATTTCTATATCGATCGTGGAAACACGCTTAATTAAAATACTGTTGAAGTAACAAATAAATTGTAGGAGTAAATTGTAATTTCAAATTATTTTCCCTGCCTTAGGTTGTGTTTTGAAATTTTATTGCAAAATCAAAAGTGATATTAATTGATTTTTGTAGTAAAATTAAAAGTGGGTAATATTTTGAAATAAAGTGATTTTAGAAGTGGAAGTGTTTGTAAAAAAATCAATAGTAATTTTTAGTTCCAAAGTACAAAAGTAGTGAGTCCCAAGAGAATCAATTCTCCATAATTCAAAAGCAGGTTTTTTTAACTTCTTCAAAATAGATTTTAAATAATTAATGTAGTAGTTGTAAACACTTCAAAATAAATTATTTTTAAAAAAATAAGTGATTCTACATACAAAGTAGAATTTGCAAACACTCACTTAATAAGCTAGTCGGTGAACTCCCACACTATTGGGTCCGCTTTGAATCTTAAAAGCCAAGCCCAATTTACATGCGAGATGGTCCGATTGGTTGTAGTTTGTGATCTTTTATAAGAAGTTTAATAAAAAAATTAGTTTTAGTTGGGATTGAACCTAAAACCTCATGAGAATTTTTTATTATGTTTACCAATCAAGCTAACTATGAATCATTATAAAATTTGAATATTTATTATATATAACTTGAGTTAAATATATATATATATATATATATATATATATATATATATATATATATATATATCTTTCTTCTAAATGTGAAAATATTTATTTATGTTTGGTAGTGTTCAATAAAAATCCCCTATTATACTAATAGAAAGTTCGACATGCTTATGTGTCGTTTTTAGGTTAATTTCGCATTTTCGTCCTGAGGTTAATTTCGTCTATGTGTCGAATGCTTACGTGTCATCTATTTCGTTTATGTGTCGCTTATATGTCATCTATGTGACCTTATATAATAAGGAATCTAATAATAATAAAAAAAAATGGGCATGCAAATGGATTTGAACTCTACACCTCATGAGCAATTGTTATGATATTTACCAGTTTAGTCATAATATTAATTTTTTATTATATAATATAATTATATTATTTTACGATAATCAAATTTATTAAGTATATATAATGCATATGTAATTAAAATTCAACGTACAGTATGTGTGTGTATTAAAATAGATTGAATTAATATTGTAATGATGTGTTAATAAAAAAAAATTAAATTAATTTTGGGAACAACCCCGCATTTTTATGCGGGGTACTCATCTAGTAAATCAATAACGACATAAGAATTAATTCTAGATCTATACTCCCTCCGTCCTAATTTTTTTTTCCGTTTGACTTTACACGAAGTTTAATGTGAGAGTTGAATCGTAGTATTTAACTGAATAAAATAATTTTTTGTGAGTTGAAGTTTAAAAAGATGAATGCACTTTATTTATATTTTGAGAAATAGGAAAATAAAATTTGGACAGTCATTTTTGGCAAATGAAAAAATAAAATTGGGATGAAGAGAGTATTACTTAACGTTGGCGATGTCTTTGTGTCATGGTATGGATACCATTATCACTTTGCAAAAAATTTATATGAATTCGAGTTTACGTGAACTATTTTTGTTGTATATAGAAAATGTCACATTGTGCATTAAAAGTATCACTATTGGGATTTTGAAATAAACAACAAATAAAATTTAATATATTTTTGTAACTAACACTCGAAAAATAATAATTCATATGAACAGAAATTCGCTTGAAACTTAGGTGTGATTAGACACTCTAGTTCATTATACAGCCACATGACACAAACAATTGAAAAAATGGCACAAATAGGTCCAAAGTTTATTATATTGTAGAACATTTCTTTTGTTATATTCTAGAGCAATTTGTTACTACTAATTAGTTGTAAGCAAATGATGGGTACTATTACTATCCCCCGCGTATCCTTGAGCTCTTGGTTACATGTAGTGCTAATACAACAATACATATTTTTGCTAGAGTTATTAGATCTTTTCCTAGTCTTTTTGTTGAGGCGAATCTCCTTGATTGTGAATGGTCTTTCGAATATTGTTTGCTCTGGCTAATATTTGAAATGCTCTTGCCTTAAAAAAGAACCAGAACAAAACATCGAAAAACACCTCATAAATTGTTGATAATCTTGCTCCAAATTTATAATTTAGTGATTGTTTTACTCTAATAAGATCATCAAACAAGGATCTGAATAAAGATTAAAGCTATGCTTTTTGAAGGAAGAATTGAGAAAAAGATTTGCAAGAGTTTTGCCTATTTTTGAATTAGGTGAACCTTTTTTATTATCTCATGAAAAGGTATTTATAGGGGTACACGCAAGTAGGAAGTGTCACCTCCTTAATCATCCTCATTTACATTGTGGCAAGTGTTAAGACATTTGTTAACTCCTAAGCTATTACATTTTTACACAATGACAAGTGTTAAAATCCTTGTTTGTTCCTAATGTAATGCCTAATTATTGGGACTTCTGATGATCTTCTGAGATGCCCTCTTGCTCGCCTGCTCGCCACCTTTTACTTCTTCTTTATCCTTCTTGGTCCAGCTGGTCGCCTCCCTTTTATGTTCAAATTACCAGCTGCTCGCCACCTCTGACTTGGTCACCTGACCCAGCTGCTCGCCTCCTATGGCTTTACTCCCTGCTGCTCGTCCTCTTTATCATTTCTATTTTTAATGATTCCTTAATCTTTATTATTTTAATAATTTTTACCTTAATCTTTTTACCCTGTTATTCGCCTATCAACAATGCCCCCTAGTTTGGCATAAAAGGATAATTTTCATCCTTTTATGTCAAACTATAAGATGGGCTACCCTTTAATGGTAAGAGGCGAGCAATAGTCCTTTTAACTTTTGCAGGGAGCGAGCAACGGGGTTTCAAAATTTTTTTGGGCGGGAACTATTGGAGGCGACCAGTGGGGAACGCCTTTTGAACTTGTGACATTTCGTTTCCCGAGATGCGTAATACGAGGCGACGTGGGCGGTTGGTGACGTCACCGCCGCCCACAAGTGCATTTCTCATTTTGCATATAGGGGCCTCCTTTTTTCGAAAATCTCCAAATTTGCCCTCGAATCTTTTGTTTATAAATAGCTCTCTTTTTTTACTTTTTCGTTTCTTTTCTTTCGATTCCTGCATAGAACCTCCATTGACGATTTTCGAAGCTTCTTCTTCACCAATTTCTTTCGAATCTCAATCGATTTCTCTTGAATTGAAGGTGAATCCTTTGCTTTTTTATTGCAATTCTCTACATTTTGTCTTTCAATTTTTGTTTTCTTGCAATTTTCCTTCATTGTTGCACAATTCCGCCGCCTTCACCACCATCACCGCCGCGTCGCCGCCGTTGCACCGCCGTCCTTCGCTTTTTGTCCTTACGACGTTATTGGCACTGTCCTACCCATATTTTCACCCCTATTGTTTGATTTTAAATCTTGTAAATGTTGTCTCCCTCCTCGAGCAACACTCAATCCATCGAATTTGTTGGTCGAAATCCGGGAAAGAGGCCTATGGAAGATGAACGCCCTCCCCCTGTTCCTCGCCGCTCGCTCCGGCGAGCAATTGCGCAAAACCCCAGAACTTTGCTCGTTGACGAGGATACAGGTTTTGAGGCGAGCTCTGTTGCTCGCTCCGTTGACAACTTCTATGCCGTGGAAAGTTCGGGCGAACAGGACGTCCAAGGTCCCGTTGCTCACTCCTCGCCAAGGGAAGGGACTTCCTCGGATTTGGGCGAAGACTCCGCTGAGGTCGCCGCTGAAATAGAAGAAATGAGCCTTCCTGGAGACACGGGAGCGAGCAGCGAGCAACAGGTCGCGAGCGAGCAGGTGGCTCGGCCAGGAGGCGACCAGCTGGGCGTAACTGGGAATTCCTCCGGGAGATCAATTTCCCCATTTCACGACCGATTCCTGAGTCTCTTATTCCAAATGCCGTAGTTCGGAGGCAGGATTGGATTGATTACGCCAATCGTTATCACAGCACTTTCCCTACTCCGCCAAGGCCTATCATGGAAGCCCGGGAATCTTCGTACACAGCAAGCAAGGTGGCAAGTGTAGTCACAGAAGATGACTTGGCCCGGATCCGCTCTTCCTACCACATCCCGTACGATATCCATTTGTACGTTCCACAGAAAGGAGAGACTGCTGACAATCCACCCCCAGAATATACTGTCATCAATTTGGATGTTCTTAATACGGGATTCCCACTACCTTTGCATCCGGTGATTGGGCGGTTCTTGGAAGATACAAATTTGGCGATCACCCAGATTACTCCAAACGGGTGGAGTAACTTGTTAGCCTTCATTACTCTTTTCGGATTGGAAGGCTACACAAACAAAATCAGCACGGTGGAGATACAATACGCAATGACTATCTCCTCGGCTGTCAATGAAGAGGGGCTCGGGTGGTATTACATCAAAGCCCGTAGCAGCGTTAAGTTGATTGAGGGAGAGCCCAATAAAGTCAAAAGCTGGCACAAGCAATTCTTCTTCATTGGCGGCGATTGGCGGGTGTCTTCCGATTTTTCGGGAGGATCGGGGTGTATAAATTCCCCTACACACTTTGGGGAGATTCGGCGTAGGTTTCGTTTCTTAATTCATTACTTCTAGGGTGAACTAATTTTAATCTATCTCCTTGTTTTGTAGGTCCGCGTATCTTGAAGTGGGGGCATCCCGAGCTGAGCGAAGAGTTCCTATACGTCCTTGCTCTGATTTCTTTGTGAAACGTTAAGGATCGGAGTATTGGCCATCTTTCACAAGCGCACTGTTGTAAGCTTGCTCAACTCACAACCAGTGCTCATCACTTAGAGGCCCAAGCGGATGTCCCTGAAGGTAACCTTCTTCATGTACTTTGATTATTTTTATAAGTTTTTTCCTACTGCTCGCCCCTTACCTGTTGGTCGCTCAATACCTGCTGGTCGCCGCCATTATGCCTTTTATCTTACTTTGATTTTCATGTTTTTGTTTTCAGCTCAAAGGGTAACCGTAGCCGTTCCACAAATACCAAGAAGTTACCACTTTCTTGCTCACCGAGTGAAGCAAATCAACCCTTGAGAAAGAAGAAGTTCGACCCCTGCACCTCTTTGATCAAGCTAAGGGCGGGAGCACATGATGAGGATGAGGCTCCTCAAGTACCTGCCCCAGTTCCTCGTCCCCCTGCTCGCTCTTCGCCTCCTCCCAAAGATACAAGGGGTAAGAGGAGGCTTACCAAAGAGACTACTCCCCGCAAGGAGGACGATCGCTCCAAGTGAGCTAAGGGACAGGGCTCTTCTCAGGGGAGCAAGTCTGCTGCTCGCTCCTCACCAATGGAGGAAGTGACCGAGCAGAAGGTCATCGGCGCAATGGTCGCCGATCGAGGGAGGAGTTCCTCGCCTCACAATTCTTATTTGGGCTATGACCTAGTAAAAATACGGGAGTAAGTATTTTTCCTCCTGCTCGGCTGCTCGCTTCCTTGCATACATTTCAACTATTTAACTTTTTAATTTTGTACAGGTACCGGAGAGATGATTATCCCGGTCGTGCTAAAGTGCTTAACCAATTCAGTTGTGTAAAATCAGCCACTGCTTATCACGAAATCAAGGATTTGCACATCCGGCGGGCTACATAGTTTGTCCCTCGCTCTTGGACAAAAACGGGCGAAGAAATTCTCTAGAATCAAAGTTTGAGTGACAACGCCCGTGTCCTCAGCTATAACTCCAGTCACCAAGCTATATCTGCCTAAAGAGTCGTTGACCAAGCCGTTGAGTTTGAACGGACAAACCGGAGTCTGGGACGGGAAATTGAGTAGCTCGAGATGGACCGAGACGTCCAGCTAAAGAAGAAGGAGGATGAACTGGCCAAGTTAAAAGCCGAGTTTGATAGAGCCAAGCTCACTTGGGAGCGGGAAGTGAAGGCCTCCGAGGACCGAGAGAGGGTAGCATCCAATGCTTCGGAGAAGCTTAAGTTGGATTTGGGCGTTGCCACTGACCGTCTTCAGGTTTTGGAGACTGAACAAGTTGGCTTGGTGGAGCGGGTCGAGTCCCTAAAGGTCCATGTCGATCGGCTGGAGAAGGAGAACAGGCGTGCCATTTCTTACAACACGTACGTGCAAGATGTAACTGATAATACCAATCTCGGTTACATCTGTGTGTACGCAGATTGTGTACGATCCGTTAAGTATGCCTTGGACAACGGTCTTGACGTCATGACTAGTACCGTTAAGGACTTCGTGGATTATGTTATCGAGAATCCTCCCGCCGCTGGTTTTGACATCCTTGTCGCCAACCTAGGGGAGATGGGGTTGGACTTGGGCATCTTTAAAGATGATGCCCGAGTCGTGGCTTCGAAGGAGAGGACTGAAGAGGTGAACCGAGATGCCACCGTATTTGATGCTCTAAGTCCTCTCTTTCCGAATCCTCTCGGGGAGACCAGTACCTCCACCGCTGTAGGTGAGCAGCAGGTCCCTGTGGCGACCAACCAAGATGCTCCTCCACCTCCTCCTGCTGAAGATCCCCCAGCACCACCAGCTCCTCCGGCTCCTGAGTCTTAAAGACTCTTTTGTTTTTCTGCTTTTCTAGTTTGATGTGATAGGCTTAGTTGTAAGCTTTCCCTTGTTTTGTATCCTTGTATTTTGAATGAATGAGATCGTACTTCTTTTGTTAATGTACTCTTCTTAGAACTTTTAATGAAATGAATTCGCACTTTATTTTCTTGTTCGCCTTTTATCTTTATTTGCTTAAGTGTTTTCTTTCATAAACGAAAGTTCAACACTTTAATAAAATTTCAGTTTGTTAGTCATACATGGGTCACTTAGGTCCTTTCGAGGACTTGACCTTAATCTATACCCTTAATGCCCTGTTCCTTACCTCCACTATACTTGTGCTTATGCATTTAGTTTCTTGGGCGAGCAACTTTATGTTATGGGGCGATCAGTTGGGCTTCCGGGTTTCAAAAACCCTGCTGCTCGCCTCCTTTTGGACTTGTGCTTACCACATTTGCTTGTTCTCCAGCGAGCAGCTTCTCTACTAGGCGAACAATTGGGCTTTGATGCCTTCTTGTCTATTTTACACATAATACAACGATTGATCATTCTTACAAATTTTGCTAAAAAATTTGAAAATTTTACAACAAAAATATTCTATCTTAACTAACTCATACTATTTCGACATAATCTATATAGAAAAACTATTTTACATCGGTTCCTTATATATTGATAGTACTTTTTCAATAAAGTTGTGTTCCAGGTGTATTGGGCCGATTTGTCTTCCATGTCTTCGAGGTCATATGTGCCGTTGTACCACTTGTGGGTTATCTTGAATGGGCCCTCCCAAGTCGGTCCAAATACTCCTAGAGGTGGTGCTAGAATCTTTCGTAGTACCAGATCTCCGACTTCAAACTCCCTGATCTTTACTTGCGAATTGTAGAATTTCACGATTCTTCTCTTGTATATTTTATTTTTTATTTCTGCTGAGATTCTTTTTTCATCAATCAGATCCATCTCTGCAGCTAGTGCTTTGTTGTTTTCTTGTTCATTTAACTCGGCTATCCTTTCAGTTGGTACCTTGAGCTCTATAGGTATAACTGCTTCTGTACCGAATGCCATAGCGAACGGTGTTTCTCCTGTGCTTGTTCTATGTGATACTCTATATGCCCAAAGTACTTCTGGCAGTTCTTCTGACCATTTGCCTTTCTTGCCTACCAGTCGAATTTTTAAGATATGCTTGATTATCTTGTTAACTGCCTCGACTTGGCCATTAGACTGAGGGTGGTAGGGTGTTGAAAAATGTTTCTTGATTCCCTATTTTTTGCAAAAATCTCTTATCTTCTTTCCTTCGAACTGCCTTCCATTATCTGTCAATATTGCTTGTGGAACTCCGAATCGGCACACTATAGTTTTCCAGATAAAACTGATCATTTTTTCTTGTGTTATTGTCACTAGTGCTTCGGCTTCAGCCCATTTTGTGTAATAGTCCACAGCCACTACCGCAAATCTTACATTCCCCTTTCCCGTTGGGAAAGGTCCTATGATGTCTATCCCCCACTTTGCGAATGGCCAGGGACTATTTACTGAGATCAGTTATGTTGGTGGCTTATGGATGCTGGGGGCGAACAGCTGGCACCTGTGATATGTTTTTGCTACTTTGATTGCATCCTGTAGCAGTGTTGGCCAGTAGTATCCTTGCCTTAATGTTTTGTATGCCAGTGCTCGCCCTCCTGCGTGATTTCCACATACCCCTTCGTGGATTTCTTTCAGTACCTCATGGCCTTGCCCCCTTGGCAAACATTTTAGTAGGGGCAGTGAAAATCCTCTCTTGTAGAGTTGACCCTCCATGATCGTGAATTTTGCTGCTCGCTTGGCTATCTTGGCTGCTTCTTGTGGGTTTTCGGGTGTCTCGTTGTCCTTGAGATATTTGTATATTGGTGTTCTCCAATCTTCTTCTGTTAATTCTTCTTCAACTTGGTTGATTTTGTAGTCACTGGTGGATGGATTAGAAATTCTTGTTATTGTGACTTCCGTAAGCTCCGCTGGTCCCGTACTAGTAGCTAATCGGGCAAGTGCATCTGCCTGTGCATTATTGTCCCTTGGCACTTGTACAATGTAAATTTGTTCAAACAGTGAAGCCAAGTGAGCAACAATCTTTTGGTACAGGGCCATGTTTTCATCCTTGGCTTCATATTCCCCACGGACTTGGTTAACTATCAATTGGGAATCTCCGTAGATTTGGATTCTTCGAACTCCCACGGTCAATGCCAGACGCAGTCCAACTATCAGTGCCTCGTACTCAGCTTCGTTGTTTGTTGCCATGAATTTGAACCTGACCGCTGAGGTGAACACTTGTCTGTCCGGACTGATCAGCACTATCCCAGCTCCTGCTGCTGTGTTATTTGATGACCCATCTACGTACATGTGCCATGGATGATTATGACCTCTCGTCGGATCTTGATGAAAGGTTAATTCGACTATAAAGTCGGCTAACGCTTGTCCCTTGATCGTTGTTCGAGGTGCATAAGATATTCCAAATTGGCTTATTTCGAGGGACCACTTGAGGAGGCGACCAGCAGTGTCAGGCCTTTGCAAGATTTGCCTTAATGGGAAAGTTGTTAAAATCTCCTCTTGGTGATCAAAGAAATATGGCCGTAGCTTTCTTACACTCATCACCAGTGCGTAGGCCAACTTTTCCATGGGTGAATATTTAATCTCTGCTTCATGCAAGGCCTGACTTACGTAGTAGATTGGCAAGTGAAATTTTCCTTCCCCCCGAACTAGGACTGAGCTAATTGCCACCTCTGACGCAACTAGGTATAGGTATAGTTTTTCTCCAGAGACAGGTTTCGATAGAATCTTAGTGTCACTCAGATACTCCTTCATCTGCTCAAATGCTTGTTGACAATTACTTGTTCACTGGAACTATCCTTTCTTGATGGCATCAAAGAAAGGCCGACACTTGTCTCCGGACCTAGAAATGAATCTGTTCAGGGTTGCTAAACATCCGGTTAGTCGTTGAACTTCCCTGGCCGATCTTGGTGGTTGCATGTCTACTATTGCTTTGACTTTCGATGGATTTGCCTCAATTCCTCGCTGACTTACCAGGTGTCCCAAGAATTTTCTCGAATGCACCCCGAAGCTACTTTTCTTCGGATTCAGCTTCATGTTATATGCTCGAAGAATCTCAAATGCCTGTGTCAAATGTTCCAAGTGATCCTCCCTCCTTGAGCTTTTCACGACTATATCGTCCACGTACACCTCCATTATTCTATCGATGTGTTCATCGAACATTTTATTGACAAGTTTTTGGTACGTGGCTCCTGTGTTGATTAACCTGAACGACATCCTTTTCCAACATAGTAGGTTCTTGTTGGTGTAGAACGTCGTGCTTTCCTGGTCGTCTGGGTGCATCGGTATCTGGTGATATCCAACGAATGCGTCCATAAAGGTAAGAAGTTCGTGTCCTGCTGTGTTATCCACCCGTTGATCAATATGCGGTAGCGGAAAGATGTCTTTAGGATATGCAGCATTCAGGTCTGTGAAATCAATGCACAACCTCCACGTGCCATTTGGCTTTTTAACCAATACCGGATTTGCCACCCATCGAGGACATAAGGCTTCTTTGATCAGATCGTTATCAAGTAACTTCTTCACTTCGACATCTAATGCCTCATATTTGTCAGGTCCGAATTTTCTTCTTTTCTGCTTCACCGGTTTCCTAGTTGGATCAATATTTAGCTTATGGCAAGCATGCTCAGGGCTAATGCCTACCATATCTGCATGCGACCATGAGAATACGTCGAGATTGGACTTAAGGAACTCGCTCATTCTGGATCTGTATGGCTTTGGGAGCTCAGATCCAATGAACAGTTCCAAGTCTTCTCTGTTCGGGTCAACTTTTATTGTTTTCAACTCCTCAATCGGGGTTGCTTTCCTCTTTTGGCTCTTCCAACGAGGATCAATTATCGGACCTTCTAAGTTGAGTTCATCTTCGATCATGGGTTCCGCCTCCAACCTTGGCTCGATATCATCTACTTCCTTTGGTTTAGGTATGACTTCTTTTCCCTGTTGCTCGCCAAGGCCCTCCTGCTCGTCCTCACCCTGCTGGTCATCCACCTCCATCATTTCAGTGTCGACGGACTCCATGATTTCATCCAAGATGGAGGGTTCGTTTTCGTCCCTGCTGCTCGGCTGCTCGTCCATGATGGACATTCTGTTGTCGTTGGGTTGGAGTTGCAGGAGGCATTCTCGAGCTTTCTTTTGGTCACCTTTAACCGTACCTGAACCTTTTGAAGTCGGAAATTTAAGACAGTAGTAGTACATTGAAATAGTCGCTTTGAATTCATTCATAAAAGGTCGACCGAGAAACCCGTTGTAGGCAGACTGTTGATTTACAACTAAGAATTCTATCATTCTAGTCAGTCTCCTTTCGGGATCCTCGGTCGATACAAGTTCGTCCGGCAACGTAACTAGACCAAAAGGGACGGTTACAGCATCTCCGAACCCCACTATCTTATGGTTGCATTCTTTTACATACTCATCACAATCACCTAACTGGTCTAGTGTGCTCTTGAATATGATATTCGTGTAGGATCCAGTGTCCACAAGCAGACGGTGGACTCGGACCCCCATGATGTTAGCACAGATGATTAGTGAATCATTGTGTGGAGTGAGTATCCCATCTAGATCCTTCTCAGAAAATACCAAATCCCCCGTCTTCCTGGTTGCTTGGTTTACCCCGACCTCTCTGACTTGAGCCACTGCTCTCAAGTCCGCCTTCCTCTTTCTTTTGGACATCGGGGGTCTCCCATTCGAGCATCCTCCTACTGGCTCGGTGACTTGAACCAAAAATACTAACTTCTACTAGTAGATTCCCCGCAAGCGTACGGGTTCACTGTAGTATGAGTAAGTATAGCAACCATGTAATATCGAACCCACAGGATGGAGTGTATGCGAACAGATCCCTAAAGATCTACGCATCGTAGCTAATATGAATGTATTTTTTGGATTTTAGAGAATTAATTTTAAACTAAAATAAACTAAATAAAATAAAGAATAAGAGAAATAAATTAACTAAGGTTTGTGTTCAAGTAAGAGATGGTGATGCTTAGGATAGGAATCTCTACGTATACTAACGGAGCAGGTACAAAATCAAAATAGTTGTGACGCGCAAGAAATAACCTAAGTTAAAGATTGTAAGATGAAAGCTCAAGACTTAATACCCTAATACTTTATCCTAGCAATCGACTTCACTAATCCACTAACGAGTTAATGGATTGTGCTTAACTAACGAGACTCTAATTTAAACTAAGGTGATGCGGTCATCCTTCTTAGATAAACCGGTAGATTAATTAACCCTTTCTAAACCCTTTCATTAAGTCTACTCGTTGTTAAAGAGTGATAAGATCGTCCTCTCTCTAACACTCTTCGAACGAAATTCAATAATAAAGTTAAGACTAATTTTAAGAATTTATTAATTAAGAGAATTAAAATCCTAACGTCACGAATTACCCTAATTACGTACCCAAAACCTACTTCTACGAGTTCATCCTACCCTGAGTATGCAAGGGTTTTAGCTGGACATGATTTTTACAATAACGAAAGCAATAGAAAAAGTGACGAACATAAAAATGATGATTAGAACGAATAAAAGATCAAACATAAACTAGGGTTTAGAGAAGTACTTGCAAAGAATTGAAATTTAATTAATGAAAATGAAGTTTAAAGTGTTTAACGTAATCGAACTAATGAAAAGAATCTGAAAAACGAAAATAAACTAAGAATTTGTGATAAAACCTCGATTTAAACGTAAAGTAAAGTTTTCTCCTCTCCTTCCTCTCCAAAAACGAACTTTAAAAGTCAAAATCTATCAAGTGGTAAGTGGTTGTCCCTAAAAACGTGCTCCAAAGGGATATAAATAGGCAACGGGTCGAATAGGGAGTTAATAGGCCAAAAATCACGTATGCTCGTGCACTACTCGTGCACTAGTGCACGAGCTCATTCCACTCGAGCACCCCAATTCGTCCAGAGAGCAAAAATTGCACGACCACCTTTGCTCGTGCACTAGTGCACGACCTGCGACTGCTCGTGCACCATGCACGAGTGCTCGTGCACTAGTGCACGACCTGCACCTCCTCGAGCGCCATACACGACTGCTCGTGCAGGGGTGCACGAGTACTCCTTGCTTGTGCACTCCAATGACACTTTTGCTCCCCCAAACTAATACTTTTCGTATTTCTTCGATATCTTCTCATCCGGGCGTCCGTTTGAGTCGATTCAAAGTCCTACGAACTCCTATTTTCGCCCTCTATTCTATGAGCATCAAAGAGATAAATTCATTAGTTTATGAAAATGATACTCAAATGACTCAAAATACTCATATAAATCAATCAAAACACGGGCATTTCGAGTGACGAATAATGACAATTTCACGCCTAATCAACCCCCCCAAACTTACCATGTTGCTTGTCCTCAAGCAACGAAATAATAAGTCAAGTGAAATTGTTAGGAATGAGTCAACGAATCAAATCATGCAAGAAAATGAATTCGAGCTTCAAAGATCAATCACAAGTATACCCACTCACCTTCCCTCATCATACTCATGCAACAACAGCAAGAATCACCAAAATCAAATATGGATGTGCACTCTACGATGTGTTTCACTCTCTCACAAGTGTATATCAATGATAAAGGGACTCACTCAAACAATCAATCACACATATTGGCAGTCATAGGCTTGTAAGCACTCTTAACTCCGACCATACTCTAGAAATCAATGCCGAATCAAAAAGGATTTTTTCTCAAGGTTGTAATGTAGGCTCTTTGGACAGGTGGGATAACACTATGGATACGTGACTCAAGTGAATGGAGAATAGAAAATCACACTTCGGTATTTCGAGATTAGGAACAGACTTCTTCAACATATTCAATAAACACACTTTCAATTTCAACACTCTCAACACTTTAATTTTTTTTCTTTCTCATTTTTTTCACTTTTCTCAATCACTTCACTCTTTTTTTTTTTCACAAACACATGAGCTCTTTTTTCTTTTGCTCATTCTCCATTTTTTTTCTTTTTCCCACAACTCAAAACTTCATCACACCTTCTTCTCATACTTACTCAACAAACAACATTTTCCTTTTTCAACTCAATTCAATCCCTTCACATTCACACTTTTCCTATTCTCCACTCAAATTGGGACAAAAAGGCTTAGGAATTGGAATAATGTTCATATGTGATAGCAAATGAAATAAGCTTTAGGCTCAAAAGGGCTAACAAGGGACAAATGTCAATGGTAAGGAAAATTTGGGCTAAGTGACTCATTCAAAATAAAGATGGCCTAAAATCACATTCGGCATATCAAACTAGACACAATCAAGAAGCAAGAGCACACACAAGTTCTAGCATCCTCTAAGGTGACGACTCACTCACAAACGAAGAGTTCATTTCATGCATCAAAATCTCATAAGGCTCAAATCTCACGGATTTCACATCCATGCTAGTCCTAGTGAATTCTCACTCTCATCACACAAGCACTCAAAAAGAAAAATTCACAAGCATACTAGTTCTTACTCAAATCAACTTTCATTCCCATACTCACACAATATAGTCCCTAACTCAAATCCACAAATCACCCTACTCATCAAATCATACTCAAAGATAGCAATCAACAAGCACAAAATGATTGATAGGCAAGAAATATGTAGTAGCATCTCAAAATATTATCAGCTCAAGGAGAGGGTGTGCACTTGTGCAATGTCACCATAAAACAAATAAAAAACTCCACCCCTCCAAACTTCGACCTTGTGAAGAGGTCTAAGTTTGGGGTTGTGGGTTACCTCATCCAAATAATTCAAGTTTCTCAACAACGTGTCACACTCCTTTGTCTCGAGTTGGTCCCTTCAATCTCCACTTCTTTGGCACTCCTTCGAGACAAGCCTACAAAATAAACTCTCAAATACGAGGTTAAAACTTACGATTCAAAACAACACCCTAATAACATAAAACACTAAAAAGTAAATAAAAATGGGTTGCCTCCCATTCAGCGCTATTTTTAAGGTCCTAATGCCGGACCGAGCTCAAAGGAGCTTATGGGACATCATACTCAAAATTACCTCCCTTACTCTCATAAGAGTGGTGATTGAATTCCTTTCCTTGATGCCCCTCCATCATGAGCTCCTTTGCTTCCTTCTCATCCCCAAGTGGTATAGGCCTCAACTCCTTCTCACCTTTATCTGAAGGAGTCTTACTGAACAATTTCTTGAGTTTGGACTTTTTCTTCTTAACTCCTCCTTTCCTCTCCAACTGGACCACGTCCGCGCTTTTTACTCCTTCATCCTTCAACTTCTTCACTTTATCCCTATCAACAATATCAAGATCATAATGCTCATGAGTCAAATTATCAAGTGAAGGATCATCAAAATAATGACTAAAAGAAAGATTAGGGATAGGAGGTGTGTCTTCAACACGAGGATCAATGACATCCATGCAATAACAACTCTCATCCTCCTTCGGGTGCTTCATAGCCTCATATAGGGAAATCTTCACTTCTTGATCATCAACTTTCAACGTAATATTCCCATTTGCCACATCTAGCACCATCCAGGCCGTTGCTAAGAATGGTCTTACCAAGATTAATGGAACGTGCTCATCTTTCTCCATGTCAAGCACTACAAAGTCGGCTGAAAAAATGTGATCTCCCACTTTCACGAGGATATCTTCAACTACACCTTGAGGTCGAGTAATAGACCGGTCGGCAAGTTGAAGCGTCATCATTGTCGGTTGAAGTTCTCCACCCTCCAGCTTCTTGAATAACGACAAGGGCATAAGATTGATGCTCGCCCCAAGGTCGCACAACGCTCCCTTCTTAACTCCATTCCCGATATCACATAGGATCGTGAAACTCCCGAGATCCTTCAATTTCGGTGGAAGCGCTTTGTGCACTAATGCACTCACCTCATGGTTCAACTGCACCAACTTGGGTTCATCTACTCGCCTCCTCTTCGCAATCAAGTCCTTCAGAAACTTGGCATAATCCGGCATCTGTTCCAAAGCATCATAAAAAGGAATGTTAATATGCAATTTCTTAAAAACATCAAGGAATTTAGCGAATTTCTCATCAAGCTTCTTTTTCATGAAGCGTTGTGGATACGGGACGGGTATCACCGATTTGGGTACCCCCCATTCATCACGCTCGGTCTCTTTCACTTTCTCCCTTGCTTCATTTGCCTTCTTCCACTTAGGAACTCTCTCAATCTTCTCAATGCCTTCCTCTTCAGGCTCTTTGCTCTCATTGGACTCATCCTCATCTTTCTTATGTTCTCGTCCCTCCATCTCAATCTCTCCTTGGGGCGTCTCGGAATCAGCAGGCATCTTAGGACCCTCATAGTTGGTCCCACTTCTAAGCTGGATCGCCTTACAATGCTCTTTCGGATTTCCCTCCGGTATAGAAGGATACTTACCCGGCTCTCTCCCCAATATTTTTACGATCTGGCTCATCTGAAACTCTATCAAAGTGAACTGCCTATTGTTCTCTTGTTGAATTCGATTCAGCTCTACATCTCTCTTCTGGAGTTCTTGATCACGTTGATCGCCTTTCTTATGCAACTCCTTCACATCGTACTCCAAAGAGGACAATCTCTTGCTACCTTCCTCCACCTTCTGAAGGATAGCTCTCAACATCTCCTCAGTTGAGGCACCGCCTTCTCCACCCGGAGGTTTAGAACCTAGATCCACACCTGGAGGAACTGTAATTCCGGCATTTGGATTAGCATATGAAAAATTCTCGTTCTTCCTCCATGTGTTTTGAGGAGGCTGCTGGCCTCCTTGATACCCTTGGGTATTCCTCCATTAATTTTGAGGCGGCTGAGGACCTGGAGGTACAAATGGTTGGCCATAAGAAGGCATTCCAAACTGATTTCCACCTTGTGGATACCCCCCTTGTGGATAGTTAGGCCTTCCCATATAGTTGGCCTCTTCTTGATGACTCGTGGGTGGGTCCACTTTCTCGCTCACTGCTACATTCCCTCCAACCAGATTTTTCCCCATCTCAAGGTTGCTAATCTTCTCCATCATAGCCATCAACAGCTTCCTCGTACCCTCATTCTCCTCCAACTTACAAACTCTCTGAAATTCTGGATCCTCGTTCCATGCACCGGCATTCGTGATAATATTGTCAACGATTTCTCTACACCTCACTATTCCTTGGTTCAAAAAAGCTCCACTCGCACATGCATCTAAATGGGCTTGGCCAGCCTTGCTGGCTCCACTATAGAAGAATATCATGATATCTCCCTCATTATACCCGTGTTGCGGGCACTCAATCAACATGTTTGAGTATCTCTCCCACGCTTGGCGTAAATCCTCTCCTGGCTTCTGGCGGAAGGAAGAGATCTCAATCCTTGCTTTAATAGTTCTCGATGGAGGGTAGAATCGCTCGAGGAACAGACGCTCGAGCACGGCCCATGTGGTTACACCTCCCCGTGGGAGCATGTTATCATACCACTCATTTGCTATTCCCGTCAATGAGAATGAGAACAGTCTAAGCCTCTTGGCATCTTCAGACATGCCGTTATAATTGAATGTGGAGGCTATCATCAGGAAACTCCTCAGGTGGGTATGAGGATTCTCCTTCCCAACCTCCCCCTTGAACTGGTTCTCGGTAAGCAGCTTAAGAATTCCCGGGGAAATTGAGAAGTTATTTGCCTCAACAGGAGGCAATGCCACTCCATCATAGTACCGTTGTGGCTGCGCTGCAAACCTTCCTCGAATAGCCATATTCTGATCTGCGTTCTGAGTAATGTACTGTGGATTAGCAGGTGGTACTGGTACTTGTTGGGGTGGTGGTGGTTGATGAACCGGTGGTGGATTGTAAACAGGAGGTGGAGGATATGGGTATGGTGGATACGGATAAGGTGGGTATGGGTAAGGTGGGTAAGGTAAGTTATTTTGTGGTAAGTTAGGATATGGGTAAGCAGGGTTGTTCTAAGGATGTTGGACAATGTTATGAGCTGGATTGTTTAAGTTTTGTGTACCCGGGTTTTGGCTCTGACTGTCTCCTATCGGATCTTGGTTCTTACTGGAATTGCCTTCAGTGTCGTCAGCCCGGTTCAATATCTGATTAAACTCATTCTCGACATCATCCAACTCATTAGTAATGTCCATTGGTTCTTTCCCTCCGGCAACATTCATCTTTCTTAAGAAGGCTCGGTTTCTTCTTGCTATTGTCTCAGGATCCAACGGTAATCTCTCTTCGCTCGTATTGCCTTGTGAGCGTGTTTTCATAAATCTGAAACACTAACAAAAGAATAAAAACGCAACTGCCGAATACATACGAAATAAAACAGAAAAGTAAAGCACTCACTACTAACTACTAAGCCATCGACAAGTCCTATTCAAAAGACATACAACGCCATACCCGGCAACGACGCCATTGACTTGAACCGAAATTACTAACTTCTACTAGTAGATTCCCCGCAAGCGTACGGGTTCACTGTAGTATGAGTAAGTATAGCAACCAAGTAATATCGAACCCACAGGATGGAGTGTATGCGAACAGATCCCTGAAGATCTACGCGTCGTAGCTAATATGAATGTATTTTTTGGATTTTGGAGAATTAATTTTAAACTAAAATAAACTAAAGAATAAGAGAAACAAATTAACTAAGGTTTGTGTTCAAGTAAGAGACGGTGATGCTTAGGATAGGAATCCCTACGTATACTAACGGATCAGGTACATAATCAAAATAATTCATTAATTAAGATAATTAAAACCCTAACGTCACAAATTACCCTAATTACGTACCCACAACCTACTTCTACGAGTTCATCCTACCCTGAGCATGCAAGGGTTTTAGCTAGACATGATTTTTACAATAACGAAAGCAATAGAAAAAGTGACGAACATAAACATGATGATTAGAACGAATAAAAGATCAAACATAAACTAGGGTTTAGAAAAGTACTTGCAAAGAATTGAAATTTAATTAATGAAAACGAAGTTTAAAGTGTTTAACGTAATCGAACTAATGAAAAGAATCTGAAAAACAAAAATAAACTAAGAATTCGTGCTAAAACCTCATTTTAAACGTAAAGTAAAGTTTGCTCCTCTCCTTCCTCTCCAAAAACGAACTCTAAAAGTCAAAATCTATCAAGTGGTAAGTGGTCGTCCCTAAAAATGTGCTCCAAAGGGGTATAAATAGGCAACGGGTCGAATCGGGAGTTAATGGGCCAAAAATCACGTATGCTCGTGCACTACTCGTGCACTAGTGCACGAGCTCATTCCACTCGAGCACCCCAATTCGTCCAGAGAGCAAAAACTGCACGACCACCTTTGCTCGTGCACGAGCGACTGCTCGTGCACCATGCACGAGTGCTCGTGCACCATGCACGAGTGCTCGTGCACTAGTGCACAACCTGCACCTCCTCGAGCGCCATATACGACTGCTCATGCAGGGGTGCACGAGTACTCCTTGCTTGTGCACTCCAATGACACTTTTGCTCCCCCGAACTAATATTTTTCGTATTTCTTCGATATCTTCTCATCCGGGCGTCCGTTTGAGTCGATTCAAAGTCCTACGAACTCCTCTTTTTGCCCTCTATCCATCTATGAGCATCAAAGAGAAAAATTCATTAGTTTATAAAAATGATACTCAAATGACTCTAAATACTCATATAAATCAATCAAAACACGGGCATTTCGAGTGACGAATCATGACAATTTCACGCCTAATCACTCGGCTGATTCGAGCATTAGAATTTCTCGGACGGGTTCAGCTGGCACTGTCATTGTCTTCTTCCTTTTCTGATCCCTCCTACTTTGTTGTTCGTCACTCTCCTCATCTTCCGAGTCGGAGGATATTGCCACTCTTGGTTTCTTTCCTGGTTGTCGCTTCACGAATTCTGATAGTTTTCCCTCTTCGTAGAACCTCCATAGCTACTTCAAGAGGTCTCGACATTCACTTGTGAAGTGACCTATGGTTTGATGATATGCGCAGTATTTGTTGGGGTTCATCTTTCCCCGCTCTTGTCGTATCTTTCGGGGCTCTAACATCATATCTTTATCCTTTATATTGTTGTATACAGCCTCTATTGACGTGGATAAGACATGGTTCAACTTCTCCTTCAACTCAGAACCTTCACTGAACGTTTTTATGTTCTTAGGGGCCTTGTATTCCCCTCCTGACTTCTTTCCCGACTTCTTGGTATCAGCTTTATCTCCCCGGCTCTTTCTGCAAAGTTTCTTGCATTGAGATGTACACCCCTGCTTTATGTCGAAATTCAGAATACGTTTTAGAAAAAGCAAGGTGCATGTCCTTCCACAGATCCGTTCCCTTCTTAAGTCCCGCCATAACTGCCACAATCTTAGTGTCTTCACTCACCATTTTCCCTTCTAGCAGGACTTTATCAAACCTTTCAAGAAAAGCTCCATCAGACTCCCCGTCTCCTTGTTTCAGATCTGCAAGCCTATGTCTCTGCGTAAGGTAGGATCCGACTGTGGAGAAATGTGATAGAAATTCCTTGCTGAGTTGCATGAATGAACTGATGGAACCCGGGGCAAGTACCGAAAACCATCTGTGGGGGCCATCGCCAAGGGTTAACGGGAAATTTCAACATTGTGTCGCATCAGATGCTTTTACGGATATCATATAATCGGTATACTTGGATAGGTGCACCTTCGGGTCTGTGTTTGACTTGAAGCGAACTGCACTAGCTTTTACTAGTAGCTTCCCCGCAAGAGTACGAGTTCACTGTAGTATGGGCAAGTATAGGGACCAAGTAGTATCGAACCCAAGGGAAAGTGTGTATGCGAATAGTTCCCTGAAGATCTACGCGTCGTAGTTAATATGAGTGTAATGTTTTTGGGTTTTTGAAAGATTAATTAAAAGACTGAATTAAACTAAGTAAACTAAAATACTAAAGAAATCAAATTAACTAAGGATTGTGTTCTAATGAGAGATGGTGATGCTTAGGATTGGAATCCCTACGTATACTAACGGAGCAGGTACATAATCAGAATAACTGTGACATACAAGAAATAACCTAAGTCTAAGAATGCAAGGTGAAGCTCAAGATTCTAAACCCTAATACTTTACCCTAACACTCGACTTCACTAATCTACTAACAAGTTAATAGATTGTGCTTAATTAATGAGACCCTAATTTAACTAAGGTGATGCGGTCGTCCTCCTTCGCTAAACTGGTAGATGAATTAACCCTTCCTAAACCCTCTCGTTAAGTCTACTCGTTGTTAAAGAGTGATACGGTCGTCCTCTCTCTAACACTTTTCGAACGAAATTCAAAGGCAAAGTGAAGATTGATTTTAAGAATTCATTAATCAAGAGAATTAAAACCTAACGTCACAAGTTACCCTAATTCCATACCCACATCCTACTTCTACGAGTTCATCCTACCCCAAGCATGTAAGGGTTCTAGCCTAACATGGTGGTTTGAATAATAAAAGCAATCACAAGAACAATAATCATATGCATAATTAAATTAACGAAAGAAATCAAGAACATAAACGAAAGAACAAATTAAAGTCTCTAAAGAAATCTATATAAATCTGAAAAACTAGGTTTAATCGTCTCCAAGAGCAAAGAAAGAAAGAATTAATCTAATACGTTCAAAAGAAATACTAAAACGAAGAATTCGTAAATTAAAACCTCGATTACAACGTATAAAACTCTTCCAATCTCCCTCCCAAGCTTTCTCCTCGCTCAAAATATGTAAAAATATGTGTTGGTATGTTGTGATATGTGAAAATATGCTTGGAAGGGGTATATATAGGCTTTGGGACGAATTTGGGCGATTTTGGGCCAAAAACACGCAAAAACGCTCGAGCGGGACAGCTCGAGCGCCCCATTCGAGCTTGGTGGTCGAGCGGGTCAAGAGGTCGAGCGAGGCGCTCGACCGCTGGTTGTACACATGTTCGTAAAACCTTCATAACTTCTCAACCGGGAGTACGTTTTGGCCGATTCAAAGTCCTACGAACTCCTCTTTTCGCCCTCTATCCATCTATGAAAACCAAAGAGACAAATTAATAAGTTTATAAAAATGATACTCATTTGACTCCAAACACTCGTCGAAAATACTCAAAATATGGGCAAATCCGGCACCAAAACATAACAATTTCACGCCTAATCAACCCCCCCAAACTTACCATATTGTTTGTCCTCAAGCAATGAAATAATAAGTCTAGTGAAATTGTTAGGAATGAGTCAAAGAATCAACTCATGCAAGCAAATGAACTCGAGCTTTAAAGATCAATCACATGTATACTCACTCACCTTCCTTTATCATACTCATGCAACAACAACAAGAACCACCAAGATCAAACATGGATGTGCACTCAATGATGTGTTTCACTCCCTCACAAGTGTATATCAATGATTAAGGGACCCACTCAAACAATCAATCACTCATATCGGCAGCCATAGGCTTGTAAGCACTCTCAACTCCGACCATACTCTAGAAATCAATGCCGAATCAAAAAGGACTTTTCTCAAGGTTGTAATGTAGGCTCTTTGGACAGGTGGGATAACAATATGGGTAAGTGACTTAAGTGAATGGAGAATAGAAAATCAGACTTCGGTACTTCGAGATTAGGAACCGACTATTTCAACTTATTCAATCAACACACTTTCAATTCCAGTTCTCTCAACACTTCAATTTTTTTTTTCTTTCTCACTTTTTTTCACCTTTTTTACTTTTCAATCACTCATTTTTTTCTTTTTCTTTTTCGCACAACACAAGAGCTCATTTTTTTTCTTTTGCTCATTCTCATTTTTTTCTCTTTCTCCCACATCTCATAACTTCATCACACCTTCTTCTCATATTCACTCAACAAACAACCTTTTCCTTTTTCAACTCAATTCAATCCCTTCATATTTACACTTTTCCTATTCTCCACTCAAATTGGGACAAAAAGGCTTAGGAATTGGAATAGTGTTCATATGTGCTAGCAAATAAAATAGGCTTTAGGCTCAAAGGGGCTAACAAAGGATTCAATGTCATTGGTAAGGAAAATTTTGGCTAAGTGACTCAATCAAATCAAAGATGGCCTAAGATCCTATTCGGCATATCAAACTAGACACAATCAAGAAGCAAGAGCACCCACAAGTTCTAGCATCCTCTAAGGTAACGATCCACTCACAAACGAAGAGATTAACTCATGCATCAAAATCTCATAAGGCTCAAAAGCTCACAGCTTTCACATCCATGCTAGTCTAGTGCATTCTCACTCTTATCACACAAGTACTCAAAAGAAAAATTCACAAGCATACAAGTTCTTTCTCAAATCAGCTCAAACTCAAACACTCACACAAAAGAATTTCTAACTCACCCTTACAACTCACTCTACTCATCAAATCATACTCAAAGATAGCAACCAACAAGCATAAGATGATTGATAGGCATGAAATATTGAGTAACAAAACAAATCAAAAACAGCCCAAGGAGTATCTCAACAAACCAATAATCAATCAAACTCAACTCAAAGATAAGGGCGTACATGCATGTGCAATGTAACAAGAAGCATAAAAAAAACTCCACCCCCCAAACTTCGACCTTGCTAGAGGTCTAAGTTTGGGGTTGTGGATTACCTCAACCAAATAATTCAATTTCTCTCAATAGCTTTGCACACTCCCTTGTCTCAAGTTGGTTCCTTCAATCTGAATAACTCCATGATACCTTTACTCCTTTAGAGACAAGCCTACAAAACAAAACTCTCAAGTACGAGGTTAAACATATGACTCAAAATAACTCCCTAATAACTAAAAAAAAACTCAAAGCAAAATAAAAATAATGGGTTGCCTCCCATTCAGCGCTATTTTTAAGGTCCTCATGCCGGACCAAGCTCAAAGGATCTTATGGGACATCATACTCAAATTTACCTCTCTTACTCTCATAAGAGTGGTGGTTGCATTTCTTTCCTTGTTGTCCCTCCATCATGAGCTCCTTTGCTTCCTTCTCCACCTCAAGTGGTATAGGTCTCAACTCCTTCTCACCTTTATCTGGAGGAGTCTTACTAAACAATTTCTTGAGTTTGGACTTTTTCTTCTTAACTCCTCCTTTCCCTTCTAACTGGACCACGTCCACTTTCTTCACCTTTCCATCCTTCAACTTCTTCACTTTATCCCTATCAAAATAATCAAGATCATAATGCTCATGGGTTAAATAATCAAGTGAAGGACTAACAAAATCATGAATATGAGAAGGATTAGGGATAGGAGGTGTGTCTTCAACACGAGGATCAATTGCATCCATGCAATACAAGCTCTCATCCTCCTTCGAGTGCTTCATGGCTTCATATAGGGAAATCTTCACTTCTTGATCACCAACCTTCAATGTAATCTTCCCATTTGCCACGTCTAGCACCATCCCCGCCGTAGCTAAGAACGGTCTTCCCAAGATTAGGGGCACGTGCTCATCTTCCTCCATCTCTAGGACCACAAAATCGGCTGGAAAAATGTGATCTCCAACTCTCACTAAGACGTCTTCAACCACACCTTGAGGTCTAGTAATAGACCAATCGGCAAGTTGAGGCGTCATCATTGTGGGTTGAAGTTCTCCACCTTCCAACTTCTTGAAAAGCGACAAGGGCATGAGATTGATGCTCGCCCCTAAATCACATAGCGCTCCTTTCTTGATCCCGTTCCCAATGTCACATAGGATCGTGAAACTCCCGGGATCCTTCAGCTTCGGTGGAAGCGCCTTGTGCACTAATGCACTCACCTCGTGGTTCAGCTGCACCAACTTCGGCTCATCCACTCGCCGTCTTTTCGCAATCAAGTCCTTCAGAAACTTTGCAAAAGCACCCATTGTCGACCAGAATGTGTTGCACCTCTTTGCCCAGGATCTGGGCGGCAATCACCAATGCATCGCCCTTCGGGAACAGCACCCCGGTCCTGTCCTTGTTGGAGAAAGTTATCTCCAAGCTCTTGTGAATTTTTTGTTCTGGGGGCGTGACCAAGTTGACGTTGGTCGCCGCCCGGACCTCTGCTTTCCGTTTTCGGTTGGACTGCGTCGAGATCGGGGTGAGGCCGCCTAAGTTCCCTCCGCCGGCCTGGATCATGTTGACCCGACCGCCGGGATTCATGGGAGGGAGGAGGTCATCCTCGTCTTCATCTTCCTCCAAAGCTGCGACCGGCCTAAGAGGCCGGCCGCCTTCCTCGTTTCTCCGAGGGTGGCGCTGGGGCTGCTGCTGCTGCTGTTGGTCCTGCCGGCCGGCTGGCCTCTGAAGGAGGTCGTTCAGACGCTCTTCCTCAAACAACTTCCAAAGCTGCTTTAGGAGATCACGACACTGGCTCGTATTGTGGCCAATAGAGTCGTGATAAGCGCAGAATTTTTTAGGGTCCAGCCGGGACCGGTCTCCAGAATAGGGCCTTGGCCTGGGAAGCACGTCCCGGTGCTGAATCGCATTGAAGATATGCGCGGGGGACTGCCTCGTGGCCTGGGTTAGGTGAACCTCAACGTCCTCGAAGGACTTGAAGTTGACGGGCGGCTTGGCCACCCTTCTGGCCTTTGGGCCGTTCTTGGGGGAGGTTTGGGCTGCCGCCTCCGTCTCCTTTGGGGTTGGCTCGGATTCTCCCAACCTTAGTGCCAGAAGCTTCCTCCGAGCCAGGTAATCGCCGGCTCGGGCGCGGAATTCGGCGTAGGTTTTAGGGAAATCTTTGGTGAGATGTTTGAACATAGGAGATCGGCCGTGGAAACCCCCCAGGGTTGTGTGCAAAACCAGTTGATCGCTTACCGCCTCGCCAGTCAGCATGACCTCATCCACTCTGGCCACGTAGTCCTCGTCGGACTCTTCTTTCTCCTGGCGGATCCGCATCAGGCGGTGCCAGCTTTCCGGCCGGGCAATCTTGGCCACAAAGTAAGATGAGAATTGGGCGCTTAGAGTGGCGAACGAGTCAATGGACCGTGCCGGGAGGGACACGTACCATCTATGGGCGAGATCGCCCAGGGTGAGGGGAAAAAGCCTGCACTTCGTGGCGTCTTTCGTGCCACGCCCGGTCATATAGATCCGGAATTTGCTCAGGTGTGTCTCAGGATCTGTTTTCCCCTCGTAGAGAGGAGTTGGCGGGGGGACGATCTTGAGCTGGACCGGCGCGAGCTCAATATCGACCGCCAGAGGTTCGCTGGCGACTGGCCGGGCCTTGGTTTGGCTTTGCGCTTCGAGGAGCGCCTTCATTTCGTCCAGTTGCTTTTGCAACTTGACGATTTCTGGGCTGGGGGTTTCGGGCAGCTGGTCGCCCACACCGGCTAGGGGGCCGATACGGTCGAAAACGGCTGCGCGAGGGACTCCGCGTCCCAAAAGGCCGCTTTGGGCGAAGCTTAACTTGCGCCTGGCGGAGTTCGTTGGGGTCAGGCTGACCTCAGCCGCCCTCTTGTGGGGCATTTGGGCCGTGCTCCCAGAGTTGGAGACGGACTCGGTGTCACCGTACCCAGTATCGTAACTGGGTACGCGGCTCGGATACCACGACGGGTCCGTCGTGCCCAAACGGTCAAAAACCGGATGGGCGGAGCCTCGTGAACGGGTGGAGACGGGGTTTGCCCGACATTGGCTTTCGCCTTGGTGCTCTCCGGCCTTCGCCTTACCCTTGAGAGCGCGAGCCTGGGCCTTCTTTTTGGAGGCAGAGGTGGTGCTCCGGCACCCCCTCGCCTCTTCCGCCTGGCGGCGTCTTCCTGACCCGGCCTGGTCAGGGGTAAAGAAACCTCGACCCCCGGATGGGAGGGGTTCCTCTGGAAAACGAATTGGGGAGGCCACTCGTGTGGCTTTCCCATGGGCATGGGATGACCTTTGGGGATCCATTACTTTCAAGAGGAGGAGTTTGAGGTTTGAAGGTTTGAAGGTTTGAGGATGTGAAGCTTTGAAGAACAGTGAGTGTTCTTCAAAGAGATGAAGAAAATATGCGTTTGATGGGTTAGAGTACCCTCCTTCTAGCGCCAAATGTTGTTTACCAAATATATCTTGCTGGGATCGAATGGCTATTTATAAAGCTTTGGTAAAAACATCAAATGATTGGGTTCTTGAATGCTTGAATGAGTGCTTGAATGAAGAAAAGCAATAAATGCATAAGAACACTAAGAACACCAAGAATTGCCAGGGGTTGTGAGTCCCTGGACTTGAATGAGTATGTGTATTGATTATACTGAGAGAGATTGAACCTTTTTTACATTACAAAAGTGGGGGTATTTATAGTTTTCTCACTATAGGGGTATTTTGGTCATTTCCGGTCTCTCGGGGGACAGGCGCATTAAATGTCTCCTGCCTCTGAGGACGCGCGGGCTCTGGTGTGTCAGGGCTTGCAGGTGGCCGGCCACTAAGGAGTTGACGCGTGTCCAAAAAGGACGATTCTCTGGCGAATTTCCTCATTTGGATGGAATATTCTCTGAGTCTCTGGGTACGGAGGCGGCCTTTTTCCCTCTTGGGAGAGGATCTTGCCTGATTCTATCACGTGCTCCGGATCTCTCTTGCCGGCCGGGGGCCTTGAGTGATCGGAGGCCGGCCTCCTGGCGGACAGCGAGGTCGGAGACTGCTCCAGCCGGTCGGTCGCATCCGGGCGATCCTGTTGGACTCCACTGCTCTTGACCGGACCGGTCCGATCACGGCAGGACTTGAACGTGGCTGGGACGGACGTGGACGAGGGTCTCAAGCGGGTTTCCGGCCTCGTTCTTGAGGCCGGAAACTCGAGGTCGGAGCCCGCTGAGGTCTGATTCAGGCCGGCCGGGACGGTCCCGGCCTCTGGGTTCCTTGTTGCCATTTCCGATTTTCTTCCGGTCGGATCCAACACGTAGTCTGAAACGGTCACAACAATTGCCCCCCAGCTCATCGCTCAAAGTGTGGGGCGAGGTGGTCGTTTGCCGTTTTGTGTTGGTGCCGACCTTGGTTTGCCCGGGGTGGTCGGAGACCGGCTTACGGCTTTGCGAAGACTATAAGGACGTGCGTTGTACTTCACCTAAAAAGGTGCGCATGACGTCAGGCGACGCCTCGGATTACGCGCATTGAAAGCTGTCGTGCGTGACATGATTTGGTCTCCTCGAATCTCGCGCATTTAATGCGTGCAGTGTACGAGGCGTCTGACGCCGAAACCGTCTCTTCAAATTCTTGCACCTAGGTCCCTATACCTAGGATTTTATTTCGACATAGGCCCTCACCCATTTCCTATAAATAGGGGTGTCACCTCATTTCCAAAGGTTTTCACTCTTTGCGATTTTGCTGCAGTTCCTTAGGCGATTTCCGGCGAGCTTCTCACGGCGGCGACGAACTTTGCACGGCGGCGATCGGCGTTTCGAAGGTAATTTCCAACTTTCCGTATCTCAAAACTCGTTTTATTTATACAATGGTGCGACGGTGGGCTGGTCCTCCGCCTGGGCAAAGGGGCGGCGCTTCCTCAAGTGGCGGCGGTGGTGGCGGAGCTAATCGCCGTTTGTTCGAAGAGGGGGGAAGTTCCCGCGGGGGGAGTGGAGCCTCTCCTTCTCGTCTAGCGGGCTCGATCTGGGCCCACGACGACGACGGTTTGGATGCCCTATTCCCGCGCCCGGGACGGTCATTACTGGGTGAAAGTGCCCGGGAGGGAGTTCCTTTGGCTACGGAGAGATCCCAGGACGAGGAGGTGGCCCGACCAGTGGAGGAGAGGGATCCATTGGACGACCTCTTGGAGGAAGATGAAGAAGAATGCGGTCGCGGCGAGGGCGACGACCGGGCCACTAACCAGCTCCTCAAAAATCTCGCGGCCGAGATGATTAAAGAAAGGCTTGGGAGCACAGGGGAGGCTTCGGGATCCGATTCCGAGGAGGTTGAGAGGCCGGCCGCAGTTGGTCGGAGTGTCAGCCAAGATCGGCGAGACCAGGTCAGACAGACCTTTTGTCTGTGGTCGGAATATGTGGAGAGGAAGGATGAGGTCGAGTCTCTCTCCTTTGATTACGAGGAGTATCTGGATCATTTCCCGCGCGAGCCGACCGTTCGCGATCCGGCCACTATTCGGATAGCCGACTTGGAGGAGTCCCGTAGGTGGACCATTGGCCAAGTACAGAGTAAGATATCCCAGCGCCAACTCGACGAAGCCCGGGCCGGATGGGAGGTACCTCTTGACGTTAATCTCTACACACCCGAGCCTAATGAACGGGCGGACCAGCCTCCGCGTGGGATGGTGGCCGTAACCCAGGATATGATGGAGGTCGGGCTCCGCTTCCCCCTCCATCCGGCCGTATCGTACCTGTTGAACTACTGGAATCAGGCGCCCATCCAGCTGCTGCCGAACGCCTGGATGATAATAGTGAGCGTCATGACCTTATTCGGCAGGAATCGACTCTACCGGATGCCGACCCCCGGAGAAATGACTTATCTCTATCGGATCCAGAGCGAAAGGAGTGGGACCGGAGAGGTCTACATCCAGACGAAAGGGCAGAAATTGGTGACCGGCCTGCCCAGTAAAGGTCGGAACGATCGAAAGAAATGGTTCTTTGTTGATGGGGCGTGGAAGACCGGGTATCCGGATGGGACGGAGATTGACGTTCCGACCGACATCCGTCTCAAGAATCCCAGTAAGGAATTTTTAGCTTAAATTTGGATTAAGAGTACTGATCTAATCTTTGCCTTCTTTTGCAGGTTATCCTTGCCCTTCCGATCGAGAATTGAACTTTGATTTCGCGGTCGTCAGAGAGCGGATCCTGTCCCTGCCTGCTTCGGAAAGAAATCAGGCCGTCCTCCGGACACGGGAAGCCAGAATTTCCGGCCGGTTCTTCCAGTTTCCTCGTCATATAAAATTGACGGGTAAGTGACCGGGTTCCGATCTGTATTCGTATGTATTTTTTTTTTTAACTTGGATTTTGGTCGTTCAGTGCCAGATTTTCCGATCGTCAGGCAGTGCCCCCCTGAGTTTTTGGATCGTTGCCCGGAGATGTTTGCCTTGATGGGAGCTTGTGCGGCAAAGAAAGCGGCTAAAGGAGCGAAGAAGAAAAAAGGAACCGGCGTCCGGGCCGGGATCGTGATAGAGGAGCCTCTCCCCCTCCAGTCTGTTCCGGCCACCGGGGCAGTAGCTACTGAGATCCCGACCTTTTCTCCGATTACGGGGAAGAAAAGGAGTTGGGAGGAGGCCGGGATCGAGGGATCCGGCCAGCATGGGTCGAGTCCGGCCCCGATAGATGTTTCCGACGACACCCCCCCTGGGGCCGGGCCGGTCGGAACAGAGACTGCGGCTCGTCTGGGGTCCGTTCTTGGACAAGGGGATGACCGGACCTACTTTGGTCGGGACCCGGTCCGCTTCCAAGCGTAAGTCTTTTTACTTCGACATTCTCGCTCTCATACCATTTCATTTCTATACCTGATCTGACTTTTCACTCGTCCAGGTTGACTCAAAATGACTCCGATCTCCCTCCAATGGTGCTCGATTTCCTCTCCTCTCGTGCCCCGAGTTCAACGGCTGAGATGCCGGATTACATGCGCCGGGCTGCGAATTCCCTCCCCCAGGCGTGGACAAAGGATCTGGCCGACATTGTCGAGCGCCGTCCCCGGCATGCGGGCCGGACTGGGGTCGCGCTGATCAGTCAGGCGGCCATCGTGGTTAACACGATGGAGAACGAGCTCTCCGAGATCTCTCGGTCGCTCCGGAGGACTGAGACCGCCCTGACCCGTGCCCGGGAAGAGAAGTCCGGGCTCGAGAGCGAAGTTGCCAAGCTAAAACAAGATGGCCTATAAAGCCCTGGAGGATGCTCGGCGCCACGTGTCTGAGATGGAGGACTCCCTCGCCGATCTGCGGTTGGAGGCGCACCGTGTCCGGGGGGATGCAGACCAGGCTGCCGCCCGGTAGGTCGAGGCGGAGAAGGAGCTCCAAAGGAAGAATGATGAACTGGCCGCTGCACTGAGCCGGCCGGCTTTTGACCCTGCGGATCCGACCCAGAACCCGGTACTCTTTTCTGAGTTCTGCTTCTATGTGGCCGCCGCCAATGTGATCCGGGCCGGGCGCCAGGCCAGCCTCGATACCAAGCCCCAGGAAGACTACTTCCGGGAGTACGCTGCCCAGAACCCGGTCAGCGATGGTTTCTGGTTCCCCTTCCTCGACCTCGAGACCGACTATGGGGTGGACCTCTCTTGGTTCCCCCATCGGCACAGATTGTTCAAGCATGGCGAGAACCCGCCGGCCGGTGATGAGGAAGAAGGAGACGAGGAAGAGGAAGTCCCTGCGGATGGGCCCCAGGCACCGGGCGGAGACGGGGCTGTGGTGGAGGCCTTGGTCGATGAGGTGGCCGATTATGTGGCCGGGGCTGGAGGCCAGGCAAGCCCGGCGGCCGGGGAGGGCGGCTCTTGAATTCAAGCTTAGATTTTATTTTACTGCTTTCCTGACTGTAACCGGCTTCCGGCCGGATTTATCCTGTTTTGAAACGTTGTACTTCCCAGCTTCTAGCCCGGTTTTGATTTAATATAATTCGGATTTTCCTTGAATTTTATTGTTTTGTCATCGCTTTCTTTCTTTCATATTCTTATCAAAGTAAATTTTCACAAGTATGAAATGAGATTTGATCCGGGCTCGAGTGTGATATGCCGACCTCGACACGGTCGGCATATGTTTTGAACTGAGCCCGGTTTGTAAGATTGCCTTGGTTGCCTTGCCGAGCTCAAGTGTGATATGCCGACCTTGATACGGTCGGCATATACTTTTGAACCGAGCTCGGCTTTAAAAGTGGCTAGGGTGGCCTTTCCGAGCTCAAGTGTGATACGCCGACCTCGATACGGTCGGCGTACGCTTTTGAACTGGGCTCGGTTTTTTTTTTTTTTGGATGGCCTTGAGTGGCTTTTCCGGGTTCAAGTGTGATATGCCGTCCTCGATACGGCCGGCATATGCCTTTGAACTGAGCCCGGTGCTTGGGAAAAGATTGAGCTGTGTTAAGAGCCTTGTATTGATAAGAACTTTGAATACATAGTACAAGATCATTGGTAGTATTTCTTCAAGTGGATTGCATTCCAGGGGCATTGGTCCGGAGTTCCATCCATGAGTTCCAGCTCGTAAGCTCCCTTGGAGAGCCATTTGGATATCCTGAACGGACCCTCCCAGTTCAGGCCGAATATCCCTTTTGGTACTTGAACCTTCTTGAGGACGAGGTCCCCGACCTGGAATTGCCTGGCCTTCACTTTGGTGTTGAAAAATTTTTCGGATTTCTTCTTGTAGGCCGCATTTCGGAGATCGGAATTGAGTCTTCTCTCCTCCAATATGTCCAAGTCGATCATCCGGGCGGTGTCATTGTCTTAGGTGATCGTCTGGGCCGCCCGGTGGCTTGGTAGGGAGACCTCTGAAGGAATGACGGCCTCGGTCCCAAAAGCTAGAGCGAAAGGTGTTTCGCCCGTTGAGTTTCTTGTGGTCGTTCGGTATGACCAGAGGACATCGGGTAGCTCGGCTGCCCACTTCCCCTTTTTGTCCTCGAGCTTGGCTTTGATAGTGTGCTTGAGGATCTTGTTTACGGCCTCTACCTGGCCGTTCGTTTGCGGGTGGTAGGGGGTGGAGAAAACCTTCTTGATATTCCATTTTTCACAAAACTGGATCATCTGGAGACCGTCAAACTATTTCCCATTGTCGGAGATGATCACTTGAGGTAGGCTGAAACGGCAGATGATGTTTTTCCAAATGAACTTGATGATTTGGGTCTGGCTGATTTTGTTGAGTGGCTCGGCCTCGGCCCACTTTGTGAAATAGTCGACGGCTACGACGGCGAATTTGTGGCCCCCGGGCGCAGTGGGCATTGGTCCGATCAGGTCGATGCCCCACTGGGCAAAAGGCCAAGGGCTATACATAGAGGAGAGCTGCTCGGGGGACAGTTTGATGTTGGGTCCCAAGACTTGGCATTTGTGGCATGACCTTGCGAAGTTGACGGCGTCCTTATTCAAGGTCGGCCAGAAATATCCTTGTCTGATCACTTTGTGGGCTAGGGCCCGGCCTCCGGCATGATTCCCGCACACCCCCTCATGGATCTCGGCCAGAATGGTCTGGCCTTGCTCCGGGGTTATACATTTTAGGAGTGGGAGGGTAAAGCTTCTCTTATATAAAAGATCGTCAATGAGGGTGTACCTTGACAACCGGAGTTGCAGTTACCGGGCCCGAGTCCTGTCCTCAGGGAGTGTGCCAGTCTTGAGATGTTTCACGATCGGCGTCATCCAATTCTCATCCGTGCTTAGAACGGTCGCCACCTGTGCTCGGATGACCGTGGGCGTTCCGAGCGTGGAGAGTTGAATGTTGGCAAGGTCGGCTGCTCCCTCCGCTGTTGCAAGCTTGGAAAGCGCGTCGGCTTGGGTGTTGTGTTACCTCGGGATTTGCTCAATGAAAACCTGATGAAATTTCTCGCATAAGGTTGTGACCAGGTCGAGGTATTTCATCACCTGCTCTCCCCGGGCCTCGTATTCACCTTTGATTTGGTTGACCACGAGTAGGGAGTCCATAAAAACGTGCAGTCGGCAAACTCCGATGGCGATCGCGAGCTCCAGGCCCCCGACCAGAGCCTCATACTCAGCCTCGTTGTTGGTGGCCGGGAAGCTGAAGCGGACTGCATGGGTGAAATTTTGGCCCTCCGGACCGATCAGGACGATACCGGCCCCGGCACAAGTATTAGTTGACGATCCGTCCACATAGAGCTTCCAAGGTGGGTGGTTGATTCTTGTGAACTTGGGTGGGAAAGTTAGTTCTACTATAAAGTCGGCCAGGGCCTGACCCTTGATGGCCGTCCTTGGGGCATATGATACCCCGTACTGAGCTATCTCCAACGACCACTTCAATAACCGGCCGCTGGTGTCCGGCCGGTGTAGGACTTGCCTAAGGGGTAGAGTGGTGAGGACCTCTACATGGTGGTCGAAGAAATAAGGCCTTAGTTTCCTTACACTCATGACCAGAGCGTAAGCTAACTTTTCGAGCGGGGTGTATCTGAGCTCGGCATCGTGGAGGGCTTGGCTTACGAAGTAGATCGGAAGGTGGTTCTGACCGTCTGCTCGGACTAGTACCGCGCTCAGTGCGACCTCGGAGGCCGCAAGATATAAGTAAAGCTTCTCCCCCGGGACTGGCTTGACTAAGATTTGTGGGTTTGCCAAATATTCCTTTAGTTTCGCAAAGGCTAATTGACTTTCCCTATTCCATGAAAACTTGCCATTTTTAATAGTCGAGAAGAAAGGCTTACTTTTATCTCCGAGCCGGGCTATGAATCTGTTGAGAGAGGCGAGGCATCCGGTCAGGCGTTGCACTTGCTTGATCGTCCTTGGCTCTTGCATGTCAAGGACGGCTTTGATCTTGGCCGGATTGGCCTCGATCCCGCGCTGGCTGACGATGTGTCCCAGGAATTTGCCGGCCTCCACCCCGAAGTTGCATTTCTTCGGGTTCAACTTCATATTGTAGGCCTTGAGGATCTTGAAAGTCTCTTCGAGATCCCTGAGATGGTCTTCTTTCTTCAAGCTTTTTACCATAATGTCGTCGATGTAGACCTCCATGGTCTTTCCGATCTGATCTGCAAACATCTTGTTGACTAGGCGTTGGTAGGTCGTGCCGGCGTTGATCAGACCGAAAGGCATCCGGAGCCAAGAGAATATGTTCTTCTCTGTGTGGAAAGAGGTGTGCTTGATGTCTTCAACGGCCATGGGGATTTGATGGTAGCCGGCAAAGGCGTCCATGAAGGACATCATCTCGTGTCCGGCCGTGCTGTCCACCAGGTGGTCGATGTGTGGCATCGGAAAGTGATCCTTTGGGCACGCCGCGTTGAGATCGGTGAAGTCTATACATAGTCTCCAGGCGTTGTTTGTCTTTTTGACCAGGACGGCGTTCGCGACCCATTGGGGCTCGTCCCGGGCTTGCTCGATCAGCTTGTTGTCTAGCAACTTCTTGACTTCCTCAGCCAAAACTTCGTACTTTTCCGGGCCGAACTTCCTTCTTTTTTGATGGACCGGCCTCCTGTTGGGGTCGATCTTTAGACGATGGCATGCGTATTTTGGGTCTATCCCGACCATGTCTTGGTGAGACCAGGCAAAGACTCCAATGTTGGCTTTGAGGAATTCGATCACTTCCCCCCGCATTTCGGTCGGTATGCGAGAGCCGATCAGTACTTCCAGTTCCGGCCTCGAGGGGTCGACCAGAATGTGTTCCAAATCCTCTAAAGCCGTAGCTTGTTCATAGCTCCGCCGGTCAGAAGAATCGAATCTGGGATCGAGGTCGAGCTCGGATGGTTTGAAACCAATCCTTGGCTCGGGATCGTCGATCTGCATAGGCTGGGGGTCGGCCGATGTGGATCCGACCTCCGCGACGGGTTCTGCGGCCGAAATGGCCGTTTCAGAGTCGGGGTGTGGCCCGTCCGGTGTTTGGTTGTTGCTAATTGAAAATAAGTAAGAGTAGGAATAGTTCAAACACCTTCTAGCCATTGCCTGGTCACCCTTAATGGTGCCGACCACCCCCTCGGGGGTGGGAAATTTGATACAGTAATAGTAGGAAGAAGCAACAGCTTCAAAAACTTCTAAAAAGGGCCTACCCAGAAAGCCATTATACGAGCTTGGCTGATCTACAATTATAAAATCTAGCGGCCTAGTTATCCTGACCTCCTTGTTGTAGCAGCAGATGAGTTCCACGGAGAGCTTTATCCTCCCGTACGCGGCGACCGTTGCGTCCCCAAATCCCTTCAGCTGAAGGTCGATTGGCCTGATGAAGTTGACGAGGTCTCCGAGCTGGTCTAGGGCTGTTTTGAAGATGATATTGCAAAAGCACCCATTGTCGACCAGAATTCGTTGCACCTCTTTGCCCAGGATCTGGGCGGCAATCACCAATGCATCGCCCTTCGGGAACAGCACCCCGGTCCTGTCCTTGTTGGAGAAAGTTATCTCCAAGCTCTTGTGAATTTTTGGTTCTGGGGGCGTGACCAAGTTGACGTTGGTCGCCGCCCGGACCTTTGCTTTCCGTTTTCGGTTGGACTACGTCGAGATCGGGGTGAGGCCGCCTAAGTTCCCTCCGCCGGCCTGGATCATGTTGACCCGACCGCCGGGATTCATGGGAGGGAGGAGGTCATCCTCGTCTTCATCTTCCTCCAAAGCTGCGACCGGCCTAAGAGGCCGGCCGCCTTCCTCGTTTCTCCGAGGGTGGCGCTGGGGCTGCTGCTGCTGCTGTTGGTCCTGCCGGCCGGCTGGCCTCTGAAGGAGGTCGTTCAGACGCCCTTCCTCAAACAGCTTCCAAAGCTGCTTTAGGAGATCACGACACTGGCTCGTATTGTGGCCAATAGAGTCGTGATAAGCGCAGAATTTTTTAGGGTCCAGCCGGGACCGGTCTCCAGAATAGGGCCTTGGCCTGGGAAGCACGTCCCGGTGCTGAATCGCATTGAAGATATGCGCGGGGGACTGCCTCGTGGCCTGGGTTAGGTGAACCTCAACGTCCTCGAAGGACTTGAAGTTGTCGGGCGGCTTGGCCACCCTTCTGGCCTTTGGGCCGTTCTTGGGGGAGGTTTGGGCTGCCGCCTCCGTCTCCTTTGGGGTTGGCTCGGATTCCCCCAACCTTAGTGCCAGAAGCTTCCTCCGAGCCAGGTAATCGCCGGCTCGGGCGCGGAATTCGGCGTAGGTTTTAGGGAAATCTTTGGTGAGATGTTTGAACATAGGAGATCGGCCGTGGAAACCCCCCAGGGTTGCGTGCAAAGCCAGTTGATCGCTTACCGCCTCGCCGGTCAGCATGACCTCATCCACTCTAGCCACGTAGTCCTCGTCGGACTCTTCTTTCTCCTGGCGGATCCGCATCAGGCGGTACCAGCTTTCCGGCCGGGCAATCTTGGCCGCAAAGTAAGATGAGAATTGGGTGCTTAGAGTGGCGAACGAGTCAATGGACCGTGCCGGGAGGGACACGTACCATCTGTGGGCGAGATCGCCCAGGGTGAGGGGAAAAAGCCTGCACTTCGTGGCGTCTGTCGCGCCACGCCCGGTCATATAGATCCGGAATTTGCTCAGGTGTGTCTCAGGATCTGTTTTCCCCTCGTAGAGAGGAGTTGGCGGGGGGACGATCTTGAGCTGGACCGGCGCGAGCTCAATATCGACCGCCAGAGGTTCGCTGGCGACTGGCCGGGCCTTGGTTTGGCTTTGCGCTTCGAGGAGTGCCTTCATTTCGTCCAGTTGCTTTTGCAACTTGACGATTTCTGGGCTGGGGGTTTCGGCCAGCTGGTCGCCCACGCCGGCTAGGGGGCCGATACGGTCGAAAACGGCCGCGCGAGGGACTCCGCGTCCCAAAAGGCCGCTTTGGGCGAAGCTTAACTTGCGCCTGGCGGAGTTCGCCGGGGTCAGGCTGACCTCAGCCGCCCTCTTGTGGGGCATTTGGGCCGTGCTCCCAGAGTTGGAGACGGACTCGGTGTCACCGTACCCAGTGTCGTAACTGGGTACGCGGCTCGGATACCACGACGGGTCCGTCGTGCCCAAACGGTCAAAAACCGGATGGGCGGAGCCTCGTGAATGGGTGGAGACGGGGTTTGCCCGACATTGGCTTTCGCCTTGGTGCTCTCCGGCCTTCGCCTTACCCTTGAGAGCGCGAGCCTGGGCCTTCTTTTTGGAGGCAGAGGTGGTGCTCCGGCACCCCCTCGCCTCTTCCGCCTGGCGGCGTCTTCCTGACCCGGCCTGGTCAGGGGTAAAGAAACCTCGACCCCCGGATGGGAGGGGTTCCTCCGGAAAACGAATTGGGGAGGCCACTCGTGTGGCTTTCCCGTGGGCATGGGATAACCTTTGGGGATCCATTACTTTCAAGAGGAGGAGTTTGAGGTTTGAAGGTTTGAAGGTTTGAGGATGTGAAGCTTTGAAGAACAGTGAGTGTTCTTCAAAGAGATGAAGAAAATATGCGTTTGATGGGTTAGAGTACCCTCCTTCTAGCGCCAAATGTTGTTTACCAAATATATCTTGCTGGGATCGAATGGCTATTTATAAAGCTTTGGTAAAAACATCAAATGATTGGGTTCTTGAATGCTTGAATGAGTGCTTGAATGAAGAAAAGCAATAAATGCATAAGAACACTAAGAACACCAAGAATTGCCAGGGGTTGTGAGTCCCTGGACTTGAATGAGTATGTGTATTGATTATACTGAGAGAGATTGAACCTTTTTTACATTACAAAAGTGGGGGTATTTATAGTTTTCTCACTATAGGGGTATTTTGGTCATTTCCGGCCTCTCGGGGGACAGGCGCATTAAATGTCTCCTGCCTCTGAGGACGCGCGGGCTCTGGTGTGTCAGGGCTTGCAGGTGGCCGGCCACTAGGGAGTTGACGTGTGTCCAAAAAGGACGATTCTCTGGCGAATTTCCTCATTTGGATGGAATATTCTCTGAGTCTCTGGGTACAGAGGCGACCTTTTTCCCTCTTGGGAGAGGATCTTGCCTGATTCTATCACGTGCTCCGGATCTCTCTTGCCGGCCGGGGGCCTTGAGTGATCGGAGGCCGGCCTCCTGTCGGACAGCGAGGTCGGAGACTGCTCCAGCCGGTCGGTCGCATCCGGGCGATCCTGTTGGACTCCACTGCTCTTGACCGGACCGGTCCGATCACGGCAGGACTTGAACGTGGCTGGGACGGACGTGGACGAGGGTCTCAAGCGGGTTTCCGGCCTCGTTCTTGAGGCCGGAAACTCGAGGTCGGAGCCCGCTGAGGTCGGATTCAGGCCGGGACCGTCCCGGCCGGCCTCTGGGTTCCTTGTTGCCATTTCCGATTTTCTTCCGGTCGGATCCAACACGTGGTCTGAAACGGTCACAACAGTTTAGACCCCGGATCAACACCTGCAGGAACAGTAATACCAGCTTTTGGGTTAGCATAAGAAAAGTTCTCATTCTTCCTCCATGTGTTTTGAGGAGGTTGCTGGCCTCCTTGAACTCCTTGTGTGTTCCTCCATTGATTTTGAGGTGGCTGTGGGCCTGGAGGTACAAATGGTTGGCCATAAGAAGGCCTTTCATACTGATTACCACCTTGGTAGCCATTCTGATTGTAATACGGTCCTCCCATGTAATTGGCTACCTCTTGCTGTCCACTTGGCTGGTCTGCTCTCTCATTCTCGACTGCATGCTCTCCAACCAAATTCTTCCCCAACTCGAGGTTGTTGATCTTTTCCATCATGGCCATCAACAGCCTTCTTGTTCCTTCACCCTCTTCAACCTGATGCACTCTCTGGAAGTCTGCATCTCCACTCCAAGCCCCGGCATTCATGATAATGTTGTCCACGATCTCTCTACACCTCTCTATGTCTTGATTCAGGAATGCTCCGCCCGCACAGGTGTCTAAATGGTCTTGCCCCGCCTTGTTGGCACCACTGTAGAAGAATGCCTAATATCCCCCTCATTGTACCCGTGCTGCGGGCACTCTATCAGCATGTTTGAGTATCTCTCCCACGCTTGGCGTAAATCCTCTCCAGACTTCTGGCGAAAGGATGAGATCTCAATTTTTGATCGTCCTAGATGGAGGGTAGAATCGCTCGAGGAACAGACGCTCGAGCTCGGCCCAAGTGGTTACACCTCCCCTTGGGAGCGTGTTGTCATACCACTCATTGGCTATTCCCGTCAGAGAGAATGGGAACAACCTGAGCCTCTTGGCATCTTCAGACATGCCATTGTAATTGAAAGTAGATGCTATCATGAGAAAACTCCTCAGATGTGTATGAGGATTCTCCTTCCCGATCACCCCCTTGAACTGATTCTCGGTAAGCAGCTTTAAAATTCCCGGGGAAATCGAGAAGTTGTTCGCCTCAACAGGAGGCAACGCCACTCCATCGTAGTACCTCTGCGGTTGTGCCGCGAACCTGCCCCGAATAGCCATATTATGATCTGCGTTCTGTGGCACAGGCTGAGGAGCAACAGGTGGTGCTGGTACTTGTTGAACTGGAGGTGGTTGGTACACAGGTGGTGGATGATATGGGTATGGTGGATAAGGGTATGGTGGGTATGGGTAATATTGGTATACTGGGTTGTTAAAAGGGTTATTTGGGTTTTGTGGGTAAGCAGGGTTGTTCAGAGGATTATGGACAAAATTCTGAGCTGGATTGATGACGTTTTTTGCACCCGGGTTTTGGCTCTGACTATCCCCTAATGGATCTTGGTTCTTACTAGTGTTGCCCTCAGTGCCGTCAACCCGGTTCAACCCCTGGTTAAACTCATTCTCGGCATCTTCCAACTCATTATTGATGTCCATTGGTTCTTTTCCCAACTCGGCCGCGTTCATCCTTCTCAAGAAGGCTCGGTTTCTCCTTGCTATTGTCTCAGGATCTGCAGGTAACCTCTCTTCGCTCGTATTGCCTTGTGAGCGTGTTTTCATAAACCTGCCACACTAGCAGAAGGATCAAAACGCAACTGCCGAACGAATGAAAATAAAGAATAAAAATAAAAAAATAAAATCACTCACTACTAACTACTAAGCTATCGACAAGTCCTATTCAAAAAGCATACAACGCCATCCCCGGCAACGGCGCCATTGACTTGAAGTGAACTACACTAGCTTTTACTAGTAGCTTCCCCGCAAGAGTACGAGTTCACTGTAGTATGGGCAAGTATAGGGACCAAGTAGTATCGAACCCAAGGGAAAGTGTGTATGCGAATAGATCCCTGAAGATCTACGCGTCGTAGTTAATATGAGTGTAATATTTTTGGGTTTTTGAAAGATTAATTAAAAGACTGAATTAAACTAAGTAAACTAAAATACTAAAGAAATCAAATTAACTAAGGATTGTGTTCTAATGAGAGATGGTGATGCTTAGGATTGGAATCCCTACGTATACTAACGGAGCAGGTACATAATCAGAATAACTGTGACACACAAGAAATAACCTAAGTCTAAGAATGCAAGGTGAAAGCTCAAGATTCTAAACCCTAATACTTTACCCTAACACTCGACTTCACTAATCTACTAACAAGTTAATAGATTGTGCTTAATTAATGAGACCCTAATTTAACTAAGGTGATGCGGTCGTCCTCCTTCGCTAAACTGGTAGATGAATTAACCCTTCCTAAACCCTCTCGTTAAGTCTACTCGTTGTTAAAGAGTGATACGGTCGTCCTCTCTCTAACATTTTTCGAACGAAATTCAAAGGCAAAGTGAAGATTGATTTTAAGAATTCATTAATCAAGAGAATTAAAACCTAACGTCACAAGTTACCCTAATTACATACCCACATCCTACTTCTACAAGTTCATCCTACCCCAAGCATGCAAGGGTTCTAGCCTAACATGGTGGTTTGAATAATAAAAGCAATCACAAGAACAATAATCATATGCATAATTAAATTAACGAAAGAAATCAAGAACATAAACGAAAGAACAAATTAAAGTCTCTAAAGAAATCTATATAAATCTGAAAAACTAGGTTTAATCGTCTCCAAGAGCAAAGAAAGAAAGAATTAATCTAATACGTTCAAAAGAAATACTAAAACGAAGAATTCGTAAATTAAAACCTCGATTACAACGTATAAAACTCTTCCAATCTCCCTCCCAAGCTTTCTCCTCGCTCAAAATATGTAAAAATATGTGTTGGTATGTTGTGATATGTGAAAATATGCTTGGAAGGGGTATATATAGGCTTTGGGACGAATTTGGGCGATTTTGGGCCAAAAACACGCAAAAACGCTCGAGCGGGACAGCTCGAGCGCCCCATTCGAGCTTGGTGGTCGAGCGGGTCAAGAGGTCGAGCGAGGCGCTCGACCGCTGGCTGTACACATGTTCGTAAAACCTTCATAACTTCTCAACCGGGAGTCCGTTTTGGCCGATTCAAAGTCCTACGAACTCCTCTTTTCGCCCTCTATCCATCTATGAAAACCAAAGAGACAAATTAATAAGTTTATAAAAATGATACTCATTTGACTCCAAACACTCGTCGAAAATACTCAAAATATGGGCAAATCCGGCACCAAAACATAACAATTTCACGCCTAATCAACCCCCCCAAACTTACCATATTGTTTGTCCTCAAGCAATGAAATAATAAGTCAAGTGAAATTGTTAGGAATGAGTCAAAGAATCAACTCATGCAAGCAAATGAACTCGAGCTTTAAAGATCAATCACATGTATACTCACTCACCTTCCTTTATCATACTCATGCAACAACAACAAGAACCACCAAGATCAAACATGGATGTGCACTCAACGATGTGTTTCACTCCCTCACAAGTGTATATCAATGATTAAGGGACCCACTCAAACAATCAATCACTCATATCGGCAGCCATAGGCTTGTAAGCACTCTCAACTCCGACCATACTCTAGAAATCAATGCCGAATCAAAAAGGACTTTTCTCAAGGTTGTAATGTAGGCTCTTTGGACAGGTGGGATAACAATATGGGTAAGTGACTTAAGTGAATGCAGAATAGAAAATCAGACTTCGGTACTTCGAGATTAGGAACCGACTACTTCAACTTATTCAATCAACACACTTTCAATTCCAGTTCTCTCAACACTTCAATTTTTTTTTTCTTTCTCACTTTTTTTCACCTTTTTTACTTTTCAATCACTCATTTTTTTCTTTTTCTTTTTCGCACAACACATGAGCTCATTTTTTTTCTTTTGCTCATTCTCATTTTTTTCTCTTTCTCCCACATCTCATAACTTCATCACACCTTCTTCTCATATTCACTCAACAAACAACCTTTTCCTTTTTCAACTCAATTCAATCCCTTCATATTTACACTTTTCCTATTCTCCACTCAAATTGGGACAAAAAGGCTTAGGAATTGGAATAGTGTTCATATGTGCTAGCAAATAAAATAGGCTTTAGGCTCAAAGGGGCTAACAAAGGATTCAATGTCATTGGTAAGGAAAATTTTGGCTAAGTGACTCAATCAAATCAAAGATGGCCTAAGATCCTATTCGGCATATCAAACTAGACACAATCAAGAAGCAAGAGCACCCACAAGTTCTAACATCCTCTAAGGTGACGATCCACTCACAAACGAAGAGATTAACTCATGCATCAAAATCTCATAAGGCTCAAAAGCTCACAGCTTTCACATCCATGCTAGTCTAGTGCATTCTCACTCTTATCACACAAGTACTCAAAAGAAAAATTCACAAGCATACAAGTTCTTTCTCAAATCAGCTCAAACTCAAACACTCACACAAAAGAATTTCTAACTCACCCTTACAACTCACTCTACTCATCAAATCATACTCAAAGATAGCAACCAACAAGCATAAGATGATTGATAGGCATGAAATATTGAGTAACAAAACAAATCAAAAACAGCCCAAGGAGTATCTCAACAAACCAATAATCAATCAAACTCAACTCAAAGATAAGGGCGTACATGCATGTGCAATGTAACAAGAAACATAAAAAAAACTCCACCCCCCCAAACTTCGACCTTGCTAGAGGTCTAAGTTTGGGGTTGTGGATTACCTCAACCAAATAATTCAATTTCTCCCAATAGCTTTGCACACTCCCTTGTCTCAAGTTGGTTCCTTCAATCTGAATAACTCCATGATACCTTTACTCCTTCGAGACAAACCTACAAAACAAAACTCTCAAGTACGAGGTTAAACATACGACTCAAAATAACTCCCTAATAACTAAAAAAAAACTCAAAGCAAAATAAAAATAATGGGTTGCCTCCCATTCAGCGCTATTTTTAAGGTCCTCATGCCGGACCAAGCTCAAAGGATCTTATGGGACATCATACTCAAATTTACCTCACTTACTCTCATAAGAGTGGTGGTTGCATTTCTTTCCTTGTTGTCCCTCCATCATGAGCTCCTTTGCTTCCTTCTCCACCTCAAGTGGTATAGGTCTCAACTCCTTCTCACCTTTATCTGGAGGAGTCTTACTAAACAATTTCTTGAGTTTGGACTTTTTCTTCTTAACTCCTCATTTCCCTTCTAACTGGACCACGTCCACTTTCTTCACTTTATCCCTATCAAAATAATCAAGATCATAATGCTCATGGGTTAAATAATCAAGTGAAGGACTAACAAAATCATGAATATGAGAAGGATTAGGGATAGGAGGTGTGTCTTCAACACGAGGATCAATTGCATCCATGCAATACAAGCTCTCATCCATGCAATACAATCAATTGCAGTTTCCGACGGATTTTTCCAAAAATTCCTTCAAGTCTTCAACCGATGAAGGTTTGGACCCTTCTTCTAGCGCCAATTGTTGATGATCTTGCTCCAAATTTATAATTTAGTGGCTGTTTTACTCTAATAAGATCATCAAACAAGGATCTGAATAAAGATTAAAGCTATGTTTTTTTAAGGAAGAATTGAGAAAAAGATTTGCAAGAGTTTTGCCTATTTTTGAATTAAGTGAACCTTTTTTATTATCTCATGAAGAGGTATTTATAGGGGTACAAGCAAGTAGGAGGTGTCACCTCCTTAATCATCCTCATTTACATTGTGACAAGTGTTAAGACACTTGTTAACTCCTAAGCTATTACATTTTTACACAATGACAAGTGTTAAAACACTTGTTTGTTGCTAATGTAATGCCTAATTATTGGGACTTCTGATGATCTTCTGAGGTGCCCTCTTGCTCGCCTGCTCGCCGCCTTTTACTTCTTCTTTATCCTTCTTGGTCCAGCTGGTCGCCTTCCTTTTATGTTCAAATGATCAGCTGCTCGCCACCTCTGACTTGGTCACCTGACCCAGTTGCTCGCCTCATATGGCTTTATTCCCTGCTGCTCGTCCTCTTTATCATTTCTATTTTTAATGATTCCTTAATCTTTATTATTTTAATAATTTTTACCTTAATCTTTTTACCCTGCTGTTCGCCTATCAACATAAATGATTGTCAAATTTCAGATAAAGTTCTGTTGTAGTGACATTATCCTACATGAGAGACACTCTTTGAGTGTGAGGGCATACTTCCCTATCCCTAAATATTTTGCACACCTTTTTATTTCGTTTGTGTTCAAACACTTTGCACATTGAAATTTTCTACTTTAATTTATCTTAACAATATTCACATATTTACACAACATGTCATTACTTTTTATACTCACTTCAACTAGCTAGTTCGTTACTTTAATAATAAAATTTTACACATCACCCACAATACTTACTTATTATATATTTTTCTTAAAAAAGTGTGTCCCTAAGTGTGAAAGTATTTAGAGATGAAGAAAATAATTAATATAGATAAGGGAAACTATTAACACCCAGTGAATTTATTTATTATCTATATATTAAAAAAAATCAAATTGAGATAAATTTTAGAATCACATTGGGCTGATGTGATGTGGGAAAATGGAAATGGGTATTCAGTTACTAATATTATTATTATTATTATTATTATTATTATTATTATATTCTGAATTGATATTGAATTATATATCTAGAAACCCCTCTTGAGTATTGAGATTAGATGTTCTATTCTTACAATTTTTTCCTCTTAAAACCAAAAACCTCTTGTCATAACATCACAATCAAACACTTTAATAGAAAATAGGAGTTACTATCAAACATGGAAAATGACGAAAGCAAATGCGTAATAAATTTCTAATTTTGCCTGCATATAATTGGCTGCTTTTGTTTTGTTTTCTTGTGAACCAAAGAATTTCAAAACCAAACGCAAACAATTGCGTCAGCACTCTGCAATTCTTTGTTTTTACCCCTATTCTTCTTCTTTATTTATTCATTTATCTTTTTAATTAACCCTTAATCCTTTTTAAGTCGCATTCCCGCATGAACCAAGCATGTCGTGATGATGCCAACAACAGATAATTCTTCTGCTCTTGCTGCGGGAATTAATTCATTTCTCCCAAATTTTGAATTAATTATTATCCTCACAAAATGACTTCATAATTGTTCCAAAGCATTTTTTGATGACTAAATCTCTTTTAATTAGCTTTATCTCCTTCTTTCAATAATTTTCATATCTTTCCACCCTAAAATGGATATAATAGTCACTCACAATATTATTTTATATTCAAATAAAATTCTTAAAAAATTATATAATATTTTTTTTAAATGTGTTCAACTATATGTAAAGTTTAATATGTTACAGAAAGTGTATCTTCATATAAATAATTGATATAGTTAAAAAATATATATAAAATACAAATAAATTTTACCTTAAAATGATTAACCTACGAGTGAAGACATACTTTGCCTTTCTTCGAAGTGCTACAAAAATCGTAATGATTCAATCATCAAGAAGTACTAATGCCCCAATTCCAAAAATCGTAAAACATGATACAGTGAGATAAATTAATCATATACGTCCTAGAATAAGATCTCCCTCCCTCCCTCCCTCTTATGGGGTTGTGACTTGTGATGAGACCAATGAGTGTAAAATGAGAATAATTTTCCCTCTTTCAATGAATTCTCAGCTCTAAAAGAGTAATTGTATCCTTCCCCTCTGAAATTTAGAAACATCTTAATTTGAATATAAAAAGATACGTCTGGAAGGCCTTTTCACAGCTTATTTGGTCTTTTCGTTTTCCAACGTAATTAGGTGTGTCTCCACTAATTCTTCAATTGATTCCAACATTTTGAAAAGCCTATTCAATATATTATTAAGCCGGTGTAATTAATTAAATTATATAATAATATTATGTCTAGTTTTAGTTGCAATATATATTTACCTTCTAATATCATATTCTTAATTTTTAAATATTTATGATACTAAATAAAAGACGAATAATTTTTCTTTTTTTAAGAAATCTAGTTGTAAGCTCAATTACAATATCAAGTTTCAGTATTTCTGTGTTAGATACTTAGATAATTAATATTCCATACACATCCAATGTATTCATGATTATCCATACTCACCATATATACAAACAATATTTAAAAATGAATTGAAAAAAATATAATTCGACATAAAGAATTCAAACCGTGAGCCTATGAAAAAGCTTGAATACATATATATGTTACCACACTCTAAATTCTATAAATGTAAAATTAATACTTTAATATTTTCTTTACTTGTAGGCCGAGTTTTCAAATCTGTCCATAAAAAAAGCCCATCTAAGTAAATAATTGAAGTTGATTTTAAAGAAATTTAAACTAAATCTTAGGTCATAAAATAATAATTAAAAAAAAAGTCTAAATATATTGAGAAGTGTGGAACAATCTCAAAATATAAATCCATCGTGGAGATTTCAATATGTCGGCATGTATCATTCCAATATATTAATTATATTGAATTATATTGTTTTTTTTTTTTTTTTAAGTACGGATAAGCTTTAGAATAAAACCATAATAAATTTTTTGAAAACCTTTGAATTAATGTAGTTCTAGATTCCTCCTTTAAAAAAATAGAAGTGTAGAATGAGAAGAGAATAATAGTGGTAGTGTGCAGAGTTAATTAAGCAAGTTGCATTCGATTTAATTCTTTCAAGCAACAACTAAATCCACATTGTCTTGTAATTATATATGCAACATGTCAAAAATAAAACATGGAATTTGGACTTTTCTTGATTGGAATAATATGTGCGTGCGTGTATTCACATTTTAGAGTGCATTATAGTGGATCAGTTCACTTGAATACTTTGAGACGGAAATATCGAGAAAATGAAGTAGATTTCTAGTAAAATTTGTTCATGGTATGAAACTGATACTATTACACGCATTTAGTGATGTTATAGCATTTTACTCTATAAAATGTTATGGTGTCAATGAATATATGTAATGTAATGTATTAATAAATACATATAATGATATAAATTTCATATTATGAACTAGATTTTGCATAGAAAATATTTGGTGATATATCGAAAAGGTATTATGTTCATAAAGATATAAGTCGTGATTTTAAAAGTAATATCATTTAAACTAACAAAAGGTATAGTTCGTGATATTAAATGATATTTCACTTAAATTATCCAAATGTACATATAAATCTTGATATTAAAAAGTATTACTTAAATTTTTGAAAGATATATGCACTCAAAGATATAAATCTTAATATTAAAGGATTACTTAAATTATTAGAGAATATTAATTGCAATACCAAAAAATATATATTAAATGAAAAGGTATTATATGAAAATAGTTCATGATAAGTTTATCATGAAACTATATTAAAGTATCGAATATTTAATCATGAATATCGATAATCTCACCAGGAGTATCATATCATTAATTTGGGTCGGTGATAATATATTATAATTGTTGTGAAAAAAATTGAACCCAAACTAATGATACTTCTAGTAAAATTATCGATACTCCTGATTAAATATTCAATACTTTAAAATAATTTCATGATAAGCTTATCATGAACCATTTTTATATAAAACAAGAGTTAACCAATATAAGGTGTACATAATATTTGTCTATATTAATAGTATTATATTTGGGAGTATACTAATACTAGTGGATGTTTCTTGCCTAATTAAATAATCCCTTGTAATTTAATTTTTTGGCACTCTAAAATTATTTTAAACTTTGGAAGTAAGCGGACGAGGCCAAAATAATATATTATTCTTATCTTATTGCAATATTACCTTTATCTGATAATCTTGATCTACTGATTCTTTGTGTAACCCGAAAGGTAGCAAACATCTATCAACAAAAGTAGAAATTCGATAAACCTTTTCCAACTAACACAAGAATTGAAAGTGATAGAACTGAAAATTAATTCTTGTGTTTCACTCCAAATGAACTTAAACATGGTATTATTATCCAATTATTTTTAATGCAATTTCCTTTAAAAAAAAAAACATGATATTATTATCCATATTAGTTTGTTTGTATTGTTAGTCAGATTAACAAAATTCACAAGGACAATATATACTTTGACCAACTAATAATATAACAATACGAAAAATTATAATTCAAAAAAGCAAATAATATAAAAAAATACAAAACTTCTTAAGTATATATGGAAGTGTCAGTTTGCTAGATCAATTGGACAAAACTCAAATATTTAATTTATGATCAAACCATAAATAATTAGAGAAGATTGTCCAAAAGCCAATTATATCTGAAATTCATAATTGATGTTGCCTAGCCTTTTACCGTAATGAAAAGTCATCATTTAAATAGTTATTTGGTTTTCTATTTTTTAGAAATTTAGGGACAAATATTAGTATTACTTTGGTTAAGTAACGATCTCAGCTATTAAAGGTTCTTAAAGGTCAGTTCTAAATTATTAGTATATATTATTCAATTCTTTTTTAAGTATAAGTTGATTTTTTTTAATAGTCTTAAATATATAGTTCAGATTTTGATATAGGTATTTATTGAAAACAATCCCAAAATTATTATGTTAAGGTGTAGCGCACACACAACATTGAGGTTGATCAAGAGGTGAGACGGGTACATAAAAACTCAGACTTACCTCATTCTCTGGATGGGGACAGAGCAGAGATAAACTCATTCTAAATTATACTTTTAATATTGCAATTTGGGGTGAGCATTTGAATATTCGGTTAGCGAACCGAACTGAATAGTCTAAATCAAAATAATCGAAAAATCTCTAGCCGATTACTGAAACCGAATCGAATAGCACTAAAATTGAATTTCAACCATACTGACAGATTGATTCGGTTTTTTACCAAAATAACTGAGATGTATATACCATGTGTAATTTTTTAGGGTTTTTTTTTTTGGACTTTTTGGCACAAAATAATAATAAAAAAGGCATGCTAAAAGTCCATAAAACAACAACTACTTTTTCTAAATCATTTACATAAGTATATTAACCCCCTAATAAACTAAGAGTCAATAAAAAGTTAAATAGCACCTAAGAATTAGTAAAATATTAAAAAAAAAACAGTTCAATAGTATTCCATAATAGTCATAATAACAATCAAATGTCAATATTAGTCCAAAACTGATTAATAGTCCATACTATATATATAATAAATGATATTAGAAGTATTTTTATGAATTAACATACAACCAAGGTATCAATTGAAACAATAAATAAATGACAGTAGAAGTATATTATTATGAATTTAATTTTACGTTTCGGAGATATTGATATTAATATAAATTTTATTTACATTACATATTAGTATATTTTATTAATATATATCACCCTAAAAATATAATGAAGTCGAATAATTGTTACTCTTATTATATACACTAATAACCATGAAAAATATAATATATATATATATATATTACAAAAAATGTTAACATAAAATGGATTATAACATAAAATACAGGTAAAAATAGAATGGGTTAAATTGATATCCCTTCATAGTATTCTGCAAAATAATTTCGTTTTAAGTGAATTCACGATCGATGTGTGACCATTCTTTTCTCAAAAAAAAAAATCTCAACTATATCAATTAATAAATAAACACACAAACACCATAAAATAAAAACAGATAAATTTTATGAGTATGTATAGAGTGGAATTGGTTTATATATGGATCACTGAAGGGTATTAGTTGTTTTCACTGAAGGGTATTAGTTGATTTTACTAAAGAGTATTACTGATTTACACTGAAGAGTCTTAGTTCATTTTCACTGAACAACTAAGACTCTTTGTAAATCAGTAATATTCTTCAGTAAATACAACTAATACTCTTTAATGAAAACAACTAATACCCTTCAGTGATTCATGTATAAACCAGTTTTATTCTATACTTTGTCAAATTTTATAAGTATCACATTCGATCATAATTGGAGGCACAATTTTTTTTCAACCAGATATAAGGAGGTGATGGAAGACTCTAAATTATCACTTGAAAACGTGTCTTGCACTCCATGCTAACAATTCGCTGGAGATAAATATAAGCACGATCTAGTGGTAAAAATTTCAAACATTAATAATTACGAATTAAAAGAAAAACAACCAAAAATTAGGGTGGAAGGAAAAAATCCAGCCTATCAGAATTTAGCTCACTATCAATGTATTCATTTATGGCCCCGTTGATTATTTGACAAACCTGTGAAATTTTATTCAAGTCTTCATTTTTCTTTCAGGAATTAAATAAAACTATATATCAGAATTTTCTTAAATAAAGAGTTCAAATTCTATGAGGGAGAAGTGGAAAATGTTATTTTTTGTCCATTTATTTTTTGTCCACCTATGTGTATGTTAAAATGTGTTAACCTCTTTAATTTAAGTATGTGTAATTAGGCCTGGTTTAGAGAATTTTTATTTTATCTAAAAGTTTGAATTTGTAGATAGGTGTTAAATTAATTAATATATTTATTTTCAAACACCTTCTTACACATGAGCTGTGAGAATTGAACCCAATATGTGAATGTGTTCTGGGAATAAAATGACGGTAATAATATGTGTAAGAAGAGTGCTATAAAGAATTTTATAAAGAATTTTAACTCTAAGTACTATAAATAATTTTATCTCATTCAAAAATTCAAAATGCTAAATTAATTAATTTTCTGAAGAGTGCTGCTAGCAAAATAATATGTGTACTGGGAATAAAATGACGGTAATGAAATTTATAGCTGCAAAAATTCAATTGACAAAAATAAATCAAATTAAAGTTGAGATGAAATTTGACTATCTAGGTAGAAAATTGCATTTTCACAAGTATAAAGTTAAGAAATGACGTAATGATTAAATAACAGTTGCACGTGGAGGTGATGTCTGGTACAGAACTATACGGGAAATTTCTTTTGTGAATAAATACTAATCCCTCCAATTCATTTTTTATTATCAGTTTTACCATAAAAAAAAGTGTTTTTTTTTTTTTTGTTTTTCACTTATTCAAAATAGCAAAAAACAAACACTACATTTTTTGACTTACCCCTTAAAAACATCATTTATTTATACTCATGTGTCATGTCACTACTTTATTAACTTTATACCCACAAATATTAATAAACAACTCTTACACCTTTTTAAAAATCTACTTTATACCCATAAATATTAATAAACAACTTTTCTATTAAAACCCGAGTCCATTTTCAATGGACAATCAAAATTGAACCAGAGGAAGTACATGCCTATCCTATATTGACCACAGTTTAGCCTGATCACCTATATTTTTCTAAAATTAAAGTGTATGATAGTAATGACTAATGAGATTATATGTGAAACTATCTAATAGTCTCACACAATCGTTTCCATATTTGATATCAGAGAAGAAGAGATATTCACAATAATTATTATCATAAATAATAAATTATAGTTTATATTAATAATATAATGATCAACTACTAATGAATTAAATTGGCTCACTAGTTAATCCAATTGATAAATAGATGTTTGTCGTGATAATAACAATTGTAAATATCGTTCATATACTATTTTGCGTTGATTTTAATTTGCAGACGGAGGTACCTAAGAAGCTAGCTTAAAATTAACTTTTTCAAAATCAAATAGAAATTATTACTTTGAAGATTCTAGATTTTTCCGGGGACTCAAGGCACATTATACCTTTTTAAAAAAATCAAAACTTCGAGATGTAATCATTACTTAACATGCTGGGTTTTTCTAGAGGGCCATATTTGCTAATGGCATACCAAATTTATTAAATATTATGTATAAGAATTAAATTGGTTTATACGTAAATTATTAAAGATTATTAGTTGTTTTTATTAAAAAGTATTAGTCATTTTTATTAAAAGATATTAATTATTTTTACTCTATAGTGGATAAATTTTTTTGAATCCCTACATCCGCCACGTATTGATTAAAAATAATACAACATTTCAATCAAGTTTGATGTCACATTTTATTTTATATTTTTATTAAATATGGTGTTACATTTTATTTAAAGTTAATGTTATTTATTAATCAAAGTTGAAGTTATGTCCCACATCTATGCATAATACAATTGGTGCATAAAAGACTTATATATTGTAATTCTATTTTTAATTAAACACCTTCTTTATCTTATCAATTTATTAAGGAAAATGAAAATATTAAAACGTAAATTGCTAGAAACAATGTTAATATAAAGAAATTCACATAACAAGACATAAATTTTGTGATTTTCGAACGTGCACATTGGATCCTCCTAAAGTGGCCAGCCGTCGCTTTTAATTGTCAAGGGAAGTGGAGGGTACTGAACCAACAACCAAGCTGTCAAATTTATTAAATCAATACCTTGTCAAATAATTAGTAACTAATTACATAAATGTCACAATCTTGTTTTAGCGAAATTAAATTAAATCAAAATATTCATGAGTAGGCCACGTGGGATTTTTCTAACCACGGGCTCATTCGTACATGAGTAAAATATTAATTAATTAAAAAGATAAGATAAGATAAACAAAGCAAAATTTGAATATTTCATTAAATTAAATAACAACTCTAACAACATAATACATCTCAAACAATAAAACAACCTAACAAACACCGGCCAACGGGTCTGTAACATATTCTAATGTATATTAATTAAGAAATTACTTTGCTCTTGTATATGCGTTCTTATATACGTATCTCGCAGCTGTATTTCATATTTTTTAATATTATCTCTAACTTTTATATACATTTAAAATTTTGAACTCGTCTCAAGTCATTTTGGTGTTCACATCACGGAACATCCATTAGGGTTCTCATCGCTGAATGTATAATCGTTCATTCCCACGTACGTGGGAGGCGGAGGAGGAGGTCCGTTTGCGTATTGTACTGCGTATCCTGTATTTGCATAACCATGGTTAGGGTAACCTAGATGATGGGTTGGTTGGATACCATAATCTTGATTGAAATAACTCTGGTTGTACACGGGCATAGCATAGTGCGTTTCTGAATTCAAACCATGGTATTCCAACTTGTTAACTTCCACCACTTTCGTACCCTCGCTGCCCCCGGCAGCCGCCTCTTTCTTTTCACCGCCACCAACGTCTTTCTTTTTCTCCGCCGCCTTCTCTCCTCCGCCTTCTTTTTCCTTTTTGTCTCCGTCGTCTTTCTTGGGAGGGGCAACCACCTCTATACTTCTTTTCAGCTTTTCTTTCAAGTATGTCGTCAATTCCTTCACATTCATAGTCCCAATTACCGTGACCAAGTCCTTTTGCAGATCAGTTGACACTTTGTTAACCCCTGTTAACAAAATTCATAGAGTTGAGTTAATGAATTAATAATCACATATCTACCAGATTTTTTTTATCTATAATACTGAAAAACATACTCCCTCCGTCCACGAGTAAGTTTCCCACTTCTTTTTGTTGAATGGTTTAAGAAAGTGTATTTGTTTATTAATATATGGTGGGTCACATGTTGACTTTTGGGATAAAGTAATGAATAGTGTTGAAAAGTAAATTGAATGAGTGACATTTTTGGTAATATTGTGTGAGTTTGAAGGTTAAAGTTTATAAATAGTAGAGTGTTGCTTTTTCCATTTATGGAATGAGAAACTTACTTGTGGACGGCCCGAAAAGGAAAGTGGGAAGTTTACTCATGGACGGAGGGAGTATATCACTGTTATGGGTAATGTGGACTATATTGTCTAAAAAATTAATATTTTTTAAACAGTGATAATTACTATAAATAATACTCCCTCCTATTTAAAATAGATGTCATTTTAGATTAATGCACACATATTAAGGTAATCATTGAGTTTCTTCAATACCCCTAATTAATAACTTTGAGATTCTACATAACACTTTAAAATCTATCATTATCTAAGTTATTTTTAATAATTTTAGGGGTAAATTTGGAAGAAACATAATTAATTAATCTTGAAAAGTGCAAAGTGACATCTAAATTGCAAATGATGTGAATAGCTAAAGTGACATGTATTTTAAATTGGAGGGGTGTAGTAAAATATGAAACAGTTGGTTGATAATATTATTGACGAATTTATTACGTATTTATTGGTAATAATTAAGATTTTTAATTAATGTGAAATAAAATCAGGCCGACTCACCATCAATGTTCTTTAATATGACCCGCTTTATTTTATGAGCGCATCCGTCACAATGAAGTCTGATTTTCATTATCACTGTACTAACTGCAGGCTGGAGTAAAAAAAAAAAAAAGGGAAAGTTAATAAACATTCATAATTTTGAATTAAGTAAGCCTACTAGAAATAAAATAATCAGAAAAATAATAAATAGTCAGCTTCTAATTTACCTCTTTGGGTTTTTCTTTTTCATCAGGCTTCTTTGCATCTTCCTTCTTTGGGTCTTCCTTCTTTTTGTCATCGGGCTTCTTATCGGCGCCGCCGTCCTTTTTGGGCTGAGGGGAGACGAGCTCCACCTTCTTTTTTGTTTTGTATTCAACTCTTTCCCGGAGCCATAAGGGGTCCACATTGCCGGTCACCGTCAATTTGTTAGCTTCGCAGTCGGTCTTCACTTTCTCCACGCCTTCACAAATTGAAAATTAAAATAATTAGGCATGCTAACTATGTAGAAACTTTGATGCAGATTTAGAAAAGGGAAGATATTTTGGGGCGTTAATTGTGGATCTATCTATAATTTGTTTCTTGAGAGCTCCGAAAGTCGTATGCTGGTGACGACCAAGTCAAGTAACCTCCCAGCCCCTTTCATCTTAGCTAATACTACATTGTTTTCCCCAAAATAACTCTGATTGTTGAAATTTAACAACACATTAATCTGCTAAATAAAATTCATTAAATCCCCTTAAATTAGGTGGAAGTTTATATAGAATTAGGTGAGAAAATGTTGGGTAGTTCAATTTCTCTCTCTCAATACTCTGACTAAAAAATGACAATTTCCTGGTGATTTCCAATATATTATGTATTCTTAATTGAATTCTGTTCATAATTTTTGGTGAAACGCTTGAATCAAACAAAAAATTGAAATTAAAATTTGAATTAGAATTACCTTCGAAATGGGTAACTGCCTTTTTGACCTTCTTCGCACATCCTTCGCAATGCAAGTCAAGCTTCAACACGATGTTAACTGGGCCCTCAGGCTTCTTCCCTCCGCCATCTGCCGCCTTCTTCTCTCCGCCCTCAGCCACCGGCGCCGCCTTCTTCTCTCCGTCTTTCTGAAATAACAAACGATTGAGCAAAACCGTCATTTCTCTGAATGATGCAGAAACAATTTACCAATTTCTCTCTAAGTGAGTGCTTAATTCAAATTATACGCAGATTAGAGATCAATTTACCTCGCCCATCTCGCGATATTATTTCCCTTTTTGCTTCTTTCTCTCTCTAAGGTTTAGAAATTATAGTGTAGCCTAGGTAGAACAGAAACTGGAAGAATGGTTTGAAGGGAGTAAAAGGAGGCAACCGTCGGGGTATATAAAGACCCAAAAATTGGAAAATTAGTTCTGTTTTTTACGGGGCCCAGTCTAGGGATTAGAGACGGGGTTTTGTATGTATATGTGAATGTATCATTGCATATGTATGTATGTGGGTGAATGTTATGGCAAGCGATGCACACCGAATTAGACTGGACCTTTCGTGACATACCAGCTAACTTTGACTAATACCACGACCTTTTGGAATTACTATTATGCCCACTAACATTTACCACGTTCCAAATATGATTAGGCGGGCTTCCTAGCTCGTACTAAACAACCAATGTAACTACAATTGACGTACCTCCAAATTTTATAATCTTGCCAACAAAAACTAATAATATTGTACTCCATAATTTACATAAAGATAATGATTAGAATGGTTGTTAATATATTTACATCTTGTTTGCTCTACTACTACTATTACTATTATTACTATTATTATTATTATTATTATTATTATTCATGGGTTTATACAATCTCAAACCAATTGAAAAATGTGACTCGAAGTCAGAGTACTACCCAATTACTCCCTCCGTCTCAATTTTGTTTACTCATTTCAATTTTTATCCTCTTCAAACACTTCTAAATTATATCTCATTCCACTAATAATTACGTAGAAAAATATCTTCATTTTGTTTCATACATTTAAATTGAATAATACACTATCATAAAAAAAATTATTTTTATCAATTTAAATACTACAAATTAAATCTCACATTAAAGTCAACAAAAGTCAAATGACTAAACAAAATTGGGGCGGAGGTAGAGTACCTTTTACTGAAAATATGACTCAAATATTAAGGTGGATGTTTGTTCGATGTATGAGACCGTTGTTTAGTGGCGGATCCAAAATTTTAATTTTGGGGTACAAGAATTAATTTAAGTCATTTGTAGAAATATATCAATTAAATTTAGGGATACATTTTTATTTTTTACATAGAAAAATACTAAAAAAAAAACAATTTGGGGTACACTTGTAACCCCATGTATCTAGCTAGATCCGCCACTGCTGTTGTTGAATAATGGAGTTTGATTGACTGCATATATATGATCGACAATTTTGAGGTTTTTACGCAGTAATCGAGTTTGATTGATTTTTAGGGCTACATTCCAGATTTTTTTATATAGAAACAACCCTCTAATTTATTGTATTTTGTGTAATACAAAAATATCAAAAAAAAAAAATTAACTTGGTAATGCCCCCAACCTATGTTGCACGGGTGCGGGTGCGGGGTGCGGGAGCGATACGACACGGGTGCGGGGATACGGAGTTTTTCAAAAAGTTTAGGATACGATTCGACAAGGATACGTCTATTTAAATTTATTTTTATTATATATAATACATGTAATAAATTTAAAATATAGAAAAATTTTATCTAAATATGCAACAATTAAATATTAAATATAATTAACTTACACAAGTCATAATAAAAATTTCAATCTACATATTTATACAATGGCCAACTCACATTAACATCATTATCATTATCACTTGTCATAACCATTATCACTAGAAAATTGAATAATTACTAAAAAATTAGAAAGCATATACTCCCTCCGTCCCAACATTATCTGCATAGTTGGGACGGCACACATATTAAAAAAAATTACTTTTTGAGTAAAGTAGTGGCATATGGGTAAATATGTGTATATTATTGTGAGTGTGCACGCAAATCAAGGTTTTCTTTTTTAGAGTGTGCAAATAATCTTGGGACGGACGAAAAAGGAAAGTGTGCAAATAATGGTGGGACGGAGGGAGTATATTTTAGAAATTTCTCCAAATTATTTAATTATATAAGAATTAAGAAATTGAAATATTTGGTTGGATGATGTATTATTTGATTTGTTTGTTGACTAATATATTTAATTATTTATATTTTAATATTAAATTTTAAAAAAAAATTACAAAAATTAATAAATTTTACAATATTTTATCCGATTCGCGTATCCCCCACGTATCCCCCGCGTATCCCCCGCGTATCCTTGGAGGGGGATACGCGTATCCAACTTAAAAAAAATTTAAAAAAATTCGGATACGCCACGTGGCGTATCGGGTGCGAATCCGACGCGAATCGCACCCGCACCCGTATCCCCCGCGTATCCGATACTGCATACCCCCAAAATTTGAAGAATCCGTGCAACATAGCCCCCAACCATAGTTATTCTTAGGGGTTTTGATCCACTTAAACATGTATTCTTTATATTTCCTAACAACCTCTCATGCAAGAATCTTTTATACAAAGATAATGATTAGACTGGTTATTAATATATTCTCATTTAAATTACTTTTGGACACGGCTATTAACACCCATGAAAATATTTTATTCACCCATGATTAGGCGTGAAATTGTTATATTTTGGTGCCCGATTAGTCTATATTTTGAGTGTTTTTATGAGTATTTAGAGTTATTTGAGTTATATTTTTATAAACTCATCAATTTGTCTCTTTGGTGCTCATATTAGGAAAGAGGGCGAAAAATAGAGTTCGTAGGACTTTGAATCGATTCAAATGGACTCCCGGATGAGAAGATATTGAAGAAATACGAAAAATATTAGTTCGAACGAAAAAAAAGTGTCACTTAGTTCAAATGGAGGAAGCACTCGAGCTGAAGGGGAGCTCGAGCGCCAAGTGCTCGAGCACTATGAGCTCGAGCACCCCTATTACACTGTGGAGAGGAGCCATTCGAGTTGGCCGCGGTCGAGCAGAAACCGCTCGAGTGTGAAGAGATTGAGCGCCCATTGTGCGCTGTTGAATCGGGCCGCTCGAGCTGGAGCCCCTCGAGCGCTAGGCGCTCGAACGAGGGGCTTGCTCGAGCACTTGAGGCCAATTTCGGCCCAAATCCCATAAATATCCTTTTCAGGTCAATTTTTACACATCTACACATAATTTGACATAGTTTTCGAAGAGGAAGAGCTTGAGAAGGTGATTTTGAGTCTCTGACAAGGTTTTGAAGATTGTAATCGAGGTTTTTAGCATACGAATTCGTTAGATTAATTACTACTTTGAACGGTTTAGATTTTCGTTTTGATTTCTTGAACTCTTGATATTCTTAGACCTACTTTTTCAGAATTTTATAGATTTGATTTTGAGACTTGATTTAATTACTTTCATAATTAGTTGATGTTCTTGATTTCTTTCATAGTTTTAATTATGTTGATGATTGTTTATCTTATGATTGCTTTTATTATTGAAATCACCATGTTAGGCTAAAACCCTTGTATGCTTAGGAAATGATGAACTCGTAGAATTAGGACATTGATACGTAATTAGGATAATTCGTGATGTATAGTTTTAGTTCACTTAATTATTGAATAATTCTAATAAACCCTAGAATAATCATATAATTAAGTACGAAAATTGTTAGAGAGAAGACGGCCGCATCACTCTTTAATAACGAATAGGCTTAAGGAGAAGATTTTTGAAGGGGTTTATAATCTACCGGTTTATCTAGGGAGGACGGTCGCATCACCTAAGCTAAATTAGGGCCTCAATAATTAAGCACAATTCATATAATTTAAATATTTAATTAGTGAATTAGTGAAGTAGGGTGATAGAACTAAGTATTGAGATTAATTCATGAGCTTTTATTCTTTCAGTTCTTGTGCTAGATTAGGGAAGTTGATTGTCTAGTATTTATACACTTAGGATTTTAACTTGAACATCACGATTATTTTAGTTAACGTACCAATTCCGTTAGTATACGTAGGTATTCCTATTCCGAGCATCACCACCATATTTGCACTTCCTATCGGAGTTAGAATAGTTTTTGTTTCTTTTTGTTTGATAATTAGTAGAATATAGTTTAGGATTAGTTTAAACCAAACATCGCATTCATATTAGCCACGAGACATAAATTTCCAGGGATTTATTCGCATACAAACTTTCTCTTGGGTTCGATACTACTTGGTCTCTATACTTGCTCATACTACAGTGATCTCATACTCTTGTGGGGTGACTACTTAGTCAAGCTAGTATTTTGCGTTTAAGTCAACCCACTACTAAGTTAACACACCATATATTTTACTTATTCTTTTATTTTGCTTAATGGACCCATTTAAAATTTACAACTATAACCTTAATATAATATTTAGATCATTCACTAAATATACACACCCACCAATTTAAAATTAAAAAAATAGAACGCCAACACTTTTATTTTTTTACACTGCCGACCCCACAAATCACCATTACCAACCTCATTTTCTTTCTTTATTTCTTCCTTCCTTTCACATCCCCTCCCAAATTTGAAAGACTGAAACCACCATTACGTCTATTTGTTTTTCTTTCATTTTTTTGCAAACCACCCCAACCAACTAATACCCCCACATATATTCATGTGCCTCCCCTCCTCCCCAAAATTAACTAGGATACTCTAATTTTTCTCTTTTTTTCTGCAGCGCTCCCTTCTTGACCGTTTGAAGAAAAAAACTCAATTCCTTTCATTTTCATGGTGTACCAATTTATAGAAGAACAAAAAACTTTAATCTCATTTAAATTGTGTCTCTATGATTTATATTTTTGTAATTATACCTTTATTTTTCTTTTCTTCTTTAATGGTGTGTGAAAAAGTAGAAAATTTTGTATGAATTTTGAGATTTTGGGTGAGTGTTGAAAGCATGAGCATTTAATAAATTTAGTGTTTACTTTTTATAAAGCTATATTGGTACTTTTTATTAATCATATTCTTGTTTTAAAAAGAAGATGAATGAACAAAGTATTTTTTTATGTAGCTGAATAGCAGTGCCTATTCTCATTTCAATTAATCTTGTACACAAATATTTAAATCTCGTTCAAGATTAACATTTTCTTACGATAAAGTTCGGCAATTATGTCGCTTTGAATTTGTAACGGAGGAACATGCTATAGCCGCCAATATAACAAATCATCAAGTGATTTTTTATTCAATGTAAAGATTTTTGGATGATTGACAAGAATATAGTTCATGATATACATGTGACATGAAATTGTATTCATTTATATTTAGAAAGATTTAAAATATCAAATATTTAATTAAAAATATTAAAAATTGAGTTAGGTTATCATTTTTTTTAAGAATAAACCCTTTTTTTACTAATAAAACTTTTCATATCTAATACAAAAATCACAGTATTATAATAATATTAAAATCTAAAGTATCCAGTCTTAAAAAAAAGTTTTAAAGTATCAAATCAAATGATATTATCATGATGAATTAATCGATGGTGTTGTGGATCTGTGGTGTTTTGATGCTTAATTACTTGCTTAGAAACACGAATTATATGTGTAAAATATTATTCGACACCATTAATTATTATTTTTTGTTGGATAAAAAGGTGACTGCGGAAATAATAATTCAAAAAAAAAAAAATTACAACTCGAAATAACTTTTATACAAAATATGAAAAGGAAAAGAAAGAGTGCAGTGTGTCGAGTCGAGGAAGACCTCTTCCCGCAAGACATAATTTCCCCGGTAGTGCTCTTCGGTCTTGGAAATATGTCCCCAAAGGTAAAACAACACTTTCGTCTCCAAGAGTGCAGCACCGCAGGTCTTGGAGCACCGACGAACAAAATGAGTGCTTCGAACTGGACTGCCTCTAGGACTCTATATGCAGAGAGACTGAGGGAGAAGAGAATATTTCTGAGTGTGGCTAGACGAAATGCATGAGGACGCTATTTATAGGCGAACCTCCACTCAGTGCAGAAGGGAAAAACGCGTTAGCATTTAATGCAGACGCGTTTCGTTAGTGGTAAGTCTGAAAATCGAAGTTGAACAAAACGTGTTTCCATAAATTGCGCTAGTAACTGTCCCACATATTTAGGCATTTGACCGAACCGGTTCGACCCTATTAACGGGACGGTTCTTTGAATCGAATCGAACCGAACTTTGTGGACCGGATATCCTGATTTTCGTTCTCCAAAAAATTAGATACCCGCTGGGCCCAAGGCCCAAAGTCTATCCAAAGTCCAATTGCCAAGAACCAAGTCCAAGGGCGCGCGCGTGTTGCAACTTTGATTGACTATCAATCAATTAAATTTATTATACTCCATTGTTCCCATACTAATATCATGTATATTAGTATTCTAAATATCCAATGTGGGATGAAGAATTAAATGACTCATTTAATTCCTTCATTAATCCCATATAGGTGTGGAACCATTCAACTTGCGATTCAATTTCTCACTCACCGAAAATCGGTTTCGCGAGTATGAATACGACATTCTCACCTACTCCGCGAGTAGAACGCACTTGTAACAATTAATTTTCGAGAAATTAATTTCAACACCCAAAATTAATTGGTCAACTATTAAAGTCTCAAATAAACTTTAATACCAATTAATTATAAAATAATACCACCAACCATTTTCTCTAACATTTTTATTGTATGAATATGATGGATTTTTTTTTTAAACCGAACCTTTCAAATCGGCTCCGATCGAAATTAACTTTTTCTTTATAATAGCACCACTAATTTGTTTTATCACTAGGTATTTAAATTTTATTGATTCTAGAGTTGTCAAAGTGGGTTGGACCCGTTGGGCCACCCCTCCCCGCCATACTTAATGAGGATTGGGTTGAGAATTTCTTAGCCCATTTAGAAGCGGATTGGGGCGGGTCGGCCCACCTTAAAAAAAATTAATTTTTGAAAATAAAATTTTATATTTTTTGTACATTGTCAACTATTATAGCATTATTTTTAGGACTATTTTGTAAAATTTATGTTCATAGATGAAGAATTTAAATTGTAGGAATATATTTTTATGAATTATTACCGTTAATATATTGTGAACTTCAATTTGCAGAAAATTAATTTTCTAATTAAAGAATAATGAACTTTATTTGTAAAATAAAATTTATTTTAATACTTATATAGTGATAGTTATTAAGATAAATCGTTTGATTACATTTGACTTTGATGAATTTTAGGTATTAGAGCTTTTAAATTATATTTTTAATTTTTTAAAAAAAATTATAAATATATTAAAAAAAATCAAAGGTGAATCGACCGCCAAAACCCGCGGTTCCCCAATAAATGGGTTGAGTTGAGGGTTTTGTAGCCCGCCAAATTTTTGGTCCGCCCCGTCAAAAGGCAGGCTTTTGCAGTGCATAGGGCCTGCACTAATACCATATAGAAATTATTCGGGGTGTGTTCGATGCGGTTCCAAAAATTGAGCGCACCAATTGGTGAATGAGACTAGTCACACATCCAAGTAGGGTTCCATCCTAAAACCAATTGGTGATAGGAAGAGTAGTGTACAAGACTTATAAACTATTCTCACATCTTTCAATTTTTTTAAGGTAGGACAATTTACATGTGTAATTTATCATATCTCAACATAATTAGTCATCTTTGAATCTTTCTAGTTAGTTAATGTTTTTGTTATATTCTGGTTAAATTGTAAATAGTAATCCTTGATGACCGGCCAGTTCTTTTCTTTTTAATAAAAACAAATGTAATAACTATATATGATATACACCCATAATATATTCGCTATATTTTAATATTGTGCTCATTTTCGGGATATCTAGTGTTGGCCGGTTTCTAATAGCTCTTTGTTAATGGTTCCAAACATATCCCATCGTACGTAATTACAAAATTACATGATATATAGTTATATATATTCATTAATTATATTAAGAAAACGGAATGTGTATAAATAAAAAACAAAAACGTCAGATGAAAGAAAACAACGAATTATCAAACTGAAAGAGAAATTAAGAAAAGGATTTTTGTTTTTTTGTCTTTTATGAAAGAATTATAACGAATGGAACTATATATCTTCCAACTAAAGGAAAATGTGATAGGAGGAGGGGCTTTGCCACTTAAACATGAATTTGGTGAATTTCTCTCAAGTAGTTTTCATTCTTGTTGAAAAATCGTGTTTGTATATATAATATTGGGTAGTAATCGTACTACAAATCTTCTCAGGCACAAACTCGCCCTTGCATTCTGTACATAACTGTACGACCCCGTCCCTATTAATATTTGTACGCAAAGGGTTAGTTGGAGTGAAGCACATTATTTTTATTTTCCAAGAAATATAAATAAACTAATATTTCAATCAGTACCTAACTAACAATCAAACGTATCTTTTTTTTTTTTTTTTTTTTTTGTTAAGAATAATATTGATACATAAGAAATTAAGAATATTTTAAAATTATTAATTGCGCCCATTTAAGCGTAGTTGGAAAAAGAAGAATTAAATGGTTTAGGTTTAGGTGGATAACCAGTCAGCAATCATTTAAAATGCATAAAAACGTGGCCACTAAAAAAATCATGCACCTTTTTTACCTTATGATTTTTTATTTTAATTATTTAGTATTTAAAAAGTTTTGACCCGTATTATTATTGAATGAGCCCGGATGAATTTCCAAACAATACAGTCAAAGACTCTAATATTATGCAAAAAAAATTATTTCATTTAAAAATGTGAATTTATAAAAAGATGTAAAACCAATTAGTTATTATTTTTAACGAACCCCGTCTTAAGACCATCTCATGCATAAAAACGTGGTATTTTTACAGATTTTTATAATATTGAATTTTTTACAAAAACATGCAAAAATATAATTGCCTTAGGGATGTGACTGTTCCATATATAAATTTTCGAATTATTGAATTTGGCCGGTGCTAAAATGTATTTATAATATTTGAATTATTTTATCAAACTAGTCCGTGGAAGGGCAATCGTTTGCTAAATTTAACATTAGTTCTGAACTTGGTAAGAAAGTCCATCGGATTTTACTTGTCAATCAGACATGACTGTTTCCCAGCAGTTTTAATGAATGATTTGTTTATCTAATAAAAAAACCAGCTACAACAATGTCATCGGATAAAATAAATTTCTTAAATTCAATTCGTATAGATTGCTAACAAATAATTAGGGCACAACAAAATTCAAATTCCTAAACTGCCACAAAATTCCATTACGACTCACGTTCCGGTCCAGGTGGTGTTTGGCTTGAATTTTTTTAATGTTAATGAAAATATAATAAACTAGATAAGACCTCGCGAATTTCGCGAGCTGAAAAAAAACTGTATGTATAAAAACAGATGATTTAAATATATTTTTGTATTTAAAAAAGAAATTACGAAAAATATATATAATACATTTAAATCAATATTATTAGGATTAACAATTATTACTCTAATTTTAGGTGCTTAATTTAAGTGATTATATATATGAGAGTCAATTTTTTTTAAATAGCCTTAAATAAAATTTATTATCATTAATAAGTTATATATCAAATTAGGGTGAATTAATTTATACCCTATTTGCTAATGAATACAAACATGATCAAGCAAATTAATACACACAGACCAAGTGTTAATAGTGAATCTAAATTTAGTAATATTCAATTAATATAATATTTTTTATTGTATTTTAAAATAATTATAATTATCTTTAATATTATGACATTATCTTTAAGTGACAATTATAATGTTCATATGATTTGTTAAACATTCTTGATTAGATATTAGTAAATTAAAGTAATTCGAATGAATGTACTATGACAATAGTTTAAAAAAAAAAACTTAGATACGTACATGAAACACTCATTTATACGGAAAAGTATGTGATAAGTTAGTCATTTAAATCCATAAAAGATTCATAACACAAACATAGTCTAGATAAAAATTGTGGGAAATTAAAATATATTTCAACCATGACATATAATACATTTACTGCATTTATGATATTTTCTTTAATGACACAAATTTTGCAACTAATTTAGGGATAACTTTTTGCATCTAAGACAATGTAAAATTCCATAAAAAAAAATCATTTCAAAGATAGTAATGAGATGTCATTTCTTTAAACTAAATTAGTAATTGCTTAAGATCATAAAAAAAACAGTGTAAGGTAGATTAATTAGTAATAGAATACATTGAAACATCTTCATATTAATTGAAGTTTTATATTAAAGAATAATACATAATCGATTAAGATTAACACCATTAAATATAAAATTACACGATAGACAATATAACAATGAGATTACAATTTCATATCCGAAATTTGACTATTTTCCGACCATTAATATTATTGCAACCTAGAGTCAAAGTCACGGACCATACATGAGGGAGAATATGATAACTTGAGGTCGACATGATTAAGGTACAATATTCGTAAAAAAATCATGGCAATCAAGAACGAAGTCTCTGAGATTTAAAAATCTTGACAATGGAGACAAAAAAACCCTAAAAATATCCGCATCAGAAAAATATAAGCACAAGAAGAATATGAAGTCTATGAAATTTAGTACACTTGATGATCTGCACGTAGAGTTGCACGATCCGGAGCCTACGAATTTCATAAATCTAGTTAATCTGCATCAAAACATAAAGAATATATGAGAACAAAAGAGAAAATTTGAGAAAGATGAGGTAAAACTTTAGCAAACTTACATAGGGCAAAACAACAAAATGGACAACTAAGATGAATGGAGAGGGAATATTAAATCTGAGATATTCACAAAAATTTTAAAAAATGCACGATGACTTACATGATCCGAAACATGAGAGATTCACACATCTTGTTAATCTGTAGTAGAGAAATTGAGAAAGATGATGAAAAATGTGTAGGAGGATAATGCAATTTATAGGGGGGAAAAAATAAAGTGGACGGCTAAGATTGATGAAGAGAATGTACGGTCAAGATGAAAAATAAAAATCTGAGGTAATTTATATACACAAATATGCATATAAACATGCACATGCATATAATACAAATGTGTTTATAGAATGTCATATTAAATTTAATGAAACATTATTGTAATGTCAAATTAAATTTAATGAAACATTATTGTAATGAAATAAAAAAGCACCTACCAAAAAATAAATTATAATTCCAAAATCTATAAACAAACATGGCAAGTGATTTTAATAATTGAATTTATAGGAATTTATTGAAAAAAAACGTTACAAAACCAAGGGATGAGATCAAAAGAAAAATAGATTAAAGGTTAGGATTAAAACTAAAACCATGGACAAAGGAGGATGGAGAAAATACAAAAGAGAGGCAAAACAAAGGTGCCACCTAGGCTAAAAATGTTTCCTCTATATAGTAGTATGGATATAGGGTAATTATAGTGGTTAATGAGAATAAATTGAAGATAATTTACACTACTATTTTTTTTTTTTAATTAGAGCACAACTATGTAATGTAACTATCATTGAAACCAACAAAGAAAGGAAAAAAATATATTTTATTTTCATTCTAAAAATTCGAAATAGAGCCCCTTAAATTGATAATATCATGAAGTGTAAGCCTATAAGGAACACAAGAGACTAGCAATCCCTACCCTCCATATATAGCTAAATTAACCACAATAGTCGAGTAGTCAATGATTAAAAAATCAGAAACATTGTTGTAGCTGTTTGATAGATTGTTTGTGTAGTTTGAGATTTTGTTTTGAGGTAGTTTATTGATTGATTATACTATAGGCTAATAGCTAGTTAGTTCTAACAAATAGAGTTAATTTATTGTTAGGACAAATTGTAAAAATATGATTTATTTTTGCCACTTATTGCATTTTGAGAATCGAACTTTTGACTTTTGCAGAATAGGTATTGAACTATCAAATTGTTGCAAAAAAAGGACATTGAATAATTTTAAGGATAAAGTAGGGGAGAAAAAAAAAATTGGTCTCATAACTTATTAAGTGTCCTATTTTCATCCCAAAAAATTTAACAATTACAATTACAACCCATAATTATATGATTGTCCAATTTTGGACCTATTTTTATGGGGAAAAAATGGCGTCGTTTTGAATCACATAAAAAACCACACACTAGCCGTGACTTTCATACGAGTTGTTGACATGGAATATATGTGTATATTTTTTAATGATTTTCCTTTGTTTTATCCATTAAAAAAATCTACATTAGTTTGAATTCTACAAAAGAAAGTTTTATAAAAAAAAAACTGAAATTTTGTTTTTAAAAAGTGAAATTTAATTTAAATTCAACAAACATTTGAAAAAATATATAATAATAATTAAAATTTGAAGAAAAAAAAAAACAAATCGCAAGGAAAGGTTAAAATTTTTCATGTGATTCAAAATGATGTCGTTTTCATTGTTACATGGAAAATGAGATTAAAATTGGACAATCAAATAAATTATGGGATGTAATTGGAATTGTTTAATTTTTGGGATGAAAGTTGGATATTAGATAAGTTACGTGACCAAAATTTATTTTTTCTCCTCTATTTTTCCCTTTAAAATTGTCTGAGGTTTTTTTGTTGCAACAATTTGATAGTTTGGAACATATCCTGTAAAGGTAAAAAGTTTGATCCTCAAAGCGCAATAAGTGATAAAAATAAATCCTATTTTTACAATTCGAAGATAAAAGGAAAATAAAAAAATAGTATATGTGATGACCGCGTGGAGCTACTTAAATAAAAAATATAAAAAAAATCATCGTAATTGCCTGCTTGTCTATGGAATTAAAGAAGGGGCATAGTCTACTAATCTAGCCCATTCTGGAAGATTTCAATTCTCCATTATTTGTTGTTCTTTGTTACAACGAACTGATAATAAAGTGGAATAAATTGTTATGATCCGTTCCTCAATATATTATTTTTTACGTACTTATTTATTCACTTATAGCCTAATCTGCAATTCATATTGTTATTCATGTTCATATTGTATTATATTATATGATGTTTTATTTTATCGATCAATCAACATATATTATTTGTATTATTATGACAAAATTTTAAATGAAAATTGTTCATTATAAGTTTTTCATTTAATTATTTTAAAGTATTAAATATTTGTTCAAGAGTATTAAGAATTTCATCAGAATTATACAAAATTGAGGTAAAAAAAATACCAATAACAAGTAAAATATGATATCACTAACCCCATTATTTGATACTTCTAATGACAGTTTTTAATACTCTTGATCAAAAATTCGATATTTTAAAACAATTTTATGATATTTACTATTGTTTTTTATTTCCACCCTCTCTTGAACTTGATCAGTAATAGACGAATCTTGAGGGAGAAGTTGGGTAGTTTAGTGGAAATTTCGATGTGGTTATGCATAGTTTGGGTGTTGTAGAAATCTAAAAATTTTGTGATCTTCAACAATACCCCATCTTATGAGGAAAAAGTAGTAGTGGAAATTAAGGTTAGGTTATGGAGTTGATGCTATGTTAAAGAGTTAAGATGTTTTAATATATATATATATTTTTTTAATATTGGTTAACAAAGTCGAGAATGATTTTAGACGGCCGAGTGTGAGATCTTTGTAATTTACTGACTTTCTGGGTATATCTAGTACCTAATTTTATTTTGTATAAATAAATTTTTCTTTGTCTGATAATTTTTTTTTTTCTTGAATAATATTTACTTATAAAATATATTATTCCGTCCATATCTAATCTAATATGCATAATACATCAAGAGCTACGTAGCTTGCTCGATCTAATAATAAAGACACCACAATAAATATTATAAATAGTCGAAACTGCATACAAGCAATATTCTAAAGATTGTAGTTTGTTTACCTAGAGTCCAAATTAAAAGTTTCGGATAATCATTTTAATTCACAAGAACTTTCTATTCATGAAATTCAATAAATGTGAAGTTGAAAAATCGTTGTATTTTGAGCGAATTTCGGAAGAATTTTATGAGCTCTCAAATATGTTGTAAAATATTTCATATAACTAAATCCAAACAGCCAATTAATTGCAAATGCAAAAATTTATCTTTTTCTATGAAAGAAAACTCTAAAGTCACTATTTAAGATCGATGTGCACAAAGTAATATCACAAAACGTAATTAAATAGATATAGCTACAAAGCTGACTTTTTCTAGAAACATTTTGTAATAAAGTGGAGCAATTTATTGATAGGAGAAGCCAAATTCATTAATCTATAGTCAGTTTTCTCTACAAAGGGTATAATAATTATATATATTAATGACAAAGATAATATACATCTATGCTAAAACTAATAGTAGGCTTGCCAAATTACAAATAGATTTTACACTTGGAAAGGAGAGTTGACCACATATAATTTATGTTTTGATTGATGAGATTTGTGATTTTATAAGAAAATCAACGTGATCAAGTATTTATATAGATCAGAATTAAACGTGTATGTATTTTTAAGTAAATAATAATGACACACTATCCCAACAGTGCACTCACTCAACTGTTGAGATTATTTACATGGAAAAATATGGGTTGATTACACTAAAAAGAGTGGTTAGATTACACTGAAAATCGGTTATCAATGTAATTTTTTTAGTGTAATCTATATATTGCACACGAAAAATCCCACGTATTTAACGCCTATGAATTATGTCATACTTACATAGCTAATTATTTCAAAGTACAAACTAATTCATTATTACTCATACGTGAATTAATCATCCTTTTTTTTTTCTGAAAATTATCCATCGAATCTATTCAAATTTTTTGCTGCATATAAATTATTCTAAATTTTGGTTATGTATGAATTTTATTAGATGACTTTTTTCTTATCCGAACTTATTGTAATTTTCAGATATAAAGGGTTATTTAATTTACTGGTGTAGGTTTTAAATGATTGTTCATGAAATTGTTATAAAGAATTAAATATTTGATCAAAATATTAATAATTTCATCAAAGTACTAAAAATCGTGATATTATAATTTAATTGTTGTTGATACTTTTTACTCCAATTTTTTATACTTAATATTTCTAATCTAATATTTGATGTTTTATAATAATCTCCTAGTAAAATTATTATAAATAATTTTCATATAAAACTTTATCTTTTTATCTTGTGAACATATTTTTCACCACAGTAACCGTTCACTGAAATGGACTATTATTTCCCACTCAATGTCAACTCATGTCCCTGTCTTGTTTTTTTTTTCTTTTTTTTTTTACCAGCAGCCATCCTAAACCTTTTCACAGCCCACAAATAGTGGCTTTAACATCTCCTCACCTTTTTTTAAATTAAATTTTCGGTTCGAAAAAAATGAAAGTCGAATAAACTTTAATCAATTTTTCTTTTTTAAATTAAAGTGATTATCAGCCGTTCGATTCCCCTTTTTCATTTTTTATATTACACTTGAAGTTCCATCTACTGAATCTTTAGCACATGTACTCCGTATTACGGTGGTTCATTAAATATTTTTTAAAATACTATTCCCCCTTGATTATTCCCTTACTTTAAAAGTCTGTTACAACTTCGATTGTTTCTTTCTATAAATAGTCCATCTTTATTTATCACAATGCCAAAAAATAATAATTTTATTTCCTTTTAGTTTACCATAATGGCACTAAAACACTCCATTATCTTTACAAATACTAATGAAGAATTCTCACATTAAAGCCCGTATCAAAAGCAAAGAGACAATCGAAACAAAAAGTGTATGTGTCAATCATTTAAGAGTAAGTCTTGTATGAGACCGTCTCATAGCATAAGACAATGGGAAGGGGTGTAACTAGGGCATTGACTCATTAACACTTTGATAGGGGTAGATGTTAATTTGTGTAGTCTCATGACATGAGACTGTCTCATACAAGTTTTTGTCATCATTTAAACTATGTAATACAAAGTGAAACAAATAATTTCATATGGATTGCAAGTGTTACAAATATAAATCATTTGGATTACAAGGGTTACAAATATGAATTTTAATGTAGTGTTATAAGTATGTCCCATTAAACTGTTTGTCGTTTATATATTTACACAAATGGAAATATAAACATGAATTATGTTATTTGCTCATGAATAAATTTAAAGTTAATTTTAAAAATGGAAAGACTATGATGTAGATTCACTTTAAATTATAATGATGAATATATGTTATATGAAATGATTCATATAAACTGGTCATTAAATTGTTTTAAAGTACCAATAAAAAAATTGTTTAAAAGTACTGTGAAGGATCAAATGTGAAGTATGTAGTCTGCTGAGCTTAATTCAGTAGGAGGCTAAGTTGGTAAAGTGTTAGCCGTGAGAATGGGTGAATTTGGGGTACCAGAGGAGATGGACCAGATGAGGTTGACCAGAGAAGCCTGATCAGAGAAGTCTGGCAGGAGAGCTATCAGAGGAGGTCCATCAGGTGAGGTCTGGTCAGACGAGTCTGGTAGATAAGTCATCAGAGGAGGTCTATCAGATGAGGTCTGGGATCAGAGGTCATCTGGTGAAAGTGGCCAGAGCCAGAGGAGGTCTTGTCATCTGATCCTGAAACTCGTTTTACGCAAAGTACACCAAATTGAAGCTAATTCGAAGGCGGTTCTAACTGAATCAACCATGGCGGTTATTGAAGTTGTTAGCCAGCTGGATAACTACCTTTACTTTGAGTTTGTTACAACTGATTCGAACCTAGGGTTCGTTTCCAATCTATGTAATTATAAAAGGGGGTTTCTCAACTGAGAAAAACAGAACTTCATCTGTGAGTACAAACACTGTGAGATTGAGTGTGATTGTAACTTGTAACTTCCAATTTCACATCTTAGTGAAAAGATATCCTCTCGGATCCCGTGGACGTAGGAGCTTTATCTCCGAACCACGTAAACTGGTGTTCTTGTGTGATTTCAATTTCGTTCTTATTGCTTTCATATTCCGATTCCCGGAAACAAGTTTTCTTGTGAATCCAAAACGTGATTAACAAGTACCAATAAAAAAATTATTTTAAAGTATCAAATATTTGATAAAAAGTATTAAAAATCTCACTAGAAATAAAAGTTTAGGGTAAAAAATATCAACAATAGTTAAAATATGATATCATTGACTCCGATTTTTAATACTGTTGATGAAATTTTTATTGATTTTAATTAAATATTTAATATTTTAAAATAAACTTATTATAAACTATTTTCATCTATAACTTTGAATAAAATGAAATTTAACCCAAATTTTATGGATCATCCTCGACTTTGACAGTTAAATGGGTTTGGGGAGTGATATGGCCCATGGGCCGGTCCAGTTATGTTACATGAACTTGTAGAAAGAAACATAATTGGGCCTTTTCACCGGCCATTTATTCCAAGGCTCTTTTGTTTCAATTACCAAATAAGTAGTGAAATTTGTTAAAAAAAAATTAAGGGCCAACCACATGTAGATACAAAATATGACACTCTAAGACATATAATAACAAATTTTTTTTGGAGTTTACTGCTACTACAAAACTAACTTTATGTCACTGTGATGTGACATAAAATTAGTTTTGTCGATTTGCATATACTATAACATGTTTGCGTGTACTATAGTGTAATTATTTTTACCATAGTTGATTGTAATATACTATACTATTTTTATTTATACTATAATTATCTTCGATGTATCATAACGTAATATATTTATATTCAATATAATATAACTATTTTTGAAATTTTATTTTTCCCCCTTCTTATATTTAAATTTCTTTTGAAATTTCTGTTTTCCTTTTATATATGATTTTTTTTAATATACTATACTATTTTTCAAAAATATTGTTATATTCAATATTTCTTATTTACCATATCTATTATCAATTTTATCAAAAATATCATTATTTAGAAAAACTGAAATTATTCACTTTGAATTTTCATTTATCAAAATCAATTCACCTCAATGTACCATAATTGTATTCAGTGTACTCTAGTTATATATAGTATACAAATTGTTGTTACCGATTTTACCGGATCTATACGACGGATTTATGTGGCTATAGGGGTAGTCCCGATTATCGGGTAACGAACATATAAAATAACATGAACACGAAGAACACAAGAATGGGGGAAGAACCGATGAGTTCTTCCCTTGAAGATGGCTTTGGGTGTCCCTTCTAGAGGGTCTCCCTTGCCTAGTGTTTTTATTTATGTGGGGAGGAGAAAACTAATATGAGCTCCCTTTTACAATGGGTTGGGGCCTCTATTTATAGAGCCCCAAGCTTCTAACTAAGGAAGTCATCCTGGCCCTTTATTTTAGGGTATTTATTACAGTCGTAGATCTAATAAATAATTATGAAAAGAAATAAATCTAATATTACAATATCTTGTCAGTCCTTCGATATCTTCAGTGGTGTTGACCCTCGATTTTATCGAGTTGTTTAACGCCGAAATCCTATTGTCGGGGCCCAAACCCCGGTTCCGGTATACCCCGGTTCTGAGATAGTATTTAGGCCAAATACGGGATTATTTGTGCCACAACAATTGCCCCCAAGGTCGAGCTTTGACCTTGGTCGGAGTTCGATCTTGATTCGTGCTTCGAACAAATTTTGCCCCTTGCAGCAGTTGAGGTTTCCAACTTTTGCCCCCGAGCCTGTTGATAAGATAGCTCGGGTGTCCCAGTGAGACTTTGGTGGTAGAGACCTTGATGAAAAGGTCTTCATTGTTATCGGTGGCTTGGTGTATTTTGGTCGGACTGAGTCAGGCGGGAATCAATCTTCTGTCGTGCCCCCGAGTCGTCAGTCTTTAGGTGCTCGTAATTCGAGGGCTATAACTTCCTTGATATGTAATTATGTGCTCGTACTTCGAGACTAGGCTCTTCGTACGAGGATTTTTCTGTGCTCGTACTCGAGGCTAGGCTCTCCGTACGAGGCTTTTTCTGTGCTCGCACTCGAGGCTAGGCTCTCCGTACGAGGCTTTTTCTGTGCTCGTACTCGAGGCTAGGCTCTCCGTACGAGGCTTTTTCTGTGCTCGTACTCGAGGCTAGGTTCTTCGTACGAGGCTTTTTCTGTGCTCGTACTCGAGGCTAGTCTCTTCGTACGAGGCTTTTTCTGTGCTCGTACTCGAGGTTTGGCTCTTCGTACGAGGCTTTTTCTGTGCTCGTACTCGAGGCTTGGCTCTTCGTACGAGGCTTTTTCTGTGCTCGTACTCGAGGCTTGGCTCTTCGTACGAGGCTTTTTCTGTGCTCGTACTCGAGGCTTGGCTCTTCGTACGAGGCTTTTTCTGTGCTCGTACTCGAGGCTTGGCTCTTCGTACGAGGCTTTTTCTGTGCTCGTACTCGAGGCTAGGCTCTTCGTACGAGGCTTTTTCTGTGTTCGTACTCGAGGCTAAGCTCTTCGTACGAGGCTTTTTCTGTGCTCGTACTCGAGGCTAGGCTCTTCGTACGAGGCTTTTTTTGTGCTCGTACTCGAGGCTTGGCTCTTCGTACGAGGCTTTTTCTGTGCTCGTACTCGAGGCTTGGCTCTTCATACGAGGCTTTTTCTGTGCTCGTACTCGAGGCTTGGCTCTTCGTACGAGGCTTTTTCTGTTTGCACAGCTGGTGGCACTATGGCCTATGTGATAGGTCGACCGCTTTGGGGCCGGCCTAATTTTTGTACTAAGTGTGGAGGGCCGACCGCTTGGGGGCGGGCCCCCGCTTTTGAACTTAGATTTTTTGGGTGGACCGACCGCTTTGGGGCCGGCCCATTTGGTACTAAGTGTGGAGGGCCGACCGCTTCAGGGCGGGCCCCCGCTTTTGAACTTAGATTTTTTGGGTGGACCGACCGTTTTGGGGCCGGCCCATTTGGTACTAAGTGTGGAGGGCCGACCGCTTCAGGGCGGGCCCCCACTTTTGAACTTAGATTTTTTATTTTATTCTTGACCGATTGTAATCAGGTGGTCAATGCCGGTGAAGACGGACAAATCATCGCTAATTAAAGCGGAAAATCTACGCCGATGAAGGCGGATAAAACACGTCAACGCCTAAGAAGGCGGACGAGATGTCGATGCCACGGAGGCAGACAGATCAACGCCGATGAGGGCGGATAAAACACGTCAACGCCTAAGAAGGCGGACGAGATATCGACGCCACGGAGGCGGACAGATCAACGCCGATGAGGGCGGATAAAACACGTCAATGCCTAAGAAGGCGGACGAGATATCGACGCCACGGAGGCGGACAGATCAACACCGATGAGGGTGGATAAAACACGTCAACGCCTAAGAAGGCGGACAGATCAACGCCGATGAGGGCGGATAAAACACGTCAACGCCTAAGAAGGCGGACGAGATGTCGACGCCACGGAGGCGGACAGATCAACGCCGATGAGGGCGGATAAAACACGTCAACGCCTAAGAAGGCGGACGAGATGTCGACGCCACGGAGGCGGACAGATCAACGCCGATGAGGGCGGATAAAATGCGTCAACGCCTAAGAAGGCGGACGAGATGTCGACGCCACGGAGGCGGACAGATCAACGCCGATGAGGGCGGATAAAACACGTCAACGCCTAAGAAGGCGGACGAGATGTCGACGCCACGGAGGCGGACAGATCAACGCCGATGAGGGCGGATAAAAATACGGAAATTTCGAGATTCAAAAATTTGTTTTGGATTACCCAAAATTATCTCCAGATACGGGTACTCATGCCCCCGGCTTTTAATGTATTGTAAATATTTCGGAGTTGCAATACATTAAAAGGAAGTAAATGGAAAAAACCTGACACGAGATGGGCAAAAGGACTGCCCGTAGATTCTTTCGAGTCGTTGCAGTAGCTCTGAATGTTTGCACGAATTTTTCCATCTCGATCGGACAACTAGGTTGGAGATTTTATTAAGAATACAATTTTATCCCGAGAACTGATCCTTGAAAATTGCTCTCTACTTCTCTTCACAGCTGAACCATCGGTCTCGAACAAAAATAATAAAGCCCATTTGCTACTTGAGATTAGGCCCATTCACTTGAAATCATTTCGGCCACGAGTTACTTCCGTAAATATCCAACAGGCAGTTTCCAGATTCTTCCGGTCAACACCCCCAAGTCCGTTCCAAAATTCCCAATTCCAAAACTCGCGAGGTCGGAATTGAAAACGAGAGGGGATGCGATTGCGGCGAGGCAGAAGGGTCGGATGATGGTGCCCGGTAGTCTTGACTGGTGTTGATGAACAGGCGATCGTACACCGACCACTGTAAATTGAGGTCGGCGAGATCGTGATTTCTGGGCCGGAGCAAGGGCAGCTCGTGTCGCCGGGGTCGTATCTGGCGCTGGCAATACCGTCTGCGGACGGTCGGCAGTCGGCGGTCGGCGTCTGGGTTGCAGCGGATCGGCGATGATCAGACTCGACGACGGCGATGTGGTGGGCGAGCAGGTGCCCGGTGAGGCGGTGGTGAGAATCGAAAGAAGGCGACCGGGATTGAGTCTCCGCGGCCCCCGCAGCATCGGCTGAAGGTGATCGGGATCGATCCGGGTGGGGCCGATCTACAGCAGGTCGGAGTTGATGTACGCTCGGAGGCGGTGAATGGGAGATCGCAGGCGAGGCCGACGTAGCAGGATGGTAATAGTGATATGAGACCGATTAGCACCCGATTTGGGGGGCCGATCTGCTGTGATGAATCATCCTACGCCTCGGCTATTGACTATTTTCAGCGGTGGTCGATGTTGTGCTTACCGGAATTTTAGGGTGAGCTCAATAGGAACCCACTGTTGAAGGTACCGACCTCGGTAGAGATTGAAAATGTCGGAGGTGGAGCTCGGTTGGCAAAGACAGGGGCGAGTCGGTGGCACCGGGATGACGGTGGATGAACAGAGATCGGTGCGATTTTGTAGATTGAGAGGTCGGCAGTTGTGGCTCTGTGCTCGGAATTGGAGGCCGAGGTCGGCCGTAGTGGTTCGAGGCCGAGGTCGGCCGTAGTGGTGCGAGGCCGAGGTCGGCCGTTGCGGAACGAGGCCGGAGGTCGGCCGCAGTGGTGGTGCGAGGCCGAGGTCGGCCGTTGTAGAACGAGGCCGAAGGTCGGCCATTGCGGTGCGAGACCGAGGTCGGCCGTTGCGGTGCGAGACCGAGGTCGGCCGTTGCGGAACGAGGCCGGAGGTCGGCCGCAGTGGTGCGAGGCCGAGGTCGGCCATTGTAGAACGAGGCCGGAGGTCGGCCGTTGCGGTGCGAGACCGAGGTCGGCCGTTGCGGAACGAGGCCGGAGGTCGGCCGCAGTGGTGCGAGGCCGAGGTCGACCGTTGCGGAACGAGGCCGGAGGTCGGCCGCAGTGGTGCGAGGCCGAGGTCGGCCGTTGTGGAAAGAGGCCGGAGGTCGGCCGTTGCAGAACGAGGCCGGAGGTCGGTGGCCCCTTTTTTTTGTGGTCTGAAACCTCTGTCTTGATGTTCTTCACAGGTTATGGCTGCTCCGGCGTGGTCGGCGGTGGAACGTGAGCAGAGTTGTCGTGGAGACTCCATCACAGAGGGTGAAGCAGTGTGCTTCGATCCGGACTCTGGTAGGTGGTCAAGCTATTGAGGCTTCCATACACTTACTGGATAATATTCAGTGTAAGCCCTGAGAAGTAAATATAAATAATAGGATTTAATTTTCTCAATTTTTATGAGAGGAAATTCCTGGTTGTACGTTTTGGTCTAAAACCATGAAAGAGAATTGTAAGGTTTTTGGGTTTATGGCATAGAAAAACTGGGTACTGGTAAGTGTAAATGTAAATATTTTTTGTAAAATGATGTGAAATTTGTATAGATAATCGGCCTGAAGCCGGCAGTAATATTTGTTACGTTTTTCGGCGTTGTAAATTTGTTATTGATATCACGGAAACCTTTGATGACTATGGGTTTATTTTGGGTTTTGAATTTTCTTGAAGATCAAACTGGGAATTTTTCTGGGTATAGAGCATAACTATGTTTTTGCTTTGAGTTTCATACAGGTTCTGCATTTTTATGGTTGATTTCGATGAAATCTAAGGAAATAAAATATAAACAGTGAATTTGGCAGATTTGACAGGAAAAAACTGTTAAGAAATGGAATCTGAACTGGTTTTTGCTTGGGGGCGAAGAGGCTTGATACCCAAAAAATTAATTTTGAAGATTTTTTTTTTTTTGGTTTGATAACTAAATGCAGAAATGCCAGAATAATTTTCGGAAGAAACTTTCAAAGAACAGAAAACTTAGCTTTAAACTTTTGCTGAATCCTCTGATGATTCCTCAGGGACGGCTCTTAGTGTTCATACATGGATGAGTGAGATTGTTGAGATACCCTTCTTCTAGCGCCATTTGTTGTTACCGATTTTACCGGATCTATACGACGGATTTATGTGGCTATAGGGGTAGTCCCGATTATCGGGTAACAAACATATAAAATAATATGAACACGAAGAACACAAGAATAGGGGAAGAACCGATGGGTTCTTCCCTTGAAGATGGCTTTGGGTGTCCCTTCTAGAGGGTCTCCCTTGCCTAGTGTTTTTATTTATGTGGGGAGGAGAAAACTAATATGAGCTCCCTTTTACAATGGGTTGGGGCCTCTATTTATAGAGTCCCAAGCTTCTAACTAAGGAAGTCATCCTGGCCCTTTATTTTAGGGTATTTATTACAGTCGTAGATCTAATAAATAATTATGAAAAGAAATAAATCTAATATTACAATATCTTGTCAGTCCTTCGATATCTTCAATGGTGTTGACCCTCGATTTTATCGAGTTGTTTAACGCCGAAATCCTATTGTCGGGGCCCAAACCCCGGTTCCGGTATACCCCGGTTTTGAGATAGTATTTAGGCCAAATACGGGATTATTTGTGCCACAACACAAATTAAATTGTTATGCTAGTATAGAGTTACATTCCAACATTATGAAGTTACATTCCAACCACATTCTTCGGTAATTCACGCCCCATCTCCAAATCATCATCATCAACCCTCTTCGCATCATCAACCCTCTTCGCATCATCATCATCATCCATCAAGCCCCATCTCCATATCTTCACAAAAAAATCATGTCCATCTCCACCAAAAATCACATCTAATTTTCAAATTAATTTGACAAAATTCAGAAATTAGGAGTGTACAATTCATCAAAACCCATTTCAAAAAATCCAATTAATCAAAAAATCACAAAATAGGGGTGTACAATTCATCAAAAATCAAAAGTCACAAAACCCAGGAATTCCGATTAGAAAAATCACAGCATTAATTCATCAAAATGTCACAACATCTACTAAAAACTCACAAAGCATCAATTCATCAAAATCAAATTACCAGAAAATTCGATTAAAAACCCATTAACACACCCCAAAACCCAGAAATTTTAGAAAACATCTGGTTCAACAAGAGGGAGAGAGTGCGCGGTGGCGTTATACCCTCCCGCTGCCTCTCCAGATCCTGTTTTTGCGGTGGCGGTGACTGATTTTTGGGGAGAGAAACCGATGAATAGAGCTTTAGAGAGAGAAGTAAGATCAGGTTTGCGCCCATCGGCGTACAGAGAGAGAGAGAGAGAGAGAGAGAGAGAGAGAGTCCGTTGGGTTGAGCCGCGTCCGTCGGGAGAGAGAGAGAGAGAGAGAGAGAGTCCGTTGGGTTGAGCCGCGTCCGTCGGGAGAGAGAATCTGTATCGATCAGATCCGCCGAAGACCACCACCCCCACATCTCCACCTCCGACGACTCGATTCCACTCCACTAGAATTCACGGAGCTCCTCCACAACGGCGCCGCCTCTGTGAGTTGAGCCGACATCCGGCGTAGAGAGGAGAGAGATGTATCTATTTTTTTTTTTAATTTAGTGAGGAGACGTGAGAGGAATGTGGGTGAGATATAACCTAATATGCAGCGGGAGAGAAGGTATATTAATTAAATAAATGAATTAAAAAATAATATAAGTACAATGAGCTCAAATTATTCTTTTGTACTCAATTGAGCCTAAATTGTAGTTAAATTAAATAGTTTTTAAGATTTGTTGTGATCAAAAGAGGTCTCAAACTTGTGTATTAGGGTGTAATTTTCTCAAAAATTAAAATTGATGGGTGAAATTTGTTAAACTTTACAAAAACGCATTATCTCAACAAACTAACAAAAATAAATGCTTTTAGCACCACTTGGAAGAATAAAAATTTCTATTTCAACTGCATTTTGTTTGGATATTGAAAAGATTTAGCAGGAACACACTTATTTTAATTAATTTTATTGGTTTAAAAAAATCCAAGAGTTTCAAATATAAAATGAGTAGATACACTCAGACCATCTCATTTCAGAAGGTCAAATAGGTTAATCAAATTGATACATTATTCAAATTAATTATTGTCAGTCTCCAACTAACAGTACATTCAAGGGAAAATTTCATTTTCGTCCTATAACTTAGGTAGATTTTATTTTTGATCCTGTATTTTTTCATTTTTTTTTTATAATTTCAATTCTAAAACTATCAATTTCAATCTTTTTTGCTTTAAATTATCAATTCTTGCTTGAATAATCACATGTAGCGCGCGTGACCACTTTTAGATCGAGAATTTTTTAGTTTTACACACGTGGAGTTTCATGGTAATCCACGTCACACTATCTGACCCATCCCAAACTAAACTCGACCCATCCAATTAAATTCCAACCCCAGTCCTCACCAGTCGTAACCGAACCAGACTCCCCCTTAATCTGCTCCCAGCAAAATATGTATCCACTCTCGTAAAATTCCACGCAGCATTTGAAGCGTCTTCTCCTGCAAAACATGTTTGATTTTAACCGGAGCTGATCAGATTTAGTTTGAGTGGGTTGAATTTTAATGGCATGGGTCAGATAGTGTGACTTGGATCTCTGTGACACTCCACGTGTGCAAAAATAAATATCCCCAATCTGAAAGTGATCACATGCGCCACATGTGATGATTCCAGTGATAATAATATTTTTTGGTGAAAAAAAGACTGAAATTGATAATTTTAAAATTGAAATTGTAAAAATAAATAGATATGGGATCAAAAATGAAATCAACCTAAATTACAGGATCGAAAATGAAATTTTCCCGTACATTCAAATTAAATTAGATTTTGATCTCTTAGAATAGTATCTATAAATTATGTTTTTTTTTTGTTATAAGTGTATTTGTATTCTATGTTCTTTGTTTTTTTTATAAATATATATATATATATATATATATATATATATATATATATATATATATATATATTTATTTATATTTATATTCTACTTTGGATTTTGCCCTAAAAAATCACGCCCTGGATATGAATAAATTTACCCAATTTTGTAAATATCTTCAAATTGAAGGTACAAACGAACATCTACACCGGCGAAATTTCGGCGCCTCAGTGCCGACCGCCTGTGGAATCGCCGCCCCGGCGAGGTATGATGCGACGGTGGAGTTCTTAATCCTCAACCTCAAGTGAGTAGGCTTTCCTGATTTATTTATTTATTTATTTGTGCGGAGGTAGTAGTTATGGAGGCTTTTTGAGGTTCGACGGTTGGAATACATTCTGAAATCATATGAGTAATGAGTTAATATCCATGTTAAGTTTAATTGCCTGTTTTATCTTCCTGTATGCTCCAAAAAAGGAACATTTGAGTTGTTTTGTCTACTAACATTGTTCTCATTAGTATCTAATACCATTTTTAGTATCTATTCTTGGATTCGTTGTGTTGCGCCAAATGATTGAAACATAATTATTGCTGATCAAGAATGCAACGCGTTAACATTGCTTATTATTTGAAAAAGCCACATGGCCTTATTGTATTTGTATTTTATAATACATCATAGGAAAGGAAGAACTACTGACAACTAGTAACTCTCAGGTAGCAATCAGAGCTGCAGTTCTTCTCGGGGCAACTGTGTTCTTTCAAGCAACACCTCTAGTTGGGTACAAATGTACCAACATACCCAAATCCAACAATAAAGAAAGCCCCTGCCTGTAGCAACAGATAGACGAAAAAATGGTTGTGCCCAAATAGTATGTTATATATCGCGCAGTGTAGCAGGTACATGCCCACCAAAATCTCCAGCACTTGAATCCTATTGATCACATGAATGCATTATGTTAGTTTAAAACAATGACAATGATGCAATACATTTCAAGTCATTAACTAATAAGTGTTTGTAATGTACAGTCAATACAATTTTTTATTCCTGACCAACCAAATTAAGTTTTATGGTTGTGGAGAATTTCATGTTCTTGGTTACCTCGATGGCTTCTTTCTGTTTATTGAATAATTAATATTTCCTAGTTCAGTGGCCAAAATTCACGGTCCCCTGTGATTTTACATAGTTATGTATGTATTGAATACAGGACTAGATTACCTTTCTGCTATTTGTGATCTTGGCTTCTTCGGTGTTCTCGCATTATACTTCGTCTGCTTCATTGTATTCCCTAGCTTTTCAGTCACAACCCATTCATTGACCCGATTTGCTTCAAGAAGTCCTATTATTGCTGCTTTTGATCTATGGAGAGACATTACATTCTCAAATAATATCCAGAACACGAGAAGATGAATGGACCTGCGACAATTTCATTAAACTCAGAATAGTTAATTTGACGATAAGAATGTAGAGAAATAATTTAATGAGAATATTTCATTTTTCTTATTTGGACTTTCTTGCCTTATAGTGGAAGCTGCATTGAGGATTGTAATGCCTGCTGGAAGATAAATAGCTAGCGGCCTTGGAAGATAAACTTCAGGAACTAAGATCGTCGCCGGGATTACAATGCAGTAAAGGAAAAAGGTAACCCAATGTGCAATTATCTTCCTTACGAAGAAGAATGCATAAATTACTTGCCACTTCTTCCAGATTGACACACGCTACATTTAGGAAGGACATATGTTAGTTGCATGATGCTTCAAAATTTACATTGATAGAACTAACTAGTTTTTTAGATAATGGAAGGAAATAGTTATAGATTATAACCTCACAGATGATGATTTCCTTAAACATTTTCCGGAACAGATTAGCAGGTCCGCATGACCAACGATGCTGTTGAAATCTGTATGCCTTAAATGTACTAGGTAGTTCATTTTTCACCTGATAAAGGTAATTATGAATGACATTTTTTCGTAGATTTAATGTCTTAAGGATAAATATAGTAGTCCGCATTTCAAGTTTTCAATACTCACTTCTAGGTCACCTATAAAGAGGAACTTCCAGCCTTTGAGACTTGCCCTGACCGCAAGGTCCATATCTTCTACCGTGGTTCTATCTTTCCATCCTCCTGCATCGTTCAGAGCCGATATCCGCCAAACACCAGCAGTCCCTGTTATTCAAGAGTCAAGATAAATGTCCAGTTGAGTTACTTATAGTTTTTTTTCTATAAATTAGTCACTTAAACTGAAAATAAGTTGTGGTGACCATTGAATCCGAAGAATGAGCATGTGGAAGAGCCGACTTCTTGCTCAACACTGAAATGATAGTCTAATGACATCTGTTGGAGGCGAGTCATCAAACATTCATCAGCGTTAACTGCAAAATTAAGTTGCTATCAGTAACTTGAAAGAAAGCAAAGTTAATGCCAAGTGAATCTGAACAGAAGCATCCATTTTCATTTACTTTTACCATAGTTTTGTTTATATTAAAAGTTAACAACACCACCAACCACCCAGTTGACTTACTTCCATTGTTTCAGTATTCAGTTTATTTGGAATGCAGCTACCTCTAACCTGTGAGGCATATTATACTATATCCTTACCAAATTTCCATCTGGCCTGAACTAAACCCAACTCTGGGTTTTCAAGCAGGTAGGGTATAGTCCTCCACAGGAAATCTTCTTCTGGTTGAAAGTCTGCATCAAATATTACGACAAATTCACAATCCTCAACATAATGCTTCTTAAGACCTTCTCGAAGTGCGCCTGCCTTGTAACCGTTCCTGTTGTTCCTCGTCTCATATCTGATGTTCACCCCCTTCTCTTCCCATTTTCGGCACTCTAATTCGACCATTGTCTGTATATAGTTTTCATAATTACACCATCAACATACTTGTCACAGAATTCAAATTAAGTTTACTGTGGGGTGCGAAAGATACCCTTAAGGCATCATTGGTGGAGTCATCTAGAACCTGCACTATTAGCCTATCCGATGGCCATGAAAGTCCACACACTGCTCCAATAGATAGCTTATAGACCTGTGGAAAAAAGCATATCGTGGATATGGTTTCCCGTGTAGTTTAAAAATTTCAAGCATCTAGCCTCTTGATTGATTTCTTGTGCACAACTCCAAAAAATTAAAAGAAATCTGTTGTTGCCAATTAATTTGGCGCTGTTATCCCCTTACCATTTTTTCAGCAGTGTGTTCGGAAGCTCTATTTTTTTCGTATAGAGAAATTTTATTACATCCTTTTGTTTTTGCATATGTATTTGTATATTTAAATATTTATAACATACATGGTTATGTATGGAATAAACCAGGGCAGAGTGAGAATGTAAACAATTTTAGATGGACATCATACTAGACAAACTTTATCCTTCTGTATTTAGAACTGGAAATACATGCATATGGCTATACACACACATGTGTGTGTATATGAAATAATCTAGTATACAACATATACATGCAAGGTAATACACCATGTGCATATATGGACATCATTCTTAACAAACTTTCTCCTTTTGTATTTATAACTGGATATACATTCATATGGCTATACACACACACACACACACACACACACACACACACATACATGAATAGATATGAAATAATCGTGTATACATATACAGGTTTTTTTATGCAACTACTTATGACTTCTTTAAAATTCTATACCTTCGTTAATAAATACTCAATTGATGCATCTTCCGAATTCTCTGTTTTTGAAATGATACTAATATGCCAATTTTACTCATGTAAGAATTTTTTTAATGCATATATATGACTAAAAACATATATAGATACTTATACCTCTTTCTCATTAAACATTGGAATCTGAACCAACACTTTTGGATAGTTTTTGTTCTTCTCTAGATCTTCTTTGATGGCGTCCAGCTGATATTTGGTGTATCTTTTCTTCCCTAGGCATTTGACACAGACAATCACAATAGCCATATAAACGCGTTCCATGAAAAGCATAATAGACATGCATATGCATATATAAACTGCAATTCGCAAAATAGGGGCAATGATTGGAACTCGGATGCTATCCCAAGCATGAATTAGGCTAATTGTTGGATCATAGGTTTCATTTGCCTCCAACTCACGGAAAACTATATCTCTCATGGTGAGAGAGTGATTTTATGATAAAAAAGAAACCGAATCTAGTGAGAGAGTAGAACAAGAGAACGAGAGAAACAAAGGAAATGTCTACTAGGCGCAACTCACGTTGCTTCAAGCAATTTATGTTCTCTCTTTAAATAGGCATAGGGAAACACAAAATGATATAAGGACACACAATTGGTGCTTAGGTGGAAGAAGTAATCGACTCAAAGTGAAGTTCTCTTTGTGAGAGACACACGTTGTGCATGCAAGTGGAGTTGCTGCGGCGTAGGCTTTTGAGCAGCAATTCTGTCTTTTTCTGCCGCTTGCCATTGACGTAATAAATGCTGATTAATTTGATTAAATGCCTTCTGATCTTTTACAAATTTTATCCGTGACAGCAATATTGAGGAGCGGTGGAGAGATTCCATACTTAATTTAGATAACTTGCATTAGAAATTTTTCTTGTTGTACCTCTGTAATTTTTATTTGTTTTCACCGCCTGATTATACATTTTTTGTGGTTGATTTGATTCCCGTGCTCTATTGGCTCTGTGTTTCTTACCCTATTCTGTAGTACTTAAAGATCCAGGGACAAAAGAAAATGCAAAGGCCTTCCAAAATATAATGTTATCCTACTTTTTTATTGAAAAATGTTACAATCAGATGATCTTTAGGTGTGTATTAAATTATTAATAGCTATTCAATCTGTCACTTAAACAAATAAAGTGTGAGCAAAAGAAACGTGAATAGTTTGGAATCATATGAAAATGGAAAATATTGTTTATTTCATGGAACCGAGTAAATTTTTGTTATGGACGCCGATTGTCTTATGCGTCCTTCTTTCATGGACCTAGTTTCAGTGTGATATACGTTTGACACGTTATGAGATTGATGTCGTTATTTGCATGTTTACAGCTCATTGTTTAGTCGTTTTCTTCGTGAAGGTGGTGACCTAGTTTCAATGTGAAGGCTGTGAGTTTTTAATTATGGAAAAAAGTAACATTTGATATTTTAATTATTCCAAAGTTTATGATAATCTTTTTTGTATGCTATTAGATCAGATTATACATTTGTTTATTCCAATCAGGTTATTATTTTTAATTAGGGAAGCTCATGACAATAGGTTGCCTGTGGCAATTATAAAAAGCAATAAGATGTTCTGCAATTGATGAAAATTTACATTCCTGTAGAAGTATTTTACATTGATTGAGCCTTTCCGTAGTAGGAATGCATTTTTATGTATTGTATTTTACACAAGCTACCATTCTCTGCCTTTACTTCAAACTTTTATTTTATTTTTCCAGTCAGGAGTCTATTATATGCAGATACACACTAGATTAGATAGAATAAGTCAAGAGTGCATTATATAAAAACTAGGGTGGCACACATAGAAAAGAAAATTAGAGGAACATGCTTAAACTGGCTTGGACATGTAGACCTTTAGATATCCAATGTATTCAAAGTAAATATCTTTAACTCAGGATTGCTTGGGATAAGACTTAAAAAAATTAATGAAGAATGGCAAGAGTTACTCAATCATAAATAAAAACATAGATCTTGTAAAAGTTATTATGCATTTTTTTTTATAGAAAAGCTTAAACAATAACCTGCATTCACTGCCATATTTAAAATTCAATTTGTGTATTTCGTTGTTTACTTCTTTTAGAGCCCATGTTAAAGTGTGCCTCAATTTATCTGCTAATGTAATTCTTTTGTTTATTGCTAATAAAATTGGAACATTGTGTTGGAAATTTTATTGTTATTGAGCTTCTTGATCTACATTTTACCAATAAGTATACAGCATGATATATTTGAAATGGAAAACTGTAACAATGCTCTTCAGCATGTTGTAGCGAATAAGAATGGTGAGTATTTGCTTATCATGAAGCCTAAAAGACCAGGTTAGTGGAATTGGATAATTGGATGAAATATAGTATCAAAAATCTGGCTCATAACTTGTTATGAGAATTTGTCTAATGACAGATGGGTTTAATGCATTTATCTAATAAATCACCTTGTCTCATTTGCATGTCTACGGATTTTAGATCCATGCACTCGCCTTAATCAATTATATGTGCCCAATTGCAGTGCACAAAATATTGCCTCTTAAAATCAGGAGAATATCATTTGAATTTTTATTTTAACTCTCTCCTCAGAAATATTTATCTAAATCTATTTTAATTATTATTTTATCGTACACAAACACATAGTCATTGTTGTGTGCACGATAACACAATCAGGATTTTGTTACACTGTATCGTGTGCGACCCACCTATATTTTTAAAATGCGTATCCAGGTCTAGTGGTCTTTACCGTTGTTGAAAACGTGAAACGGACAGGAAATTTTTTGAAATTGGTTTCAACGAGTAAAATGATTGTGCTCTCAGAAATGTATTATTATTTTTATTTACAATTTCGCCTTTTTAGGATTTAGTATTAGTATATAAATTTGTTATTTTACCTGTCTTTATATGCTTTTTAAATTATCTAGCTCAATAGTATATTATAAATGCTTTGATTTTGTACGATTTGAGGTCTCATTTTCACAGTTACAGATTTTTTCTTCGAATTATCATATAAATCTATTAACTTTAAGTTTGAGATGTGGCTCTTTTCCAAAAAACTAATACTCAGAAGTTGTTATTTTTTCTTTCATTGTCTCTGGGATCTGTATGCATCGAATCAAAGTGTATTGTATTAGGTTCGACTAATGATTTGAATATTCATATTCGCATAGTATTCGTTCAGAATTTAAATTTCGTATTTGATTAGCAATTTTATTTCTAATATATATTTAAAATTTTAAATAATATTTTCTCCGTCCACCAAATTTATTGTTCTTTTTATTTTTTGATCTCCACCAAATCTATTTGCATATTTTCTATTAAAATAAATAATATTCACAAATAATTATTTTATTCATAAATGGATTCAATAGTATCCTACTTTTATCTACTTCTACTTCCGTCCAAATTATTTTTCGCAGTTGACTTTTCCGGGACACTTGTGTAAGAGTTGATTTGTAGTATTTAAATGAATAAAATAACTTTTTGATGAAGAAATATTGTTAAATTTAAGTGCATGAAAAAAAAAAAAGAAGATATTTTTGTGTGTAATTATTAATGAAATTAGATATAATTTAAAATTCTTTGTAATGGAATTAACGGTGCACTATAAAAATTGGTCTGAGACGGAGGAAGTAATAAAATTCTCCCCCCCCCCCCTCCCCCCTCCCCCGCGTCTACCAATTTTTTACTCTTTATTGTTGGATACAAAATTTAATAAAATTAGTATTTTAATATAAAAGAAGATAGTGTTAGGATATTGTGGAACTCATTTATTTATTTATTTGTGAATGTTGTTTACTTAAAAAAATGGACAACTTAAAAAAAAAGTGGGTAAAAATTGATGAATGAGAATAGTTTTTCTTAAAAACTGTGTCTAATTGTTTTGGGAATAAAGTCATCGGATTGAGGGAGTATTATTATTCATAAATAAAATTACATTAATTAATTAATTAAATAAAAAAGAAATAATGAATATCTGTAAATCCCGAATTGAATACAGTAACACTTGTATCCCAATTTAAATACTTTTTGAATTAAAAATTATATTTATATTTGAATTGGAATTTTAATATTTGTATATAAATATCGATTCAAAATTATTTAGTATTTTTACACACCATAACTGGGGGCGGAGTCGGTGCAATATTATAGAATTTTGTTTTATTGAAGAAAGGCTACATCAGCAAGAAAAAATGTCTTGCACCATAAAACAGAAAACGACATGCATATAATTTAATATTACTTATTTTCCAATGTATATCTGCATCTTCCAGAGAATAGAATTCCTCATTTTATTAATAATATTATTTTATTTAATAATAATAATATTTTTTAAATTTAATTTTTGTTTTTTGGTGTGTGCCGCAGGATTAATCTCCAAGGAGTCAACAGAAGGAACCAGTCACCATTTCTTCAACTATTCACTGCATTCATCGCTAGTTCACATTTATGTTGCACGAATTCTTCAAATGTTAGGGTATACAGTATCGGATATGCGGGGGATATGGGTGCGGGTGCGATTTGCGTCGAATTCGCACTCGATACGTCACGTGCCGTATCTGAATTTTTTTTTAATTTTTTTTTTTTTAAGTCGGATACGTGTATCCCCCTCCTAGAACACGTGATTATACATGAATTGGATAAAATATTGCAAAGTTTATTAATTTTTGTAATTTTTTTTTATAATTTAATATTAAAATGTAAATAATTAAATATATTAGTCAACAAACAAATCAAATAGTATATCATCCAACCAAGTATTTCAATTTCTTAATTCTTATATAATTAAATAATGAGTATGTATAGAGTGAAATTGATTTATATATGAATCACTGAAGGGTATTAGTTGTTTTCACTGAAAAATATTAATTGTTTTTATTAAAGAGTATTAGTGGTTTACACTTAAGAGTTTTAGTTCATTTTCACTGAACAACTAAGACTCTTTAGTGTAAATCAGTAATACTCTTCAGTGAATACAACTAATACTCTTCAATAAAAACATCTAATACCCTTCAGTGATTCATGTATAAACCAATTTCATTCTATATTTTGTCTTAAATAATTTGGAGAAATTTTTAAAATATATATATGCTTTCTAATTTTCTAGTAATTATTCAATTTTCTAGAGATAATGGTTATGACAAGTGATAATGATAATTATGTTAATGTGAGTTGGCCATTGTATAAATATGTAGATTGAAATTTTTATTATGACTTGTGTAAGTTAATGATATTTAATATTTAATTGTTGCATATTTAGATAAAATTTATCTATATTTTTTATTTATTATATGTATTATATATAATAAAAATAAATTTAAATAGACGTATCTTTGCCGAATCGTATACTAATTTTTTTGAAAAACTTCGTATCCCCGTACCCGTATCGTATTGCTCCCGCACCCCGCACCCGTGCAACATAGGTTCACATCAATCCTTATCTACATACACAACTATAAACTTCAGTCGTACTTTGCTTTTAGGTATGTGAAAAGACAAAATATAGAGTAAAACTGGTTTATATATGAATCATTGAAGGGTATTAGTTGTTTTCATTGAAGAGTATTAGTTGTATTTTTTTTTATCTGTCAAGAGAAAATTTTCATTTCAAAAACCCCACCAGGCATAAGATATACCTGGGGAGAAAATGACAGTTATAATCTTACACTTTGAGAATCTCTCTAGGATTAGCTAACCAAGATGCTATAGAAGCATTACAACAAATCACCTTTTTAGCTAAAACCAACTCTAGTATTAGTTGTATTTACTGAAGAGTATTACTGATTTACACTAAAGAATTTTAGTTGTTCGGTGAAAATGAACTAAGACTTTTCAATGTAAACCAGTAATATTCTTCAGTAAAAACAACTAATACTCTTCAGTGAAAATAACTAATACCTTTCAGTGATTAATATATAAACCAATTTCACTCTATACATACTCATGTGAAAATATTTATATTCCCATCAAGGGACGGACTTTTATTCATTAAATAAATCTAAAAGATATTTATATAATTTTTTTTATTTTTTTTAGATTGTATGTGCAATTCCTCTCCCAAAAAAAGTGAATTATAATTATAAAGAGAATTTACTCTTTATCCTATAATGCTGTATGTGCATTTACTCTTATTTCATTGATTGTTTGTATGAGTATCCTCCCTTGATTATAATTTATAATTTATTATAATCATGGCAGTGTTCTTCACCAAAAGAAATAAGCTTTTAATTTTTAAATTATTTTGAAGTGCTGATCTAACGGTGGATATTGCCATATTGACATACGTGTGATCTAATATATGAGTCGGTAATAGATGGATCATAGATGTGGTCTAATAGCATATATGAGTCGTTGGTATTCGTAGCATAATAATGAAGGCCTAATTGTGAATTAATACAATCAACAAGCTGATCAACAGAATGTAGTCAAAGCGAATTTGGTTTGTGAGTTATTTGAGTCATGTTGTCTGTCTTTTGACGACAAATTCGGAGGAAAATATAAAGTGGATAGAAAAATAAAATGAATAGTAAATATATGTTATAGTTTGAGATGAAGAATTAACTACAGAGGTCAATGAAATTTATGTCAAATCAATTCTAAAATAATAGAAATTAAAGTTTAAGAAAAGTAAGAGATAAAATAAATAAGTGTAAAAAAAAGGTAGAAGAAAGAATGGGTAAATATAAAGTATAGAGTGAAACTGGTTTGTACATGAATTATTGAAGGGTATTAGTTATTTTCAATGAAGAGTATTAATTGTATTTATTGAAGAGTATTACTGATTTACACTAAAGAATCTTAGATGTTCAGTGAAATAAACTAAGACTTTTCAGTGTAAATCAATAATACTATTCAGTAACAATAACTAATATTTTTCAGTGAAAATAACTAATACCCTCCAATGATTTATATATAAACCAATTTCACCCTATACATGCTCTATAAGAAATAGTAGTGATGTGATTGTTTCATATATGTGGATGTTATAATAGGGATGAATGTGTATTTTGGATGGAGAATTTGATTTGTAAATTAAAAAAGTAGATGAGATATTGAGATGGAAAAACAAAATTAAAAAACCGGACTGAAAGAGAACATGATTATGAATTACAATTTTCAATTTTCAAAATATAAGTCTGTTGTACACTTAATAAATTATTTTGAAAGTTTACTTATGGTTTGTAGGCTTGTGATAAAGTTGTTAATTTTTAATGACTTAAAAAATGAGTTAGAAAGGAATTTAGTTTATTAATATAAAAAAAATGTGAAACATCATCTAAATTGTTAATGAGACAAATGAACAAAATATCATACAAAATGTACAGAAATGATCACATGTCCACCAATGAGTATAATATTATATATTAATCGCAAATGTGTTAATGACACATATATAAGGAGTCTTCTATTATTTTAATTAATTGTTTATATTTATTTATATGTCATTAATATATTTACGATGAATATATAATATTATGTCCACCGTAAACATGTGATCAATTCGACAAAACGTATTAGAGGAAGTACTATTTTGGGATACTTATTAATTTGTATAGCGCTGTAGGAACTAGGAGTGAAGCGTCGGTTAGTGACTTAATGTGTTGGATCAGATTGATTAAAAAGAAAATAAATATTTAGTTATTGTTTGCAAAGAAGGGAGAATTAATTTTTTATTTTTTATTTAAAAAAATCAATTCTAAAATATTTACAATTACTACTTTAAATACTTAGAAATCATTCTGGAGAAACATTACATGCCTAATTTTGGATTATGAATAATTTATTTTCATTGGAACCCACTATTTTATATAATGCACAGAGATGATTATTAACCGAGTGATTTTTTTACAAGCACTTTTCACTTATAAAATCACTTCCAACATATTTTTTTAGTGGGGTTTGCAAACTATATATTGTAAGTAGAATCACAATTTTCTTTATGAAAAAAAAAAACAATTTTAAAGCTTTGCACGTTGCAACTACTATTTTAAGCATTTAAAATCTATATTGGAGAAATTACTCAAACCTGTTTTTAGATTATGGAGAATTGATTCTTATGAGATCCATGACTTTTGTGTTCCTCAAATTAAAAAACACTATTGATTTTTTAGTAAGCACTCTCATATCTAAAATCACTTTATTTCAAAACAAATCACCATTTTTAATTCATTACAAAAATCACATAACATCACTTTTAATTTTGCAATAGAGTTTCAAAACATAGTCTTATGATTAAGTTGTAGCGGTCTTTAGTTTCCCTAATTGCTACTATGTGGTAAGGATTATGGTACGGGTGCGGCTATATACCCCTCCATACCTAATATATACACCTACATGTGCATTAAACTACCTATTATGCCCCTTCTTTCCTCTCTATATTTTTTTTAATCGTCTTTTTTGTCTCTGTAGACCATCGCGGCGCCTCATAATGCCGCCCAACCCCAACGCAACAACCCAAGCGTCGTCCAGCGTTGCCGTCCAAGCATCGTCTTCTTCTATTTCTCTCCTCCATCTTCAGTTCCCTGAATTTTTGTAGATCCAAAAAATGCGATGCTAGCCATGATTTTTTTTCTCTTGTTCGAACCATTGATGTATTTTGTAAAAAAATATTTTTTAAAATTTATATTTCGAAAAAAAGAGAGGATAATTTTCAGTTATTTTGGCTGAACAATGGTAAAATGTGAAGTGATATATAGTGAGTTTTCTTTTCCCAAAATTCATGATAAGGTGTTCTAATTTTTGTTTGAATCACTACTACAAAAAACCTTTGTTAGACGAGAGAATTTAAAGAGGAAAATTAAACCCTCGATATTAAAGTGGGTTTTCTCGAGGGTTTGTAAAACAGGAGGGATATCACGAGGGTAATATTTCCCTCGTCTATCACGAGGGATTTCTCGAGCAAAAGCGGGCCCCAGCTGACTAGGACGAGGGATCAGACGAGGGAACAGCTGTCGGGAAGTTCACGAGGGAACAGTCCCTCGGCTAGCTCTGAGCACTGCAGGTTTCACGAGGGATTTCAGAACCCTCGACCAGCTCACGAGGGTTTTTCCCTCGGCCAGCATCGGATTCCATTCACGACTTTGCAACCTTCATTTGAATTTCACGCAGGCTTTTTCATAGGGAATCTAGCAGGGGTGAGGGTTTTTCCCTCTTCAATTCCCTCGGCCAGGGTGATATAATTACACCAACCTACTCATTTCTTCTGCATATTCGAGCGAGAGAGAAAAAAGAGTGTAGTGTATACATTTGAGAAAGAAGAGGAGCTAGAGGAGCTCGAGAAAGAAAAGGAGGGCAGCTCGGGCCGCCGTTTTTTATCGCCGGCGACATGAAAATTCTTGTCTCCATTTGTCGGGTTTTGCTACGTACATTAAAAAAACGTTTATACGGTAATTTTCTTTCATTTTAATCGGTAGTTAATACATATATATACACATATTTTTTCATGTTAATTATTTATATATATATGTATATAATTATATATGCTGTTGATGATCTTTTCTAATCGCAAGGATTAGTGGCTGTTTTTACTTACAAATTAGATCACCAAACAATTACGTGTGATTGATCACTAACGTAATTAGTGAATACGAAAATTAGAATTATAAAGGAATAAACAAGTGTATTGATTACGTATTTATTTTGTATAATTGAGAATCGAGGTGCTTTGATTTGCGAGGTTAAAGTTTGGATGTATATGTGAATTTGTGCTTGTTTTATTGACTAAAAATCAAAGTATTTATACAAGTTTTCCTAGCAGGAGGTGTAAAAAACCTTTGACCTTCCAAGTGTGCATGTGTGACACTTGGAGTGTTGACTATTTGACCTTATCTAAACTAATTTCTATCCTCTAATACTGGATTTGCTCGTATTCAAGAGTTGTTCGTCCTTTTGGACTTGTACTTGGGGAGTCTTTAGCTTTATTTTGTTGGTCATTCTTCTTGTTAGCTTGATTACTGGGTACTTTAGTTAGATCTGTTCGCCTATGGGCTGGATGTGTTCGCCAGGACATCATTTGGGTCCACATGGTCTTTGGGTTAAAGTTGCTCGCCTGGTCAATGTAGCTCGTCGAGCTGGAACTGTTCGCCTGACAATTCCAGCTTAGTCTGACTTTGTTCGCTTAATCTTGTATTAAGTGTAGATACTTGGTGCAATTCTGTTTGCCCAGATGATATTTCTGCTCGCCTATCAATAATTGCCCCCTTGCCAGTCATTATGTTGTGATGAAGCAAAGCGAACTACTTATGGGCTGGTAATTATCTGGTGTTATGAAGGCGAGCTGGTTTTGCTAGGTGCGAACTACTTCAAATGGGTGGTCTATCATGGATGAGCTGACCAGGATGGGCGACGGTTGGAATCCCCAGGCGCTGGGTGGAGCTTGAGGCATGACGTGGGCAGAATGATTACCGCCGCCCACGCACACGCAAAATCAAGGTGACGCACCTCCAATTTTGTCGGAGAGAGATCGCACGCACCCTTTATTTACAATTTAGTCCTTGTATTCTTGATTTTATTCGCCTGGGACCCCATTTTTCTATATACTATAAAAGGAAAATTTTGCAAATTTTTCATTTTTCCTTTCACATTCTCAGCGCCAAAACTTCTCCTTTCCTTCTTTTAAAATTTCTCAGGTGAAGCTCCATTATTTCCCACGACGGTTTCTTCAGTTCCGAGTTTTTAAGTTAATAATCCCATCGCTTTCTTCTTCTCTGTTATTTAATTTCGTACTTATTGTGTTTTAAAAACCCCAAAAACCCAAACTCCGCCGTTTGAATCTTAAAATCGCCGCCGCCCTTTTAACTTCTCCACCGAAATCCGCCATTAACACTATTTCAAGTTGTTCCGATCCTTTTCTTTAAAAAATTTCCGATCTCAATGTCCTCATACTCCGAGACTGGTTCTTATCCACCTCTCAACCCCGGAAAATGGCCCATCGGAGAAACTTCAGTTCTGGTAGTGAATATGGAGTCAGATCCCGATTCAGCCTCCGTTGTTCTCTTTGTGAATTTGGGAGCCCGCCCATCTGGGAAAGGAGTTGAGTGAGCAAATCCTGCTCGCCAGATTGAAGTGGAGACCAGTTCCGATCTCCACGAAGAGGAGAAGGAGGCCAAGGTGCAACAGCCCGCCCATCCAGACGAACTGACCTGGGGATACCTAAAGAGTATCCATTTTCCCATGCCGAATCCAATCGAACATCAACTCCAAGTTGTCGTTGCTCGCCAAGAGGACTGGGACGAGTACGAAAGAGAGCACTCCAACCGGTTAACCGTTCTAGCTCGCAGAAAGCATAAACTTAGGACTACTGAGTACGCGGCGAGCTGTATTGTGTCCGCCATAACTGAGAAGGAGTTGCCCAAAATCAGGAAGGATTATAAGAACCCTTTTGATGTGTACATGTACGCTCCTTTAGCTGATGATAGAGTTGATCGCCCACCTCGTGGCTCATGGTGATCAATTTGGCTGCTCTTAATGCCGGGGTCACTCTGCCGTTGCACCCTCTGATCGGCAGCTTTTTCGAGCGAACAAACCTCGCCATCACCCAACTAACTCCTGTTGGGTGGATGAATCTTATGTCCCTCGTGGTGTTGTGCGCCCTAGAGGAATACCCAAACAAACTGTCCGCCGAGGAGGTCAACTATCTTATGACCCCCACCGCCTATACTGGGGATGAGACGGACTGGTACTACCTCAAGGCGCGACCAAACTTGAGGCTGGTGGAAGATATTCCTGGAAAGGTGCGAGATTGGAAGCACGATTGGTTCTGGATTTGAGGGGATTGACGTGCTTCTGCTCGCCCTTATGGCGGCCCTGAACGCATAAACACTCCGGCGAAGTTTAGGGATTTAATTCGTGAGTCTTATCTCTTCTAAATTTTTGAAGTGATAAGACTAATTTTAATCTTTCTTTCTTTTGTTTAAGGTCCCAAAAATCTCAAGTGGCGGAGTGCGAAAGATAGTGTTGATGACCAGTTCTTGTTCACAGTCAGTTTGATCGCCCTACGGAGCCAAACTGGTCGAAGCGTCAGCCATCTCTGCTTGGAGTCAACCAGAAGGGTAGCTCGCTTCACCACCTACCCACATCACCTTGAGGCTCAAGCCCAAGTTCCCGAGGGTAACTTTTTTAATTTTGGCGAACAAGTCTCGTTGATAGGCGAGCAGAAATATCATCTGGGCGAACAAAATTACACCAAGTATCTATACTTAATACAAGATTAAGCGAACAAAGTCAGACTAAGCTGGAATTGTCAGTCGAACAGTTCCAGCTCGGCGAGCTACATTGACCAGGCGAGCAACTTTAACCCAAAGACCATGTGGACCCAAATGATGTCCTGGCGAACAGATCTAACTAAAGTACCCAGGAATCAAGCTAACAAGAAGAATGACCAACAAAATCAAGCTAAAGACTCCCCAAGTACAAGTCCAAAAGGATGAACAACTCTTGAATACGAGCAAATCCAGTATTAGAGGATAGAAATTAGTTTAGATAAGGTCAAATAGTCAACACTCCAAGTGTGAAGCATGCACACTTGGAAGGTCAAAGGTTTTGTACACCTCCTGCTAGGAAAACTTGTATAAATACTTTGATTTTCAGTCAATAAAACAAGCACAAATTCACATATACATCCAAACTTTAACTTTACAAACGAAAGCACCTCGATTCTCAATTATACGAAATAAATACATAATCAATACACGTGTTTATTCCTTTATAATTCTAATTTTCGTATTCACTAATTACGTTAGTGATCAATCACACATAATTATTTGATGATCTAATTAGTAAATAAAAACAGCCACTAATCCTTGAGATTAGAAATGATCATCAATAAATTGGCGCTAGAAGGAGGGTTTGAACCTCCGATTAAGAAGTAATTAAGTAAGAACTTCAAGTTTAACACTTGAAGATTTGAAGAAACCCTCAAGTTTCCTTTGAAGAATCACACAAGAGTGTTCTTGGTGTTCTTCATTTGAAGATTTGAACGTTTGAAGATTTTTATAAGTACTTTAACCAAAGATGCCTCAATCACATGAAACGCGGCATTCTCAACATTTGACAAGAGATTCACGTTCGAGGATGTCCCAGGCTGGTCGGCGAGCTGAAATAGCTCGACATGAGCAAGAAAACCAACCAGCTACCCATCATCTGATGCCACCTGAGCCTGAAGCATTTACTCGCAATCCTGATGATTTAGCTTGCACAATTGCAGTGCTTCAGGCATTACATAAGCAATAGGGACAACTTGGCCCATCTCATGATCGAGCAACGCATAGCCCAACAAGAGCTCGTGAGCATGAGAGGGCGAGGGATGAACACCAAAAGGAAACAAATAGTGCCCAGGCTAAAAAAATCAAAGGCAAGGAGAAGCAATTCGACGAGCTGGCTAGCCATGGAAAATCAACCCCTGGTCAAGCAGCGGGAGGTAGCTAGGGAACTACACGCCAGAGCGCGCTTAACAGATTAGGTCGCCCTGGTCGGGGAATAACTGAGATTCACCCCTGAGCTGAAGTAGCTCACCCGACCCAGGCACCAGCTCGCCAGTCAGTCCATGAAAGATTGACTAGGTCAGCTTTTGGTCGCCTGCGTCCAGATGGGGCACCCAATCCCAGAAAACTAGTTAATGAGGTCACCTTTCCAAGTGAGGGGCTGCGACGAACTGATGGTCATGCACTAGTGTTTGTTGAATAGCCTCCAAGTCAAGGGAGACCACTAGAAGAATTGGTGTCTATGAGAAAGACCATCGAAAGTATGCAGGGCCAGTTAGACCTATAAAAAGGCTATGGAAATACCTCTCTTCCATCTTATCCATTATCATCAGTAATTTTGAAGGCCCCAATTCAAAAGAAGATTCAGTTCCCTGCAAGTATACAATATGAAGGCACGACAGATCCCCAGGTGCACTTGATGAAATATTCTGATTACATGATACCAATGGGGGCAAGTGATGCAACTCAATGTCGAAACTTCCCTTTGACCCTGGAGGATCGCGTTCATAAATAGTTTTCGGCTTTACCACCGGCTTCCATTCATTCGTTTGCCCAACTAGGCAAAGAGTTTCTATCTTATTTTTCCACGGCCGGATCTTATCTATCCCAAAGACATCGGTTATCAGACTTGAAGCAAGTTGATGACGAGTTGAACCGATCATATTTGAAAAGATTCGATAAGGTTTTGTTGGAGTGAGAGTCTGTCAGCGAGGACACCAAGATTGTGGCTGTTTTAGCTGGGTTAAAAAAGGGCACTGATCTCTGGAAAGAAGTACATCTCAAATGCCCTAAAACTTATGTAGAATTCCGCGACCAGGCAGGAGTCTTTGTCTCAATGCATGAAGCCTTGCAGAAAGATGTTGGGGACAAAGGTGACCAGAAGGATAATACAAAGAAAACCGGAGGCGGTGGGTACCGAGCTCCCAAGAACATGAAAGCATTCAATGAAGGGACATAACTGAAGGATAAACTAAATCAAGTACTCACCGTATCGATCGACGCGGTGTACAATAATATCCGGGAAAAGGAATTACTTAACCCTTCGAGGAAGATCCGACAAGACGCTAGCAAGTTGAACCCAAACAAGTACTGTGCCTACCATCAGAGTGTGGGGCATTTTACAAGTGAGTGTCGTGACTTGCTAAAGAAGTTATGGTGATTTTACGAGGAGGGTAAGTTATCTAAATTTGTGAAGAGACAACCCGACAAGAAGATTAGAGATGACAATTTCAAGGAGGAAGATATGGAACAAGCTCCCCGAAGGAATCGTGTTGGGCGATCAGTTCCAGCACTGGCAGGAGGTCCAGATCCTGAAATTCAAATGATGGAGCCTGTTGGACCTGTTGGTGGTTGCTCTAATGGGCGACCTCCCATGTCAAACCAAAAAAGAAAGGCTGAGCTATGTGCAGTAACTCAGGTGCAAGAAATGGGGGTCAACCCATCAATTCTACACACAACAGAGTTGACCTTCACAGAAAAAGATTTGGATGGAATCGTAACAACCCATAACAATTCCCTCGTAATCTGTGCCAAGATAATGGGGATGAAAGTACACCATTTATTGGTGGATACCGGGGCCTATACCAATATCATCTTCAAAAGGACGCTGGACCAGCTTGGTGACTATGCAAGCTACATTGAAGATTCTAATCACCGAATTTTAGGCTTCGGGAATGTTGCAACAGCCCCATTAGGGATAATTAGGTTGTCTGTGCAACTTATATCGACCAAGGAACCTGAAAAGAATATAACTAGAATGGTGGATTTCCTGGTCGTAGATCAAGAATCCACATATAACGTGTTTCTTGGCCGTCCGTTTCTAAATGAATTTAAAGTTGCCGTTTCAACCTACTATTACTGTGTCAAGTTCCCGATAGCAAGTGGAGCTGGGATGTTAAAAGGAGACCAAAGAAAAGCTCGAGAGTGTCTCCTTCAACTGCGTCCAAATGACAAGCAAATTGCGATGATGGAGGCCTCAACCAGTCATCCAGACAATGAGCCTTCTGTTCTTAGTGACATTCTAGGACCTCATGACAATCAGATAGAAACTGACGAACAGATCTTGCCCAGGGCGACCAACAACAGCTCACGGGCGAGCTACCTTGCTCGACAACATAATTACCACCAACATCAATGGTCATTGACGAACTACCTATGAACATTAATCTAGAAGACCCAACCCTGGCGACCAATATTGTTCCCAACACAACATGTTGGGAAAATAGGGTGCCCGTAAACTATTCGGGATGAAACTTAAATACGAATTTAAATACAATTATTACTAGCATGAATTAATCCTAATTAATTCAAATAATAATTCCAACAATAATTTTATTGTCATGCATGCAGAATTAATTCACATAAAATCTATGGCGGAATAACTAGGAAATTATGTGATTACGTATCTCTTATAGACATGGCCTTTGATTAATCACGGGACTATCACGAACGTGCTACCAATCAAAAGACCTTCTCAAGTATGTCCCTTTCGCCTTGCTTGATCACCCGTGAGAAGTGCTTTCAAGCAATTAAAATAACCAAGGAAAAAGAAAAATAATTTTGCTCTTGATTTTTCCAACACATGGAATCATATACTTGGGGATGAAATAATCATCCCCTATTTATAGAGGTAGAGGACCGATTTTTTCATGCATGAATATGGGAGAGAATCTTTTCTTAATCTCTAAGAAATCTTGAATATATCCCATATATTCTTTTCTCCATAATAAAATATTCCATAAAAATCTCAACCTCTTCATCTTATAAGATGTAATTTTAAAAAATTATAAGGAGAAGAATTCAAGATTTGGATCTTCTTGAATTTACGAGATAATCTTGTATTCCAAGAATACATATCTTCCATAATATATTTTCAAGAAAATCAACAAAATATTTTCTCTCACTTGATATGCTATTTTTGAAATTAACAAGAAAAATCAGCAAATATATTTTCTTTTATTTTAATCACCTTATTATTATCGGGCTACTTAATGGGCTACTTGAGGGGAATTTAGGAGAATTAAGATTGGACCTCCAATGGGCTTCTGAATTTCAATATTGAGCCCCAATATAATTCAGCCCATTAATATTAATTAGTTCCACTAATAAATTAATATTACACTATCCATCTTAATCCATATTACGATAATATGGGCTCCAGGTTATTATTTCTCGCGTTTAAGATTATCTAGTCCATTAATTAATTAAGCTTCTGAATAGCTCTAAATTAATTAATATCTTTCACCTTGGAGTAAAGACAACTCAATATTATTATCCGTACCGAAGAAACTAATTCTTCACTTGCAAGATTTGATACGATAAAACTTCTGAGCCCACCAAGGGGACCAATCACACGAGCCGTACACGCACACGTTTCTACGTATTAAATCTTAGCAACCGTCGTATGATTAATATTACTGTCCAAAACATAAAGTTCGAAGTCATGATGATTCTCACCCAACATAAATCAAAGCAGTAACCATTAAGCACACACAGTCCTATTTAAGTGACAGAGATTCAGAAATCAATAACCACTGAGGTCTAATTCTTCACATTTCAGAACATAAGAATTTATCCTCGTTGTAGGTCCTCTTGAACACATACTAAATGTGTTAGTGCAATCTCTTAATCAAGACAGACCAATCTGAGATATACACATCGACCTTTCGCGGTGGATTATTCAATTCCACCTCGGTCGTGAATTTGTACGTTTAGTTACAAGGAAACCGTTAATGTGATCTTCCGTGATCGGGTATCTCCATATTAACTACAATGTAACACGTACTACTTATAATGAACTGGTTGCAATAAATATTCAACATTCAATCATATCTAAAGCAAATGCGATAAAAGATTTATTCTCATAAATAAGTGTTTAATACATGAGTTATACAAAGTAAAAGCATATTTTAACGTATAACTCCAATAATCTCCCACTTATACTTAAAGTCTGCTTTTTAGTATACATCATGCATGTCTAGTGTAGTAGCTCTACGTGACATCTCATGTCAACCTACACTAATCTAATAATTCCTCCCACTTATACTTAAAGCAGATTGGCAATAGTCTTGACACCCATTCCATCCACATGTCTTTCGAATGTACTCTGAGGCAGACCCTTTGTGAATGGATATACTAGGTTGTCCTCCGATATTTATCTTTGTTACCTCTTTATCTCCTCTCTTAACGATTTCTCGTATAAGACGGTGTTTTCTTTCAATGTGTTTGCTGGCCTTGTGGGCTCTCGGTTCCCTTGAATTTGCAACTGCTCCGGCATTATCACAATAGACAGTGATTGTGCTGGGCAAATTCGGAACAACGTCCAAGTCCACTAAGAAGTACTTGAGCCAAACCACTTCTTTCGCTGCTTCACAAGCAGTTACTTATTCGGCTTTTATGGTCGAATCGGCGATGCATTTCTGCTAATTGCTTCTCCATGTCATGACTCCTTCTCCTATGCAAAACACACTACCCGAGGTAGATATTCTGAATTCTATATCTGATTGGAAATTTGAGTTTGTGCATCCCATGGGAATTAGACTGTCTGATTGTTAAATCAGCATTCCATCGCTAGTTCTTTTCAGAAACTACAGAATGCATTTAATTGCAGTCCAATAAGCTTTCCCGGGGTTACTTTGATATCTTGCCATCATGCCCGAGGCAAAAGCAGATATCCGGTCTCGTACACAACATTGCATACATAAGGCTTCCTACGCCCGAAGCGTACATAACGCCTTTCATGTCATCTATCTCCATATGCGTCTTAGGACCTATTTCTTTTGATAGATAGATTCCGTGCCTAAAATGTAAAAAACCTTTCTTGGAATCTTGCATGCTGAAACGCTTAAAAAACAGTGTCTTTGTATGAAACTTGCGATAAGCCCAATATCCTTCTCTTGCGATCTCGAGTGATCTTGATCCCAAGGATATGACTAGGGTTGCAAACGAATCAAATATTTTTGGTTCGATTCGGTATTCATATTTGAATTTTTATGATTCGAATTCGATTATAAATATTCGATTCGATTCTATTACTATTACTATTCAAATACAAATACAAAATTATGATATTCAATTCGATATTCGTAAGTATTCGATTAAATAATAATAATAATAATAATAATAATAATAATTCTCATACAGCCACTTAAGCCGACCTTATCTAGCCCACTTAAAACATTAAGCCCTTCCAGCCCACCACAATAGCTTATTATAAGGCCCATCAATTTAATTATGAAAATAAATAAATAAATAAATATTGAACATAAATGAAATTTGAATCCTAAATTACTTCAAGAGTTCACAGAAAGGTGAAACCCTAAGTGAGGTCCTTTTCTCTCCCACGCTGTCACTCTCACGAGTCCCACCTACCAAATCGGCGCTCCTCAGTTTTTACCAGCCACAGAAGGAGTTCTCTCCGGCCGTCTCTACAACCAAGATCACAGTCTTCTCAATTTTCACCGGCCGTCCCTCTTTCTTTCCCCCTACTGTTCTAAACACTCTACAAGCCATTAATTTCTTTTGGGTGCAAAATGGACACCAAAATTATGGTTGGGTCGCAGATCGCTATCTATATGAATTTCTAATTGTATGTATCAGAAATTTGGGAAAGAGGTAGATTTTTTATTTTAGTTTTTAGTTTTTGTTGTTCTTCATTGTTGTTTAGATCCTAAGGAAAGAGGCAGATCTATTTTTGTTTTTTTGTTTTTTTGTTCCTCATTGTTAAAATCCTACAAAAGGATGCAGATCTATGTTTTTTTTTCATTTTTGTTGTTTTTCTTCATTGTTGCGCAGATCTTACATAAAGATGCAGACCTATGTTTCTTAGTATTATTTCTTTGTTGTTCTTCATTGTTGTTTGAATCCTATAGAAAAGGGCTGATATGTTTTTCATTTTTTATGAGTACTATTGTGGATTAAAAACATAATTAAACAAATTTTGATAAGAAAAATAATAAGAAAAAAATCGAATCGAATACTCGAATCGGATCGAATACTTCAAATATCTATTTCGAATTGAATACGAATCAATACTAATATTCGAATATTAATCGAATACGAATACGAATATTCGAATAATTTCACGAATACGAATCGAATACAGTGGTATTTGCTTCGATTCGTTTACAACCCTAGATGTGACCGGCTTTCCCTAAGTCCTTCATATCAAACTGATTTAACAGCCATACCCTTACGACTGACAATACCTTTACATTGTTTCCAATGAGCAGAATATCGTCTACGTATAATACTAAGAATACCACCACAATTCTGTCACACCTTTTATACACACAACTTTTGAACTCGTTTTGATAAAAAAAACCCATAAGACTTAATAACTTGATCAAAATACTGGTTCCAAGTACGTGATGCTTGCTTAAGTCCATAGATGGACCGCTTGAGCTTGCATATAAGATGCTCTTGGCCTTTCGTAATAAAACCTTTGGGTTGTTGCATATAGATATCTAAACTGTCAAGACTTCCGTTTAAGGAATGGTGTCTTAACATCCATTTGCCAGATCTCGTAATCTAGATGCGCAGCGATCGACAAGAGAATACAGATGGACTTAAGCATAGCTACAGGTGAAAAGGTTTCCTCATAATCGATCCCTTCTTTTTTAGTATACCCTTTAGCCAATAGCCTTGCCTTGAAGGTCTCAACCCAACCGTCCGGTCCTCTTTTTCTCTTGTATATCCACTTGCATCCAATTGGTTCTACCCCACTGGGTGGTTCGACCAGCTCCCACACTTGATTATGATCCATTGAGCCCATATCGGCTTCCATTGTCGTTTGCCAAGATTCCGTATCTTTGTCTTGGATTGCCTCTTTTTATGTCCATAAGTCTGATTCATTGCCGGGAATCAAATCCGAAGATTCTCCTAATCCCATGAATCTCTCGGGTTGTCTAACAAACCTCCTACTACGACGAGGTTCCGATTGTGAAGGTGTGATGATTGGTATATCATCTTTTATACTTGGTATAGGAGTCTACCCTCTTAATTCATCTAAGATAATCTCACTTCTGGGCTTTCTTTTGTTCATATAGTCTTCCTCCAAGAATTTAAAGAGTGTACAAAATACGGTCTTTTGATTCTTAGGACTATAGAACATACACCCTTTCGTTCCCATGAGATATCCTTTAAACAGCCTTAATTCTAAACATAGATCCAATTTACCGCCTTCCTTGTCTAGCACGTATGCCGGACACCCCCAGATTCTCATGCGTCTCAAATTGGGCTTACGCCCGGTCCACAATTCTGTTGGGGTTTTAGGAATTGATTTGGATGACACCAAGTTTAAAATGTAAGCTATCGTTTCCAAAGCATTACCCCAAAACAATTTGGGTAAATCTAAATAACTCATTATGGATCTGACCATTTCTAAAAGAGCCCGGTTCCTTCGTTCCACTATACCGTTCTGTTGAGGGGTTCCCGGTGCGGTCAACTGGGATACGATCCCTTCGTCTGATAGGTAGTTCAAGAATTCATCGCTGAGGTATTTGCCTCCACGATTAGATCGTAGAAACTTGATACTTCTTTCCCTATGCAACATAAGGTAGATGTATCCATATCCTAAGTAATCGTCAACAAAAGTGACAATGTACTCATACCCTTTCCTTGCTATGATCGTCACTGGACCACACATATTGATATGAACGAGTTCCAACACTTCCGTGGCTCTATTCCCCTTGGCTGCAAATGCCCTCTTGGTCATTTTACCTTCTAAACAGGATTCGCAAGTTGGAAACGGCTCAACTTGAAGAGACTCCAAGGATCCGTCTTTCACCAATCTTTGTATCTGCATTAGATTAATATGACCTAATCTAAGATGCCATAGATGTGTTCCGTTCATATTAGAAATAACACTCCCTTTTATAACTTGAAATAGTCGATGTGTTATTAGATTCAATTTGTGAGTGGTGTGCTCAATTAACGGTATAAAGATCATCCAACAATATTCTGGAACAGATAAACTCATCGTTTCAAGAAATAATAACATCCTTATTAAAAGAAACTGTGTATCTATTCAAAACAGTTTAGAAACTGAAGGTTGAGTTCTTTCTAAACTAGGAACATGAAGAATGTCTCTCAAGACCATAACTCTATCTTTAAAAGATAGGCGCACTTCTCCCACTGCTTCAGCTGCCACTCTCGTAGCAATTGCCCGGTGTGATGGGGATCCATACAAAATGAAACAAATGTGATCAGTGACACTCGTATCCACTATCCACGAAAGGACATCATACACCACTTCACAAGTTTCGATGACTAGGGTGTGTGAATTACCTAACGTTCCTAGCCTTTTAGGCTTGGAACAGGCAGACCTCCAATGTTCTCTCTTACCGCAGTTAAAACACTTCCTCTTCGATGCTAGCCTTGGCTTTGCCTTTCGCAATAGTTGGATTTACTTGGGTCCGGCCTTTGGTTCTCTTCCTTTTCTTCCCCCTTAGGACCAGAAGAGGTAGACGGACCATTAGCCACCATAGCAGTGGATTGGTGCCCCATTATCGCTTCCGCCAAAACTAAAGCTTACAAGAGCTCGGGCAAACGACTTGTCCGTTCATTCATTTGACAGTTCAGATGAAACTGCTCAAAGCTTTTCGGTAGAGTATGGAGTATGAAATCGACCTGAGAAGGGACATCAAAATCCACACCAAGTACTTCCAACTTGTTAAGGTATGCCATAATCTCAAGAACGTGCTCCCTCACGGGCGTTCCTTCCACCATTTCCAACTTGACCGAGTCATGTTAGGTGAACTGATTAGTCATAGGTTTCTGATGTGAAAACATCTCTTCAAGGCTTTCCATGATTTCAACAGCGGATACAATGTCTTCATGAATGCGCCTCAAATCCTCAGACAGAGATGTCAAGATGATGCACTTCATGTGTTCATTATCATGCTTCCGGATCATAAACTGCCTGCCTTTTTCCTATTGCTCGACTTATCATTAGGTTTGCCGGGTATATTAACGTGAATAACCCAATTGTGTTTTTGTGCAGTAAGGACAAAGTTTAAATTACATTTCCAATCGATATAATTCTCTCCAGAAAGTTTGTTAACTTAAAGTATACTTAAACAGTGGATTAAAAGGTTGCGACATGATGAAATGAGAATAAAATATACATTCATATTAATATCTAGAAAAATACGAAATTATCACATAATTCGATCACATCAATTATATTGAAACCTTAAAACAATATAATCATGCATCAACCAACATCTCGAAACAATTTATATACACCACGAGGGATGGTCTATACATTTAAACACATTCAAGCGGATCACAAACTTTAAAAGTTACAAATCCTTAATTCAAAATTAATAGTTGGCTCCCACTTTGACCATATAAAACTGACAAGGACTCAGCGGGGAGCAAGTAAATATCAATTTCGCGTGCGCGTGGGCGGTGGAAATCATTCCACCCAAGTCACGCCTCGAGCTCCACCCAGAGCCTGGGGATTCCAACCGTCACTCATCCTGGTCAGCTCGTCCACGATAGACCGCCCATTTGAAGTAGTTTGCACCTAGCAAAATCAACTCGCCTTCATAACACCAGATAGATACCAGCCCATAAGTAGTTCGTTTTGCTTCATCACAACATAATGACTGGTAAGGGGGCAATTGTTGATAGGTGAGCAGAAATATCATCTGGGCGAATAGAATTACACCAAGTATCTACACTTAATACAAGATTAAGCGAATAAAGTCAGTCTAAGCTAGAATTGTTAGGCGAACAGTTCCAGCTCGGCGAGCTACATTGACCAGGCGAACAACTTTAACCCAAAGACCATGTGGACCCAAATGATGTCCTGGCGAACACATCCAGCCCATAGACGAATAGATCTAACTAAAGTACCCAAGAATCAAGCTAACAAGAAGAATGACCAACAAAATCAGGCTAAAGACTCCCCAAGTACAAGTCCAAAAGGACGAACAACTCTTGAATATGAGCAAATCCAGTCACTACAACAAAAAATGGTTTTCTGGACACTGAAAAGTGCCTCGATGTGTATTCTATTGAGGCACTTATAATTTTTAGGGCACTTACCACATGTGCCTCCAAGTACTGTGTCCCAATAGAGTTAGAGACACTTTTTAAATACCTCTACATGAATAGTTTTCCAGGCATTTGTATATGCCCTGAAATAGATTTCTCGAGGCACATATTAATGCCTTTTAAAAAGTTTAAAATTATATTGATAAGTGTATAAGGGCATATATTTGTGTCTTCAAATGAAATATCGAGACACTTAATATGCAACGTCAATGTTTTATTTATGGATTTAAATTAATTTCATTGGACACTTTCATGTGTAGTATTAAAAAATTTATGCCCCCAAATTGTATATTAGGACACTTACATGTGCATTGTGTCTTGGTACTCCTATAAATAATACTAATAATGTGAAAAAAAAAAATACATTCACAATTTATATCAAATGCAAATTTACTAAAACAATTTGTATATATTAACAACTTAATATCCAAACAATCCACATGACAACCAGCCATAATACTCACATTCTATCCCTCATGTCCAAAATACACAACAAAAACTAAATAGAGTTATAACATTATTTCCTACAAAATAGAAAATGTAAAAATAAGACCATTCAATTTGTGAAGGGTCCTTCGAGGTTGAGTGTTCTTGTCTGAACAAATTCTTGCATCAATTTTCATCTCAGGCCAAGACAATCTGCATAAGGGGGTGGGGGCCCTGGGGGCGAGGGCTTCGCCTTTTGCTACAAGACAATCTGCATACTAGATAGAGACAAAAGAAACAATATCAACAAATAAGTCTTAAACATTGACAAACGTTGTTAAAGAATAGTCAAGAAAGAAGTGACATTTAAAATAGTACTTATACACACCAATGACAACTTAGAACAAAAAAAAGATTTCAGTAATAATGTGCAGAATCGAGTTTCGTCATGTATACAATATCCTAATAGAGACCCTACATTTTGATGATGAACTTAACTCTGTGACTTGATCTCATTCTGAAAGTTAGATGATAAATGCAATAATTGTCAACATTGCCTACCAAAAGTAAGGAAACTTCACAAATGAAAGTCTAAATTTACCTCAAATAATCTTTCAGCTTCTTGCCCAGCTGAATGTATTTTCTTAACAACACACATGGAAATGGTCATTGAAGTGCGCATTGCAAACTCAACTTAGTCCATCTTCACTAAAATATCAGCTTCATCGAAATTTTTTGTAGCAGTGACTAACAATTGGTCCACCTTCACCAGCAATTTTTAAAGAAGAGAACTAACCTGAAATTTGATCAAATTAATGATATACCATTTGCAACAACTATAATTGAAAATTTACAAAGAAGTTAGGTATGGGGATTTAAAGAGGCGTGGTAAATTTCTATTCGAGGGAAATGAATCTTGATTGCTTTTCGTACTGAATTTTATTAAATTTTTCAGTTTGTAGATTGAGAAACAAGATAAGAACAACATTAATACCCAAAGAACAGATGAAGAGACAACAAGTACAACAAGGATTTTTGTTTAAATCTTGGTAGTGTACTACTTTGATCTCTGCAACCTCTGTCCCATGGAAAGATAACAGAGATTAGTTTCTAGTCAAACAATACATTTAAATTTTTTCTAGGAAAATAAAGGGAAAGTATAAAAGATAAGGATAAAAGAATCTCTAGGAAAGCCCATGCATGATCAATGATTTCACTACACCAGATGTGAAAATGGTTACCTAATCTAAATGTCTAACTTTTGATAAGAAAATGCAGATAGGTCAACCAAATAATCACAGTATTCTTTAGAACAAACTTCTCTCAAAGAACTGATGACTATAATGATGCATTTCAAATTAATTTTCACAAAAATCTAAGAATGTAACTAAATAAAAGAAAAGTGGATAACATAAAAGAATAAAATATTCTGCAAAGATAGGTAGAAGTGCTTTGTAATATAAAATTTCCCCAGTTTTGATTCTTATTGTGTAATTGAATCTTGGATGATTGTCTGACTAAAGCTTCTATTTGAGAGTACCAATCACCACTTAGCAATATTAGAAGAATTCATATCTATTTGAGAGTAACAATCAACCCTTGGCTAATTAGAAATTTTTCAAATACAGAATTTGAGACCAAATTACACTCGTCCAAAGTTGTAGACATTGAAACTAAATTCACACCCAATCACACCAAATTTAAACAAAATTGCAGAAACTCAAAATAAAATTACATAAACTAAATCAAGGGGATTGAGAAAATGGCACTAAACTATCTCAAATAAACAACAATTCCACCCAACTTAATCTATTTCTTCAAACAACCAATCCCATAAATCTCATATATATAGTCAAACCCAGAAAATCAAACCTAGAAATCCAAATTCCAAATGCTTGGCTTGTGAGACGCGAGACGCAATTAAATTTCTGGGTTGTGTCGGCTATGTCGTCGATTTTTTAGGGGAGAATAGAGTACTGCAGTTTCGTATCTGAATCAATTTCCTATATACTTGAATAACTTGGCATAACTTGAATTAAACCTATATATATTTATACACCCTGCTTGGCCATCTAAGATACTGCCTTAAATTAAACCTAAAACAAAACATAACTTGGCATAACTTGACTACTGCATACATTTATACACCCTGCTTAGCCATCTAAGTCCACCAAAATAATAAATATTATTATAATATTAATCATCATATAAGAAGAATTTCCAGGATATTATTAGTATTAACCATTATAAAATGTTTACATGGTTTCAAGTTATATAGCAAATCTGAAACTATCAAACGAAGCAGTAAAATTGACCAAAAAAAAAAAAATATTGAATTTTTCTTCACATTAGTAATCACCAAAATTCTAACCTCCAATCCAAAACTCAAATTTCTTATCTCTATAATTAATTGTACATAATTTCTCATGAAACATAAATTTGGGAGAAAGAGAAACTATCAAACAAAGAAGAAAAACTCTACTAATCTCTTACCTCTTCGTCTTAGTTCAAACGAGCAATAAAAAATTAAGAGAAACACTGAACAATAATCAAGCCCTTCTTAATTTCGCCCAAGACGCACTCGCACAAGAGGGGAGGGTTTGCGTGGTTATTAGGTTATATATTGGGAATTGGGGATCACTTATTCTAATATTCACAGGTTTAATTTTAATTAAGAATAATTCTGAAATTTCAATCAGTATATATGATATTTCATAGCAATTATTGAGATGCGACACTCACCCTGGCTGGGCAAGCGAGTCCGCCATGCAAATATACAAAGAAAACTCACCGCAAACTACGAGGAAACCGAAATTGGGCCGTGTGATCAGAAGCCGTGAAACAGCCACTCGGATTTGCCCTTCTAGCGCACCAGGATCGCGGATGGAAGTGAGAAGGATTGTGAAAAATTGAGGGGAAACTGAGAATGGGCGGAAGATGAAGTGAGGCAATCTGAAAACAATAAATAAAAATATATATGCCCTAATTTTCTTTCAGCGGGAACTGAAATAAGAAGCTGGAAAAAATATTAAACTACCGCCTAATACAATTTTGGGGAAATTTTTTGTTAAGTGCCCCTAGAAATTATAACAAATCAACAAATTTAAATAAGTGCCCCAAAAATAATAATTTGAGACACTTGCTGAAAAATGTCCCAAAAATTGTGTCGCAATATCCCTTTTTTGTTGTAGTGAGTATTGGAGGATAGAAATTAGTTTAGATAAGGTCAAATAGTTAACACTCCAAGTGCCACACATGCACACTTGGAAGGTCAAAGGTTTTGTACACCTCCTGCTAGGAAAACTTGTATAAATACTTTGATTTTCAGTCAATAAAACAAGCAAAAATTCACATATATATCCAAACTTTAACTTCGTAAACAAAAGCACCTCGATTCTCAATTATACGAAATAAATACGTAATCAATACACGTGTTTATTCCTTTATAATTCTAATTTTCGTATTCCTTAATTACGTTAGTGATCAATCACACGTAATTGTTTGATGATCTAATTAGTAAATAAAAACAGCCACTAATCCTTGTAATTAGAAAAGATCATCAACAAGTTTGTTCGCTATTTTTTCCTTATCCAGTTTCTAACTTTTTGTTGTTTACAATCTTGCAGATCAGCTCTTTACCGTCGCCATTCACCCCTCCTTCCACATTTTGGACCAACACGTCTGGGAGATGCCGACCAAATGAGGAAGAAAGAAGGGGGATCCGATCTCAAAGATGATCGCCCTTGCGATCAAGGCGGGCAAGGATGACCCCAGACAGGCGGGCGGGCCCAGCTCTGCCTAACAGCCCGCCCCCGCAAGTAGTCCCCCGGTGGCTACTACCCCAAAAATGAAGAGGCTCCATCTAGAGATGGCACTCCCATCTCCGATGCGGAAAAGGCGACCAAGAAAGCTAAGGTCGCCCAAGGGAGTGGTGCTACCACAACTCGCCCAATTGAGCCTGAAGGTGGGCGAACTCCTTCTATGGAGCAAGTTTCTGAGCAGCATCTGGTCGTTGCTACTCCCGAGGGGCTCGCTGCCGATCACCCTCACGATGTGACCTATCTGGGTTGGGATAAGGGTCGCCACGGCGCGTAAGTTTTTTTTCGCTTTTAACTTCTCGGTTTATTTTAACACCTTCACTTGTATTTTTCTTACAGCTACGAGCCCGAGCATTATCCTGGGCGATCAAACAAGGTGCACCAGTATGCCTGCTCGAAGGTGCCCGCCAACTTCAGGGAAATTCCGAACTCTTTTGTTCGACGCGCCTCTGAGTCCGTTGCTCGCTCTTGCAGCAAGGACTTGCATGAATCTGTTAAGACTCAGGTGCCTCGCGACAACGGATGTCTGTGTATTATCGAGGTGGGCAACATGACTTGAAGCGAATGTACTAACTTCTACTAGTCGCTCACCCGCAAGCGGACGGGTTCACTGTAGTATTAGTAAGTATAATGGCCAAGTATATCGAACCCACGAGATGGAGTGTATGCGAACAGATCCCTGAAGATCTACGCGTCGTAGCTAATATGAGTGTAATGTTTTTGGGTTTTTGAAAGATTAATTAAAACTAAATTAAACTAATTAAACTAAAGAACGAAAGAAACGAATTAACTAAGGGTTGTTTTCAAATGTGAGATGGTGAAGCTTAGGATAGGAATCCCTACGTATACTAATGGAGCAGGTACATAATCAAAATAAATGTGACGCGCAAGAAATAACCTAAGTAAAAGAATGCAAGGTGAAAGCTCAAGATTCTAAACCCTAATACTTTACCCTAACACTCGACTTCACTAATCCACTAACAAGTTAATGAATCGTGCTTAATTAATGAGACCCTAATTTAACTAAGGTGATACGGTCGTTCTCCTTCGCTAAACTGGTAGATGAATTAACCCTTTCTAAACCCTCTAGTTAAGTCTACTCGTTGTTAAAGAGTGATACGATCGTTCTCTCTCTAACCCCTTTCGAACGAAATTCAAAAGTAAAGTTAAGATTAATTTTAAGAATTCATTAACCAAGAGAATTAAAACCTAACGTCACAAGTTACCCTAATTACGTACCCACAACCTACTTCTATGAGTTCATCCTACCCCAAGCATGCAAGGGTTTTAGCTAGACATAGGTTTTACGTAAATAATAGCAATTGAATAAATAACGAACATGAACATGATAATTAAGACGAAGAAGAGATCAAACATAAACTAGGGCTTAACAAAATAAAAGAATAACTGAAATTAACTCAAGAAAATAAGTCTCAACGTGTTCAAGAACAAAAATATAAAGAAACGAAGCTAAAAAGTAAGATCGTAATATGAATTCGTAATGAAAACCTCAAAAACGTAAACGTAAGCTTGGTTCTCTCCTTCCTCTCCAAAAACGAACTCTAAAAGTCTAAAAATATCAAGTGATGTGTGTTCTCCCTAAAAAATGAGCTTTGGACGCGTATATATAAGCCACGGGCCGAATCGTGAACTCATGGGCCGAAAAATGCCTTTGAAAATGCGAAAAATGGAGTTGCTCGAGCAGGCCTGCTCGAGCGGTCGCGCTCGAGCATATAGCTCGAATGACACAAGTGCTCGAGCGCTCGCGCTCGAGCTGCTCGAGTGGTGGAAACTTTCTGCATAAATTGGGGCGCTCGAGCAACACGCTCGAGCGGTGGCGCTCGAGCTGCTCGAGCGCATGAAATTTTCTGTATGTTTTGGGCGCTCGAGCAACGTGCTGAGCGCTAGTGCTCGAGTGGTTTACTAGAATGCTCCCAAATTTTCACCAAGTAGCACTTTTCTTCTTCAACACTAACACCAATCGTATTCCTTCGATATCTTCTCATCCGGGCATCCGTTTGAGTCGATTCAAAGTCCTACGAACTCCGTTCTTCGCCCTCGATTCACCTACAAGCATCACAGAGACAAATTCATCAATGTATAGAAATAATGCTCAATTGACTCCAAATACTTGACAAAATCGGCCAAAATTAGGGTATTTCGAGTAACGAATTATGACAATTTCACGCCTAATCAACCCCCCAAACTTACCATGTTGCTTGTCCTCAAGCAACGAAATAACAAGTCAAGTGAAATTGTTAGGAATGAGTCAAAGAATCAATCATGCAAGCAAATGAACTCGAGCTTCAAAGATCAATCACACGTATACTCACTCACTTTCCTTCATCATACTCATGCAACAATAATAAGAAACACCAAGATCAAGCATGGATGTGCACTCAACGATGTGTTTCGCTCCCTCACAAGTGTATATCAATGATAAAGGGACTCACTCAAACAATCAATCACACATATTGGCAGCCATAGGCTTGTAAGCGCTCTTAACTCCGACCATACTCTAGAAATTAATACCGAATCAAAAAGGACTTTCTCAAGGTTGTAATGTAGGCACTTTGGGGGGATAACAATATGGTAAAATGACTCAAGTGAATGGAGAATAGAAAATCAAACTTCGATACTTCGAGATTAGGAACAGACTACTTCAAACATATTCAATCAACACACTTTCAATTCCAATTCTCTCAACACTTCAGTTTTTTCTTTCTCACTCTTTCACTTTTTTTTTTCAATCACTTCACTTTTTTTCTTTTTCGCACAAACACATGAGCTCATTTTTTCTTTTGCTCATTCTCAATTTTTTTTTCTCTTTTCCCACATCTCATAACTTCATCACACCTTCTTCTCATACTCACTCAATAAACAACATTTTCCTTTTTCAACTCAATTCAATCCCTTCACATTCACACTTTCCTATTCTCCACTCAAATTGGGACAAAAAGGCTTAGGAATTTGAATAGTGTTCATATGTGCTAGCAAATAAAATAGACTTTAGGCTCAAAGGGGCTAACAAGGGATTCAATGTCATTGGTAGGGAAAATTTTGGCTAAGTGACTCAATAAGATCAAAGATGGCCTAAGATCTTATTCGGCATATCAAACTAGACACAATCAAGAAGCAAGAGCACACATAAGTTCTAGCATCCTCTAAGGTGACGATCTACTCACAAACGAAGAGATTAATTCGTATATCAAAATCTCATAAGGCTCAAGTCTCACAACTTCCACATCCATGCTAGTCCTAGTGAATTCTCACTCTCATCACACAAGCACTTAAAAAGAAGATTTGTAAGTATACTAGTTCTCTCTCAAATCCACTCTAACCCAACCACTCACACAAAACAATTCTTAACTCAACCTCACAATTCTACTCTACTCATCAAACATGCTCAAGAATAACAACTAACAAGTAGAAGGGGTCAATAAGCATGAAATATGCAACAGCAAATCACATCGAATTCACCCCGAGGAGCATCTCAAGACACCAATTTACCAAACACACTCAAAGATAGGGGGTGCTCCGGTGCAATGTAACAAGAAACATAAAAAAAACTCCACCCCCAAACTTCGACCTTGCGAAGAGGTCTAAGTTTGGGGTTGTGGGTTACCTCAACCAAACAATTTAGTTTCTCTCAAACGTAGCACACTCCCTTGCTTGAGTTCCTCCCTTTTGAGTACTCCATCGAGACAAGACTACAAAATAAACTCTCACGTACGAGGTTAAAACCCACGACTCAACAACACCCAAATAACATAATAAGAAACTAAAAACAAATAAAAGCAAATAAAAATGGGTTGCCTCCCATTCAGCGCTATTTTTAAGGTCCTCATGCCGGACCGAGCTCAAAGGAGCTTATGGGACATCATACTCAAATTTACCTCCCTTACTCTCATAAGAGTGGTGCTTGCATGCCTTTCCTTGATGCCCCTCCATCATGAGCTCTTTTGCTTTCTTCTCATCCCCAAGTGTTATGGGTCTTAACTCCTTCTCACCTTTATCTGGAGGAGTCTTACCAAACAGGTTCTTGAATTTGGACTTTTTCTCCTTAACTCCTCCTTTCCCTTCCAACTGGATCACATCCACACTTTTCACTTCTTTCTCCTTCGACTTCTTCACTTTATCCCTATCAAAAGAATCAAGATCATACTTCTCATGGGTTAAATCAATAAGTGAAGGATTAAAGAAATCATGAACATGAGAAAGATTAGAGATAGGAGGTGTGTCTTCAACACGAGGATCAATTGCATCCATGTAATACAAACTCTCATCCTCCTTCGGGTGCTTCATGGCTTCATATAGGGAAATCTTCACTTCTTGATCATCGACCTTTAACGTAATCTTCCCATTTGCCACGTCTAGCACCATCCCCGCCGTAGCTAAGAACGGTCTTCCCAAGATTAGGGGCACGTGCTCATCTTCCTCCATCTCTAGCACTACAAAGTCGGCTGGAAAAATGTGATCTCCAACTCTCACAAGGACGTCTTCAACAACATCTTGAGGTCTCATGATAGACCGGTCGGCAAGTTGAAGCGTCATCATCGTCGGTTGAAGTTCTCCACCTTCCAACTTCTTGAAAAGCGACAACGGCAAAAGATTGATGCTCGCTCCAAGGTCACACAACGCTCCCTTCTTGATCCCGTTCCCTATATCACAAAGAATGGTGAAGCTCCCGAGATCCTTCAGCTTTGGAGGAAGTGCCTTGTGCACTAATGCACTCAACTCATGGTTCAGCTGCACCAACTTCGGCTCATCCACTCACCGTCTTTTCGCGATCAAGTCCTTCAAAAACTTTGCATAGTTGGGCATCTGTTCCAAAGCATCATAAAAGGGAATGTTAATATGCAATTGTTTAAACACATCAAGGAATTTAGCGAATTTCTCATCAAGCTTCTTTTTCATGAAGCGTTGTGGATATGGGACGGGTATCACAGATTTGGGTACCTCCCATTCATCTTTCTCGGTCTCTTTCACTTTCTCCCTTGCTTCCTTTGCCTTCTTCCACTTAAGAACTCTCTCACCCTTCTCAATGCCTTCATCTTCAAGCTCTTTGCTCGCTTGAGTGCTTTCACCCTCAACCTTCTTCTCAGCTCTTACCTCTTCAATCTCATCTCTTTCTTGGGGCATCTTAGAATCAGCAGGCATCTGAGGACCTTCATAGTTGGTTCCACTTCTAAGCTGGATCACCTTGCAATGCTCTTTCGGGTTTCCCTCCGGCATGGAAGGATACTTACCCGGCTCCCTATACAATGATTTTACAATTTGCCCCATCTGAAATTCTATGGAAGTGAACCTTCGATTGTTCTCTTGTTGAGTTCTAGTCCACTCAACGTTCATCTTCTGGAGCTCTTGATCACGTTGATCACCCTTTTTATGTAACTCTTTCACATTGAACTCCAAGGATGACAACCTCTTACTTCCTTCCCCCACCTTCTGGAGAATCGCTCTCAACATCTCCTCAGTTGAGGAACCGCCTTCTCCACCAGGAGGTTTTGAACCTGGGTTAACACCCGGAGGAACTGTAACACCCGCCTTCGGGTTAGCATATGAGAAATTCTCATTCTTCCTCCATGTGTTTTGAGGAGGCTGTTGGCCTCCTTGATACCCTTGTGTGTTCCTCCATTGATTTTGAGGTGGCTGAGGACCTGGAGGTACAAATGGTTGGCCATAAGAAGGCCTTCCATACTGATTTCCACCTTGGTAGCCATTCTGATTGTAATACGGACCTCCCATGTAATTGGCTACCTCTTGCTGTCCACTTGGCTGGTCTACTCTCTCATTCTCTGCTGCATGCTCTCCAACCAAATTCTTCCCTAACTCGAGGTTGTTAATCTTTTCCATCATGGCCATCAACAGCCTTCTCGTTCCTCCACCCTCTTCAGCCTGATGCACTCTCTGGAAGTCTGCATCCACACTCCAAGCCCCGACATTCATGACTATGTTGTCTACGATCTCTCTACACCTCTCTATTCCTTGATTCAAGAATGATCCACTAGCACAGGCATCTAGATGGTCTTGCCCAGCCTTGTTGGCACCACTATAGAAAAATACCATCACATCTCCCTCATTATACCCGTGCTGTGGGCATTCTATCAGCATGTTTGAGTATCTCTCCCACGCTTGACGTAGGTCCTCTCCTTGCTTCTGGAGGAAGGAAGAGATCTCAATCCTTGCTTTGATCATTCTGGATGGAGGGTAGAACCGCTAGAGGAACAGACGCTCGAGCTCGGCCCAAATGGTAATACCTCCCCGTGGAAGCGTATTATCGTACCACTCTTTTGCTATTCCCATCAATGAGAATGGGAACAGCCTAAGCCTCTTGGCATCTTCAGACATGCCATTGTAATTGAAAGTAGAGGCTATCATTAGAAAACTCCTCAGATGTGTATGAGGATTCTCCTTCCCGATCACCCCCTTGAACTGATTCTCGGTAAGCAGCTTTAAAATTCCCTGGGAAATCGAGAAGTTATTTGCCTCAATAGGCGGCAATGCCACTCCATCATAGTACCGTTGTGGTTGCGCTGCAAACCTCCCTCTAATGGCCATATTCTGATCTACGTTCTGAGGAACATGTTGAGGATTAGCAGTTGGTACGGGTACTTGTTGGGGTGGTGGTGGTTGGTAAACAGGTAGTTGATTGTAAACTGGAGGTGGAGGATACGGGTATGGTGGATAAGGATAAGGTGGATATGGGTAAGGTGGGTAAGGCAAGTTGTTTTGTGGTAAGTCAGGATGTGGGTAAGCAGGGTTGTTAAGAGGATTATGGACAATGTTATGAGCTGGGCTGTTTTGGTTCTGAGTACCCGGGTTTTGGTTCTGGCTTTCTCCTAACGGATCCTGATTCTTACTTATATTTCCATCAGTGCCGTCAACCCGGTTCAATGCCTGATTGAACTCATTCTCGACATCGTCCAACTCATTAGTGATGTCCATGGGTTCTTTCCCTCCTCCGCCAGTATTCATTCTCCTCAAGAAAGCTCGGTTCCTCCTAGCTATCGTCTCAGGGTCCAACGGTATTCTCTCTTCGCTCATATTGCCTTGTGAGCGTGTTTTCATATACCTGACACACTAACAGAAGGATCAAAACGCAACTGCCGAATGAATGAAAATAAAAATAAAAACAGAAAATAAAGCACCCACTACTAACTACTAAGCTATCGACAAGTCCTATTCAAAAAGCATACAACGCCATCCCCGGCAACGGCGCCATTGACTTAAAGCGAATGTACTAACTTCTACTAGTCGCTCACCCGCAAGCGGACGAGTCCACTGTAGTATTAGTAAGTATAATGGCCAAGTATATCGAACCCACGAGATGGAGTGTATGCGAACAGATCCCTGAAGATCTACGCGTCGTAGCTAATATGAGTGTAATGTTTTTGGGTTTTTTGAAAGATTAATTAAAACTAAATTAAACTAATTAAACTAAAGAACGAAAGAAACGAATTAACTAAGGGTTGTTTTCAAATGTGAGATGGTGAAGCTTAGGATAGGAATCCCTACGTATACTAACGAAGCATGTACATAATCAAAATAACTGTGACGCGCAAGAAATAACCTAAGTAAAAGAATGCAAGGTGAAAGATCAAGATTCTAAACCCTAATACTTTACCCTAACACTCGACTTCACTAATCCACTAACAAGTTAATGAATCGTGCTTAATTAATGAGACCCTAATTTAACTAAGGTGATGCGGTCGTCCTCCTTCACTAAACTGGTAGATGAATTAACCCTTTCTAAACCCTCTAGTTAAGTCTACTCGTTGTTAAAGAGTGATACGATCATCCTCTCTCTAACCCCTTTCGAACGAAATTTAAAAGTAAAGTTAAGATTAATTTTAAGAATTCATTAACCAAGAGAATTAAAACCTAACGTCACAAGTTACCCTAATTACGTACCCACAACCTACTTCTACGAGTTCATCCTACCCCAAGCATGCAAGGGTTTTAGCTAGACATAGGTTTTACGTAAATAATAGCAATTGAATAAATAACGAACATGAACATGATAATTAAGACAAAGAAGAGATCAAACATAAACTAGGGCTTAACGAAATAAAAGAATAACTGAAATTAACTCAAGAAAATAAGTCTCAACGTGTTCAAGAACAAAAATATAAAGAAACGAAGCTAAAAATGTAAGATCGTAATATGAATTCGTAATGAAAACCTAAAAAATGTAAACGTAAGCTTGCTTCTCTCCTTCCTCTCCATAAACGAACTCTAAAAGTCTATAAATATCAAGTGATGTGTGTTCTCCCTAAAAAACGAGCTTTGGACGTGTATATATAAGCCACGGGCCGAATCGTGAACTCATTGGCCGAAAAATGCCTTTGAAAATGCGAAAAATGGAGTTGCTCGAGCAGGCCTGCTCGAGCGGTCGCGCTCGAGCATATAGCTCGAATGACACAAGTGCTCGAGCGCTCGCGCTCGAGCTGCTCGAGTGGTGGAAACTTTCTGCATAAATTGGGGCGCTCGAGCAACACGCTCGAGCTGCTCGAGTGCATGAAATTTTCTGTATGTTTTGGGCGCTCGAGCAACATGCTCGAGCGCTAGTGCTCGAGTGGTTTACTCGAATGCTCCCAAATTTTCACCAAGTAGCACTTATCTTCTTCAACACTAACACCAATTGTATTCCTTCGATATCTTCTCATCCGGGCATCCGTTTGAGTCGATTCAAAGTCCTACGAACTCCGTTCTTCGCCCTCGATTCACCTACGAGCATCACAGAGACAAATTCATCAATGTATAGAAATAATGCTCAATTGACTCCAAATACTCGATAAAATCGGCCAAAATTAGGGTATTTCGAGTGACGAATTATGACAATTTCACGCCTAATCACAACACCCTGGTCGCCGTGCAAAAGTTGGTCGACCAGGTCAAAGACTTGGAAAGGAATGCTCGCCAGCATGCGACTACAGTTAGCCGTATTGCAAAGGAAATAGACAAGGCTAATGTTGGGATATATTTTAGTTTTGATGATTTTCCAAAACCACATGTAATAGGTTTGAAGCAGTCAGGATTGTATCTTTTAGTTTCAGGTCAGGCTAGTTTGTTTCTCAGTAGAACAGGTTATCAGTAGAGGAAGAACTCAGTGAGGGGGAACTCTACTGAGAGGAACTCAGCTGAAGGGGGAACTCAGCTGAAGGGGGAACTCAGCTGAAGGGGGAACTCTACTGAGGGGGAACTCAGTGAGGGGGAACTCACTGATAGAGCCTGAGGAAGTCAAGATAACATAAAAAAAAGAACAGACTGAAGCCATGTCAGAAGACCTGAACCTGAAGAGAAGCCTGAAGGAAGTCCACTGAGAAGACTTAAAGTCCAATGATGGTTCCTAAGAAGACTTCAAGTCTACTGAAGAAAGGTATCCTGAGAGGATTACAAGTCAGCTGAAGACAAGTTGCCTGAAGTCAGGACTACCCTGATCAAGTACCCTGAAGAAAAGAGCCGTTGGACTCAGTCCACGTGGACCAATCAAGTCAAGGCAGCGAATCTGACAAAAGCTGACAAGGTTATACTTCACTGAAAAGGAGAATTTCACTCCAGAGATAGACTGGATTTGAATGTTACTTTCTCCAACGGTAACATTCAAATCCAAACTATAAATACGAACTCAAGCTTCATTTGAAATAGAGCTGGGGGTGCGAGAGTGGTGCAAGTCATGAGGGAGTCATAAGGGTGCACCATCTCCATCAAGAACACTGACATTGAATTCTTCATAGTCATATTTGAGTGTTCCAGTTTGTATACTCGAGCTCATCATATACATCCTAAGCTTAGAGAGATTTTCCCAACCTTAGCTTAAAGGCTAAAACCATGTAAGGGAAAATCTCACCTAGTTGGAGAAGAACCAAACCAAACTAAACCCTTTCCAGAAGAGTGTTAGGTGTTGCAGTGAGGTGAGGAGAGGCAGTCCCTGAGTGAAGAGGGATGTGAGGCCAGTTCGAGAGGCAGCTCCGCGGAGGGGTGTGAGTCCAGTTGTGAGTGCACCTTGGCACGTTAAAAACAAGAATCCCGGGTAGTGGATTTCCTGTTAAATCAGGCAGTGGATGTAGGAGCTTGAGCCTCCGAACCACTTTACATTGTTGTGTTCTTTATTGCTTTACTGACTTGCATAACATCAGTGTTAAAACAAATATTTCTCCTAATTTCCCATATTGTCCTTGTTTGTGAATGAAAAAACGGGACCAACAGCTAAGGCTGAGGCCAAGAAGATAGTGGCCAACCTTGAGGATAAGGCCCACCAAATGAGCGAGCAATACGCTCTTGATTTGCACATCAAAGTCTCGGAGGAGCTAAAGATTAAGATGGCCAAAAACAAACAACTGCGTGCCGAGCTCACCCGGGTTCAGAAGCAAAAAGAGGTTACCGAAAAGTTTGCCACGGAGGCAACAACCAAAATTGCAGACCTCGAGAATTAGTTCGCCAATTCCATCACTCAAGAAGAGCTGATTCCAAAAATGGAGGCGGGCTCGATCATTGGCTTTGTGACGGCCTATGTTGAATGCATCCAGATTGCGAACGAGTTCAAGGCCCACCACATTATCGAGAAGATTGGTAAAGAATTCATGAATTTTATCGAATCCAATCCTCCTGCACCGGGGACAACTCTTCAGGTCGGCGACCTGCCCGATTATGGGGTCAAAATTGACTTTATTGACCCCCAAGTCATAATTACAAATCCTCCTGAGGACGAGGAGGAAGAAGCTGCTGAGGGCGAACAGATTGAGCCGACTAATCAAAGTGAAAGAGCTCGTCAAGAGCGAGCAGATGTTGAAGGTCTGATTGCCGAGCTAACTGAGGACGTTCCCATTGATCCATCTTTGTCTGGGGCACCCCTAGAAGATCCTAAGGACGACAACCTTCTTCCTCTTGGCGGGCAGGGTTCTTAGGGGGTAGGATTAGATAGTTTTTTTTTCCTTTTGTTTCTTTTTGTAGTTGTCCGCTCCTTGAAGGAGTATGTAACTATTTTTGGGCGAACAACCTTATTATCAATGGAATATCTCTTTTGCTCGATTTACTCTCCTTACATTAATTGTCTTTGCATTTATATTCATGCTTAACAATCTTAATGTAGTTGGGCTTTGTTCCTTAAAAACTTTGCCTTTAAAAATTAGAATAGGGGCTTTGGCCTTAGGCTATATTCATTTAAAAATGAACAGCCTCTAATGGGCTTGATTGCATAACAAATTTGTGCCTCGAGCTCAAATTTCTTTTGAACGAACAACTTGTAATTAACCTTTCTTTTTAAAAAAGTACAAGTATGGATGACGACCTAATTTATAAACTTCTTCACAAAAAGCTAATGCAGTTCGACTTCTATACACTTTGTCGAATCAAACATCAACTTGCCAAAATACATAGTTTACAACTCAAGTCAAAGTAGTTCGACCACTATACACTTTGTCAAACTAACTTGACTTGATAAAGCATTAAAACCATACAAGTAAAAACAAGTGACTGGTCAAAAGTAGCTCGACGTAAAAAACAGCTCGACGTCAAGAGTAGCTCGACCAACTGAACTTGCTCGACCACCAATACTTAGTGAGAAATTTAAAAAAATTAGGCAAGTTTTTGGATCTTACTTGTGCATGTGCAGTCTTAACTCGCCCTTGTGACATAGTAGCTCGTCCAATAGAAGGGTATCATTTCCACCTTTTAAAGTAGCTCGCCTATTGGAAATATATCTCTTCAAGTTAGCTGCATTCCAGGAATATTGAGACGAATTACCATCTAGATCTTCAATATCATACGCACCATTGGGTAACCTGTCCGTTACCCTGTATGGGCCCTCCCAAGTCGGGCCAAATATACCTGGAGGTGGGGCGAGCTTCTTTCTTAAAATGAGGTCGCCGATCTCAAATTCTCTTATTTTGACTTGAGAATTGTAATAACGCTCTACCCTTTGTTTATATGTTGCATTTCTTAGTTCAGCTGTAATTCTTTTTTCTTCGAGCAAATCTAGCTCGACCGACATGGCAGAGTTGTTCGCCCCTTCTTCAAAATTGGCCGTTCTTAAGGTCTTTGCCTTTAACTCTATTGGAATAACTACTTCAGTCCCGAATGCTAATGCAAAAGGTGTTTCTCCGGTGCTAGACCTGGGAGAAACTCTGTATGCCCACAACACATCCGGTAGTTCCATTGACCACTTCCATTTGCTTTCTGTTAGCCGTATCTTGAGAATGTGCTTAATTATTTTGTTATCGGCTTCCACTTGGCCATTCGACTGTGGATGAAAGAGGGTCGAATAATGTTTTCTGATCCCCCACTTAGTGCAGAAGTCCCGAAGCTTCTTCCCGTCAAATTGAGGACCATTGTCTGTCATAAGTGTTTGGGGAATTCTGAACCGGCAGACAATGTTCTTCCAAATGAAATCAATCATTTTCTCTTGATTGACTTTGATCAGGGCTTCTGCTTCTGCCCACTTGGTGTAATAGTCCACGACGACAACGACGATGGCAAATCGTACGTTCCCTTTCCCTGGCAGGAAAGGTCCAATGATATCCATTCCCCATCGTGCAAACGGCCAAGGGCTGAAAACCGAAACAAGCTCTTTAGCAGGTGCATGAATACTTGGGGCAAAGATCTGACATCGGTGACAAGCTCTGGCTATCCGAATTGTATCTTTTCATAAGGGCGGCCATTAATAGCCTTGCTTGACGGTTTTGTAGGCCAAAGCTTGCCCCCCAGCATGATTTCCGCAAGCTCCTGAATGTATTTCTTCCAAGGTAGCTCTCCCTTGCCCCCTAGATAAACACTTGAGTAGCGGAACTGAAAAACCTCTTTTGTAAAGCTGCACGTCTACCAGGGTATACCTGGCTGCCTGTTTTATTACTCTTGCAGCTTCAAAAGAGTTACTTGACAGTTCATCGTCTTTCAAGTATTTGGCTATAGAAGTTCGCCAATCTTCATCTTCTTTCTGCTCGATGACTTGATTTACTTGATAATCAATCGTTGAAGGTTGAGCCTTTCTAGTGATGATGATGTCCGTCAAATCTGCTGCCCATCACTTGTGGCTAATTTAGCCAAGGCATCAGCTTGTGTGTTGCTCGTTCGTGGTACTTGTTGAATATGTAATTGATCTAGCATTGATATTAAGTGAACAACAATTTATTGGTACTCAATCATATGTTCGTCTCTGACCTCGTATTCGCCTCGTACTTGACTTACTATAAGTTAAGAATCTCTGAAAATTTGGAGTCGTCTGACTCCGACGGCCAACGATAAATGGAGACCTGCAATAAGAGCTTCATATTCAGCTTCATTGTTGGTTGCCATGAATTCGAATCTGACTGCTGTTGGGAAAATAGGGGTGCCCGGAATCTATTCGGGATGAATTTTAAATACGAATTTAAATACAATTATTACTAGCATGAATTAATCCTAATTAATTCAAATAATAATTCCAACAACTAATTATCATCATGCATGTTGAATTAATTTCACATATTTAATTAAGCGGAATAAACAATTAAATATGCGATTAACGTACCTCTTGTAGAATTGGCCTTTGAATATACGGGACAATTAAAATCTCGCTTTATCAACCCAAAGCCTTCTCAAGTATTTCCCTTTTCACCTCACTTGATCGCCGGTGGGAGACGCTTTCAAGTAATTTAATAACTAAGGAAAAAGAAAAATATATATGCTTCTTGATTTTTCCAACACATGGAATTATGTACTTGGGGATGAAATAATCATCCCCTATTTATAAGTAGTGATTTTCGAAATTTTTAGGTATATGGGCTTTGGAAAAAATCTTTTCTTAGACTCTAAGAAATCTTGAATATATCTCATATATTCTTTTCTCCAAAATAAAATATTCCACAAAAATCTCACACTCCTTATTAGGGGTAATTTTCGAAAATTTATGTAGAGAAGAATCCAAGATTTGGATCTTCTTGAATATATGAGATATTCTTGTATTCCTAGAATACATATCTTCCATAATATCTTTCCAAGAAAATCAACAAAATCTTTTCTCTCCAACATTCAAAATTTTCGAAAATACAAGGATAAAATCAGCATGATATTATCTTTTTATTTTAATCACCTTATCATTATTGGGCTACTTAATGGGCTACTTGAGGGGCCTTAAGGAGAATTAAGATTGGACCTCCTAATGGACTTCTGAATTTCAATATTGAGCCCCAATATAATTCAGCCCATTAATATTAATTATTACCACTAATAAATTAATATTGCACTATCCATCTTAATCCATATTACGATAATATGGGCTCCCGGTTATTATTTCCCGCGTTTAAGATTAACAAGTCCATTAATTAATTAAGCTTCTGAATAGCTCTAAATTAATTAACATCTTTCACCTTGGAGTAAAGACAGCTCAACATTATTATTCATACCGAAGAAACTAATTCTCCACTTGCAAGATTTGGTACAATAAAACTTCTGAGCCCACCAAGGGGACTAATCACACGAGCCGTACTCGCACGCGTTTCTCCGTATTAAATCTTAGCAACCGTCGTATGATTAATATTACTGCCCAAGACACAAAGTTCGAAGTCACAATGATTCTCACCCAACATGAATCAAAGCAGTAACTACTAAGCACACACGGTCCTATTTAAGTGACGAAGATTAAGAAATCAACAACCACTGAGGTCTAATTCTTCACCTTTCAGAACAGAAGAATTTATCCTCGCTGTAGGACCTCTTCAACACATACTAAATGTGCTAGTGCAATCTCTTAGTCAAGACAGACCAATCTGAGCCTTACACATCGACCTTTCACGGCGGATTGTTCAATTCCACCTAGGTCGTGAAAATGTACGTTTAGTTACAAGTAAACTGTTAATGTTGTCTTCCGTGATCGGGTATCACCACATTAACTACAATGTAACATGTACTATATATTGAACGGTTTGCAATAGAAATTCAACATTCAATTATATCTAAAGCAAATGTGATAAAATAATTATTCTCATAAAACGAGTGTTTGATACACGAGTTATACAAAGTAAAAGCATACTTTCACGTATAACTCCAACAATCTCCCACTTATACTTAAAGTCTGCTTTTAGTATACATCACGCATGTCTTAGTGTAGTAGCTCTACGTGACATCTCATGTCAACCTACACTAACCTAATAATTCCTCCCACTTATACTTAAAGCAGATTGGCAATAGTCTTGACTCCCATTCCATCCACATGTCTCTCGAATGTATTCAGAGGCAGACCCTTTGTGAATGGATTTACTAGGTTGTCCCCGACGCATATCTTTGCCACCTCTTTATCTCCTCTCTTAACGATTTCTCGTATAAGATGGTGTTTTCTTTCAATGTGTTTGCTGGCCTTGTGGGCTCTCGGTTCCCTTGAATTTGCAACTGCTCCGGCATTGTCACAAAAGACAGTTATCTTGTCGGGCAAATTCGGAACAACGTCCAAGTCTACTAAGAAGTACTTGAGCCAAACCGCTTCTTTCGCTACTTCACAAGCAACTACTTATTCGGCTTCCATGGTCGAATCTGCGATGCATTTCTGCAAATCGCTTCTCCATGTCATGGCTCCTTCTCCCATGCAAAACACACTACCCGAGGTAGGTATTTTGGAGTCTATGTCTGATTGGAAATTTGAGTCCGTGTATCCCATGGGAATTAGATTGTCTGATTGTTAAATCAGCATTCCATACCAAGTTCTTTTCAGAAACTAAAGAACGCATTTAATTGCAATCTAATGTGCTTTCTCGGGGTTACTTTGATATCTTGCCATCATGCCCACGGCAAAGCAGATATCCGGTCTCGTACACAACGTTGCATACATAAGACTTCCTACGTCCGAAACGTACGGAACGGCTTTCATGTCATCTATCTCCACTTGCGTCTTAGGGCATATTTCTTTGGATAGATGGATTCCGTGCCTACAAGGTACAAAACCTTTCTTGGAATCTTGCACGCTGATATGCTTCAAAACAGTGGCTTTGTATGAAACTTGCGATAAGCCCAACATCTTCCTCTTGCGATCTCGAGTGAACTTGATCCCAAGGATGTGACCGGCTTTTCCCTAAGTCCTTCATATCAAACTGATTTGACAGCCATACCCTTACGTCTGACAATACCTTTACATTGTTTCCAATGAGCAGAATATCGTCTACGTATAATACTAAGAATACCACCGCAGTTCCGTCACATCTTTTGTACACACAACTTTCGAACTTGTTTTGATCACAAACCCATAAGACTTAATTAATTGATCAAACACTAGTTCCAAGTACGCGATGCTTGCTTAAGTCCATAAATGGATCTCTTAAGCTTGCATACGAGGTGCTCTTGGCCTTTTTCAACGAAACCTTTGGGCTGTTGCATATAGATCCCATCAAGACTTCCGTTAAGGAAAGCTGTCTTGACATCCATTTACCAGATCTCGTAATCTAAGTGCGCAGCGATCGACAAGAGAATACGGATGGACTTAAGCATAGCTACAGGCCACAGGCCACAAGCCTTGCTTTGAAGGTCTCTACCCTTCCGTCCGGTCCTCTTTTCCTCTTGTACACCCACTTGCATCCAATGGGCTCTACCCCATTAGGTGGATCAATCAACTCCCACACTTGATTATAATCCATCGAACCCACCTCGGTTTCCATTGCGGTTTGCCACACTTCCGCGTCTTTGTCTTGGATTGCCTCGTCGTACGTTCATGGGTCTGATTCATCGCTGGGAATCAAATCCGAAGATTCTCCAATTCCCATGAATCTCTCGGGTTGCCTTGCAATCCTCCCACTACGACGGGGTTCCGGTTGTGAAGGTATGACATGTGGTATATCATCTTGTATACTTGGTATAGGAGTTTGCCCTCTTAACTCGTCTAAGGTAATCTCACTTCTGGGCTTTCTTTTGTTCATATAGTCTTCCTCCAAGAATTTAAAGTGCGAACTAATCACGGTCTTTTAATCCTTGAGACTATAGAACATACACCCTTTCGTTCCCATGGGATATCCTATAAACAACCTTAATTCCGAACGTGGATCCAATTTACCGGCTTCCTCGTCTAGCACGTATGCCGGACAACCCCAAATCCGCAAGTGTCTTAGACTGGGCTTGCGCCCGGTCCACAATTCCATTGGGGTTTTAGGAACCGATTTGGATGGCACCAAGTTTAGAATGTAAGTCGTTGTTTCCAAGGCGTTACCCCAAAACGACTTGGGTAAATCCGAATAACTCATCATGGATCTGACTATTTCTAAAAGAGTCTGGCTCCTTCGTTCCTCCACACCGTTCTATTGAGGGGTTCCCGATGTGGTCAACAGGGATACAATCCCTTCTTCCGATAGGTAGTTCAAGAATTCATTGCTAAAGTATTCGCCTCCACGAACAAATCGTAGAGACTTGATACTTCTTTCCCTATGCATCATAAGGTAGATGTATCCGTATCTTGAGTAATCATCAAATTACTCATACCTCTTCTTGCTATGATCGTCATTGAACCACACATATCGGTATGAACGAGTTCTAACACTTCCGTAGTTCTATTCCCCTTGGCTCCAAATGCCCTCTTGGTCATTTTACCCTCTAAACAGGATTCACAAGTTGGAAATGGTTCGACTTGGAATGATTCCAAGGATCCGTCTTTCACCAATCTCTCTATCCACTTTAGATTAATATGACCTAGTCTAAGATGCCATAGAAGTGTTTCGTTCATCTCCGAAGAACGCTTTCTTTTATTACTCGAAATAATCGATGTGTTATTAGATTCAATTTTGTGAGTGGTGTGCCCAAATAATGGTATAAAGATCATCCATTAAAGTTCCGGAACGGATAAACTCATCATTTCAAGCAATAATAACATCCTTATTAAAAGAAACTGAGTATCTATTCAAACAGTTTAGAAACTGAAGGTTGAGTTCTTTCTATACTAGGAACATGAGGAACGTCTCTCAAGACCATAACTCTATCTTCACAAGATAGGCGCACTTCTCCCACTGCTTCAGTTGCCACTCTCGTAGCATTGCCCGATGTGATGGGGATCTCACTTCCGTTAAGTCGTCGGGTTAGCTTAAACCCATGAAACAAATGTGATCAGTAGCTCTCGTATCCACTATCCACGAATAGACAGCATACGCCACTTCACAAGTTTCGACGACTAAGGTGTGTGAATTACCTAACTTTCCTAGCCTCTTAGGCTTGGAACAGGCAGACCTCCATTGTCCTCTCTCACCGCAACTAAAACACTTCCCCTTCGATGCTTGCCTTTGCATTTGCCTTTCGCAACAATTGGATTTGCTTGGATCCGGCCTTTGGTTCTCTTCCTCTTTTTCCCTCCCTTGGGACCAAAAGAGGTAGACGAACCATTAGCCACCATAGCACTAGACTGGTGCTCCATTATCACCTCCACCGAAACTAAAGCTTGCAAGAGCTCGGGCAAACGACTTGTCCGTTCATTCATCTGACAGTTCAGATGAAACTACTCAAAGCTTCTCGGTAGGGAATGGTATATGAAATCAATCAAAATCCGCACCAAGTACTTCCAACTTGTTAAGGTATGCCATTATCTCGAGAACGTGCTCCCTCACGGGCGTTCCTTCCACCATTTCCAACTTGACCGAGTCATGTTTGGTGAACTGATTAGTCATGGGATTCTGATGTGAAAACATCTCTTCAAGGTGTTCCATGATTTCAACAGCGGATACAATGTCTTCATGAACGCGCCTCAAATCCTCAGACAGAAATGTCAAGATGATGCACTTCATTCATTGTCACGCTTCCGATCATAAACTGCCTCTTCCCATTGCTTGACTTATCATTAGGCTTGCCGGGTATATTAACATAAATAACCCAATTGTGTTTTCGTGCAGTAAGGACAAATTTAAAAAAAATATTTCCAATCGATATAAATCACTCCAAAAAATTTATTAACTTTAAGTATATTAAACAGTGGATTAAAAGGTTGCGACATGATGAAATGAGAATAAAACATACATTCATATCAATATCTAGAAAAATATGAAATTATCGCATAATTCGATCACATCAATTATATTGAAACCTTAAAACAATATAATCATGCATCAGCCAACATCTCGAAACAATTTAAATGCGCCACGAGGGGTGGTCTATACATTTAAACACATTCAAGTGGATTACAAACTTAAAAGTTACAAATCCTTAATTCAAAATTAATAGTTGGCTCCCGCTTTGACCACATAGAAACTGACAGGGACTCCGAGGGGAGTAAGTTAATATCAATTTCCTATGCCTAAGTAATAACCATAATTAAATACAGGATTATTATTTCGCTTTGAGCAAGCCACTCGTGGTGAGGGTCAATACCGCCACTAGTAATAATCCACAATTATCCTTTCGGAATTTATTCATGTGAAATCCGTTCTTTTGGCCGATCCGAGGGGGAAATGTATTCCAAAAGAACTTCACAAATAAATAAATTATGGAGGTCAAAATAATCCAATTTTAATATCCGGAATAAAATTGCGATTATAAAAAAACATACTTAGTAATTTTCGAAAGTAAGGTTTTTCTTGGACAATTAAATTCATGCAAACACATATTAACAAATAATAATAAGTGCACGAAATAAAACATCCATCAAAACAAAATTAAACACATTGGAGCACTCAATTCCAATTGTCACGGTTTAATTTCTTCACGTCTTGATGCGAAAAATCGTCCTTGTTGCTTTCCGACGTTCGTCTCGACGTGCTCCCACTCGAACAGCAACACTTCTTCAAAAACAGCATCGTTTGGGGTTCGGAACGACGTTTAAAATCACACGGAAAAAAAACACGAACCGAAAAAATTCCACGGCCTGAGATACAGCGCGCGTCGGCCCACGAAGTGGGCCCGCGTGCTTCCCGGCCCGAGAAGCGCTGGAAAAGCGCCCGAGGCGCGCCGAAGCGCAACCCCGAGGCGCACCCGAGGCGCGCCCGAGGCGCTGCACAGAAGCGCGCCGAGGCGCACCCGAGGCGCACCCGAGGCGCCCCGAGGCGCTGCAGCCCCTCGCCGAGGCGCGCGCGCGCGGTGCGCGCGGCGCCGTGCGCCCGTTGCGCACGGCGTGCGCCGTGCACCCCCGTGCGCCGTTTTTTTTCGCCGTTCGTCCTCATTTTCTTCACCCCTTGCATGATTTTACTTCCATACACGCGCCACGCTTGTATGCGTCGTCCGGGTACGCCGTTTTTAATTCTTCGTTCTTCGTCACGATCCGGTTACAATTTATTTTTACAAAAAAAATAAATACTAGATCTAGACTAGTCTATTACAATGATCGAATCAAAATAAAACAACTAATCTACTCGTGGATTTTCTCACGAGAAAAACGAATTCGAACGAATCGAATTAAAAACCAAATTAATTCACACGCATGAAATTAACAACATTAAAAACCATGACAATTGGATACCTGCAAAAAAGATCTAACAATTCTACTATCCAATTTCAATTTAATGTTCAACAATTTAAATTCCAATTTAAAATTCAGAGCCCGAAACCGTGGCTCTGATACCAGTTGTTGGGAAAATAGGGGTGCCCGGAATCTATTCGGGATGAATTTTAAATACGAATTTAAATACAATTATTACTAGCATGAATTAATCCTAATTAATTCAAATAATAATTCCAACAACTAATTATCATCATGCATGTTGAATTAATTTCACATATTTAATTAAGCGGAATAAACAATTAAATATGCGATTAACGTACCTCTTGTAGAATTGGCCTTTGAATATACGGGACAATTAAAATCTCGCTTTATCAACCCAAAGCCTTCTCAAGTATTTCCCTTTTCACCTCACTTGATCGCCGGTGGGAGACGCTTTCAAGTAATTTAATAACTAAGGAAAAAGAAAAATATATATGCTTCTTGATTTTTCCAACACATGGAATTATGTACTTGGGGATGAAATAATCATCCCCTATTTATAAGTAGTGATTTTCGAAATTTTTAGGTATATGGGCTTTGGAAAAAATCTTTTCTTAGACTCTAAGAAATCTTGAATATATCTCATATATTCTTTTCTCCAAAATAAAATATTCCACAAAAATCTCACACTCCTTATTAGGGGTAATTTTCGAAAATTTATGTAGAGAAGAATCCAAGATTTGGATCTTCTTGAATATATGAGATATTCTTGTATTCCTAGAATACATATCTTCCATAATATCTTTCCAAGAAAATCAACAAAATCTTTTCTCTCCAACATTCAAAATTTTCGAAAATACAAGGATAAAATCAGCATGATATTATCTTTTTATTTTAATCACCTTATCATTATTGGGCTACTTAATGGGCTACTTGAGGGGCCTTAAGGAGAATTAAGATTGGACCTCCTAATGGACTTCTGAATTTCAATATTGAGCCCCAATATAATTCAGCCCATTAATATTAATTATTACCACTAATAAATTAATATTGCACTATCCATCTTAATCCATATTACGATAATATGGGCTCCCGGTTATTATTTCCCGCGTTTAAGATTAACAAGTCCATTAATTAATTAAGCTTCTGAATAGCTCTAAATTAATTAACATCTTTCACCTTGGAGTAAAGACAGCTCAACATTATTATTCATACCGAAGAAACTAATTCTCCACTTGCAAGATTTGGTACAATAAAACTTCTGAGCCCACCAAGGGGACTAATCACACGAGCCGTACTCGCACGCGTTTCTCCGTATTAAATCTTAGCAACCGTCGTATGATTAATATTACTGCCCAAGACACAAAGTTCGAAGTCACAATGATTCTCACCCAACATGAATCAAAGCAGTAACTACTAAGCACACACGGTCCTATTTAAGTGACGAAGATTAAGAAATCAACAACCACTGAGGTCTAATTCTTCACCTTTCAGAACAGAAGAATTTATCCTCGCTGTAGGACCTCTTCAACACATACTAAATGTGCTAGTGCAATCTCTTAGTCAAGACAGACCAATCTGAGCCTTACACATCGACCTTTCACGGCGGATTGTTCAATTCCACCTAGGTCGTGAAAATGTACGTTTAGTTACAAGTAAACTGTTAATGTTGTCTTCCGTGATCGGGTATCACCACATTAACTACAATGTAACATGTACTATATATTGAACGGTTTGCAATAGAAATTCAACATTCAATTATATCTAAAGCAAATGTGATAAAATAATTATTCTCATAAAACGAGTGTTTGATACACGAGTTATACAAAGTAAAAGCATACTTTCACGTATAACTCCAACAACTGCCAAGGTGAATACTTGGTCGGGGCTGATAAGGACTATCCCTGCCCCCGAAGCCATGTTTGTTGACGATCCGTCTACATAAAGATGCCATGCGTGATCTAACCCTCTCGTCAAATTTTGAGGAAAGGTTAGTTCGACTATGAAGTCGGCTAATGCCTATCCTTTAATCGCTGTTCGAGGTGCATAGGTCACTCCAAACTGGCTAATCTCTATGGACCATTTTAGCATGCGGCAGCTGTGTCAGGTTGGTACAGTAGCTGCCTGAGTGGGAAAGTTGTTAGTACTTCGACCTGATGATCGAAAAAGTACGGTCTTAACTCTCTAACACTCATGACCAGAGCATATGCCAGTTTTTCAGTGGGTGAATATTTCACCTCAGCTTCATGCAGAGCCTGCTGACATAGTAGATAGGAAGATGGAATTTACCCTCTGCTCGTACTAGAACCGTACTTATTGCCATGTCTGAGGCTGCCAGATATAGATAGAGCTTTTCTCCTGAGATTGATAGAATTTTCACATCTCCCAGGTAATCTTTCAGCTGTTCAAAAGCTTTCTATCAGCTACCCGTCCACACAAAATTGCCCTTTTTGATGGCTTCAAAGAAAGGACGACATTTGTCTCCTGACCGTGATATGAATCTATTTAAAGTTGTCAGACATCCTGTCAACCTTTGTACTTCTTTAACAGAACGTGGAGGCTTCATATCAATGATTGCTTTAACCTTGGCAGGATTTGCTTCAATTCCTCGCTTACTAGCCAGGTGGCCCAAAATTTTTCCTGAATGCACTCTGAAGCTGCTTTTCTTCGGGTTTAACTTCATGTTATACTTTCGGAGAATATAAGGTGGTCTTCATTTCGGGTACTTTTAATGACAATATCGTCAACATACACCTCCACTGTCTCTCTGATATGTTCGTCAAACATTTTGTTGACAAGCCTCTGGTAAGTCGCTCCTGCATTGATCAATCCGAATGACGTCCTTTTCCAGCAGAGTAAATTTTTATTTATGTAGAAGACCGTATTTTCTTGATGGTCTGGGTGTATTGGGATCTGATGGTAACCGGCAAAAGCGTCTATAAATGTTAACATTTCGTGCCCTGCTGTGTTATCCACCAACTGATCAATGTGCGGAAGTGGAAAGTTATCCTTCGGACATGCTGCATTTAGATATGTGAAATCTATGCATAGCCTCCAGGTTCCATTCGGCTTCCGCACCAATACCGGGTTTGCTACCCATTGTGGACACAACACTTGTCTGATTAAATCGTTATCCAATAACTTTTTCACTTCCTCATTTAAGATTTGGTATTTATTCGGTCCATGTTTTTGTCTTTTCTGGTGGACTGGTTTTCGGGCCGGATTAATATTTAACCTATGACAGACATCTTTTGGGTCGATCCCCACCATGTCTACATGCGACCATGCAAAGACATTAAGATTGGCTTTGAGGAACTCTGTCATTCGAGTCCTATAAGGCTCAGGGAGTCGGACCCAATGTAGAGTTCAAGATCATCGCGGTTAGGGTTAATTTTAAGGGCTTCCAGTTCATCGACTAGAGTTGCTCGTCGTTTTTGTCCCTTCGACCGTGGATCAATGATTGGCCCCTCTGGGTTTAGCTCATCTTCAATGTCTATAGGTTCAACACCTAGGCGGGGATCGAAATCGTTTACTGTGCCAGGATCAATGTTAGTTGCCAAAATTGGGCCCTCCAGGCTATTGTTCAGTGGTAGCTCGTCAATGGTTACTGAAACCATTGACAATTCTGTTGCCGGACAAGATTGCTCACCTAAGAGCAACTTCTGGTCGCCCATTGGAGGAATTTGTTCGTCAGTTTCTATTTGATCATCATGAGGTTCCAGAATATTATTGAGGACAGAAGGTTCATTATCAAGATGGCTAGTGGAGGCCTCCATCATGGATACTATCTTGTCGTTTGAACGTATTTGAAGGAGGCATTCTCGAGCTTTCCTTTGACCTCCCTTCAATGTCCCAGCTCCACTTGTTGTCAGGAACTTGACACAATAATAGTAAGTTGAAACGACAGCTTTTAGAAATGATCGGCCAAAAAACCCGTTATAGATGGATTCTTAATCTACGACCAGGAAATCCACCATTCTAGTTATATTCTTTTCAGGTTCCTTGGTCGATATAAGTTGCACAGACAACCTAATTATCCCTAATGGGACTGTTACAACATTTCCGAAGCCTAAAATTCGGTGATTGGAATCTTCAATGTAGCTTGCATAGTCTCCAAGCTGGTCCAGCATCTTTTTGAAGATGATATTGGTGTAGGCCCCGGTATCCACCAATAAATGGTGTGCTTTTGTCCCCATTATCTTGGCACAGATTACGAGGGAATTGTTATGGGGTGTAACGATTCAATCCAAGTCTTTTTCTGTGAAGGTCAACTCTGTTGTGTGTAGAATTGATGGGTTGACCCCCATTTCTTGCACCTGAGCTATTGCATGTAGCTTAGCCTTCCTTTTTCGGTTTGACATGGGAGGTCGCCCATCAGAGCAACCACCAACAGGTCTAACAAGCTCCATCATTTGAATTTTGGGATCTGCCGGTGCTGGAATTGGTCGCCCAGCACGATTCCTTCGGGGAGCTTTTTCCATATCTTCCTCGGAATCGTCATCTCTAATCCTCTTGCCGAGTTGTCTCTTCACAAATTCAGATAACTTACCCTCATCGTAAAATCGTCATAACTGCTTTAGCAAGTCACGACACTCACTTGTAAAATGCCCCACACTCTGATGGTAGACACAGTACTTGTTCGGGTTTAACTTGCTAGCGTCTTGTCGGATCTTCCTCGGAGGGTTAAGTAATTCTGTTTCCCAGACATTGTTGTACACCACGTCAATCGATACGGTGAGTACTTGATTTAGTTTATCCTTCACTTCTGTCCCTTCATTGAATGCTTTCATGTTCTTGGGAGCTCGGTACCCACCGCCTCCGGTTTTCTTTGTATTATCCTTCTGGTCACCTTTGTCCCCAATATCTTTCTGCAAGGCTTCATGCATTGAAACAAAGACTCCTGCCCAGTCGCGAAATTCTGCATAAATTTTAGGGCATTTGAGATGTACTTCTTTCCAGAGATCAGTGCCCTTTTTTAACCCAGCTAAAACAACTACAATCTTGGTGTCCTCGCTGATAGACTCTCCCTCCAACAAAACCTTATCGAATCTTTCCAAATACGATCGGTCCAACTCGTCATCATCTTACTTCAAGTTGGATAACCGGTGTCTTTGGGATATATAAGATCTGGTCGTGGAAAAATGAGATAGAAACTCTTTGCCTAGCTGGGCAAACGAATGAATAGAAGCCGGTGGTAAAGCCGAAAACCATTTATGAACGCGACCCCCCAGGGTCAAAGGGAAGTTTCGACATTGACTTGCATCACTTGCCCCCATTGATATCATGTAATCAGAAACCCCAATTCTTCATATGATCCCCCTTGACTTGGAGGCTGTTCAACAAACACTGGTGCACGACCATCAGTTCGTCGCAGCCCCTCACTTGGAAAGGCGACCTCATTAACTGGTTTTAATCGTCTTTTTTTATCTGAATAATGGTAAAATATGAACTAATATATAGTGAGTTTTCTTTTCCCAAAATTCATGATAAGATGTTCTAATTTTTGTTTGAACCACTACAAAAAAAACCTTTGTTAGACGAGGGAATTTAAAGAGGAAAATTAAACCCTCAATATTAAAAAGGATTTTCTCAATGGTTTGTAAAGTATGAGGGATATCATGAGGGTAATATTTCCCTCGTCTATCACGAGGGATTTCTTGAGCAAAAGCGGGCCCAACTGACTAGGACAAGGGATCAGACGAGGGAACGGCTGTCGGGAAGTTCACGAGGGAACAATCCCTCGGCTGGCTCTGAGCACTGTAGGTTTGACGAGGGATTTCAAAACCCTCGGCCATCTCACGAGGGTTTTTCCCTCGGCCAGCATCGGATTCCATTCACGACTTTACATCCTTCATTTGAATTTCACGCAGGCTTTTTCAGTGGGAAATCTAGCAGGGGCGAGGATTTTTCCCTCTTCAATTCCCTCGGCCAGGGTGATATAATTACACCAACCTACCCATTTCTTCTGCATATTCGAGCGAGAGATAAAAAAGAGTGTAGTGTATACATTTGAGAAAGAAGAGGAGCTAGAGGAGCTCGAGAAAGAAGAGGAGGGCAGCTCGGGCTGCCATTTTTTTATCTCCAGCGACGTGAAAATTCTTGTCTCCATTTGTCGAGTTTTGTTACACACATTAAAAAAAATGTTTATACGGTAATTTTCATTCATTTTAATCGATAGTTAATACATATATATACTGATGGTCCCGTTTTCGAAGGCCAAAATGGGAATTTAGGAATTTTTTTTAAACTCTGCATTGCACCCTGAATGAGTTCAGTGAGTGAACACTCAAGTCACTGCACTGCTTAGAGGCTGAGCTACCAAGTCGGTGTGAAGACTTGGAGACTCATGCTCTAAGCAACGCAGTGACTCGAGAGACTGAACTCTCGAGTGCTTGCTTAAGCATGTCAGTGAGATTGGTTCTCCCTGACTAAATTACTCAACCAAAGTTTCTTTAACAATGCTCTCAGTGAGCAGATTTTATACAACACTTTAGTAAGTACTTAAACAATAATCAACGTTTAGTTTAACGTGGTTCAGAGACTCAAGCTCTTACATCCACGGGCCTGATTTAACAGGAAATCCACTAACTTGGGATTCTTATTTTTTACGTGCCAAGGTGCACCTAGATCTATACACTCAGATCTTGCTTACTTCCTTCCTAACTCAACAACAACTTCCACCAACAAACCTGACAAGTAGGGTTTTGGTTTCAGTTAGGGTTTCTCCAACTAGGTGAGGTTTTCCCTTACAATGTATTAGCCTAAAGTTAAGATTGGGAAAACCTCTCTAAGCTAAGAGTTACAAGCTGAACACTCATTTGTATATCTATGAAGACCTTAATGGTCAGTGAACAAGTTGTGAAACGTGCCTCCTTATACCTCCCTTTGAAACTGCACTAAACTCTCACACCTTCACAACTCGTAGGTGTTAATTTTCTCTTCTCACACACACTTCAAACCGCAACTATGAGCTTGTATTTATAGTGTGGATTCAAATGTAACCGTTGGAGGAAATTACATTTGAATCCATACAATTAATAGGTTTCACCTACTTTTCTTGGAATGCGGCCTTGTCAGTGTCAGATATGCTGTCTTGACTTGATTGGTCCACGTGGACTGAATCCAACGGATCTTTGGTTCAGTGAGCTTGATCAGGGTGCACTGACTTCAAATGGCTTATCCTCCACTGACCTAATGATCTTCAGTAGACATGACTGTCTTCAGTGTAGTTGTCCTTCAGTAGACTCTTGAAGATCTTTCCAAGAAGTTTGTCATAAGGCTGAATGACAAACTTCCCTGACCACAGTAGCCCGACTCCTTCAGGGCCTACTTAGTACAACACTGATCCTCCTGATCATGCTCTTCACTGAGTAGTCCGCTGACCTAGCTTAGATCAGTCAGGTTTATACTCAGTGGGATATCCTTCAGGCTTCTCTTCAGGTTCATGTCTCTGACTTGGCTTCAGTCTATTCTTCTTGATGTCATCTTGATTTCCTCAGGCTGTTTTGTTGAGTTCCCCCTCGCTGAGTTCCCCCTCAACTGAGTGCTTCCTCAACTGAGTTCTTCTCAACTGACAGCCTATTCTCTTGAGAAATAACCTAGTCTGACCTGAAACTAAAGATACTATCTTGACTGCTTCAAACCTATTACAAGTGGTTTGGAAAATCATCAAAACTAAACCATATCCCAACAATTTCCCCCTTTTTGATGATTCCAAAACTTCTAACAAAAGGATTTTCTAGTACATAAAAGATGTCAGAACACTAGTAATAGTTTGAAAAATGCAGAAATTCTCATAGTTTAAAACATTTAATATCTGTTCGATTGACCATTTTTCTTAACAAAACTGGATCAGTGGTCATGTGAACAACCCGCTCTGATACCAATTGATGGTCCCGTTTTTGAAGGCCAAAATGGGAATTTAGGAATTTTTTTTAAACTCTGCATTGCACCCTGAATGAGTTCAGTGAGTGAACACTCAAGTCACTGCACTGCTTAGAGGCTGAGCTACCAAGTCAGTGTGAAGACTTGGAGACTCATGCTCTAAGCAACGCAGTGACTAGAGAGACTGAACTCTCGAGTGCTTGCTTAAGCATGTCAGTGAGATTGGTTCTCCCTGACTAAATTACTCAACCAAAGTTTCTTTAACAATGCTCTCAGTGAGCAGATTTTACACAACACTTTAGTAAGTACTTAAACAATAATCAACGCTTAGTTTAACGTGGTTCAGAGACTCAAGCTCTTACATCCACGGGCCTGATTTAACAGGAAATCCACTAACTTGGGATTCTTATTTTTTACGTGCCAAGGTGCACCCAGATCTATAAACTCAGATCTTGCTTACTTCCTTCCTAACTCAACAACAACTTCCACCAACAAACCTGACAAGTAGGGTTTTGGTTTCAGTTAGGTTTTCTCCAACTAGGTGAGGTTTTCCCTTACAATGTGTTAGCCTAAAGCTAAGATTGGGAAAAACTCTCTAAGCTAAGAGTTACAAGCTGAACACTCATTTGTATATCTGTAAAGACCTTAATGGTCAGTGAACAAGGTGTGAAACGTGCCTCCTTATACCTCCCTTTGAAAATGCACTAAACTCTCACACCTTCACAGCTCGTAGGTGTTGATTTTCTCTTCTCACACACACTTCAAACCGCAGCTATGTGCTTGTATTTATAGTGTGGATTCAAATGTAACCGTTGGAGGAAATTACATTTGAATCCATACAATTAATAGGTTTCACCTACTTTTCTTAGAATGCGGCCTTGTTAGTGTCAGATATGCTGTCTTGACTTGATTGGTCCACGTGGACTGAATCCAACAGATTTTTGGTTCAGTGAGCTTGATCAGGGCGCACTGACTTCAGATGGCTTATCCTCCACTGAATTGATGATCTTCAGTAGATATGATTGTCTTCAGTGTAGTTGTCCTTCAGTAGACTCTTGAAGATCTTTCCAAGAAGTTTATCATAAGGCTGAATGACAAACTTCCCTGACCAAAGTAGTCTGACTCCTTCAGGGTCTACTTGGTACAGCACTGATCCTCCTGATCATGCTCTTCACTGAGTAGTCCGCTGACCTAGCTTAGATCAGTCAGGTTTATACTCAGTGGGACATCCTTCAGGCTTCTCTTCGGGTTCAGGTCTCTGACTTGGCTTCAGTCTGTTCTTCTTGATGTCATCTTGATTTCCTCAGGCTATGTTGCTGAATTCCCCCTCGCTGAGTTCCCCCTCAACTGAGTGCTTCCTCAACTGAGTTCTTCTCAACTGACAGCCTATTCTACTGAGAAATAACCTAGTCTGACCTGAAACTAAAGATACTATCCTGACTGCTTCAAACTTATTACAAGTGGTTTTGGAAAATCATCAAAACTAAACCATATCCCAACATATACACATATTTTTTCATGTTAATTATTTATATATATATATAATTATATGTATGTGTGTATATATATATGTTATTAATGATCTTTTCTAATCGCAAGGATTAATGGATGTTTTTACTTACAAATTAGATCACCAAATAATTACGTGTGATTGATCACTAACGTAATTAGTAAATACGAAAATTAGAATTATAAAGGAATAAACACGTGTATTGATTACGTATTTATTTCGTATAATTGAGAATCAAGGTGCTTTGATTTGTGAGGTTAAAGTTTGGATGTATATGTGAATTTTTTCTTTTTTTATTGACTGAAAATCAAAGTATGTATACAAGTTTTCCTAGCAGGAAGTGTACAAAACCTTTGACTTTCCAAGTGTGCATGTGTGACACTTGGAGTGTTGACTATTTGACCTTATCTAAACTAATTTCTATCCTCTAATATTGGATTTGCTCTTTTTCAAGAGTTGTTCGTCCTTTTGGACTTGTACTTGGGGAGTCTTTAGCTTGATTTTGTTGGTCATTCTTCTTGTTAGCTTGATTCCTGGGTACTTTAGTTAGATATGTTCGCCTATAGGCTGGATGTGTTCGCCAGGACATCATTTGGGTCCACATGGTCTTTGGGTTAAAGTTGCTCGTCTGGTCAATGTAGCTCGCCGAGCTGGAACTGTTCGCCTGCCAATTCCAGCTTAGTCTGACTTTGTTCGCTTAATCTTGTATTAAGTGTAGATACTTGGTGTAATTCTATTTGCCTAGATGATATTTCTGCTCGCCTATCAACATACGCATGTAGGTAATTATATTAAATTAATTTATAGTATAATTAGTTGTTTATGCTTGCATATATAATTTCATGTTAATTAATATATATAATTTGTGCATATATTGTGCTTTATGGAATTTAATTTTTTATGATATTTAATTGCCAATTAATTTGTTAATGCGTATGTATGCTTCATATAAATTAATGTTGGAGTTGAAGGAAGGATATTCATGAATATTTTTGTTTATTGTAGAATATGTGTGTTCCGACTTGATTAATTATAATTAATTAAGTCGGAAATGGATGCACGTAGGAATTTTGATTAATTTGGGAATACGAAAAAACTAAACAAAACTCTGTTGAAATTTTTTGAAAATATTAATTAGTTAAATTAATAATTAATAGGAGAAATAAAAATATTAATAATTAAGCTCATTTGAGTATTATTAATTCATTAATATGAAATAAATTGATATGGATTATTCAAGCCGTTTACGCTGGATGTATGGTCCAAGATCGATTAATGGCATGATAGCTCCTGAATTTATTAGTGAACTTGATTCATTCGTAGACTTCGCCACTAGTAACCCGAATTGGTTAAATCGAGGAAAGATTAGGTGTCCCTGCAATAAATTTAGATGCAGGAACAAGACGTTTCAGTACCCCGATGACGTGAAAGCTCATTTGTATAGAAATGGTTTTATGCCAAATTATTACAATTGAGTTTTTCACGGTGACGAAAATTGGGGTCAATTCCGCATCAATACAATGATCAGGCGTCGGCTTCATACATGCCGGTTGATGAGACGGCAGGATCTAACTCGTACCATGATATGATCACGGACTTAACTTCTAGTCCCCACTTTGGAAATATGGATGATGAGCCCCATGTTGAGGAACCCCTAATCAGTATGCTGCACAGTTTTATGATATGCTTCGTGCAGCGGATCGGGATTTATATCCTGGTTGCAAATTGCACTCGTAGTTATCATTCAATGATCGAATGTTGAACATTAAAACTGAAAACAGACTATCTGAAAGGGGTTATAATCAAATCGTTGACTTGGTTCGTGAGATATGTCCTCCGGATAATTTGGTGCCCAGAAGGTTTTCCGATAGCAAACAGTTGACGGGTGAGATGGGGCTTCATGTGGAGAGGATCGATTGTTGTGCAGGGAATTGTATGTTATATTGGGGTGTGGACAGCGATCTTGAACATTGTAAGTTTTGCGGTCGGCCACGGTTCAAACCTGCTAGACGTGATGTGAATGGTAGACTGAAAAAGAAGAGTCATTTTAAGGAGATGTTCTACTTTTCCATCATCCCTAGACTGCAACGATTGTATCAGTACAATGCAACTGCGAAGGATATGACATGGCATGCAAGTTACTCTAATAATGATCAGTTCGGTGTTATGCGTCACCCTGCAGACTCGCAAGTTTGGAAACACTTGGGCCAGTCATATCCTGAGTTTGCATCAGAAATTCGGAATGTAAGGTTGGGCTTGAGCACTGATTAGGCGTGAAATTGTTATGTTTTGGTGCCCGATTTGCCCATGTTTTGAGTATTTTTTTATGAGTGTTTGGAGTCAATTGAGTATCATTTCTATAAACTGATGAATTTGTCTCTTTGGTTTTCATAGATAGATAGAGGGTGAAAAGAGGAGTTCGTAGGACTTTGAATCGGCCAAAACGGACTCCCGGTTGAGGAGATATGAAGATTTTACGAACATGTGTACAACTGCCGAAAAGTACTCGAGCAGAGTCGCTCGAGTAGTCACTACTCGGGCACTCGAGTAGTGCACTCGAGCTGCAACAGGTTGAGTAGTTTTACTCGACCTCTACTTGATCTTGACGCGTATTTTGGCCCATGAACACCCAAATTCGATCCCAAGCCTATTTATACCTTTTTCCAAGCATATCAACACATACCAACACATATTTTTACATACTTTGAGCAAGGAGAAAGCTTGGGAAGGAGTTTTGAAGAATTTTATACGTTTTAATCGAGGTTTTAATTTACGAATTCTTAGTTTTAGTATTTCTTTTGAACGTATTAGATTAATTCTTTCTTTCTTTACTCTTTGAGACGATTAAACCTAGTTTTTCAGATTTATATAGATTTCTTTGGAGACTTTAATTTGTTCTTTCGTTTATGTTCTTGATTTCTTTCGTTAATTCAATTATGCATATGTTTATTGTTCTTGTGATTGCTTTTATTATTCAAACCACCATGTTAGGCTAGAACCCTTGCATGCTTAGGATAGGATGAACTCGTAGAAGTAGGTTGTGGGTATGTAATTAGGGTAATTCGTGACGTTAGTTTTAATTCTCTTAATTAATGAATTCTTATAATTAATCTTAACTCTGCCTTTGAATTTCGTACGAAAGTGTTAGAGAGAGGACGACCGCATCACTTAATAACAATTAGTAGTCTTAACGAGAGGGTTTAGGAGAGGTTAATTCATCTACCGGTTTAGCGAAGGAGGACGACCGCATCACCTTAGTTAAATTAGGGTCTCATTAATTAAGCACAATCTATTAACTTGTTAGTGGATTAGTGAAGTCGAGTGTTAGGGTAAAGTATTAGGGTTTAGAATCTTGAGCTTTCACCTTGCATTCTTATACTTAGGTTATTTCTTGTGTGTCACGGTTATTTTAATTAGCGTACCAACTCCGTTAGTATACGTAGGAATTCCTATCCCGAGCATCACCCTTTTATATTTGAGACAAAACCCTTAGATAATTAACTCATTTCTTTCTTTTGCATTAGTAGAGTAGAATAGTTTAGATTTAATAATTTTCAATCCCCAAACATACACTCATATTAACTACGACACGTAGATCTTCAGGGATCTATTCGCATACATACCTTCCCTTGGGTTCGATAATACTTGGTCCCTATACTTGCCCATACTACAGTGAACCCGTACTCTTGCGGGGAAGCTATTAGTAAAAGCTAGTATTTTCGGTTCAAGTCAATGGCGATGTTGCCGGGGATGACGTTGTATGCTTTTTGAATAGGACTTGTCGATAGCTTAGTAGTTAGTAGTGAGTGCTTTCTTTTCTGTTTTATTTTTATTTTTATTTATTCGGCAGTTGCGTTTTGATCCTTCTGCTAGTGTGTCAGGTTTATGAAAACACGCTCACAAGGCAATACGAGCGAAGAGAGAATACCGTTGGACCCTGAGACAATAGCTAGAAGGAACCGAGCTTTCTTGAGAAGGATGAACGCTGCCGACTTAGGGAAAGAACCAATGGACATCACTAATGAGTTGGAAGATGCCGAGAACGAGTTTAACCAGGGGTTGAACCGGGTTGACGGCACTGATGGCAACACCAGTAAGAACCAAGATCCGTTAGGGGATAGTCAGAGCCAAAAACCGGGTGCACAAAATGTTATCAATCCAGCTCAGAATATTGTCCATAATCCTCTGAACAACCCTGCTTACCCACAAAACCCAAATAACCCTTTCAACAACCCAGTATACCAACATTACCCATACCCACCATACCCTTATCCACCATACCCATATCATCCACCTCCTGTTTACAACCAACCACCTCCAGTTCAACAAGTACCAGCACCACCTGTTGCTCCTCAGCCTGTGCCCCAGAATGCAGATCAGAATATGGCAATTCGGGGCAGGTTCGCAGCGCAGCCACAGCGGTACTATGATGGAGTGGCATTGCCTCCTGTTGAGGCAAATAACTTCTCGATTTCCCCAGGAATTCTAAAGCTGCTGACCGAGAATCAGTTCAAGGGGGTGATCGGGAAGGAGAATCCTCACACTCACCTGAGGAGTTTTCTCATGATAGCATCCACATTCAATTATAATGGCATGTCTGAAGATGCCAAGAGGCTTAGGCTGTTCCCATTCTCACTGACGGGAATAGCTAAAGAGTGGTACGATAATACGCTCCGGCGGGGAGGTGTTACCACTTGGGCCGAGCTCGAGCGTCTGTTCCTCGAGCGATTCTACACTCCATCAAGAACTATAAAAGCGAGGATTGAGATCTCTTCTTTCCGCCAGAAGCAAGGAGAGGACCTACGTCAAGCGTGGGAGAGATACTCAAATATATTGATTGAGTGCCCGCAGCATGGGTACAATGAGGGAGATATTATGGCATTCTTCTACAGCGGTGCCAACAAGGCGGGGCAAGACCATTTAGACGCTTGTGCGGGAGGAGCATTCCTGAATCAAGGCATAGAGAGGTGTAGAGAGATCGTGGACAACATTGTCACAAATGCCGGTGCTTGGAGTGTGGATGCAGACTTCCAGAGAGTGCATCAGGTTGAAGAAGGTGAAGGAACGAGAAGGCTATTGATGGCCATGATGGAAAAGATCAACAACCTCGAGTTGGGGAAGAATTTGGTTGGAGAGCATGCAGCAGAGAATGATAGAGTAGACCAGCCAAGTGGACAGCAAGAGGTAGCCAATTATATGGGAGGACCGTATTACAATCAGAATGGCTACCAAGGTGGAAATCAGTATGGAAGGCCTTCTTATGGCCAACCATTTGTACCTCCAGGCCCTCAGCCACCTCAAAATCAATGGAGGAACACACAAGGATTTCAAGGAGGCCAGCAGCCTCCTCAAAACACATGGAGGAAGAATGAGAACTTTTCTTATGCTAACCCAAAAGCTGGTATTACTGTTCCTGCAGGCGTTGATCTGGGGTCTAAACCTCCTGGTGGAGAAGGCGGTGCATCAACCGAGGAGATGTTTAGAGCTATTCTTCAGAAGGTGGAGGAAGGAAGTAAGAGGTTGTCATCCTTGGAGTACGATGTGAAAGAGTTGCATAAAAGGGTGATCAACGTGATCAAGAGCTCCAGAAGATGAACGTTGAGTGGACTAGAACTCAACAAGAGAACAATCGAAGGTTCACTTCTATAGAGTTCCAGATGAGCTAGATTGCAAAGTCGTTGAATAGAGAGCCGGGAAAATATCCTTCCATGCCGGAGGGGAACCCGAAAGAGCATTGCAAGGCGATCCAGCTTAGAAGTGGAACCAACTATGAAGGTCCTCAGATGCCTGCTGATTCTGAGACGCCTCAAGTTGAGATGGGGGGAAGAGAACACAAGAAAGATGGAGGTGTTACTGTTGAGAAGGGGATTGAAAGTGAAGGGATTGAGAAGCATAAAGATATGGATGAGTCCCAGAAGGGCAAGGAAAGTGAGGAGATTGAGAGAGTTCCTAAGTGGAAAAAGGTAAATGAAGCAAGGGATAAAGTGAAAGAAACAGAAAGAGATGAATGGGGGGTACCCAAATCTGTGATACCAGTCTCGTATCCACAGCGCTTCATGAAAAAGAAGCATGATGAAAAATTTGCAAAATTTCTTGATGTTTTTAAACAACTTCACATTAACATTCCTTTTTATGATGCTTTGGAACAGATGCCGCATTATGCAAAGTTTTTGAAGGACTTGATTGCGAAAAGACGGCGAGTAGATGAGCCGAAGTTGGTGCAGCTGAACCACGAGGTGAGTGCATTAGTGCACAAGGCGCTTCCACCGAAGCTGAAGGATCCCGGGAGCTTCACGATTCTTTGTGATATTGGGAACGGGATCAAGAAGGGAGCATTGTGCAACCTCGGAGCGAGCATTAATTTGATGTCGTTGTCGCTTTTCAAGAAGTTGGAAGGTGGTGAACTTCAACCCACAATGATGACGCTTCAGCTTGCTGATAGGTCCATTACTAGACCTCAAGGTGTGGTTGAAGACGTCCTAGTGAAAGTTGGAGATCACATTTTTCCAGCCGACTTTGTAGTGCTAGAGATGGAGGAAGATGAGCACGTGCCCCTGATCTTGGGAAGACCGTTCTTAGCTACGGCGGGGATGGTGCTAGACGTGGCAAATGGGAAGATTACATTGAAGGTTGATGATCAAGAAGTGAAGATTTCCTTATATGAAGCCATGAAGCACCCGAAGGAGGATGAGAGTTTGTATTGCATGGATGTCATTGATCCTAGTGTTGAAGACACACCTCCTATCCCTAATCATTCTCATATTCATGAATTTTATAATCCTTCACTTGATGATTTAACCAATGTGCATTATGATCGTGATTATTTTGATAGGGATAAAGTGAAGAAGTCGAAGGATGAAGAGGTAAAAAGTGTGGACGTGATCTAGTTGGAAGGAAAAGGAGGAGTTAAGAAGAAAAAGTCCAAATTCAAGAACCTGTTTGGTAAGACACCTCCAGATAAAGGTGAGAAGGAATTGAGACCCATAACACTTGGGGATGAGAAGGAAGCAAAAAAGTTCATGATGGAAGGGCATCAAGGAAAGGAATGCAATCACCACTCTTATGAGAGTAAGGGAGGTAAATTTGAGTATGATGTCCCATAAGCTCTTTTGAGTTTGGTCCGGCATGAGGACCTTAAAAATAGCGCTGAATGGGAGGCAACCCATTTCTATTTACTTTTATTTGTTTTTAGTGTCTTATTATGTTATTAGGGTGTTGTTGAATCCTAAGTTTTAACCTCGTACTTGAGAGTTTATTTTGTAGGCTTGTCTCGAGAGAATAGAGGAATCATGGAGTACTCGAAAGGGAGGAACTCAAGCAAGAGAGTGTGCAACGCTGTTGAGAGAAACTGAATTGTTTGGTTGAGGTAACCCACAACCCCAAACTTAGACCTCTTCGCAAGGTCAAAGTTTGGGGGGGTGGAGTTTTTTTTTATGTTTCTTATCATATTGCACCGGAGCACCCCTTATCTTTGAGTTGAGTTAGTTATTTGGTGCCTTGAGAAGCTCCTTGGGCTGATTTTGATTTGTTTTGTTACTCAATATTTCTTGCCTATCAATCATCTTATGCTTGTTGATTGCTATCTTTGAGTATGATTTGATGAGTAGGTTGAATTGTGAAGGTTGAGTTAGAAATTTTGTTGTGTGAGTGTTTGAGTTAGAGTCGATTTGAGAGAGAACTAATATGCTTGCAAGTTTTTCCTTTTGAGTACTTGTGTGATGAGAGTGAGAATTCACTAGGACTAGCATGGATGTGAAAGCTGTGAGATTTGAGCCTTATGAGATTTTGATGCATGATTTGATCTCTTCGTTTGTGAGTGGATCGTCACCTTAGAGGATGCTAGAACTTGTGTGTGCTCTTGCTTCTTGATTGTGTCTAGTTTGATATGCCGAATAGGATCTTAGGTCATCTTTGATTTTATTGAGTCACTTAGCCAAAATTTTCCATACCAATGACATTGAATCCCTTGTTAGCCCCTTTGAGCCTAAAGCTTATTTTATTTGCTAGCACATATGAATACTATTCCAATTCCTAAGCCTTTTTGTCCCAATTTGAGTGGAGAATAGGAAAGTGTGAATGTGAAGGGAGTGAATTGAGTTGAAAAAGGAAAAGGTTGTGTGTTGAGTGAATATGAGAAGAAGGAGTGATGAAGTTATGAGATGTGGGAAAAAGAGAAAAATTTGAGAATGAGCAAAAGAAAAAAAAATGAGCTCATGTGTTTGTGCGAAAAAAGAGAAAAAAAAATGAAGTGATTGAAAAAAAATGAAAAGAGTGAGAAAAGAAAAATTAAAGTGTTGAGAGTATTGGAATTGAAAGTGTGTTGATTGAAATTGTTTGAAGTATTCTGTTCCAAGTCTCGAAGTACCAAGGTTTGAGTTTCTATTCTCCATTCACGTTAGTCACTTTACCCTATATTGTTATCCCACCTGTCCAAAGAGCCTACATTACAACCTTGAGAAAAGTCCTTTTTGATTAGGCATTGATTTCTAGAGTATGGTCGGAGTTGAGAGTGCTTACAAGCCTATGGCTGCTGATTTGAGTGATTGATTGATTGAGTGTGCCCTTAAACATTGTTATACACTTGTGAGGGAGTGAAACACATCGTTGAGTGCACATCCATGTTTGATCTTGATGGTTCTTGCTATTGTTGCATGAGTATGATGAAGGAAAGTGAGTGAGTATATGTGTGATCGATCGTTGAAGCTCGAGTTCATTTGCTTGCACGATTTGATTCTTTGACTCATTCCTAACAATTTCACTTGACTTATTATTTCATTGCTTGAGGACAAGCAATATGGTAAGTTTGGGGGGGTTGATTAGGCGTGAAATTGTTATGTTTTGGTGCCCGATTTGCCCATGTTTTGAGTATTTTTTATGAGTGTTTGGAGTCAATTGAGTATCATTTCTATAAACTGATGAATTTGTCTCTTTGGTTTTCATAGATGGATAGAGGGTGAAAAGAGGAGTTCGTAGGACTTTGAATCGGCCAAAACGGACTCCCGGTTGAGGAGATATGAAGATTTTACGAACATGTGTACAGCTGCCGAAAAGTACTCGAGCAGAGTCGCTCGAGTAGTCACTACTCGGGCACTCGAGTAGTGCACTCGAGCTGCAACAGGTTGAGTAGTTTTACTCGACCTCTACTTGATCTTGACGCGTATTTTGGCCCATGAACACCCAAATTCGATCCCAAGCCTATTTATACCTTTTTCCAAGCATATCAACACATACCAACACATATTTTTACATACTTTGAGCAAGGAGAAAGTTTGGGAAGGAGTTTTGAAGAATTTTATACGTTGTAATCGAGGTTTTAATTTACGAATTCTTAGTTTTAGTATTTCTTTTGAACGTATTAGATTAATTCTTTCTTTCTTTACTCTTTGAGACGATTAAACCTAGTTTTTCAGATTTATATAGATTTCTTTGGAGACTTTAATTTGTTCTTTCGTTTATGTTCTTGATTTCTTTCGTTAATTCAATTATGCATATGTTTATTGTTCTTGTGATTGCTTTTATTATTCAAACCACCATGTTAGGCTAGAACCCTTGCATGCTTAGGATATGATGAACTCGTAGAAGTAGGTTGTGGGTATGTAATTAGGGTAATTCGTGACGTTAGTTTTAATTCTCTTAATTAATGAATTCTTATAATTAATCTTAACTCTGCCTTTGAATTTCGTACGAAAGTGTTAGAGAGAGGACGACCGCATCACTCAATAACAATTAGTAGTCTTAACGAGAGGGTTTAGGAGAGGTTAATTCATCTACCGGTTTAGCGAAGGAGGACGACCGCATCACCTTAGTTAAATTAGGGTCTCATTAATTAAGCACAATCTATTAACTTGTTAGTGGATTAGTGAAGTCGAGTGTTAGGGTAAAGTATTAGGGTTTAGAATCTTGAGCTTTCACCTTGCATTCTTATACTTAGGTTATTTCTTGTGTGTCACGGTTATTTTAATTAGCGTACCAACTCCGTTAGTATACGTAGGAATTCCTATCCCGAGCATCACCCTTTTATATTTGAGACAAAACCCTTAGATAATTAACTCATTTCTTTCTTTTGCATTAGTAGAGTAGAATAGTTTAGATTTAATAATTTTCAATCCCCAAACATACACTCATATTAACTACGACACGTAGATCTTCAGGGATCTATTCGCATACATACCTTCCCTTAGGTTCGATAATACTTGGTCCCTATACTTGCCCATACTACAGTGAACCCGTACTCTTGCGGGGAACCTATTAGTAAAAGCCAGTATTTTCGGTTCAAGTCAAGCACCGACGATTTTCAGTCGTTTGGGCAGTCGGGGAAACAATACTCCTCATGGCCGGTGATACTGATACAGTACAATCTACCGCTATGGATGTGTATGAAGGATCAATTCATGTTTCTTACGGTTCTGGTTCCTGGTGATGGATCGCGCCGGTGAAGGCGGTCCGTCCCCAAGATCGTTGTTGGGATACCAAACGTGTATAAACAATTAAAGACCTAAACATGCATCTAAAGACAAGTTTAGATCCGTTACCCTTGAAGACCGAGGCGTTGATTCCACTACTGATCTTCTAATCTGTCTCCCAACCTCGTTCGTACACCGGGTGGACGGCGAACTAGCGAACGTGGAGAAAAGTGCCTCCCAATTTCGTCTCTTCAAAAAACCCTTGCTCACGAAATTCAGCTGCTCACGAAATTCTTTTAGTGCTAGGGTTTCAAAGAACGAAATTGAAGCCTTTATATAGGTTTCATGGGCCAGACTAGGGATCTGTTAGAAGGTATAGGTTTGGGCTCCTCATGGACCCAAATATTCTTATGTTCAGCCCAGAACATATATTTGGCCCGTGAACATTAATTCATTCCACTAGAGAATTAATGTTGCACTCCCGTCCTATCCCGAACCGAATCAGGGCTTCTATTAGACTCTATAATTCCCCGTGTTAAAGATATCGCACGTCCATTAATTATTAAAGCTTCTGACCGCTTTAATTAATTAACATCTATTATTCCTTGAGTAGTACCACTCAACCTTGTTGTCGTACGGATTAAATCCACCTGCAGGGTTTAATACGACAATCCTTTATGAGTTTCCTCAAGGGGACGTCATCAACCTGGATCACCAGGACACGGTGCCCTAATGCCAATAAATAGACATCGTGCAAACGATGTCACTACCCAAAATACATAGTGCATTGAATCTAACAAGATTCTCACCCATAGTAAATCAAAGTAGTGAACAAGCGCTCCACATATCTAGATATCACAATTAGGGTTAAGAATTACAAGAGTCACCAAGACCTTTAGTTCTTCATAACAGTCAGAATAGAAGAACATGTCTTAACTGTGATCCATTCAATACGACATAGCGTACTAGTATGAACTAATGGCCAAGACAAGCCACTAACAAGTTCATACTACAACTTATACCAATAGTTATGTCCAGAACTATCTTAGTTGTGAATACTGTTTATATCTTATAAGGAACTGACAATGTGATCTTCTGTGTGACTACAAACCCACCACATTATCTACAATATAAGATAAATAGACATACAAGTAATACAAGCAAATAAGATTGCAATAATGTGAAAAACCATTTATTTCAGATAATAAGGAAATTGAATATATCCATAAAAGCCCAACAAAAGTTTGCTTTACAGTATACACCAACACCTGGTCCAAAAAATCCAAAGGATAAATTGGACGTATTTTTACAACCATTGATCCGTGATTTGATAATTTTATGGGAATATGGAGTGGTAACGTACGATATTGCTACAAAGCAGAATTTTTTGATGCGAGCTGCACTAATCTGGACCATAAGTGACTTTCCAGCCTACTCGATGTTGTCTGGATGGAGCACATCTGGAAGGCTTGCTTGTCCATATTGTGCAGAATACACAGATGTTTTCACTTTGAGGCTCAGTCGAAAGCAGTCATGCTTTGACAACCATCGCAAGTTCTTACCCAGATATCATTCGTACCGAAGGAATAAGACTGCATTCAGAAAGAACAAAACAGTTGATGATGATCCAACGCCCATCCGTATAGGTGTTTCGATCCCTGAGGAAATTAATTGGATTGGATTTATGAAAGTTACGTAAGAGGGTGCTAATGCTCACAATAAAGTTTTAGATGAGGGTTGGAAAAAGAAGAGCATTTTCTGGGATTTGTCGTACTGGAGTACCCTGTTGATCCGACACAATTTGGATGTGATGCACATCGAAAAAAATGTGTTTGATAATCTCTTCTACACGGTGATGAATGTGGAAGGGAAAATGAAGGACACAAATAAATCTAGGGATGAGCTTAATGAATACTGTTGTCGACCCTCTTTGCATATATGTCCACATACAGGAAGTACCCCAAAGCTGCTTATGCACTTGATAAGAGGCAGAGAGATATTGTTTGCAAGGGGTAGATGAGTTGAAATTCCCTGATGATTATGTGTCCAACATATCTCGTTGCATAGACTGGAGCAAATTGAAGATGTTTGGGATGAAGAGTCATGATTGTCACGTGTTTATGCAGAGACTGCTTCCAATTGCTTTCCATGAATTACTGCCGGCCAACATTTGGAAAGCTATTATTGAAATTAGTTTGTTTTTCAAGGAGTTTACATCTAGGACCATTACAGTGGAAAACATGACTCGGTTGGACCATGATATCCCAGACATCTTGTGCAAGTTGGAACGAATATTTCCACCCAGCTTCTTTAATTCAATGGAGCATCTACCTGTCCATTTTGCATATGAGGCAAAGATCGTTTATCCAGTACAATACATATGGATGTGTCCATTTGAGAGATAATCTATTAATTTACCTGTTTATTTTTAATATAATCTCATTCGAGAATTACAGTAGCTCATCCGTGGACCTTGAATTAGGTATCTTTACAATTTAAAGTTAAGTGTGGGTAACAAGGCGCATGTGGAAGCTTCAATTGCAAATGCTTATTTAACAAAATAAGCATCAATGTTTTGTTCCCATTATTTTGAGGACCATGTGCTGACGAGGTGACACAATGTACCTCGTAATTTCAGCGGTCGTGAAGTACCCGAAGCAGTGGAAGGTAATCTTTTGATATTTGTGCCTCCTAGTACACGACTTGGAAAGAAGGGTAAAAGATGGATTGTAGACTTAGAGAAGCAAGTTGCTCACACATATGTGTTACTAAATTGCAATGAGGTGCAACAGTATATTGAGTAAGTTAACCTACCTCTTAGTGGAAACTTAACATGTTAGTCATCTTCTAATTTGTGCCTAAATTGTACGTAGTGTCTTTTTCGAGCAACTACTGCTTGTTCAACCGAATTTATCAAGTGCTGAAAAAGACATTGTGCTTCAAATGGAATTTGCATCGTGGTTTGAACAACTTGTAAGTGATATGTATAAGTAACTTGTTATTATTAACTTTTACATATAAACTATGAGCTTAATGAAATATATCGTAAATTATGTACATATAGGTGAAGAGAAATTGTATTCAGGATCAGTTTATACATGCTCTCGTGGGCGGTCCTAGCAGTACTGTCACCACATACCCTGGGTATTACGTGAATGGTTTTAAATTTTACACACGAGATTATGGTGCCTCTAAAGTAATGATGAATAGTGGAGTTTGCATTAAAGGAACAAACTATGATTCCAATGAAAATGATTTCTATGGGATACTCGAGGAAGTAGTGGTTTTGGAATACCCTGGACTTACTGAAAAAAAAAATTGTTCTTTCAAATTCCAGTGGTTTGATCCTACTGTACCGGGGGGAACAAGAATACATCCTGAGTATAAACTCGTGGACATTAATCCAAAAGGACGGTACGGTCGTTATGATCCATTCATACTAGCAAGTCAAGCTTTCCAGGTTTACTATTGTAAGTATCCCGGTGCATCTGTCCAACCGGGTCGAGAGTGGTGGGCAGTTTGCATCACCAAGGCGCGATCCTAAGTGGAAGTCGATAGAAAGAGTGAACCGGAGCTTCCTCCATTTCAAGAGAACGATATAATATCTCAGATGAATGTGCAAATAGATGATGATCCTGTCATTTTGGCTGATTTAGACGCTACACTAATTGAGATAGAGAATGAAGAAGAGAAAGAAGATGAAGAAAATGATGATGAAGATGAAGAAGATGAAGAAGATTGATGAATCCTTGCATTGATATTATTTTTGTGTACGCTTGATGTATTGATGTGTTTGCTTGTTTTAATTAATTAATGAATTCTGTATTTGTTGTGTTTGTTTGTTTTAATTGATGTATTGATGTATTGATGTGTTTGCTTGTTTTAATTGTTATGTATACATGTTTTAATTTTACATTGTTAATTAATGTCTTAATTGCTATGTATACAGATGGCTGGAGGAAGCCATATCCGTAACTTGTTTGGTGGCCGGCGATCGTCCTCTCGTACACCAGAGTCGGACCAAGAGAGAGAATCGGTACAACTCTTTTTAGTCGTTATATAAAATATCGTGTACATATGTTATAACTGTATTTGTTAAATACATATGGAAACATCAAAAGCAAATACGGGTTGTCAAAGCTTTTGGGGATCGTCTTCACAAACCGGAAGAGTATCGGTTCCTGATTTGCAGAATCAGGAAGATGAAGTACCAAAAACGGTTGAGGACGACCCTGTCATTCCGAAAACTGCGGAAGAGCTCATCAACCATGCACCTCGTACGAATAAGCTACACATCTATACATTTCACAATGTGTATGTTAAATATAACTTTGTCTTTTTTATTTAATTTTATTAAAAAAATCAATGTGAAACAACCTTTCTACAGTTTGATGCTCTCGAATGCTGTTTTGAGGTTGATTCGGAACATCATGTCCCGTCGAATTGAGATGGGCGGGTTCACATATAAGTTGGTGTCAGAAGAAAGAAGGAATGAGTGGTGGGAGACATTCCAGGTATACATTAATTTTGTTACGTAAGTAGTATTATATGTATGTATACATTTTTACTTAATTAAAATAAATGTGATTGTATATATTTTCTTCAGAGGGAGACCTACTGGGATCCGAGGAGGGAAAATATTGTGGTAATTAAAAAGTTTTTCATTCAAAGGTGTAGAGAACGATTCACAGATCTCCTCAGTCTTTGGAAAAGGATCAATCGAACTGAAGGAAAAAACCCACCGTGGGAGCCGACATTCTGGACTGCACTACTCGAGTACTGGCAATTGCCCGAAGTCATTAGAAAAAGCAACCAATGTAGGGCAAACCGCTTGTCTACGGCCGGAGGAAGAGACCGCTCAAAACACATAGGAGGGGCGAAAGGAGCCGCACAATGGTCTGGGGAATACGTAAGTAATTCCTGCACTACAATTCTATTGTGATTTAAATTATTTGATTATACATACTTTATTATATATATATATATATATATATATTTCTCTTTTTTTCTGGAATACAGGAGAAGAAATATAATCGGTTCCCAACTGAATGGGAATTGGTTCAACATTTTCACCACCGTGGGGAAGTGGAGTACACGTATGGGGGAATTGCTGAAATAATTGTAAGTGTTTTACATTAACATTATAAATTGAATATAAATAACACGTTTGTATACTTTTTCAAGTCACAATTTTTGTATGTCTAGGACTCCGTGGAGGAACGAGTCTCGCAATTACCGCCTCCTGCAGACAACGATAAGCGCTTGAACCGATTGAGTTAAGCGTATGCTAAGACAATGAGGCCAGAATATGGAAAAGTTAGGGGTCTCGGTCAAATGAAGACGATGCGCACACACATTGGCGGATATGACCAAAGAGATGTTGATTGTTTGTTGGCTGAAGAGCGCGCGAGATATGAAAGAATGCTGGCGGAGCAACAAAGGCAGTATAGCGAAAACTTGCGCCAGGAAGTGCACAACCAGATGGTAGCGTGGACGCAAGGCCATCAGGGAAACCTACCTAGTGGGTTTTCCCAACTAGCTACTTCATATCATCCTTACCCAGCTTATCCTTCTTATCCTCCCGCCCCTGGTTACGCCCCTTATCCTCCCACCGGTCCTTCTAGTGGTGTTCCTCCCGCTCCTCCTAGTGGTTTTCCCGCCGCCCCTTATCCTCAGGCCTCTCATGTTCGCCCTCCAGCTTCTGGTCCTTCCCCATCTCGTCGTAATTTCATCTCTCCAACTGGGTTTGTAGACCTACTTGAAAGAGGTGCATATTCTGGTTACCCTCCGAGGGGTAATTATTCTGGAAATAAAAGAGGTGGTGATGATGATGATGATGATGATGATGATGATGATGATGATGATGATGATGATGATGATGATGATGATGATGATGATGATGATGATGATGATGATGATGATGATGATGATGAAAGTTAGGATGTCATGAATATTTGATCATGTTTTGGAACTATATATGTTAGTTTGAGATTTTACTGTTTATTTGGATTTATATGTCTGGATATTTGAGCATGTGTGGATATTTGAATTTATATATCTGGATATTGGAACTATATATGTTGGTTTGTTATTATTATTATTATTGATTTTAATGAAAAAAAATGATCAATATATGTGTATTATTGTACACATATTAGTAAATAGTGAAAAGAATTTAAAAAGTATTTATTTTAAAATTTTATTGATTAAAAATAAACGCTCAATATATGTGTATATGTGTACACATATTAGTAAATAGTGAAAAAGAATTTAAAAAATATTTATTTTAAAATTTTATTGATTTAAAAAAAACGATCAATATATGTGTATTAGTGTACACATATTAGTAAATAGTAAAGAAAATTTAAAAAGTATTTATTTTAAATTTTTATTGATTTAAAAAAAAACGATCAATATATGTGTATTAGTGTACACATATTAGTAAATAGTGAAAAAGAATTTAAAAATTATTTATTTTAAATTTTTATTGATGTTTAAAAAAACGCTCAATATATGTGTATATGTGTACACATATTAGTAAATAGTGAAAATAAATTTATTTTACAATTTTATTGAAAATATTTTAATATTATAAATGTATATATGGGCACAATTAGATAAATAATGAAAATAATATATACAAGTATTAGTTTAATTTTATATGTAATAATAATTTTCAAATAAAGTATAACAAACAATTAATATTAAGTAGTATTATATTTAAAATATATAACAGAAAATATATGAAACATATATATTTCCAAAGGTAAACATAACTACTAAATAGTCTTGTCCCAACGGCATGACAAAACACGCAAGACCTCCGCATATAATGAGGTTGCGTGTTCGAAACTCATGGGGGGCGAAAATTCGTCCAATTTCAGTCCTCTATAGGGGGCAAATATGACATTCTGCTAACATGGTAGTGTGGTGGGGGCTAGCCTAGCGGTTCCGCGGGGGGCTCGGGGCCTGAGGTCGTGGGTTTGAAACCCATGATTTTTTTTTCGGATACATCTTACACGAGGGAAGTTCACGAGGGAATTACCCTTGTCACGTCAGCCGAGGGATAATTCCCTCGCCCAATTGCTGCAGGCCGTGTCAGAGGTGTCGAGGGAAATTTCCCTCGTGCACAGTTCTCGAGGGATTTTCCCTCGCCCTTTACGAGGGCATAGCCGAGGGAATTTTGTCGAGGGAAAATATCCCTCGTCAGGTCCCACACGAAATCCCTCTTGAAAACCCTCTTTATTTTTTTAGGGAATATTTTTTCCCTCGTGTACAGATTGGCAACGAGCATTTTGAAGAGGGAAAATTTCCCTCTTCAATACCCTCTCTATATTCAATTCCCTCTTTAAAACCCTCTCCAAATTGACTTATTTTTGTGGTGAACTAAAAAAATAATGTACTCTTGCAATTAAGATTCTTCATTCGTTGTTATACCCACCCTTCCTTTCATCAAGCTTCAATTCGTATTTTTACTAAGCGGCGGTCTCTTTGAGCAATACCCATAGGGCGGCTCCTTTTTGCGGAAAGAGGGGGAGAAAAAGATTAAAAGCAAAGAATATTTTTGGCTGTTTATATTTTTTTAGTGGTGTATTTGTTTATTATGAAGAGTATATAGCTTGACCTGGTATGGGCTTTATAGGTCTTGGTCCTCTTGGGTCCAAGAGGAGTAATTTATATGGGTCGTTTGGCTCATTTATAATTTGGGCTTACAAATAAAGTAGCTTTGTCATCCTAGCAATTTATTAGCTAAGAATAAATACACACACACTCTTTTTATATATATATACTCCCTCCGTCCTTTAAAAGTATGCACCATTCTCTACACGTCATTTAATGCAATATATCGGAGGATATTTAAGAGTCTTGTGAGGTTCGTTTATAAATAAAATGATTGTTTATAATAACGTTTCTATGCATACTTACCATAAACAATCATTTTATTAAAAAACGGACCTCATAAGACCCCTAAATACCCTCCGACATATTGCATTAATCCACGTGCAAAAAATGGTGCATACTTTTAAAGGACATAGGGAGTATATATTAGTCGAAGTATTAAAAGTTAGCAAATGAAACAAATTATCTCCTCACAAAAAAAGTTTTACAGAAGGTTGTAAAATTATTTTATAGCTAGCAACAAAGGAAAATGGGTCTGAAATTAATTCTTAGGTCCAAAAATTTGTTTATATATAAAGTATACTTATATATGAGTAAAAAATTATGCACACTAATTGTACTACACAATAAGTACAATTCTGACTCAATTCAATGGTTCATAAGGCCTGCAAAAACAAAGTGAAGACTGAAGAGAATTAATTTATATAAATAAAAATACTCCCAGCTTAGCACCTTCTATTTGTGACGGACGAACAATAAGAGTTTAAAAATACAGTTAAAAAGGAGGGAGCATTAATTTGTATATTAAACGATATTAGTACTTTCATTATTCAAATTTCTTTCAAAAAAATATAAAATATGTTTGGTACTCTAAATTTGCATGCTACTAGTTTATATATATATATATATATATATATATATATATATATATATATATATATATATATATATATATATATATATATATATATATGTATGTATGTATGTATAATCAGCGCGGGTTTTTGTTTTATAAAATTAAGTATTAGTATTAGTAATAGTAATATACACTACAAGAAATTCGCGTTTTAGCAACGGATTTTAGCAACAGAAAAATATCCGTTGGTAATACAAACAGATACTAACGGATTTGCAACATATTTTTTTGCAGCACAATACTAACACTTTACTAACGGATTATCAACAAATTTTTCTAACAAAAACTATTCCGTTGGTATTTAGTTGATATGTAATTTATTAAATATTATTATCTATTTTAACAATAAATTACCAACAGAATTGTGACTAAATTTTGTAACAACAAAATATTTCCGTTGCTAAATATACTATTTTTTACCAACAAAAAGTTTATGTTGTTAATTTTACTAGCAGGTATAAATTCATTGGTAAATTTATCAGATACTAACGGATTTACAACAGATTCTTCTATATCATTATTTTAGTAACAGATTATCAATGGATTGTGACTTAATTTTATACCAACAGAAAATTTATGTTGGTAAATTAATTAGTAATTTTTACCAACAAAATAATTTTGATGGTAAATTAATAATGAATATGAAAAAAAAAAACAAATCTGAAATTTGAAATTGATGAAAAAAGAATTCAGATTCTGAGAAAAATGTCCCCGTTCTTATTCCTCGATGGTCATGCCCTAGCTCGCGCTAACTCTTCCCTAACTCCGTCCTAACTCTGCCAATCGACGCCTATTACAGAGCTCCGGTATCCATTGCTTCCAACGTTCTTATCCATCCATTGCTGACTGATCAAAGCGTGACGGCATCGCTGCCGTGAACTCATCAGACACGCCGTTTCTCCGCCGTCCTTGTATGGAATCATCGCCACCTCTGCCCAACGCTTCCTCGACTCGGATCGCCGTGTAGTTACTCAGTTGCGCCATTATTGATAGCAGCGATTGCTCAGTAACAGAGGAGATGAGGACGAGCCTTTTTAGCCGCCGGAATCTAGGGCAGGGAGCGGTGCTAGCCGTCGGATCCGCGAAGATAAAGTTAATGCTGGCGTGTTGCATACTATTCACATTAATCGCGCTCGCAGGACGCACGACGTCGTTTATAGGTTGGAAGCAGTGCGCTGTTTCTCTCCCCCGATCCTCTCTGCCACGGTGAGATTCGTTCAAATCGTTTTGGATTTTGTGTGATTTACGGTTGTGCTTTAGTTTAAATGCGGATTAGTTCACATTAAGCTGACTTAATTATTAGATTCTGGGTTTTACTGTCCATTTTTTGGAAATTGTTGGTTTTTTTGTTGTTGCTAAATATATCTTCGTTACTCCTTAATAATTTCTCCCTCAGTATTTACTACGAAAGGAGTAAACGTTAGGAGAGCGATGGTTGATATTCTGCTCATATGAACTAAAAAATTAAAAATGGATTGAGATTTCATTCTGTTGGTATTTTTTACTATTATTATTGGGCAAGATTGAGGTAAAGTGATCAATGAATTTATCTAGCTGATGTTTACTGGAAGCAGTAAATTAATTGATAAAGAGGTGCCAAAAAAGGTAGCAACATCGCTAATATTGTAATCTGTGCATTCTTATTCATCTATTTGGAAGTTTGATTGTTTACCAATTTATTATTTTGAATAATATTAAAAAAAAATTGCCACTTATATATGTATATATATATATATATATATATATATATATATATATATATATATATAGATGTAGTCATGGAGTCCTTTTTCATATGAGGTGTAGGCATAGGGGCTTAGATACCACCTCACCTAATGTAAGTTGGTTGTAAAGAAAACACTTTTTAGCCATGGAAGTGAAGTTTGACACTTTCCTATTTCACGCAATCCAATTTGAGGCCTTCGTGTTTGTTGTATTGTAGATCCTTCTTCTGTGCAGTTCCTAGTTTTTGTAGAGAATATTGTTTCGGTGAGCATATTTTCATTCGTCATTGTTGTTGTTTTCTTAACTTGTTCCACATATAGAATCACAAGATTTTATTTCCCTAATATGCTGCTTCATACTATTTAACATGGTATGCTTGTGCTTGAGAGAAGATGATCAAAGGCACTAGTTGTATCCTCTTTGTCTCAGCTTGTTAAGCTTTCAACATCTTATTGTGAATTTGTGATTATTATTATATTTCGTTCACATTTTTATAGTGGTTGTATGATAGAAAAAGATAATTTTGCAATAACTACTGTTGACGGAAGATCTTTAGTCACAATTGAAAAATATAAATGCTATGATGATGTTCCAGATGACAATTATCTTTTCTTTTCTCCTAGTGAAATGATGTTGTTCATAGTAGTTAAATAGATATTATAGTTCAACGCTCATGCTTATGCAGTTTTGCTGGCATAGCCATGCTATTGAATGATTGCAAGAATAGGCCAATTCATGGATATTTGTCAGAGAACATGTTTTTGTTTCTAATTGAAAACCTGTTTAGTAATTCCGAGATTTAAAGTGCTAATACTGTGTATTTTCTCATAAGCATTCTACTTGAAATATATGTAGGAGAGAAAGGTGAAGATGAATCTGACCTTGGATTGGCATGGAAGATGGACGATGTTGCTTGGGTGATTATTGAGAAGCAATCAAGTGATACAAAGATTAGCATGCCTTTTCAATTTTCCAATCCTGTTTTTCCTTGAATATTGATCATTTTTGTCTATTATATATTAACATGTGTCATTCAATAATCTCCAAACGTGATGCTCAACTCTAGCTGAAATTATATAGTCTAATTATAGCTAGACAAACAGAAAGTTACCTATCTGTTATGAATTTTCTTATATACAATGTGTCTACGAGTGCTGCTAGTAAATACAAGAAATTTTATGAGGTTCACAGATTTGTGTAATCTTTCTACTGCCTTGTTAATTTCACACTGAAAACCAATATATTAATCTCAATATAACTGAAAAGTTGTGATATACATATATGTATAAAGCTATTCATTTATAGTTGGCGCTCTTGATCATCTCCCCTTAATTGGTTAATAAGTACTTATGATGATACATAATTATGAGGAATGATGACTTTTGTTCCTTTTTAATAATAGTGGGGTTTGGTTTTCTTGATCTAAGTTTACAAATTGCATAAATAAGAGTATATATATTTTTTGTTCAAGATTTGCTCTCTCCAAGGTTTATGCTTCTTCGTCTCGGGTTTTTCACCTACCTTAAAAATTTTCATATTGCAGAAATTTGGATGTCACATTTGTTCCTTTTTGTTTATGAAAGTGGGATGGTGTATTCTTGGCTTTCTTTTGACAGATTGGGTTTTGAATTTTGTTTCTTCCTCTTTTGCCAGGTTTCTTGGAATTTGTTTGTTGCTTTTTGTTTATGAAAGTGGGATGTGAATTTTGTTTTCATGCCCCCTCACTATTTAGTTGCTCCACTTCGGGTCACTCACTCTTCAACACTATTTCAGTGATTCAGGCACTCTCTCTCCCTTGCTCTCTCACCTATCTGAATGTAGTTTCTGCAGATTTCTGTGTTTTTGTGGATAATTTTCTGCATTGTTTTATGGTGTTGGTTTTGAGGTTTAATTTGGAATAGTCTTCTGTCTCTTGGAAATGAATTGGTGTTGGGGCTATGAAAGTGAATCTTTTTGTTATGGTTAATCTTTAAAGAACGACCACGGATTTGATATAGCTTTTTGCTAAGTAAAAGAGATAGAGCTTTCTGCAGTTTGACAAGTTAAAATTTATGTGCTCGAGTTGTTTCTTAAATTCTATAGAATTGACTTTTAATGAGAAGTTGGATGCAAAGTTTTTTTTTTTTTTTTTTTTGTGTAATAAGATGGTAGCTTCAAATGGTGGAATTAATTATCTGTATGATAATTAAAGTGGCGAATTTCAAGAATCGGGAAATGAGCAACAAAACATAGTTTTCCTTGTGATTTGTGGGGGTGGAAAAAAGCTCATGTATTTGGTCATTCAATGGGTAAGTTTTCGATTTTGAATATCTTTAGCTGTCATTATTGACTCATATAATCCTCTGTCTCACAACTTGTGTGTTCTTGATCAATGTTGTCTTTAAACAATGTCATTTAAACAATGTTGATCAATTTTTTGCTTTGCAGGAATACGTGAAAGGCATATCTTGAAATTATTACTGTGTGTAACTCCTCTTGTACTACTGTTTTCAATTCATTGAAAGTCTTTCTAATTTTTCTTTTTTTACAGAAAGGTTAAGGCGGAGGTTGTTGTTGATCCCATTTTATCTAATCCCGACATAGATCCATGGGAGAGTTCAAGGAAAGTTGATGATTACTACATGGACATTGTTGGAGGGGTTAAAAAGCGTCGCATCTACGGGCTTGGTAATTTGGGCTCGTCGCAGACTTCCATAGGGATGACATATGTGGATGTTGAGCGCATTCGAGCTGAGGGTCGAGCCGAGGTCCAACAAGTATTGGACGATGTTGTGGCACGACAAACACAATTGGAGGAGACTATACACACTCAAATGGCCCGTTTCAACTCCTCGGATTCCAACTTACCAAGAGCCCCTTAATTCCAATTATGTTAGTATTAGGGTGTATTTGACTTTGAATTATATTCGAAATTATGAAATATTCGAAATTATATTTTGACATATTATATTCCAAATTATGACTTTGAATTTGAAGTTTATATTATTATGAGTATTTGGATTATATTGATTCTTAGTAAATATTAATTTATTATGTTTATTGAATAATAATATAGGAAAATTATAATAGGGACAAAAATATTATAAAAATAAAAAATAAATAAAAAGTAAAAATTACCAACGGATCACCAACGGAAATAATAGTTATTACCTTTGTCCAACTATAGTAATGAATTAGCAACGGAATAGTAACAAATTTTACCAACGGATTAACAACATATTTAATTATCAACAGATTACCAACAAAATTTAGCAACGGATTACCGACGGAATTTATCAACGGATTACCAGCGGATTTTTTACGGATTACCACACTAATTTAGCAACGAATTATGTTTACTAACCGTTTTACCAACGGATTACCAACAGATTAGTCACATAAACTAATATTTTATTTTCCGTTGGTAATCCGTTGATAATCTGTTGGTATCTTTTATTAACGGAATATTATTCCGTTGGCATATTTAGCAACGAGCAGAATAACAACGGAAAATATTCGTTGTAAATCCGTTGTTAATCTATTACTAAATGCAAATTCGCTGATTAGTAACGAAAAAATTCCGTTGCTAAAACGCAAAAATCTTGCAGTGATAAGAATAAGAATGCTGGGTCGCTTTCACTTGATTTAGGAATTGGGATCAAGGAATACACACAAACAGTTGAGGGTTTAATTTGTTGTGAATAGAGCATATACGCATTTGTTGAGCTAGAGATATATTATATTATATGCCACCACAGCATGGGTGTTGTTAGCCCCTGACTTGTCCTAATTTCATTGGGTGAGAGCAGTGATGTGCACGTGATATCTCTTGACTTCACGTGCCTTAATGTTTCACGTTTGGGCGCTATCAATCAACCACAATTGGAGGTGGGGTTGAGTTTACTTAATTATGATACGGATCCAACTTCGTGTATTTGCTTTTGTTTAATAGTAGTACTAGTAGTAGTAGTTGATCCAAGATGAATAACAGTAACAAAGAGATTCCTTAGTTTTTTCTGCATTTGCACCTGCACCTCTTCATATATGATATATTTAACCAGCTTTAAAGGGTGATGGAGTTCATGAGATAAAAAAAGAGAGGTGTAGGTGCCCTTGCAGACGAAATATGTGGTATCTTGATCATGTTGTATTCAAATCTTGTGCCTATATGTATATGTGTTCGTATATAACGTTTACTTGTTATAATTAATTGCTATATATGCTTCTTCTTTTTTATTTAATAAAATATATATAGTACTTTTGATTTATTCTATAGGTCACAGAGTAGTTAAGACGCAGATTATATAATTTAATTGTTGCCGAATTATTATCATACTTAAGAGTGCTTTTTAGGGTTTCTTTGAAATAATGATAATTTGTCCATCCGAGAATGCTTGCAAGAACAAATTCCGGAGTGGAATCCGGCCAAGAGCCTCCTATATGTGCTCAAATCAAAGAGGATCCTAGAGAGAAAAAGTGCAACGTAATCATGAGTGAGATGATATTTTTATCTTATTACATATAATATTTTATCTAGGCACGTCATTGTATGATTCTTGCATTTTGAGGATATTTTAAAATTTCTTTAGTAATGCGCACTCTCCATTCTGTTACAAACAATAATATCGTACCTTTGTGTGTTAGAGAGTGAGTGTGATATTAACGAGTTTATATGATGTATAACTAATCATCTCTGGATTGACGGGGGAGGTTTCCTCCTTCGTTTTAAGCATTCTCTCCCTGTTTTGCTTAACATTTCTTTCAAGTGTGTCAGTTCAATTTTGACTCTCGGTAATACTCTATGCTCTAATCAGTTTGTAGCAAATGGCATGTGCTACGATAACTATCATATTTTTTAGATTTGTTTTTTATGGTCCCTTTAATAAAACATGTGCATTTGGAAAGTTAGGAGAAAATTTTTATTTAACAACCACTATGAACTGAATTGCTTGTAAGTGAGTGGTCAGTGCAGTGCTTAAGTGTATCAGGATGATTGATTCGATCCTAACTAAAATAGCTGTACTATTTTTTCTTTCCTTCAATGAATGCATGACAATAGTAATAGCAAGTACTTAAGCAAACCAGTAAAATAATAAAGCACACACGATGTAAAGTGGTTCAGAGAGTCAAGCTCCTACATCCGCTATCTTGATTGAACAGGAGAATTCCTTTAGTAGATATGGTTTGTTTTTAACATGCCAAGGTGCACTCCCAATTGGACTCACACCCCTCAGCGGAGCTGCCTCTCGAACTGGCCTCACACCCCTCTTCACTCAGGGACTGCCTCTCCACACCTAACTTCAACCTCTAACTCTAACACTCAGGAAAGAGTTTGGGTTTGGTGTTGCTTTCTCCAACTAGGTGAGATTTTTCCTTACATGGTTTCAGCCTTTAAGCTAAGGTTGGGAAAATCTCTCTAAGCTTAGGATGTATATAATGAGCTCGAGTATACAAACTGGAACAATCAAATATCACTACAATAAAAACGCGGATTAGCGACCGATTTCTGACAGATAAAAGTCGGTCGTTAAAATGCGGGTAGCTAATATTAGCGATCGCTTTTGGAAATCGGTCGCTAATTTGAGACCGCCACGACAGTCGCTACAGTTTTGCGACCGCCACCTGTCAGTTGCTAAACTGACCGGGTCTGATCCGGTCGGGTCAAGTTTTATAGCGACCGCCAGGTAGGCGGTCGCTAACTTATTTTTTTAAATAAAATTAATTATTTAATTTGATTTTTGTGATTAGCGACCGACCTGTAGGCGGTGCTAATCGACGAAACAGCGAAAAAAATGGCTCAGTGGGTTCGAACCCGCGCCCATTACGGTCCGAGCGGGGTGCGACACTGACCCACTAGCTTATATTAGGCGAGTCATATAGTATATAAGCCCTAATGAGGCTTGTAGAAATAATAAATGGGCAAATATGCGTCCAAGGGAAATCGAACCCACGACCTCCGGGTAACCCGGAGGAGGCGTGAACCACTAGGACACTTGCTATTATTGTTCGTTTATTTGCATTTAATTGTATATAACCTCAAATTGACTCCCGATTTTTTTTAATTCATCAAATTAATTCATTTTTATTTCTAATTCGTTTATATATATATATATATTTACTAACCTTTTTTTTTTTAATTTTGTAAATTTAATATTTTAGACTATTATAAATTATTAATTTTCCGTTTTTCATGCATTTAATTGTATATAAATTCAAATTGACTCCCGTTTTTTTAAAATCATCAAATTAATTTCTTTTTGTTTCTAATTCATTTATATGTATATATTTACTAACTTTTTTTTTATTTTGTAAATTTAATATTTTAGACTATTATAAGTTATTAATTTTTCATTTTTCATGTATTTAATTGTATATAAGTTCAAATTGACTCCCATTTTTTTTAAATTCATCAAATTAATTTCTTTTTGTTTAATTTTAAATTGACTCCCATTTTTTTCTAAATTTTCATACATTATATGTAAATCTTGATTCATGCAAATTATTTATTAAAGCATAATAAAAACATAAATGAACTAAATTCACTGAAATATTGATTAAAAAACATAAATAAACATAAATTAAATAAAAGTCACAAAAAATACAAATTAAATAAATTGTTTTTTAATTCCTCTCTATCTCTCTCTCTCTCTCTTCTTCTGAATAGATCACTATTTCAGTGATCCACCAGACCATCCCAGATGAAACGCCCGTCTGACGCTCGGCCTAACTCCACCCGCTGCCCACGCTCCCACCGCTTCATCAAGTCGTAGATAATGTTTTTGTACCACTCTTGCGCTTTCGCACAGAACAAGTCTTACATAACACTATCGTGGGCAGAGTCTCAAACGCACCGCTTCTACAATTAAATTAAAAATAGAATATTAACAAATAAATTAAAAAAATTCAAATTAAATTAAAATCATAATAAATAAATTTTTTATACCTTGAACTCATTAAAGTACTTCATCCTCTTTTGCTCTGGCACTAGCCTCCAATAGTAGGCACCATACTCAAACGGGATCATCTTAATGACCTCTGAGACACGAGTGTCAGTCTCATGGGCTGGAAGCAGCCTGTAACAACAAATTAAAAATTCAAGTTAATATTAATATAATTAAAAGTATATATAATTCATTGAAAAATACTTACTTGTTGTTGACCGGGATAACATTGAGACGGTTATCTTGAGCTGGGTTCATCTGTAATAATTATAAATTCAACAGATCATATCATGTTATAAAATTCATACCTACGTATATATATCAATCAACTAATTAATTAAATTCATACCTATGTATCTATATCAATCAACTAATTAATTCATACCTACATAAATATAATACTTATTAATAAACTAAATTTCATACCAATCAACTAACATATATGTATATATAAAAGTGAAGCTAAACATATATAATTAAACTAATTAAATATCATCTATAACATAATTTAAACAACCACATAAATATATAATTTTCTAAACAATATTAATATATAATTTCGTAACAAACATACATATAACTATCCTACAAACATATATAATTATCTCAACAATATTAATATATAATTTCATAACAAATATACATATAACTATCCTACAAACATATATAATTATCTCAACAATATTAATATATAATTTCATAACAAATATACATAAAACTATCCTACAAACATGTATAATTATCTCATAATATTAATATATAATTTCATAACAAATATACATATAACTATCCTACAAACATATATATAATTATCTCAACAATATTAATATATAATTTCGTAAAAAATATACATATAACTATCCTACAAACATATATAATTATCTCAACAATATTAATATATAATTTCATAACAAATATACATATAACTATCCTACAAACATATATAATTATCTCAAACATTATAATTCATAAAACATAATTTAAAAATAATTAAAACGGTTAATATTTTAAAAACTCACGGTTATTGTGTAGACAGAGATGCAACAAGAGTTTTGATCGGGACGAAATCCTCGAGGACGACGGCGGCGGCAGAGGAGACAAATTTATGTGTATATACAAAATGAAGTACGGAGTCGGTATATAAAGGTTTAAAAAAATTAGCGACCGCCACAAGCGGTCTCTATTGGCCGGTTTTTTAGTTTTCCTGACCAATTTTATCGGTCCATTTGCCCAATTTAGGATTAGCGACCGCCATACCCGCATTAATGACCCTTAACCGTTACCAAAACGGGTCATAACTGACCAGTTTGCGACCGCCAAGAGACGGTCACTGAATACAAAATTAAATTCAGCGACCGTCTTGGCGGTCGCTGATCAGGAGGTAAAAATTATTAGTTAGCTTTGACCGACCTTTAAGTTTAGCGACCGTCTGGGCAGTCGTAGGCAGTCGCTAATCTTTTGATTTAGAGACAGGTTTTTCCGTCGGTCGCAAATATTTTTAGTTTGAGACTAGTGGTCTTTTTCGATTGCTGATTGATCGCTAATACATTATTTAGAGACTGATATCTAGGAGGTCACTAATTTCGATCGTAAAAATGCGAGTTTTTTTATAGTGTATGGCTATGAAGAACTCAGGGTTAGTGTTCTTGATGGAGATGCCTATTGGTTTAGCTTTGTCAGGCTCGTTGCATTCATCAATCTCTCGCACTTGGGTGTAAGCACATCAAGCACTCTCATTTTGATGAAGGTTGAGTTTGTGTTTGTAGTGTGGATTTGAATGTTACCGTTAGAGGGAGTAATATTCAAATCAAAACTTGGAGTGAAATTCTCCTTTTCAGAGTAGGTACGGCCTTGTCAGCTTTTGTCAGATTTGTTGCCTTGTCTTGATTGGTCCACGTTGATTGAGTCTAATGACTCTTTTGTTTAGGGTACTTGATCAGGGTAGTCCTGACTTCACGCGACTTGTCTTCAGCTGACTTGATGATCTTCATGATGCTTGCTTTCAGGGACTTGGCATCCTCAGTAAACTTGTCTCTCATGAGACATTTGAAGATCTTCAGGACACTTGACATCAGGCTATTTGTCAAGCTTTCCAGCCTCAGTAGTCTGATCCTTCAGGTCCTACTAGGCTCAGCACCGGTCCTCATGATCATGCTCTTCACTGAGTAGTCCATTGACCAGCTTAGAAAGATCAGGTTCATACTCAGTGAGACTTCCTTCAGGATGGTCTTCAGGTCTTCATGATTCTGACTTGAAGCTTCAGTCGGTTTGTTGTAGGATAGCTTCTGACCTCTTCAGGTTACTGAGTCAGCTGAGTTCCTGATGGTCCCGTTTTCGAAGGGCAAAATGGGAATTCAGGAGCAAACAAATTTTTTTTTTAAAAACCATACAACGCAACATGAATGAGCTCAGTGACGGAATACTCAAGTCACTGCGTTGCTCAGAGTCAGAGCTATCAAGTCAGTGATGAGACTTGAAAGCTCAGGCTCTGAACAAGACAGTGACTCGAGAGACTGAGCTCTCGAGTGCGTGCTGAGTTTAGTGCGAAGGGTCTCAAGTCACTGCGTTGCTACGAGTCAGAGTAGTCAAGTCAGTGTGGTGACTTGAAGACTCAGTCTCGTAACAAGGCAGTGACTCGAGAGACTGAACTCTCGAGTGTTTGCTTAAGCTTGTCAGTGAGATAGATTCTCCCTGACTTAAATACTTGGCTAACTTCTTTCTTTCGAACTACACTCAGTGAGTGGAAATAACAAAACCTTTAGCAAGTACATAATGATATAACACTTGGTTTAACGTGGTTCAGAGACTCAAGCTCTTACATCCACGACCTGATTTAACAGGAAATCCACTATCTCAGGATTCTTATTTTTAACGTGCCAAGGTGCACTTACAACTGGACTCAAGCCACTCCCTGGGTTGCCTCTCCTCACCTCACTACAAACCTAACAATCTTCTGAAAGGGTTTAGTTTGGTTTGGTTTTCTCCAACTAGGTGAGGTTTTCCTTTACAATGTGTTAGCCTTAGAGCTAAGATTAGGAAAACCTCTCTAAGCTAAGAGTTACAAGCTTGACACTCAATGAATATAAGTGATAACCCTAAAGGTCAGTGTCGTGGGTGTGTAACACTTCCTTATGACTCCCTAACAACTAACACACCCTCACAGCTTGTAGGTGTTTATTTTCTTCTTTCACACAATACAACACACCTTTACAATGAAGCTATGAGCTTGTATTTATAATGGGGATTCAAATGTATCCGTTGGAGGGAAAATACATTTGAATCCAACATTAAATGGTTTCAACCACTTTTCTTGGAATTCGGCCTTTGTCAGTATCAGAGTTGCTGCCTCGTGCTGATTGGTCCACGTGGCCTGGATTCACGGATCTTTGACTCAGTGGGTTGACCAAGACCCACTGACTTTAGGTAGCTTCCTCCTTCACTGACTGATGATCTTCAGTGGACTGAACGTCTTCAGTTTGGTTGTCCTTCAGAGACTCTTTGAAGATCACTTCCAAGAACTTTGTCATAAGGCTGAATGACAAAGTTCCCTGACCACAGTAGCCTGACTCCTTCAGGGCCTACTTGGTACAGCACTGATCCTCCTGATCATGCTCTTCACTGAGTGGTCCACCTGACTTAGCTTAGATCAGTCTGGTTTACACTCAGTGGGACTTCCTTCAGGCTTTTCTTCTAGTTCAGGTTTCTGGCATGGCTTCAGTCAATTCTCTTTGTGTTATCTTGATATTCTCAGGTTGTGTTGCAGAGTTCCCCCTCGCTGAGTTCCCCCTCAACTGAACAGTCTATTCCACTGAGAAATGACTTAGCCTGACCTGAAATAAGAGATACTATCCTGACTGTTTTCAAACCTACTACATGTTTTGGAAAATCATCAAAACTAAAACATATCCCAACAGTTCCCCTTCAACTGAGTACCTGTAAACTGAAAACAGACTAGCCTAACCTGAACCTTATAAGACACAATCCTGACTGCTCATTTCCTATTATAAGCCGTTTTAGAAAATTATCAAAGCTGAATATCCCAACAGTTTTTCTCTTAAGCAAGTCCAAGATTGGCTCCCCTCTGGATTCAGATCTTACCTTCTAGCTGCTTTGGATCCAGCACAACTCTTCTCTGAATGTGCTTAACCCTACACAATTCGCTAACATGGTCTTGACCCTATTTCTTATGTTCTTATATGGACTGGACCCAATAAGGTCTCTTTTGACCTAGCCCTTATCAGATATTTATTTACTATGCTCCCCCTTCCTACAAAGATGTTAAGTTTTGAATTTACATATATCAATAAAATATCATTTATTATGCTTGAAAATATAAATTTTACCTATTAAGTTTATGATATACCTTAATTTATTAAATATAATAACAATAATGACTATAAATTGGGGTCATTAAATGAGGGTACTTTAGACAATTCACATATTTTTAATATAGAAATGAAGAGAAAATTGAACTTTAAATCTCATCGACCACGAGATCTCTCATAATTGGTCTCATTTGTACTTTTGGACCATAAATAATACAAGAATCGGTCTCATCTCTGTTGAAACTTAAAAAATGACAAAAATTATAGTCCTTTCATCCCATTTTTGATTGTCCATTTGCTTATGATACAGATTTTAATGTATGAGTTATTAAAATTTGTAGTTATAAATTTAATTTTTAGTGGTATTGCGGTAAATAAAAGATGCAAAAAAAAAGGTATAAAATTATTTTTAGTGGCATTATAGTAAATAATGATTGATTATTTATGGAAGGGACAATTGAAAAGAAAAGGGTGAACCTTTTTGGCAAGAGGGTAATCGAAAATGAGACGGAGGAAGTATTTTTTTTTCATTTTGGTCCCACCCACACCTTCTAATTATATTTAATAATTGCTTAAAAATTATGTGTTTTGAAACTTTATATTGAAAGAAAGAATAATTTCAATAAATTATTATGACGGAAAATGATATTATTCCATTTTATTATGAGATGAAGTGGATGTTTCATTTGAGATGTGAAAATTGGATTCTGGATTCCAAAATCTAAATACTATTCTACTTTGAGATTTTAATATTTGGTTTTCACACCCCCTATAAATATCTAAAAACACATTAATCATTATAACTACTCTCCCACAATAATATAATAATATAATATCATTCACTTTTCCACATAAAATTAAATTCTACCCCACTTAAACCTCAAAACAAACACATAATAACACCCCCCTTTTTTTATTGGTAAATATTAGTAGTTAGTAGTTAGAAGTTAGTTCACCAAGCCCCCAAATACTCCAAGACCTCTCCAAGCCACCTTATAACTCCTTAATTCGTTCCCAAAGGGAATCGAACCTAGGTCACTTACTAATATAATACACATCCCCTTTGATTTCAAAATCTAATAATATTGTTTTACTTTGAGATGTTAATTATTGAGTTATCATACCCTCCCATATAAATATATATAAACACATTAATGTTATGAAATAATAAATATAGTGGATGTCCTTTTAGTTCTCCAATAATTATATGAATAATGGAGTGTCCTTTTGTTTTCATATCATAAATGCATATATTCATTTGGGCTTCATAGGTTCCTAGAAACCTCTATGCACATGTATAAATAGGTGATGTGTCACCTTCATTTGTATAAGTGAGTGAAGAAAAAATATCGAAAATATCCTGGCTTGGTACGCCCCCAAACGTAGTCATTATTGACGAACTGGGTAAACAAATTTGCATTCTTCCCATTTGTTTTATTTCTTTTATAACACGTTATCAGCACGAGTATTCTACACACCATTTCATCTCAAATATATATCGATCAATCTAAAAATTAAGGACATACTCTCAAGGGAGATTTCAACATCCAGGTTAGATGGTTGGAAAGTTAATTAAAGTTTCTCCAATTTTCTCTTACATATATATATATATATATATATATATATATATATGGGTTTATACATATTTTATTTTTGAAGTTTTTGGTTGGTTTAGATAAATAGTACTTTTTACTCATGCGTGTTTTAAACCTTCATAATTTGGTGAAATTGGAGCTCATATATTGTGAAATTAATTATATTTAGTGTTCATAGTTTGGTCTTTTGTTTGTATCACTAACCCTTTATTTTCACCATTAAATTTTGCTTAAAATATCGATAATTGTGTTGACATATTATTCATATATTTAACCGGACTAATCTGAGATGATTTTGTCAAAATTTCCTTGAGCAATTAAATTCAATATTGTTATAGTGATAATTTTAATGGGTTAGCTAGTTGGGCTATTGGGTCGACAACAATGCCACATGGTAATTATGAGAGAGGTATCAGTAGATAAATTTGTTGATTTAGGAATTTTCTTTTTAATTTGATTTACTTAATTGTTATGCGGTTTCTCTTCTCTATTTGAACATGTCAAGTAATTGCATCTGCTAGTTAGCTTTGCCTCTTATTTAGTTATTTGGAATTATGATAAAGTTATGATGGAAATTGCACTTATGTGAATTTGAAATTTATTTACGTGCAAGCTCAAAGTTCCAATTATTCTCCTTTACATGATATTAATTGTTCAATTTGATAATTGTTGCAAGAGGTGCTCAGCACCATATATCCACATGGTGTGAATTTTTAGAAAATTGTGTTCTTTCTATTAAATAGACTTGATAAGGAAACATCATATATAAGTTATGACTTATGTAGTTATTCGATATTATTTTCATCTCCTAAAGTGACCTTATTGATAGACTATTCCTTTAATGAGGTTCTATAATTATATTTAAATATTAATTATAATATATATCCAATTAGAAATCTTTTAGTAACTTTGAGGCCAATTTGTGTCTTGGATAATTTATTTTTGTGTTAAGTTTGTTTTGAATTAATATTGGTTACTATGCCTATTTGGAGGCATGCTTGAGACAATGCCTCAGTCTATGAGACAAGAAAAGGAAACACAAGTATTGTATACTTGATCAATTTTTTAAGTATGATGACTTTTTGAGGTAATATTTTTATCTTCTAAGTTTATTTTTCACTATGGTTAATTCACACAATTTTTTTATCATCACTTGGATGAAAGATTAGAAATTAAATATTTGATGGTAAATTATCCACATATTTCGTGGAGGGATTTAAAGGAAAGTTACTACTACCTGAAGATGGTCGTCATTCCAAATGCCCGGTATGAATGACTCCACCTATGGCTTCAAGATTTCACTTGTTAATAAATATAATTTATCATGTACATAATTACTTCTCAATTAAAGTAATGCAGTGAAACCATAATTAATGATGATATGATTGAGAAGGCTGTTTTCATGTCTCAAATATGCTCGTGCAGTAGCAATATCGAGAAAAAGGGTTTATGAAATATTTTGAACAAATTACGTTTCTTCTCTTAGCTGAACAAAAAATGAAAAATAATGAGGCTCGATATACTAGTTTTAGTCCATTCCCTGAAGCGAATGTGACTCAATTTTCAATTTTGGACATGGTTGTGGGCATATATGAAGCCATGGGCGTGACCATAATAATTATGGGTGGTCGTGATAGATATATCGCATATATAATTAATAACCATGATCGTCACAAAAAATAAATTGCCTCCCAGAAGAGAGGCTTTGGAAAAAAGGGTATGAATAACGATGTTACTGATGTGGCACAGAAGGTCGTTAATTTCGTATATATCAGATACCGAATTATCTTGTTAAACATTATTAAGCATCCTTGAAAAAAAAAAGATGGATCACGTTTGATAATATAATGTTTGTGATGGTGATGATGAAGGTATGTTTCATCTTGATATATTTTTAATCTTTTAAGATATCAAATAAATATATAACGAACCCCTTAAACATATTTCATATTTTCATTATGGAATTTACGAAGTATGAATTTTGCATTTTTTATTTATTTATATTTATCTAATTGATTATGTTTCTAAACATTATGCTTAAATATAGAAAATGTGTTTCTCACTTAGAAGAGGGGGATACAGATATTAATAATATTAGTAGTAGTGCAAACTTGATTGAAAGCTCCAGTAGAGCTCTATATTTTTCCCTCCTGGAGGAACTAAACTTGTTATATTTAATGCACAATTATCTCCCATGTTTAAAAGAAATTTATTGAGTTTTAAAAGATAAAAAAAAAGAAATTGTTTGGAAAATAACATTGAATTTTCATAATCCTTAAACAAATGAATGTGAACTATAAGTTCAAAGGATTATACATTCGCACAAAAAAAATTGCATATCAATTATAGGATACATTTAGTGACTCCAGAAGAGTTACTCAATCACATATTCTTGCAAAAAAAAAATGTTCTGATAAAGATTGATGTATCTGAAAGACAAATAACAAATGATGAACCTGAAACACGCATGAAGCGTGGGAGAATTATTTATCGAAAGATAAAAATTCTCGAAAGAAAAGAGGATTAAATAAAAGTACTGAGTCAAAAGGTAAATGACTTCAAATTATGTGTTGTGATAATGTTGAGCCTCCTGAAGAGGTTGTCTCTAGAACAAAAAAAAAAGTGTTGCTCCTGAAGAGCCAGTTTCTAGAGAAAATGACTACTCCATGTTATAACTAGTGTGTGGGAAATAACTACCATTTTCCATTTGTGAATATTTGATTGTGCAGTATATATTCTTATATCACCACCAAATCATATCTGAAAAGCCCTGCAGGCTGACTGCACATTTGATAAAGATCATTTACAGGCATTAGGGGGAGATAAGAATCTAAAATTAAATGAATGCCGAGAAATTTCCTTGAAGGAAAAAGATCTTCAATAATTAGACCTACACACTAGTCTATCTAAATCAGAAGTTCAAAAGATGAACTTGCAAGATTCAACAAATAATCTGCCAGATACATATAACAATCATAAAGGGGTGACATCATCACATATACCTGCAGTATATGTACTGCAAAGTATTGATGTTCAAATGAAATTAAGTATATAGTATACACAAGAAATGTAAAAGACCTCACATATAATATATAAATTCCACGGTAAATTAAAGCTAGCTAAATATTAAGTCACTCCCGAAATCTCCTGAAGAGATACGTCCTGAAGACGAAAATCCTAGTAATGAAGCACGTGCACAAAATGAATTAGAATATTAGGATTGCGGGACAACCAGATCAAAATATATTGAGAAATATTGATGATCTGGTTATATGAATTTTATAAATACAGGAGAAACTTACAATACAATATTATCATTGCCGACAACATATTCGTGTCCACTATTGCTTTTACTATCATCAATAAATAAAAAATCTGGATCTAGTACCTAAGTTGGGTGCCAGAAGCACTTTGACTAGGTGAAATAGTATGAAGCAAATTGTGGCAATAATAGACTCGCTAAACAAAATAAAGTGTTGATTTTATACACCCCGAAGTGTGTATTTGTACATAAAAAAATGAGAATAAAAAGGTGGTGAGATACAAAGCGAGATTAGTAGCTAAAGGGTTTTCGCAGAGACCCAATATTAATCAAATATATTCTCCTGTTATGTATAAAGTAATGATCCGCTATTTAATATTTCTGGCAGTAAATATAAAAAATTTGGGAATGCGTCAAATGACGTAACCATTACATATTTATACGATTATCTTGAAAATAAATTTATATGAAATTCGTGAAAAATTTAACATGCTGTGGCATAATAGTCTAGTTAAAGAAGGTTATATCAATGATCAAATATGCCCATAAAATTTGTCTTTGTTTACAAATCAAGTATCTAGAAGGTGGAGTTTTGGTCCACCATACTGCTTATACCCAAAAGGTATTAAAACAGTTTTACATCCATTAAGTACTCCAATGGTCGTTCGATCGTTTGATCATACTAAGGACCATTTTTAGACCGCATGTATAATATGAAGAGATATTTGGTCCTGAAGCACCATATCTCGTACATTTATACACTAATGTATTTTTTCAATTATACAATATATTAGTCAATACCGACTGCAATGTTTGAAAAGATAGTGAAACATATTGGAAGACGTTAGTTAAAAGATTTTAAATGAAGTTTAAATTAGGGGGAGAATTAATGCATATGTCCGTTTTTCCCCTTACTTGAGTTCTTTAGTCCCATCGAGTTTGTTTTCCCTAGTAAATTTTTTTAACGAGGCATATTATTTGTGTAACAATGGACATCCAAGGGGGAGTGTTATGAAATAATAAATATAGTGGATGTCCTTTTAGTTCTCCAATAATTATATGAATAATGGAGTGTCCTTTTGTTTTCATATCATAAATGCATATATTCATTTGAGCTTCATAGGTTCCTAGAAACCTATATGCACATGTATAAATAGGTGATATGTCACCTTCATTTGTATAAGTGAGTGAAGAAAATATCGAAAATATCCTGGCTTGGTACGCCCCCAGACGTAGTCATTATTGACGAACTGGGTAAACAAATTTGCATTCTTCCCGTTTGTTTTATTTCCTTTATAACAATTAATCATTATTCAATCATCCAATCATTACAACCACTATCCCATAATAATAATATAATATCATTCACTTCTATACATAAAGTTAAATCATACCCTATTTATATCTAAAAGAAAATACACACTAGATTTTAAAATTGCGAAAAGGGTCAAATAAACCCTTAATCTTATAAGTGAGGATTAAATAGGCCCTTGATCTTTTTTTTAGTACAGCTAAACCCTTTTTCTTTAGGAATTTTTACAAATTGGTTCAAGTTTCTAGTGTATATTAGGTTTTAGTTCTAAACTTTTTGAAAATACCAAATTGTTTCAAAAGGGCCCACAAAAAAGATAAAAATGAGATTTCTCCCAGCTCCAGCCCAAGAGCGCCAACGCCCAACATCAATACCTCACCCCCTCTTATTTTTTGTTTTTAATTTCAGATTTTCATTTCACACACACCATTCTCTATCCTCTCCTTCTCTCTCTACTCCACACGCACACACACCCTATCTCTCTCGCTAGGCGGTGGCGCCGCCTCCGACCGCCTTTTCCGTACAGAGATGGCTACCACTCCGCCGCCTCCCCTCTACTCCGATGCGGTTGCACCGCCTCCGATCGCTCTCTCCCGCCGACCACTCTACTTCTACGATCCACCTATCTATTGGCTCGGCCCAAATCCACACTCCAGGGGGTAGCAACTTAGACCTCCGACGAGGGAGACGAGCTGGCTACGCAGCAGATCGGCCCAGATCCACACTCCAGGGGATGGCGGCTTAGATCTCCGATGAGCAAGACGAGTGGGCTTTAGTCTCTCTAAACCCTAAGTCGCAGCCGAGCTCCGCTCTTCTTTGATCGACAGCAACCATGGAAATCCGACTCTCTCTATTTCGCTCTTCCGAATCTTACAACGCATGTAACATCTCATCTTCTCTTATTTGTGTTCGACTCGTTCTTTCTGGATCTGGTCTCAATGAGAGATGTTTGTTTTCATGGTTTGTTTCTGTGAAGATGTTTGTTTGGGCTGTCGATTTGGTGATTTATATACAATGGGTTCTGCATTAATGCTTTGTTGATCATTTTAAATGTGTAGATGTAGAACAGACATTTTGCAATTATGCTACTTATTCATACAACATTAAAAGGTTGTGATGATTTCTACCCCAACTTTGGGGTTTTTAGATTTGATTTATTTGAGTCATTTATTTTTGGATGGGTGCTTTTCAAATTTCTCATGAAATCTGTGTTTTTTGTTGGATAATATTTTGAGGAGAAGAATCATCATGAAGGCAGTGGGAAAAACAAGAGATCAAGCATTGAAGATGGAGACACTGCAATTTTTATATCTTTGCACAGTTTTCTTTGCACACTGTATTTTGCATTTGTATTTTTTTCAGTCTTCTATATGTATTTTTTTAGGTTTTTGGGTGTGTATTATGCAAATAAACTATTTGCAAACTTTTTTTGTATTAAACTATTTATAATTTTTGTATTAAACATCATGTAAATTCAGATTTTTCGATGTCTACTATAAAAACAAAAAATTTGCACAGATTTTTTTTTTTGCATAGGAATTTTTAGTATTAAAAAAAAGTAATAAGTATTAAAACTGTAAGGATTAATGTGTAAATTTAAAAAAGGAAAATCTATTAAAAATGAAAAACTGTAAGTTTAGGAATCTTGATATTTTTAATAAAAATGACTTAATAATTATTAAATACTAATTCTATAATTAGTTAAAATAAAATTAAAAGGTACAAAAAATACAAAATTGCAATTTAAAATTTGCACGGAAAAAAATATTGACATGAAAAGACAGATGCATGGTAGAGGGGAATTTGAAAAAGGGAGAGGTTGAAAAGTATGGATAGAGGTGGGCGAGTGGGCTGGGAGAGAAAAAAAGGGAAGGGGTCCCACCAAAAAGTTCTCTTGAACCATAGTGCAATAAGGGCTCCAAAAATAGACCTCTTTGTTGCTACCCCTTTTCTTTAACATTGAGATCGGATAAGCCCCTAATCTTATATTTGAGGATCAAATAGGCCTCTGAACTATTTTTTGGTACATCTAAGTCTTTCTTCTTTAACATTAAGATCAAATAAGCCCTTGATCTTTACATGGAGATCAAATATGTCCCTAATTATGTATTTCAATTTCTATTATACGTTATTAATAGTTGATCAATTAATGCTTTAGGTTTCACAAAATAAATACAAATTTTTAATTAATTCTCAATTATTTTGTTCATGTCTTAATTAATACAACAGCATGCCCTGTAATTTTGGGATCTTATAAAATATGTGTTTACTTTTATAAATTAGTTGGTTATAATTCATATCCAATTATTAATATTTTTTTGGGTAAGTATCATAGGGCCTCAATACCCCCTAATTCTTTTCAAAATGCACCACCAATTTCTCCAACTTTCAGCAAGCCACAATTAGTGGGCCCCCAGCTCAAAAACCCCCCAGCTTCTCCTTCTCCCTCCAAATTGATTAGACATTTCTGAAAAGTTAAGCTAGAAATATAAACCACTATAATCACCAATTTTTAATTCGTAATTCCAATTTGAATTGGGAAAGTACCGTCAAAATCACCATTTCAAAATTTGGGCAAAAATTTTGGGCGATTTCGGCGATTCTTTGAGATTTTCGGCTATTTCAAAAGGTTTGTTCGATCATTCATAAACAACTTGTATTTAGTCAATTTTTAGGTAGATTTCGTGTTTAATGGCATATTTGTTAGTCGGTTTAGGGGTTGCAATTTGCATAACAAACATTTTGAGTTTTATACACTACATATATGGTGCAAAGACGATGAAAAGTTCGAGAGCAGGAAAAGGTTGACAGTGGAAGCGATTATGAAGATGGGTCCACCGTAACTACAAGAAGGAGAAATAGTGTAGAAAGAGACGAAAGACTCGGAGTAAGAGGTTAGTAAAATTTTGAACTACTCATCTATGAAATTATTTTGGAGAGGGATTGTAGAGTACTACAACCTTATTATTTTTTACTCATCTTCATTGTTATTGCTCTTTCTTTAATTGTGTTCGTAGGATCTCGAAGCTCCAAATGTTATTTCAAGGAGGCAGGACAAAAGAAAAATGGTTAGTTATGTGGTTATAGTTGTATTGCTAATTTCTTTAGGTCACAACATGTTAAGTTGTATGAATTTGTAATGTTGCTTAGGGAAGAAGGTGCTTCAATATGTTTACACGACATAATTTGGTAAAAATACATGATTTTCTGATTTGGGATACCATTCATTGTATGTGTTTGTCATTTTCTGATTTGGTGTTGTTATGTAAAAAGAGCCAGAGAGTCCTCGTATTGTTAAAAGAAGGCAAAAAAGAACAAATAAAAGTGAGATAGATATTTAAATTACTTGATGGTGATGTATTTAATAGTACATGTTTATATACAAGACTGTATTTAATTGTTTAAAATTCATTGACAGAGGATGAAGAACGACGGACTGTGAAAGTAGTTCGTAGTAGAAAGAATGAACCTGACATAAATAACACTGCAGACACAAGTGGATTTGTGTATAACCCCAAAAGTAATTGATCTTATACATTAGATTGTTGCCTAGAAAATTTGATTACTGTACTTTGCGGTTTTTAGATTCTGAGAGACCAGCTGCTGTTAGGAGGTATATTACACGGAAGAAAAACTGGAATCAGGTATATTACATTCAACTTTCGATTACAAATGCAAATGTTTCCACACATTCAGGTACTTAATGTTTTGAGTTATTGGTTGTTGATAATAAAAGCATCAAGTCCAGGAATTCGAACACGATGGATATTAAGGAGTGTAGGTATAGTGTTGAGATGTCTTTTTATACATGCTTGATGTTTTTTATTAATATGTTGTCCATTTTATATTTATTCTTAAATATAGAGTTTGAAAGGGCATGACCTAAAAGGAGGGAGCAAACACCGGGAATTGAAGTTAATAATTCTGAGCTAGAATGCCTTGTAAAGGGTATGTTAAATTGAATTTCCTATTTATTAATTGAAAATGTGCTGGTGATTATAAAGATGTACATTTGTTACAGAATATAATAAATGAAAAGCTAAGGGCAAAGCAAAATGTGTGGTTGATGAGGTGCGAAAGCCGAAGTTGGATACTGGGAAAAGATAGATTGTACGGCCAGTCAACATATTTGGTAGTTGGACTGATTATATGTAGTTATGCAACATTTGTATTGTGTTATGCAAAAGATGATTTTTTATGCAAATGTATTAATTTTTGTTATGCGTAAAATTATAGTTGTTAGTTATTAGTGTTAGACAAACAGTTATAATTTATAAAAGTGGTGTTCATTTTGATGAAGGTGGTATGTTTGTGGCGCCACGGAGGATGTATTATAGGTCTACCCTACGTACAGTAATCAAAGAGATCAATTCGTTGGACTTTGGACCGCATCATATTGAGAAGATCAAATTAACACCATTTTGGTATCTGTTTGAATCAGTCTACAAAAGGAACTACACAAAGATGCTAGACAAATGTCATAAGGAGGATGACATTAGGAAAATTATCAGGGCATTCGACTTTGTTCTGGGTAGGAGTATGGTTCCGCTTTCAAATATTGATGCCCAGTTAATATTTGACATTAGCTGTGGATCAGATGACATAAATCAAAGTGGTGCAGAGTACAAGGATACAGAATGGATCGAACGTGTGTTCAGAGGTCATGTGAACCACAACAATACCTATTTAGTTCTGTACAAGAGCCTAATATTTTTAAAACTGAAAGAAGCATTAGGGAGGGTTGGTGAAGAAAGCTATGAGGACGTAGCACGTTTAGTTCATTATTACCTGTTAGCATCTTTATTATGTCCTAACAGAAGCGGTGCTATTCCACTATACCTATCAGTGTATTTGGAAAAACTTGAAGAAATTTGTCGCTTTGATTGGAGCTCCTATATTATCAGTTTCTTCAAGAGCCAGATAAAGAACAGCAACACGATGAACGTTGGGGGTGTGCTGCAATTTTACCGATAAAAATATAAACTTTCATTATAAGTGTTGAATAATAATTATTGCATATCGTTTTATGCCTATTTAAACATATTCTGGAATAAAAAAAGTAATCTTCTGCAAATTTTATTGTCAATATTGGTTCTGTGAACATACGGGATTGGTTGCATCAAGAGGGGAGCTTAAGTTCCCAAGGTTTCTGAACTGGGATATAAAAGAAGCACATAAAACAATCAAGCGAGTGAGGCTATCCAAAATAGATAAGGTAAGTAATTTCTAAAAAATTATGTTCTTGTTTGCTATTATTTGTTGAAAAATATATATATTTGTATTTAGCATTTGATATAGTATCTTGTTTAGGTGGTGAGCATGGGGCTGCGACCAACTTCTGTTAAAAGAGAGAAACTTTTTAAGCTGATGTATCTACGTGATGAGGAGTTCAAGAACACAAATAACTTGCCAACCGATATTGATGACTTGTTGTCAAGTGATAAAGATAATAATCCACCAACTACAAATGAGGGGGTGTGCATGAAAGATATTGATGATGTGGATAACAATGAGTCAGTCAACAACGATGGTGATCTACTGACATCAAATGGGGTTACTGTTGGGAATGTTACTAGCAATTTGAGCCAGGATATACGTGAACCGTCTTGGAGTGTAGGGCTGACCCCATATTTAGCTCACAGGATAAGGTTGATACTGAGATCAAGAGTGTACTTGTTGCGTTGGAAGAAAATAGTAAGGAGTCAAAGGAAGAAGAAATTGGGCGATTAATGACAGAGTTGGAAAAGACGAGAAATGAGATGGAACATAATCAAATTTGGTTTTATGAGGAACTTAGGAAAATGGATGATTTAATGTATGTGTTGCGTGCTGAGAATATGAATTTGGTTAGAGAACTTGCGGAGGCAAGTGCACCAACATCTGGGAGTCCTCTTTGCAGTAACTATGAGTGTCTTGCAATTGTTGAGATTGGTGAGAACCAGAAACCAGAAGTTGAGTGGTTGAAAGATGATTCGTGCATAAGGAAGGGGTATGATGGTGGGGAGGATTTATTGTCTGAAGATGCAAACATAAGTGTGCCTGCAATTAATGAACTGTTATACAACAACCCAGAAGCATAGGCAACAACTGCATTTGATAACAAAGAAAATGCTTATTTGGAGGCAGTAAATGAGTTAGAATCTAGTGTGCCAAATGCCACCCAAATATTCCAGGATTCGGAGTCCTTAGCAGAGATTGATGCCATTGCTAGGAGTTTTGAAATTGAGTAGATGCATCGGGATAAAGAGAACAGAAAATGAGAGATTGTTAAATAAAAGCAGACTAGCTTGACAATGGTGGAATTTGTTGAAGTAAAGCGGACACCGTGTGTAAAGAGAATGAGATTGGGTCGTCATCCATTACCAAGCTCTTTGTGTCTGCGAGTTAAGGAAAGAACGTCTAAGGATGATAGGAAAGTTGTTAAAACGACACCATAGATGAACACCACAGATCTTGTTGATTTGATGGAGAATGTGGATGGCGATGAAAACAATAAGGCTCCTTTGTACTTCAAAACTTTCAAATGGGACCAGAAGTGCATGGCTGTTAAGAAATTGGATACGGTCCACTGAAACAAGATTAAGGACTATTTGCAAACCGAAGGCAGAAGGTATTGATCAAATTTAATAGTGATCATAGTTTACCTATTTTAAATTGTCTAGAAAATAGTTTGTGGTCAATGATGTTGCAGTCATGCAATATGGGTTGGGAAAGAAGCATTGACGCAAATCACTGTTGGAGATATAGTAGATATTCTACACAACAAATGTTACAATGAGCCGGTAAAATCAAACAACATGTCATTGTGATTTTGCTAATTTGTTTAGTAAATCTTTTTAGTAAGACTATAAAACCATGTTTCTTAGATAAAACCGATTTTTTTGTTGACAGATAATTGATTCATGGGGTGAGTTGTTGCAGGGGAAATATGGAAATATTAATCCAAAGGCAAACTCAACAACGGCGTTCACAGCTAAATGCTGGATAAGAAATATGTGCATAAGATATTAAATTGGGATAACAAATTGCATACTACTAACTTTTTAAACAGCACATGTAGGGTTTGATCAAGGGTGGGATCAAGGGAAATGCAAGTACATTGAAAAGTTTGATTGACGATCGTCTCGAAAAAAGTTTGGATAAAGATGTATTGTTGTTTCCAATGCTTGCTCTTGAAAAAGGAAATACGAGTGGAGGGTTGGGGGTTCCATTTGACCCTGCTGAAGTTAAATTTAAAGAAGGTAAAATGGAAGTTCTACAATTCATCATTGCCGAGGACAAAGGGAAATACAGGCCCACACTTGACTGCTTCGCATGTTGTGGTGGGTATGTTAAACATCTATGGGTTATTATATACTGTTATGTGAAAGTTCTAACAGTGTCGTACATTTTATTTTTGTCTTTTGACTTGTGAGAGCATGTAAAATATGTTCATAAAAAACTCAGAGACGCATACCAAAAAATAAGTGCAGCTCACCCTTACCTTATGAAGCAGCTAGTGTTGCCAAAATGTGGGGATTGTATACAACAGGCACCGGGGAGCGTAGATTGTGGGGTTGTGGTTTGCAGCTTAATGGAAACTTTAATGCTCCAGAAAAGTTCGAAAAATGGAGCGTTCTGTGGCCTCGTTTGGGAATTATCGAGGGAAAATGGTTAAGTGGTTTCTTGACCTATACAATATTTTTGTTTGATAATGACCTCATTTGTGAGATTTTTTTATGGTTAGGTATAATTGCATCATTTTGGATGGAATACTACAATATTATGCTAGAATTGAGGTAGTGCAGATACTAGGTTGACATATTTTACACTTTTTTACAGGAGGGAGTGTGTAGTGGGGTGTATTACAGAATTGAAATTGGAAGTCTTGGGCAGTTATCATTTTGTATGTAGTATGTGAAGAATATTGGGAGTTGACATATGTAATTATGTTGTGTATTTAATCTCTTTTTTTGTAAAAACATTTATAACCCCCTTCATTTCTAGAATCTGCTATTTATATGAAATTAAGTTAGTGATGATGCAAGACAGAATACTCTTTTATGCATTTTTTTTTTTTTTTTTTGCAGAACTTGGTATGCACTAAATTATAAAATATATGCAAAGTTGCAGATTTACATAAATTAACTTTATTTTTTGCATAATATATGTAATGTGATTACTATGATATATTTATGTATACAGTTAACCAATTTATATTTGTATTCCATAGAAATCAGCCCAAAATATAAAAAAGACTCATTAAAGGCCCATATATTGTTAATCTAAGTACATACCATTTACTAGGTATATTCCACTTTAAAATGACCAAAACAAATTAGCTAATCCAATAACAATTAAAAAGCCCAATTTTTAGTTGTTTCATTATGAGGACCTATTTATGAATACAATTAAGAACCAATTTATATGTGTATTCCATAGAAAAAAAATCCAAATATAAAAATGACAAATTAAAGTCCGAGATATTTTTAGGTATATACCATTTAATGGTTATAAATACACTTAAAAAGGCCAAATAATTTTAGGTAAATATTAGTATTCAACTCCAATAACAACTAAAAAAAGGCCAATTTACGGCCCAATTGTCCAAAAAAAAATTGACGCACATTTTGAATAAAAAATAGCAAAGAAAGCATCGTTAGGCTTCTTCTGGCATACTAACAGTCACATCGATCAAGAAAAGTGAATTACAAAGATCAAGAAATAGGGATATATGTTTTCATCGAATTCTCACACAAATCTTCATCAAACACACCTACCTACGCACCAAGATAATTTAGCAAAGCCTTAAAAAACACACACACTCACTTCCATGAAGAGGTTAATAATGACATCCTTTTTCGATTTGTCCGAAGAATGGGTTACGAAGATATTTGTAGGTCTACTATAAAAAAAATAGTTGGCCGTTGCAAATATGTTAGCAAGCAATGGAGAAACCATCTGAATGATCCATTGTTCAGGAAGGAGCACTTAGGAAGTGTCATTGAAAAAAACATATTGACGTTCTTGAGGGAACCTCGGTACGGAAATTACCCTTTGCAATACCAGTTGGCGGGTAGATTTGACTATGCAAGGGACTTCAGAATAGAATATATGGCCAGTTGCAACAATTTTGCTTTGGGATGCACCCGGAAGAATAAGTTATTCGTGTGTAATCCAACAACGAAGAAAGCATTTGTTGTTCCTTTCGAACCAATCCAATTCCCCCAGGGTTAGAAAATGCGTGGGTTTTTTTTTGGAATGAGGATTTCAGGGGTTTCCAACGATTACAAAATAGTAAGAATAACATGGTTTGTGTTGCCTAATCACCACACTGATGTTAAAATGTGGTCTCTTGCAACGAGGAGTTGGATCGAATTGCAGCCATTTCCTTGCGAATGATTCATTCCGAAACTGGGAGTGTTTGCTAATGGTCATCTTCACTGGCAGGTATGGTCCAACAATAAAGGATTTATTGTTGCTTTGAATCTGGAAAATTTTGAATATCATTTAATTGATGTCCTTGGAGGATCAATAACTAGCACTAGTGATTATGACGTTGTTGTTGTTTCATCATTTAAGTTGATTTTGGTTAAGCATCGTTACAATTATAGTGACTTGTGGAACGTATGGATCCTCCAGGATTATTTAAACCACTCTTCCTGGTCAAGTTTGAAGATATCACTGGATGTTGTAATTACACAGAACGGCCAATTAATATGAATCCGACCTTTGTGTCTTTTAAAGCCAACCGAACGTAAAATCTTTTTCCATGTTTTTCTAATGGGGGTATTTGTTGTTTATGATCCTGAGGTACAAACTTGCTCTATCTCTACTTACTAAACTATTGAAGAAGGTTTTCTAATTAAGCATGTTGTTAGGGAAAACATGTTATTACCTTTTCACTCTTTTTTAATTTAGATGCAAGTTAGAATAGTTTTAAGGGATGTAATTGTTAATAGGGGTGGGAATAGGTCAGGTCAGGCCAGACCTCTAACAAAAAAGCCTGGCATGGTTTATATTTTATAGGCCCAAGCCTGACCTATTATCTATCGTAGGCTTTTTAAATAGGCTCGGTCTGAGCCTTTTTAACAAGCAGGCCAGGCTTGAAAGCCTTTTAACAACCTATTTAATAAGAGCTTTTGTGTTACCTTTCTTACATCATACAAAATTCAAAATCACACCTATAAAATTACCAAGTGACTCAATAACACCAATAACAATACTAAATGTTTTACTAAATCATAAGTAACATCATCAATACCAATATCAACCCACTAAGAAAATAATAACGAAACCATAAGATTGTTCATAAAACAAAATATAAATGACAAACATCCCTACGAATTTTCTTCAACTACTATAAAAGAAAATAAAATAAAAAAAGAGCATCATTTCTTCCGCATAATCTCATCTTCATGTTCAGCCACCTAATACGAAGAAAAAGAAGAAAAAGTTGACTATTAAAGATGCTGAAATTTTATAATAGGTTAACAAAAAACTAAAATTTTATAATTTTAATTATCCTTTTACCTTTTTTTTCTTCAAATTATAATTTTTTTGCAACCAATCTCCACCACAAATGAGTGCCTCAATAGAATCTTCACTCAACTTAGATCGATAATCATCGATAACTCTTCCCCCTGCGCTAAAAGTAGACTCCGATGCAACTGTTGAGATTGGAATAGCTAGAATATCCGCAACCATCTTTGATAAGATTTTATACTTAGTGCCTTTTTCTTTCCACCACTCCAAAGCACTAAAAGAATTAGAATCACAAGCATAAACATCATCATCAAGGTAGACTTGCAATTCTGACTTTGATGGAGGAATCGCTTACTTTTTCCGCATTATGGTCATGATCCGCTGAAATCCAGTAACTAAAGCAGGATCAGACTCACATGAAGTGTTACCATTACCTCCATTATCACTTCCACCAGCTGTATTGTTAGTCACATCTTCCCTACTCAATTCTGCATACTCATTATATAACACTTCTAAAGAAGTCCTCACAAATTCCATATTCTCTTTAGCAACACTCTCTGGCTTATAAATGAGAGAAAAACATATGTCAACCAAATGAAATTTGCATCTTGGATCCAAAACACTTGCAATAGACATCAAAATATTGCACTCCCCCCAATATTTATCAAATTTAGCTTTCAGTAGTGCTGCCATTCATCCATAAAGATATCATCATCAAGAGCACCTTTATCGATCACTTCTTTCACCCTCCAAACCTCAGAAAGATACAAATTTACAGTAATGTACTCACTTCCTGAAATGACATGCGTAGCAAGATCAAAAACTTCCAGAAATTTACAAACTTTTTGGACTTGATCCCATTCTTCATCCTAAGTAGGGTTGTAAATGAATCAAATAATTTTGGTTCGATTTGGTATTTGCATTAGAAAATTTGGTATTCGTATTCGAAATTTTATAATTCAAATTCGAGTACAAATAATTTTTTTTATTCGATTAGTTATCAAATACAAATTCAAAAACTATGATATTCAATTCGATATTCATAAATATTCGATTAAATATTCGGTTAAATATATAATTACATAATTATATAATAATAGTAATAATAAATATAATTATTTATAAATTTAAGTTCATTATAATTGCTTACTTATTTCTGAAGTCATTGATTTCTGGAATATCTTCGTTAAGGATCATCTTAGAGATATTTTTCGCATTGCAAAGATTTACACCATCTAGTTTGGGAAACAAATTTGTTAGATAAAGCATTGGGTCATTAGTAGATATATTGAAAAATAATAACTTGTCGTTGCAATTAATTTTATAACAATACCTTATGTACGGTTTACCCCTAAAAAATTGTAGAATCAATATGTTAGGACTTGAGCTATGCTTTTCAAAGAGATTATTGAACATATCAACATATTATTCCTATAAAGTGCATTTTAATTGGTTTTTCCTGCATGTTTTTTTAAATAAAGGAGAATTAACTAATTATAACAATGCAAAATACAATTATAACACTTATAAAATATTACTCAATATCCTCTAGGGTGATCTCCCGAATCTTGGCGTTTCAATCCTTACGTGGAACAGTTTTAGGACTATCCGGATCTTTCAACTTTCCTATAAAATCTGTTGAAAAAGTGTTAAGATTTGAAAATTTGTCTAGCACAAAAAACTGTTTAAAAGAAGGGTAGAAATATATCTGTAGATAAAAAATGTGTAAACTTACCAAAAAGACGGGTTTCATCCAAATTGTTGGGATCCTTAAACTCCGAAAACGATTGGAACTCATATGTCAAAGTTGGAAAACTATGATCATAAAACTCAAAAGCATGAAACCTTTGGATGAATCTCATTTGGTATTTGTTAATCGTTGGATTAAAAGTCATCTTGTTGGGGAAAACAATAAAGTTTTTTATTGCAATAAGTTGTCCTTCTCTCATCAGGGGTTTGAAACTATGAATCTGTCTATTGGGGATAGTTGCATGAATTCGGGAACCCTACAATATTAACTAAATATTAGGAAACTATGACATATTTTTTTAAATACATAGGATTGCTAGAGAAACTCAATATAGGTTTTGTAAGAATAAGGAATTTTTCATACCTTGTGGTCATGAAGCACACATTCTAAACTAAAGGCCTCACTCTGGTTGGGAAACCTTGTCTCGTAAGACGGCACAACCCGAACTTTAAGAGCCCAAGTAGTCTTTGTTAGATTCACGTCTTTGATCAATCTCCAAAGGGGTGCCATTATAATTTGGTAAAAATGATGAAAAGGTTGATAAGAGATAGATGATGTTAGCATGTAAAAACTGGTTTTTATATTACACGGATGCTTGATGCTTGATTGATTGTTAATAGTAAATGTGGATAATCATTATAGGGGAGATGAATAGTTTTATGCTTTCTTGATCTTGGATAATTTATTAATGTTTTAATTTTTAATATTTCATGGTTGCAGGAGATTGAAAGCTGTAGATCCGGTTGGCTAATAATCAGTTTTTTTCTTTTTAATAATGGGGAGTTAGATAGTTAGTTTTTCTTACAATGGTTAAATAAGAATTTTTTTTTAATAGAGGGGAGTTGGGTAGTTGTTGGCTTGTAATCGGATTTTTTTTTAATAATGGGAATAAGAATTTTTTTTTTAATTGAGTGGAGTTGGGTAGTTTTTTTTCAATTATATTTTATCTTTGAGCGGATTAATATAAAATATGAATGGACAGGTTGAACGTTTAATTTTTTAGCTGTTTTTTGGATACACATTTACTTTAATATATGAATGGACAGGTTGCATCTTTAAATTTTTAGCCGTTTTGTTTTTCTGAATCATTAAGAAATTAAGGATCAGATTAATTGACTAATTTAGAAAGCAAAAAAAATGCCCTAGAAAAGTTTCTATATTTGGCAGAAGATTTTGTTATTATATAAGTATAGATTTTAAGGATATTAACCTCTATAACTTCATCCAACAAGTGGACTTTTAGACAATTCTTAATTAAATATTTTTATTAAAAAAAAATATATAATGTAATTTAATTATTAAAAAACTTAATAAATTAAAAAAGAATTGCAGGTCAACACTCTTAATTTGATTATTAAAGTGTTTTTCCATAAAGTTGATAATTAACTTTTTTCATTTACTTACTTGATTATGTTATGCAAATTTTTAAGTTTATAGTTTGTTTGTGAATTCAAACAATGACAATTTTGAAATGAATATTTGAATATTGGCAAAGTATTATGTGAATAATACTCACGGTTACTATTACCATGAATAACAAATTACTAATATTTGACGAAGTGATATAACTCAAGTGGTCGTTAAAATCCCACTATCTATGATACAAATATCATAAGTTCGAGTCACAACTTTATCGCTAAAAAAATACTAATACCTTATGTTGAAACAACTAATACCTTTAGTGAGAATAACTAATACCACTTCAACTAATAACCTTAATAAAAATAACTAAATACCCTTTGGAGCTGATAACTTTAGTGCAATTCACAGATACTTTTTAGTTTAATTTACTAATACCCTTCAAACAAGTTTCATTGTGAAATTGTTCACATAATACATGATTGCCAATTTCGTGAAGCACAAATTCAAACTACTCGCAAGTGTATGAGACTGTTGTTATAGTAGGCAATTGACCAAGTTATAATATCGAACACAAAGACAACTGTTTTAGTTTCTAGAAATCTATCAAATTGAATGCTTGTAAAGGAAAATGCAGAAAAAATAAATAGTTTGGATTGATGTTATCTACTAATTGTTTTCAAATGCAATAACAAAAGAAACTATTCTAACTTCTTTCGAAGTGCAAAGGTGAGGTATGCTTCGAATGAATCCAATTATGCAAGTATTAGGACTAACAAGAGCACATACTTATCTTGAGTTCCGTCTCATGATTAACCTAAACTATATAATCTCATCCAACCATTTAAACTCTCGTTTTCAATGATTTGATGCTTGACTCGGAGTGTTCTTCATGTTTCAAGTTTCTCTCGATAACCTAAAATATCTAACCATAGGCTTTGGTAGCTAATCCCTTTCTCTAATCGTTTCCTTTCACTTTCTTCATCCTCTTCCTTTTTCTCCTCACCTTGCTTCTCCTCAACTTTCTCATATGGTTTCTCATCTTCACACTCATTCTCTAGTGGTGGCATGGAAGGTCTTTCGTATCTTGTCCCGCTCCTTAATTCTATGGCTTGGCAATGCTCCCTTGGGTTTATCTCGGTATTGGATGAAAATTTTTCTTTATTTAATTAAGGTCCCAAAGCATTTGCTATTTGTCCAAGTTGAAATTCAAGGGCTTTAAATTGAGTATCATGTTGAGCCAACTTAGTATCCTTCTTCTTATTTGACTCTTCAAATCTTTGACTAACCTCCTCAATCCTCCGATTATTCTCATCCATCTTTCGGTTATAATCCTCCATATTTTTTAAAATTAATTGAAGAGTCTCATCGGTATTCCCCTCCCTTCATGATTAGGAGGTTTTGACCCCGGGTCTACACCCGGTGGTAATTGAAGAGCTCCTTTAGGGTTCCCATATGAAAAGTTTTCGTGTTTTCTCCACGGTTGATTTGAAGGTCCACCTTGTTGATACGAGTTATTAGGAGGTGGAACTTCTTGAAACCTTGCTTGGAATTGTGGGGCTTGGTACGGTTTTTGACTTTGCACATTATTTTGATAGCCTCCTTGAAATTGTGGTCTCCTCATATAGTTCACTTCTTCACTCGATGGTTGAACATTAGGACTAGCTTCCACTTGTCCTACTTGTACATGAGGAGAAGGTAGATTTAGGTTTCCTAATTTATCTATCAAAGCCATCATCACACTCTTCAACCCATCGTTTTGTTCTTCCAAAGCTGCAATTCGATCTCTTTTTCCACTTCCACTTGAACTACAAAATGAATCATTCGCAGCAATGTTGTCAATGATCTCATTTACTTATTTCACCGCTTTTAACCACACGGATCCTCCAGCACTCGAATTAAGATGATTCTTATCCCATCCGTTGAGCCCTATGGTGAAATAATGCATAGTTTGTACCTCCGGTAAACCGTGTTGCGGACACGCCAATAATAGCCCTTGATACCTCTCCCAAGCGTCCGTGATTGATTCCCTTGGAATTGCTTAAACTTCGTAATCGCTTCTTGAGCTTTGAGAACCTTGGAAGATGGGTAAAACTTCTTCAAAAATTGAGTACTCAATTCTTCCCAAGTACTAGCCATTGGGTTCATATTTTGTAGCCACTTATTAGACCTCCCTTTCAATGTGAATGAAAAAAGTCTTAACATCTTTGCATCGTGTGAAACACCGGGATATTTGACTGTGTCGCATACTTCCATGAAGTTGCCTAAATGAACGTGAGGGTCCTCTCTCTCGTCGGTCCATTCGAACTGTGTTTCCTTTAACATTAGAAGTAGTGCTGGACTAACTTCAAACTTTTCAGCTACAATATGTGGTCTAGCGATCCCATCGTAAAACTCTTTTACCCTTGGCTCATAGAAGTCTTTCAAGAGCGGCTCACGATCTTGAGGGTTTTGCTCGGGATGATGTATGGGTTGGTGATTTGGATTTTGTTGTGGTAGATTTTGAACTTGAGGTGGAAAATGTATGAGTAAGGGCATTGATATGGGTATTGTGGTTGTGGATATAAGTGAGGTTGAAATGGAGGGTATTGGTTAGATTGTTGAAGGTTTTGTGGGTGAGGGTATGGAAACAGTAGATACGGAACTCCAACATCTTGGCCATTAGGATTTTGATTTGCATGATTCCCCCCTTGTGCATTTGGTGGCACATAAGGGTGAGCAACCTCGTTCACTTTCTCTATATGCACATTATCTTCGTTTTCGTTCACATTCTCCATTTCTAATCTTCGCTGAATGTTTCTTTCTCGATTTCTTCTTCGTGCAACGGCTTCAATTTCAAGGTTCAAAGGAACAAGTTGTCCGCCTCTTCCCCTTGTGTTCATACACCTATACAAGTCCACAAGAAGTGATCAAGCACAAACAACAAAAACAACAAAGAAAGTAAGCATTCACCGTTGATAACTAGACTAAACACACGTTGTCCCCGGCAACGGCGCCAAAAACTTGATTGCCAATTTTGTGAAGCACAAGATCAAACTACTCACAAGTGTATGCGACCGTTGTTATAGTAGGCAATTGACCAAGTTATAATATCGAACACAAAGACAACTGTTTTAGTTTCTAGAAATCTATCAAAATGAATGCTTGTAAAGGAAAGTGCAGAAAAAATAAATGGTTTGGATTGATGTTATCTACTAATTGTTTTCAAATGCAATAACAAAAGAAACTATTCTAACTTCTTTCGAAGTGCAAAGGTGGGGTATGCTTCGAATGAATCCAATTATGCAAGTATTAGGACTAACAAGAGCACATACTTATCTTGAGTTCCGTCTCATGATTAACCTAGACTATACAATCTCATCTAACTATTTAAACTCTTGTTTTCAATGATTTGATGCTTAACTCGGAGTGTTCTTCATGTTTCAAGTTTCTCTCGATAACCTAAAACATCTAACCATAGGCTTTGGTAGCTAATCCCTTTCAAATTAGCACTCACTAAGAATAAATCAACTCTCGCATGTTGTTCTTTTCAATGAATTGCTAATTTTACCAAGGACATGCTATCAAACTCAATTAATCCGAAATCATAGAAGCTAATCATTCAATTTCACAAAGTCAAAGAATATACTCAAGCCAAGCCCTAATTCTCACATAATCTTCATCATTCAAAGCATAGAAGGTTTAGCCTAGCATAACTAGGGCTAAGAAAGCAGAAATCATGAACAAATCCATGAAAAACTGAGAAATTAACAATAAGAGAAAGAATTAGAGAAATATCACCTGATATGAAGGAAATGTGGAAAACATCTTCAAGCAATACTTGTTTACAATCATGGAATCCGCAAATTCACTAATCTTCAAGCTTTAATTCAGTTACAAGAGACTTCTCAATGAAGAAATTGAAGAAAGGAAATCTAATTTATAACTATCTAGGAGAAATAAATGGAAATGTGGAATGGAGCTCTCAACTCTCGTATGAATTCTCAAGAATGAATGGTAATCTCCTCCAAAATCAGTTAGAAGCCCTTTTATAGTCGCAAGTCAAAGTTATAAGTTGGTTTTTACATTTTAACCCTCGAATTTTCTAAAAATCACACTCTTCGGACTTGCCAGCATTTGCTCGCCCAAAAATAGGTTGCTCGCCCGAGTTCATGTATGCTCGACCACCGAGTGCTGACTAAACTCGGCCGAGTGCTTCTTCTCTTGGCCGAGTTCTTCACATTTTTGCCTCACTCGGCCAAAACGACTTTGCTCAGCCGAGTAAAACTTCATTTTGGCCGAGTGGATTTTCCAGAGAATTCCACTTGGCCAAAACCCATTTGCTCGGCCGAGTACAAATCCAATTTAGCCGAGTGGATCTTCCAGAGACTTTACTCGGCCAAAACCCTTTTGCTCGGCCGAGTGGCCTCTCTTCATGGCCAAGTGAACTCTGTTTTGTCTCTTTTTTTGCCTTTTAACTCCACTCTTCATTCTTTCTTCTATTCTTCATCTTTTTAGACCTAAAACGCTTCATTTCTTGCACGGAGGGTGAGTACACGAGACAAAACCAAATGTAGAGATACAAGATACTAATCGTATATAAATCAAGCTCAATTAGTGCATAAAAGGACTTAAAAACACACAATTATGATGCAATAACAAGGCTAATCAATACCTTCTCTTGAATATTATTTGTTAGGAACATGATTGAGAAAAAAATTGATTTGTATATTTTCTAATAATTCAATATGAGTTTCAAATCAAATATAAATCATATTTACTATTAAAAAAATATTCGATTCGAATTCGATATTCGAAATAATTTCACGAATACCAATTCAAACAAAGTGGTATTCGACTCGATTCGATTCATTTACATCCCTAATCTGAAGGCACCTATTTATAATGTGGTTCTTTTTCCTGATAAGCTCGAAATGCAATTCGAAATTTCAAAGCCGTCGAAAGCATAAAAAAGGTAGAGTTCCATCATGTTGGACAATCAATAACTAATCGTGTTTCTCTGATGCCCTTCTGCTCTAAAATATCACACCAAACCTTCAACCTTGCATCATTGTGATTAATGTACTTGACACTTTCACGAATATTTTGAATGATAGGTTTGATCTTATTTATGCCATCCTGCACCAACAAATTAAGTATGTGTGCACAACATCTAACATGAAAGAACTCGCCATCTAAGACCAACTTGCGAGTAAGTGACAAATCCTTCTTAAGTTCCCTCAAACAACAGTCATTATAAGCAGCATTATCAACCGTAATAGAGAATACCTTATTCACAATCCCCCAATCCTTCAAGCACTTGAAAATAACATCCTTCACATCAATTCCACGTTTAGGTGCAGGAACTTTCACAAAACTTAGAACTCTTTTTTTAAGCTTCCACTCTGTATCAATAAAGTGACTTGTGATAACCATGTACTCGACTATATGGTGATTTGATTTCCACATGTCTGTATTCAAGCTAATTTTGCTCAAACTCTTCAACAATGCTTTCAAATGCTTCTTCTCCGCCTCATATATAATTAAGCAATCATTTCTTATTATCTTGTGTGTAACTTTCTGAGAATCTGAATTAACATATTGGAAAGCCCACATCCAAACCTCGTCCTCAACAATGCTGAAAGGATAATCATGCACCATGATAGAAGTAGCGATAATTTCTCCCATCCTTTCATTAGAGTACCTTGTACAAGGATCCATGAATGGATTAACAGAAGAAATGGAAGACTTAAATGGAATAGTGGGTTGCTTCTTTGCGGAATCCATGTGTAATCTTCTTTGCAAGCAAGTATTTGTGTGTCTTCTTAGATGGCTGGTGCTCGATCCCCTTTCACTTGTAGCAAATTTATCTTTGCAATACTTACAAACAACTTTCCTCCCAATCTTAGGAATGTCAGCTTCATCAAAATCATTCCACCCAATTGAAGTCTTTTGCCTCTTCTTCTTAATGTCACAACCATCATCTTCTTTATCTTCAACATTCTTAGTATCAATATTATTATTTTCTGCCTCGCTAGATAAAACTGGAGTAGATGAAATTGTTTCATTATTCTCATGTTGAGAAGACATAGCTGCTGCAAATTTCACATTAAACACAAAAATTAAAAAAATCATAATTAAAGTAAAGAAAAATGAAGATAATTGCAACATCTCTATAAACAAAAATAGCAAATTCATAAATCCACTAACATTAATGAATTTTGGTCTGCTTTCTTCAAACAGACGCTCGTTAGGGGTATAGGCACTAGCCTTAAACAGATCGTCCAACTCAGCTCAATTATTGTTAGACTAACCACTAGAAAAATGACCCTTTAGGTTAAGAAGCAAATGATATAAACAGAAATAGTGAATAGGATCCTCAAGAACATAATTAAAAGCATTCATCAAACCTAGGTTGCGATCATAAATGTAGCATATATCATGGCCATGCTTAACAAAATCACGAATCTTGCATAGATACCATGACCAATTGCTTATGTTTTCGGCAGAGACGACATCAAACGCAATATGGAATAAGCCTACATCACCATGAGTAAATTCGAATAATGAGTGGACTGCTACTTTCTGATTTTAGACAATGAACATAGCCAGCTAAAAGATAGCACATAAAGGTGTCAAATTTTGGCAAATTCAAAGATATTTCCAGAAAAACATTGATTCAATACAAGAATGTGAAAAATACAAGAAAAACATAAATAAAAATGAAAGCACAGCTGGTTGATTTAGTCTATATTTTCATAGAATGTGGACCTTAGACTCCGTGGTCCTCAAAACAAAAAGGATATCAGTACCAAATTAAGAGATTATATTTCATAGACAAAATGAACTAAGAATCACTCCACGGAATCAAACGAAAAGGAAATCAATATAAATTTGTAAGATATAGGGTGACATTATAGTTTCCATTGTTGTCATTCTTTATTGTAGTAGCTAACAACGTCCTTTTTGCACGTCCCTTCATAAAAGTACCATCGATAAAGAGCATTGGACGACAGCTTCGAAACCCTTCCAAACAAGCCTTAAATGAAATAAAAACCCTTTCAAAATGGTTTGTATTTGGGTTAGACTCTAAACCAACAATAACGCCCAGGTTTTTGCATTCAACAGTTGCACAATACCACCTGGGTTAATCATAGGAGTCCTCAAATGACCCGTATATGTGGCCTTTTACAGCCTGAACCGTGTTCCACACTTTTAAATATGGAATCTTGAAACCATAATCGTTCATTTTTTCAGCTACATCCTTCCCACTTAATGAACTATCATTCTTGAAGTTTTCTAAGAAGAACTGGCCCATAATCTTGGGCCCCAGCCTTCCAGGTTTAACATCACATAACTTGACAATGCACTTGTGAGTTAGTTTTGCTTTGTATATCTCATAATCGCTGGAAATAGGACGCATTCTGGACTTTATGTACTAATCACAGCCTTGAGAATCAGTCTTAGAACAAACAAGATACTTATATTTGAGGTCATTCTTATTGAACTTGAAATTGAATTTCAATTGTGATGAGTACTTGATAATTGCATCCTTAAGCCCCTGTTTACCACCTGGGAAGACAGCTCCAACACCCCCTTTTAACAACTCAGCCCACACATCAGCTAAATAAGACTTCTTTTGCAACCTTGGACACACATCGTACCTAGGTATGTTGTATACATCATCACAATCTGCATACTGACCAACATCGTGGACTAAAGAACTATCACTTTGAGATTGATCACCTGCTATCCTAGGAGTATGATCCGAACCACTGCTAGACTTATTACCCGTAAATGATTTGATTTCAGTAACACTCACATTAACCAAAATTAACCTAATAGAATTGAGATCACAAAACATGAAAATTGTACGCATGTCATCCTCATTCTGTGCTTAGAGTACCAACACATCAAGATAAAGAAAATGGTTGCAACAATAATTGAGACCACTTATGAGTAACCTGATTGACGAAATCAAATTATGAGCAACTCCGATCAATAGCAAATAACTTTCGTTCATCTCTAAAATTGGTAGCAAATATGCAATGATCAACCATCCTATAGTGCCCTCTCCCCGATTGCCCCACCACTAGAAGCGATCGAGAAATGCGAAGATAGAGGAAAACCAACTTCTTTGAGGAGCCAGAAAAAATGATCATCAAACAAAATTTGGGTGATATTTTAGGGATTAAAATAGGTTTAATTTGAAATTTGAATTTGAGAAGTACATTTTCAGCAGAGACTTGGCGTCTAATCTTGAGTTGGAAGATGTCCATTTTTTTAAACTCAGTGTAGGAATGCTAGCTACTCCCCTGAGATGAGAAATGAGAGAGATGGATAGAAGGAGAGAGAAAATAATAAAGAGGGGAGAGAGAGAGAGAGAGAGAGAGAGAGGGGAGATTAATAAAAAATGAATGTGGGATCCACTACAAAAGTAGAAAAGTGTGGTTAATTGATATGAAATGGGGTTATGTGAAAGAAATGATTTTTGATGGGGTGAATAGATATATGGTTCTCAAAAGTGTGGTTGTGTGATATTTTTCCATATTTTTTTTTCATACAAATTAAAGAATATAAAAGTTTATTAATTTTGGACGTGCAACAACACATCCAGTAAAAAAAAATAGAGAACTCAAATTCACATGGGAGTACCCATAATGATCGAAGACCTCAATTTAAATAAATATAAAAACTTTATTTTGAATTTAAATATTATTTTATAGATCAAAAAAATTATAAAAATAAATTAATTTTTAAAATATCAACTATTTAGACAAGAATAAAATAATTGTAAATTAATTAATAAAATTGTATTTATTTGTGAAACCTAAAGCATTAATCCTTTATAATACTAAAAGGGAGTTGATCTTGCTTATGTGTCGTTATATGTTTGATTTTGCATATGTGTCATCTTGTGGTTGATTTTGTCTACGTGTCATATGCTTATGTGTCATCTATGTCCTATGTGGCATGCTTGTGAAAATCATACGTGTCATATGCTTATGTGTCATTATATAACAAAGGTTCTAATTAAAAAAAAATGCATATACATGGATTCGAACCTAGGACAACATGAGCAAAATTTATTATTTTTACCAATTAAGCTAAACTATAAATATATACAAAGTTGGAATATCTATTGTATATAATTTGAGTCTATAAAAATATATAAAATTAAATTGATCAATTAAATTTAAAACTCTAATTATATGAACCTTTAATGTTTAATTAACTTATTTTTTTGTCTCACTATATTTGAAAATTTCCAATTTAGAAAATCCTAATTTGTTAAAATAAATTAAAAACAAAATTAAACATATTAAATACTTTTGATATTTTTTATCGATTAAATGATTGATTGAATATTTAAAATCGAATAATTAAAAAGATTAACCTTATTGTCTTGAAAACACAGTGCATCAAAATTTTAATAATTTGAATTTTTTTCAATCTCAAATTGAATTTAATATGTTTTATATTGACTTATTAGTGTTTAACATATGATATTATTTTGAATATAATTTGTTATACAATATAATTATATTATTTTACGATGAATAAATTTATAGTGTTATTGTATATGTAATGCATTATAATATATAATCAATTTTTTACGAAAATCCCGCATAATATGCGGGACTCTCATCTAATTGATCAACTATTAGTAACATATATAATAAAATCATGTACTTATACATAATTAGGGGCTTATTTGATCTACACATAAAGATAAAGTGTTTATTTGATCTTAATGTTACAGAAGGACATAAATGTACCAAAAAGAAGTTCAGGGGCCTATTTGATCCTCACATATAAGATTGAGGATTTATCCAATCTCAATGTTAAAGAAAAAGAGTTTAAATGTACTAAACAAAAATTTAGGGGCATATTCGATCCTCACACGTAAGATTGGATTAGGGCTTGTTTGTTTTGGGATTCACACGGACAGGACTAGGACTTTCCGGCCCCCGCCCCATTCCAGTTTGAGATGTAACATCCCGTTTTTACATCTCATTCTTCATCCACACCTATAATACCTATTTTCTCTCACTTACACTATCTTTCCTACTTTTCTCTCACTTACACTCTTTTTCCTATTTTTCTTTTTCCTACTTTTCTCTTACTTACACTCTCTTTCCTACTTTTCTCTTACACATCCTACTTTACTTTTACACATGATTTGACATAAAGTAAAATCTCACCCTACTAAAATCCCAAAACAAACACACACTTTTATTATCATCCAAGACTTTACATCTTGTGGGCATAAAGTCATGACTTCACACGCCCACCTAAATCCCGAAACAAACAAGCCCTTAGGGGTTTATTTAACCCTCTTCCCTTTAAAATTCACTGGATTTTAATTCCCAAATCATACATCGCCGAAATGATATACAGATACAATAAGGTAACACAAACTCAACAAAGAGACTCCGGCCCAATATTTGTCTGGGCTTTCGGGTTTCATATCTCGATGCAATGGGCTTATGTTCCAGATATTGCACATTCAATAACTCTACGACGTCGCATTAGAGCTAAATAAATAGCAAGACTTTATTCGTAAATCTCCCCTTTCACCATCTAGGGTTTTGGGTTCTCAATCCTGACCAGCGCAAAGGGATTTCTCAATTCGCTTCTACAGTAAAGAAGAATGGGTGGGAAATGCCCACACAGGAAAGTGAAAAAGCGTCGTTACTCCCATAAAACCTTTAGGCGATCCAAATTTGAAAGCAAGGATATCCTTTTTGTTGTATTTATGTTTCAATTGTTTTTCGTTTTTCTTTGTGATTTATGCTGTTACCATGAGTTTTTTTCTTGACTGTTGATTGTTCACGCGACGACGCCGTTTATGATGACCTTCAGAAAGAGGGAGAGAGGAAGCCCTTGCCCCTAGATGACGACCTTCCAGGAATGGGCCAGTACTATTGTTATCACTGCGAGTAATACTTGAGTTCATGGTTTCTTCATTATTCTTTTGTTGGGACTTAATTTCTGTTTCGTTCTCTTTATTTGGGTATTGATCACTCCTTTTCTTTTCCAGTCGCTATTTTGCTAATGTGGCGGTGAGGGATGAACATTTCAAGAGCAAGCGGCATAGAAAGCGGTATGCTTATTTCTTATTAGTCCTAGCATTTGGTTTTGAAAAATTATGGTATTTCATTATATATTTTGTATATTTGATACCTTAAAAATGAAAAGAAATCCGAAGATTGTCTTGAAGTAGGTTAATTATTAAGGAGAAACAAACTAGGGGTTGCTTGGTTTGTTGCGAGGAATGAGAATAAACATTGTAATGGTAGTAGTGAGGAATAAAATGAAATATGCTCGTATAATTGTATTATTTGGTTGATAATGGAATGACTATCATTATCATAAATTGTGTTTGTTTACCAAATTATTTAGAAACATAATCAAATTAATATTTTTTTATAAAACAAAATTACTTAATGATTTTTATGCTTGAACAATAAATAGTATTTTATTTTTATTTTAAGTTAATAATAAAAAAAATTAATACAATTTTTGTGGTGGAATGACTATCATTTCACCCAAAATGCAAAGGAATGGGGATTCCTTACTTTTATAGGATATAAATCCACGGAGTAAGGAATCATAGTATTGAACTAAACACCCATTTCCCGTTCCATACCCATTCCCACCCTCAAAGCCCCTATCCAAGCACCCCCAGATTACTTCTTTCTTTAGTTATTTACCTGGAACCATCTAAGTTGACGTGGGAGAAGTATAAAATATGGGCTCTTATCATTCAAACATTACTTGAGAAAATTGAGTGGCTGCTTTCAAAATCTTGATCAATGAGGAATGGATGATTGAGAGTTAACTTAGGAGGTGTTTGGTTCAATTAGAGTGGCAATGAGAATCTCTTTTGCTTCCACGTACCTGTAATAAAAGGGAAATGTTGGAGGAAGTATTGTCCTAATGGTGGTTATGTTGCAAGTGTTCTGCTCTAATTTTGAAATAAATGAAACAAGAGATGATTGTTGTAGGAATAGCAATGTTTTAAAAAACTAATTCGGAAACTGAGGTGTTTTCCTATAGTACACCCAAGACATAGGAGCCGATTCGAACCGAGGCGTAGACCTAATATATATATATACACACACAAATTTCTAGGGAGTGGGAAACTGAAAAGTTTAAATTGATTTCAAATTAAGTAAAAGATAATACTAAAATAAATAAATATTAAGTAAATCTGTTTTAGTCACTAAACTGCTGAGTCCGCGGGGAAAATGAAGAATCCGATGCGTATCCCTCTCCGCCTTGGGCTCTACAGCAGAGGCGCATGTCTCTGAGGCGTTTTTTTTGCCATTTTCGTTCGTACGCCTCGACCGTTTTTTGAAAACATTGAGGAATAGTGGAATTATTGAATATAAATGATTATGGGAGGGGAGATGGTTTTTGAAGCTGGGGATGATTAATGTATTTTGAGTCTCATTGCCCCGCACGATTAATTATGAATGTGAAATGATCATCTTTATTCTCATTAATCACCATAACATTAGTACCCTTTACCATTCCCATTGACGGAATATCTGGATTAGTTCACTTTTTAACCATTTTTTTTGTTTCAAAATTTTGGGCTGTTTTATACATATAATAATCAAGTCTTAAAAAGTTATTGTAATATTCACTGTATGCTGCAAACAAACTTGTGTGAGAGTTTTGCTTTTGGTTGACGAAGAAAGTTGGCCTCATAAAAGGTGTTTATGACATTTAGAATGTGTTTGCACGTATTTGAAATTATTAGTAGCAAATCTATTTGTGGTCGCATGAATAGATTGTTGAGATTTTTTTTTTTTTGATGGATTTGAAAATTCATTCATCTTACTTCCATACATTTCAATGAATTGATCAGCATTGAATTAGAGTGTTAATGATATTCTTACACAGTGTGAAGATAATGAAGGGGCCAGCTCCTCATACACAATTAGATGCTGAGCTAGCTGCTGGGATGGGCATGCCCGATAACGGGCCGAAGTTAATGTCAACTTAAAGTTATGCTTACAAGTACTTTGATTTTGAGTGTGACCTGCAGAAACTTCCATGGGTTATGGCCATACATCCTTTTCGCATTTCAAGTAATTTGTTATTTAGGTAGTTGTAGATCTAACATTAGCGGTTTTCTTCCGTTGTTTTTACATGATAATTATATTGCCAATGTTTACTATCGAGTTTGATATCATTGTTTTCATTTATATCTTGCATGCTTATCGTAGCTCTGAATTCTGCTGATAGGCTGAGTTTATCAAGTTTATTTGTTGTACTCCAAAGTTATATTTCTTCATAGCGGTATATTTATTGAGAAGTTATAGCCTTAACAAAGGCGATCAAGGTAACTGGGGCGTGTGCGTGTTTTGAATCTGTAATTTATTTTGGCATAAAATAGCACTCTCCATACTAAGAATGAGAGTAACTGTGACAAAAAGTTTAATGCCTATTTATTGGATGAATTGAAAGGAGTAATTTTTATTTTGTCATACTCATATGTAAAGTAACAAAATATTATAATTTTATTAATATTTAATATAATTTCTTACTTATTTCAATGTGGGGAGGAAGTATTTGATTTCATCTGCTCTTGTTAATGCTACCATCTAAATGACATCATCAAATATACATGGTCCAGCTACTTTTATCACTCCTCACCCCTGTCTATTCACGTACAAGAGTGAGTTCATTGTACGTAGTGCTAATCTTATCGTAGTTGAAGAGTGGTTCTCTACTTGTGTTATTCAATTTAAAAAGAAGAATTCTCATAATCACGAGAAGCCACAGTAAATTCGTGTGTTCAAGCATTTACCACTCTTGCCACCAAATTTTAATGGAACTCTAACCACCTTAAATATTAATTGAATCTCTAAATTATTGCTGAGGACTTTTTTTGCTTTCAAAGTCTGTACTACATCGATGAAATATGAAAATAGTATGTTGTGTAAAAAAAAAAGGTTTGAGGACCACTAGAGAGAGAGAGAGAGAGAGAGTCTTATCCCCTTGATGAACTAACTCATACGGCGGCTATATCTAATATCATAAAGATGCCTTTGAAGAAAAGAAAAAAAAATGATAAAGATGGAATTATGGTAGTGTGATTTTGGCAATTTGAAATCCATGTATAGCACTAGCAGGCAGGCAAGCTCAGTAGCTTGTGGTATGATGATATGAAATGTCCCGTTTGTCCTTTTGTAAGCGGTTCCTTTCAGGTTGCTTTCTCCACCGTAAAGGGACTTTTTCAGTTCGTGCAACCACCACGTGAAGATGCTCAATAATGTAGTTCTCTATCATTGTCATCATCAACATTGAACATGCTCAACATCAATGATTCTTATCAAAATGCTTCTTCTCTCTTCTCCCACGTACGTTTGTTTCGGATGCTACCTCTTGTCGGGACGTTGACATTCGCATCCCGCTTCGTCTTTCTTGTACATGGATGGAAATTGTATTTAATAAAAGACAACTTCACTGTGCAAATTATTTATATTTTGTGTGTATTTTTTAACAGTATTAATTGTTTTATTAAAATGTAGTATTAGTTTAAAAGTGATATGGCATAACGAAAATAACTAGTATCGTCATAAATTACCAAAGTGGTTTACGAGAGTCTTACTCTTAATAAAATGATAAATAATTCTAATCTATTTAATAATTATGAGGACGGGATTATTATTTAAGAATTGAAATTACGAAGAATTAAAAATGTAAAAAATGAAATCTAGACAATCTCCACACTATTTCATCTCTTAGGAGCTGTGCCTACAATGATCCAGACTTTTATTATTACAGATTTGAAACCAATTTCATCCATTATTACTAATTTTATGTTTCTACAGTAATAACATTAGATAAAAATCGTAACTAAGATTTTTAATTGAGTCTCCCTTAGCATAAGTTGTGGGTGTGAAAAGGCAAATTTGAAGCTTCATTAACGTCGAACAAGGGTAGATTTGTAAAGACATTTCAGGCTTTATAATAAATAATAATTAGATAATAATCCACATGCTATACCATATCAAAAAAACAAAACAAGGGAGCTAGCTACACCCCTAATCATGGAGTTGGTATTCGTGGTTAGGCTCATTGCTCTTGCGGACGAGCCGAAGAAGTCGAGCCCGACGCCACCATATTCACAGCTTCCCCATGCGTGAATCTCTGCAGCTGTATCATCCGAGCATACGTGCCATCAGGATAGTTTTTCAATAGATGCGAATGCGTCCCCTGTTCCGCTACTTTCCCATCGTCAAGCACCGCTATGACATGCGCGTTTCTGATTGTTGTCAGTCTGTGTGCGACCACGATCGTCGTCTTCCCAGCACAGGCCCGTTCCAGAGCTTCCTGTATGCACCTTTCCGACTCTGCATCCAGCGCACTTGTGGCCTCGTCCAGCAGCATTATCTCTGCTTTTCTCAAGAAAGCTCGGGCTATGGCGATTCGTTGCTTCTGTCCTCCCGATAGTTGGACCCCTCGTTCTCCAGCGAATGTTTTGTACCCGTCGGGCAATGAGGAGATGAACTTGTGAGCGTTGGCCAATGTTGCCGCTTCAATGATCTCAGCTTCGGTGGCTGATTCGTGTCCGTAGGCTATGTTTTCGTAGATTGTCGTTGCGAATAAGCACGGTTCTTGTGGCACCACGGCGATGTGTCTTCTCAATGACTTGAGATTGTATTTCCGGATGTCTTTCCCATCGATTGTAAGGCGGCCGGATGATGGCTCGTAGAATCTTTGTATTAGGGCGGTCACGGAAGTCTTACCGCAACCACTCGGCCCAACCAGGGCTACAGTCTTCCCTGCTCGAACCCGTAGGTTTAGGTCACGGAAAATCGAGACATCGGGCCGAGTAGGGTATGAGAAATCGACGTGCTTGAACTCAATTTCACCACGAATCCGGTCGGGAGCAGACATAGCTTCCGGATCATCGGGCTCGATTTCGGTCCTGCGGTCGAGTAGGAGGAAAACGGACTGCATTGCCCGACCGCCCTTGATGAAGTCCGGGGCGAGCGTCAGTGTCTCAGCTGCACCATTAGCCGAGACCATGAGGACCATGAATACGCGTATTGTCTTCGAGAAGTCCGAGATTCCGTGCTTGACAAGCCACGACGCGTACCATAGCCCAAGCGCATAGGATCCATAGAGCAAGAACTGCGCAATCCCATATCCACTTCCCGCTATCTGTCCCTTCCAGAAGCAACGCCGTAGAGGCGTTGCAAGGCTGGCCGTAAAAAGGCCAACAATTCTCGATTCTGAGTTGAAGGCTGCAACTGTCCGTAAATTGGCCACAGCTTCCCCGGCCAGCTGCGTGGCCTTCGCATGTGCTGCCTCTAGGTCGCCCGAAAATCCAGTCATAAACATTTTCTGCAGAAATTAGATTTAAGTCGTTAAAACAGATTCACAAATATGAATTCGTGATTAAAATTGGTGAACGTTGTTTTCGATAAAACGTACCTGTAAGACAGTTGCTGCGACGACAACAGGAAAGACAGCGATTAGTACGAGGGAAAGGCGCCATTGCAAGACGAAACCAGCTGTGCAAGCGACTAACATAAGAGCAGAATTCTGCATGATAATCGAAATCCTGTCCCCTATCGCTGACCTAACATTATTCGCATCGAGAGCCAGCCTAGCGGCGACTCTAGAGCTCTCGTTTTCTTCCTGATCGAACCACGCCATCTCGTTTTTCAGAACAGCCGCCAGCATTTTCTCTCTCACACGCTTCGTTAAGTTCTCCCCCACAGCATCCCAGAAGTAATGCTGCAACGTGTTGAAAATGAGGGCAGCTGAGGAGACGCCGATTAGTAGGTAGCAATATTTTGCAATTTCCCGAATCATGAATGCGTGATCGGGATTGTAGTAGACGCTGAGGACGGCACTAAGCGTGTATGCAAAGAATGCACTGAGAGAGCCGCAAACCATCGAGCCTATTGAACCAAACAAAGCATATAACCATTCGGGAGAGTTCATCTTTGCAAGGCGCCAAAATGAACTAGCTTGCTCCTTAAATGCAATCTTTTCGTGTTTATAGTTAGGATATCCACCATCCAAAGAGAGACTGAAATCGGAGGTTGAGAAATCGGATAATCTTCTCGAGTAAGGTGATCTACCGTAAGATGAATTTCGGGTGTATATAGGTGAGCTCACAGAGTTCCTTGCACTTGAAGGTCTGCGTAGAATAAGCCAATGAACGAATATGTGCAATTTAGTCGACATTTTACTTGCAATTTCAAGATCTAAATTATTATGAAATGGGTGGGGCTATCTGCACCCACAAAATTGCATAATACAACCACCCTTCTTCAAATCTTGACAAACATGTCAGAAAATACCATTCAAATGAGGATGTAAAGTCATTTGAGGGGTATTTATGATATTTTCGAACATGTTTAACTATGAGGTGTGTCACATAGTGGCAATATGGGGTGAGTTGAGTATACCTTGCACTACTTTTCCTGGCATTGTTAACAGCAGCTTCATGAGCTGCTGCTTCTTGCATTCTAATGAGCTTAGCGTAGACGCCATTTTCGCCTCTTGCAAAGAGTTCATCGTGGGTCCCGATTTCAGAAACGCTGCCTTGCTGCAACACAGCCACGAGGTCAGCTTTCCGGATGGTGGAGAGGCGATGGGCAATCACGAGTGTAGTCCTTCCAATCATGAAACGGTCCAACGCTTCCTGGACTAGCTTTTCCGATTCTGAATCTAATGCGCTCGTTGCTTCGTCCAATAGCAAAATGGCCGGGTTTTTAAGCATTGCCCTTGCGATAGCTATTCTCTGCTTTTGCCCGCCCGATAATTGCATCCCTCTCTCTCCAACCTATAATACCAAATTAGTTATTTAATTAGTTAAAATTTAAAAATGACCAACAACAATCCACGAAATAATTTATCGATTTTATTGTTTCATTAAGCTCTATTCACATTTATTGTAGCATTAGGCTGGCAATCCCATGTGTGAATTGTTTGGCTCATATAAATAAAAACCTGAATATCTTATCTAAGTAGTTATATTCACACAGATTGGGAAACTTTCAAGTTTCTTACACAAGTAAATAACACAGAAACCGACCAACACTTTGCACATGCATTGTTGACACTGAACCACGTTACCTTTTATTTAAAGCATGACCAAACATCTCCACAACTTTTGACTTGATAAAATAATGTTAGGTCAGTTTGTTGACCAAATAACCCCATTAATGACTATTCACTTCTAGACCTGCTAAATTATTGGTAAGTGAGTCGAGATGGCTAACAAACTTAAATAATTGTACAATTTTGCCTCTAGTGTATTGATCATTTACAAATATACTATAACAATAAATAAAAGCTCGAAGTTACCAATTTCGAATTTTCTAATCGAGTAATAATAATGAAGTAGAAGTGAATCATAAATTCAAATTACAACATCTAACTTTATAACCAAAAATGTAAGATATCAATTCAATCAATATAGAAGGCAATCGTGGACCAATCCAGCTTGATGAGTAGGTACATCAGATGCACTCATAATTGAAGAGTAAAATACTGGAATTGAATGCCATCCAAACATGTACTAGTATGTTATAAAGAGGCTACTAACCTGAGTATCGTATCCGTCCGGAAGCTTGACAACGAATGAATGCGCGTTCGCGACTCTAGCCGCCTCCTCAATCTCGACCATACTCGCGTCACCCCGACCCAACAGTATGTTCTCTTTGATGCTCGTGGCGAATAATGCAGGCTCCTGACTCACCAGCCCTATTTGCTCCCTCAACCATCTCAACTTTAATGTTTTTATATCATGCCCATCCAGCATCACTTGCCCTGTTCATTTTAACTCATTAAGCTACTTAGATGTAACAAATTAAATTCAATTATATAATTATAAGACAAAAATTTGTATGACTACCTGAGGTGGGATCGTAGAATCGCTCGATGAGGGACACAACCGTACTTTTACCCGACCCGCTGCTTCCGACGAGGGCGATTGTTTTCCCGGCGGGGACGACGAGTGAGAAATTGTTGAGAATTTGAACATCCGGCCTGGAAGGGTAGGAGAAGTCCACATTTTTAAGCTCCAATTGTCCTGAAACGGATCCTAACTCCTGACCCGACCCGCCGACACTTGGTTTGTGGTCGATGATTCGGAAGATTTTGGCTGCTGCAACCCTTGCTTTGGCGAATGCCGCCATGCTTGGGGCAGATTGCCCCAAAGCCCTATCAATTTTTAATATCAAATTGAAGATTAAAGTGAGACAAAATTGCGTGAGATTGGAGTAGTGTGATAACTTACAGGCCACCAATCATGACGGCAAACATTGTGGCGATCGCGAGGCCTCCATTGGTGAAACGGTGTCGTACCAGGTACCCACCGTACCAGAGGAGGAGCGCGTAGCAGCAGAACACAGTGAAGTAAGTGGCGCCGAGGCCTAATCCTTTTGCAAGCCCTATTTTGTAACCGATTTTCTGAGCGACTCTCAGAGCGGCGGAGTACGATTGCAATGCTCGCGATTCGCCGACGAAGGCGAAAACGGTTCGAATTTGAGCTATATTCTGTGATTAGATTTGTTAGTTTTGGATCGATTAGACGGTAGAAAGAAATTAGGTCAATTTTCAGGATTTGTTCACCTGTTCGGCGATGTTTCCGGCTTCGGAAAGGGCTTCCTGGCTCTTGCCGGAGAGTTTGGACATCGTGACGGTGTGAATGCCGCCGATGACGGCGATGATTGGAACGACGGCGAGAGTGACCAGCGCTAGCTGCCATACGGCGGTGAAACCGACCACGAATCCGGAGACGAATGTCGCCATGTAGTGCAGGAAATTCCCCAACTGAGAATTAATTACGAGAGAGATCAGAAACCGATACTATACTTAATTAGGAAAAAGTTGTATCTCTGATTCTTCACCTTTTCGCTAATGGCGTCCTGCACCATCACCGCGTCGGTGTTGATGGCGAAAACGACGTCGGATGTGCGGACCTCTGTATCGAAAAACTGAATGTCTTGATTCAACGCAGCTTCTAAGTACTTGATCCTCATCTTCGTCGATTGCCTCTCCCCTGTCCACATCCAGCACGATATCTCTGCATTTTCGAATTCAGAATTCAAATTAATCAATAAAATCTCAGTATCTCCGGCGCAAATTTTCAACAAAATTACCTGCCCATGAAGACGCCCATATCGCAGCTCCAACAACTAGAAAGTAAAATGCATACTGTTGCAACAAAGTAACAAACTCATCAATTCCCCTGTTTCTTTTTTCTATTTCGAAAAAACAAACACAGAGTAACAACAAACCTTCAAAACTTCCTGAGTCATCTTATCAACATTGTCAGCATTAGCCCCAAAAGAATTAACAAGATCAGCGAAAAACCTAAGAAAAAGCGGCAATGAGGTGCCGTGAACAATCGCACCAACTGTACCAATCGCCATTAAAACATAATCCAACCCGTCAGCGAACCGGAATAGTTCCCCGAACCCAACCGACGGCGGCGACCCGGACTTCTCCGGTTCGCCGCCGCCATCTTTCTTACCCTCGACCTCCATCGGTGTTCGCGTGGCCTCCGGTGCAGTCGTGTTAATATTAATAGAAGAAGCGTTGTTGTCAGAAGAGCGCTCTGTTGGAACTGACACTACAAGTTCAAGGTCTCGCATTTCAGACCATTTCCACTGCTCTCTCTCTATCCTCTTTATCTCCTCCCGCAATCCTGTTGCCTCATTTTTTTATTATTATTTAAAAAAAATTAATTACAGCTCCGGAAAAATCAACCCACCTTCCACACTTTCTTTTTATCTCCTTTTTGTATTTCTAACATAAAAAAATACTTTCTTTTTTCTCTCCCCTTGCACTTATTTCTTCAACGGCTGCATGTTCATACAATCGGTTAATTTTTTACACTTTCCTGATTACTTTATTCGTAAATACTCTCTGTCCGCTGCCGCGAAATTTATACGTATAATTATGCATACAAATTTAAAAAAAATGTTTTTTTTAATATATATTAAAGAGTATAAATTGAATAAGTATCAGTTAAAAACACACACGCACAAGTGACATAAAATTGACAGATGATGGGGGAGTTTGTGTGAGGGCCTCGCCCATGAGAGAGAGTGAGGAGAGAGAGAGAGAAATTTGGGACCCGACAAAAAATACTGTGTCTAAACTCCAGATTGGGTTTTTGACCATAGACAGATTCCATAGGTATGGTATGGATAAGCAAAACTGTACTGTCGAAAGTTTTTTGCTTAAACCGTAATTAACCGTATTTAATAATACTAATATAGAATTAATTAACATAACATTCATAGAAACTAGGTACAGTATATTCGTAAGTTTAGAGATTATGCATATTTAAAAGAGTGAGTTTTTGGAAGTTGTGTGGCTTCTAGTCCAAGTTTATGGTTAGAAAGTCTACGTTCAAACTATTCATCATGGTCTTCGACCCTCTCCTGTAAATCCGGCGCTTTTTACCTCCACACACGCACCTCTTTTTTTTATTTCTTTTTCTTATTTGACCGTTTTCATGTAAAATTTCCTAGACGTGTACAATTGTGCACTTCATTAAAGACAATCGATATCAAGTTACTCCATATTTTACTGCCATATCCATAAATCTTATTTTCTTTTATTATTGGACGCATAAATAATAAATAAAATATGACTATTGTAGAATACTGTGGAACTCATTTATTTATTTTCAAAATATTGAAGATGAGTAAGTTTAATGGACAATTCAAAATGAAAAGAGAAAATAAATTTGGTGGATACAATTTTTTTTTTCTTTTGGGTTGGTCTCAATAACATAATTTTAAATGTATAACTAATTCATTACAATTGCTTTACAGTAAAACAATGAAAGGGAGTTTTGTGTAAAAAGAATTTATATATGAGACAAAGCTTTATTTTAGTATTTAAATTTCACTTTGTTTGGTCATTTAAATTTCATCTTTAGTGGTAATATTAATGTTTCTTGTTACGGTCAGGGTTCAATAGTCGAATCGTTATTCACGTTTCACTTAACAACATTAATCATTTTGGTGGATCATATTACTCATTCACTGAATGATAATACTCATTTCTCTAAATAGTATTAGTAATTTTACTTAATAGCATTACATATTTAACATAATAATATTATTCATTTCATTTCAAATTGTTCAATACTTGCTCAATATGGGCTTAATATCTTGTCCTTTATTTTTATTGATTATTGACTTTTATTTTTCTAAGATTTTCTAAAATCAAGTTATTAGAAAGTTTTTTTTTTTAATTAAAATCAAGAGTTGGTTGCTCAGTTGGTTGAGTCTACCATCTAAACCCAAAAGGTCTTGAGTTCGAGACATGGAGAGGGAATTTATTTTCCTCTTGTGGTGGGGTGGTGTTCCCCTGTTGTAGTGGTTGTGGTTCCGACTACAGTGCGGTTGTGGTTCGGAGTTGCGGGTTCGGATGGTCCCCCTCTTGTAGTGATTGCGGTTCGGATCTACGAAATGAAAAGATGTTGTCATGTGCCCGGTGTTGACGATCAGTTCTAATCTTGAAGATTAATGGCTGTTTTAGATGGTTAATTGATCATCAAACAATTACGTGTGATTGATCACTAACGTAATTAGTGAATACGAATTTTCGGGTTTAGATGGATTAGAATCATATGAAAGCTTACGTGTTTAAGTTCGATTGTAAGTTAATCGAGCTGCTTCAGATTCGTAATCGAAGTTTGGACGTGTATATTAATTTGTGCTTGTTTTATTAGCTGAAAAAATCTAAGTATTTATAGACAATTGCCTAGCAGGAGGTGTCGTGACTTTTGGCCTACCAGGCCTGCATGCACGACACCTGACCTTTGACTAAGTTGACCTTATCTAGACTAAATTTTATCCTTATCTTGTCGGACTTGCTCGCAGTCAAGAGTTGCTCGCCATGTTGGACTTGTCCTGGAGGAGTCTTTAGTCTGATTTTGCTGGTCTCTTATCTCACTTAGTTGTTGTTTTGGTTTTGTGGTCGGATCTGGTTGGCGGGATGCTAACTGAGTTCATCATGTGGCTCTTAATCTGATTTTGTTCGCTCATTTTCCTTGGTGTTGTATGCAGGTTCTGCTCGCCAGATATCTTAGGTGTATCTTGAGTCAATTTTGCCTTAATCTTTAAGCGCTTTGTGCTAACCCTGGTCGCCTATGTGACGATTCTGCTCGCCTACCAACACCTGGTGATCGAAGAAATTATTGTAATTGATTATGTTAAGAAACTATTGTAATTATTACCTTTAGAAACAAAAACTTTCTAATAACTTGATTAAAATAGAATAATAGTGTTTACTAATCACTCTGGCTCTATGATTTATTATATTTTAATCAATTCCCCCAAGTCTACGGGTCATACTATTTATATATATGTGATAAAAATTTGTCTTAATTTTGTTTTTCCATTTGCTAAAAAGTTCATCTCAATTTTATTTTCTCATCCTTAAAATAGAAACTATTCATTTAAATAAATACTTTATTCACCCTTCACCATATGTTATTACTTTTTCATATGTTATTACTTTTCATACACTAATTTACTTCTACTTTGAAATGACAGAACAACCTTAAAAATATCATCTTATCTACTTTAAAACTAATAAATAACTCTTACATTAAAACCAAAATAACAGTAAATGTTGCACGAGTTTAGAGACGGAGGAAATACATTTTAGTGAAACAATTAATATTATTTAAAATTACATTCAAAACACTTAAACGATAAAATATATTTATATAATACTTTGTCCTTTTCTTTTGCTTTGAGATATAGTTATTTTTTAGCATTGTATGCATTAGGTGCTCTGTAAAATTCAAGTATATTTTTTAATAATTACTCTTGTTTTATTGAAAAGCTATACTTGTTTTTACTGAACAGTTAGAGTTGTTAAATTGTAATTAATCTTAACTTTTCAATGAAAATAAGAGTGACTTTTCAATAAAAATAAACGTAATTGTTCAAAATATACACTTTTATTGCATAATGCATCTATTGCACAAGGGACTTGTTGTAGAAAATAGGACTGCGGAAATAATAATTCAAAGTAAATGGAAAAGAAAAATTACAACTCAATTTAACTTTTACACGAGAAAGAAAAAAAAAACAGCAGCAAAGGTGACGAGTCGAGGAAGCCCTCTTCCCGCAAGACAATATTTCCCCGGTAGTGCTCTTCGGTCTTGGAAATTTGTCCCCAAAGGTAAAACGTCACTTCGTCTCCAAGAGTGTAGCACCACAAATCTTAGAGCTCCAGCGAACACAACGAGTGTTTCGAACTGGACTGGCACTAAGACTCTATATGCAGAGAAACTGAGGGAGAAGAGAAGATTTTTTTAGTGTGTGGCCAGGCAAATGCATGAGGACGCTATTTATAGGCGAACCTCTACTCAATGCAGAATGAAAAACCACGTGGGCATTAAATGCGGACGCGTTTTCGTTGGTGGCAAGACTAAAATCGAAGTTGACCCAGAACGCGTTTCCACAAATCACGCTGGTAACGTCCCATGAATTTAGCACATGTGTTTTATGTGCTCTTATGAAGTATCTGACGATCCGGTTTGACCTCTCTAACCGGGTGGGTCTCTGAACCGAATCGACCCAAACTCTGTGGACCTGATATCCTAATTTTTTTCTCCAAAAAATTAGATACCCACTGGGCCCAAAGTCCACCCAAAGTCCAATTGCCAAGAACCAAGACCAAGACCAAGTCCACGGCCGCGGGCGCGCGCGCACGTGGCAACTTTGATTGACTAGCAATCAACTATAATTTATTATACTTCATTATTATCATATTAATATCATGTATATTAGTATTCTAAACTTCCAATGTGGGATGAATTAAATGACTCATTTAATTCCTTCATTTAATCCCAAAATTAGGTGTTGAACCTTTCGACTTTCGATTCAATTTCCCACTCACCGAAAATCGGTTTTGCGAGTATGAATACACCATTCTCATCTACTTCGAGAGTAGAATGCTCATGTAACAATTAATTTTCGAGAAATTAATTTCAACACCCAAAATTAATTGGTCAACTATTAAAGTCTCAAATAAACTTTAATACCGATTAATTATAAATTAATACCACCAACCATTTTCTCTAACAATCCCCCACATGAGTGGAAATTGAACCTATAGACATGCAGACTCACAGTCCAGTTCAAACACAAAACGTTATTGCATCTGGATAGGTAGTTGGGGCTTTGAACCTTTCATAGTCAAGCATTGCCGAGTAAACCGGCAGCATGGTGGACATATTGTCTTGAACCATTCCGCCTTGGTGTGCACTTAGACAGTAATACTGACACAATAACATTTCTACGCTCATTTCTCGTTCCCACATTTTTGTCCGTTTCGGCCATGGACACCCTTTGGATTCATAAGTATTTAATATCCACTGATATTTGAGGCGGTCTCTCACCTCACACTTACATAGGTGAACTCCTCTTAAGTATCCCGCAATACTTCGTCCCCCACATGGACTTAGGATTCATTAAAAGTCATATAGACTTAGCCTGTACCACATACGGGTTCTCACTTGGTGCATGTCCTCTAAGGAATGGTTGGGTTACCAAGTGCATCCTCTAACTTCCACAGCTTAGTTTTCCCGTTGAACCAAGATCTTGGGATCTCCAGTCAACTTGGTTGGGTTACCACTGCTTCAGTTCACTTTTGTGGATTTTAGACCCATTCCTTCTGACAGTTTAGACAACTGATCTCGATTTATACTCTTAGTTAACGGATCCGCTAGATTGTCCTTAGACCTCACATAGTCTATGGACATCACACCACTTGAGATCAATTATCTCACGGAGTTATATCTACGACGCATGTGTCTAGACTTTCCGTTCATGTCACTTAGAGCCCTACCAATTGCGGTTTGACAGTCGCAATGTACCATTATAGTAGGTACGAGTTTATCCCAACATGGAATATCCTCGAGGAAATTTCGAAGCCACTCTGCTTCTTCACCAGCTATGTCCAAAGCTATGAATTCTGATTCCATGGTGGATCGGGCTATGCATGTTTGCTTAGTCGATCTCCAGGACACATCCGCTCCTCCTATAGTGAATACATATCCACTAGTGGAGAATGACTCTTTAGTGTCTAAGATCCAATTAGCATCGCAGTACACTTCAAGTACAGCAGGATACCTAGTGTACTGTAGCCCAAAGTCGAGAATATACTTTAAGTACCTCAAGACTCTCCTGAGTACATTCCAATGCTCATTGCTTGGATTGCTTGTGAATCTACTAAGTTTATTCACCGCACATGCTATATCGGAACGCGTACAATTCGAAATGTACATTATGCTACCGATAACTCTAGCATATTCTTGTTGAGCTACATGACTACCTCTGTTTTTGCTCAAATGCACACTCATGTCCAATAGGGACTTTGCAGGTGGATCATAAAAAACATTGAACTTCTTTAGCACTTTCTCTACATAGTGAGATTGTGTTAAAGATATGTCATTTGATGTCCTGCTGATCTTGATTCCTAGAATCACGCCAGCAACACCCAAATCTTTCATGTCGAAGTTTCGACTCAACAGGCGTTTCGTACTAATGAGTAAATCATGATCATTACTCATAATGAGCATGTCATCAACGTATAGACACAAAATGACAAATCCTTTTGGTGTATTTTTCACATATACACATTTGTCACACTCATTAATACGAAAGCCATTTGATAACATGGTGCTATCAAATTTCAAATGTCATTGTTTTAGAGCTTGCTTAAGCCCATACAATGACCCCACTAGTATGCACACCTTCTTCTCATTTCCAGGTGCTACAAACCCCTCTGGTTGATCCATATAGATATCTGTATCCATTTCACCATTGAAAAATGCAGTTTTAACATCCATTTGGTGAGTTTCGAGATTGTGCAAAGCAGCAATCGCGATAAGCACCCTAATGGAAGTAATCCTCGTTACAGGTGAATAGGTATCAAAGAAATTGTACCCTTCGATTTGTTTGAACTCTTTGGCAACTAAGAAGCCTTTGTATTTTTCAACTGACCCATCCGCTTTATAATTTCTTTTAAGGATCCATTTGCATCCTAAGGGCTTGCAACTTTGTGGAAAATCAACCAACTCCCACGTGTGGTTTTGCATGATAGAGTCGATTTCACTGTTAATCGCCTCTTACCAGAGCGGAGCGTCTGGCCTAGATAGAGCACCTTTGATAGTCCTAGGTTCCTCTTCCAACACGTAAGTGATGAAATCGGACCAACATCCTCATCAACCTCCTCATTTCGAGGTCTTTTGGTTGATGTCTTATCTTCCTTGGTCTTGCAAGGAAAGATGTTTTCGAAAAACACAGCGTTTCTCGACTCTAAATAAGTGTCTTCTGTCATATCGAGAATTTCGGATTTGTGAATTAGAAACCGATAGGCACTACTGTTCAGTACGAACCCTACAAATATACAATCAACCGTTTTAGGGCCGATTTTAACTTGTTTAGGTAGAGGCACTTCAACCTTTGCTAAACACCCCCACACTTTGAGGTATCTATATTATGGTTTCCGCCCATTCCACAATTCATAAGGAGTTGCATCCTTACTCCTATGTGGAATTTTGTTCAAAATGTGGTTAGCCGACAGAATGGCTTCCCCCCACAAGTTTTGCGGTAAACCGGAGCTAATAAGCATAGCATTTATCATCTCTTTGAGTGTTCAGTTCTTTCGTTCCGCAATACCATTAGATTGAGGCGAGTAAGGAGCAGTAGTTTGATGTATGATTCCGGATTCGGAACATATCTTCTCAAACGGTGCTACATACTCTCCGCCTCTATCACTACAAACTATTTTGATTCGTCTATTCAACTGGTTTTCCACTTCACTTTTATACAGTTTAAAAGCGTCTAACGCTTCATCCTTACTGTGCAAAAGGTAAACATGGCAAAGTCTCGTACTATCATCTATTCCCACATCTAGTTTGTACGAATTTTAAGTCACACACATCAGTATGAATTAATTCTAGAGGTTCTGAGTTCCTTTCGACCGATGGGAAAGAAAACTTTTTCATTTTAGCTTCTACACAAATTTCACATTTGTTATTTAAATCGACATTCTTTATATCTAGTAAATTTAAACTTACTAGCCGTTTTATCGATTTAACGTTTACATGTCCCAATCTGCAGTGCCATAAATCTGAAAACTCAACAATATAAGAAGAAGTAGAAGCTTCTTTATTCATAACAGATTTCCCCTTGGGGTGTACAACAATGACACTCGTCTTAAATAGACCATCGTGGACATATTCACGACCTAGGTACACTGAGTACTTGCTAAAAACAACCATATTAGACTCGAATACAAGTTTGAAATTATTCTTCACTAGTACATAGCCAGAGATGAGGTTCTTGCGAATGTCAGGGACATGCAGGATATCTTTCAGTGTGATGTTCTTCTCACTGGTCAGCTTCAGAACAACGTTGCCTACCAGCCACCTCAGACGTGGCTTGATCCCCATGTGCAGCTTTCTCCCATTGGCTGACTCATAGGTCGAGAAAGCGTTCCTGTCAGAACAGACATGACAGGTAGCCCCCGTATCGATGAACCACTCCTTTGGGTTTCTCATGAGGTTCACTTTAGTGGTCACTGCAGCTAGGTCCTCTTCAGTGAAATCCCCTTCAACCACGTTCGCATTGGACTACTTGCCCTTGCCTTTGTCATTGACATCTTTCTTTGGGGCTTTGCAGAATCTTGCAATGTGGTTCGGTTTTCCACAGTTGTAACAGTCACCAGTAAATTTGGGTCGAGTTACAATTGGTTGTTTGCCTTTGTCAGAATTTGGCCTCTTGCGCTTCTTTGACTCCATCAAATTAGCTTTGACCCTTCCTGACCCTTGTTCCTCTCCAGCCCACCCTCGCGAATCTGAAGTTTGCCTATGACCTCTTGCAATGTCATACTCTTCTTCTTCAGCTTCAAGTGGCTCTGAAACTCTTTCCAGCTTGGAGGCAGTTCCTCAATTACTGCAGCGGCTTGGAAAGTATCTGGTAGTATCATCCCTTCTGCAGCAATGTTGTGCAGAATCAACTGAAACTATTGAACTTGTTCTACGACAGACTTCGAGTCCACCATCTTGAATTTCAAGAACTTCCCAACCAAGTACTTCTTAGTACCGGCATCCTCGGCCACATATTTGGCCTCCAAGGAATTCCACATTTTCTTGGCCGTTTTGCACTTCTGGTAGACACTATACAAAGCATCTGCCAGACCACTCAGAAAGTAATTCTGAGCATAGAAGTCGTGTTCCCACCAGTGGGCACGAACTTCCTCATTTTGCGTATCGTTCTCGACGACCGTAGGCGGGTCCTCAGTTAGGAACCTCGCCAACCTCAAGGTGGTCAGAAAGAACAGCATATGCTGTTGCCACCTCTTGAAGTTCTTACCCGAAAACTTTTAGAGTCTCTCACTTTGGACCATAAAAGGTCTCGAGTTATCAAACGGGAAATGACTCATCACAGAGGGATTAGAGGTCTGCCCAATATGGACAGTTACAGGGGGAGCGGGGTTAGTGGTGCCCTGTGGAGTGGGAGTACCAAAGGGAACAACAGTATTTCCCTGGTAAGCAGACTCTGAATTGTTATTTCCGTCATTCATTTTCGAAAAACAGTTATTGTCTTGCGATTGTTGTAGAAAATAGGACTGTGGGAATAATAATTCAAAGTAAAGGAAAAAGAAAAATTATAACTCAATTTAACTTTTACACGAGAAAGAAAAAGAAACAACAGCAAAGGTGACGAGTCGAGGAAGCACTCTTCCCGCAAGACAATATTTCCCCGGTAGTGCTCTTCGGTCCTGGAAATTTGTCCCCAAAGGTAAAACGTCACTTCGTCTCCAAGAGTATAGCACCACAGGTCTTGGAGCTCCGGCGAACACAACGAGCATTTCGAACTGGACTGGCATTAAGACTCTATATGCAGAGAAACTGAGGGAGAAGAGAAGATTTTTGAGTGTGTGGCCAGACAAATACATGAGGACGCTATTTATAGGCGAACCTCCACTCAATGTAGAAGGAAAAACCACGTGGGCATTAAATGCGGACGCGTTTTCGTTGGTGGCAAGACTGAAACCTTGACCCAGAACGCGTTTCCACAAATCACGCTGGTAACGTCCCACGAATTTAGCACATGTGTTTTATGTGCTCTTATGAAGTATCTGACGATCCGGTTTGACCTCTCTAACTGGATGGGTCTCTGAACCGAATCGACCCAAATTCTGTGGATCTGATATCCTAACTTTTGTTCTCCAAAAAATTAGATACCCACTGGGCCCAAAGCCCAAAGTCCACCCAAGGACCAAGTCCAAGTCCAAGGGCGCGACGCGGCTCGGCGCATGCGCGCATGTGACAACTTTGATTGACTAGCAATCAACTACTATAATTTATTATACTTCATTATTCCCATACTAATATCATGTATATTAGTATTCTAAAATTTCAATGTGGGATGAATTAAATGACTCATTTAATTCCTTCATTTAATCCCAAAATTAGGTGTTGAACCTTTCGACTTTCGATTCAATTTTTCACTCACCGAAAATCGATTTTGCGAGTATGAATACATCATTCTCATCTACTCCGAGAGTAGAATGCTCATGTAACAATTAATTTCCGAGAAATTAATTTCAACACCCAAAATTAATTGATCAACTATTAAAGTCTCAAATAAACTTTAATACCAATTAATTATAAATTAATATCACCAACCATTTTCTTTAGGACTTGCTATGCAATTATAATTTTCATGAATAATAGAAATTTACAGGTCAAAGGTTTCGATGTCATTTTTTAAAGTGATTACCAGAACAGAATTAATTATAATTAATCTCGTGGAGGAATCTGCAGATTTCATGATGATTTTCTGACAAGATTATTGGTCACCCAGGTGTTGTAATGTACTTAAAAATCTACTAATAATGGACAAATTGATTATGGTGGAAGTATTTGGTGTATTACTTCATCACCTGACAGTTTAGAGCTTAAAGACGAAGGCTTGAGGACAAAATTTAGTGGATACTTGATTGGATCCAGTACTAATTTCTCTTATTTCTCCCTCACAATTATTTGTGGAAGTATACTGGAGAATGGAGGTGTATTTTTTTTTTTCAACTTGCATAACATTTTTAGACCCTTCAATAAAAATTTACTTGGTTATGGTGATGCATTCTTATTTCATATGGTTTTATGTGTAAAACAAAACTTCATTTTAAAATATTAATTATTTGGAAGGATCATGAACATAGTAACTTTTCTGTGCACTTGGTGCAAAATGTACCCATTTAATAGTTGAAACTATTTACACTGAAAATTATAATTGATAACACCGAGAATATGATTAAATTACCCTGAAAAATTCATACTAAAAATCGATTTTCAATGTAAACTTTTTAGTGTAATGTAATAATATTTTTCAGTGTAAACAACCTTAACTATTGAGTGATTGTATCGTGCACCTAATGCATACGAGAGTGCCCCATAAAATATATGCAATGGGAACCCATAACAATAACAATAGTAATTTTTTTTTTCAAAAATAACAATAATATGTGTTAATGTGATATATATATTTTTTACCTAGAGCATTCCCAATGCTAAGAGGTAAATTAATTTGTTATAAAAATCATCAATTTGACACAAAGTTTGTCTCAAACAATAAAATTTTCTTTAATAATTAAACTCAAATTCTAACTCAAAAAGAATATTCTTTTAAAAATATTTTTAATTTAATCAAATTTATTTTCTATTTTATCTTAAATTTGTGTAAAATTAAATTAATAATTTGATATTTATGTTTAAATCTTTTAAAAATTAAAGAAATAAAAATATTTATATTTTTAATATTTGATCTTTATGTCACATAATATTAGAAAGAAACCTAAAATCAATACATAATATTATATTCACTCAAATACATGTATCACATAATATATCACATGAATAAATAAAAGAATAATAGAAGTAGACTTGCCTCCAAAAGGGAGGAGGATAATTTGTCTCCCTCCCTTCCTCTGTGGCAAATTGCCACCGTATTTGCCGCCTTCATTAGAGTGCACTTTGAAGATAAATTTAGGTGGCGCTTGGTTAACAACTCTTCAATGGTAATGAAAATGAGATTGAAAATTAGTGTAATTAGTATGATTTATGAGAACAAAATCACTACCTCTCCTCCTAAATAAGGTAATCACTACTCCATTTTGATTAACTTATTCTCTTCCTACAATCATCCTCCTCAATCACTCCCCCATTCCTCCACCAACAACCATTTGTTGTCAACTTCTATTCCAAAATTGGGGCATGATACTGGCAATGGTGTCACCATTGGAACACTTCTTCCCCTAACATATCATTTTTCTTATGAGAGCGTAGATGGAAATAAATTTGGAATAATTGCATATAGGCATACACTTTAACAGATAATTTCACATAACCACATCAATTTCCCTTCATTTCAAGTCACCCCATTTTAATTCAAACCACCACATTTTGTGGGACCCACCCACCTGCCATCTACCCTAACTCCCTCTCCTCTCGGCTCTCTCCCCCCACCCACATTTAATCTCATTTAATTTCTATTTCTCTCTCATCTCTCATCTCTTTCTTTTTCTCCCACCCCACTCCACTCCCTCTCTACTCTCACTCAGCCTACGCCATTCACGTCGCCGCCGCCACGCCGATCTGGCCGCCATTTCCACCACCACCACCATGTCTCCCCCTCCCAACCGGGCCAACCGATCTAGGGATTCGGCCCCCCACCACAGATATGCCAAGGGAGATATGCCATGGCCGCCGGCGTACTCAGCAACACCACCACCACCACATACGGTGACACCCACCACACCACCACCACGCCACCACATACGAATGGATCTATTACACCGCCGACGCCATCACCACTACCACTCTCCGATCCAGATCCAGTGGTCACATGTTCATCTCCTTCACGGATGGATCTAACGGCACCATCACCGCCGCATTTTTATGCCTGGATCTGACGCCTAGGTGCAAAGGGGGCGCCGCCACCACTCGTTTTCCGGAGGCTACACGCATGGCCTGAGGATCCGACGGCCGCTTCCTCCCCCAACATATCAATCCCGCCGTGTGACACCGCCACCGCCCAGGTTCGTCTGTTTCTTGATAGTTTAAAAATGTCGAGACCTCGATTTTGTTCTTGATATTACATTTTGAGACTTATAGCATGATTATATGTATCCGTACTTGGAAAATTGGATTTGGCTAATGATATTTGTAAATAATCATTGACTTAGTTAGCATGACATCTCTTGTATTTTTTTATGCCGTGTTTAATAAGCTTGGAAGTTTAATTTCCTAATATTTTCTTGGTCCAAAAGTTTGTGTCAAATGAAATTGGTTGTGAATTGCTGTGTTTGTTGCAGAATCAATTAATGCACCTTTTCTTTTATGAACCTTGCTAAACATAACGCAAAGCTAATTAATTTGAAAGCAGATTTCACCATCATTGTGATTCTGTTCTTTGCAATTGATGGAACTATTTGCTGCAGAACTATTGTTGTTTGTGAAAGAATTGATAGAATAAGAAATTAGTGGTTTAATTGGGATATGAAATAACAAATTTTTATTGTAGCTGGAATGATTTTTTTCATTTGCAGGGGTAGACCTGTTATGCCAAAATTCTAAATGGGTATGCAAACAAATTGTGAATTATGCAACAAATTTTTTGCGTTATGCAATTTTTTTTTCAAATATTCAAATATCTCTCGCAGTTATTCAAAGTTTGGTGTTTGCATATTCAAGAACGGGTTGTATTTCTGCATATTCAAGAAAGGGAAAATGAAGAGATGAAGAGATATTCAATTTTTCTTATCAATTATGCAACAAGAGAAAGGAAATAAATGTAATTATGCAACAAGAGAAAATTGTATTTATTTTATTTCAGTGTAATTTTAGATTTTATAAATGTTATTCTATACTTAAATGTAATTTTTAGAATGTTATATAAGAGAAATTTTTTTATCGTTAATGATGATGTGAATTTTATTTTTTATTTTTATTTGTGTAAATTCAAAAAGAAATAAAAAAATTGGCTGAGGATAATAAACCTGAAATTCAAAAATACAAAAAGAAAAGAAAAATGAAAAAGAATTAAAAAAGTGGCCTGCAGGCAACAGGATTACAAATTTGAAATTTGAAAATACAAAAAAAAATGAAAAAGAAATTAAAAGTGGTTGCAGGATTTGAAAACTGAAAATAAAAAATAGAAAAAGAAAAGAAAAAGAAAAAGTAGAGGGTCCCACAAAAGTGTGGTTTTGTGTAATACTTTTGGTTGGAGGTCCCACAAAGTGTGGTTATTTGTAACAAAGGGAAATTGTGGTGATGTTTTGCAATTAGACTCCAAAAAATGTGCCTCCATGTAATTCTTCCAATAAATTTTCATTCCCATTACCATTGAAGAATTGCTAACCAAGCGTCCCATTATTTTTACCATTGTATTTGCATAACCAATAATGTATACTATCACAAAAGATAAGTAGAAGGGCAAAAATAGAGTATGTTATTTAATTTTTCTAGATTAATGTAAAATGATAATTAATTTGGATAAAAAATTCTTTTCTAAAAAATTCAAATAAAATACTCGATGGAGTAGTTACTTCTATTGAACTATAATAACTATGTGCAACTAATGCACACAAATGTTACTAAAAATAATTCTTTTGTCTCGGAATAAAATTCATATTTTTATTTTTCGTCCGTCTCACAAAATAAATAAGTTATTCATAAACTCCGCTCTCACGGTATAACCAATTTATATATAAAAAAAATGGTTCTAATACATGTACACAATCTAACACACAGAGTATTTCTTTATTTTATATAGAAATATTAACAAAACTACCCCTAGTAAATCTATTTTCATTTTTCTATTTTCTTTTGGAATGTGTTGGGACACATGGAGTAAGATAATTTCAGGAGGTGAAATATTTGCAAAATAAGTAATTTTCTTCATTGATTAAATTGATGTGACAAGTGATTATCAAATCAAGATACATAAGTATACAGCTCTTTGAGTAAAATTGTAGAAGTAGAGGACAAACAGTTGTGCAGGTACTTGTTACTCGGAAGAGTTAATGAAATGGAACAGTGATATACATACATGGCAAAGAGTAGTCGAGTACTAGAAAAGTGGACACGATTATATGTACCATTAACATGCCTCAATATCAAATCATCCCTCTTCTCTCTCTCTCATCACTAAAGTTGGAGTCTCAGAAAAGCAACACAAGAATGGCAAGATCAGGATCATCTTGAGTGCACGCTAATGATATTGTTTCGAACATTTTTTTATAATAATGTTAAATGTCTTGCAGAATGTCTTCAGTATGATAGAAAATGACATCATGTCCATAAACTATTACTTTCTCCGTCCCGAAACTTATTTCACGTTTACCCCTTTGAGACGTCTCAACTCTTTTTTCACATCCTTAAAAAGTAAATAAATTACACACACAAAAGTCAATAAAACACCTTTTTATTATTTAATTTTACACTCACACACTTCACTTTTCTTAAATATTGTGTCAACCCCACATATGAAATAATTTCCGGGACGGAGGGAGTAATTTTTAATTTCGTAAACTATTTTTGTTTTAAACAATTTTTTACTATTAATTTTTATTTTATTAGGACCCTAATCTTATATTATAATAGGAGGAAGACACTCTCCAGGTTTCGACAAGTGTCTACCTCCAATGTTTGACAAGTGTCGATACATATAATTTTAAGAAATCTGATTTATATTTGTTAATAATTCATTTATGCACATGACCTTTTAATTTCTAATTAATTTAAAGAATTCAAAAGATTCATCTTTGAATAATTTCGCTCATATTAATTAATTAAGAATTCAAAAGGTTCATCTTTAATAATTTCTAATTCATTGCACATGACCATTTAATTTTTAATTAATTAATTTAAAGAATTCAATAGGTTCATTTTTAATAATTTAATTCGTATTAATTAATTAAGAATTCAAAACTACGTTCATATTAATTAATTAATCTATCAAGAAACATACAATGATGGAAAGAATTCAACAGCCCTTTTCACACTATTTTCGACTAATTAAAATTGCAAGTTGCATGCCCATGACTTCTCTAACCTCCCAAGAATTATATAAATAAAGTGTGAACTCATTCTTATTATCAAGGTAATTTCTCCAATTACTATTTCTTATGTTTCCTTTCAATTGCTAATATAGCTAGACAATTTTTCAGTTGAATCTATATCAAAGGCCCTTTCGTTCTTGTGTTTTTTTTTTTTTTTTGTTGTGTGTATTGCTATAATCTCATTCTATTTTTTCGCAAAATCATTGTTTCTAATGCATTATTTCAGCAAAGAATTGACTGAGAAGCAATTTCAAAGTATTTTGATTGGAGAAGTAGGAATCACAGAGGTAACTTAAAACTCTTTCATATATATATATATATCCTCTTAATCAAAGGTTCAATCTCTTAGTTGATTGTAGAGTTAGTTAGGGAATATCAATTAATTAGAGACATTTTGTTTCTTTTCATACAAAATTTTAAATAGGAATTTCATACACACACCTTTGATGGATCAAAATTTATACATAAAAAGAACATGAATCAAATCCATATATATATATATATATATATATATATATATCATTACTCTATTTTATGCTATAAAGCTTCTGGATATGATATTATGGACTGTTGCAATGGATGTTCTGGTGTGAATTTCGTCTACTATTGCTCGAATCCATATAAAAATATATTTTGTTCCGACTTATATGTATGTTGAGCGCTCAACCGCGCCGGTGAGAAAAGAAGAAAATGTGACTCTAGGATTCACAATCTTTGTTGTTAACGTCAAAAAAGAAGAGAAGATGAACGTTTTATGATGACTTAAATTGATGGATATGGACTGTTGCAATGGATGTTTTGAAGTGGATTTTGTCTACTATTACTCGAATCCATTAGGAAAATATCTTTTGTTCCATACTTATGTGCATGTTCAGCGCTCAATCCGTGGCGGTGAGGAAAGAGAAAAGTTTGTCTCGAGGAATCACAGTCATTGTTGCTAATGTCAAAGAAGAAGAGAAGGTGGAAGTTTTAAGATGACTTAAATTAATGGTTCAAATTATGATTTAAATGTTTATTGTTTCATATTATATTATACTGAACTATCATTATATACATAACAAAGTTATTAATTAAATGGATGTATCTTTGCTTAATTTTGTGCCCAACCTCTTAGTTTCAAAGTGAAAAAAATGGTTAAATCATATAGTTGTAATGCAGTCTGACTAAATACAATGCTTGAAGAAATACGAAATAGTTGGCATAATGATAGATAAATTATCACATATAGCACTACAAATATATAAGAAGATTTAAGCTACTTATTTATTTAGAGTTACACTCTTTCAAGGGTCCAAATTATATGTACAATTTAAGAAATGTGATTTTATAATAATTTTAAGCAAGGTGTTTTTAAATTTAAAAAAAAAAATCAAGGCTTGCCACATAAAAAAAAAAATTATAAGATCAAAATTATACACAAATTACAATTTTTACAACTATAAACAAAGTTTAAGTTACTAAAAAGAAGTATTAGCAAGGTATGAGAGGTCGATCTGTAAATAATAATAAAATTGTTTACCTAGGCATTTGATCACTCATATTGTGAGATGGTATGATTCTGATGTTTGTGCTTCTGTATTTATCGTGATTCAACTGTCCATTATAAATATTTTCAACTTTTTTATCGATCAAAATTCATAAAAAAAAAAAAAAAGGAACTCTTAAGAATAAATTTTGTCATAGAGAAAAATAAGAGACTTTCATTAAATATATATATATATGTATGTATATATGTATAATCATTATGCATTAGTTAGATAAAATTTTATGAAATTAAGATTTCTTTCAGAAGTTTGTTACATGAAAATGAGATGAATTAAGATAATAATGAAGAAAGAATATTTATTTATTTTGAACAAGACATGGGAATAAATTAGACAAAACATTTCTAATCTTCCAAAAAAAAAAAAAAAAAAAACTAATTTAGGGCTAGGATACTTAATTGACCAATGTTAATATTGCAAATTTAGGGGGTGCTTGATAGTGAGTTATGAGAGTCTGACAATGAAATGAAAATGAGTTCTATACACATTCACAAATTTATTATTTCTCTTTTGTCTCAAAATACCAGAAATACCATGCACAAAAAATAAAATATGAAAAGAGGAAAAGAAATGCGATCATGGTCATTTGATCTCAAAACCAATGAATAACAGAACTTTGTCATCAGTTTAAATAATATTTGATTGAACTATTAAAGTTATTTATGACGAAGTCGAATAGTTCAAGTGATTTAGAGCCTCGCTACCTTAATTAGGTTAGAAGTTATGATTCAAGTCACTAATTGAGCAATAAAAAAAAAAGCATATAGAAATGTATAAGTTAAATGTTCCATAATCAAATTGTTGGAAAAATTTTAATTGCAGAAAGTGGAATTAGGAACTAAAGAAACATCTTTGTATATTCTTTAACAAATTTTAAAAAAAAAATTAAACAAGATGCACGGGCAAAATTCTAGTAACAAAAATACACGGATTTTACTCGGTCAGTTTAATGTTTTCCATTAAAAAATAACATATCAATCAATTACAATTCTATTAAAATTGATTTCCAACAAAAAAAATGTATCCCTAATGGATTCTCAAAAGAAAACTTTATAAAACACAAATTATATATTTTAAGAGATTGTTAAAGCAAAAATATAGTTTAGAAACCTAATGTAACACAAATGTTACTATAGTTTAAGGGTAATTTAAAACAAAAATTAGTCTAGTAGCCTTTTGAATCAAAATATGACAGTTTATGAGTCTCTTAGTAAATCACTTTATAGTAAAAGATCAATACTTTAGGCATAAAAAAATATATTATATAATTAGTATATACTTTAATGTGAAAAAATAAAGTATCATTGTTTAATTAATTTTTATGTTGAGAGTATATTCTTATAAAAAAATGGGACTTTTTTCCTTTATTGACGAGACATATCACACAAATATAATATAATTCCATACATATAATTAATAAAATTCATCAAGAAATCACTTTATAAACAGAATTTATGACAAACTATATTACGTTTATTGTGTATATTGATAAAAATAAAAGTATCATCATTCTATATACATAACATTAATTTAAAAAATATTTTATATGAGATCGTCTTATAACATTTATTGTACGTTTTTAAATATTTTTTAAGATATGCAAAAGTATCACATTTAAAAAAGAAATATTGTTTCATATTTATCAAAACATTTCTTAAATTGCAATACAAAAATATTATTCTGTCATCTGAGTCTATTGAGTCGATGTAGGATGACATGCATCTACGTGTGGGTCTCACTAATCAGGATTGTATTTTTTCAGATATATATTCCGAAAACATGATTGATATATTGAAAAACACCCCGTGATATTAGCAATATTGCTGGAAGAATATAACTAGTTGAATATTGGGAAAATAATATCGTCCTATCCAATATGAAATCATGTTCAAATAAATTATACGACTTCGGCATTGATTATTAATTAGCATTTAAAATGTGATGTAGTGTTAATTTAAGTTAATGGTATCATGATTGATTTTAGATTTTCTTTTTTACCATTTTAATTGAAAAATAGCATGCACGTCAGCACGTGTTAGTCAATTTGCCTTGGCCTAGTAATTTTACCGTTTTCATGACTACAAGATTGACTAGTAAAAAGTGTAACACGGATTGGCCTAGTAACACATGATTGATCGATGGTATCATTTCAAGTGTCAACTGTAATTTTTTAAAATTACTTGTAATCAAATTCGTGCACAATTTTAAAAATTTATGAAAAATCATAGCAACTGTCAACTGTAATTTGTCAGCTCAATACTATTCCCTCCGTCTCACTCTAAGTGTCCCACTTTCCTTTTTTGATTGTCCCACACTAAGTGTCCCATTCCATAAATGGAAAAAACAACACTCTACTACATATAAACTTTAACCTTCAAATTCAACAATATTACAAAAAATGTCACTCATTCAATCTACTTTTTAACACTATTCATTACTTTATTAAACACTATTCATTACTTTTTCACCATATATTAATAAACAAATACACTTTCTTAAACCATTCAACCAAAAGAAATGAGACACTTAAACCGGGACGGAGGGAGTATCATTTTACATCCTAATATATCATATTAATAAATATAATCTGACATATAATTAGTTGAAGTTAATCAGTATTACTTGTTCACTAGTGAATTGATTCGAAATGGAAGTAGTAGATGCAAGAAGACAAGCTCAATTATAGAGGTTTGGATAGTTATCTTGTGGTTGAGGAAATGCAAAAAAATGAAAAATTATAAATAAATAAAAATAAACCCAATTTTTTTTTTGAAGTGAGGTGTAAAGGGGAGGGGAGCCGGTGGTGTAATCAAACTCATTTCATGAAAATTGGTTTGCACTTAACCATCATTAATTGCCAAATTAGGAGCTAATCACCTTGATTATTGGGATGATGGAGGGCCCTGCTCCCTAAAAAATTACACTCTTTCCCTCAAAATAATTTTCAAAAAGTGCTCTCCAAACATTTTTTATTTTTACAAAGGGTTTGGCAAGTATTCAGAAATACACAATATTGTAAAAATCTCGTTTTCGCAGTACAAAATGTTACTCCCTTTGTTTAATATTAGTAATTCTACTTTTTGGACTGTTACTACCTCCGTCCCAATTTAGAATACTCATTTCTAAATGACACAGTTTTTAAGAAAATAGTTGTTTATTAATACTTTTGAGTATAAAGTAGCTTTTTAGGAATTGTTTATTAATATTTTTTAGTATAAAATAGTTTTTTGAAGGTTGAGTTTGAAAAAGTGGTGTTGATTTTTGCAATTTTAGGAAATGGGTAAACAAAACAAAAAATCTTCCTTTTTGGGGCTTTTGGGTAAACAAAATTGGGATGAGGGAATATTTTTTATCATAAATTGAAGGGTATTATAAGATATTGTAAGATTCATTTATCAATAAAGTTATTATTTGTGGAAAATATGATACTTATATTTTCCATAAACAATAACTTTATTGATAAATGAACCTCACAATACCTCATACTACCCTACAACTTATAACAAAAAATAACAGCCCAAAAAATAGGATTGTTAATATTGGACGGAGGGAGTATTATGTAACATCTAATTTTTTTTACTTAATAAGTATAAAGTGTAATTTATTTACGACAATTAACACTTTTAAGAGTATTGCAATGGTCTTGTAGTCTAAAGTCTAAAATAATACTTAATTTCTTATAATTTATGTATCATTTTTAAAAAGTATTATATTATGAAACACCTTAAGATAACATTAATATATAAATTTTATGTACACTTTTCATAAATATAAAAAAATATAAAGGAGTAGAAAATCCCAATCCATAATGTTTTTAAACATTTTGAACATCAATATTATTTGACTCATCATCATTTTTATTTTTTAAATAGAACATTATGATTAATGCTAATTCTCAATAGACCAAACTTTCTTTTTACCTATTTTTCCCCAAAAAAATACCTTAATATAATTTTAAATAAGAAATATAAATAATATATGTTGTAGGCATATAATAATAATAATAAAAATATTATGTAATAAATTCATTTAAATGGTAGATAAATTTTATGTACATGATTTTTTTTAAAAACATATAAAATATATTTATAAAGATATTTTATTTAGTCAAGATACTTTACTTGCAAATAAAACAAATTATTCTACACAATGGCATGTATATAAATGTAGTTCATATTCTATATAAATAATATGTTTATCATATGAATTATTACATAAAGTATGATTATATATATATATATATATATATATATATATTCATTTATTTATTTATTTATTTAGTTATTATAAAGTATTACTAAAATATGTTACATATGTAAAAGTGATGGAGATAAAGATTGTAATTTAATTTTTTTATTATTAATCCTAGTTATAATTTTATAATTTTGTTTAAGTTTTAATTTATTGCTATTGGATCGGGCTTCTACAACTTATACACTTAAAACTCAAGTTTAACTATTATAAATAGGAATCTCAATATTATTGTAAATCACTTGATATTTGAATGAAAAGTATTGTGTTGTTCTCTTTCTGCGTGTTTTTATTGTTGTTTTTCCAATATTTATAAGAATAAATGTATTAACATTTTAATCATATTTGCATATTATCTGGATATTCTCAAAATAAACGGATTTACGTTTTGTATCGTGCTTCCCTGCGTCAAAAAGTATTACCTAAAAATGTTACATATATTAAAGTGTTGTCTCAAAAGTATAGCTAGGTTACCAATATAAAAAAATTACTTAAAAAGTAGTATTATCTATATAAAAGTGTTGTATAATTTGATAAACTAAAAGTGTTAAATAGACATGAAATTGTATTCAGAGTACATGTTTCCTATCGTTATAATAGATCAAATTAAAAAAAAAAAAAAAAAAAAAAAAAAGCCTAATCTTAAGATGAAAAGAAATGAAAGTCTACTGAAAATTCACTTGAGAAAAGTTAGACATGTGAATGTCATAATGGCATTCCATTGTCTTGTTCGTGCTCAAGTGTGCCTATTTAAATGTGCGTAGGTCTAGCCATTTAATAATCTTCAATTAAATACTTATATCACCATATTTAATTAGATTACCACAGGTCAACAACATAATCTGAAGCAGTAGCTATATCTAGCAATTATACAAGCATCACATCAATTAATGTTTATTAATTTCTTAGGAGTTATAGTATTACACTACTTATTAAAATAATACTTTTATTTGTATACAGTATTATTATTCAGATACTTCTCACTTGTATTTAAAGAGGGTATCTCTTTTCCTTATTCAATTAACTCATTGTATTATCTCTTTCAGATTCAGAATACAAACCCTACCTTTTCTCTCCGTTTTCTGCCGTTTCATCTTCATTCATCTCCATTCATGCCGATTCATGAAATCAACATGGTATCAGGAGGTCAAGTTAATCTGATCTTTTCTTGATCCGATCCTTTCGTTTTCGCTTCCGATCCGTTCTATTCCGTGCGCGATTTTCTCAATCGCGATTTTTTTTAGGGTTTTTTGATTCGTACGTAATTTTCACGAATCTGCCCCTTCTTCTTTTGATTCTTACGGTGATTGCCGTTGAATCTTGTGCTCTTTCTCATCGATTCTACTAGTCGGTGGTGGTTTTTGATTTTGATCTCAGATGGCAACCGATTCAAACTCTTTGAATCCTCTGTTGAATCCACTATCCCCTTTGGCGTTACACCCTAACGACAATCCTGCTGTTTCGATTGTCCTCGATCCGTTAACGGGTCCGAATTTTGTGTCCTGGAGCCACGCCGTCAAACGCGCTCTCAGTGTCAAGAACAAGCTCAGCCTGATTGATGGTACTTTGCCACAGCCTGAGCCCGATGATGTTGTTGTACATGCAGCATGGTTTAGGGCTAACGATTTGGTCCTTGCTTGGATCCTAAACTCAATCAATGCTGAAATCAAGCAAACCCTAGACTATTTCAATTCGGCGAAAGAGGTATGGGATGAACTTCATGCCAGGTACTCTCAATCAGATTTAACTCGTGTTTATCATCTGGAAAAGTCTTTGAGTGCTATTTCTAAGGGCTCTCAATCCTTAGTTACTTATTATAATCAGTTTAAATCACTTTGGGATGAGTATATGAGTTATAGGCCTGCTCTTAAGTGCGAATGTGGTGTTATGGTTAACTGTACTTGTGAGCTTCCGTTGAAACTGAGTAAAACTCAAGAAAAAGATGCTTGTATGAAATTCTTGATAGGGCTTGATGATTCATACTCTGCTATACGTAGTCAGTTATTACTTCAAGTTCCTTTCCCTCCACTTGCAAAGGTTTACAGTCTCCTTCTGCAAGAGGAGTCTCAAAGGACCTTGAACTCTAATTCTGACATGATCAACAATGATAGTGTTGCCATGTTGGCCAAGAATGCTAAATTTTTTAAAGACAAGAAGAGACCACTTCATTGCTCTTACTGTGATGGTCCTGGTCATACCGTGGATAGGTGTTTTCAGATAATAGGGTATCCTCCAGGCTGGAGGGGTCCTAAATCTGCAAAACCCAAGCCTAAACCAGATAATTCTATGTCTCATGCTTCTGTGAGATCCCCTACTCATGATTCTGTTACTATTGATAATAGTGCTACTAACCCATTGTTTTCCAAAGAAATGTATGAGCAGTTTTTGACTTATGCTAAGCAACAGAAAGACAAGGATAAGTCACATTCTGCTGCTGGTGCTTTTGCTCAACAAGATGAGAATGCTGGTTCAGGTTTACATTCTTGTCTTAACTCTATAACTAGTGGTATATCTACCTGGATAATTGATACTGGAGCAACAGATCACATGGTTTTTGATAAAAATCTTTTTACATCAACACCAGTTATTTCTGATATCAAGATTAAGTTACCTAATAATGCCTTTGCAACTGCTACATTAACTGGTGAAGTTAAATTGAATGATGATCTTATCTTATATAATGTACTTTATGTACCAGATTTCTGTTTCAATCTTTTATCCATTTCTCAACTAACCAAGACTAATGATTGCACTGTTAGTTTCTTGTCCTCACACTGTATTTTTCAGGCCAACATGAACAAGAAAGTGATTGGTTTTGCTGAACAACAAGGAGGATTATATTTTCTCAAAGCCTCAATACCCATTGTAGGCTCTTTCCTAAATAATGTGGATTCCACAGTAGACTTTAATACATAGCATACTAGGCTAGGCCATGCTTCAAGTAAGCAAATATCTCATATTCCTTCCTTGAATGTAAAATGCAAAGACCTATCTTCTGTTTGTGAGATTTGCCCTCTTGCAAAACAGAAGAGATTTGTTTTTCCTATCAGTACCTCTAGAAGTCTTGCATGCTTTGATCTTATACACTGTGATGTTTGGGGTCCTTTCTCAGTAGAGTCACATGGTGGTTATAGGTTTTTCTTGACCATTGTGGATGATTTTAGTAGATGTATTTGGATTTATCTGCTGAAAAACAAATCTGCTGTTAAAAATTCTCTTGAAAATTTCAATAACATGGTTAATACCCAATTTAACAAACAAATTAAAATTTTAAGATCAGATAATGGAACTGAGTTTCTCTTAACTGATTTCTATCATAATTTGGGTATTATCCATCAAACTTCTTGTGTGGAGACACCACAACAAAATGGTTTAGTTGAAAGAAAACATCAACATTTGTTACAAGTTGCTAGATCATTAATGTTTCAAGCATGCCTTCCTTTAAAATTCTGGAATTTCTGTGTATTAACTGCTGCCCACTTGATTAATAGACTGTCTTCTATTGTGCTAGATTATAAATCTCCTTTTGAAGTCATGCATGGTAAAATCCCTGATTATAGTCACCTTAGGAATTTTGGTTGTTTATGTTTTGCTAGTACTATTGCTGCTAACAGGCATAAGTTTGATCCAAGAGCTACAAAATGCATTCTTTTGGGGTATCCTTTTGGCACTAAGGGTTATAGATTACTGGATATTTCTACTGGAAAGGTTTTTAATTCCAGAAATGTAAAAATTTTTGAAAATGTTTACCCCTTTTCTGATAAAGTATCCACAAATAAATTTATAAATGACCTATTCTTAAAACATCAGGATCATCAGTTTTCTGATTCTGATTTGCTTCTTACTGAAAATCATGTGGGTCACACTTCTCCTAATAGTGTTGACAATCACATCATGCAAAATCAAAATGTTGAGCTTATTCATCCTGAACTTATTGATGAAATACAAACTGTTACTCATCAAAATACTGATATTTCTCAAAATGTTTGTGAAGAACCTCTTAGGAGATCTAGTAGGACTAAACTTCCCCCTCCTTATTTAGACATTTACAAAACCACTCTTCCTGCCTCTCTTAGTCATAAAAATAGTTCTGATGTTTCTGAAAACCAAAGCTCAGCAAATCTAACTGTCTCAAAGGGTGTAAAGTATCCCATTTCTGATTTTTTATCCACAACAAAACTCTCTTCAAATTACACCCATTTCATTGCCAACATCTCCCAAATTTGTGAGCCCAAAACTTTTAAACAAGCTCACAAAGATGAAAATTGGCAAAAAGCAATGTCTTTAGAGCTAGAAGCTCTTGAAAGAACAAACACTTGGTCTTTAGTTAACTTACCTTCAGGGAAACACTGTATAGGGTGTAAATGGGTATATAAAGTCAAGTATAAACCTGATGGGTCTATAGAAAGATACAAGGCAAGATTAGTTGCTAAAGGATACACCCAAGAAGAAGGTATTGATTATTTTGATACATTTTCCCCTGTTGCTAAGATAACCACTGTTAGAATATTATTATCAATTGCTGTTGCTAAAGATTGGCATATACATCAATGTGATGTGAACAATGCCTTCCTACATGGTGACTTGTTTGAAGAAGTTTACATGCTGCCTCCTCCTGGCTATATTAGTGAAAATGATACAAGAGTTTGCAAGCTAAATAAAAGTTTATATGGTTTAAAACAAGCTTCAAAGCAATGGTTCACCAAGTTATCTGACACATTGATTGATTATGGTTTTGAACAGTCTCTTGCAGACACTTCTCTTTTCACAAAACAAACTGATGATTGTTTTACTATTGTCCTTTGTTATGTTGATGATTTAATTATCACTGGTAGTAAACTTTCTGAAATCATGAATGTCAAAACACTACTGCATAATAAATTTACTATTAAAGACCTGGGTATACTTAAGTATATCTTAGGCATTGAGGTAGCTAGGAGTAATGCAGGTTTACAACTTTGTCAAAGGAAATATGCCCTTGATCTTTTGACTGATTGTGGGTACCTAGGCAGTAGGCCTTGCTCCACACCCATGGATTCAAAACAGAGTTTTAATGACTCTGACTCATCTCTTCTTACTGATGCTTCTGAATACAGAAGACTTATGGGTAAACTCCTTTACTTAACTATTACAAGACCAGATTTGTCTTATGCCATTCAAACTTTAAGTCAATTCATTAGTAAACCTACTCAAACTCATATGTCTGTTGTACACAGACTACTTAGATACCTAAAATCAACTATTGGTTTAGGTATCTTGTACTCTAACAAATGCTCTTTCAAGTTACATGCCTTTTCAGATGCGGACTGGGCAAGATGTGAAACAACAAGAAGAAGTATCACTGGATATGCCGTTTATCTTGGTGACTCACTCATCTCCTGGAAGTCAAAGAAACAAAGCACTGTGAGCAAATCATCAGCTGAAAGTGAGTATAGAGCAATGAGTGCAACAGCATCAGAAGTTCAATGGATCCTCTACATCCTTAAAGATTTAAGAGTGCCACATCCACAACCTGCTTTGATCTATACAGACAGCAGGTCTGCCTATTGCATTGCGCACAATCCGGTTCTTCATGAGAAGACAAAGCACATACAAATTGACTACCACTACACTCGAGAAAAGATCAAGGAAGGAGTACTCAAGATTGTCCAAATTCCCACAGAGGAAAACACTGCAGATATCTTAACAAAACCACAAGGCCCAAGCTTATTTCAAGAATTCAAAGCCAAAATGGGACTGATCAATATCCATTCCCATTTTGAGGGGGGGTCTTAGGAGTTATAGTATTACACTACTTATTAAAATAATACCTTTATTTGTATACAGTATTATTATTCAGATACCTCTCACTTGTATTTAAAGAGGGTATCTCTTTTCCTTATTCAATTAACTCATTGTATTATCTCTTTCAGATTCAGAATACAAACCCTACCTTTTCTCTCTGTTTTCTGCCGTTTCATCTTCATTCATCTCCATTCATGCCGATTCATGAAATCAACATAATTTTATACGCAGGTCTTGGGTGACAATGTTTCACAGTAAACAAATTATAAATCAGACGTGGACTGGTGCATTAATATTTTGGATGGAGTGGTGTTATGAACCATTTCACTGTAAAACAATCTCAATTTTTTTATTAATTATATATTAGGATTAGTATTTCTTGTAGGGTGGACGCTATTTCAAAAATAAAAATAAAAAAATGAGCACCCTTATTTCTATTTTTTTTTATTGGTAAATTTTAATTGTTAGCTGTTAGTTCACTAAAAACTCAAATACTCCAAGTAAGGAATACAGTGGTCAGATGGGCTAAACCACCTGATTAATTTATTCCTAATTTATTAAATTAAATATTATATATATATGTACGTTATAATAACATGTGGATAAGTAAGGTATGATAATACTAGGAAGCTCTAATTCAAGTGAATTGTTCTATTACAACAGTAATTGACAATTATTTTTCTTTTATTAATTTCTATGTACATTTTTTCCCCCCTAAAATATAGAGATTTTATGTTGTTTATAGTTTTGACTAAATAACTTGCACCTGTTGCTAAAAATTATACACTTCAAATTTTAATTTTCATGTAATATGTCTGAAGAGAAAGATTAAAATTCATTGCAAATAATATATTTAATTGAAGCGGAAATTAAAAAATACTACTAATAATTAAGAGAACTTAGCAGGTAAATAGTAAATACCTCTATTACAGGTTTGAGGCCGTTTTCAGCCAATCATATTGTTTGAAAAAACGGGCTCAACATTTGAAAACTTTCCGTTCTAAACAATTTTCCCGTTCTATATAATTAGATCCGGAATATTTGCGCAGGCTCAAATAATTATTAGGATATTTAAATCTAACATGATTAATGAATTAGTAAATTAATTTAATATATACTTATTTAAATTTTAATGATTATTTATAACCCAAAACTAATTTGTCCAAAAACGGAGTACAACAATATGATTTCTTGTTGGTTACTGTAATTTACCCAAGTTCTAGTCACCATCATTAAAATGCTCATTTTTAATAATCTCTTCTGATTGAACCTCATTTATTCTTGCGGATTCCATCTTTGTAGGAGAAGCTTCAATATACGAGCTGATTTCAATAGTTTCGACAGAAAGCTACTTCTTACATCCAACGATAAAAACAAGATTATAATTTTGAGATATCTCATTATATAGAGTTATTTTACATTTCAATGAACAATAACGACTTATTTTTCTTTCTAAAGTGCTCCTATTTAATTGAAGTACATATATTTATTTTTATAATTGAATATGAATGAGGATAAAGGAATTTTTTTACTATAAATTAAATGAGTTGATAATTAATTTAAAAATATTTTAATCTAAGTGTATAGAAAAATGTGTCTATTATTATTGAACGAAAAGAGTAAAAAATCCACATTTTCAGGAGGGGGTACATTATTAATTCCAACAAATTTCATTGTCCTTCAATAAAAATCAATCCTCAACCCCACTAATCCTTCATCTCAAATATATAATTGAAAAAATATCCAGAATTTAGTATGACCACATGTACTTTTGTTTGAAATGCATGCAAAATGTATGGTGAATGTCCTGTCAATGGCGGAAGAACTTTTATAAGGGACAAAAGCTAAATGTTTCATCATAATTTTCCAGCAAACTAGTTTTTCAACATATGTTGAAAGAAATTTTTTAGAATAATTGATTATAAGTGGTCTACTCATACGGTGGAGTCAATTTGTTATCTATTTCGAGAATAACGATTCTCCGGTTTCAGAATCATGATTGGCAGTGAAAACCTTGGATTTCATTGAAGACAATGTATATCCTTTTATTTTACAAAGATGAAGTTTGTTGGGTTGATGTTAAAATAAAAAGTGTACGTGTTTTGTCCCATATCAGTTTCTGAACGAATTAAGGAGAGATGACTTTCGAATTCTATTTAAGAAGTCTTGACGTATTTATTACAAGCACATCAAGTACACTTCGGTCTTATATATAATTGTATAGAAAAATTCATTTTTAATAATATCTCTTTAAACAGTTTTGTGAGAAAGATAGTGAGAAAGAAGAATTTTGTAGGATTGTATAAATTTTCATACATTGATATTTTATTTCATGGGTCGTGGTTTTTCTATGATTTTGAAGTTTTTTATGTTAAATTCTTGTGATGATCATTGTTATTTTGTTTCTTCATTTTATTTCTCGTTTGTTTTATTTTTTTTCTTTGAGAGAACAATAACTTTGTTTCCCAACACCTCAATAAATTAAAATTCATTAATGATGAAATTTCATTTCTCGAAAATAAAAAAGAATGTATAGATGTTGCGTTCACAATACAAAAAACATGTTGTTTAATGATGGATTTTGCAACGGACATGTTTTCATTGACAAAACATCCGTAGCTAATATTTGTGATGGATTTTTAGCATCTGTCGCAAATTTACGACGGTATCATCTGTCGCAGAACTCTCGGGTCAAGACCCGGTCGGGTTGTCTGTCCGTCGCAAAATATTGGATTAAATTGTTAGTTTAATTGTCCCCAATAAATTTACGATGGACATGTATCCGTCGCAAAATCTGTTGTTAAGCAATGTATTTTTTTGTACGAGAATCGAAATCGCAACCTCTCATGCATGAGGAGGGGGCTCGCGCCGTTTGGGCACTTGCTTCTATTGTTCAGTTTCTTGGAATTAATTATAGAAAAAATTCTATTACACAATATCAACCCTTATTTCCTTCCACTTTCAATTACAAATTGAGTTTATAATAGGTACATTCATCTTTAAGCCCACTACATAAAATTGGTCAGATTTCCAAAATTGCCCTTGTACCTTTTATTATTATGATAATGCGCCACCTTCCCCTCCCCCTCACATAGGCGGCTATGGAGCTGCTCCCTAGTCATCTCTCACACTACAAACATTCAATCAATCTGTACACATTTTTGGAATTTTCAAATTGCTGGGTAAGTTTTCATATTTGAATTAGGGCTTTATTTTGCAATTTTCAAATTGAACGCACTTCTTCCCCTTCATCCTTTACGCTATAATTTCTGAAAATTCTCATTTCACCTCTTTTAGTTGATTCGTTTATTGGCCATGGAGGTTATAGTATCGGGATGGTTCAACGGGGAGTGCGGTGTTTTGAAGCTTCGTGACTCATCCAAAATTGCCGATTTTAGAGTCGAAATCCAAGGTATGTGGCTCGAATTGAACAATATTGAGTTGATTTTCTGTTATTCAGTTGGGCCAATTACTAATTGTGTGCTAGAATCTGATAGCGATTGAGTAATATGATATCTATTTGCAATTTAACTTCCGAGAAGATTGTACACGTTGTTGTTTCTCAAGTTTCCAGTCCCTACCATGTTGATTCCAACCATAGTCTCTCCCCTGCCATTCTTAACCACATGGTCGATGAGGACACTCCTTGTTGTAAGTCTATTCCATTTATTGGTGGTGACCTAAATGATTCCAATAGTCCCAGTTTAGAAAGACCTAAGAAGGTCATAAAACAACGTAAGATACCTTTTAGGTGTGTTAAAAATAGGAGAATTTATGGTGAACAAGAAGAATTTAGTGGTGTAACAATCTTGCCATCATATGATATCATTCCCATTACAATTGGGAAAAGCTTACTCTCCGATCAGTGTGCAACACATAATGCAACAAGGAATTGACACTATTTTTCCTGATGGTGTAATGGGCTTCCGTAAACAGTTTATATTGCACGCTACAAGACTGAATTTCACTTTAATTACGTAAGGAATGATTCTAATTACATTCATAAAGAATATTGTTCTAAGGTTTCACTAGAATGCGGGTGGTTCATTAGGGCTCGAAGTAATAAAGCTTCTATGTCCTTTGAAATTTACAATAGGAATTTTGTACACACATGCCTGGGAAGGGTAAGCCGCAACAATAGATATTTGGATCATTTCAAGATTCATACGACAATCTTCGGTGGTATGGTGTTGCTGTCAAACGAACTAACCCCGGAAGAGTAGGACACTGTTATGCTTATATTGTTTAATCTCAAATAATCAGTTGTTGGAAGGAGGGGTAATTAATCACTTGTTAATCTGTTGATTTACATTTATATAGGCACCATGTTTGACATTGAAGTCAACCCTCGTACTAAAAATCTGGTATTTGCTGATTATAAATTGTAGGTATCTCAAAACACTTAAAGATTGTGTGCATAATCCAGCTCGACCAGAAGGCTCAATTGCTGAAGCATACGTTGTGAAAGAGTGCTTAACATTCATGTCTATGTATGTCGATGGGTATTGAAATAAGGTTTAATAGAGTCGAGAGAAATTATGATGATATTCAAGACCGTCAAGAGTGTGAATTAACCATATTTTTATTAAAAGTTCGACCATTTGGACCGCTTAAACGTTCTAGTCTTCTAACACAAGAACAAATAAACACAGTCCAAATATTCATACTGAACAACTGTTATGAAGTGGATACTTACAAAAGGTATTATTTTTTTTGGTCTTATTTCGGTTTATTAAAATATCTAACTTAATTTTTAATTACTTAGGAAACATTTGGAAGAATTGGAACAGTCAAATGTTAGAGACATTGAGAAAATTCATCAAAAATAGTTTCGTATTTGGTTTAGAGATCACGTAAGTTTTATATTTGTTATTGTCAATTAAAATTATATCTTACAAATATTGACATAATTTATTCATGTGTTTCTAGATCAACATGATGTATCATGAACATCCTGGTGAAGTTTCAGGAGAACTTTGGGCATTGGCAAATGGACCTCAATCATACTTAACCAAATTTTATTCTGGCTATATTGTTAATGAGGTTCGGTTCCATACAAAAGATCGGGATGATCGTAGGACAACACAAAATAGTGGTGTGGTAGTGAAAGGAAATCATGGAGATAATGACTCAATATAGTTTTATGGCTTCTTGACAAATGTGGTAGAAGTGAGATTCCTTCGTGGATATAAGGTAGTGTTATTGCAATGTGAATGGTTCAATACGGGCAACCAAAGAACTGTGGTAAGAGACAAACAATTTCTTAGCATTGATATAAGATCACGTTGGTACAAGGATGATCCATATGTACTACCGAATCAGGTTCAACAAGTCATTACATTAAGGATACTAAGTTTGGTGATAATTGGAGAATTGTACAACATATACACCGTAGGCATCTTTGGGAACTTGAAGAAGTGGAAGATACTGAATTAGAAGACATGGCTGTTGCAGAACAGGGTCTTCACATTGATGCATTCCAGCGGCATGAATCCAATGCAAGAACAGTAGTAATAGAAGAAGATGATGGTTTGAATTATTTGGCAAGAAAATATCTTAACCCAGATGTTATAGACGAAAAGGTTTTAGGAGAAATAAGGCAACGTGAAGAGCATGATGAATATTATTCTTCTGATGAAAAGGACGAAATAATCATCCAATATCGAGATGATGAAGAAGATATTCCTGACCCCTTTCATGATAGAAATGAAGATGATTAGATGTTATTGATATATATATATATAAGTCTTTTTTATTTGTTGAAATTTGAACCTTCTATTTATTTACATATACTTCTAAATAAATGATTCAATTATTCATATTTGTTGATTATCTTATATGAAGTGTGGTTCAAGTTTATTCTTTAAGTTATTTTCTCTTTAGAAATTTTAAGAGATTTACATGTACTGAATTTTGTGTTAATGTGCAGCCAAACATTTCACCGCAAGGAGTTCTTCTACGTCGCCCTACCACAAGGAGCCGTAACATTGTGAACAAAGACCAACAAACAACTCTAGATGTTTCAAATTTGGTCACAGAGCAGCCTATCTCAGCTTCAAGCTCAGTGCCTATGCCTAGTTCTACACTTACTGATAATTTGTCAGCTGTAGATTTACCTCAACCAGCAGCTTCAACTACTTCCCATAATGGAAATCTCCTACCTAGTGAAACAAGAAATTCAGGTATGCATTCAATAAGAAGTTACATTTTTTGTTAATAATTTAATGCATGCTAATTTTCTTTACGATTGCAATGCCTCATTAGCAACCAACAAAAAAAGAGGGCGAGGCCCTAGTACGGGAAGCTAAATTGAGAAGGAAATTAAAAGAAATGTATGTACCATAACTTAAATATCAATCTCTTTCATTTATACTAATTAGTTGATTTTTTTAAATATACAAACATGTATTACATTTATGATTCATTTACTAATGATTAGGGAGGAAAACTACTAGAAATTGAATTTAAAGAGGGTTTCACGAAACCAATTAAGCATGCAACACATTTACAAATGTAATTGGTATTGTTGTAAGGCATAGTCCAGAACTTCATTTCACGAGTTCTTGGCTAAATGTTCCAGAAACTACCAAACTACCTGTCTACGCTGGATTAGACGTAAGTATTCATTTTTATATTATCTTAAATAATCCATAATCTATATTGTATTGCAATAATAAACCATATAAATAACGATGTGGTGATTGACTTGTTATTTTTCATGCTGTTAGCAATGGTTTATTGTCAAGGGATGGACAAATAACCCACTAGTGCAAGAGTATGTAGATGGGATGTTTTATAATGCATACAAGCATTGGAAGGGAGTGCTGAGTCGTTACTATAAGAAAGTTGTAGAGGATGGTGAAGATCCAAAAGCCAAACCCCCGTATGATTGGATCTCGCTTGATAAATGACAAATGCATTGTGATTACTTTTCACAATCAAAATTTCAGGTTTCGTGTTGTATACTTGCACTTACTTGTTAATAATTGTATAATTTTACTATGATTACTTTTCACAATCAAAATTTCAGGTTTCGTGTTGTATACTTGCACTTACTTGTTAATAATTGTATAATTTTGTTATAATGATAACTTCTCACCCTTAATTTCTATCATAGGAGAAGTCCAAAAGAAATGCAGAGAATAGGTCACATTTGCCGTTGTATTCTGAATTTTCCGAATTTATTAAAAATAATAAAGACGAAAAAGACTACAATTTAATTTATTCGGATTAAAACGAAAGTCTTGTGCGGGTTGACTAACTCTGAATTTGATCCTCTGATTCTTCTCTTCGGTATTGACCTTGACTTGGATGTTTCTTCGGGAGAAATCCTCGCCTTGATCTTCGTTTGGGATTGATCTTTGAATTTATAACGTTAATCCAAGGGCGAAACGCCTTATTTTGGATTAAACATTATTTTTTGGATTTGGGGGGATGAACGCCTTCGAAGGCGGGATGAACGCCTTTGAATTTGATGAAGAACGTCCTTTGAATCTTCGAGGAGAAACGCCGGATCGGAGGGGTGTTGAACCTTTATCTCGGATTGGAGGCCGTTTGTCGTAGACTTGCGCGAAGAACGCCTTGAAGCCGCGAAGAACGCCTTTGAATCTTCAAGGAGAAACGCCAGATCGGAGGGGTGTTGAACCTTTATCTCGGATCGGAGGCCGTTTGTTGTAGACTTGCGCGAAGAACGCCTTTGAATCTTCAAGGAGAAACGCCGGATCGGAGGGGTGCTGGACCTTTATCTCGGATCGGAGGCTATTTCTGATCGCTTTCCACGAAGAACGCCTTGAATTTGATGAAGAACGTCCTTTGAATCTTCGAGGGGAGACGCCGGATCGGAGGGGTGCTGGACCTTGATCTCGGATCAGAGGCTGTTTATCGTAGACTTGCGCGAAGAACACCTTGAAGCCGCAAAGAATGCCTTTGAATCTTCAAGGAGGAACGCCGGATCGGAGGGGTGCTGGACCTTGATCTCTGATCGGAGGTTTTTTCTGAGAAGAACGCCTTTGAAGCTTCTTCAAATCTTCGAGGAGAAACGCCGGATCGGAGGGGCTCTGGACCTTGATCTCGGATCGGAGGCTGTTTGTCGTAGACTTGCGCGAAGAACGCCTTGAAGTCGCAGAGAACGCCTTTGAATCTTCAAGGAGAAATGCCGGATCGGAGGGGTGCTGGACCTTGATCTCTGATCGGAGGCCGTTTCTGATCGCTTTCCACGAAGAACGCTTTGACTTTGACGAAGAACGCTTTGAATCTTCAAAAGCTCTCGAACTTCTGAATTCCTTGTGCTTCTGCTTGTCTGGATGTGTGTGTAAAATGAATGAATAAAGGATCCTATTTATAGGGTGAGGAGATGAAAACTTTCCTCCTTCATGGTGCCACATGGCGTTTTATGGTTGGCCGATGCCGATTTGATGGACTTTTATAGGCCAATTTCCAAATTTTGTTGATTCTCATTAATTTCTTTCCTTCTTCATGCAAGATGCGATTTGATTTTTTCTTGGGCACTAAGTCAACCGTATTAATTACTGCAGACTCGTATTTTTGGCAAGTTTGTACGTGTATATTAAATATCAATAAATTTAATTATTTAATTTGAGAATTAATTTATTTAAATCCCCAAAATAAAATAATAAAGTATTTTGATATTAATATTTATTCGTACACATGTCATCATTTAATTGAGTGCAAAATTAATGTGCTTACAAATGCCCCCTCGTGCTTTGTTCACGGTCATTTGTGACTTGGAGTGAACGGAGCACGAAAACCTTTACGCCCTCATTTACTTTTGGGCTTTTGAACCATGACTGAACTTAGAAGGTGTCTAAGCTGCCTACGTATCTCTTTGGTCTAAGAGGATCAAGTCATAACGTAGTTCAAGGGGAATTTGATTTAATTTGGGGGTGCCATAAACAGTTTATACTCGTGTAGGCTAGGAGTGACATACAGTTTAAGCTCGTGCGTCAAGGAGATTTGATTTGAATTTGTTTGATAGTTTATACTCGTATCAGGGAGATATACTTTGAACTTGTTTGATAGTTTAGACTCGTATCAAGGAGTCTCATAATTTCATTTGGATTTGTTTGATAGTTTTTTTTTGCTCGTACCAAGGAGCATTACAACTTTGCAGACAGTTTAGTCTCTTATCAAGGAGATTTCATTTGACTTGGGAAGACTTCAATTTGATCTTTAGCTTGAGAGCTTCAGACAGTTTTGTCTTTCGCCAAGGAAACTTGATTTGGCTTTGAGATAGTTTTCACTCGTATCAAGGAGCTTCATTTAATTTGGATTTTGGAGAGACTTCAATGTGATCTCCGGCTTGAGAGCTTCATACAGTTTTATCTCTTATCAAGGAGAATTTGATTTGGCTTTGAGATAGTTTTCGCTCGTATCAAGGAGCTTTACAGACAGTTTATGCTCTTGTCAAGGAGATTTGATTTGAATTTGTTTGATAGTTTATACTCGTATCAGGGAGATATACTTTGAACTTGTTTGATAGTTTTCGCTCGTATCAAGGAGCTTTACAGACAGTTTATACTCTTGTCAAGGAGCATCTTATTTGACTTTGGCCAACTTCAGAAAGTCTCTTCGAGCACTATGTCTCCTTGCTTGACTAATTGCATGACCTTTTCTTTGAAGATAAAACAATCTTCAATTGAGTGGCCCACTAGGCGGTGGTACTTGCAATATTTTGGATCGTCAATGCGTCCAGCTTCTTCCGGTCGTTTCATCTTAGGCAACTCAATGAGTTTTGCCTCCATCAAGTCATCGAATATCCCTGAGACGTCAGAGTCTAAGAAAGGATATTGTTTTTGTTTTAGCTCTTTCAGTGTCAACCCGCTTGCCCCCTATCACGAGGAAGATCCGTTATGTATTCCTTACTTGAAGGCTTAACATATATCATGTCGTGATGCTTTTGACTTGGTGGTTCTTCAACTCCACTTGCGGTCATACTTAACTCCATGTCATGAGCTCTTGTAGCCAATTCTTCAAAGGTTCTCGGTTGGATGCCTTGAAGAATGTATCGGAGACCCCACTGCATGCCTTGGATGCACATCTTAATGGCTGAAGTTTCGGAGAGTCTATCCTTGCAATTCAGACTTAGGTTTCTCCATCGATTAATATAATCGATGACGGGTTCTTCTTTCCACTGACGTGAGTTTGTCAACTCAATCATGCTAACCGTTCTTCTCGTGCTGTAGAAACGGTTTAGAAACTCTTGTTCCATCTGATCCCAACTGTCGATGGAGTTAGCCTCCAAGTCGATGTACCAATCGAACGCGTTCCCTTTCAAGGATCGGACAAATTGTTTGGCAAGATGGTCTCCATAAGTTCCGGCATTGTTGCACGTTTCGACGAAGTGGGCCACGTGCTGCTTCGGATTTCCCTTACCATCGAACTGTTGGAACTTTGGAGGTTGGTAACCGGTTGGCATTCTCAAGCTATCAATCCTCTTTGTGTAAGGCTTGGTGTAGCTGAAGGTTGATTTGGAGGTGTCATCAATCTTTTCTTTTACCGTCTCCAAGATGAGCTCCTTGAGTTGGTCAAGTTGGATCCCTCCATTCGATGAAATTTGTAGCTCCTTGGCAGTTGCCTCGGTTTCACTGACTTGGCGTTTAGTTGAGGTCTCTTCATCACCGTGCTCCTCAACTTGCTTCCCTTTGACGTGGCTTGCATCATCGCCATCCACCTTATTCATCAGATTGGCTATCTGGATATCCTGGATTTTCATGTGCTCTGTAAGCCCCGCAATGGCCTTGATCAGGATATCAAGCTTTTCATCAATAGTTGAGGCATCCGTCATCATGGCTGGCGCTATGCTTGAGTCTGAAGATGAGCCCGATGATGAGTGTGGGGTAGAGCATGCAGAGTTGACTTCCTCATCTTCGCCGGTGTAGGGAGGCTTGTTCATAACTATCCCGGATGAGGGGCTTCCTTCCGAAGAGGTGTGTGTCGATGTCTTCTTCGACATGCTTCTTGTGATGACGTTGGCGTTAGGAGCCGTTGAGGTTTTGGTCCTTGGCAAAATGATCTTGCGTGGAGGAGTCATTCCAACGATCCTACGCTTGCTTGAGGAGAGAAGAGATGAGAGGTAGAGTAAGTCCCACTGGGCGTGCCAAATTTGTAATCTGAATTTTCCGAATTTATTAAAAATAATAAAGACGAAAAAGACTACAATTTAATTTATTCGGATTAAACCGAAAGTCTTGTGCGGGTTGACTAACTCTGAATTTGATCCTCTGATTCTTCTCTTCGGTATTGACCTTGACTTGGATGTTTCTTCGGGAGAAATCCTCGCCTTGATCTTCGTTTGGGATTGATCTTTGAATTTATAACGTTAATCCAAGGGCGAAACGCCTTATTTTGGATTAAACGTTATTTTTTGGATTTGGGGGGATGAACGCCTTCGAAGGCGGGATGAACGCCTTTGAATTTGATGAAGAACGTCCTTTGAATCTTCGAGGAGAAACGCCGGATCGGAGGGGTGTTGAACCTTTATCTCGGATTGGAGGCCGTTTGTCGTAGACTTGCGCGAAGAACGCCTTTGAATCTTCAAGGAGAAACGCCAGATCGGAGGGGTGTTGAACCTTTATCTCGGATCGGAGGCCGTTTGTTGTAGACTTGCACGAAGAACGCCTTTGAATCTTCAAGGAGAAACGCCAGATCGGAGGGGTGCTGGACCTTTATCTCGGATCGGAGGCCGTTTCTGATCGCTTTCCACGAAGAACGCATTGAATTTGATGAAGAACGTCCTTTGAATCTTCGAGGGGAGACGCCGGATCGGAGGGGTGCTGGACCTTGATCTCGGATCGGAGGCTGTTTATCGTAGACTTGCGCGAAGAACACCTTGAAGCCGCGAAGAATGCCTTTGAATCTTCAAGGAGGAACGCCGGATCGGAGGGGTGCTGGACCTTGATCTCTGATCGGAGGTTGTTTCTGAGAAGAACGCCTTTGAAGCTTCTTCAAATCTTCGAGGAGAAATGCCGGATCGGAGGGGCTCTGGACCTTGATCTCGGATCGGAGGCTGTTTGTCGTAGACTTGCGCGAAGAACGCCTTGAAGTCGCGGAGAACGCCTTTGAATCTTCAAGGAGAAACGCCGGATCGGAGGGGTGCTGGACCTTGATCTCTGATCGGAGGCCGTTTCTGATCGCTTTCCACGAAGAACGCTTTGACTTTGACGAAGAACGCTTTGAATCTTCAAAAGCTCTCGAACTTCTGAATTCCTTGTGCTTCTGCTTGTCTGGATGTGTGTGTAAAATGAATGAATAAAGGATCCTATTTATAGGGTGAGGAGATGAAAACTTTCTTCCTTCATGGTGCCACATGGCGTTTTATGGTTGGCCGATGCCGATTTGATGGACTTTTATAGGCCAATTTCCAAATTTTGTTGATTCTCATTAATTTCTTTCCTTCTTCATGCAAGATGCGATTTGATTTTTTCTTGGGCACTAAGTCAACCGTATTAATTACTGCAGACTCGTATTTTTGGCAAGTTTGTACGTGTATATTAAATATCAATAAATTTAATTATTTAATTTGAGAATTAATTTATTTAAATACCCAAAATAAAATAATAAATTATTTTGATATTAATATTTATTCGTACACATGTCATCATTTAATTGGGTGCAAAATTAATGTGCTTACAGCCGTATCCTCACACATCAGGCTAAAAAACCTTCGTTACACGGTTCATGGAAATGGTAAGTTCTTAGTTTGAAACTTTTTTTTTATTTTTTCACTATTTTTTACAAAATGAATCATTTTTATATGTTTTATAGGAAAAACATAGTGAAGTGGATAACTTCGGAATTACTCATTTGAGAAAGAATGGAGAATGTGTAAATGAAGAAGCTGCACGAAAGCATGTAAGTTGGTCCAAATGTGATACTCATTATTTTAAATGTTTGTGTATAAAATTTAGAGGGAAATTGATGGATTGTCATTATTACTTTATGAGTTACAGAATCAAATGAAATAAAAGATTATTCAAGTTAATGATGATGAAGAAAACCCACCAGAGAGAGAAATTATGATGGAGGTACTTGGTACATGTAGTGGATACGAACGAGGCATGGGATACGGGGTAGTGCAATCAAGAAAGATGAGAATAAGATGTGAACCATCTCAATTGAAGGCAACCGAAGAGAACTTATCAAGGACCCAAGATGAACAACAAGAGGTTTGTTCCCTTATCAAGTCTCAACAAGAACAAATTAAGCATAACGAGGAGCAGCGGTCAAGGCAAGATGAAAAGATATCGAAGCAAAATACTGAGATAGAAGGTCTGAAAGAAAGTCTAAATAACATGAATCAAATGCTTTTGGGGTTCTACACAAAAAAGTTATCATAAGGTACATGTTAAATTTTCTCATTTTTTATTGCTTTTTTCTCTTTAGATTTATTATTGGCTATAATCTCTTACATTTTGTGTTCAATACTAAAGTTGAATATCATATTTTATCTATGTAGTAAATTATATACATTATAAATTTATAAGCTTGTGATATTTTATTGCTATGTATTGTTGTGTGTTTTAAAATGATCGAATAGCTAAAGGGATTAAGGGTTACACTTTGATAAAGACTCCCTAGTTATTGGGTATTGACAAATTAAATGTATGATTTTGCATTTTAGTTGTTTATTTTGGTGAGCTTTTGTTGTTGGTTGATTTCAATCTAGTTATTTGATAAAGAGTTTTGAAGACAAATTTGTGATTGACTTTTTGTAATAGTTTTATATGGGTTAAACTCAAGCATGTTTTATTTTTTTAATTTTAGCATCTTATTGTTTTTCATCCCATCTTCAGGCTTTTACTTGTAAGGTTGGGATTAATCTTGAGTCGAGTTTGTGTCCCACCTTTGGAACCATCTATATATAGTTTCTTGTTTCTTTTTCTTATATAGAATTACACTTATTGGTTTATTGTTGTGTAATTTTTATAGGACAATGAAGTTTCAATTTTGATCGTGGGATAAGAAGAAAAATCAAGACTTCAAGTTCAACTCAATAGTTTTGAAGGATACTTTTTTTTTAATTCATGTTATTGTGTACATTGAGGTTTTTAAAATACATTGATATTTTTCTTATGAATTTGTTGATACAATTGACTTGAATGTTATGGGAGAATTGCTATTTTCTTGAAATAGAATTATTATATTATGATTACTTATTGATCATATAATTTTTTCCATTATGATCCTTTATTATTTATATGTTATTTGTAACCATAGTGAATGTAACGAAAGATTCGGGAAAAATTAAATATTTAAATACCAATATATTACTTTATGTAACATTTTATTTGTAACGAAAATAATTTTTGATAACAAAATTTTTGTTATCATTACTAAATTTTTTGTAACAAAAAAGATTTCGTTACAATTGTATTTGTAACAAAAATAATTTTTGGTAACGGAATTTTTGTTATCATTACTAAATTTTTTGTAACGAAAAATATTTCGTTACAATTGTATTTGTAACGAAAATAATTTTTGGTAACAAAATTTTTGTTATCATTACTACATTTTTTGTAACAAAAAAGATTTCGTTACAATTGTATTTGTAACGAAAATAATTTTTGGTAACGAAATTTTTGTTATCACTACTAAAGTTTTTGTAACGAAAAAGATTTCATTACAATTGTATTTATAACGAAATTGTTATTTTTTTGTTACAAAAACTTTTTGCGACGGACTTTAAATGACCAACTTTTGTAACAAATATTTCGTTACAAAAAGTTTTTGTAACCAAAAATGGACTTTTTGTAACCAATTTTTTCGTTACAAAAAACGCATTTTCTTGTAGTGACCGTACCTATAACAAGAGTATCAAAACCTTTTGTTAAACCTTTAGAGTTATCACCAAAAGTTATCTGTGAGCCATCTTTGGCAGTATAATCCTGAAGGAGACTCTTCATTCTAGTCATGTGCCTTGAGCATCCACTGTCTAAGCACCAAAGAACTTTGATTGAGTCATCCTTCCTCCTTTTGTAGCCCACAGTCGCCTGCAATGAAATCAGGCTTTAAGTACCCCCATTGGGTGTTGGATCCTATGGTGTCAGATGTACCTTTCGGGATCCAAACCTGCTTGACTACCCTGATTGCCCCAGAGGATTAGATGATTTATCTCCCATTCATATCAACATACACAACTTTCTTATTCTTTGCCTGAAAGTAAGATGGTGTATGAGTGTCAGCCTTAGGAGTCACAAGAACCTGAGTGGTTGCCTTCGGGGCGGGCTTCCTATTCTTCCTAGGCCTAGGTGCAACAGGTCTTGGGGTTTGCTCTTGACTGGGGCCTTGTTTTCTATTCCCCCTAGGCAAGTGAGGGATTGGAAAACAGTTATAGGCATCAGGTTGCCAAAACCATGGAGGTGCTATCATGTTCGGCCTTCCCTGAGGGTATTGCCAAGCATGGTAATACCTCTATTGAGCAGTCTGAGATCTCTTGGCCTAAGTCCTCCTCTGCTTGCGCTGAGAAGTTCCCTGACCTGAACTCTCAGGGGCCTGTTTAGGTTGATTAGCCTTTCCCTTGGGTTTTGGCTTTCAACCTTAGGGGCAACCCTGACTGTCTCAACAGTTTCTTTGCCCTTGTTTGTACACAACCTTCTTTAAACTTGGGCCTACCTGAACAAACACCCTCTCAGTGTTGCTAACTGAAGCAACATGGGACTGACCTTGTGAGGATTTCCTGGAATCAAAGCCAATCCCAGATCTTTCATTCCCAAGTTTCTGGCAGCTATTTATTTTCTCTACAACCACTGAGTATTTATTCATTGTTGCTACCTTCTTCTTGAGAGCATCCTCACTCTTTTTTTAGGATTTCATGTCTGACAAAAAGGTCATCAAACTTACTCTTGAGTTCCTTTAGCTTATTCTGCTTGGCCAATTGATCTTCAGCCAGTTCTTTGAGGACCTTCTCTCTTGGGAGGCGCTCAGCGTTGACCATGTCAAGCTCCTGAGTGAGCCTTACAATTTGAGAAGATTCCTTCAGATCTGACTGAGTCAACTGGTCAGTTAGTGTTTGAACCTCAGTACTCAATCTCTCATTCTCCTTAGCCAAGAAGATATTAGTTTCCTGCAACATGGAGAAATCAACCATCAATTGCTCAAGACAGAGATGAAGGTTCATTTCTCTAGCTGACTCTAAGCTAGGCTCAGGATTTTGACCAGTGAATGAAGCACACTCAGAGTTGGAATTTACCTCAGGCTCCTCCCCAGCCATAAGGCAGACATCATCGTACTTATCGTTGGAAAAGAGTTCATACGATCTTTGCTCAGGACCATCTGACTCTGATGCGTCTTCAGCGAGCATAGCCCTCCTATCCGCATACCTCTGGTCTCTTTTAGTCCTCCTGTCTTCTCTTTCCCTTGCACTCAGCTCTGGACAGTCGTACTGATAATGTCCAGTCTTGTTACAGTTGTAACACTTGGTAGGCTCATCTCCTCCTTCTCTTCTTGCATCAGGGTTCCTTCTTGAGTCAGGTTCCCTCCGTCTTGATGAGCTTTCAATCTTGCTAGAGTACTTGTTGTCACAAGCACGTCTCTAGTCCAACTCCTCACGATCAGGTTTCGGGTCAGAGTACCTCCTTTCTTCACCTCAATCGCATCTCTGGTCAGAGTTTCTACGGTCTTCATACCTTCTGGAACTGTTGTGGTTTTCCTTAGATTTTCTTTCTCTTGTGTCCTGATAGTACTTTTGTATTGATCAAACCTTGAGGTTCAACTTATCAAATATTCTGGCCATCATACTATACTCCTCAACGAGCTCTTCTTTACTCATTTCCATCAGTGACTTTGATGGTGATTCAGCAGGTTCTGACTTGGCTTTGAATGTCACATTCTTCTCTGGAGCTTTCTCCTCCTCTTCAACCACTACTTTCTTCTTTCTCTTATTCAGGTCGAACTCTAAAGCTTTGAGCTCAGAGAAAAGTAGGGCTGAAGTAATGTTGCTCATATCCTGAGTATTCTTTGTTGATAGATGAACAACTATTAATGATGGGCGAACAAGGTTTAAAGCCTAAATAACAATTATGAAGAAGAAAACTCAGGTTAAAAGCAATTACCAAGAGAAACAATCAAAGGGGAGTGCACTAATTGATCCAGGTGGTGTATGAAGTAACGAACAATTTCACCGACGAACAACATATCGGCGAGCAGGTTTTAAGACCCGAGACCAGACATGAACATTCCGCCAAGTCACTTATGACGAGCAACATTGATAAAAGGTGGTGTATCTACCAACCTAAGAGGTGTATGTAGACGAACAAAGAACCAAGATACCAAAGCTCATCTCAACAAGAAATATAGGTGAACAACTTTGAAGCCATATCCTCAAAAGGCGAACACCTTTTACTGAAAGATCCTTCTGGACAAATTAAGCCGATCTGGACGAACAACATTGAAGTCCGAGATAAGACCAAAGAAGACTTTGTAACTAAGATTCAACTTAGATAAGGTCAAAAAAGGTCAAAGGACACTTGTCTAGCATGCAAGCTAGGAAGTCCAAGAGTCTTGGACACCTCCTACTTGCTAGCAATAAATAGTTGCTCTCCAGCTAAGAAATACAAGTTCAAATTCACAAATATTCCCAAAACACACAAACACACCTTAACGTGCACACATACGAAATAAATACGGATTCGACTCTCATATTTATAATTTCACAATCCGAACCTTCGATTTATCATTTACAGTGATAATCAATCACACGTTATTGATTGGTGGTCTTAAACCGAACTAAATAGCCACTAATCCTCACGGTTAAATTTGATCACCAATAATTTGGTGCTAGAGGAAGGGGTCGAACCTCCGATTAAGTGTGATTAGTCAAGAACTTCAAGTTTGAAAACTTGAAAATTTGAAGAAATCCTTGAAGATACAAGCAAAAGTGTTCTTGGTGTTCTTCAATATAAAGTTTGGAGAATTAAAGATTGAGAGAATAATTCAGCTTAGGATGCCTCAATCCAAGGAAACACAAGGTACACGTTTATCAAGGAGAGCATCTCCTACTCGAGCTTCGTCAGTTGGCCACCAAGTTCGTGAGCCTAGACATGCGAACAGATCAAGGCTTACGACCATAGACCATAACCTTCCACCAGAATTGGAGGCCCTGACGAGCAACCCTAATGAACTGGCTAAAACCATTGCTGCTCTCCAAACTATCCAGAGGCAGCAAGAACAAAATAGACCCTCACAAGCAAGGTCTAAGAATAAACCCCTGGAGGTTGTTAGAGCCAGATCTGTTAGGGGCGAGCAACATGAGGTAGACAGTGCCCAAGTCAGGCGAGATAAGGACAAGGCCAAGGTGGCCGAACCAAGAGAGGGTCAAGCTGAGTCAGCACATGGGCGAGCAACAATGTCAAGCCATGGAACAACTTGTTCCAGTGTACAGGACAGACTTGGCCAGTCCCAACTCTAGAAAGAAGCCGCTCGTCGAGGAGCAGGGGTAAGGCGAGCAACTTTCGAGCAACCTCGTCCTTCGGTGCATGAAAGGCTATCACAGTCTGCCTTTAGGCGCCTAGGGCCGAATGCAGCAAGCAACCCTAGGAAACAGCTCCAGGATATGCCCGCTCCAAGTGAGGGACTGCGACGAGCAGCAAGGCTTGTGCCTTTTCTCGTCGAACAACCTCCAAGCCAGGGGGGCATCTTTGGATGAGTTGTCAAGCCTGAGAAAGGCTGTGGAGAACATGCAGGGGCAACTTGACCAACAAAGAGGGATGGGGACGACCAGCATGCCATCCTCCCCTTTATCTTCCATCATTTTGAAGGCCCCGATCCAGAAAAAATCCAGTTTTCGGCAAGCATACAATACGAAGGCATTGCTGATCCCCCAAGTCCATTTAACGAAGTATTCAGACTACATGGTTTCTGTAGGAGCTAGTGATTCCACCCAGTGCCGGAATTTCCCTTTAACTTTGGGGAACAGAGTACACAAGTGGTTTTCCGCAATGCCACCAACATCAATCCACTCATTTGTTCAACTGAGTCGAGAGTTCCTCTCCCACTTCTCAACTGCTGGGTCGTATCTGTCCCAAAAGCACCGGCTGTCGGACTTAAAGCAAAATGACGACGAGTCGGACCAGACGTTTATGGAAAGATTCGACAAAGTAATGTTGGAAGGGGAGCCGGTAAGTGAAGATACGAAAATCATCGCTGTTATGGCCGGGTTGAAGAAAGGGTCAAAGTTATGGAAAGAGGTACGTCTGAAGTGCCCAAGAAGCTATGCCGAATTCAGAAATTACACCGACATATTTGTTTCCATGCACGAGGCCCTACAAGCAAACTTGGGGGAAAATAAAGCTGATCCCAAGAAGAACAACAAAAAACCCGGTGGAACAGGCTACAGGGTCCCGAAGAACATGAAGGCATTCACCGAAGGGACGGAATTAAAGGAAAAGCTGAACCAGGTGCTAACAGTGTCAATTGATACTGTGTACGAAAACGTGAAGGAGAAAGAGTTGCTCTCCCCTCCCCGGAGAATCCGTCAAGAAACTGGCAAACTCAACCCTAACAAGTATTGTGCCTACCATCAAAGTGTGGGGCACTTTACGAGCGAGTGTAGAAATTTACTCAAGCAACTTTGGCGATTCTATGAGGAGGGAAAGCTCTCCGACTTCGTCAAAAGACAACCGGGAAAGAGAGCCCGGGAGAACAACTCGGAAGATGAGGAGGATGATCCACCTCAAAGGAATAACAAGCCCGGACGACCAGTTCCAGCCGTTGCGGCTCGTCCATTAGAGGATCTATACATGATGGAACCCACAGGACGGGCGGGAGGATGTTCTGATGGATGACCGCCAATCTCCAACCGAAAAAGAAAAGCCGAATTACGAGCAATCAACCAAGTACAAGAAATGGAGGTTAAACCATCCATCATGCAGACAACAAAATTAACCTTCACTGAAAAAGACTTGGAAGAAATATTGACCCCCCACAACGATTCGCTCGTAATCTGCGTAAAGATCATGGGGACCAGAGTACATAGATTGTTGGTGGACACCGGAGCCTACACCAACATCCTTTTCAAAAAGACGCTCGATCAACTTGGAGATTACTCGGGCTACATACGAGATTCAAATCATAGAATCTTAGGCTTTGAAAATGTTGTAACAGTCCCGTTAGGGGAGATTAGATTGTCCATTCAGCTTGTAATGGTTGAGGAACCCGAGAAAAATATAACAAGAATGGTAGATTTCTTGGTCGTAGATCAGGAGTCGACCTATAACGGGTTTCTTGGTCAACCTTTTCTAAATGAATTTAAAGCTGCATGTTCAACTTACCATTATTGCTTAAAGTTCCCGAAAGCAAGTGGAGCAGGCTCAATCAAAGGAGACCAAAGAAAGGCTCGTGGATGTCTCCTACAATTGCAAGTAAGGCACGCACAAGTATCCATGATGGAAGCCACCACAAGCTATCCAGTCGATGAGCCATCAATACTGGAAAACATGATGGACACAGAAGATCATATGGATACAGACGAACAACACTCTGACGAGCAAGTGTTGGACGAACAACTCATCACCATCCATGGGGAACTTCCACCTGACGAACAACATATGGGTGGTGACGAGCAACATATACCAGATGACTTGGAGGACCAGATGTTGACTAACAACAATGGGCCAGGACCAACAGATGATCTAGAACCCCGCCTGGGAGCAGAGCCCATGAACATTGAAAATGATTTCGACCCTGAGGGACCAATAATTGATCCTCGTTGGAAAGGACAAAAACGATGAGCAACTCCAGTTGAAGAACTGGAGACGTTCAAAGTTAATCCTGAAAATGAAGATCTCAAATTATACATAGGATCTGAGCTCCCTGAGCCTTACAGATCCCGAATGAAAGAGTTCCTCAACAAGAATCTAGATATTTTTGCTTGGTCTCATGCAGACATGGTGGGAATAGATCCAAAGCATGCTTGCCACAAGCTTAATATCAATCAAGCAAAAAGGCCCGTCCACCAAAAATGAAGAAAATATGGCCCATACAAATACCAAGCTTTGAATGAAGAGGTGAAGAAGTTGTTAGACAACGACCTAATTCGACAAGCACTCTGTCCACAGTGGGTGGTAAATCCAGTCTTAGTGCGGAAACCGAACGGAACCTAGAGGCTATGCATATATTTTACGGATCTGAATGCAGCATGCCCGAAGGACAACTTTCCTCTCCCCTATATTGACCAATTGGTGGACAGCACTACAGGTCACGAGATGCTAATATTCATGGATGCCTTTGCCGGATACCATCAAATCCCAATGCATCTAGATGATCAAGAAAACACAGCATTTTACACAAACAAAAACTTGTTGTGTTGGAAAAGAATGCCATTCGGCCTCATCAACGCCGGAGTAACATATCAGAGGTTGGTGAACAAGATGTTCGACGAACAGATCGGAGATACGGTAGAAGTCTATGTAGACGATATCATAGTCAAGAGTCCCAAGAAAGAAGGCCATCTCCAACATTATACCCAGGTGTTCGAAATTCTCCGACACTACAACATGAAGTTGAATCCAAAGAAGAGCAGCTTTGGAGTTCATTCAGGAAAGTTCCTAGGCCATCTTGTTAGCCAACGAGGAATTGAAGCTAATCCCACAAAGGTCAAAGCCATCGTGGATATGCAACCACCACGTTCAGTAAAAGAAGTGCAAAGACTCACAGGATGCCTAGCAGCATTGAACCGGTTCATATCCAGATCAGGAGACAAATGTCGTCCATTCTTCGAGGCCATCAAAAAGGGAAAGTTCACATGGACTAAAAACTGTCAAAAGGCATTTGACCAACTTGAGGACTACCTGGGAGATGTTAAAATTCTATCAAAACCCATCACAGGAGAAAAGCTCTATCTATACCTGGCAGCGTCAGAAGTGGCAATCAGCTCCGTTTTGGTGCGGGGGGATGGCAAATTCCATCAACCCATCTACTACGTCAGCCAAGCCTTACACGAAGCGGAGATCAAATACTCACCAACCAAAAAGCTAGCGTACGCACTTGTCATGAGTGTGAGAAAGTTACGACCATACTTCTTTGATCATCAAGTTGAAGTGTTAACAACTTTCCCACTCAGATAAATTCTCCATCGCCCCGACACAGCTGGCTGTCTACTAAAGTGGTCACTAGAGATTAGCCAATTCGGGGTGACCTATGCTCCTCGAACATCGATCAAAAGGTAAGCTCTAGCCGACTTTATAGTCGAACTAACTTTCCCACCAGATCCGACGAGAGGACTTGATCACCCCTGACATCTTTACATTGACGGATCTTCAACTAATATAGCCTCGGGGGCGGGAATAGTCCTGATAAGCCCTGACAGACAACTATTCACCTCGGCAATCAGATTTGGTTTCATGGTAACCAACAACGAAGCAGAATATGAAGCTCTCATTGCTGGTCTTCACCTATCCCTTGCCGTGGGTGTTAGACGATTGCAAATATTCAGCGACTCACAACTGATTGTGAACCAAGTCCGAGGTGAATACGTGGCTAAAGACGATCATATGATCGAATATCAACGGATTGTTGCTCATCTGATGTCCTTGCTAGATCAAGTCTTCATCGAACAAATTCCAAGGACAATCAACACACAAGCAGATGCGTTGGCCCGACTAGCAACAAGCGAAGGGCCTCTTCTGCTCAGAAACGAAATGTTCCAAATGTTCTTGGAAATTCTTGCTCCCGTTGGACCATTTGTATCTATATGCATCAGGAGCCCGATTCATGGATCTCTCGGTTCGAGAAATCAAGATAATTAGATTTATAGATTTTGATTTTTTAGGAATAGAATCGGGCGGTCTTTTTGTTGTTTTTTTTCCTAGTGATTTCTTAGAATAGAACGAGTATTCAATTTCAATTTTTTGAAAAGGAGAAAAAAAGAGGTAATATCTATACCTAAATATTAATCCGAATTGACCCGAATCTCAATGACGTTTTGGGATTCCACAAACCATTGTGACAGACAATGGTCCGCAGTTTGATGAAAAAGAGTTGAGAAACTTTTGCACGAAGTGGGGGATCAAGAAACATTATTCTACTCCCTATCATCCCCAGTAAAATGGACAAGTCGAAGCTGTGAACAAGATTATCAAGCATACGTTGAAAGTACGATTGACGGAGAGCAAAAGTAGCTGGTCTGAAGAACTTCCGGAAGTCTTGTGGGCATATAGAGTTTCTCCCAGGTCAAGCACCGGAGAAAAACCTTTTGCAATGGCTTTTGGAATAGAAGCCGTGATACCAATCGAATTAAAGACCAACACAATCAGGACGACCAACTTTGATGAGCAGGCGAACAACTCTGCTCTAGCTACTGAAATGGATTTGCTCGAAGAAAAAAGATTAAATGCCGAGCTAAAAAATGCTACATATAAGCAACGAGTAGAACACTATTATAATTCCTATATTAAAACCAGGGAATTCAGAGTTGGAGATTTGGTTCTAAGAAAGTTGCTCGCCCAACCTCCAGGTGTATTGGAACCAACTTGGGTGGGCCCGTATCGTATAACAGACAAGTTCCTTAATGGCGTGTACGATATCGAAGATATGGAAGGCAAGCCGACCCAATACTCCTAGAATGTTGTACATTTAAAGAAGTATTGTCAATAAGTCGAACAAGTTCAATTCACAATTGTTGGGCGAACAAATGTCTTGGGGGCATGTGAACCATGTAAGGCAAACCAAAAACTTGCCTAATTTTTTGAAAATTTTGCTAAGTATAGATTCAAAAGTTGTTCGGCACATTGTATAGCTTGGTGATATTTCATATCTTTTATTTTTTAGACAAAGTTGCTAGGCAAAAATGTTATAAGCGAGCATATTTTGGTTAGTGTTCAAAGTTGTTCGTCAGAATGTATATGTTAGTGATGAACAATCTTACACAACACTTGTAATTTCTCACAATGTAAATATAGTTGTTCGTTTGGAGAAAAATAGTCTAAAGCTCGAGGTACAAGTCCATTCTAAGGACCAAAGCCAATTAAAGGTTGTTCGTCTTTTAATATGAATAAAACCTAAGGCTAAACCCAAATTCTATTAAGGCAAAGTTCAAATCGAACAAAGCCCAAAATTATATGTTATAATTGCAAAAGCATTGACAAAAATGTAAAGGCAATTAACATATATAAGAAGAGGAGCAAATAAGAAAGACATTCATTAAATAAAAGGCATCGAACCTAAAAAATAGTACAAAGGTTAAGTACTACAAAAGCGAACAACTACAAGGAAGAGCCTACCGAGCAACTATTACAAAAAGAAGAAGAAGAAAAGACTAAGTCCTAAATTTAATGCTGCTCGCCCTATGGAGGATCTTGAGCTTGGTCAGCAGGAGGTTCGACTATCATTGTGCTCGCAAGATCCTCGGTATCCTTCTTCTCCTTCTCAGCCGCATCCTGCTCGCCTTCTGCTGCCGGCTCGTCTTCGTCAAGAGAAAGGGGAGGCCGAGTAATGATGATACTGGATCAAGTTGGTCGATCTTGACCCCATAATCTTCCATATCCCCCAGTTGAATTTTGATATTGTTGGGTGGGGGATAGGACCCAATGAACTCAGTAAGGTCCCTTCCCATCTCCTCAACCATGTCCGGATGGTCGTATGTATGGGAAATTCGGATACAGTCGGCATAGGCACAGATATAGCCTAAGTTTGAGATGGGAGCGGATCGGACTTGCAGCTCAGCCTCCAACTGCTCGCCGCTATACATGCTGCCATTGATCTCATTGAGGCGAGCATTTTTAGTTTCGAGCTCTGCAATTTTTTGCTCGGCAGCAGCCAATCTTTTTCCCCCTTCGTCGAGCAAGGCTTTCTTGCATTTCAGTTCAGCGGACAGGCCTTGGATGTCCTCAAGATGCTTTTTCTCAGAATCGAGGGTGAGAGAGAGTTGATTGTTTAAGCGAGCAAACTTGGCCTTGTAAGTGTTGAACAAGTTGTCCTTCTCCTCCGTGAGTTGTCGAGCAGTACTTGTGTACCGCGAACAGCTTCTTCTTGCTCGGCCAGCTGAGCCATCGCCTTTTGAGCGGTAACAAGGTCATTGGCGTGATGCATCATTGAGAGATGGAAATTATCAGCCAGTCCTTGCATGGAGATAGTCTTCTCCATAGGTCTCGTCCAGGCCCGGGCGATCAACTCTGCCGCCCTGTGGACATGGTCGCCTGGGATCTCCCTTATGTTAACAGGAGATTTGGAGCAGGCATACTGATGAACAACATGTGCTCGCCCAGGATGGTCATCAGCCCGGTATCTGCAAACAAGAAAGTACACCACACTTAGACAAATTCGTAAAAAGAAAGAAAAATGGATCTTGTTCGGCATAGAAGAATACTTACTCAGCAAATTTGCGATCATCCCAACCGAGGAGAGTGATGTCCTCTGGGCCGTAGGATGGGGTGACATCCTTTCCAGCTTTGCCCGTCCTCTCAGAAGGCTCGACTGAGGAGCGACGAGAAACTTCTTCTTCAGGGCGAGCAAGATTCTTGCCCACTTTCTCCTTCCCCTTAGTGCCAGCAGGGACATCATGTGCCACGGGGGTCCCGTCAGTCCGTTTCAAGCATTTTCCCCCATGGGGAGGGAAAGTAGAGGGAGGTGCTGGCCGAGCATGGCCAGAGGGTACCACCTGCCGAGGAACTTTGGCCCCCTCAGGTTTGTTCGTCATCGCAAGTAATTTGGAGGGGGGATCCCCCTTTATCTTCCTCCCTTTGGGCGGAGGCATCTCGTGCACCCTCTGTTCAAGGAGACCAAAACAGGAGGGAACTGCTACTGTAACTTGCTCAGCTAAAAAGAAAAAAAAAAGGTAGTCAGACTATGAAGTGTACGAGCAAGTTCTTATTTTCCTCTTTGGCGAACAAGAAAGCTTATATAAGTTAGTAAAATCTCGTACCTGGGGGCACCTCAACTTGGGCCTCTAGGTGGTGGGGGTATGTGAGTAGGCGAGCAGCTCTCTGACACTTCTCCTCGCTCAAGTATTGGATAGTCCTATCCGCTCTATTGCGCAGACCGACCAAACAAGAAGTGAACAAGAATTCTGAGCCAATCTCCTCCTCCTCCGAATTCCACTTGAGCAATCGAGGGCCTGCCAACAAACAAGAAAAGTTAAATTAGAACAATACAGTTCAAGGACGAACAAAGATAAACTTACGCTTAATTTTTCCATAAGAAGCGGGGGAGTTTATTCGCCCAAGGCCACCGTGTGGACCAGAAGATGCTCACCAATCACCCCCAATAAAGAAGAAGTGTTGCTTCCAGTCGCGGATCTTGTTCGGCACCCCTTCTACCATCTTAAGCCCAGTCCGAGCCTTGAGGTAGTAATATCCTTCCTCTCCAATGGGGCACTTGGTGATCGTCATGAGATAGTTGATCTCCTCCGCGGTGATGCGATCAACATATCCTTCCAGGGCGAACAAGCACATCGAGCCCAACAGATTCATCCACCCAATTGGCGTGATCTGGGTAATGGCAACGTTGGTCGCCTCGAGGAATCGACCAACAACTGGAGGCAATGACAGCTTCAAACCGGCGATCAACGTATCAATGTTGATCGCCGTGCATCCTGGAGGGGGGCGATCAGCTATCTCCTTCTTTCTAGGGCCCATATATGAATATCGAAAGGGACTTTGTATATCTCTCGGATCAAATCAAGATCTTCCTTAAGAACCACACTCTTAATTCTGCTCGCCTGGAAATCAGTCTTCTCTAAGTCCATAACTTGCCATTGTGGTCTATGAAAGTTGTTCACGTGTTCCTCCACATATGCTCGTCATTCGAAAGGCCGAGCAACTCCAACTGGGACCTCGTTTTCCAACATTTTAGGAGGTGGAAAGTTTATCCCCTCCAAAAACTCTCGAGTGAGTTCGTCAAATTCAGGGTCTTCCTCCAATTCAGAACTGGACGAAGAGCCCTCATCGGAATCCCTGCTCGCAACAACAACCACTTCCCTCTCAGATGGGCGAACACCAGTATCCTCCACCGATCGAACAACTGAGTCAACGTTGGGGGTCGATGCCGAAGAAATCTCAAACGGGGGTTGGTTTTCGTATGTCACAATGGGAAAAAAAGGATCAAGGGTTTCTTCGGATTTGTTACTCGACTGAGAAGACATAGGAAAATAAGGGAAAAAGGGAGAAAAAGCTACAGACGGCGGCAGACTTATTTGTAGACGGCGGCGATTCCTGGAGAAGATGGCGGCGCAAGCCCCCACACGGCGGCAATGGAGGATTTCGAAGAGAAAAAAGAAATAAATGATGAAATTGAATGATTGAAATGAAAACGCTACCTTAAAACTGAACCCAAGGCAAGAAACTGATGAAACTTCATCGGAAAACACTTGGATTCACCGGAAATTGGAAAATGACGCTGGAGCACTGTAGCAGAAATGAAAGAAGTGAAAAAAAATTTAGTTCCCACTTCAATTTATACCCCAAGGAAAAACGGGGTAAAACCCATAATTACCCCAAAGAAATGTTCCAAATTGATAAAAAAAACGGGGTAAAATTTCGAGCAAGATGGAAAGTCGGAGGGCCTATGTGCAAATATAGGGGCGCGTGGCCTCGGGACTGCTCGCGCGTGGGCGGCGCACAATCAAAACGCCCACGTTATCCTCGTACATCCCCCAGATCTTGGGAAGATGAAACGGTGGCCAAGGTTTTGCTCGCCAAAGAGAAGCTTTTCGTCCAAATCTATATCAGAGCAATATCCTAACTATAGTTGCTCGCCACAAAGTTGATCGTCTGAAGCAACATCTAGCCAGGATAGGGGGAAATTGTTGATAGGTAAACTGTTGGGATATGTTTTAGTTTTGATGATTTTCCAAAACAACATGTAATAGGTTTGAAAGCAGTCAGGATAGTATCCTTTAGATCAGGTCAGGCTAGGTTAGCTCTCAGTAGAATAGGTTGCTCAGTTGAGGGGGAACTCAGCGAGGGGAACTTCTCAACACAGCCTGAAGATATCAAGATGACAACCAGAAGAGCTGACTGAAGACATGCCATCAACCTGAACCAATGGAGAAGCCTGAAGGAAGTCCCACTGAGTGTAAGTCAGGCTGTTCTAAGCCAAGTCTGGCGGACCACTCAGTGAAGAGCCTGATCAGGTGGATCAGTGCTGCACCAAGTAGGCCCTGAAGGAGTCAGGCTACTGTGGTCAGGGAAGTTTGTCATTCAGCCTTATGACAAACTTCTTGGAAATGATCTTCAAACAGTCTCTGAAGAACAACTACACTGAAGACGTTCAGTCCACTGAAGATCATCAGTCAGTGAAGGAGGAATCTACCTAAAGTCAGTAGGTCTTGGTCAACCCACTGAGTCAAAGATCCGTGAATCCAGGCCACGTGGACCAATCAGCACGAGGCAGCAACTCTGACACTGACAAAGGCCGAATTCCAAGAAAAGTGGTTGAAACCATTTAATGTTGGATTCAAATGTATCTTCCCTCCAACGGATACATTTGAATCCCCATTATATATACAAGCTCATAGTTGCGTAGTTGGGCGTGTTGTGTTGTTGTAAGAATTGTAAGAAAACAAACACCTACGAGCTGTGAGGGTGTGGGTAGTAGCATACGTGCATGGGAGTTATAAGGAGGGTTTACTCACATCTTAAACACTGACCATTAGGGTCTTCAAATATACACATATGAATGTTCAACTTGTAACTCTAGGCTTAGAGAGGTTTTTCCTATCTTAGCTATTGGCTAACACATTGTAAAGGGAAAACCTCACCTAGTTGGAGAAAACCTAACTGAAACCAAAACCCTCTTGTCAGGTTTGTTGGTAGTAAGTGAGGAGAAGGGCAGCCCAGGGAGTGGCGTGAGTCCAGTTGTAAGTGCACCTTGGCACGTTAAAAACAAGAATCCCTTGAGTGGATTTCCTGTTAAGTCAGGCCGTGGACGTAGGAGCTTGAGACTCTGAACCACGTTAAACTCCCTGTGTTCTTACTGCTTTGATATTGTGCATACTTGTCATATTATTTGTTCATTCATTGCAATCAAGTTTATCATGCCTGAATCAATCAGGCTGATCTTCAAAAGAGCACTGCCCTACTTAACACTTTTCAGGTTTGAGTAAAACAAGTTTTTCAGAAAACAAACTAAACAAGACTTTAAACTTTCAGGGCTCAAACATTTCCGCACTGAACTTGAACTGATAGTTAGCCAACTGACCCGCACCAAGTGTAGTCAGTAGGTGTGTTATCAGCTCCTAGTTCTTTACCACTCTGAGCAAAGGGGACTCAGTCAGTTTTAAGGTTGAAAAATTGGTATACGTGTATTCCCCCCCCATACACGTATTCCTCAGTCTTGTACCGGGACCATCATAAACAACTATTAATGATGGGCGAACAAGGTTTAAAGCCTAAATGACGATTATGAAGAAGAAAAATCAGGTTAAAATCAATTATCAAGAGAAACAATCAAAGGGGAGTGCACTAATTGATCCAGATGGTGTATGAAGTAATGAACAATTTCACCGATGAACAACATATCAGCGAGCAAGTTTTAAGATCCGAGACCAGACATGAACATTCCGCCAAGTCACTTATGACGAGCAACATTGATAAAAGGTGGTGTACCTACCAACCTAAGAGGTGTATGTAGACGAACAAAGAACCAAGATACCAAAGCTCATCTCAACAAGAAATATAGGCGAACAACTTTGAAGCCATATCCTCAAAAGGCGAACACCTTTTACTGAAAGATCCTTCTGGACAAATTAAGCCGATCTGGACGAACAACATTGAAGTTCGAGATAAGACCAAATAAGACTTTGTAACTAAGATTCAGCTTAGATAAGGTCAGAAAAGGTCAAAGGACACTTGTGTAGCATGCAAGCTAGGAAGTCCAAGAGTCTTGGACACCTCCTACTTGCTAGTCTCTATAAATAGTTACTCTCCAGCTAAGAAATACAAGTTCAAATTCACAAACATTCCCAAAACACACACAAATACACCTAAACGTGCATACATACGAAATAAATACGGATTCGACTCTCGTATTTACAATTTCACAATTCAAACCTTCGATTTATCATTTACGGTGATAATCAATCACACGTTATTGACTGGTGGTCTTAAACCGAACTAAATAACCACTAATCCTCATGATTAAATTTGATCACCAACATTCTTGAGTATGATACCACTGTTATCCCATCTCTCAGGGAGAGAGTTCGGGATCTTTGAAACAACTTCTCTTTTAGGGACTTCCTTCCCTAATAACACCAACTCATTCATCATCTTGATGAATCTTGACTCCATTTGATCAATAGTTTCCTCAGGCAGCATCTCGAAGCTTTTAAATTTCTGAATGACAATATTCCTCTTGTTCTCCTTGATCTTCTCAGATCCCTCGCACATCTTGTTTAACTCATCCCATACCTCATTGGTAGTCTTCAGATGCATCAGCCTCGCTGACTCCTCGAACGGCACTGTATGGAGAATAATGTTCTTGGCCACGTTGTCTAGTCCTATCATTTTGATCTCATCATTGTTGAGCTCGCTTCTGGCCTTTGGAACTGGCGCTCCAATAGGTTTATCATCATATCCCAGACCTCTGACATTTGGAATGGTGATCTTGATAGGGATGTTCTTGATAACTAAAGGCATCTGGTCTTGGATAACATTTAAATGTGCAAGCAACCTGAATCTCCAATAGATAAAGTTAGAGACATAGAATTCAGGCAAAGAAGCTTCGAGCCTCCTTGAAGTCATGATGCAAGTTTTTAGAAAATATGCAAACTTAGATCTGTTCAGTGACCATCAACAGTTTCTCCTCTGAAACTATTAGTATTCAAAGTCGGTGGTCTTTTGAACCACTAATCCGATACCACTTGTTGGTCCCGTGCAAGTCTAAGTGATACGTGTATGGGGGGAATACACGTATACAAATCTTTTTCTCTTTTTCAAACTGAGTCCCTCAACTCAAAGTCTTAGTGATAAGCACTGAATAGAGACTCAAGCTCCTACGTCCACGATCCTGATTGAACATGCCAAGGTGCACAATGACCAGTCTCACTGATCCCTAGAATTAGAGTTCTAGTCCTCCTTCTCTTAACCACTTTCTAACTTCAACCAACAAACGTATCACTGACTAGCTTAGGATTTTAGTTTCAGTTTGGATTCCAACTAAGGTGTGATAATCCTTACAAGGTAAAGCTATGTTAAGGATTGGATTATCACTCTAAGCGTAAGATATGTATATGAAAGCTCCATGGAATATAGATGACTCTAGACTTGTAGAAACACTTGGGAAATTTAGAGGGTTTCGAGTGCTTCTATGAATGCTTGTGAGTCTTGAATAATTTTTTGGCTTTGAAATCTCGTAACCTTGTTTGGGTCAAGGTCTTCTGTATTTATAGATGATTTTGAAAACTATCTGTTGGAGAGATAACCTCTTCGTCACCTTTCTTGTAGGATACTTCAAACGGTTATCATCCTTCATGCAACCGCCTAGTTGCATGGATTTGGTAAGTGCATTAAATGCATGCCCATTGAAAGCTGCAGGAATGGTCAGGCTTGATGTCAGGTCCGTACGTGCGTTGTCCTCCCCTGATTGGTCCACGTCATCAGGTAGGTGAGAATGTTAGAACTCATTCTTTAGTTCAATCTTGTCTTTTCTGAGTTCAGGTTTGTCCTCATCTACGTACATGGCCCATCGCTGACATTCCTTTTGCTTGCTTGGATCCTACTCCAAGTCTTTCCCAAATACTTAGGCAGCCTGACTATTACACACTTAGTAATGATCTCAGGATCATGCTCTTCATCCTAACACTCAGTTAACCAGCTTAGAAAGACTAACTTAAGTTTAGTAATGATGCTTTTGTGGTCTTCAGGCTTCAGTCTTGAGTATCATCAGTGAGTTCTCCTCTCACTGAGTACTTGTGAATATAAATAATTCTAACTTATTCTAATCCTATCAAGACTAGCCTGACTATTACACACTTAGGCAAATCATCTTTTCAGGATCTTTGGGATCAACTCAAAACTGACATTGTCCCAACACCCCTTGAACCATGCTTCCCTAATTCGATACATGATGTCTTTGTATCGCTCGCTACACTTCATACAAAAATTCCTCCACATTTGATCATTGTGCTCCATTGTCCAAACGTAACTTTTCTACAATTACATTAAAATGTAGATTTCAATTTATATAATTTATATTAATAAACGATAATAAATTAAATAATTAAATAACTAATTAATACCTTAAATTCCTCAAAGTAGATCCATTTTCTCCAGTCGGACACTGCCCCCCAATAAAACTCGGTGGGCTCGAATTTACCGTTCCAGATGGACTTCGACACCTGAGCACTAGCCTCGTGACTTGAAATCCAACTGTAACATTAAAACTTCAAAGTTAGAAAAATTATTTAGGTTTTAATAAAAAAATGAGTATAAAATATATTAAAACTTACGTTAAACTGTGGGACGCGACAGTTATCCGGTTGTGAACAACCGGATGCTGGCGGGAGGAAGATGAGCCCTCACCACCCCGCTGTGCGAAGGATGAGCCCTCAGGAGGCTGCTGTGAAGAGGTATGTGATAGAGAGCACGACTGGACAACCGGATCAACCTCGGGCCTGAGTGACCCCCGTCATCTCCTTCCTCCTCCTCGACCCTCCCGTTAACTGCACGGGGGCTGACTGCCACTATCACTGTCTTGTCCACTCATCTATAAAAAAATTAATAATACTAAAATAAACTAAAATTTTAAAATGTATAATATTATTCAATATACTAAACTAAAATCAATGAACTTAACTAACCTAATCATACCACTCTTCTAACATAATCATCATCCTAAATTGATACTAAAAATGCAATACTACTTAATCATATATAGTAAAAAATCATAACAAATCTCCTAAATATTATAACAATTCTCTTACATACTCATTCAATATAACAACAATCAACATATATAAAAATCTAAATAATTCTCTTAAAATATTAAAAATTTAAACCATGCAATATAACAATAATCAACATATATACTTTAGTAATGATTAACATGCTTTAAAATCTAAATAATTATACAAAAATCACATACTAAAACAAATAATTTATACTAAAACTCACATGCTTAATCACATTGTAACTGCAAATTTCAAATTTATTAAATATAATAAACACGAAAAAGGATTACAATTTATATTTATTCGGATTAAACCGAAAGACTTATGTGCGGGTTGACTAACTCTAGATTTGATCCTCGGATTCTTCTCTTCGGTGTTGACCTGGACTTGGATGTTCTTCGGGAGAAATCCTCGCCTTGATCTTCGTTTGAGGTTGATCTTTGAATTTATAATGTTAATCCAAGGGCGAAACGCCTTATTTTGGATTAAACGTTATTTTTGGAATTTGGGGGATGAACGCCGTTGAATTTGGTGAAGAACGTCCCTTGAATCTTTGAGGAGAAATGACGGATCGGAGAGGTGCAGGACCTTTATCTCGGATCGGAGGCCGTTTATGGTAGGCTTGTGCGAAGAACGCCTTTGAAGATTCTTCAAATCTTCAAGGAGAAACGCCGGATCGGAGGGGTGCTGGACCTTGATCTCGGATCGGAGGCCGTTTTTGATCGCTTCCCACGAAGAACGCTTTGAATTTGACGAAGAACGCTTTGAATCTTCAAAAGCTCTTGAACTTCTGAATTCCTTGTGCTTCTGTCTGTCTGAATGTGTGTGTAAAATGAATGAATGAAGGACCCTAGTTATAGGGTGAGGAGATGAAAACTTTCCCTCTTTATGGTGCCACGTGGCGCTTTATGATTGGCCGATGCCGATTTGATGGGCTTTTATAGGCCAATTTTCAGATTTAGTTGATTCTCATTAATTTCTTTCCTTCTTCATACAAGATACGATTTGATTTTTTCTTGGGCACTAAGTCAACCGTATTAATTACTGCAGACTTGTATTTTTGGCAAGTTTGTACATGTATATTAAATACCAAAAAGTTTAATTATTTAATTTGAGAATTAATTTATTTAAATCCCCAAATTAAAATAATAAATTTATTTTGATATTAATATTTATTTGTACACGCGTCAATATTTAATTGTGTGCAAAATTAATTTGCTTACAAATGCCCCCTCGTGCTTTGTTCACGGTCATTTGTGACTTGGAGTGAACGAAGCACGAAAATCTTTGCGCCCTCATTTGCTTTTGGACTTTTGAATCATGACTGAACTTAGAAGATGTCTAAGCTGCCTACGTACCTCTTTGTTCTAAAAGGATCAAGTCATAACGTAGTTCAAGGGGAATTTGATTTCATTTCGGGGTGTCATAAATAGTTTATACTCGTGTAGGCTAGGAGTGACATACAGTTTAAGCTCGTGCGTCAAGGAGATTTGATTTGAATTTGCTTGATAGTTTATACTCGTATCAGGGAGATATACTTTGAACTTGTTTGATAGTTTAGACTCGTATCAAGGAGATTTTATTTGACTTGGGGAGACTTCAATTTGATCTTTAGCTTGAGAGCTTCAGACAATTTTGTCTTTCATTAAAGAAACTTGATTTGGCTTTGAGATAGTTTTCGCTCGTATCAAGGAGCTTCATTTGATTTGGAGAGACTTTAATTTGATCTCCGGTTTGAGAGCTTCAGACAATTTTATCTCGTATAAGGAGAATTCTAGACAGTTTATGTTCATATAAGAGGAGCTTCACAGACACTTTATACTCTTGTCAAGGAGCTTTTATTTGATGGATTTTGAGATAGTTTTTGCTCGTATCAAGGAGCTTCACAGACAGTTTATACTCTTGTCAAGGAGCATTTTATTTGACTTTGGAGAACTTCAGAAAGTCTCTTCGAGCATTATGTCTCCTTGCTTGACTAATTGCATGACCCTTTCTTTGAAGATAAAACAATCTTCAATTGAGTGGCCCACTAAGCGGTGGTACTTGCAATATTTTGGATCGTCAATATGTCCAGCTTCTTCCGGCCGTTTCATCTTAGGCAACTCAATGAGCTTCGCATCCATCAAGTCATCGAATATCCCTGAGACGTCAGAGTCTAAGAAAGGATATTACTTTTGGCGTAGCTCTTTCAACGTCAACCCACTTTGCCCCCTATCGCGAGGAAGGTCCGTTATGTATTCCTTACTTGAAGGCTTAACATATATCATGTCGTGATGCTTTTGACTTGGTGGTTCTTCAACTCCACTTGCGGTCATACTTAACTCCATGTCATGAGCTCTTGTAGCTAGCTCTTCAAAAGTCTTTGGTTGAATTCCTTGAAGAATGTATCGGAGACCCCACTGCATGCCTTGGATGCACATCTCAATTGCAGAAGCCTCAGAAAGTTGGTCCTTGCAATTCAGACTCAAGTTCCTCCATCGATTGATATAGTCGATCACGAGCTCATCTTTCTTTTGGCAGGTGTTGGTTAGCTCGATCATGCTAACCGTTCTCCTTATGCTATAGAAGCGGTTTAGGAACTTATGCTCCATTTGATCCCAACTGTCGATGGAGTTGGTCCGCAAGTCAATGTACCAGTCGAATGCATTTCCCTTTAAGGAGCGGACAAATTGCTTGACCAGATGATCTCCATAGGTTCCGGCGTTGTTGCAAGTTTCGATAAAGTGAGCTACGTGTTGCTTTGGGTTCCCTTTGCCGTCAAATTGTTGGAACTTAGGAGGTTGGTAGCCGGTTGGCATTTGCAATCTATCGATCCTCTTTGTGTAAGGCTTGGTGTAGCTGAAGGTTGATTTGGAGGTGTTGTCAAACTTCCCTTTCACCGTCTCCAGAATGAGTTCCTTGAGCTGGTCGACTTGGATCCCTCCACCTGATGAGATCTGCAGCTCTTTGGCATTTGTCTCGGTTTCACCAACTTGACGTTGAGTTGAGGTTTCCTCGTCGTGTTCCTCAACTTGCTTTTCTTTGACGTGGCTTGCATCGCTGCCACCTACCCTATTCATCAGACTGGCGATCTGGATGTCTTGATTCTTGACATGATCTGTAAGTCCCGCTATGGCCTTGATCAGGCTGTCAAGCTTTTCATCCACAATTGAGGCATCCGTCATCATGGCTGGCGCTATGCTTGAGTCTGAATATGAGTCTGATGACGAGTGTGGAGTAGAGCATATAGAGTTGACTTCCTCATCTTCGCCGATGTAGGGAGGCTTGTTCATAACTATCCCGGATGAAGGGCTTCCTTCTGAAGAGGCGTTGATGACTTCTTCGACATGCTCCTTGTGATGACGTTGGCGTTAGGAGCCATCGAGGGTTTGGTCCTTAGCAAAATAATCTTGCGTGGAGGAGCCATTCCGACGATCCTAAACTTGCCTGAGGAGAGAAGAGATGAGAGGTAGAGTAGGTCCCACAGGGGGTGCCAAATTTGTAACTGTAAATTTCGAATTTATTAAATATAATAAACACGAAAAAGGATTACAATTTATATTTATTCGGATTAAACCGAAAGACTTGTGTGCGGATTGACTAACTCTAGATTTGATCCTCTGATTCTTCTCTTAGGTGTTGACCTTGACTTGGATGTTCTTCGGGAGAAATCCTCGCCTTGATCTTCGTTTGAGGTTGATCTTTGAATTTATAACGTTAATCCAAGGGCGAAATGCCTTATTTTGGATTAAACGTTATTTTTGTAATTTGGGGGATGAACGCCGTTGAATTTGGTGAAGAACGTCCCTTGAATCTTTGAGGAGAAACGACGGATGGGAGAGGTGCCGGACCTTTATCTCGGATCGGAGGCCGTTTATGGTAGGCTTGTGCGAAGAACGCCTTTGAAGATTCTTCAAATCTTCAAGGAGAAACACCGGATCGAAGGGGTGCTGGACCTTGATCTCGGATCGGAGGCCGTTTCTGATCGCTTCCCACGAAGAACGCTTTGAATTTGACGAAGAACGCTTTGAATCTTCAAAAGCTCTTGAACTTCTGAATTCCTTGTGCTTCTGTCTGTCTGAATGTGTGTGTAAAATGAATGAATGAAGGACCCTATTTATAGGGTGAGGAGATGAAAACTTTCCCTCTTTATGGTGCCACGTGACGCTTTATGATTGGCCGATGCCGATTTGATGGACTTTTATAGGCCAATTTCCAGATTTAGTTGATTCTCATTAATTTCTTTCCTTCTTCATGCAAGATACGATTTGATTTTTTCTTGGGCACTAAGTCAATCGTATTAATTACTGCAGACTCGTATTTTTGGCAAGTTTGTACATGTATATTAAATACCAATAAATTTAATTATTTAATTTGAGAATTAATTTATTTAAATCCCCAAATTAAAATAATAAATTTATTTTGATATTAATATTTATTTGTACACGCGTCAATATTTAATTGTGTGCAAAATTAATTTGCTTACACACATATAAACAAATAATTTATACTAAAACAATAACATGCTTAATGACATACTAAATTTATACTCATAATTATACAAAAATCTTATGATTAATTAACATGCTTTAAAATAAAATTTAATCGATAAAAAAAAAAAATTTACTGTTATTGTGTAGAGAATGAAGAAACGAGAACTTTAATCGGGACGGATTGGCTCGTGAGTGACTGAAGCTCGCCGGCTTTTTTCCTTTCTTCCTTCTTTTCTTCTTCCTCTCTTCTCTCTTGTGAGAGAATGAAGCTCGCCTACTATTGTAGGCAAAAAAAAATCTACGGTTTCCGTCACAAAACTTGCCGCCTTAAGCCACAAAACGACGTCATTTTTGGTGATTTGCGATGGGAAATCCATCGCAAATTTTAAATTTAAAATTTATGACGGCCTAGTCTGTCGCAAATCAGTTGCTAACATTTAATTTGCATCGTTGCGGTCAAACAATCCGAATTTGTGATGGCTAAGTCCGTCACAAATCACAAAGTTGAAATTTACGACGGGCTTGCCCGTCTTAAAGTGGTAACCACAATAAATTTGTACCGTTTTTGAAAGATCTCAGTCAAACGGGTGGAGTTTGCGACGATGACGTCCTTGCAAATTGTAAAATTGAATTTTACGACGGCTATCCCGTCGTAAATTTTGGCGTGCAGGTCGAAGGCCAACAGTCTCTTCATTTGCGACGGCCTTTTCCGTTGCAAACACTAAGAATTTGCGACAAATATGTCCCACCGTCGCAAATTTTAACCCTTTACGATTTCTGGTTAATATTCGTCGCAAATCTGTCGTAAAATACTAAGATTTGCGATGGAACCAATATCCATCGCAAAATTCTATCGCTAAACTGAGTGTTTTTTGAAGTGTCACGAGTTAAAAAAATCTGGTAATTTTTTTTCTATTAAAAATCCAAAAAAAAAAAAATTAAGTTTTTAAATCTAATTCAAATTTTTTTAATTGGCCCGACTTTGGTCTCAAAGTCAACCGAATTTAAAGCACTAACATCGTTTTAAGACACGTTTTTCTTTTCTTACCAATTTTACACCTTGCATGCTAAGATCGTGCCCAAATATGAAGTTGTAATGTAAATATTCTTGTGACTTTTGGACCAAAATTGAATCCATTAAAATTTATAATATATAGTGTGAAATTTGTTAATGTATAAATCACTTTGTTTAGAACAATTCATACCATTTAGTGAAAATAATTAATATTTTTTTAATGAAATGACACATATATTTCTTATTTCCTTGAATGTAAATAATTTGTACTCTTTAGAATTAATAAGTGAAACTCATATCCTTTAAACTGATTTATGTATTTATACTTTGTCTTATAAGATAAATTGAAAAATGTAATCTTTTACTTTGCCTTATAAGATAAACTAGTTGTAGACCCGCGAGTTTCGCGGGTATCAAGAAGTATTGTTAGATTTTTTTTGTTCAATAACACAATATAAGTATATTCCTAGGAATGTGATTGTGTTATTTTTAATAAATTATTCTCGACAAAGGCACAATTTCCCAATAAAAATATAATTATTTCATTAAATACAAATGATCATTTTATACTTTTAAGGTTTCCATTCGAAATCAAGATTCAGGACAGTCCAACGGTCAAAAGATATTGACCTTGATTTTTATTAAGAGTCGTTGCAAAACACAACAACATGAAAAATTGTTTCCTCATAAATTTTAACAAACCACACCCTCTCAAGCTTAACACTACAAACATGTCCTCTAGAAGAAACACCACCACCAAGATTGCAATCAACATGTACCAGAGATACATAGACCTTTGAATTTTTTTTCTCTCATATTGCACTTCATCACGGTCAACTCCCTCAACAATGCGAATAGTGTGACGGTCCATTTGCTGAAATATTACATAAACATTAAATTAATGTCCAAATAACTAAAAGAATATATAATATATATCACAAAACGACAACAAATGAAAGAGACACAACCCGCTCCTCCTCGCACTTGCAGAGACACACTTGAACAGAACTATGATTTCAAACATTATAAAAATTAAAGGATCAAAATCGAAAATATATATACATGCCGCGACATTGCACGCAATAAATATAATATTCAATAACATTGATTCAGATTCAATACATAAAGTCATGCTCACAATAAATGAAAATTCAATAATGTAAGAAAGACAATTAAAATTGAGTAAAAAAAAAAATTGGACAACTAAAAGTAAATCAAGAGAAATGTCAAGTCGCTTACTTCCTCAGATGTTGCAGGAATTAGTCAAAATACATAGATAACTAAATTATTAATAAAAAATATTTCCAAAGTATTTGTAATCTTTTGCATTAAAATCATATAAATAAGTAATAATTTCATCCAGAATTAGAGTACCACAAATAATGGCCAACACTTAACACACTACTCAAGAAAAAATTAATGCAATGGGAATTAACTGCAAAATATTCCTCTAAAACTATACAAAATCATAGTGATTTGAATAATAAACTTCAATATATACTCTTATTGCAGGTTCCAAAATTCCAAGAAACTTACACAACACAAAGAGTATTTTAGGAAAGAAGTATAAATCTAATAAAATTAAGATATCATATATTAAACATATTAATATTTATAAATATTCTGTGATTTAGAGGAGAAAAAAAGGGATGGTATGTCCCCTCAATCCTATCTTTATAAGCTTCCTATGTGGACTGTTACTCATTTTGTACTGCAATCGATTCTCAATTCATTGCTCTTATTTTTTTCTTTCTTGGACATGGGTCATAATGTTTTTGTCATTGACTTTAGGGTGATTCTTCATGATCTGGCTATGAAGTTGGGTTATCTATGTGCTGCGTATGAAACCTTTAAATTAGTACCAATAGCGTTCCCATTTTCCAGTCGGATGTCTACCTCCACGGTTCTTACGATGTTTGCGGCATTCACAATGATTTTCTAGATTCCACCGAGGAGGCCGTGAATGATGCTGCATATCGAGGAATTAAGTATCTGGAGAAACTATATTCTATCAAAATTGTAGATGTTACATCCTATGTAACGCCCCGAACCCAATATATATTAATTATATCGAATTCGAAGTGTTATTGTGATCAAAAGTCCGAACTATAAAATTTTTGAAGGAAAATAACGGGAATGAGAGATGATGAGTTTTTATGCAGCAGAAGAAATGGGTAGAATAGTTTTAATAAGTATCTTACACACATATATGTGTACATAAAACATATTATCAACAGTAATATTTTATTTAAGCGGGGAACTCCGTGTCGTCTCTATTACTGTCCTTGCTCCACGAAATCATAATCTGCAAGGGGTTGGGAAAATGGGGCGTGAGATTTGAATTCTCACGTATGGGTGATTTGCAACATCATGGGATTGGTAAATCCGAAATATATTAAGTTATACTCATTAATAAAGTGTTTATTTTATTTAATCAGTTTCATATAAAATTTAAACGGCATTTAAACATATTTCGCATAATATAATTGAAATAGCACAAGTTGGTTCACATTAAGGCAAAGCCCAAATCATATCACATATTATCACAAACTGACAAACCATAAACGTACGATCATTCCACTTCCAACAAAGTTACTCTTTTCAACTCCAACCAATCAACAAAGTTATCCTTTTCAACTCCAACCAAAACTTACTTCATCCATCCACACAAACTCACATCATCCAACCATAACATCCCTCAAAATAAGCAAGTATCAATGGCCTTCTTCCCAGTGCGTCAAACGACAGCTGACCGGGGACCAGATCTACTTGATCAACAACCTTGATTCCGAGGGCCTCCCCGACAGCGGCCCCGGAGGTCGGATTATAAAACTCGATCCCGACTCCGTACATACTGACTTCCCACAAAACTGACTCAATAAACTTTACAAAGAATAAATACTTGACTGACAACTGAACTGATTCATGCTCATAAAAGGTGTTTACTCATGCAGTGATGATCGATTCACAAAACAACAGGCTAAATATATAACATATATAGTTATATCACATAATCCAAACAGTTATATAGATAGGTGTTACATGTATGTTGGATTAGATATTTTTGATTTGATTTAATCGAGTTCAGGAAATACCGGCACGACGTTATTATTAGCAGATCAATCAACAGATCATCACCCACCTGATTGTTCTGAGTTCCGGGAATATTGTGTAGGCAGACAGTCGAGTCCTTCGTACGTGTCCCGAAAAGTGCAGAATCCTAATAAGGAGTATGTTGATTAAAAGATTGACTTTTGAATTTGAAAAGCTTAAGAGTGTGAAACTCGAGGATTGAGTAGATTGTTGTCTTCAGAAAACTATTGAAAACTAAAGTTTTCAAAGGTTGATTTCTAATTGATAAGTACACCCCTTTTTAAGAGGAGGTGTATCAGGGGGTGTATTTACTAAATTCAGAGATGTAACAGGAGGGTGTATTTACTAAATTCAGTTGTGTAACAGGGGGGTGTATTTACTGAATTAAGTGGTGTCCTTAATAAAGGCCCTTTAAGGAAAAAAATATAAGAATTCATATTTTATAAAAACCTCTTATTAAAACTTATTAATAACTTGATTTTTTTCTAAGAATTTATATTATAAACTAAAATAGTTTATAAAAAGGTATTCTTATTTTCTAACTTTAGTAACACTTCTAAAATTGGTTTGTAATACTTCTAAAACAAATGAATTATATTAATTTTTCCCAAAAATACTCATTTTCATTTGTTATTAATTTGGAATATTAAACGACTTATCTTTTCGTTCCTAATTCTCTAACAGTCGCACAAGGGGAAGACGAGTTTCCATTTGTCTCAAAAAACTCAACTAATATTACTAACAACTAATTTCATCACCATATCATCAGCTAACCAAACCAAACTAATTCATCCATCTAATAATATCATCTAACTAATCCAATAAAACTAGTTCATCAATCCAATAATACCAAACAGCTTAAACAACAATACTAATCCATCAATTCAATAATACTAAACAACTAACTTAACAATACTAAACAACTAATTCAACAATATTAATCAACAAACCCAATACTACCAAATCTAACAACTAACACTATATAACAATTTCAATAATACTAATACCAACAACATCAAAACTCCATCTACAAGCTCACAGGCTTCAAAACAATTATCTTAAAACTTACAACGACTCAACGGGGATTCAACTAAATTCCTAATCCAACTATTACGAGAAATAGAAAAGGTAGCAATTCTTACGAGTCCCAAATCGGTCAACCTAACGGCGTAGTTCGGAGACTCATCGGGTAAATTCGAGCAGCCTAACGGCGTCGTTTCGATTACTCCAAAATTGAACGTGCAGCGGTTCGTTACAACAGCATCTCAATTAACACGAATGAATGAATTTGTGAGTTTTAACGAAGAATTAATTGAAGAAACTGAATCGAATTGGAATTAATTTAAGAAATTGTGGAATTAAACGAATTCGGAAAGCAACAAAATGGGACTCACCCAAAGGAGGAGTGAACGGCTTTTGATTGGAAGGAGGCAGTGAGCGTCGCGGCGGCACACGGCTGGAGGAGCGGCGACGGGCGGTGGCGCTGTGGAGTGAGCAGCGCGACAGAGGAGGTGGCTCCTCCGATTTGATGGAGGGGCGACGCTCGAAGCTGAGACAGAGGCGCGACGGCGTCGCCGGAAAAGAAGGGGGGGGACGCGGCGTTTGGCTCTGTGTCTGGAGGAGGACAGAGGCGGTGCTCGCGCGGAGGTGGTCGATCGGCGAGACGACGAAGCTAGCGGCGGCGTCTGTTCGCCGGGAAGAGGAGGCGGGCGGCTCTGCTCCAGCGGCGTCGCGACGGCGGCCGGAGAGAGGCGTGTAGCGGCGTTTCGTCGGGGTTCGAAGGGAGAAGGCACGGCGGTGGTGATTTCCGTCGGGGAGGGAGAGAGAGAAATTGCTGGGTTGATTTCAAAGAGATAGAGTGAAATAATTTCGTACGTGTATGTGTGAATTGGGGAGAGATGAGAGAAAGCTTGGTGTGAAAATGGAAACTGAATTGAGAGAGAGAAAATTGGGAATTGAAGAAAAACACGTCTTCTATACTGATAAGGAGAGGAAGAGGATATTTGATAGAATTTAATTTCTTTATTAATTAATTTTAAACGGAAGAATAAGCATGTGGGTGAGATTAATTCTCAATTAATTTAATTCTAAAATAGAAAGTAATTTATGTGGGTAGGGATTAATCCCCTTTAATTCGGATATTTTCGTTCCCACTTGATACGGTTTAGGGATCGTTTGGTTCACGAGTTTAATCCCGATTTGAGAATTAATACAGTTTTAAAATTTGAATAAATATTTTAAAGTATTTTAATTATTCTCAACGAATTATACGGATCGAAATTCTTAATTAAACTTGAATATTAAATTTCTAGTAGTCCTTTATTCGCTTTGAAAGATTCGATTCTTTCGACGAATTTAGGAATTTGTAAAAAGGGTATATATTTAAATTACACAAAAGCACACAAAATAATAAAATAAAAAGAAACAAAGATAAGAAAATAAATAAGGGTTCTAGGAATATTAAAAGGTATAAAACGGGACGGGGTATTACATCCTATTAGCATCCAATGTCCCAATACTATAATTTCAAGCAATGAACTTATTGTATCCTGCACACATCTTTTAGTTATATGAAGAAAAAAAATTATATTATCTCATAGTTTTGCATTTAATGTATTTACTCTCGATTATGATTAATTGTAAGATTGAGATTATCATGATAATTTAAGAATGGTTAGGATCCTGCACAACAACAACAAAATCAAGAGTAATGCCGTTGTGGTTACTTTCTCTAATGTGGAAATAATTAGCCAAAAGACATAGATAGCTGACATATTAAGAAATATTATTTTCAAAATCAAAACAAAGCCAAAATAGCTCCAGAATGTTTGTCCATCAAATTAGCAATGCATCTAACATAAAGAAATATTATAAAATAAAAATATTTGACACTATCTTTTTGGGGTTACAAATTTAGAAAACTATCATTATGGGATTATAAAATTAGAGCATTATCTTTACAATCTTGCAAAATAAAGACATTATCTTTTATGTTAGGAGAATTTAGGCCAAAATTAAACAATTTTAGGTCAAGGCACGGGATCTTCAAATCATCCTTGCTCTTAACCCTCGATACTGCAACGTACAACTGTCTGTGAGTGAAAACTGGCTTTGGCAAGTACAGTCCAATAGTCGACAGGGATTGACCATCGCTCTTGTTAATGGTCATTGTAAAACACAACAATATATGCCTTCTCGTAAATTTCACGGGCATAGTTACGTCCGAGTTGCTCGGTGTCATCCTTGGGATGAAAACCTTTTTTCCAATATTTCTCCCTGAAATTATTTCAGCTTCAATCACATGATTTTCCAACCTAGTAGCAATCATCCTCGTCCCATTACACAATCCAGATTTTTTATCAATGTTTCTCAAAAGAACAATAGGAACACCCTCCTTCAATACCAACCTATGGTTAGACATACCACAACACCTGACAGAGTATAAAAAATCCACTGAATCCAGCTCTCCATTGCCTTCAGGACAAAACTCCGATTTAAAAACATTATCATAGCTCAAATAAACCTTCGTTTCTCCAGAAATAATGGAGATGATCTTCTCATTGATACGATCTACGTCTCGATGTGTGGGAGCAAGTATGGCTCTATCTTCGAATATGTATGTGTACGTAGATTGCTCTCGACGGATGGATAGATACTCCGAATAATAGCCATAATAGGATCAACCTCATCATGGATGAGATTTTCCGGTGGGATCTCAATATCTGCAAAACCATCTCTATCGTGACCAAGCTTGCCATCCCCAACCTTCAATATCCAATTTGAAAATCCAACAATTTCACCATTACATGAATTAGAAGATGAACTTCCCACCAACAACCTCATATTCCTTGTCAACGTAAGTACCTAGCCAAAGGTCACAAAAAAGAAGAAGAAAAACAACGAACAAAAGATTACCAATGAAATATCTAATATCAACGATAAATGACTACTATTAATCTAGTGCTAGACCCGCGGTTATGCGGGGCTTGTAACTACTTTGCTTCCAAATTTTTAATTTTTATAATTTAAATTTATACACTTCTTATTATACACACAATATCTGGAAAAAAAAAATGTGTTAACTTTGTCCCAAATTTTACGCTAAACACATGACTTAAAAGAAACACAAATAACAAATAATAGAAACATCGTCTATTTCTATGCCCTTGGTACTGTGGATTTGCAATTTTTTATTTCTAATGTTTAAATTTATATAATTTTTTATAATACTTATCCAATATCTGAAAAAAAAAAAGTGTTTTTAACTATTATGTTAAACGCAAGTAGAAAAAATAATAAGTAGAAACACCATTTATTTCTATTACACAAAAAATATTTTTTTTTTGTAACACTAATACAAATTCTGAAATATTTATCCTTAAACCACATTCGTCGTATATTTGGATGGTTTACCCTGAGAATCTAGACACAAAATTTTCAAGCTTCTCTTGATTTTTACCCTGGACACTGCAATATATAAGTGTCCATGCGTGAACACTGGCTTAGGAAGATATAGTTCCACAGTGGATAGAGACTGGCCTTGACTTTTATTTATTGTCATAGCAAAACAAAGTAAAATTGGAAATTGTCTCCTTATAAAATACATAGGCATCGTGTGATCTGAATTAGTTAAGGTCGTTTTTGGAATGTAAACCTTACTTCCAATATTTCTCCCAGAAATTATTTCAGTCTTGAGTATATGATTTTCAAGCCTAGTGACAATCAATCTTGTCCCATTAAGTGGTATAACAAATCCTGAATGTGACATACGACCTCCAGGTAGAAAAAGAGTTGTTATTCCACTCGAAGCAACATTAAGAACAATATGTCGATAGTATAGCCGATGAAAGAGTCTTCAAATAAACGTCTTCCTAGTACCACCATAACTATATAAGAAAAAAATTTCACCACTTTCTAAATGAACAACATTTAGGATTTCCTTCAATACATTTCTCTGTTCAAGCGTTAGAGTGGAACTTAACTTCTCATAATCCACTCCAAGCTCTACACTATCGTAAAATAATTTCTCTTGTATATGCTTATTCAAACCATCATTTAGCAATTCATGTTTAGGTGCCGATATAGATGAAAATCTACTCAGCGTCGATCCATTCATATAGAGATACTTTTCAATTTCAATTAGAGTGCAGTTTTCAATTATTCGTTGCTTAGTTGCAAATCTGTCTAGAACACTCATTAAAAAAAAATCCAAAAATTATTAAATTTACATATAATATTTGAATAAAATGTGATAGTAATATCTGAAATACTCAACAAACGCCTCATTTTTATACAATATATCGTCAGCTAAGCATTCCCACGTCTTTTCAAATACAATTTCTAGAGAGCTCATAGAGAACGAAATTAGGAGAATAATAAATAAGTTTCTTAGGTAATGTGTGGATGCCCAAAAGCTTGTTTAGACTATTCCATCGATATACTCTCGATCATTATCAAACAATGCCATGGAATAACATGCATCTTCGAAAGTATCCTAGACAAAACCATCTATGGTACATATCATCTCATGTGATGGTGCTCCCTTGCTGTGAAGTAGCAAGATACTCAAGTAAAAAAATTCACCATCACCTGGTGGAACATTAAACAATCTTTATATAGTTGACTTGTTATTACTCCTCCTATTCCACGGACGTGTTTGTCTGTACCAAACACATTGAGACGGAAATTCAACATACGTCAACTTTTTAGCATCGACAAAAATTTTGTTTCACTCCATCCAGTCTAAAATAATTATTTTTTTGGCTGATAGTCGCTGGAGCACATCATCAATATAATCTTCATCCTCAAAAATAATATTTTGTTGATTTTCTAAATAGAAATTTAATATCATCACAAGTGGGTACGTATAGTGTATTTCATATTGAAGCGTTCTCCAAATAGTGTCACACGGAGAAATATATCTACAATTGTAAAGCATTAGTTTTTCATAATAATAAATATAGGTTGAAAAACATTATCTAAAATTTCACATGTTATTTGGTTTGTATGCAGCCGTGCACTCATAGATATGAGTATCTCTCAAAAGAGTTCTCTGTCATAACTCTATTCAACGTATCTTCATTATACTGGGTGTACTCTATTAGTAAGATATAAAGAAAAATAATTTATTAAAAAAGTTTAGAATATAAGAATTTCATACAACATTGGCCACTTTAATATAATAACAAATATCTTTCGATTAATATATTTTAATGAAACAATTAATAGTATTCAAAACTAATATTTTATATGTAAACAATTAATACTTTATAATATAAAACAACTAATATCATTAAAAGTTCATAGCTTGCGATCGCCAATGTTTCACAAACCCATCAAATAGTCAACATTTCTTAACATATATAACAAATTTTCCATCTTTGAACTCCAACACATATAAAAAAAATTATATTTATATAAAATACAGAAACCCCATTTATTTTAAAAAGTGCATAAAAACTCCCTTGTGTTTTATTAAAATATGCACAAAAAGTCTCTTCCATTAGTTTTTAATGGAAAATGTAACTTGTTTTATCTTAGATTGGTCATTGACTCAAATCCATACAAAAAGCATAAAACACAGAGGTGTTTCATAAAGAAAGCACAAACTCCCTCGTGTTTCATAAAATATGCAAAAAAAAAAAAAACCTTATTTATAAAAAGAAAATGCCCAAAGCCCCATGTTCTATAAAATATGCACAATACCACAATAATATATGAAAATACTACAACAATTAACAAAAAATATTAAAGAATATAGAAAGATTTCAGAGTGTTTGCATATTCTTCAAATAATTTAAAATCATTTTTTAATAATATGTCATTTTGATTAATTAATAAATTATATATAAAAAGTATGTATAGAGTGAATTTAGTTTATATATAAATCATTGAAGAGTATTGGTAGTTTTCACTGAAGAGTTTTAGTTTGATTTCAATATACAACTAATACACTTCAGTGAAAATAACTAATACCCTTCAATGAAACAACCAATACTATTTAGTAAAAACAACTAATACTCTTCAATGGGTCATATAAGAATCAGTTTTACTTTATAATTTGACATATTTAAATTGATTTGAATAATTAAAGAACTAATATTTTTTAGACTTTGATGTACTTTGGATTTTAATGTCTTCTGTTTAATCTTTTTTTTTTCTTTTCGTATTTTGCATTAATTGTTATACTCCCTTCATCCCATAATAATTTTCACACTTTCCTTTTTAAGACGTCCCACAATAATTTTCAAACTCAAAAAATGAAAATAAACACTCTCACACTACTCATTTTACTTTAAAATATTCTCTCATTCATTGGTAAAAAAAATTCAATAATACAGTTTTTTTTTTTTTTAAAATGTGTCACCCCCATATGAAAATTAATAGGGGATGGAGGAAGTAGTATTTCTAATTAATATTTAGTTTAATGAAACTAACTTTAGTATTTTTATTACTTTTTTGTTAATTATTGTAGTATTTTTTTTTCAATTAATTATTGTGGTTTTGTGCATATTTTATGAAACACGTGCAATTTTTGCGCACATCTTATGTAAACATGAGGGTTTTATGCATATTTTATGAAACACATGAGAATTTTATGTTTTTTTGTATGAATTTAGTCAGTGTCCAATTAAAAAAAAAAAAAAAGCAAGTGAGAAATACTCACCGTTAAAAATTAATGAAAAAGGATTTCATGCATATTTTAATAAAACACAGGGAGAGCGGGGAGGGGTTATGCGTTTATTGAATATGTGGAGATTTTGTGCATTTTATATAAAAATGAGTAAGTCTCTTGTGCATTTGGTGTATGATGCACTCACTCAACAGTTGATACTGTATACACTGAAAAGTTAGTCTCAATTACACTGAAAAATTTACACTGAAATTAGTTTACACTGAAATTTCAGTGTAATTGAGACTAACTTTTTAGTGTAATTGTGACTAACTTTTTAGTGTATACAATATCAACTGTTGAGTGAGTGCACCGTGCACTTGGTGCATATGAGACTTTGCCATAAAAAATAGGATTTTTGTTTTGCATTTTACCCATAAATCATTATTACAATTATATTTCTAATATAATATTAAAAATGTGTACGTATAATTTATCATAATACTTTTGAATAATTTATGCTACAAAGTGAAATGGGTGGCCCTAAAGAATCTCATGTCATACCACGTAATGATCAATCAATTAAAAATCTCTTTAATTGATTTCACGCCACAAATGAAATATATAGAAATTAGTAACCAAATAGCATTACGTATTAATTTGAGTAAATTATAAAAGGAAAAAGTAATAATGAGATAGCACATTAGAATCAATCAATAAAATAATATTAATGGTTGACTTCAAACAATAAGAATTTAATAATAATGTATCATAATTACGACAAATTTGTAATACCGAGCCAATTAAATCAAATCAAAGTAAAGATAATACATTATGCATTAATCAGTATTAATTTTCAGTGAAGATAATTTACACAATTACATATATATGATTGTTAAAAGTCAACGATTATATATGTATGGATTTCATCTATTCATATAATTTAGGCAATTTTATTTGTTAAAATTTAAAATATCTTTAAAAATTTCTTATCTCTTTACATGTGATCTCTCAAGTCAATAAATTTGATTTTAAATATTATACTTTTTATTCATATTTGATCATGGAAACTCAGGAAATTGGATTAATAATCACAATAAATTTGTATGCTTTAACAATACATTAAATTTTAAATTTAAAGTGGATTTGATATTAACTATTGGAGTGCGAATTTTAAGCATAAATTCAAAATTTCTAATTATTTCATTTGTGGCGTGAATATATAAGTGCCACAAATTAAGCATATATTAATGTCACTTTTTTTTAAGAAAGAACATCAATTATAAATATCACTGAAGATATGAGTATTGATTGAAAAAAACCAGATCAATGTTTAAAAAATAAAATAACAATTGAATTAGTGAATATTATTTTCCAAAAATAAAATTAAGGAACAATTAATTGTGGAAGGTTTGAATATTGATTGGAAAAAACAGGGTCAATGATTGCTAAATTAAAGAACATTGTTTTCGGAAATTTTAAAATTTCATTTAACTGTGGACGGATTTGAATATTCATTGAAAAATAACTCTACATTAATTAAAAGAATAGTCAGACTACCGAATATAATTTTGCCAAAAGATTAGGAATTTAGAAGTCTTACCAAGTAAGAATCAATTTAATCTTGATTAGGGGCTAAGCAAATATAAATGCAAATCTAAATAAGAACCGAATATCACCAAGTCAAATGTTAAATTAGGGAATATAATTTTTGACACGGTTTCAAAGATTCATACCAAAAAAAATGAACCATATATTAGGAAAATTAGGAATTGTTAGATTGGAAATATTTTTTAATCTTAATTACGGTACATCCAAGATGTAAACCAACAACGTCCATGGAGAACTACTGTCTCCTTCGAACATTGTGAAAGGAGAATATATTTAAAAAATTGCACGACACGGTGAACTTGTGATTAACATGTCAAACTAACGTGGTTTAAAAATTAAAGGACAAAAAAAAAATCAACATGATTCGAATAACATTTTTATTACTCATATTTAATGGATAAAAATTACATTCACAAAGGATAAATCACAAATGGATGATTCCAAATCCGAAATGTAGGACCAAAGAGGAAAAAAAATAGCAAATCCTAACAAACTTTCATACACTAATATTACATGAGACAGATTTAATCCATCGAACAATTCCGAACGACATTGTGAACTAAGAATTTCCATCTACGTACGAAAATCCACAAATGGATGAATCAAAGTCCAAAGTATTGGACTAAAAGGTAAAAAAAACAAAAATGGTGAAAATCCGAGCAAACTAATCTACACTAATATTACATGAGATGGACCATTGTGATCGGAAGGTTCCAGCATCAACTGCAATACGACGATTTCTCCCACCATAAGACCAACAGACGGCACACAATAGAGGAGAAGAGGGAATTGAGAATCCAAGGCGACAAAAGAAAAAACACAAAAGATGAGTGAATTGAAAAATTGAGAATAGGATACCATATTTTATAGATAATATCTATGATCAATGGACGAACACGATCGAATTGGAAAAAAAGAAAGGATGAGATCATTTTGCAATTAATGATCGAATGAGAGTGTATTATTCTTGCAATAGAGGCATTATAGTCATGCCACATAGGCAAAGATAGGTTTGGTTATATAAAGGTTATGATTGAAAAGTGTAATATTTTCGAAACTTTTGTGGACAAGACAGAAGATTATAGGATTAAATGAATTTTAACTCTAAAAGAACACCCTACGACAATAATATTTACCAAAAACCAAAATTGTTGACGTTTATAGGTGCAAATCCTTTGGTGATGTTTTTCCAATCATTACTTGCATATTTTCTTTTTCGAATCTCATTTGATATTCCATAACTGTTAAATTTCTGTCGATTATGGTTTATCCAAATCAAATTTAAAAATTATTATATATGCAATATGGAATTCCTTTTAATAAAAATTAAAAGGAAAATTACACTTTTAGTTCTATAAAAATATTCTCAAAATATTTTGGTCTTATATTTTAAAAATAATCCTTTGTTTGTGAAATTTGTCCCAAACGCCAGATATTTAACACATTTTGTCCCAAATTTTGTCCTAAAATTACAAAATTGATCCAAAGTTGGTCATTTTATTTAACAATGACCACTTTTAAACACTGAGACCAAAAGTATTTTTGGAACATTCATATGAGACTAAGGGGGGTGTATTCAATTGAGATTTTATTGGATTTTTTATTTTATTTTAAAAAGTCTGTGGATTTAAAAAATCTATAGACTCCATGCAGAGTTTGACTGACTTTTTTTTATTGATTTACTTGGATTTTCATAGACTTTACAGGATTGTGGAATACATTTTTTTATTGATTTACATGGATTTTTTTATGGACTCCGGCGCTGGAACTATTGATACGAATATATATGGAACACACTTGTATATAAAAAATATTATCCAAATTATTTAGAAAAAAAAAATACGTTAGTTAAAAAAATACGTTATTATTCATTATTATTATTCTCATCTTCGTTTTCATCACCGTTATACATCACCCTCATTTGAAGTCTCTATTTGTTAGAAGAGATTTTGGAGAGTAAAATTTATATATATTTTTTGAAGAGTAGACTTGGCGGTGGGGCAGGGAATCCCGATCCACGTGGGGATCTGCCCTGAACGGGCCGGGGAATTCCCAAAGTAAACGGGGACGGAGAATTTTTTTGCCCCGTAGGTGGGGACCGGGATAGTATTCTCAGCCCAAGGGGATCCTAGTCTCGTTCCCCTCGGGGAGCCGCATTATTTTTTATATAATTAATATATTTATATGTATATATATATATACAATTTAAATTTAAAAGTAAATTACAAATAAATATTTCATAATTTCCTACTCAATTAACTATTTATTAAAAATTACATCTATATATTATTTAATATTAAGTTATTAGTTCCAAATTACATAATTTTCACTTTAGTATATATGATAATTAAAAATATTAGAAGTGGAGGTTATTCAAATTGTTTAAATTAGTTTTTTTTAACACAAACTTAAAGTAATTGTTGTGTATGATTAAATTTTTTAATTTAAATATTATTTTATATTTTAAAAATGAAAAAATAATTAGGAGGGGAACGGTGAATCCCCACGAGACGGGGATCCCCGGCGAGGCGGGGATGGGTGGGGGAAAATTTCCTCATTTATTTCGCGAGGACGGGGATGGGGAATGACCCCCTGACCCCGCTCCGTTGACATCCCAACGGAAGAGAATCAAAGAAAGTTAATAGACTGTTGAATATCTAAAGATTTTTTAAGACTTTTTAAAATCCGTAGAAATCTCTGGTTATTAGAAGAGATTTTGGAGAGTGAAATCTATTTATATTTTGGAACAGAATCAAAGAAAATATATGGAGTATTAAAATCCATAGACTGTTGAATACCTAAAGATTTTTTAAGACTTTTAAAAATCCGTATTGAATACCTCAAAATTTTTAAAGACTTTTGAAAATTCAGATTGAATACCCCCAAACTTTAAAAGTCTAAAAAAAAATCATATAGACTCTATAACCAATACACCTCTCTAAAAGTGCAATTTAAAAATAAATAAATAAATAAATAAAAATTAAAGGTTCTTTTAAAAAGATCATATTTTTTTTTTCGTATTTTATTATTTTTATCAATCTAATATTTATATGTAGGAGTAGTTCTAGTGTGTATTCAAGTGCGTACTATGTACTTGAATTTTAAAAATTCAATTGCAAAAAGTATAAAAAATTACACATACTTCGGCGTGAACTGTATTGTTTGAACCATCAATACCCCAAACAAAAATCAACAATATCCTAAGCAGCAATCGACAATACCTTAGCAATAACCAGTAATATCACGAGCAACAATCGATAATATAACGAGCAATAATCAACAATTCCCTAAACAATAATCAATAATACTCCAATATTTTTTAATTATAATTTTCTAATTGAAAAGTTAAAATTGGATTTAGAATTGAGTTTAAAATCCAAATATATGTTAGTGTTAGTGTCCTAGAGACAATCAATCGAAAGGACATAATACTAAGATAATATTCAGATTTGGTTTAATATTATTATTGATTTAATATTAAATGTATGACATCACACTTATCTGAATATGATGTTTGATTGTTTGCATATATTCTTATTTGTGTTCCCATGAATTACTACTGTCATTGAGTGAGTGAGAACTCAGTCTCAAATAGCCCCGATCAAGGATCATCAAGAATGAGATATTGATGATGCAATTGATATTGGTGTGCGATCTGCATCATACTCTTAGAGAGTGTAGTAAGATCTTACTTACTACGAGATACCGGGTATCTCATGATGGATGCACAGATACCTTAGAGGGTATTGGTATACCCATCGGAGAAACCGTTTGATGTAATTTCACATAATGTATCTACGTGTGCCTCGGTTAGTGAGAGCGATGTGATGCTCCTCTAACTTGAGGTCAATACGCACGACATGTGTGGAGTGGTGAACTTTGACCATGACCGATGGTTGCACCCTTCCACAGGTAGATATGACATGGATTAGGTTCATCACGAAATGCATGTGTGTGGTAGTTGAGCCAAGAATATGATTCATTCCTCAATATGGATTTAGATAGAATACTAGTCTTCTCATCATAATTGGATCTAAGTCGTCGGCCGACGCGCATCAACTTAAACTTTGTGGCTAAGTGTGATATACTTGATCAATTAGTGATTAGAGATAATATGATTAAGTTATTTGAATAGACACTTCATCATGTTCAAGACTTAATCGAGTATTCGCAAATGAAAGGAAGATATCATAATAGCCTACAGTATTACAGGTAGTTGCAGATTTCCTCGCAACGTACCCCGTATATTGAGAATGTCTGATTTATTATCTAGGCTTCAATTAAAACCGTTAGTTTGACTAATCGCTCGATATACGAGGGCCTATGGGTCACCCAACAAGTAATGACAATTACCAATTATAGTTGGTTGATTAAATATTGTATTGGATATAATATTTAATTTATGGAGAATATAATAATTATATTTGGAATTAATTATTATTATTATTATTTAATTAAATTAGATTTAATTAAATATGAAATCTCAATAATAATATTTGGAATATTATTATATAAGAATAATAGATATGGTAAGATATTATTCGTAGGAACATATCTAGGGAAATATAATCTGTAGAGATTATATTTACGGGCTAGGCCCGATATCTTGCTTAGGAATTAAACCAAGTTAATCCCTATAAATATGTGTCCTATGAAAATTTCAGAACACACAAGAAATATAATTTCTCCATAAAATCCCCAGTCTGAATTTTCCTAGCAAATTCGTCTCGAGATTCAACGCTTGCATTGGTGCGAGTTGGTAGAAAGTCGTTATTTATATGTTGTTATTTATCCTTTCTGTTTTATGTTATACAACCATGTTTAAGATTCGTTGTTGGTGAATTGTTTTCTTCCGCTGCGCCGAACATGGATATATACCGTAAAACCTCCATAAATTAATATTCTGTTGATTAATAAACTCTCTAGAGTAATAAATTTTTCCGATCCCGACTTGGGTCAGTTAAAAAATTGATCCATTTTGATAAGATATTAATTTTCAAAAAATCCTACATAAATAAGTGGTCTCAGCAATACCATAAACTAATAATATCTTCAAATTACAAAAATGTCTATGACAATTTATTAAAATAATTGTCTATTATTAATTGTTTCTTAATCTCCAAATCCATTTGGATAGTTATTGGTTTGTGTTGCTTGATAAATTCGACAAATACAGGCAAAAAAAATATTCAGACTTGCGACTGTATTAGATATAGTGTAGGCAAATGATATTTTTTATAAAACAACGATACCAAATCTATATGAGTGTGTGTAGTGATCACTTTTGTACTCGTACAACACTTTACAAATTTAATACGTCATATTAATTTTGAAACACCTTTTAAATGATAATCTATTGTCTTGTATGATTTTTATTCATCATACTGGAAAAATGCTCTTTAAATTAATAAATTATTAATGGTTAATAAATTAATACCTCTCTAAAGTAATAAATAATTCCAGTCCCAACAATATTAATTTATAGAGGTTTTACTGTAGTATACACTTGAATGTATGCTTATAATTTGTGTATTTTTAAAATTTACATACCAATGTATATTATTATTTTAAAATAAAATTATAATTATAACAAGTGACTATTTTCGAAGAAATTATGCTAACGAGTCAACTTTTTATTACCGGTTCAATTTTATCACAACTTGTTTATTATTTTAATCACAATTTTTTTTTTTTTGCAATTTCACACACACTAACACGCCAGTGGAAGTAATAAAATTGCAACAAATCTGAAAATTTATGTATTGAATTACAAATTTTTAAAACATATGTTGTAATTATAAAAGTATGAAAAGTTCTTTATTAACACTAATTATTGTTATAAATTCATTAGATTTAATATACCAAATTAATCCAGAAGATTTGATGTGGACATTACTAATGGACTTATAACCTAAATAGACTTTAGGTTTAGAGTAGGGTTTCTCTATTATAAATAAATCCATGTACTCAATATTGTATATACGCATACACATAAATATTAGTGAAAGCTCCTGGCTTGGTACGCCCCCAGACGTAGTCATTATCGGCGAACTGGGTAAACAAGCCGGTGTTTCTATTTTACATTTACGATTTACAACACGTTATCAGCACAAGTCTCTGCTCGAAGCTAATCGGTACGAATCTCAATTTATTTTTAATAACATGACAATTAATTATCGTATCAATTTTTAGATCTATATGTGCTATGATTTTACCGTGGAATTAAATTATTTGTTGCATATGTATTATTGTTTGCAATTGTTATTGATCGGATTGAAAAAAAAATATTTACGCCCACAGCCGGACGCCACCTTAGGCATCGCGCGCAGAGCCGCCGCAAATGTCCAAACTGTCACGTGAAGCACCGCCGCGGGCCACCACGGACCTACCGAGCTCCACCGCGTGCGCGAGGCTAGCCTCGACGGACGCGAGCCCTGACGGCCACTGGCCGTCGGCCCAGCCTCCGCCGCGCAGCTCTAGTTCGAGCACCGCCGCGAAAAGCGCGCCTCTTTGTCCTCCGTTGCTCCGTTGCTCCGTCGCCATGGCGTTGAGCGGCGGCCGAAGGCCGCGCACCGCGGGACGACGACGGTCGTAGGCCGCGTCGCCACACAGCGGCGCAACACAAGCCTCGTGCCACCGCCTCAAGCCCATCGCGACCTCCTTCCCACTGTCCTGCTACATCCAGCCCTGCCCATTCATGGGCCAAACAGGCCCAATAAGAATTGGGCCGCCCTAAAACAGATTTTTTTGTTATTTGGGCCTGCAACCCTCCTTATGGGCTGTAACCAGTATTTTTTTTTTTTATCTTTTTAGGCTATTTTTAAAATTGGACCTTTCTATTTATTTTTTGGGCCTCATATTAATTTTTCTTAATACACTTTGTACCATCATTTTAACTCATCAATTTCTGAAAATACTTGAAAAATATTAAGTAATAATTCTTTGCATAATAATTAAGCTCAAATTTTTTAGAATTAATTTTTAAATTAGTTCTCAATAATTTTTTTATGTGTGCTTAATTTCTTTATGTGCATACTTTTATGATTAATTCTCTTGCATGCATTATTACTTTTGCACATAGTCATTATTTTATAGTCCGCATATATTGTCTGGGTAGGCGGCGTCCAGTACTTGTCGGACCGTACATTATATTTTGGGTAGACGGCGCCCAATTCTTGCTTCTATGTACTTGAAAGTGATCAAATAAATTCTTATTTCTCCATTGTCAACAAAAGGTCACAGAACTCACCATGTCACTTTAAATATTGTAGTGAGAATGTCTGATATTACCAAAAGAGAATTCGCTGAGCTTGCTCTTATTGGTAGTAATACCTGACATGGGCTCTAGATGTCGAGATCCATCTAGACTCAACTGAGTTGAGCGGATCCATTGTCGAAGGTTCAAAATCCACTAACGTCCAGAAGGCGAAAGCGTTGATTTTTATCAGACATCATCTGAATAAGAATCTGAAAATGAATACCAGACTGAAAAGGACCCCAGAGCGTTGTGGAAGTCCCTGCAGGACCGTTTCCAACAATAAAATGATATACTCCTCCTTCAGGCACAATATAATTGGTTGAACCTCCGTGTTGACAGCGATTTCGAGAGGAACTCGCCGTCCGACTCCTAGCGGGTAGGATTTGTGGATTATATGAACTAAGAGTAATAAATGCAAGAGTAAAATGTGCTCTCAAGTGGAGTCTTTGTAATAAATGTGTTGTGTTCTTACAATGGGCATTTAAGGCCCTATTTATAGTGTACATGGTGAGCTCAACCACTTAAGCTGATATGCTCGCGGGCCTCACCTGATCCTAGCTGGATTGCCATGAGTGGCTATAGCCCCCTCTATGGGCCAATGAGGGGGCGCCACCTGGCGCTGTTGACCCCTATTGATGGGATCCCTCCTGCTGGCCCTACTCTGACCCTGTCACATCCGCACGTCGGATGGGACTGGACGTATTATGTTGATGTCACCGCCTGAGAATGTGTAGCCGGGTACACGGGTACACGGGTAGCGGTTAGGTAGCGGGCACCCAGGGGGTCACGTCCTCGGGAGTCGGGCAGAAAGCGTCCAGGGTGGGCCGACCCTCGCCGCTTCCCGACAGGATTTGGTCCTGACTAAGACTTCTACCCGCTATCCTCTAGGTGGCCATCGACGCAACACATCTTGCTTTCTCTCCGACGGCTTGGTCGGGCTCGCAGGCCGGCTCCTCTTGCTCTTTACTTGGAAAAGTTAACCCGGCTGACCGATTGATCGGGTAGCAATACCGGGTGTAACAATTGCCCCACCAGCCCGTCATCGGGGAGGCATCGCTGTTGGGTGGCGGGCTGGTTAATCAATGATTTTGAACTTGAGGTATCGTTTTGCCTTCATAGGCACCGCTTCGAATTCCGCACCCGCTGACGTCATTGGCTGGCGTGCCTGATACGCAGATCCCAGGCGTCATATCTGCCGATCTTGTCTCCCAACCGTTGGGCGCGTGCCCCTCACGCGCCCCCTATATTTTTGTTTAATTATGACTTTGACCCCGTTTTTTTGCACTTTGGTCCTTCCATAATTCCCCTATAAATAGGGGGCTTCAGCCCTCATTCTCACTTTCGCTTCTCCTCACGACTCACCCTTGCAAATTTTTTAATTTTTCGGCGACTTTTCCGGCGATTCCTCCACCGTTTTCCCCAGAATTCGGGAACTTTCCTCCTCCAAGGCAATCCCATTTTATCCACTTTTCTTTTATCTTCACGATGAGTGACTCGGTAGAGAGTGTCGACGCCGCCGACATCTTTCAGTTCTGCTGCCGCCGCGCCGCCGCCGCCGCCGAGAGACCACTCTGCCAAGCCGGAGAGCGCACATCCCGGGCAGTGGCGGCACATCCACGGATGTGGATGCCTTTGCCGATGATCTGGAGAGGAAGAGTTCTCAACGGGACCCTCCCGTCCTCAGCGCCACTCCGGTATCTACCCACCCGCCCCGGGCCGAGAACTTCCTTTTCGAGCAGGAGGGGATGCCCTAAAACGTCGATTACATGGATAGCTGGCTAATCAGTTTTAACTATGCTAAATACATCAGTGGGTACCGACGAAGCCGCCCAGCCCATTCCTATCACGAAGCGCAAGAGTCCGACTTCGGCGCCTTTCGACGTCCCTGATGCCTGCCTCCGAATGCAGATCTCTCCGAACTCTACTGGACCTTCGAGGTCCCCATGGACGTATACTTCTATGCGCCTCAAGCCAACGAGCGCGCCGACCAGCCCCCTGAGGGGTTGATTGCTATCAACACGGATACTCTGCACGCGGGCCTCCGCTTCTCGCTCCACCCGGCGATTTCCAGGCTACTCGCCTCCTGGAATTTGTCGATCACCCAGATTACTCCGAACGGGTGGAGCTACCTGTTGGGGGCTATGGTCGCACTCGGGCGTCGGGGGCTTCATCGCATGTCGTTCCCCGACGAGATCAACCATTTGTACTACACGATGGCCTCCACTGGTCCGGCGAATGCGGGGTATTATTCTGTGAATCCCCGGGGTGGCGACTCTATCTTCTTCGGCATTTCGTCGAAGGTCACGGGCTGGCACCAGAAGTGGTGGTGGGTCGGCGGCGCCTGGGAGAGCGTAGGCCCCGATGGATCGGTCATTCCGGTTCCCCGCGAATACCGTATATGCAATCGTCGAGGTATATACTCACATTACCCCTACCTCCCCCGTACTGATCTAATTTTTATTTCATTGTGCAGGCAACTCGACACCGAACTTGAGCAACCTGACCGACGATTTCAGGTAAGCCCTTGCTCGCGTGAAGGAGGAGAGCGACATCAACCGCGACGTCGACTAGCTGAACTGCAACGAGCAGCGAAGACTTTCCAGCCTCCAAACTTTCCCCCGACACTTGAACTTTGGTGGTAAGATCTTCTCAGCCTTATGTCTTTTCATTCACTCTTTACTCGATGGATTCCTTACTCGATGTTTCGCTTCTTGTCCTCAGAGCAACGCTTCCCGGCGGAGAGTGAGGCCGCGCCGTCTGTTTCTCCGGCCTCTCCTTCCCAGCGCCTTCCCGACGCTGGCCAAATCCCCATCGTCATCTGCAAAACCTCCGAGGAGACGGTCGACATGGCACCCAAGAAGAACACCGTCGCCAAGCTGGCCAAACGGGGAGTGGTCAGGGCTTCGGGACTGACTACCCAGGCTCATCTCCAGACTCCGATGCCGGTCGCCCCTTCGGCGCCCTCTGGCGACCAGCCGCCCGCCAAAAAAGCTCGGGTGGACGCCCAGACCCCCATCGAGCCCGCCATGGTGACTGTCGACGTGGATCCAACCACCGGGGGCCTGATCACGAGCACGTCCGAGGCCACCGCTGGGAGCCCGGCCTCCTCCACCCGGGACCAGAGCGACTTCTCGTTTTTGGGCTGGGGCAACCACCTCACGTAAGTGTCTTCGCGCTTTCTATTGAGTCTCGTGGTCGTTTTGCGATCCTTTCTTTTAGCTAGCTTTTTGCCCCGATGTTTTGTAGGTCTGACCTCTGCCCCCGCCTGAGGTTCTTCAGTTCTTGCACTCGCAGGATCCCCCGTACTCGGAGGCCGTCCCCGAGTCTTGGCCGGAAGACCTTCGCCGCGCCATGGTGAATCTTCCTCGGTCATGGACCCTCAACTGCCAGAAGGCCACACACACAATTTCTCTGGCTGACCGAATGAGGTCCTCGGCCATCTGCTCCTCCCGTGATGCCATCGCGATGGAGGGTATCCTGTTCGACTACGAGCGGGAGATGCGGACCGCCTCTGCTTACAAGGCGGTCTTCCAAACGAAGAAAGACGAGGCCGCTCGTCTGGAAGAGGAAAATAAGAAGCTTGCAGTCGAGCTGGAGGCATACCATACCCGCTGCAGGGAGGTGGAGGGAAACCTCGAGGCCGAGAAGAAGGCCCGCACCGACGTCGAGGCACAAACGGTCGAGGAGGTCAGGAAGGTCCGCGAGGCCCTCGCCGTGGAGACCGAGGAGCGCATGGCCGCAGAGCGTGCCCGCCTCGAGGGGAAAAATAAGTCGACCGGCTCCATGATCTACCTCAACGCATACGCCGACTCGATCCACTCTCTTCTCCGCCGGAACCCTGAGGCCGATCTCACCGGTCCCCTGGAGGATCTGAAGAGTTACGTGGAGGCCAACCCCCCGTCTACGGAGTATGATATAACTCTAAAGAACCTAACTGACCGCGGGGTAGATTTGTCCTTCCTTGGCGACGTTCATCTACCCGCTGGCTGATGAAGAGTCGGTTGAGGAGCCGGCGGTGGTTGACGGGGTTGCCCCTTGAAGGCTTTGTTTTCTTTTTCTTTTTCTTTGTTTCATCTGCTGGCCATGGGCCTTTGTAACCCAGATTTCCTTTCATTTCTAATTTCAATGAAATGTTCCCTTCTCTTAAGCGTTATTCTCATTTTCCTGATTGAATTAAGGATTTACTTAGCCGATTGACGGGCAGTGATTTCAAGATTGAATTAACAATCGAGTAAAAAATTAACCAAAAGATTAATGAGTGAAGTGCTTTAGCCAATTGACGGGCAGCGACTTTACGAATACGAGATTAAATTAACAATCGATTAAAGGATTAACCAAATGATTAATGAGTGAAGTGCTTTAGCCGATTGACGGGCAGTAACTTCACGAACACATGATTGAATTAACAATTGATTAAAGGATTAATAAAAAAATTAATGAGTGAAGTGCTTTAGACGATTGACGGGCAGCGACTTCACGAATACGGGATTGAACTAACAATCGATTAAAGGATTAACCAAATGATTAATGAGTGAAGTGCTTTAGCCGATTGACAGGCAGCAACTTCATGAACACAGGATTGAATTAACAATCGATTAAAAGATTAACCAAATGATTAATGAGTGAAGTGCTTTAGCCGATTGACGGGCAGCGACTTCACGAATACGGGATTGAATTAACAATCGATTAAAAGATTAACCAAATGATTAATGAGTGAAGTGTTTTAGCCGATTGACGGGTAGCGACTTCACAAACACATGATTGAATTAACAATCAATTTTATTGATTGCAAAGATGCGCTCAAGAAGCGATTACATTGTGGCCCTTGACGGGTAAAAAGAATGGTGCGGGTTACTCCCGTTACAAAGCTGGTTAGCCGCTACTGGTAGTATTTCTTGAGTAGGGAGGCATTCCAAGGGTATTGGGCTGTATCGCCCTCAAGGCTCTCTAGCTCGTAGGCCCCGTTGGCCAAACGCTTGGAGATTTTTAGGGGTCCCTCCCAATTCGGGCCGAATGCCCCCTTGGGCTGTCCGACCGTCCGTCGCAAGACCAGGTCCCCGGCCTTGAATTCTCTAACTTTGATTTTCGAATTGAAGTACTTCTCTACCCGACGCTTATAGGCTATGTTCCTCTGCTCGGTGGATAACCTTCTTTCTTCTAGCAGGTCCAACTCGTTCAACATGGCTTCGTCGTTCTCGGCCCCCACGGGTTGCGAGGTATGAAGGCTCGGGATGACGACCTCCGTCGGGATGACCGCTTCCATTCCGAAGGCCAGGGCGAAAGGATTCTCCCCGATGGCCGTGCGACTGGTTGTCCTGTACGACCATAGTACTTCGGGCAGCTTGCTCGCCCATGTCCCTTTGCTTTTTGCCAACCTTGCCTTCAACATGTGCTTGATTATCTTGTTTACCGCCTTGACCTGCCCGTTTGACTGTGGGTGATAGGGCGTCGAGAACAGTCTCTTGATCTTGTGCCTCTGGCATAATCTCTCCATCTTCAACCCGTCGAATTACTTCCCGTTGTCCAAAATGATGATTTGCGGGAGGCCGAAACGACAAATTATGTTGCGCCAGATGAACCTGATGACATGCTCCTGGTTGATTGTCTTCAATGATTCCGCCTCCGCCCACTTGGTGAAGTAATCCATGGCGACGATCGCGAACTTGACGCTGCCCAGGGCTGTGGGCAAAGGACCAATGAGATCGATCCCCCACTTTGAAAATGGCCAAGGGCTTAAGATTGAAGTGAGCTCGGTTGGAGCCCGGTGAATTACTGGCGAGTATATTTGGCACTTGTGGCATGCCCGTGCATAGTTGATCGCATCTTTCTTCAAGATGAGCCAAAAATAGCCTTGGCGGATAACTTTCTGGGCGAGTACCTGGCCCCCGGCGTGGTTACCGCAGAGCCCCTCGTGGATTTCATCCAAGATCTTTCTTCTCTACTCCGGCGTTATGCATCTTAAGAGAGGTAGGACAAAACCTCGTTTGTACAAATGGTCCCCCACGATTGTGTATCTCGCCGCCCAAAGTTGCAATTGCCTCGATGCTACTCGATCGTCTGGAAGTTTACCGTTGTGAAGGTAATTCAGAATGGGGGTCATCCAGTTGTCCCCTTCCTGCCCCAGGCTGGCCACCCGCTGGTTTGAGCTCGACGGAGCGGGCATGTAAGTGACTATGATTTGTGATATGTCGGCCGCCCCCTCGGATGTTGCGAGGCAGGCAAGTGCGTCTGCCTGCATGTTGTCGAGTCGGGGTACCACTTCTATGTGTACCTAGTAGAACTTTCCGAGTAGATTTTTAGCCAACCCTTGGTAGGCCAGCATCCTGTCGCTGCGCGCCTTGTACTCCCCCGAAATCTGGCATGTCACGAGTTGCGAGTCGCTGTAGACTTGTAGCCGCTTCACTTCCATGGCCAATGCCATTTCTAGGCCATTGATCAATGCCTCGTATTCGGCCTCGTTGTTTATCGTATGGAACCCAAATCTGATGGCCGTTGTAAAAGATTAGCCGGATGGACTGAGTAGGATGATTCCTGCCCCCGCCCGTGTGGTCGTGGAGGATCCATCGACGTACATCTTCCAGGGTAGTTGCTCGACCTTGGACATCGACTCCGGGTAATGAAGTCGGCCATCGCCTGGCCTTTGATGGACGTTCGGGGAGCATATGTTACTCCAAAATACCCGATTTCTACTGCCCATTTGAGGCACCTGCCCGCCGTATCTGGTCGGTGTAACACTTGCCGCAGTGGCATGGTAGTCAGCGCCTCGACCTGATGGTCGAAGAAGTATGGGCGTAGCTTCCGCACGCTCATCACTAGCGCGTAAGCCAGTTTTTTCAGTGGCGGGTACCGTAGCTCGGTGGCGTGGAGTGTCTGGCTGACGTAATATATTGGCAGATGTGCCTGCCCCTCAGCCCGCACTTGCACGACGCTGAGAGCTGATTCTAAAACTGCCAAGTATAGGTAAAGCTTCTCGCCTGGGACGGCTTGGCTAGTATTTGGGCGTTCGAGAGATATGCCTTCAAATTATCGAATGCGAGCTGGCTCTGGGGCATCCAGTTCAGTTTTCCCTTCCGCATGCTATCGAACAGAGGTTTGCACCGGTCCCCCATGCGGGAGATGAAACGGCTGAGGGCTGCCAGGCTGCCCTTTACTCGCTGCACCTCCTTCACCGTGCGGGGAGCACTCATGTCGAGGATTGCCTGTACGTTGGTTGGATTTGCCTCGATGCCGCGCTGGCTGACCATGTGCCACAAGAACTTTGCCCGACTCGATGCCGAAGCTGCACTTTTTTGGGTTGAGCCTCATCCGGTACCTCCTCAGAATTTCGAACGCCTCGGCTAGGTGGGTGAGGTGATCTTCTTTCTTCTCTCTTTTGATAACGATATCGTCTATATAAACCTCTATGGTCACTCCGATCTAGTTGTGAAATATGTGATTGACCAATCTTTGGTAAGTTGCCCCTTGTATTCATGAGCCCGAATGGCATCCGTTTCCAGAAATACATGTTCTTCTCTGTGAGAAAGGTGGTGTGCTTCTGATCGTCGGTAGCCATCGGGATCTGGTGGTAGCCGGTAAATATGTCCATGAAAGTGAGCATCTCGTGCCCGACCGTGCTATCCACCAGATGGTCGATGTGTGGCATCGGAAAGTGATCCTTGGGGCATGCTTTGTTCAGGTCTGTGAAGTCAATACATAACTGCCAGGTGTTGTTCTTCTTCTTGACGAGTACATCATTGGACACCCATTGAGGTTTATCGTCGGGGTCGACCATTCCGATTAGCTTGTTGTCGAGCAGCTTCTTGACCTCGGTGACTATGACCGCATATTTGTCTGGCCCGAACTTCCTTCTCTTCTGCGAAACAGGCTTGCGGGCTGGGTCGATGTGCAACTGGTGGGAATATATTGTTGGATCGATCCCGACCATGTCTTCATGCGACCATGCGAACACGTCCAAGTTTTCTTCCAGAAATACCGTCATCGTAGCTCGCATTTCGTCAGACATCATTGAGCCGAGCTGGACGCACACTTCTGGTCGATTCTTCATTGTAATCGAAATTAGCTTCTCAATGAGGCTGGCACCTCGCTCCCCGTAGCGAGGATCATCTATCTCTCCTGCCAGCGTGCTATCGACTTCCATAGGCTCATAGTCGATCTTTGGTTCCAGCTCGATTTGAGCGTCTACAAAAGTTTGAGAATCTTCTTCCATAGGGTTGGCAGTGGGTGAGTTTTCTTCGTCTATATCCATGTCTCCTCTCCGATGGTACAAATAAAATCTAGTTTTATGGAATTTAAAGCAAGATCGATATACGCCAAACACCCGCGCGCCATTTTTGGATTACCCTTAAGAGTTCCCACCTTCCCTAAGGGGGTTGGGAACTTAATACAATAATAGAAGGCTGAGGCGGCGACTTCGAATTCATGCTCGAATGACCTGCCGAGAAAACCGTTATAGGTTGACGGCTGGTCGATTATTATGAAATCGAGCTGTTTCGAAGCCTTAACCTCGACATCTATGCTAGAAACTAACTCTACGGCTAGACTAACTATTCCATATGGCTTCACAGTGGCGTCCCCGAAGCCCTTGATGAACTGGTCGCACGGCTCCATGTACTTTTTGAAGGAGCTATCCAGCTGGTCGAAGGCAGCTTTGAAAATGATGTTGCAGTATGCCCCATTGTCGACCAACATGCGGTGGATGGTGACGCCCATGATATTGACCGACACAACCAGGGTGTCGTGGTTGGGGTAGATGACCCCGTGCGGTCCTCCTCTCTAAAGACGAGGAGATCGGATTCCTTGGCCGTCATGTTGATCAGCATGGTGATTTGGTGGATGTTGTCCATGGCCCGCAACTCGCTCTTTTGCCTGCGATTGGAGAGCGAGGTGGAGGGTGCAAATCCCCCCACCGGGGAGAGCATGTTGATGGCGCGACGAGCCTGGTTTTCTGGCATTGGGGGGCAGATGAGGGCCGCCCCCCGATTTCTCTCCATGGGGTGGGCAGCGGGCTGCGTCTCCGGCTTGGCCGCCGGTCTCTTCATAAACTCTTCCAGATTCATTTCTTTCGAAAAACAGCCACAGCTGCTTCAGGAGGTTACGACACTCGCTAGCGTTGTGCCCGACGGTCTGGTGGTAGTGGCAGTATTTGTTAGGGTTGAGCTGCACTCCCGGTTTGTGGACCCATGGACGGGCTCTGGGCACCATGTTCTTATCACGGATCTGTACGTACACATACTCCAGGGTGGCCGAAAGTTTTTTGGCTAGCTTCACCTCGACGGAGTCGAAGGGTTTGAATGGTTGGGGAGCTCAGTAGGAAAAGTTCCTCCGGCTCGGCGCGGTGCCCGTCTGGGCGCGGGGCTTCTCCTTCTCCGCCGTGGCGCTCTCTCCTAGCCGCTGAACCAAGATGTCGGTATTGTAGATAATATTTCCTGCCTGCTGCCGGAATTTTGTGTAAGACTTGGGATAGTCCTTGTTCATGGACTTCCACAGCTTCGTCTTTAGGCGGAGTCTGCCTATGATGCCGACGAGCTTGATCTAATCCCCGACGGGCTCACCCTCCATGATGATGTGGTCAACCCGGTCGATGTACGTCCGATCTGACTCGTCCTTTCCTTGGGCCAAGTTGGCCATTCGGTTGGCGCCGGCCAGACGCGGCGCCATTGAGGAGAAGTGCTCCAGGAACAATTCCCCCAGCTGGTGGAACGAGACCACCTTCCCCGCAAGTAGCGAGGAGTACGAATGGTGAGCTCTATCACCGAGGGTCAATGGAAATATTCGGCACTGGGTGACGTCGGTGGCCCCCATGGAGATCATGTAAGTTGAGTACTTACTCAGGTGGGTGACGGGGTCCGTCTCCCCGTCGTATTGGCCCACCGCGGCAACGTTGATCTTCGGCTGGGCGGGAGCTCGCACTAGGATATCGGCGAGAGGCGAGTTGGGCATGTGAGTGAAGTGGTGTTGCCCGTCTCGCTTCTTGAGCTTTGCCTCTAGGTCCGACACCTTTCTCAAGATCTCGGCCATGGCGTTGTCAGCCGCGGAGGGAGACCGGGGACGCGGGTTGTCTTCCATACGGTCACGGACCGATGACCTCGGGGCTGTTTCGTTGTGACGTCGGGAAGAGCGTTCCCTTTCTCGCTCCCGGGGTCTGGAGCTTGCGTTTGATTCACAGGGTCGGGCCGCTCTTCGAGCTTGGGACCCCAGTCTGGAGAAGACTGAGCCTGCCGGTCGGCGGGACGCCCACTGTGAATCAACCTCCTCGTTGAGGTGCCTTTTTAGGTTCTAAGGCCGGGCCACATAAGTGGTGGCCCTTCTGGCCGTCTCTCGCTCTGGTTGAGGGTTGCTGGTGGCCCTTGTCTGGGCTAGCTCATTTCTGGCTCGGTGGGTGCGGATAGGAGCTGCATCGATTTCGGCTTGGTGGCGTTCGATCATCGCCTTCGCCGCCTGTAGGTCCTCCAGAGTTCGTATGGCGGATAGGAACTCAAAAGGCCCTTGGAGCATTGCCGCTGTGCCTGGGGCCGGAGTAGCAGTTTCGCCGATGTCTTCGACCTGTTGCTGGGTACGGGTAGCTTTCGAAGTGGCCATTCTAGCGTGGAAAGTGGGGTTCTATGATAGAAAAAAGGATATGGTTCGGTTTAGGTAACTAGATAAATAAAACCGAGTGTACTTCGCTATTAGTGACCCTTCTTCTAGCGCCAAATTGTTGACAACAATTTCGAGAGGAACTCGCCGTCCGACTCCTAGCGGGTAGGATTTGTGGATTATATGAACTAAGAGCAATAAATGCAAGAGTAAAATGTGCTCTCAAGTGGAGTCTTTGTAATAAATGTGTTGTGTTCTTACAATAAGCATTCAAAGCCCTATTTATAGTGTACATGGTGAGCTCAACCACTTAAGCTGATATGCTAGCGGGCCCCACCTGATCCTAGCTGGATTTCCATGAGTGGCTATAGCCCCCTCTATGGGCCAATGAGGGGGCGCCACCTGGTACTGTTGACCCTTATTGATGGGATCCCTCCTGCTAGCCCTACTCTGACCCTGTTACATTCGCACGTCTGATGGGACTGGACGTGTTCGGTTGCTGTCACCGCCTGAGAACGGGTAGCCGGGTACACGGGTAGCGGTTAGGTGGCGGGCACCCAGGGGGTTACGTCCTCGGGAGTCGGGCAGAAAGCGTCCGGGACGGGCCGACGCTCGCTGCTTCCCGATAGGATTTGGTCTTCTGGCTAAGACTTCTACCCGCTATTCTCTCGGTGGCCGTCGACGCAGCACCTCTGGCTTTCTCTCCGACGGCTTGGTCGAGCTCGCAGGCCGACTCCTCTTGCTCTTTACTTGGAAAGGTTAACCCGACGACCGATTGGTCGGGTAGCAATACCGGGTGTAACACTCCGTTTTCAAGACTTTAAGTCTGTGACGGAGTACAACTCAGTCTTGTATCGTATTGTATCCCAGTTAAAGCTATGTAAGCAAGCTATAACTGAGGCCGAGTTGATACAGAAAACTCTGTCAACGTTCCACGCTAGCAACCTTGTACTCCAGCAGCAATATAGGGCAAAAAATTACACTGTACACTCTGGGCTAATTTCTGCACTTATAGTAGAAAAAAAGCACAACCAACTCCTTATGAAGAATCATAATTCGAGATCGGTTGGCTCACAAGCAGTGCCCGAAGCACATGCTATAGCTCAAGGAAGTACAAGTGGTCGCAAGTGTGGAAGAGGGAGAGGAAGTAAACGAACTCGTGGAAAAGGCCGAGGTCGTAGTAAATCTGGTGGTCCAGGAACCTCGAACGACAATCAAGCTCAGAATCGTGGAAAGGGTGTACCCAACACGAATTCTGCTCCACAAAAATCTGGCTCTCAAGGTAAAGTTGAGCAGTCCTGCTACAGAAATCCATTGATCTCGCACGTATCGTACTCCCAAGCACTTGGTTGAGGCTTATCAAAAGCAACAGAAGGACGACAAGGGGAAGGCCCCTAAAGTCGAATCTCACCATGCCAACCTGCCTGAAGCAAAATTTGACCATGACAACGACGATTTCATGGGCATAGAGCTCAAAGACTATGGAGATAATGAATGACTAAAATATTTGGTCATTTTAGCACTTTACTTTTTGGTTAAAACCTTTTATTTGGATCCTGTCTTTCGGATATATTATTTTTCATATTTGATTATGACATTTATGATTTAGCTTTGGTATTTACTTTAATATATGTTATCCGTTAAATTTATTTGGATATTGCTATTCTTATACATAGCTTGTAAACATATCAGCTATTAGGTTTGGGCCTTTTATTCTGGCATGATGGATACAAATTGTGATTTATGTTTGGTAGATAGCACCACCGCACACACAATCTTAAGAGATAAGAAGTATTTTCATAACTTGGTAGAAAGAAAGGGGAGTGTAACCACGATAGCCAATGATAATATTATGATAGTGGGCTCCAGAAGAGCCTCTGTCATCCTCCCTATGGGTACCAGACTCATAATTGACAATGCTTTGTTGTTTCCACAATCGAAGCATACCCTTCTCAGTTTTAAAGACATAAGATCTAATGACTATCACATTGAAACTGAAACTGGAAATGGAAATAATAATGAATACCTTTTGATGATTATTACTCGAGGTAGCCGTAAACAAGTTATTGAAAAACTTCCCTTCTTCTCTTCCGGATTGTACTATTCCTACATCCTGCCGTCCAATCTCCATCTAGCCATGAACATGAAATTTCACGACCCAAACTCTTTTAAATTATGGCATCAGCGGTTAGGTCATCCAGGACAAACAATGATACGTAGGATTCTATCTAATTCCAGGTCATAATATTTCGAATAATAGAATCCCTCCCATCGATGAATATATATGTGATGCATGCTCTAAGGGTAAATTAATAGTGCACCCGTCGTGCACCAAGGTGGGACTTGAGTCTCCGGTTTTCCTTGAACGGATTCAGGGAGATATTTGTGGATCGATTCACCCAGCATCTGGACCATTCCGCTATTTCATGGTCTTAATTGATGCCCCCACTAGGTGGACATATGCATGCTTGATGTCTACCCACAATCAAGCTTTTGCAAAGCTTTTTGTGAAAACTATTGCCAGATTATCCAATAAAATCGATTTGTATGGATAATGATGCTGAGTTTACCTCAAAAACCTTTACTGATTACTGTATGGCTCTAGGGATTAAAGTGGAGCATTCGATCCCTTACGTCCACATCCAAAATTTTTCTTGTTGAAGCGCTAATAAAACGTATCAAACTTATCGCTAGGCCATTACTTATGAACTCTAAATTACCCATTTCATGCTGGGGGCATGCAGTCCTACATGCATCTCATCTGATACAAATCTATCCAACTGCATATAATGATCATTCCCCCCTACAGCTAGTGTGTGGGAAAGAACCAAACATTTCCCATCTGCGTATATTTGGATGTGAGGTGTATGTTCCGATAACATTACCGAAGCGTACCTCTATGGGCCCACAAAAGAAGCTAGGTATTTACATTGGATTTGACTTTCCATCCATCCTGAAATACCTAGAACCTTTGTCCGAAATCAATTAACGGCTTGGTTCGCTGACTGCACATTCGATGAAGATCACTTCCCGGCATTAGGGGGAGATCCGAATTTAAAATTGAATGAATGTCGAGAACTTACGTGGAACGTAAGCAGTATCTAGATCCGCACACTAGTCAATCTGAATTGGAAGTTCAGAAGATCATTAACTTGTAAAATTTAGCAAACAATCTGCCAGACGCATTTAATGACCATAGAGGTGTAACTAAATCGCATATACCTACAGTAAATGCACCCCAAAGGGTTGAGGTCCCAAGAAAATCAAGTATACATGCCCCCATACGCCAGAAGCGTAAAGGACCTATAAACGATACAAACACACCTAAAAGGAAAGCTAGCAAAACGGGTCAGTCAAACGTGAAATCTCAAGAAGAGATTCGTCTAGAAGACGAGTCTCCTAGTAATGAAGCACGTGCATAAAATATTCAATACACTAGGACTGCGGAACGACCAGACCTAGATACACTGGGAAATGAAGAAGGTCTGATTGATATAAACGTTGAAGTCTCTACGAATTTCATAGATGCGGGAGAAACTTATAATAGAAATATTAATATTATCGATGACACATTTACAGCGATAATTGCTCTTTCCGTAATAAATAACGATCTAGATCCAGAACCCAAAACAATAGCTGAGTGTTGGAAGCGCTCCGATTGGGTAAAATGGAAAGAGACAATTGAAGCAGAGCTCGCATCGCTAAATAAAATAAAAGTATTTGGCTCTATCGTTCGTACACCCGCGTGCGCTATCCCTATAGGATATAAATGGGTTTTTGTATGGAAACGAAATAAGAACAATATTATGGAGAGATACAAAGCGAGGCTGGTAGCTTAAGGGTTTTCGCAGAGACCCGGTATTGATTTCGATCAAACCTATTCTCTTGTAATGGACGCAATAACGTTTCACTACTTAATATATTTGACACTTAAACTAAATCTCCAGATGAGATTGATGGACATTGTAACCGCATATTTATATGGATCACTAGATGTCGACATCTATATGAAAATCCCGAATGGATTTAAGATTCCCCAGTTGAGGAATGGTGAAAATCGCAGTATGTATAGCATAAAACTGCAGTAGTCGTTGTATGGCCTAAAACAATCATGTCTTATGTGGTACAACAGACTTAGTGAATTCCTCCAGAAGAAGGGATACACAAGTGATATATGTTGATGATCGCAAAGTGATTTTTGCATCATATCTGTATATGTTGATGATCTTAACATAACCGGAACATGCAAAGAGATTGAAGAAGCCAGTTCAATCTTGAAAGCTGAATTTGAAATGAAAGTCTTGGATAAAATCAAGTATTGCCTCGGCCTACAGATCAAACATCTCCCAAAAGGAATCCTTATACATCAGTCAACCTACGTGAAAAAGGTATTGGAGAGATTTCACATGGATAAATCTCATCCACTCAGCACATCAATGGTTGTCCGATCCCTCAAAGTGGATAAGGACTCATTTAGACCAAGAGAAGATACAGAAGAAATTATGGGGCCAGAAGTTCCTTAACTTAGCGATGTTGGTGCATTACTCTATCTCACAAATTGCACTAGATCGGACATTGCATTTGCAGTTAATTTGCTTGTGAGATATAGCGCTTCTCCTACAAGGAGACATTGTAATGGTGTTAAGTACGCTCTACGGTATCTCCAAGGGTCTCAAGATCTTGGATCGTTTTACCCTAGGAACCAAGATAAAACCTTGGTAGGTTACGCGGATGTTGACTACTTGTCTGATCCCCACAATGTCGTGTCCCAGACTGGTTACGTTTTCTATGTGGTGGTACCGCGATCTCATGGAGATCGGTTAAATAAACTATGGTTACCACATCTTCAAACCACTCAGAGATAATAACTTTGTTTGAAGCCTCACGAGAATGTGTTTGGTTGAGATCTTTGGTAAAACACATCGGTGACTCGTGTAGTATTGCTAAGAACGATACATCCCTATTAAGGATAGTATTTGACCGTGTATATATTTGGTAGATATTTTATTTTTTCGTATTCATAGAATAGATCTTCTGGATTCTCTCCTTGATTATAGGATGAGATTGTTGTAACTTTGTGTATATATTATCTTGTACTCTCGCTTAATCAACAAGATCATCATCACTCTCTCATGGTATCATCTGATCAGTAAAGATCCTACCTTTCTCTCTTCCGCTGCTCTTTCCCTTCGGCGATCCCGCGTCGACTATCACAGAAAAACCCTAAGTTTTTCTTTCTTCTCTTCACTTTCTCCAATCGGCGATCCCGCGCCGTTTTCTTCCCAGAAACCCTAAATTCTATTCGCCTCCCTCTTTTTCTCTCGATCCATTATGTCTGCTACTACCACGGACTCGCTACCCATCGCCACCATGTTAAAGATGGTGCAAATTAAATTAGAGATGTCTACTTTTCTGCTGTGGCGTCGCCAGGTTGAAGACATGGCTGAATGCTTCGATATCATGGACGTTCTTGATGGTTCGTCCACGGCTCCTTCCCCCACCATCACAGCCGCCGACGGCTCTTCCTCTCCGAACCCTGTGTTCAAAGCATGGCGATTGAAGGATAAGAAACTTCTGAGTGTAATATCCACTTCTCTCACGCCCGATGCCGCATCCGAGATTTTTGGTTGCGACACCTCTCACTCCGCCTGGACGGCGCTTCACGCCGCCTACTCTGACTCCTCAGCGTCGCATACTCATTCCCTTCGTGAGGAACTCCTTTTCTTGCGTAAAGGTGACCTCTCTGTCGATGACTATGGGCGTAAGTTCAAAATGATTTGTGACCAATTAGCTGCTATCGGTCATCCTATTGATGAAGAGGACAAGGCGCACTAGTTTTTAAGTGGTCTTGGTCTCTAGTTTGCAAGTTTTGCTGATACCCGTCTTGCTCTTGCCTCGATTCCGAAGTTTCGGGATTTAGTTCATCAAGCCCGTCAGTTTGAGGGCATGCTTCGAGCCATGGAGGTTGGCCATCAGTCTCCAGCCGCCTTCACGGCATCGAAGGGTCATCAGCCCTCGGGTGGTCGTGCTTCCGGAAAAGGTGCACCGTCCTCATCTCATTCTCAGGGTTCAAATAGTGGAGGACGTTCTTTTGCTCCTTCTGGAAATTCTGGTCAGCGGCACTACTCCAACTCCCGTGGTGGTTCATCGGCTAACCTCGGTCGTCGCCCCCCTCGTTGCCAGATTTGTCGAGGGGACCATTATGCTGACAAATGTCCTAAGTATATGGCTGCTCAGTCTGCTATGAACTCTGCCAATCTTGCTCAGGCTTTCAATTCCTCTTGTGCCGTTTCGGACCCTACGCCTGACTGGTATTTGGATTCTGGAGCATCGGCGCATATGACAAATCAGACAGGTGCTCTTGACTCCTTTGAGCCATATACGGGTAATGGTTCTGTTATTGTTGGAAATGGGTCTGCTTTAAATATCTCTCATATTGGCACTTCTAAGTTATCTGGTGATGTGAATTTATTGGATGTCTTAGTTGTTTCTCGTATTACGAAAAACCTGTTGTCCATTAGTAAATTAACTGCAGATTACCCTGTCGATGTTGTGTTTTCTGATCATTTTTTTGCGGTTCAGAATCGGGTCACAAAGAAAGTTCTGGCTCAGGATAGATGTGATAAAGGGCTTTACGTGCTTGATCGGGGTGTTCCAGCTTTAGTTGCAGCTTTACGAAATAAAGACTTGAGGGCTAGTTTTGATTTATGGCATTTACGCCTGGGGCATGTCCCGATTTCAATTATTACTTTGTTGCAAAAATTAGGACAACTCTCTGTTACCTCTCTTTTACCAAACCCGTCTGTGTGTTCCTCTTGCCAGTTGGCCAAGAGTAAGAGGTCTTCTTTTGTTTTGAATGAAAAACGAGCTGATGCTGTTTTGGATTTAATACATTGTGACTTGTGGGGTCCAGCACTTGTTGCCACTTCTGATGGTTACAAATATTATGTTGTGTTTTTGGATGATCACTCCCATTTTTCATGGATTTATCCTCTTCGTGCTAAGTCGGATTTTTTTGATGTCTTGGTGAAATTTCATGCCTTTGTTTGCAATCAGTTTTCTAGATCAGTGAAGGTTTTTCAAAGTGATGGGGGGACGGAATTTGTTAATTCTCGAGTTCGTGAATTCTTTTCTCTGCATGGCATACTTCATCGCTCATCTTGCCCTTACACTCCACAGCAAAATGGTCGTGCTGAGCGTAAGCATAGACACATTTCTGAGGCCGGTCTCTCGATGCTCTTTCATGCTCATGCTCCGGCTTCTTTATGGTTTGACGCTTTTGCCACCGCGGTTTATGTCATTAATCGTCTTCCTACTGCAGTTCTGTCCAACAAGTCCCCATTTGATCTTTTGTTTGGCTCAGCCCCGAACTATGCCAACTTCAAACCTTTTGGTTGCCGTGTATTCCCGTTTCTCCGAGATTATGCTGAGCATAAACTGGCGCCTCGCAGTAGGCCGTGTATTTTCATTGGATATAGCTCCATGCACAAAGGGTTTTGTTGTCTCGATCCCGATTCTTCATGTGTCTTCATGACTCGTCATGCTCAGTTTGATGAGTTGCTTTTTCCATTTGCTGCCACTTCACATTCGTTACCTTCAGTGTTATCTGATCTGGATATCTCGTCTTTCTCAGATGGCTCTTTGATTTCTCCTGCTACCCTGCCTCAGCAGCCTGTTGCATCATCTGCTCCTTCGACTCGGCCTAGAGTTATTATTGACGAGCCTGATCCCATTCCGCTGCAGCCTGTTCCCCAGGACCCGGCTCCAGACCCGCCTGGTTCGCCACCTGCTGTGCCGTCCCCACCTCCTGTGCCGGCACCTACTCACCCCATGATTACTCGAGCCCGGGCTGGTGTGTTTAGGCCTCGTTATCCTGTTGATCTCTCCTCTACGGCTCTTCTCTCTGCTCTTGTTGCTTCCTCTGAGCCTCGAGGTTTTAAGTCTGCGGCTAAATCTCCTGCTTGGCTCTCTGCAATGCAGAAGGAAATTGATGCTCTTCATCAGAATAAAACTTGGGATCTTGTACCTCGCCCTCCTGGTGTAAATGTTGTTGGTTCGAAATGGGTTTTTCGCACCAAGTATCATGCTGATGGCTCCATTGAACACCACAAAGCCCGTCTGGTAGCACAGGGTTTTACTCAGGTACCTGGTGCTGACTTTCATCATACCTTTAGCCCAGTTGTCAAGGCTTCTACTGTCCGTGTTGTCCTTGCTCTTGCGGTTCGTTTTCATTGGCCTCTTCATCAGCTTGATGTCAAGAACGCTTTTCTACATGGTGTTCTTCCCAAACCTGTGTTTATGGCTCAGCCTCCAGGGTTTGTCGACTCTCGCTTTCCTGATCACGTTTGTCGCCTTCAGAAGGCGATATATGGCTTGAAGCAAGCTCCTCTTGCTTGGTACCAGCGTTTTAGCACTTTTCTGCTGGGTTTGGGCTTTCACCAGAGTCGTTCAGACTCCTCCTTATTCTACCTTTTCAAAGGTTCCTCTGTCGTTTATCTTCTGCTATATATTGACGATATTATTATCACAGGTAATGACGAGGCCTTGTTGAGGTCTTTCACTGCTCGCACTCACAAGGAGTTTGCGATTAAGGATCTCGGCCGCCTGAATTATTTTCTCGGTCTTGAGGTCTCCTATACACCAGACGGCCTGTTTGTCGGGCAGGCTAAATATGCTCATGACATCTTGGAACGGGCGAATTTGCTGGATTCTAAGCCTGTTGCCACTCCCCTGGCCGCTGGGGAGGTCTTGGTGAGCGATGGATCTCCGTTTTCTGATCCCACATTGTACCGCTCGTTGGTTGGAGCTTTGCAGTATTTGACAATCACTCGTCCTGATCTGTCTTATGCTGTAAATGTTGTTAGTCAATTTCTTCATTCACCTACCGATGATCATTTCCATGCTGTCAAACGAATTCTACGCTATGTCAAGGGCACTGTTCATTTTGGTTTATCCTTTACTCAGCGTTCGGACTCTTCTATTTTGGGCTATTCGGATGCAGATTGGGCTCGCTGCATTGAGACTCATCGCTCCACCTATGGTTACTCCATTTTTCTTGGTGGTAATCTTGTTTCTTGGAGTGCAAAGAAACAACCAACAGTTGCTCGATCGAGTTGTGAGTCTGAATATAGGGCCATGGCTAATGCTGCTGCAGAAATGATCTGGCTTATTAACCTTCTTGGCGAGCTTCGGCTTTCATCATCCTCTTGCCCAGAGCTTCTTTGTGACAACAAAAGCGCTATCTTCCTCAGTCAGAATCCAGTTTCTCACAAACGAGCTAAACATATTGATTTGGACTATCATTTTGTTCGTGAAATGGTGTCCACCGGGAAGATTTCTACTCGCTTTGTCCCTTCACATCTACAGGTTGCGGATATCTTCACCAAAAGTCTACCCCGTCCTGCTTTTGAGCTTCTTCGTTCCAAGCTCTGCGTTTGTCTTCATCCCACGCAACGCTTGAAGGAGGGTATTAAGGATAGTATTTGACCGTGTATATATTTGGTAGATATTTTATTTTTTCGTATTCATAGAATAGAGCTTCTGGATTCTCTCCTTGATTATAGGATGAGATTGTTGTAACTTTGTGTATATATTATCTTGTACTCTCGCTTAATCAACAAGATCATCATCACTCTCTCAATCCCCTACCGTTATATATGAAGACAATGCAGCTTGCATTGCACAAATGAGTAATGGGTACGTCAAGGGAAACCTGAAGAAACATATTTCACCGAAGTTTTTCTACTCATACGAACTCCAGAAGAGTGGCGTAATTACCATACAAAAGGTGCGATCTAGTGACAATCTAGCAGACCTGTTCACTAAATCCCTACCTACATCTACTTTTGAGAAGTATGTTCATGGTATCGGGATGCGAAAGCTCAAAGGGTTATGTCTTCAGGGGGAGTGGTAACCTCGAAGTAAATTCAGAAGATTAGATCCAGAAGATCAATAAATTGCATTCCTCCCTAACTAAATATTTTGTTACTACCTAGCATGTGGAGTTTTTATGACAAGACATATACGTTATGTCGTAATGTCCAAGGGGGAGTGTTATAAATCCAGTAGATTTAATATACCAAATCTAGAAGATTTGATGTGGACATTACTAATGGGCTTATAACCTAAATAGCCTTTAGGTTTAGAGAAGGGTTTCTCTATTATAAATAGATCTATGTACTCAGTATTGTATATACACATACACAAAAATATTAGTTAAAGCTCCTGGCTTGGTACGCCCCCAAACGTAGTCGTTATCGGCGAACTGGGTGAACAAGCCGGTGTTTCTATTTTACGCTTACAATTTACAACAATTATAATGTGATTAAATTTAGTGTGAGATTGTAAAAATAATCAATTAATTAAAATAAAAATTCAAACTGAATTAACGGGTAAGTGAGTAAAACTAAGAGTGCGGCTATTAATTGCCACAAAAATACTTTGTTCACCCACTACTAAGTTAACCTACCATATATTTTATTTATTCTTTTATTTTGTTAAATGTACCCCTTAAACTTTACAACTATATTCTTAATATAATATTTTGTTAGGATATTTTTATCATAATAATCTCTTTGTTTTTTATTTTGATGATGTTAAACATGTGTTTCTACTGTATTTTGTGGATGCTAACATTTCAGGTACTAAGATGAGAAAAACTTAGGAATTTTTCTAAGTTTACAGTTGAAGAATTAAGGAGTCCACATCTGAAGAATTCAAGTATTGAAGTCTACAGCTGAAGAGTTCTCACCAACTGAAAAGATAAGAGTTTACAGCTGAAGACCTATGTTAATCAAGTCTAATTGAGTGTAGTACTGTCTATACACTCACTCACGTAGCTTGAAAAACATCAGAAGATTAAGGAGGTTAATCTATAGCCAGTAGACACAAGTTGCACAGTGTGTTTAGTTGACTGAATTAGCAGCTAACACTACAAGACAACATGTACTACAAAAGGACTATAAAAAAAAAAAAAAAGCCTTAAGTGAGCTAAAGTCAAAGTTGAAGGTGATTTCAATTCAAATTCAAACCGCTCCAACGACTAAGAAGACCCACAAGACTTCTATAAATAGGAGTTGCAACCTCAGAGGACGGCAACAACAAGCATACTACTCAAGCAAACCTACAGCTACCCAAAATCTACTGCCTTCAAGTGTTAGAAGTTTAGGACTAGGTTGCTAGGTTACATTGATTAGATATTCTAGGTTGTTATTCCTCACAAATTTATTCGTTGTAATTCTACATTATGTAGATATTTTCTTTGTGAGTATTAGGTGTTCTTAGTGAGAGAAGATTCTGAATGAAAACTGTATCCCTAATTAAGTTTAGACATAGACTGAGTGAAGAGTCTAGTTCTTAGGGGGAACATCATTTGATCTAAGTGATTGATCTTAGTGATATTTTGCACCTGAGGGTGTAACAGTGGACGAGGAGGATTACACCACCCCTGAACCACTATATATATTATCTTATTTTAAATTTCTGTTATTTACTTTATATTTCTTATATTCTATTGATTATATTGTATTTAAATTTATTCATACACAAACATTCCTCATCTCATTTGATTTATAAATAAAAAAAATGCATAAATTAGAAAAGGCTAAGAAAGTTACAACTGTAGATTCCTGAAATCACTCAGCTGAAAACTTTAAGTCTCTAACTGGTTTTTCATTTTCACACACACTCTGATATTCCGCTGCATTTAGGTGTCTCAAAACACTTTCTAAATTGTGAGATAACCTCTCTGAAAAATCTATTTTGTGATAAGTTTTAAAAACTATACAGACTTAACTTTCATTCAAGTCTGCAGCTGCAAACTTTGTTTTCAACTCTACAACTACAGTTAAGTCTTGTGTTGGAAAAATTTTAAGTTTTAAAACTGAAGGTCTATTCATCCCTCTTCCCCCCTTCCCCCCTCTAGACCTTCACCACTTTTGGGACAAACATATTTAGATCATTCACTAGATATACACATCCAACAATTTTTAAAAAAAAAATAGCATACCAACACTTTCATTTTTTTTTATAGTGCCAACCCCACAAACTACCACCACCAACCCCTCTTTCTTTCTTTCTTTCTTTCTTTCTTTCTTTCTTTCTTTCACAGTCCCCCTCCCAAATCTGAAAGACTGAAACTGACAACTAGTACACCACCTCCTCCCCAAAATTTACCGGTATACCCTAGTTTTTTCCTTTTCTGCAGCACCTTCTTCCCGATCGCCTGAAGAAAAAAACCAAATTCCTTTTATTTTCATGGTGTACCAATTAATAGAAGAAAAATAGAATATTTTAATCTCATTTAAATTGTGTCTTTATGATTTATATTTTTATAATTATACCTTTTTTTTCCTTTTCTTCTTTAATGGTGTAATTGTTTGTGAATGAGTAGAAAAATTTGCGGGAATTTTGAGTTTTTGGGTGGGTGTTGAAAGCATGAGGATTTAATAAATTTACTGTTATTTTTATAAAGGGTAAACTTTTTTTTTTATTAAACATCTTCTTGTTAAAAATAGAGGTGGATGAACAAAACATTTTTATGTTGGTGAATAACAAATAAAGTTTGCTATGTTGCTATTGATTTAATACATCAATTTTATACTAGAATTATTTTGACATTAATTTTATTTTGCCGTATGAAATAAAGTGATTTCTTTATAATAATTTGGTTAGTTGTTTATTAAGAATTTTGAGTGAATTTAAAATACTTTTAAAAAGCTAAAATACACTGTACTAACTTGCATATTTGAAACTCTCATTAAAAAACTATCAATACAAACGCAATCCGGAGGTTTTCCCCCAAGTTGACTGTTAGTTTAAAGTAAATTTTTATAATTTAGTTTTCAAATAATTATATATATATATATATATATATATATATATATATATATATATCTATCTATCTTAATATACTATAAAGACAAAGTTTTAGAAGCCTATGTGGCAAGCTCTTAAACCTCTATTTTAAAAATACTCTTCTCTCATGCACCAAATTCATTGACTTTAAAAACTATTCTTAACCATTGAATTTTAATATCTAACCTAATCTTGACCGTTAAATTTTTCATATATCCTCTATATATACAATCTATCTCACACAACCAAAAATCAATTACAATAATCTCTCCAAACAAATCATCAATTCTCTAAAAAATAATTCGATGCATAACCCACGATTTTATGTCTTTCATATTCTCATCATACATTCGGTAGTTTTTAATTCGTTTCTTTCTTTTTTTTATTTTTTTTCAATTTTGCTATGAAGTTTTATATTGATCCCCCTTTCGTCTAAATCTTCATTTTTTTTGCAGGATCTTCATTTCAATATATTCAATCTTCATATTTCTTTTTTGCAGGATCTTCATTTTAAGGTATTTATGTTTTTTATAGTTTCGTTGTATGAATTAATCTTTATATTTTGTCTAATCTCTTCTACTAATAATTCTTTCTTTAAATTTTTTTTTTTTTGTAATTTGGCCGGATACAAATCTCTACATGTTTAAAGGTATTTACTCTATTTACTAATTATGTTATTTTTTTTAAAATATTGTTTAATTTTATTTTATTTGTATGAAAATCATTATTGTGTGAATTTTTATTTTTTTTATTTTTAGGATTGAACATCAACAATGAAGATGAAGTGACTGATCAATTTTTAATATAAAGATGAAATGGAAGATCAATTTTATTGTGAAGATGAAGTGGAAGATCAATTTGCAGGATAAGAATCTATACATTTCAAGGTATTGTAAATTTCATCAACTCATCTTTCGTGTGAATCTTCATATTTCTTTTTTGCAGGATATGAATCTATAGGTTTCAAGGTATTTATTTTTCATTTTATGTTTTTTTATCGTTTTATTGTATGAATTTAATCCACATATTTTGTTTAATCTCTCTTACTAATGATTTTTTTTTTAAATTACACTTTCATTTTTTAGGATTGAAGATCAATAATGAAGATGAAGTGAAATATCAATTTTAATATGAAGCTAAAGTGGAAGATCAATTTTAGTGGGAAGATGGAGAATCATTGATTATATTATAGTAAAAATTGTATTTTTTTAACATTAAAATTGTATTCATAGTGAAATTTAAATGTGGCGATTTACTCATCACATTGGAGACTAGCTACAGACGAAATAGAATTTAGGCTTTAATAATTGATTGTTCATATCAATTGTTTCCAATTTTCTTTATTCATATACATACCCGACACACATAATCAATATTTTGTATTTTCTTAATATTATCAATTTATATTTTTTTCCAATATTGTAATGTATAACTTACAATTCAATGTATTAATTACAATTCTATAAATAATAATTTCTATGTTTAATTACAATTCTATGTTAATATATTGTTTAAAATTTAATCTATATTAATTACAATTCTATAAATATAATTTTTATGTTTATTACATTTCTATAAATAATAATTTCTATGTTAGTTATAATTTAATTTGAATGTTATAGATACAATAAAATATAATTTTGATATTTTCAACTGATTAACAACTCTGACTTTTAAAAAAAAATATAAAATAATTTAATTTCTTGAATATTTTTAGGAAAATTTGACTCTTTTTACAACATGTGATTTAATTGTAAAGTCATAAACCAATCAATATATAAATTTATCTTAATTATATACTTAACTTATTTATATCAATTTTAAATTTATTTTTGACATGATCTAATATTCTATGTGTGTATGTGTGTATCCCACATTCCTTAATTTTTGGATAATGGATTTCTTATAAAAAAAAAAACTTCCGATCATGTTTTAAAAGGTTATATATATCCGTATGAAATTATTTCTAAGTATATGATTGAATATATATTACTTATATTAGGCAAATTTGATTATTTATAAAACATGTATTTTAATTAACCTTAACTTATATTTTGTCTAAATACATCCTATTTTTTGAATAATTTAATATAAACTAATTATATTAGGAAAAGTTGACTAATTTTTAAGTGATGACTTAATTCATATTCTTTCAAATTAGATGAAATTATTCCTAAGTATGTGATTAAATATATATTACTTATATTGTGATAATTTGACTCTTTATAAAATATGTGTTCTAATTAACGTTAACTTATATTTTTTCTAAATACATTCTATTTTTTTAATAATTAAATATAGATTAATTATATTAGAAAAAGTTGACTCATTTTTATGGGATGACTTAAGTCATATTCTTTCGAATTAGATGAAATTCTATGAATGGAAGATTAAATCAATTTACGATTCAATTTCATCTATTTATTTAACTAAAATATTATATTTATGAACATGCAAACATTAAAGATGAACAAATATTTGATAAAAGAATTATTCTAACATTTTTATAATTTTAATAATTATTTAGTAATTTATATGCGTATCTGTACATTTACATATGAGCCAGAAGATAATTATTCAGTAACTAAAATTTGATGAATTAAATATGTAGAGAAACGAAAGGTGTCCATGGAATGTACACAATTTCCACATAATTTAACTACCACTCAACATTTATGTTAAAATAGATTGAAAGTAAATTTCGTCCATTTTTATTTGATTGTATATTACTATAATATTTATGAGATAAAAGGCATGAATAAGTATACCCACCATTATTTTTTAGATGGTTAGTATGGAATAGTGCAGGTTTTAATAAAAAAAAATTATCTTAGTATAATAACAACGATAAAATTGAGGATATATTAATCATTTCTACTTTGTTTAGGAGAATTAAGTTTATTATTTTATAGTATATTGCAAAATGAATTGACATGAGGTGTAAATAAAAAATATTTGTAAGTGATTAATTTTAGAGGGTAATACATTTTTTTCGTAATTTTGAGCAATCTAAAAAGAAACAGATTAAGTAATACTTTAATTGGATTCCTAATTTCAATAAGAGTATACATCCAATACTTTTTCAATAAAGAAGTTGCACCATAAACTTTGTGAATAACAAACAGTGTTCAAGTCGCAATATATATCTTTTATATATTAATCAAATACAACCAAATTTCTTTCTTTAATTATGTTCGTTAAATGAAGCTCTTTCCCACATACTCATTTCAGGAGACAAAATCACATCATCACCGTATTGATTAATTAAAGATTAAAATTTAAATTAAATTAAAGATTAAACTGGACTAAAAAAATGACATTCTCATAAAACTATGTTGGAACTTTGGGTCCCTGGGAATAAAAATAAAATCATCAATGAATTCAAGTAAACTGATATCGCAAGAACTGGAATTCAATCGTGAGTATTCAGTTTTAAAAGTAAATTAGAGTAAGCACACCTTAATATATTTCTCAAAAGTCAAATGTTGATTAAACATTATGGAATATGCTATGAAATTGTCAGCTTTCAGACCGTTGGCTATAGAGAAAAAATAAATAAACAATAAGTTATCGGCTTATCGTTCTAAGTTGAGCTAATTATATTACTAATGAATTATGATAGCCGCAATTTGGTGATACAGATCCACGAGATCTATCTCCATTTGTATCTTGAAGGCTTACATGCTCTTCTGCATCTCAAATCTCCACATTTTCATGTTGTTCAATAGTTAGAACGAACATACATAATCATACATACCCCCTAAAGTTTTATATCGGGAGAAGATGAAAGGAACAAACATTTCTAAAAAAAAAAATAGAACATACAACATGATGTTTAGCTATACATCTATGGATGAAAAGGTTGACAATTCAATTAATAATAGAAAAACTCCTTATGTGTATAGAAAGTCTTTTGTCAATGTCTGGTAATAAGCCTAAACTTTCGCAACTATACATTTACGACACTGAAAATGATGATCAAAATAGAATTGATGCTCTCGGGTTAGTTTATTAAAAGTCTTATAATTATCAAATTAGATTTATTATACTAATAGAATTTTCCATTATACAATATATATCTTACTATATATTTTATATTATTTTAGTTGCACAAATCATATAATATAATAATTTTAAATATTTTTTAATCACTCCAATTATTTTATTTGAACAGGAGGCGATCGAAGGATAAAAATAAAATATTGAATGATACTATTGTTGGTGAATTTAAGAAGATGGTGGATATTTTCAATCCATTTGCAAAATTTCGCAGTGCAAGGGAAAGTATTATGTATGGAGCTGAGCCATCTTTGAGATTGAATAAGGAGTTCAAATGGAAGAGTTTGATGTATGTTTGGGATAGGAAAAAACATCAGTAGGAAAAAAGAAAGAGCAATATATTTTCTCTGGGAAGATTATACAGTGTTCAATTGGGGGCTGGTGAAGAGTATTATTTGTATCTCTTACTACCTTATAGTAAGGGATCAACATCTTATGAGATGATATTGTCTATGATGCATTTAAGGATGCTTGCTATTCGATGTGATTGTTGGATGCTGATCGTGAGTACATTGATGGGATAATAGAGGCAAGTTATTTGACATGTGCTCATTACGTAAGGAATTTATTCTCTATTTTTCTCATATCATCTTCAATGAACTCTCCATAAACCGTATTAAAAAAGACATGAGAGTGTATGTCAGATGATATACTCTATAAAAGAAGACGAAGATTGAATATTTCAGGTATAATATTACTTATAAAATTAATTGATTTAGATTAATAAATATTTTAATATTATATTGTTTACTGTTTTTTTTAAGATTTACAGCTTGACAATGAAGAATTGAAAAACTTGGCTTTAATTGAAATTGAGAAGCTACTGCAGATAAATGGATCAATTTTGAGTAATTTGCATCAATGTCAGTACCAAATTTTGAGTTTGAGAGTGATATAGTAAATAAACTCATTCATCAAGAATTGCATTACGATCGGACTGAACAAGGAGAATAATACGACAAGTTAAGTTCAACTCAACGCAAGAACAAAAACTTGTGGTGGGCGAAATACTTGAAGTTGTTTGGTTGCAAGAAGGAAGAGTCTTTTTTTTTATACGGATATGGTGGAACTAGAAAATTTATTTGGAGATCGATCTCCGCAGTAGCACGTTCGGAAGATCAAATTGTTCTTAATGTTGCATCAAGTGGAATAACATCACTACTTCTGTCCGGTGGACGTACTGCTCATTCAAGATTTGCTTACTACTTAATATTGATGAGATCTCCACGTGTAACATAAAGCTGGGGACACATTTGTCCAAACTATTATTGAAGACAAAGCTTATTATATGGGATGAGGCACCAATTATTAACAGATTTAGCTTTGAAGCTTTGGATAAAAGCTCGAGTGATATTGTTAGATCTCCAGATGGAACCATGAGCGGTATGCCTTTTGGTGGTAAAATCGTTGTCCTTGGAGGAGATTTCAGGCAGATACTTCCTGTTATACCAAAAGGAAGCCGAGAGGATATTGTGCACTCAACTATCAATGCTTGATATTTGTGAGATTATTCCAAGGTATTTTCTACATCTTTTATTAAATAATAATAATTTTTAAAGAATTAATTATTGAAAAACTAAATACATTACATTTGTTTTCAATTTTAAGGTTTTAAGATTGACGAAGAACATGAGATTACAAAGTTCTGATCCCAATACGTCCTCAAATGATGATGATATTGTTAACTTTTCGAGGTGGATTTTGGAAGTTGGTGATGGAAAAATTGGAAATAGGCAAGATGGTTTCACCGAGATTGAGATTCCAGAAGATAATTCGATTTATGATGTCGTTAATCAAATTGCATCTATAATAGAAAGTATCTATCCATCCTTAATTGATAATTTAAGGACACATAAATACTTTGAGGATAGAGCAATACTTGCACCTATGCATCGAGATGTGGAGTGTATAAATGATAATATTTTATTTATGATTCCAGGTGATACTAAAGTATACTTGAGCTCAGATAGTGTTTATGCCTCTAAAGTTCGAGGAGGTAATAGACAGATGATTACAATTGAATTTTTATATTCTCTTATGTGTTCAGGAATGTCAAATCACCGCTTGATCTTGAAAGAATGAGTACCTATAGTGTTACTAAGAAATATTGATCACAAATCGGGTTTGTGCAATGGAACAAGATCGATCGTCACTAAACTTGGCAACCACATTCTCGAGGCTGAAATAATATCTGGAAGGAATATTAGAAATAAAGTGTCCATTCCAAGAATGACATTGATAAATTCTAATCTTATAATGCCGGTGAATTTTACAAGGTGATAATTTCCAATTCTACTGTGTTTTGCCATGAGAATAAATAAAAGTCAAGTGCAATAATTCTCTATTTTTAGATTGTATCTCCCCAAGTCTGTCTTCACTCATGGACAACTTAGTATTGCAGTATCCAGAGTTAGATCGAGTAGAGGATTGATTATAAAGGAATTCCTTCCAAATACGCAACAAATGTTGTTTATAGGGAGATTTTCCGCAATTTGCAAGCATTGTTTTTTTTAAAATATTTGGTTAACAATAGATGTCATGAATTTATAGTTTATTGTCCTTTGAATAGAATTATTTATTATTAACTAACATTTTTAAAAATACAATAATAATATTGAATAAATTAATTAATTATAGTAACAATATTTATAAAATTTTAAAAAATTATTAATAACTTTACCATAAATTTTCTCTACAGCTCCGCGATAATCGCGGGTTTAGCACTAGTATATATATATATATATATATATATATATATATATATATATATATATATATATATATATATATATATATATATATATCATGTGACAAAATAGCTATTAATAAATACACTATATGTCACCGATCGGTCACCGAATAAATTGGGGACATTCGAAGGTGGCAAATCTTTGAGAAGATTTGAGTTCTCGTCAATTTAATTTAGGACGATATCCTGAATGAGAAAATAGTACGAGGAAAATAAATAATTTGACATTTTCTTTTTTGGTTTTTTAAGAGGAATATTTGTCAAATTTAATTTAAAAAGAAAGGTCAACTTCATAGCATTTTTTAATAGAGGAATATTGGACCTATAGCTTGATTTAAAGGATGTAATATCACAAATCTTTGGTTGAGTCCAATTTTGATGATGTATGTTTTTTTTGTTTTTCTTTTTATTGGAAAATAATTTTCGGTGAGTCGAAGATTATGTTCTATACCAAACTCTTTGTTTCGTCTAATTGATTATATTGCTACTTTCAAATTATCAATCTGCTTTTTCGGGTATCCAGGAATTTTGTTGTTGATTGACAAATCAATGTTTACTTTTACTTGAAGACATAAAAATTCTCAAATTGATTTGTAGAAAGTTGATATTTTTTTTTTTTAAAATGACCAAAATTGATACTAGCAGGATTAAAACTTATATTATATGGACTAAATTTGAAAAAGAAAAAAATTATAGGACTAAAATTAGACCCTCAAGTTACAAGTCGATATTATCTCTAATTAATTTAAAGTGACCTTTTATTGAAAAAATTATTTATTAAAATCTCCTTACATCTATTTTCCAATCTCCCTTATCCTACGTGTCATCGCCATTTTTCTCCATTCTAAATTCTAAATTTCTCATATTTTTGAATTTTTTTAAATAAAATTTTCAAACAATGATAACTGCTGCAGTTACTACCTAATTCTAATTCGAATTTATATCTCCTACACCGGTTCATAATCTCCTGTGGCTTCTACATAAATCATTTCTCACAAAACGATTACCTTTCTCCTTTGATAACTTCTTCAGTTTCTCACACTTATTCGCAATCAAAAATTTTGGTTTTCTTATTTATATTTTGTTGTCGAATGTGGATTTCTTAATTATATTCTGTATTTGGTAGATGTGGTTGAAACAATGAGGAATACGAAGTGAGAATTTTCAAATTCTATGATTTATGTTTCTTGGGTAATCCAATTTTGTGTTGAATTTCTATTGTCCGTAAATAATGCAACTTTAGTTCTATGTTTAAATTCTTTGTACAGCCATCTGATTCGTAGAATTAGTTGTTTTTGGGTATAGTATGTAGAGTAATATATGAACCATCTAGAAGAAGTTTCGATTCTCAACACAAATTTACATTGTGTCGGTGTTTAACGCCCTTATTTATTGGAGTTCGGTCTTATTAACTCAACCATCATTAATCTTATGTGCACATTGATAAATTGAGAGAGGAAGATATAGGAATTCTATTTTATCACAGGAGAAACCTTACAGTAGGATTTGAGGCAGCACGAGGATGGAGTTAGAGTAATGACCATTGAATTTATGGATGAAATGTTTCTGGAAAATTATTTGCTCTATGTGTTTTTTCCGAACAAATAATTCTTTAATCTTCTATGCTTTTTCATGTGAATAAATGAGTGCGAATTACACATTGTGGCGGCCTACATTTCGCCCGAATTCTAACAATTGAAGTGTATAACACACTTGTATTTTAAGCTCAATTTTAACTCCAGTTTAGATTTTTTCAAAACACATACTAACACACTGAAGTGTGTGTGCATTTTTTTTTTTTACAATTGGGATATTACTAATTTTTTTAGGGTATTACTGATTACTTCTTGAAGTATTGCAGATTTTTACTTAGGGTGTTTTTTTTAAAAATTAAAGGGCGCACTAGAACTACTTTTTTTTTATTTTATTATTTATGCAATGCAATTATTATTTTTTAATCAATGATATTTTTTAGATGAACCTTATTGCAAGTTTATTCATTATTATTTGTTCTATTAATTTCATGAATAATTAATTTTGAGTGAAACCCAATACTCTAATTTAACCCACCCACCTAACTACCCCCTATCTACCCATCACTCATCAGTCTTTCTCGAATTTGTCTTCTCGATTCTTCTTCTATCTCGTATACATTGATACCTTCTTCTATCTCTTTCTCTCTGTCCGTTTAGTTGATAGAGAAGTCATCGATCTCTCTCTGTCATTTTATTTGAAAGAGAAAGCATCCATCTAGATGGATCGATCCATTTTTTGGTCGGATCCATCCGATTTGAACACCACGGTGAGCGATTCCGACCAAGACTCGATCGTGAGCGATTCCGATGTGGCGTGGCAAGTCGTGGCTGACTCGTTCGATGATACAGTGGTTCCCGAAAGCCCGCTATCGGATTCTCACGATTTTGACATCTCATGTGTGCAGTCACCCGTTTTTTACGGTCCTATTAACCTAGAGGATATGGCGGTTCCTGATTCTGAAGAAGACGATGATATGTTGTTCGATGTGCCCAGATTTGAGCCCCCCTTGCCCAGATTGTCCGATTTGCCCAAATTTGAGGCTCCCTTAGCGGATTTTCCACATTTGCCCCATTGCCGAGACGTAGTGCCGAAAGTGAGGCATTCATCTATGAATTAATGGCTATCTGGTGCCCTAGGATTCTTAGGTACTCTGATATCCCTTTTAAGTTAATGCATGTGCTCGGATAAACTTGATGCATGTGTTTATTTGTTGAGTTTTGGGTATGCTCGAATTTGGTGTGAACTGCTGTTGATTTTTGGGTATTTACTGATGCTTATTGGTTGATTTTTGGGTATGCTCGAATTTGGTATGAACTGCTGTTGATTTTTGGGTATATGCTGATGCTTATTGGTTGCCTTTTGGGTATCAAATGATGCTTATTGGTTGATTTTTGGGTATGCTCGAATTTGGTATGAACTGTTATTGATTTTTGGGTATATGATGATGCGTATTGGTTGATTTTTGGGTATCAAATGATGCTTATTGTCTAATTTGTGGGTATGCTCGAATTTGGTGTGAACTGCTGTTGATTTTTGGGTATTTGCTGATGCTTATTGGTTGATTTTTGGGTATTTGATGATGCTTATTGGTTGATTTACTCCCTATGTCCCAGGACTATCTTCATATATGATTATTGATATGAATATGACTAAAATGGTGCATATTTGCTGCATTTTACTTGGTGTTTAACCTGAAAATTGTGTCACCACTAGGATGCATCCTTTGTTAGAAGACCAAACCATGTGATGACACTGTTCTGATGATATTTAGGTTAATTGGTATGAATATGACTAAAATGGTGCATATTTGCTGCATTTTATTTAACCTGAAAATTGTGTCACCACTAGGATGCATCCTTTGTTAGGAGACCAAACCATGTGATGACACTGTTCTGATGGTATTTAGGTTAAAATGGTCCATATTTGCTGAATATATGACCATGTTATGACACTGTTCTGATGGTATTTAGGGTAATTGGCATGAATATGACTAAAATGGTGCATATTTGCTGCATTTTACTTGTTATTTAACCTGAAAATTGTGTCACCACTAGGATGCATCCTTTGTTAGGAGACCAAACCATGTGATGACACTGTTCTGATGGTATTTAGGTCAAAATGGTCCATATTTGCTGCATATTTGACCATGTTATGACACTGTTCTGATGGTATTTAGGTTAATTGGCATGAATATGACTAAAATGGTGCATATTTGCTGCATTTTACTTGCTATTTAACCTGAAAATTGTGTCACCACTAGGATGCATCCTTTGTTAGGAGACCAAACCATGTGATGACACTGTTATGATGGTATTTAGGTTAAAATGGTCCATATTTGCTGCATATTAAACCATTTGCATTCTTAATATAGTCAAAACAACATAGAATTATACATATATGATTGTTTACAGCTTAAAAAACTTCTAGCATATCAAAGAGACCTACTAATGATCCTATGTTTAAGTTGTAAACTTCAAAAACCAAAAAGTTTCCAAAAACATCCAACACATCTTGTTGGATTTAATGTCCTAGCCCTAATAGTAGTGACCCTATATCATATTTGAGTTCTTCAATATCTCCCACTTCCATCAAATGCTGAATTATCACCCTTACAAGCTCTTCATCAACCTGTTGAACATTTGGTAGTCTTTCTTGCCTAATAAGTTGTGCTTTATTCATATGTGGCATCTTGTAATTGTTGCTGCCCATAACTTTCATAATCTCCACTAAAGAAGATTGTAGGGTTAGATAGACATTATTAAGTGTCACTGCTGTCGAAGTTTCATATGACAACAAGACATTATTAACCAACTCGTCCATATTTTTAGAAGGATTATCAACTTGTAATGATTGAATTACTCTAAAAATACCAAGATCAAGGATATTTGTGTCAGGTGAATTAAGTGGTTGGCATACAATAATGATGTTAAATCCATCTGATGATGCAACTGCTCTAAACTCTAGATCATTGTTGCTTATGTGTGGCCTAGCATTGTCTTGCTGAATGATTATGTTCTTGCATGCATTAGGAGGCCGTTTTGCCTTAATAGCTGGTATCATCTGTAATTGTGTACAAATAAAGCAACTTAATGTCACCAATAGGATTAAAACCTGTTTTGGAGACTTATTGATGCTTAAAACTGGATGATGACATCTAGCCTGACAGTAAAATAACTGAAAATAAAAGGAACAGATTACCTTATTGATAAGACAGTCTCTTATCACCTCTTTTGTGATTGACTCTATAGGTTTAGTCTCCAATGTCCCTCTTGTTCTGTTTTTTGAGTTTCTCTTTGCTGGTTCTAGAGTTGTGAATGGAAAAATGCCTATTTTTCCATAAAAATGAGCTCACCATTAGATGCATATTGTGGCCTAGCCACTCCACACATAAACATAATCTTTGATATATATCTCTTGCTCTTGCACATCCTATGTGGTTCTTCTTCTCCTTCTAGTATATAAAACCTTTGAGTCTCTTGAATCATGTAGAACCATTTCTCATCTATGTGAACCACATTGTACATTCCTTGAAATTTGATTTCATTTGACTCACTGAGATATTCCAAAGCATGCAAACTATAGTTGATCCTTTGGAGCTTGTTATCATCTGTAAGCTTTGGCTTGACTGGATTGGTATGTGGTCTGACCTCTCCATCTTTCACCCATCTTCCCACTTGGCTCTTGCTCACCCCTAATCCACTTGCAAGCCTTCTTATTGTTGACCTATCTGGAAATGGTATGCTTCTCATTTTGTCTCTGTCAAGTACTTGCAGTTTTTATGTGGTTGCCCCTTCCTATTTGACTTGATTTGAATTGCAAGACCTTCACTTACTTGTATTTTTGCAGCTTGCCAAATGTTGTGAATGAACCTTCTACTAACCCCCCATAACTCAGATGTCTCCTTTATTTTGCCATGATGGGTTTTACCATTCTTACTGTTTGCAAACAGGAACTGGGCAACCCTGTTCTTTTTGTTGATAGGCGACCAGGCGAGCAACAGTGATCGAAGATTAAGAAGTTAATGAACTAAGATAAAGAAGCAGGCGACCATCAGAGTTCGGAGAAAGTCAAATATTTTGGCGACCAGGAGTGCGGCCAGCCGTATTTTACGCGACCAGAAAGGCAAAAGATGAAGACAAAAGATGGACAACTTTGCAACCACGCGAACAACCGTACATCAAGCCCAAACACGAGGCGAGCAAGAAGTCCATAGCGCCTAATGAAGATATACTAGCGAGCAACTAGTCACCAAGGGAAGCAGCTAAGTGGTCATGAAGACTAAGTACAACATTGGGAACTCCAAGAGTCATTAGTTTAGATATGGGCCAAGTGTCTCAACACTTGGCACTCATCCAAGTGATAGTAGTTTAGATGTTGTACAAGTGTCTCAACACTTGGCAAAAATCCAATGGTTAAACCACTAGAAAGGTGACACATAACCCCCTTGTATATCTATAAATACCCCTTCATTTGCATGAAGAGAGGAGGTTTTTTGGTAATTAACAAAAGTAACTAAACTCTTGTAAATTTTATTCTTGAACATTATCTATGATCTCAATTCTTGTTTGGTGATCTTATTTAGCAAGAACAGCCACTAATCATCATAGATTAGAAAAGGTCATCAACAATTGGCGCTAGAAGAAGGGTTCGAACCTCTGATTTGTAAAAATCGAAGAAAGTTTAAAGATTTTCGACGGAATCTGCAAAAGTTGGCCGGAATCCGGGAAGAAGCCACCGGAAATCAAGTGTGCACACCATTCGGGGCAAAGTTATCCATAAAAACATCATTTTAAGGGTTTGAATGCATGCATGTATGAACTAGGGTTTTCAAACCACCATATTCATACATACAAGTCTAGTAACTCTTGAAAAGGGTGTTTGTTAGAAGCAAGATCATCCCAAAATCCCCGTTTATCGTCTATATTTTAACAACCAAGATGATTAGATCGCAAGAAGAACGACATTCGAGCGCATCCCCGAATCCTAGGTCAAGAACTAGGGTTTCTTCCACCGAAGGACATGCCCGGACGGTGAGAGCAACTTCGCAAAGGAATATCCAAGTTACCATTGACACAATTCCGCTGGAAGTTGAAGCTCTTGCTCAAAACCCCGAAGAACTAGCAAAAACGATCACTGTCCTTCAGTCGTTGCAAAATCGACAAGCGGCTGGGCCGTCGAGGGCAACAGCAGCAACCAATCGAGCAGCAGGCGAGCAGGGGCGAACAGGCGAGCAGAGAAGTAAAATGAGAGAAGATGTACGCCGTGATGAGGCTGACAGTGCTGAAGTTTATAGAAATAAAGGAAAAGCTCCCATAAGTGAGCGTTTGGGGAATCGAGAAGAATCATCGCCGAGTCGGGCAAGTGAGTCGAGTAAAAGCACTTCTCGGACCAGTGCATTGGAGAGGCTGGGAACAAGGTATACAACCACAAGAGAACAATCTGGGAGAAATGATGCGCGACCACGCCCTGCTGCTCGCCCATCTGTACATGACCGGATCAGGAGATCAGCTTTCGGCCGGCTAGGGCCAAATGGAGCTAGTAACGTTGCTAGGAGGGCAACCCAGGAGAAACGTCCCGTCGGGGAGGGACTGCATCGTGAAAAAGTTGGACCCAATCACGATGAACAGCCTTCCGATGTGAGGACTCCCCCTAGCGAGTTGCAGGAGATGAAAAAAGCAATCGAGGAATTGCAAAAGCAGTTAGAATCTCAGAAAGGCGCCGGATCGACTATCCTCCCGTCCTCACCGTTGTCTCCGTCAATCCTCAATGCACCGATCCAGAAGAAGATACAATTCCCTGCCATCAATTTATATGAAGGAACGTCGGACCCACGAATTCACGTGACGAATATTCAGACTTCATGATCTCAGTGGGGGCAACCGACGCTACTCAATGTCGAAATTTCCCACTCACCCTTGGGGATGGCCCGCACAGATGGTTTTCAGCACTGACTCCTGGTTCCATCAACTCCTTTGCCCAACTGAGCAAGGAGTTCCTGTCTCATTTCTCAACAGCTGGGTCTTACTTGACCCACAGGCACCGGTTGGCAGACATCAAGCAAGAAGACGAGGAGTCAAACAAGCAATTTCTAGAGAGATTTGATAAAGTTCTGCTGGAAGGCGAAATGGTGAGTGAGGACACAAAGATAGTTGCAGTGATGGCGGGACTGAAGAAAGGAACTGAGCTGTGGAAGGAGATGCATTTAACATGTCCAAAAAACGTACGCGGAATTCAGACACAAGGCAGGGATCCATGTATCGATGCAAGAGGCTTTGCATAGAGAAATGGGAGACAAAGCCGACCCGAAGAAATTTGGCAAGAAGGCTGGAGGAAATGACTACAAGGCACCAAAGAACATGAAGTCATTCAATGAAGGAACAGAGTTAAAAGAAAAGCTGAACCAAGTCCTCACGATGTCGGTGTACGCTGTATACAACAATGTCAAGGACAAGGAGATATTGTCAGAACCACGAAAGATAAGATAAGAGAGAGGAAAGTTGAACCCGAACAAGTATTGTGCATATCATCAGAGCATCGGCCATTTCACCAGTGAATGCCGAGATTTGCTAAAACAATTGTGGAGGTTTTACGAGGAAGGGAGATTATCTGAGTTTGTGAAAAGAGAACTGGGCAAAAGACCGAGAGCAACAGCGCCGTCCAGCTCAGACGATGAAGATAGCGACGAGCAACCGAGCAAGACGGGCAAGAAAGGAAAAAAGGTCCCCACGGCCCCAGCAAGACCAATCCCGGAAATCCTAATGTTGGGACCATACGGGTCGGTGGGCGGTTGTTCTGATGGGGGACCTCCCATGTCAAAAAGGAAAAATAAAGCAGAGTTGAGAGCGATAGCGCAAGTGATGGAGGTCGGTGCAAATCCATCAACCAAACGAACTGGGAACCTTACTTTTTCAGAAAAGGACTTAGACGGAGTGCTCACCCCCCACAATGACTCTTTAGTAATTTGCGCTAACATCATGGGAACGAGAGTACACCGTCTTCTCGTTGACACCGGCTCTTACACAAATATCCTATTCAAAAGCACGGTGGACCAGCTGGGAGAATGCGCTGAATACATCAAGGATTGCATCATAGAATAGTGGGATTCGGAAATGCTGTGACCGTCCCATTAGGAATGATTACGCTAGCAGTTGAACTTGTATCGGTCGAGGACCCTGAGAGGAGGCTAAGTAGGATGGTAGACTTCCTGGTTGTAGATCAACAGTCCACCTACAATGGGTTCCTCGGCCGTCCTTTTTTGCATGAATTTAAGGCCGCGGTTTCAACGTACTATTATTGTATAAAATTTCCCACGTTAAAAGGTGCAGGCACAATTAAAGGCGACCAGAGGAAGGCTCGTGAGTGCCTCTTGCAGCTTCAACCTCGGGATCACAAAGTCAATATGATGAATGAAAAGCCAGGGGGCGGTGCCGAGGATGAACCATCAGTACTTGATGGGATCATGGACTCTATCGACACGGAGATGATGGAAGGAGATGAACAGCAGTGCAAAGGCGAACAGTGGTATAGTGACGAGCAGGCGAGCAAGAACGAGCAGCTGAGCCATATGGAAGACAAAGAAACTGCAACAACTGGCAACAGAACAGAACATGCAACAACAGTCAACATGGAGACAGAGGACATTGAACCACGACTGGGTGCGGAACCAATGGAAGTTGAGGGCGAAATATGCATGGAAGGACCTATCATTGACCCCCGTTGGAAAGGCCAGAAGCGAAGAGCTACCCCGGTCGAAGAATTAGAGGCAATAAAGGTCGACCCGAACCAAGAGAGCTTAGAACTCTTCATAGGATCTGAGCTCCCGGAGCCATACAGATCCGAAATGACGAAGTTCCTTAAAGCAAATCTCGATGTGTTCGCATGGTCGCATGCAGACATGGTAGGTATCAGCCCCGAGCATGCCTGCCACAAACTCAACATCGACCCAAAGAAAAAACCGATCCAACAAAAGAGGAGAAAGTTTGGGCCCGACAAGTATAAAACACTCAATGTGGAAGTCAAGAAATTGTTAGATAACAACTTGATCAGACAAGCCTTGTGCCCGCAATGGGTGGCAAACCCGGTGTTGGTCAAAAAAAGCAAGCGGAGCATGGAGATTATGCATCGATTTCACCGATTTGAACGCCGCTTGCCCGAAGGATAACTTCCCATTACCACACATCGACCAACTGGTTGATAGCACAGCGGGGCACGAGCTCCTCACATTCATGGATGCGTTTGCGGGATATCACCAGATTGCGATGCACCCGGACGACCAGGAGCACACAACATTTTATACTAATAAAAATTTGTTGTGCTGGAAAAGGATGCCGTTCGGATTGATCAACAACGGAGCTACTTACCAGAGATTGGTTAACAAGATGTTCGATGACCACATTGGGAAAACAATGGAGGTGTATGTGGATGATATCGTCGTTAAAAGCTCAAGGAAGGAAGATCACTTACAACACCTTGCCCAAACATTTGAGATACTCCGGACCTACAACATGAAACTAAATCCCAAGAAAAGCAGTTTCGGAGTCCATTCTGGGAAATTCCTGGGACATTTGGTCAGTCAACGGGGGATTGAAGCAAACCCAGTGAAAGTAAAAACAATCATGGAAATGCAACCGCCCCGATCGGTAAAAGAGGTTCAACGGTTGACCGGATGTCTAGCAGCATTGAATAGGTTCATCTCTAGATCCGGAGACAAATGTAGGCCATTCTTCGAAGTGATCAAGAAGGGGAAGTTTCATTGGACGGACGCCTGCCAACAAGCGTTCGAGCAATTGAAAGATTACCTCGGCGACACAAAGATTCTTGCCAAACCAATTCCAGAAGAGAAACTATATTTGTACTTGGCGGCTTCAGAGGTGGCAATCAGCTCGGTACTTGTTCGAGCAGAAGGAAAGTTCCACCTGCCCATTTACTACGTGAGCCAAGCTTTACATGAAGCGGAACTCAAGTACTCGCCAACAGAAAAGTTGGCATACGCGCTGGTGATGAGCGTCAGAAAGCTCCGCCCATATTTTTTCGACCACCAGGTGGAAGTGCTAACAACGTTCCCACTCAGACAAATATTGCATAGACCTGACGCAGCCGGTCGCCTCCTGAAGTGGTCCTTAGAAATCAGCCAGTTCGGGATTTCATATGCTACTCGAACAGCGATCAAGGGGCAAGCATTAGCCGACTTTATAGTCGAGTTAACTTTCCCCCAAGATCCGACGAGAGGACATAGTCATCCCTGGCACATGTATGTTGACGGATCATCCACGAATACAGCCTCGGGGGCAGGAATAGTCCTAATAAATCCTGACAGACAAGTCTTCACTTCGGCTGTTCGTTTCGAATTTATGGCAACAAACAATGAAGCTGAATACGAAGCATTAATCGCTGGATTGCGGCTAGCATTAGCAGTGGGAGTAAGGAAGTTACAGATTTTCGGAGATTCTCAACTAATTGTCAACCAAGTTCGGGGAAAGTACGAAGCAAAAGATGAAAACATGGCTTTGTATCAAAAAATTGTTGCTCACCTGGCCTCCATGTTCGAACAAATATACATTGAACAAATACCAAGAGATAACAATGCACAAGCAGACGCGCTCGCTCGACTAGCAACTAGCACCGGACCGGCGGAGTTGTCTGAAGTCACATTAACAAAGATATCCAACCCATCAACCGAGGATTACAAAGTATATCAAGTTGATGCAGAAATGGATGAAGATGATTGGAGGACGCCGATCATTAAATATCTACGAAATGATGAAAAGCCGGATAACCCGTTGGAGGCTAGCAAGATAGTCAAACGAGCGGCAAGGTACACCATGATGGATGGACAATTATACAAAAGAGGATTCTCACTCCCACTTCTGAAATGTCTGACAAAAGAACAAGACCAAGAGGTTTTGCGAGAAATCCATCAAGGCGTTTGCGGAAACCACGCTGGGGGGCGCGCATTAGCTTACAAGACAGTAAGGCAAGGGTATTACTGGCCTACATTACTGCAAGACGCTATCAAAGTTGTAAGAACTTGTCACAAATGTCAAATATTCGCCCCCAGTATCCACAAGCCACCAACCGAGATGATAGCAGTCAATAGCCCGTGGCCATTAACGAAATGGGGGATCGACATTATCGGACCTTTCCCTATTGGGAAGGGAAACGTAAAGTTCGCAGTGGTGGCCGTGGATTACTACACGAAGTGGGCCGAAGCAGAAGCACTTGTGACAATTACTCAAGAGAAAATGGTCAGTTTCATATGGAAGAGCATAGTATGTCGGTTTGGAGTGCCACATGCAATTATAACCGAAAATGGACGACAGTTCGAAGGCAAGAAAATAAGGAGCTTCTGTGAGAAGTGGGGAATAAAGAAATATTTTTCAACTCCATATCATCCCCAGTCTAACGGCCAAGTCGAAGCGGTTAACAAGATAATCAAACACATACTGAAAATCCGGTTGATTGATAAGAAAGGAAAATGGTCGGAGAAGCTACCAGAAGTGTTATGGGCGTATCGAGTATCCCACAGAACGAGTACAGGCGAAACTCTGTTCACAATGGCATTCGGCATCGAAGCAGTGATACCTGTAGAATTGAGGGTCCCAACAGAACGAACAACAATGTTCGACGAACAAACAAATAATCAAGCTCTAGCCGCGGAAATGGACTTGATTGAGGAAAATAGAATCTCGGCAGAAATGAAAAATGCAATATACAAAAGAAGAATCGCAAAGTATTACAACTCACAAGTAAAAGTCAGAGATTTCAAGGTTGGAGATCTTGTGCTAAAAAAGGTTTTGGGACCATCACCAGGAATATTCGGACCGACTTGGGAGGGCCCGTACAGAATAACTCAGAAATGGGACAACGACACATATGACCTAGAAGATACGAAAGGCAATTCGGCCCAATACTCTTGGAATGCGGCTTTGTTAAAAAAGTATTATCAATAGACGAGTCTTGTTTGACGAATGTAAAAGTTAGTTTAGTTTTTTTTGCCTTATGTATATAGTTGTAAATACAATGAAACTTTAAAAAATTTATGAATATATATTCAGAACTTTTGTTACTTGTTAAGTTGTTCACTCCACAAAGCAAAGTTGCTCGCTCAAAATAACCATGCAGGTGGCGAGCAACAGAGCTGAATGTAAGCAAATGCAAGGCCAAGTCCACGAAGAGACCATGAGGCCCAATTATCTAATGCTAAACCTCTTAAAGGACAAAAAGAGCCCATCCTAGCCGATCATGCGACCAATAAGTACAAGGATGCCATGATCGCCAGGTACAAAGATGCTCACCATAAAAAGAAAAATACTAAGCTGGCCAAAGTTACAAAAATTCGTGGCGAACAACAATGTAAAGAGCGAACAAGCGAGGAACAAAAGAAATAGTAACAAAGAAAAGAAAGTGACTTCGTCCAAATTTCTCATTCACCAAAAAAGTAAGTTGTTACACCAGAAGGAAAGAAAAGAGTACAAGCTAGCCCTATTACAGATCTAAAAGAAACAAAAAGTACAAGGTCTTCAGGCTGGAGGGGCTGGAGGCGCATCCGTGGTCGCCGGAGCTGGAGATGCTTCTTCAATGGTGGCAGCTGCGGTCGTGGCCACCGCAGTGGAAGTGCTCGCCCCATCGATGGGAGTCAAGGGGAGAGAGTGAAGGCCATCAAAAATATCTGCCTCTCTGCTCAGCTGCTCGCCTGAGGACTGGGGAGGAACAATTTCAACACCTTCCCCAAAGATATCCAAGGGAACTCCCATCTCCCCAAAATCAGCCAACGGAAGCGAGAACCCATCACCAAGGGGATTGTCCTTAACATAATCGATGAAGTCCTTTTTTGCAGTGGCCAAAAAACGTCTAAGTTGTGGTCCAAAGCGAACTTCACTGATCTTAAGCTCTCAGCGTAAGCACAGACGTATCCCAGGTTGGTGTTGTCGGCCACATCCTGAGCATAAAGGTCATAGGCGACCATCCCAACCTTTTCTTGCTGGAGGCGAGCAACCTAGGCTTGAAGCTCTTCAATCTGGGCGACCATGGCTGTTTTCTCCACCTCCAGCGCCTTTGCTCGCTCATCGGCCACCCCCAGCTCAAGAGAAAGCTTTTCTGATTGGTTCAAGGCGAACTGCTCGCTGGCCACGGAAGCATTGAACATTTGCTCCAAGTTCGCCATCGCCTTGGCATGTTCAGCTTTCTCTTGTGCGAGCTCTTCATCTTTTTTCTTCAAGATGGTAACCTTCTCCGCCTCAAAGCCCTCAATCTTGCGACCAAGGTTGCGATTAGTCCTCTCCAGGAGTACGATTTGATCCAGGAGCCTCTGGGCCATCACGGCCTGATGGCTGGCATTGTACGCAATCAAGCGAGCATTGTCACTTGTGGTCTGCCCCTGGACAATCTCCTCACAAGTCTTGGTCCATGAACGGGGAACCATCTCAGTTGCTCGCCGGACGTGGGAATCCGCGATATCCAAGTAAGAAGGAGGAGTTTTCACACAGCTGAGCTGATGGAGCACTTCTGCCCGCCCAGGGTGCTCCTCAGGCTTATACCTAGGGAAGAAAAGTAAAGAAACATCTTAAGCAAAAACACAACAAAGAGGCGATCATCGGAGTTTCAGTTAGAAAACTTACTCCCTCATTTTTACGGGGTCATACCCCAGATATGAGCGATCACTGGATGATCGCGATTTCTTGTTCATGATGGCAGCAACGGTCTGCTGCTCACTTACAACCTCAACCAAGGCATGCTTGGAAGCAGGGGAGCGAGGAGCACGACTGCTCGCCTCCATGATAGTCTTCGAGCGCTTCGATGCTCGCTCGGCGCCATCCCCCTCCTCGCGAGAATCGTCCCGCAGAGCCTTCTTTTTCGTTTTTTCCTTCTCCACAACTTGCGAAGAAGAGGCTGTCTTGGGGGTTCCTTTGGATGTTCGCGGGCGAGCACCTTGATCCCCTCTAGCCCGTAGGCGCATAAGTGATAAAGGCGGATCCTGCCTCTTCCTAGTTGGCTCCTCGGCAGCCATTTGCTTAACTCTTGCAGCGAGCAGGTGGTAAGATCGTGGAATAGTTGGCACAGCAACAGTTACCCTTTGATCTGTTTAAAAAGAAAAAGTCAAAGAAAAGAGTTAGCCAAGACGGGCGATCAAGCGAGCAATAGTGTAAAGCCACTAATAATGATCACCTTCAGGGATCTCTGCTTGAGCCTCTAAGTGATGAGGGCTCGTGAAGAGTTGGGCGATTTTTCGACAATGGGCCTTCGAAAGATGCAAGATGTCGCGATCACTCGGGTTCCGAAGAACGATTACAGCCAATGTGTACAAGAACTCTTCACTAAGGCCTGAATCTCCCCACTTCAACACTTTTGGACCTGCAAAACAAAAAGAAAGAAATAATTAAAATTAGTCCCCAACGCGGTCCTAGGAAAGAAGGAGAAAGGCATACGTTTTATTATGCCAAATCGTTCGGGAGAATTAATGTGCGCTTGGCCGCCAGTATAGCCCACTGATGCTCGCCAATCGCCGTCAATAAATAAGAATTGGTTATGCCAACTCCTAGCTTTATTGGGGACTCCCTCGATAAGTTTTACCCCCGTTCTCGCCTTGACGTAATACCAACCTACCCCCTCCTCGTTGCAAGCCGAGACAACCCAGGCATATAAAATCTCAGTCGTACTGAGTTTATTTTTGTATCCTTCAAGGCCGAAGAGGGTCATCAGGGCGAGCAGATTGCTCCACCCATTGGGAGTAATTTGGGTGATCGCCAAATTGATATCTTCCAAGAAGCGACCAATGATAGGATGTAGAGGCAAGGGGAAACCAGTGTTAAGTATGTCCAGGTTGATCGCCGTGCAACCCGGTGGTGGGCGATCAGCAGTTTCTCCTTCCTTGGGGGCATACAGGAATATATCATAAGGGATCTTGTACTGAGACCTGATACTATCTAAGTCACCCTCCACAACTAAGCTTGAGATCTTGCTCGCTGTATAAACGTTCACTTCGGTGGACATGAACTCTCTGGCGCGAACAGAAAAGGCCTCAGAGAAGCGAGCAGCGTAACCCTCCCATTCGTTTGGGCGCACAATGCCTTCAGGGATTTGAGACTCAGGAGTCACCTTAGAAGTAGAAAAACCTATTTCTTCAAGAAACTCCCAAGTCACGGCCAATCTTGGTCGCGCAACCTCCTGATGGTCGCTTTCAGCCTCAATCTCAGCAGCCACTTCCTCCGAGTTCTCTTCCAAGTCAGAAGAGGTAACACCCTCCGCGTCTGGGCGACCAGCAAGGTTTTGAACCTCCTCCTCGCCAGAATTATCTGAAGCCTGGGCCTCAATGGAGCGAACAACCGAGGACGCCTCAGATCCCGTTTCTTCATCCACCAGTAAAGTTCTTGGATTTCGAACAAGGATTTGGCGAGCAGACCGGCGAGGAGCAGGGGAAGAGACTTCTTCCATGGGACGCTTCCCGGGATTACGTTCAATGATTTCGATCGAAGGAGTATCACTCGAGGAAGTCATTTGGGAAAAAACTTCTCAATAAAATAAGAAAAATAACAAAGGATTTCGAGAAAATGAAGACGAAAAAGTACGGCGGAGCTGGACAGATTCAGCGGCGTTCGAACGACGGCGAAGGCGGAGTTTCAAACGGAGAAATGAAAAATGATGAAATTGAAGAAATAAACGAAACCAAAACGAGATTAAAGATAATGATCAATAATTACCTGAAGAAATTACGTGGAACGAACCAAGAATCTCGCGAAAATCGAAAAGGAAAAGCTTGAAATGAAGCTTTAATGGCGGAAGAGGAGAACGAATTCGAAAAAATGAAATGAAGAAGTGAAGATGGGTATTTATAGGGATCAAAAACGGGGGTCGAAATTGAATTTTTGAAAAGTTTTCTAGGCCCCTACTTGCAAAAAAGAAAATACGCGTGGGCGGCGATGACGTCATCGACCGCCCACGACGTTTCGATTTCCGAGAACCTCGGGAACTCAACCGTCACCAACGCTCGGAATGCCCTGTTGTTCGCTTTGATGACCTGATGGTCGCCAGTTTTCCCGCTCAAATGAATTTAAAAATTTGTTGCTCGCTCTACGCACACACTTATCATTTCATCGGAATTATGCCTTGTCATTCATTAGGCAATAATTTCCCTAATAAAGAACAAGTCAGGGGGCATTGTTGATAGGTGACCAGGCGAGCAACAGTGATCGAAGATTAAGAAGTTAATAAACTAAGATAAAGAAGCAGGCGACCATCAGAGTTCGGAGAAAGTCAAATCTTTTGGCGACCAGGAGTGCGGCCAGACGTATTTTACGCGACCAGAAAGGCAAAAGATGAAGACGAACGACGGACAACTTTGCAACCACGCGAACAACCGTGCATCAAGCCCAAACACGAGGCGAGCAAGAAGTCCATAGCGCCCAATGAAGATATACTAGCGAGCAACTAGTCACCAAGGGAAGCAGCTAAGTGGTCATGAAGTTCAGCAAACAACTAAATCCTAGAAGATTTGGGACAGCTTGGTGATGAAGAGTCGTCGAAACATTCAACCAATTAAGGCATTCAGTCCAAATCTTATAGGATATAGTGCAATTAAAAAAAAATATGAGTACCAGATTCTTCTTCTCGGCCGCAAAAGGTGCATTTGGTGCCGTCATTTATAGTGAAAATTCCTCTTCGGCTGAGATTACACTTAGTTGGTAGTCTGTCTCTGATCACTCTCCAAGCATGTACAACCACTTTTGGTGGTGATATCTTGTTCCAGATTATCTCGCAGCATCGCCTCTTATCCTCTGAAATTTGTGATGTGCTGTTTAGAGTCGACAAGGCCTCGTACGCCTCTTTCGTCGTATACTTGCCCGATTTTAATGTTCTCCATTTCCAGCCATCAATTTCTCCTTCTTTGATATTAGACTTGTCAATAAGAGACATGAGAGAATTTACAGAAGCTAATTCACGATCAAGCAAATTTCGACTCCAACGCAAATTCCACCTCCACTCATTCCCTTCCCACACCCCCAATTGACTCACTCTTTTCTCTTTATCCAAACGCAATCTAAACAGTCTAGGAAATTTGACTCTTAAAGACACCTCCCCAACCCAACTATCCTCCCAAAATGCTATGCTACTCCCATCTCCTACAACTCTTTCTAAACCAAGATGGCCTTCAAATTATACTGTCCTCTTCCTTTTCAAATTGCTCAAAATTATATAAAAAATATATCCTTCAAAATTAATTATTTACAAATACTTTTTATTTACACATCGTGCCGTTATATTTTTGATATACTTTTAAATAATAAACTAAACTAGTAAACTCTCTTTATAAAAGTAGAAATAATAAATACACCCTCAACTTTATATCTTTCAACTAATGTAAAACCCGCGTATTACGCGGAATTGAAGATAATATTTATATTATTATTTTGAATTAATATTTAAAATATGATAAAGTATATAGTGAAATTAGTTTATGTAACTAAAGAGTAATAATGATTTTCACTAAATAGTATTATTTGTTTTCACCAAAGATTTTAAGTTATTTATTCAAAACAAATTAAAACTCTTCAATGAAAACAATTAATACTCTTCAAATAAAACAACTAATAATATTGTTTAGTGAAAATAAGTAATACCATTTGAGTCATGTATGAACCAATTTCACTTTATATAAATACTCAAAAAATATATTTACTTATTAAAATTGAATATAAGTTGTATATATATATATATATATATATATATATATATATATATATATATATATATATATTTAAGAAAAAATTACGTTGACAAACCCAAAAATATAAACGGAAATGATTTTTTTTTTCTTTGGAAGCGTCCACAAACAATGCATTATGCAGGATGATCTATATAACATATTTTGATTAATTTATGACACTACATGATTGAATATTATATATATATATATATATATATATATAAATATATATATATATATATATATATATACTCATTTCGTCCCAGGACTATCTTCATATATTGAAATGGCACAAATAAGAAAAAGTGACTTTATTGATTTTTCAACTAAAATATCAATATTCTATTCATTTTACTTTTAAAAAAGATGGGAGATTAACTTTATGGTTAAAGTTAACCATTCCCACCATTTTGACAATTGGAGGGAGTCTTGGAGGGAACCGAGACAAATTTCCCTCCAATTCAACCCAGCCAACAAATCTAGGCATACCTATTTAATAATAAAAAAATACTCAAATAATTTTTTTATGATAAATACACCTATTTAATAAACAGAAAATACAAAAACCTGAAAATACATACTTAATGTTTCAATACTTACAATACATGGAAATATACAGCAAACATAAATACAGGAAATAAATCCCCTACACCTATCTAATCAACACTAACACCTCCAAAATGGGGAAAAATTCCCTCCAAAATAGAATTCCAAAATAAATTTGAATCTTCCCACCTATTTCAAAGTAATAAATAAGTTGGTCAGTTCATTTATGGCATTCAATAAACATACAAAACAGAAAAACAACAAACATCATCAATGTGCCCAAGTTACAAAGAGCTTACCACAGATCAAAAGTGTTGATGACCTTTTCTAATCTATGATGATTAGTGGCTGTTCTTGCTAAATAAGATCACCAAACAAGAATTGAGATCATAGATAATGTTCAAGAATAAAATTTACAAGAGTTTAGTTACTTTTTTGAATTACCAAAAAACCTCCTCTCTTCATGCAAATGAAGGGGTATTTATAGATATACAAGGGGGTTATGTGTCACCTTTCTAGTGGTTTAACCATTGGATTTTTGCCAAGTGTTGAGACACTTGTACAACATCTAAACTACTATCACTTGGATGAGTGTCAAGTGTTGAGACACTTGACCCATATCTAAACTAATGACTCTTTGAGTTCCCAATGTTGTACTTAGGGGAAAAAAGGAATGAAAATAGGTGTGTGCATTTGGGAAGCTATTGTGTGGAGTCTTTGGAAGTGGAGGAATGATATTACGTTTAGGAATGCAGTATTTTCTCACGATAAATTTGTAGAGGAGCTCAAAGTTAAGCTGTGGAGTTGGTATATTGTAAAAAAGCAGGAATGTTCAAAATTTAGTTTTAATGATTGGCTAGTCAATCCAAGATTGGTGTTAGAATGATGAGAATGTACGTGTATCTTTTGGGCAAGGTATATCTTATGCCCAATGTTATTAAAACCGGACCGGACCGGCCGGTTCGACCGGTTTAACCGGGAACCGGTCATGGTACCGGTCCGAGTTTTAGTGTAAACCGGTTTTGATTTGAACCAGTGCGAACCGGTAAAAAACCGGTGAATCGGTAACCCAACTGACCCGGTTTTTTCTATATTTTTTTGAAAATCAACCGTCTCTCGAATCCCAGATCTCAATTTCGAAAGTTTTCAGATCTTTTGTATCGAATGGTTGGTCGTATCTCTCTATTTTTAACTGTGCCGGTATTGTAGTCATCTCCATCTTTTATGTTCGCAAGAGAGAGGGGGAATGGAGGGGATGGATTTGGAAGCCATTAATGGAAAAGGAGTGCTTGAATAAATTGGAGAAGACGGCGGTAATTTTGGGTGAGAAAGATTAAACTTTTTAAGGTTACTTTATTGTTACTGATTTCCTTAATTTTATGAAGATTTAAGGAGATATTTTAGGAAATTATTTTTTGAGATATTTTTTATTTTAATGTAGGCATACTTTTAGAAGATTGTACAAGTATTCTATATCTAAATTTAATGGGTCATAATATTAATTTTTTATGATTAGTATATGGAATATATATATATATATATGTATATGCATATTTGTATCTATAATATATATACATATATATAAACATCTATTTGGGTCGTCCGATTTATTTACAACGGTCCAACCGGTTGAACCAGTGACCCAGTGACCCAATTCATTGTCCGGTTCGATGACCGGTCCGATTTTAAAAACATTGCTTATGCCTTGAGTCCTTTTATTTATAAAAATTTTTTACCGATAAAAAAATTAATTTGAAGGCCATCTGCTGTATTTCCGGTTCCCACTATATATTATCAAATTATAGATATATAGTGCTGAAATATCCCACTATCATAGCCACATTATTACCAACTCATTCTCGAAGCATTTCGAGCATAAACTAAAAAATCTATACCCAAAAAAGGTGAATAAAGTAGAAATTAAATAATTTGAAGAATTTTCTACGGTTGATTGATTCTAGGGTTAGTAGTGGGATACTTGTTGGAAAGAATCAGAAAAAGGGTTACACTTAATTAAAAGAAAATTAATATTTAAATAAGGAATCCTTAACGGGAGCAAACCTGCAATTAATGAAACTAATCCCTTGTTAATTAATAATTGAGTGGATTTCATATTGTTTCATTGGTACTTTTCTCTGTTAGGCATACTTTCCAAGTTGGAGTGTATAATGATTAATTAACGTACAAACCACATGTTTTAAGCATCTTCTTGGACAAGTCACATGCATGGATTTTCTTTAATTTTTAAATATATATATTTTAAATAATTAAAAAAATACTTATATATGAAGATTGAATTTATACTATATATCAATATATTCTATTATTAAATAATCCATAAATCCAAAACTCATGTAGGGTAGTGGGTACTTTGAAATTATACCTAATCTTATCAGTTATCAATGTGTCCATATTAATTAGTTTCATCTATTCTATGGTATGTCATTATAGTTTCATCTTTTCTATCATGGTATGTAGGGTAATGGTTGTGTGATGTATCAAATTTGTAAAAGTTGATATTTTTTGCATACAAATGGAAAAAGCGAGCACGCCATCCATTTCTTATTTCATTACGTATATACTTCTACGAAATATGAGTTTTTTTCTTTTTCTTTTCCATTTTTTTTAATGTTAGGTAGGTACTACATTAGAATTAATTTTATTGTTTTAAATCTGAGTTGATAGTTGATGCATTTTTTTGAGTCCAAATTAAATTGGAAAAAAAGTCGTAATATGACTATTTTTAATCAATTGACAAATTTATTCTGAATAGATTTATAGCTTTTAATTATAACTCTTTCATTAATTATAACTTTGTAGCAAAAGGCGAAGCCCTCGCCCCCAGGGCCCCCACCCCCTGGCCCGACAGGATTGGGTGGAGGAGGTAAATTATAACTACACAACAATTATATTGTTCAACTCAAATGAATTTTTAATAATTTTAGTTATTTTACTAAAAAATATTCGTTATCAATATAGTTGTTTTTAATAACCGTATTAATTTTTTTCATTGAACAATGTTAATTATACACCAATTAGATGGTGAGATTAGTGCACCAAAAACTTACTCTACCCTTTGTAAGCTATAACCCAGCTTATAATCATTGTATGCCGTGTACTTTCAATTTTTTTTTTACGTCCTTTGTTTTACTGTTTTTGCATGCTTTTTTGTACTTCTATTTTACTTAATTCCACCCCAAGAGTGGAAACGATATTACAATTTTTGATTTAACACATAATTTTCTCTAATAATTTTTATCTAGTAAGTGAAAACTAAGACATATAAAAATATGAGTAGTGTAAAATTAAGATATAATAATATATAATACGAGAAGATATAATTGAAATAAATAATACTCCGCGTTTCTCTTATCTTCTGATTTTGCCAAAATGAATTCCTCAAGTAAAGTTTATTACTTTCTTTTATGGAAAATAAATATCATCACATCTTTCTATCACTCTCTATCTTTTTTTCTTTTTCTATCACATCTCACCATTCCACAACATATTTAATAATATGTTATTTAAAAGGTAATTTGAAGAATTATTGGAGTATTTAGGGGTTTGGTGAACTAACTTCTACTCCCTCCGTCCCAGCATTATCTGCATAGTTGGGACGGCACACATATTAAGAAAAGTTAATTTTTGAGTAAAGTAGTGTCATATGGGTAAATATGTGTAAATTATTGTGAGTGTGCACGCAAATCAATGTTTCCTTTTTTAGAGTGTGCAAATAATTTTGGAACGGACGAAAAAGGAAAGTGTGCAAATAATGGTGGGACGGGGGGAGTAACTATTAACAACTCACATTTACCGGGAAATAAAAAATGAAAAAACAAATGAGAATTTTAGCAACTTAAATAATGCAAATATTACAAAGGTCAAAAGTGTAAAAATAGACGTACCATTATGAAAATTAAGAAAGGAAAGTAACGGAAATTGTTTAGTAATAGGAAATTATGTTCGCGTCTTCCATCAAGGATAGGCCGGCCCATGCCTTTTTGTTTTTTTCCTTTTCTTTATTTCTTTTACTTTTCCTTTTCAATAAATCTTTTCATCTAAAGCTTCATTAAAATAGAAAATGCGAGTAATAATAATTAAGGGCCACCATTTCTTTTTGTCAAACAAATGCACACAAACCAACTTTGATTGTACGGACAAAGATACACACTGTCCAACCATGCTGGGTAGATATATAATGAAGGTGCATTTTTTTCTTTTTCTAATTTTACCTGCCATACATAAATGAATGACTTCTTTGTTACACACTTACATTAGTCTTACGTAATTAAAATCGGGCACCCACACTTAACACCATTATTGTACCAAAAATATGCAAAGGTCAATATAATGTACTATATACTAAAATAATAAAACCTTCATTTAATTTTTGTTGACAATTGTGCGCAGCCTGGTCAACAATAAAGTGGTAGGGTTTTACTTATTGCAAAACATCGAGGCATAAACGGACGCAATTACAACTACCAAAATTTAAATGCACAATCAAAAAATAAACATAGAATAAAATCATAATTTCCAGAGGTATATATGCCCTTAATTGGGCATTGGGCTAATTATTAGACTCAGTTCACTGAGATTTTTCTTCGAATAAATTATTTACGAGTTTGGGTAACGGATCATGTTATTCGTTAAAGTTAAAGGTGGTGTTTATATGATAGCACAATTAGAATCACTTTTTTTTTTTTTTAAGAAGCTAAGCCTTAACAACTTCTAAAAAAAATGATTTTGCATTGTTAAATATTGTTTCAAAACATATCACAATCTTGACGAGGACTGGACCGTTGTACTTGAAAGAATGAATAAGTTTAAACTTGTAGAAAATATTGAATTAATCTATTTACAATATTTCCCTAACATTATCCCTTACACATTATTGGATTTTGAATTTTCAACTTTCCCCTTTTTAAACTCATGTTTCTCAACTTTTCTCTTTTGACTCTTATAATACCATGAAATAATTTCATTTCATTTAAAAGTTTAAAGTGTAAAGTTAACCCCTTTACAATATTTTCCCTGACAGTACTTAGGCTGTGTTTGGTTGATGACTTTGAAGTAAAATAATAACAATGGAATGAAAATAGAATGTTTAGTTGAGGGGTATGATATTTTACATAGAACTTTATATCTTAAAACCATGGAATGAAAGGTACAGTTTCATTCCTCACCATTTTGGGAGGAATGAAAGTGTAATCCATCTAAAATTTATTATGTAATTTTTTTTTTAAAAAATTGTTTTATAATTTTTTTTATAATATTCTTAAGCATTAATAGTGCATAATATAATTTTTTTAACATCAATAAAAATTTAATAATTATTTATACTATTGTTGATGACCTTGGTTCGAATTAGATAATTGGTGGTTGTTTAATACTCAAGAAGGTCATCAAACAAGATTTCAAGTGATGATTTTGTGTAAGAAGGGATTAAGAAATAAAATTGCAAGAACTTGGTCTTATTTTGAATATTTGAACTTATTTTTACCCCTTTATGAAGGGGTATTTATAGACTTACAAGCAAGTAGGAGGTGTGACTCTCTTAGCTCTTTGATTTTGGCTTTGACAAGTGTTTAACCACTTGTCTTATTCCTAAACTATTACACTTTATACAATGACAAGTGATTATCACACTTGTTTGCTTCTAATGTAATGTTTAAGTTAGTGGAATTTTGAGCTGACCTTCGTGGGCCAGTCTTGCTCGGCTGGTCGCCTAGATGGTGTATCTTGTCATTGCTTTATTCTAACTATCTGTTCATCTTGCCTCTTTGCTGTGCTGGTCGCCAGACATCCGTGCGACGTCACTCTTGGTCGCCTGGTGTTTGAGGCTTCCTTAATCTCTTCTGGTCGCTTTCATCTAATTTGCATGATTAATCACTTAAACCTCTAAGCACTGTTGCTCGCCTGGTCGTCTATCAACATTGCCCCCTTACTTGTTCTTTATTAGGAAATTTGTTGACTGATAGAGGACAAGGCATAATTTTGATAGGATGATGACTCTGTGTTTGAAGCGAGTAACAAATTTTTGAATTTCTTTAGACGGGAAAACTGGCGATCATTCAGTCAATGAGGCGACCAAGAAGGCATCCCATCTGTATGTGACGGTTGGATTCCCGAGATTTCTCGGAATCCGTAACGTCGTGGGCGGCGATGACGTCACCAACCGCCCACGCGTATTTTTATTTACAAGTAGGGGCCTACGAAATTTTTCAAAAATTTCGTTTTTTGCCCCCGTTTTTGAATCTCTATAAATGCCCGTCTTCACTCTCATTTTCTTTTTCGAAAATTTCTTTTCTCTTCCGCCATTGAAGCTTTCTTCCAAGCTTTTGTTTCGATTTCCCTCGTCCATTGTTGAATTCTTGCCGTTTTCTGTGTGAATCACTAAGGTAATTATCGATTGTATTCTTTGAATTTTGTTTCTGTCTTCATTTTGCATTTTAATTTTGCCTTTTCGTTCGAAAATTTCTTCCGCCGCCGTCTACACCTTCGAGCGCCGCCGTGCTCCGCCGTTTCTGCTTCCAATTTCCATCATTTTTCTTCAAAAATTTTCACTATCATCCTTATTCTTTTGAGAATTTCCTGTAAATGGCTTCTTCTTCGAGTGATACTGCGTCTCTTGAGATTTTTTAGCGTAATCCCGAAAAACGCCCTATGGAAAAAACCTCCCCCGTTCCTCGCCGGTCGATTCGCCAAGCCCTTGCTCGGAACCCAAGAACTTTGTTGGTGGACGAAAAAACGGGTTCTGAGGTATCCTCTGTTGTTCGCTCCATTGAAGACCATGCCTCGGAACATTCTGGCGACAAAGAGGTCCAAAACCCTGCTGGTCGCCCGGACGCAGAAGAAGGTACTTCCTCTGACTTGGGGGAGGATTCGGAGTAGGTGGCCGCCGAAATTGAAGCTGAGAGCGACCAACCTGAAGTCGAGCGACCACGACTGTCTGTGACTTGGGAGTTTCTTGAGGAGATAGGTTTTCCTACCTCTAGAGTGACTCCTGAGTCCAGATACCTGAAGGTGTTGTTCGTCAGAATAAATGGGGTGAATACGCTGCTCGCTTTTCTACAACCTTTCCTGTTTGCTCTCGTGTGATCATGTCCGCCCAAGAGAGTGTTTATACGGCGAGCAGGATTTCCAGCTTAGTTACCGAGGATGACCTGGATAGCATCAGGTCTCATTATAAAATACCTTATGACATCTTCTTGTATGCCCCCAAGAAAGGAGAAATTGCTGATCACCCACCACCCGGTTGTACAGCGATCAACTTGGACATACTCAACACGGGGTTCCCGTTGCCGCTTCATCCCATTATTGGTCGCTTCCTGGAGGACATTGACCTGGCGATCACCCAAATTACTCCCAATGGGTGGAGTAATTTACTTGCCCTGATGACTCTTTTTGGCCTCGAAGGGTACAAAAATAAACTTAGTACGGCCGAAATCCATTATGCCCTGGTCATCTCAGCCTGCAAAGAAGAAGGTGTGGGCTGGTACTATGTTAAGGCGAGGACGGGAGTAAAGCTCATTGAAGGAGTTCCCAACAAAGTCAAGAGTTGGCATAACCAATTCTTTTTTATGGGGGGCGACTGGCGAGCATCGGCGGATTTCTCAGGCGGCCAAGCGCGCATTAATTCTCCTGAACGTTTTGGCGTAGTCAAACGTAGGCTCTCTCATTTCCTTCTTGGGACCGCATTGGGGACTAATTTTAATTTTTTCTTTTTTATTGTTTTGCAGGTCCAAAAGTTTTGAAGTGGGGTAATCCAGGCCTGAGTGAGGAGTTCATGTACACATTGGCCGTGATAGTACTCCGGAATCCCGCTGATCGCGACATCCTCCACCTTTCGACGACACATTGTCGGAAGATTGCCCAACTCTTCATGAGTCCTCATCACTTAGAGGCTCAAGTAGAGATCCCCGAAGGTAACCACTCTTACTTATTTTACCTTATTGCACGCCTGATCGCCTGTAACCAATACTTTTATTTAATTTTCTTTTAAACAGATCGACAGGTGACTGTTGCCGTACCGACCATCCCAAGATCTTATCACTTGCTTGCTGCCAGAGTAAAGCAAATGGCTGCCGAGGAGCCGACCAGGAAGAGACAAGATCCCCCACTATCCCTTATGCGTCTCCGGGCTGGGGGGAAACTGCTCCCCATGCTCGCCCACGAGCCACCACTGGTCACTCTAAAGGATCTTCCAAAGTGCCCGCTCCTCCCCGTGGTGTGGAGAAAGAGAAATCAAAGAAAGTCCCGCGGGAGGACACCCGTGAAGGGGAAACTGCTGAGCGAGCATCAAAGCGCTCCAAGTCAGTGACTGAGGCGAGCAGCAGGGCCCCTAAAAAATCCGGCTTCCAAACCCTCCTCTGTAGAGGTTGTGAGCGAGCAGCAGGCTGTGGCTGCTGTTTTGAAGAAAAAACGGGCATCCAATGATATCTCGTACTTGGGGTATGACCCCGTTAAGTTGAGGGAGTAAGTCTTCAAACTGCATCCATGATGGTCGCCCTTTTTTTTTGCATTCTAACTTGAGGTTTCCTCTTTCTTTCTAGGTATAAACATGAGGAGCACCCTGGGCGGTCAGAGGTGCTTCATCAACTCAGCTGCGTGAAGACTCCGCCCCCATATCTCGATATCCCGGACTCTCATGTTCGTCGGGCGACTGAGATGATCCCTCGTTCTTGGACTAAAACCTGCGAGGAAATTGTCCAGGACCAAACCGCCAACGACAATGCTCGGCTGGTCGCCTATAACGTCAGCCATCAAGCTGTGATGGCCCAAAGGCTCCTCGACCAGATCGTTCTACTGGAGAGGACTAACCGCAGTCTTGGTCGCAAGATCGAAGGTTTTGAAGCGGAGAAGGCGGCCGCTTTGAGGAAAAAGGATGAGGAGCTTGCTCAAGAGAAGGCCGAACATGCCAAAGCGGTGGCAAACCTGGAGCAAATGTACAATGCTTCTGTGCATAGCGAGCAATTCGCTATAAATCAGTCGGAGAAGCTGTCTCTTGAACTGGGGGTCGCCGACGAGCGAAATAAAGTGCTGGAGGGTGAGAAGACCGTCATGGCCGCCCAAATCGAAGAGCTCCAGGCTGAAGTCGCTCACCTTTAACAAGAGAAAACTAGCCTGGTCGCCTACGACATCTATGCTCAAGACGTGGCCGACAACACCAACTTGGGGTATGTGCGTGCCTACGCCGAGAGTATAAGGTCAGTGAAGTTCGCCTTGGACCATAACCTGGATGTTCTGGCCACCACCAAGAAGGACTTCATTGGCTATGTCAAGGACAATCCGATTGGTGCTTGGTTCTCGCTCCCGGTGGCCGATCTCGGGGAGATGGGAATCCCCTTGGTTATCTTTGGGGAAGGTGTTCAAATCATCCCTCCCCAGTTCTCGGGCGAGGAGCCGAGCAGAGAAGCATAAATCTTTGATGGCCTCCATTCTCTTCCCCTAACTCTTATTGATTGAGCGGGCACCTCAGCTGCAGCGGCCACGACTGCCACTGCCTCTACTGATGCGGTACCGACTGATCCAGCGACTACAGATGCTCCTCCGGCCACCCAAGCTTGAAGATTTCTTGTTCTTGTTTTTTCTTAGTTTTGTTAGGACCAATTTGTACTTTCATTCCTTTTGCTTGTAATCCCTTTCTTTTTAATGGAAGATAAATTTGGAAACATTGGCTATCTCTTTTTTTTCCTCGCTTGTCGCTGCTGACACTGTTGTTCGCTTTCAAGCTTTATATAATCTTTGCAAACAACTGTTTTTCTTTTTTAAGATATCTTTGTACCTGGTGATCGCCTGATCGGCTTAGGTGGGCTTTTGTCCTTAAATAGACTTAGCCTAAAATAATTGGGCCTTATGAGTCCTTAATGAACGTGGCCTTGGATGTTTCTTTCATGGTCGCCCATAGTTCTGGGCCTTATTATCCTTATGTGGATTTTGACCTTGAGCTTGTTCGCTCTTGGCTTTGTTGTTCGCCCCCTTGTCTGGGTATTTTAGGCGAACAATCTTGCTTTGTGAAGCGAACAATCTTAAAAAACTAATCTTCACAATACGAACTTTATACACATCCATAAAACTTTTCAAAAATCTCTTAACATACTTACAACTGTACCCATATAAATAATATGAAATAATACGAAATTTTTTTGAGCTAAATTTTTCATATACTGTACAATTTTCTGCCTACTGATAATACTTTTTTAACAAAGCTGCATTCCAGGAGTATTGGACCGAATTTCCTTTCATGTCTTCTAAGTCATAAGTGTCGTTGTCCCATTTCTGAGTTATCCTGTATGGGCCCTCCCAAGTCGATCCAAATACTCCTGGTGGTGGTGCCAGAACTTTTTTAAGTACAAGCTCTCCGATTTTGAACTCCCTAACTTTTACTTGTGAGTTGTAATACTTTGTGATCCTTTTCTTGTATATTGCGTTCTTCATCTCTGCGGAAATTCTCCTTTCGTCAATCAAATCCATCTCTGCAGCTAAAGCCTTGTTGTTCGCCTGTTCGTCGAACATTGCTGTTCGCTCTGTTGGTACTTTTAACTCTATGGGTATAACTGCTTCAATGTCGAATGCCATGGTGAATGGAGTTTCTCCCGTACTTGTCCTGTATGATACTCGGTATGCCCATAGCACTTCTGGTAGCTCTTCTGACCATTTTCCTTTTTTGTCCACCAACCGGATCTTCAATATGTGCTTGATTATTTTGTTGACTGCTTCAACTTGGCCATTAGATTGTGGATGATATGGGGTTGAAAAATGTTTCTTGATTCCCCATTTTTCACAGAAATTTCTTATTTTCTTTCCTTCAAACTATCGCCCGTTATCTGTCAAAATCGCTTGTGTAACTCCGAACCGGCATACAATATTTTTCCATATGGAATTGATTATTTTTTCCTGCGTGATTGTCACGAGTGCCTCTGCTTCAGCCCATTTTGTGTAGTAATCCATGGCTACCACTGCGAACTTTACATTCCCTTTTCCAGTTGGGAAAGACCCTATGATGTCGATTCCCCATTTTGCGAATGGCCATGGACTATTGACTGCTATCATCTCGGTTGGTGGCTTGTGAATATTGGGTGCGAATATCTGGCATCTGTGACAAGTTTTCGCAACTTTGATAGCATCTTGCAATAATGTAGGCCAGTAATACCCTTGTTTTACTGTCTTGTAGGCCAATGCACGCCCCCCAGCGTGATTTCCACAAACGCCTTGATGAATTTCTCGTAACACCTCTTGGCCTTGCTCTCTTGTCAAGCATTTCAATAACGGGAGCGATAATCCTCTTTTGTAGAGCTGGTCGTCCATGATTGTAAACCTTGCTGCTCGCCTGGTCATCTTGGCTGCTTCCTGGGGGTCCTCCGGAACTTCACCATCACGAAGATATTTGAGGATGGGTACTCTCCAGTCACTTCCCTCAGATTCCTCATCCACTTGATTGATCCTGTAGTCATGTGTTGACGGTTGACATATTTTCGTGATGGTGACTTCTGACAATTCTGTCGGGCCTGCGCTGGTGGCCAGGCGAGCCAGTACGTCTGCTTGAGCATTATTCTCTCTTGGTACTTGTTCAATGAAAATCTGCTCGAACATAGATGCTAGATGAGCTACGATCTTTTGATAGAATGCCATATTTTCATCCTTCGCTTCATATTCTCCTCGGACTTGATTGACTATCAGTTGTGAGTCCCCGTATATCTGTAACCTTCTAACCCCAACTGCCAGTGCTAAGCGTAGTCCGGCTATCAATGCCTCATACTCAGCTTCATTGTTTGTTGCCATGAAATCAAATCGTATTGCTGACGTGAAGATTTGTCTATCTGGGCTGATTAGTACTATTCCGGCTCCTGACGCTGTGTTAGTGGATGATCCATCGACGTACATATGCCATGGATGATTATGACCTCTCGTCGGATCTTGAGGAAAGGTTAGCTCGACTATAAAGTCGGCCAACGCTTATCCTTTGATCGATGTTCGAGGTGCATATGATATCCCAAACTGGCTTATTTCGAGAGACCATTTGAGGAGGCGACCAGCGGTGTCTGGTCTTTGCAAAACTTGCCTTAATGGGAAAGTTTTCAAGACTTCTACCTGGTGATCGAAGAAGTATGGTCGGAGTTTCCTGACGCTCATCACCAGCGCGTATGCCAGTTTCTCCATGGGAGAATCTGCCTCGTGCAATGCTTGGCCTACATAGTATATGGGTAAATGGAACTTTCCTTCTGCACGAACCAAAACTGAACTGATGGCCACTTCTGAGGCTGCCAGATAGAGATATAACTTTTCTCCTGGAACAGGTTTTGACAAGACTTTGGTATCGCTGAGATATTCCTTCAACTGCTCAAACGCCTGCTGACAATGATTCGTCCACTGGAATCCGCCTTTCTTGATAGCATCGAAGAAGGGTCGGCATTTATCTCCGGATCTTGAAATGAATCCATTCAAGGCCGCCAAGCATCCGGTCAGCCGTTGTACTTCCTTGATGGATCTTGGTGGTTGCATGTCCAAAATGGCCTTCACCTTTGATGGATTTGCTTCAATGCCTCGTTGGCTAACAAGATGTCCGAGGAATTTGCCTGAATGAACGCCGAAGCTGCTTTTCTTTGGATTTAGCTTCATGTTGTATGCTCGGAGTATTTCAAACGCATGTGCTAGATGTTCCAAATGATCTTCCTTCTTCGGGCTTTTCACCACTATGTCGTCCACATATACTTCCATCGTTTTGCCAATGTGTTCATCGAACATTTTATTAACGAGTCGTTGATATGTGGCTCCCGCATTGATTAACCCGAATGACATCCTCTTCCAACATAGCAAATTTTTGTTGGTGTAAAAAACTGTGCTTTCCTGGTCGTCTGGATGCATTGGTATCTGATGGTAGCCAGCGAATGCATCCATGAATGTGAGGAGCTCATGTCCAGCTGTATTGTCCACCAACTGGTCAATGTGTGGCAATGGAAAGTTTTCCTTAGGGCACGCAGCATTCAAGTCTGTGAAATCAATACACAATCTCCATGTGCCATTTGGTTTTTTCACCAACACTGGATTTGCCACCCATCTAGGGCATAATGCCTCTTTGATAAGGTCATTGTCCAATAGCTTCTTTACCTCTACATCCAACGCTTCGTACTTGTCGGGCCCAAACTTCCTTCTTTTTTGCTTCACCGGTTTTTTGGTTGGATCAATATTTAGCTTATGGCAGGCATGCTCAGGGCCGATGCCTACCATATCGGCGTGTGACCATGCGAATACATCGAGATTGGATTTTAAGAATTCCTTCATCCTGGATCTGTAGGGCTCTGGGAGCTCAGATCCAATGAAGAGTTCTAAATCTTCTCGGTTCGTGTCAACTTTGATCGCTTCCAACTCTTCAACCGGCGTTGCTTTCCTTTTTTGACTTTTCCATCGAGGATCAATGATGGTCCCTTTCAAGTTGAGCTCATCTTCTATCATCATCGGCTCTGCTCCTAATCGTGGTTCAAGGTCTTCCACATTGTTTGGGCAAGGTTCAGTCATTTGTATCTCTTGCTCGTCCTCCTGCTGGTCGTCTACTTCCATCATCTCTGTATCGATGGATTCCATGATTTCATCAAGTATGAATGGTTCACCTTCGACGCTGCTTCTCGACTGTTCGCCTATTACTGATACTTGATTGTCTTTGGGCAGCAACTGCAGGAGGCATTCATCTCTTTTGATCGCCCTTTACCGTACTTGACCCTTTTGGTGTTGGAGATTTAACACAATAGTAGTATGTTGAAACAGCTGCTTTGGATTCATTAATAAAAGGTCGACCGAGAAATCCATTATAGGAAGATTGTTGGTCTAACACTAGGAATTCTACCATTCTAGTCAATCTCATGTCAGGATTCTCAGTCGATACAAGTTCAACTGACAACGTTACTACTCCTAGGGGAACGGTTACAACATCTCCGAATCCCACTATTTTATGATTACAATCTTTTACATACTCCGCACAATCTCTTATCTGATCTAATGTACTTTTAAACATAATGTTTGTGTATGATCCGGTATCCACGAGCAATCGGTGGACTCGGGTTCCCATGATGTTAGCACATATGATCAATGAGTCGTTGTGCGGGGTGAGCACTCCATCCAAGTCTTTTTCTGAAAACACCAAGTCTTCCGTCTTCTTGGTGGCCTGATTGACTCCCACTTCTCTTACTTGAGCTACCGCCCTCAGTTCTGCTTTCCTCTTCCTTTTTTAGATTGGAGGTCTTCCGTCCGAGCATCCCCCAACGGGTCCACTTGCTTGAAGCATAAGAATTTCTTGCATCGGCTCTGCTGGGGCTGTTGGAACCTTTCTTCCCTTCTTGGTTGTCTTGCTCGGCTGGTCGTCACTGTCCTCGTCGTCTGAGCTGGGTGGACCAACCGCTCTAGGTCTCTTCCCTGGTTCCTTCTTCACAAATTCAGACAGTTTACCCTCTTCATAGAATCTCCAAAGTTATTTCAATAAGTCCCGACATTCACTAGTGAAATGCCCGATGTTCTGATGGTAGGTGCAGTATTTGTTCGGGTTCAGCTTTCCGCGTTCTTTTCGGATCTTCCTTGGTTCCGAAAGCATATCTCTGTCTTTAACATTGTTATATACGGCCTCTATCGATGTAGCGAACACCTGATTCAACCTTTCTTTCAGCTCTGCCCCTTCATTGAAGGCTTTCATATTTTTCGGGGCTTTGTATTCACTTCCCGTGGATTTCTTTCCGGCTTTCTTTGGATCGCTTTTATCACCCAATTCTTTCTGCAGTGCTTCTTGCATGGATATATGTATGCCTGCCCGATGTCTATATTCTACGTATGTTTTTGGGCAGGCGAGATGTATTTCCTTCCACAAACCGGTTCCTTTTTTCAGGTCCGCAATGACTGCTACCATCTTGGTATCTTCGCTGACCATCTCTCCTTCCAGAAGTATTTTATCAAATCTTTCAAGGAACTTCCTATCTGACTCGTCATCCCCTTGCTTGATGTCAGCCAAGCGGTGCCTCTAAGTTAAGAATGATCCGACTGTGGAGAAATGTGATAGAAATTCCTTGCTCAACTGTGCGAAGGAGTTGATGGATCCTGGAGCAAGTGCCGAAAACCAACGATGGGGGCCATCACCAAGTGTGAGTGGGAAGTTACGACACTGTGTAGCATCCGATGCCCTCATGGATATCATGAAATCAGAGTATTTTGCCAAATGAACTTTGGGATCCGAACTTCCTTCGTATAGGCTGACAGTCGGGAACTGTATTTTCTTTTGAACCGGCGCGTTCAGGATTGCTGGTGACAACGACGATGATGGCAAAACCGTCGAGCCAATTCCCTTTTGAGAATCTAGCTATCTCTGCATTTCTTCGATTTCCTTCTTGAGGGCTTGCAACTCGTTAGGAGACGCTCCACCGTTGGGAGGCTGTTCGTCGTGATCAAGCCCAATGACTTCATCTTGATGCAGTCCCTCGTCAATGGGACGTTTCTCCTGCGTTGGTTGCCTAGCGACATTGCTGGCCCTGTTGGGGCCTAGCCGCCCAAAGGCTGATCGCCGAAGTCGATCATGGACAGATGGGCGAGCATCAGTGCGCAGTCGCTGCTCGCTCCTTGGTGGTGTGATCTCCCTACGCTCTTTCCTGCGCTCTGTTTTTCCATCGTAATTGTGCCCCGTACTTCTTGTCGTGCCTTTGCTCATCTCTGTCCTTCCTCCCGGTGTGGATTCTCCTTTGCTCCCTAACCTTTCGCTCATCGGGACTTTGCCCTTATTTCTTTGAGCCTGAGCGCTATCCACCTCATCATTTCGTCTATCCTCGTGCTTCTTACTCTTCTGCTCGGCTGACCGCCTGGTCGTCTCCAGCGCTCTTGACGGTTCCGCTCTTTCCCGTTGTCTCTGGATCGATTGCAGAACGACAATTGTTTTCGCGAGCTCTTCTGGGTTTCTGGCCAAGGCTTCCACTTCCGGGGGAAGGGTGTCGATAGTAACCTGCACATTTCTGTCAGATGTGGCTCGTACAGTTCTTGCGTGGTCACCCGTAGACGATACCCGAGTTCGCGACCTACGTGATGGATGTGCACTCGAAGATTATCGTTCTTGTGATCCCGCCATTTTCGATTGAATATTCAGATGACGAAGATCTTGTGTTTATCCTTATCAATTTAAGAATAACTAACCATGTATGTGTGAATTTGGTTATTCAACAAACCCTAATTCACACATGCATGCATTCTAATTCTTAAATATGAACAAATTCTTCTCAAGTGTTGAATTACCCCTTTGATTTCCAGATTTCTGGTGACTTTTTCTAGTTTCCGGTGACTTTGGCCGGAATCCGATGTTGATTTTGCAGATTCTGGTGACTTTCTTATTGAATTCTTCAAATATTCGATCAAACGGAGGTTCGGACCCTTCCTCTAGCGCCAATTGTTGATGACCTTGGTTCGAATTAGATAATTGGTGGTTGTTTAATACTCAAGAAGGTCATCAAACAAGATTACAAGTGATGATTTTGTGTAAGAAGGGATTAAGAAATAAAATTGCAAGAACTTGGTCTTCTTTTGAATATTTGAACTTATTTTTACCCCTTTATGAAGGTGTGTTTATAGACTTACAAGCAAGTAGGAGGTGTCACTCTCTTAGCCCTTTGATTTTGGCTTTGACAAATGTTTAGCCACTTGTCTTATTCTTAAACTATTACACTTTATACAATGACAAGTGTTTAGCACACTTGTTTGCTTCTAATGTAATGTTTAAGTTAGTGGAATTTTGAGCTGACCTTCGTGGGCCAGTCTTGCTCGCCTGGTCGCCTAGATGGTGTATCTTGTCATTGCTTTATTCTAACTATTTGTTCATCTTGCTCTTTGTTGTGCTGGTCGCCAGACATCCGTGCGACGTCACTCTTGGTCGCCTGGTGTTTGAGGCTTCCTTAATCTCTTCTGGTCGCTTTCATCTAATTTGCATGATTAATCACTTAAACCTTTAAGCAATGTTGCTCGCCTGGTCGTCTATCAACAACTATTAATAATAATTATTAAACCAAACACTTTCTATGGTAATGATAGTCATACCTATATACAAACCAAATAATTTAATAATAATAAGCATACCCATTATCATTTCTCACTACTGTCAAATCCTTTCCCATTCCGATTCTTTTGGACAAACCAAGCACCCCCTTAGTTCCAAAATGACACTTCCACTCTCATTCAATATCATTTTTTTTTTAATATTAAAGTTTAATTTTTGAGATTATAAATGCTAGATTATATAATTGATTATTAGTATCCTCAAAAGTTTCAACTAAAAAAATATGGGCCTAATTGTAAATCAAATAATTTTCTAGTCCTTTTCAATTGGCCCAGCTTACTATCCAATATATTATATATACATCAAACCCCCGTGGTCCAGTAGTCCGTACTAAAGTCAACGGTTGGAGTCCAATGGGCCATATGAATAGGATTTATTTATATATATATATATATATTAGGGAAATTTATCTTTTTTTTAATATAAATAAATCAGATATATTAAGCACTATCTTTTTTTTTTTCTTTTTGTCTTTATCTAGTATTTAATTTGATCAGCATAAACTATATATATCGTGGATACATAAGCGGTATGTGTGATAAAAAAAAAAAAAAAAGATAACACACAAACTAAATTAGAATTAGGCATTTGATAACATCAGCTTAGAAAAAGTAGGATAAAGTGAGTTGCTATTTGCATGTGCTAATACCTGCTCCAATGGATATGTGAGAAAAAAAAAAGATAGGGAGGGTTTCAAAAGGTTTATCATTAAAATGATGCCCTGATGGCAACCTAAATGATATATAAGGAATAACTAAGGACTCGCTTAATTAGAGGGGATGATTAAAGGGTAATAGAAATGATTCAATTGTTAGTATTTGGTATTATTAATACATTGTAATAAAATTGAAAATGAGTTATAATTTACCTATTTAATGACTTTTTATTCATTACCCTCTATATGAATGACTTTTCAATCAATTTGATTATCATTACTCTATAATCATCACCCAATCAAACGGGCTCTAAATATTTAAGGTTTTCTTCTAATTCAACCATTAAAGAGTTTCGATGTTTTTTTCCCAAATTGGAGACCACAAATTATTATGGCAGAAAATTGACACATATGGGCATAATAAAAACCACAAATATACACATTATTAGTTAAGATTGCATGGGTGAATATGTATTTTATTGAGTAAGTGGGTAATTGCAAACTCTACTCATAATTTAGAAATACTTCTAAACAAATAAAAATTGTGAAAATATAACCTTTAAAAAAAAAGTGATTATGTCCATTTTAATTGTATTTGATAACACTCTCCAATTCTAGTAAAAGATACAATTAAATCAAAAAGGAAAAATCGTCTTCCACCCAAACATAAGGGTATGGACAACGAAAAAGAAAATGAAGCTAAATTATCAACCATTGTATTTGTCGATTTTGATATATAATATCTAGTTTGTCAAGCAACACTTTAACCTTCTGAACTAAATACCAAATATTACTATCGTCTCCTAATTGCTTGTACGATCAACAAAAGCATTAGAGTAGACATGAGCTGCTTTATAATATATACTTTCTTATAATTTACATATTGTTGTGTAAACATGGAATTATTGAGTGCACAGATATAAAAGACGAATTTAGAAGGTGCTTGGTTGGCAACTCCTCAATGGTAATGGGAATGAAAATTATTTTCCATTCATGCCCCCACAATAAAATGATGTGTTGGAGGAATACTTGTTACAATTATGACTCCATTGCTAGTGTCATCTCCCAATTTTGGAATAAAAGTAGACAACAAATGGTTGTTGGTGGAAGGAATGAGGGAATGATTGAGAAGGATGATTGTAGGAAGAAAATAGGGTAATCAAAATAGAGTAGTGATTACCTTATTTAGGAGAGGAGGTGGTGATTTTGTTCTCATGAACCATCATAATTACACTAATTTTCAATCTCATTCTTATTACCATTGAAGAGTTGCTAACCAAGCGCCCCCTTAAATTCATTTCTAGATGATTTTTTTTTTTTAAAGAATTTCTAGATGAAATTAGGGATGAAAAACATGGATAGTGCAAATGTTGCAATAAGAGAGTGAGCATTAAATGATGATTTGTGATTGGTCAATGAGAACTAAACATTGGATAGTGAAAATACCATGACTTTTTACGACTTGTAATATGCAGATTAAAGTAGAGAAATTTAATATTGATGTCTGTCGGTCTCTGTTTTGTTTTTTTTTTTTTTTTGGGCAAATGATTTAGATTTCAGATACGAATATGAGTTATGTTGAGGTGACTCCAATGAACATAATGATGGGCAAAGCGGTTTGCATAAATTTCGACCCCATTTAACACTTTTGTTCTCAATATATTTATTAATTTTTTTATGTTTATTAATTGTTGGATTATGTTTTGACAATGTGATATATCTTTAGGGTCCTTTGGTTGGGGGTTAAAAAAATAATTCCTAGATTTTAATTCTATGTTTAAAAAGTGAGATAATAAAATTATTTACATGTGTTTGATAACAAATAATAAAATGTGTACTATATTATTTTGAGTGTTTGATAAGTAATACTTTAATTGATATTATTTTTATTCACTTGTTTGATAGAGTATATACTATTTCATTTAGTTGTGTTAATTGGCTTATATACCCTTCCATTTAAGTTCTTGTTTTTTTAATTAAAATTGTTACTATATTGCAGCACATTAAGTTTCTAATTAAAAAGCCCACACATGGACCGACATAAAAGTCCACGTCTTGGCCCACAAATCGCTGGAATCCTCAAGAAATGGGAACAGACGTTTGAGCTTCCCCACTGATTAGGCGTGAAATTGTCATGATTCGTCGTTTGAAATACCCTAGTTTTGGTCGGGTTTGTCGAGTATTTAGAGTCAATTGAGCATTATTTCTACACATTGATGAATTTGTCTCTTTGATACTCATAGGTGAATCGAGGACGAAAAACGAAGTTCGTAGGACTTTGAATCGACTCAAACGGATGCCCGGATGAGAAGATATCGAAGAAATATGATTGGTATTAGTGCGGAAGAAGAAAAGTATTACTTTGGGAAATTCTGGAGTCACTCGAGTGGCTCAAGTCGAGCACTAGCGCTCGAGCACGTTGCTCGAGTGCCAAAATCATACAGAAGATTTCTTGCGCTCGAGCAGCTCGAGCGCCACCGCTCGAGCGTGTTGCTCGAGCGCCCCAAAACATACAGAGAAATTTGAGCGCTTGACCAGCTCGAGCACCACCGCTCGAACGATTGCTTCATTCGAGCTACACAGCTCGAGCGCCACCGCTCGAGCGCCACCGCTCGAGCGTGCTAGCTCGAGCACTTCCAAATTTTATGCTTCCGGATGCGTTTTTCGGCCCACGAGTTCCCGATTCGGCCCGATGCTTATATATACTTGTCCCGAACTCGTTTTTATAGAGACCTTGACACCACTTGATACGATATTACTTTTAGAGTTTATTTTTGGAGAGAAGGAGAAGAGCAAGCTTTAGATTAACGTTTTTGAGGTTTTCTTTACGAATTCATAGTACGATTTTGCTTTTTACTTTCGTTTCTTAAAACCTTTGTTCGTTAATACTTTGAGACTCAGTTTTCTTAATTTAAATTCAGTTCTTAGCATTATTTTCTTTAAACCCTAGTTTATGTTTGTTAATTTATTTGTTTTAATCACTATGTTCATGTTCTTTACTTATTCAATTGTTCTAGTTTACGTAAAAACCATGTCTAGCTAAAACCCTTGCATGCTTAGGGTAGGATGAACTCGTAGAAGTAGGTTGTGGGTATGTAATTAAGGTAATTCGTGACGTTAGATTTTAATTCTCTTAATTAATGAATTCTTAAAATCAATTTTGACTTTATTCTTGAATTTTGTTCGAAAAGGGTTAGAGAGAGGACCGTATCACTCTTTAACAACGAGTAGACTTAATGAGAGGGTTTAGAAAGGGTTAATTAATCTACCAGTTTATCTAAGGAGGACAATCGCATCACCTTAGTTTAAATTAGGATCTCGTTAATTAAGCACTATCTATTAACTTGTTCGTAGATTAGTGAAGTCGATTGCTAGGATAAAGTATTAGGGTATTAAATCTTGAGCTTTCATCTTACAATCTTTTACTTAGGTTATTTCTTGCGCGTCACGATTATCTTGATTATGTACCTGCTCCGTTAGTATACGTAGGGATTCCTATCCTGAGCATCACCATCACATATTTGAATACAAACCCTAGTTAATTCGTTTATTTCATTCTTAGTTTAATTAGCTTGTTTTAGTTTAGAATTAATTCTTTAAAAAATTCCAAAAAATACACTCATATTAACTATGACGCGTAGATCTTCAGGGATCTATTTGCATACACACCTTCCCTTGGGTTCGATAATACTTGGTCCCTATACTTGCCCATACTACAGTGATCCCGTACACTTGTGGGGAATCTACTAGTAAAAAGCTGGTATATTCGCATCAAGTCAATGGCGCCGTTGCCGGGGATGGCGTTGTATGTCGTTTGAATAGGACTTGTCGATATCTTAGTAATTAGTAGTGAGTGTTTTACTTTTCTGTTTATTTGTGCGTGTTCGGCAGTTGCATTTTTATTCTTTTGTTAGTGTTTCAGGTTTATGAAAACACGCTCGCAAGGTAATACGAGCGAAGAGAGACTACAGTCAGATCCTGAGACAATAGCAAGAAGAAACCGAGCCTTTTTAAGAAGGATGAACGCTGCCGGAGGAGGGAAAGAACCAATGGACATTACTAATGAGTTGGATGATGTCGAGAATGAGTTTAATCAGACATTGAACCGGGCTTACGGCACTGAAGGCAATTCCAGTAAGAACCAAGATCCGCCAGGGGACAGCCAGAGCCAAAACCCGGGTACTCAGAACATGAACAATCCAGCTCATAACCTTGTCCAACATCCTCAAAACAACCATGCTTACCCACAGAACAACTTCCCACAAAACAACTTACCTTACCCTTACCCTTACCCATACCCACCTTATCCGTATCCACCATACCCGTATCCTCCACCGCCTGTTTACAACCAACCACCAGCTTATCAACCATCACCACCCCAACAAGTACCCGTACCAGCTGCTAATCCTCAGCACGTTCCTCAGAACGCGGATCAAAACATGGCTATTAGAGGGAGGTTCGCGGCACAATCGCAGAGGTACTATGATGGAGTGACATTGCCCCCTGTAGAGGCAAATAACTTCTCGATTTCCCCAGGAATTCTTAAGCTGCTTACCGAGAATCAATTCAAGGGGGAGGTTGGGAAGTAGAATCCTCATACTCATCTGAGGAGTTTCCTAATGATTGCATCCACATTTAATTATAACGGCATGTCTGAAGATGCCAAGAGGCTCAGGCTGTTCCCATTCTCTTTGACGGGAATAGCCAAGGAGTGGTACGATAACACGCTCCCACGGGAAGGTGTAACCACATGGGTCGAGCTCGAGTGTCTGTTCCTTGAGCGATTCTATCCTCCATCGAGAACCATTAAAGCAAGGATAGAGATCTCTTCTTTCCGTCAAAAGCCAGGAGAGGACCTACGCCAGGCGTGGGAGAGATACTTGAAATATGTTGATTGAGTGCCCACAGCATGGGTACAACGAGGGAGATATCATGACATTCTTCTATAGCGGAGCCAGCAAGGCTGGGCAAGCCCATCTCGATGCGTGTGCAAGTGGAGCTTTTCTAAACCAAGGGATAGCGAGATGTAGAGAAATCATCGACAACATTGTCACGAACGCCGGGGCATGGAACGAGGATCCAGAATTTCAGAGAGCGTGTAAGTTGGAGGAGAATGAGGGTACGAGGAAGCTATTGATGGCTATGATGGAAAAGATCAGCAACCTTGAGATGGGGCAGAATCTGGTTGGAGAGAATGTAGCAGTGAATGAGAAAGTGGACCCACCCCTGAGCCAGCAAGAAGAGGCCAACTATATGGGAAGGCCTAATTATCCCCAAGGCGGGTATCCACAAGGTGGCAATCAGTTTGGAAGGCCTTCTTATGGCCAACCATTTGTACCTCTAGGTCCACAGCCGCCTCAAAATCAATAGAGGAACACACAAGGATATCAAGGAGGCCAGCAGCCTCCTCAAAACACATGGAGGAAGAACGAGAATTTTTCATATGCTAATCCGAATGCCGGAATTACAGTTCCTCCAGGCGTGGATCCAGGTTCTAAACTTCCGGGTGGAGAAGGCGGTTCCTTAATGGAGGAGATGTTGAGAGCTATCCTTCAGAAGGTGGAGGAAGGTAGCAAGAGATTGTCCTCTTTGGAGTATGATGTTAAAGAGTTGCATAAGAAAGGTGGTTAGCGTGATCAAGAACTCCAGAAGAGAGATGTAGAGCTGAATCGAATTCAGCAAGAGAACAATAGGCGGTTAACTTCGATAGAGTTTCAGATGAGCCAGATCGTAAAATCATTGGGTAGAGAGTCGGGTAAATATCCTTCCATGCCGGAGGGGAACCCGAAAGAGCATTGCATGGCGATCCAGCTTAGAAGTGAGACCAACTATGAGGGTCCTCAGATGCCTGCTGATTCTGAGACGCCCCAAGGAGAGGTGGAGATAGAAGAAAAAGAGCCTGAGATGGTTAGAGATGAGATTGAAGAGATGAGAGTTGAGAAAGGAGTTGAGGGTGAAGGCATTCAGAAGAGTAAAGATGTGGATGAGTCCCATGAGAGCAAAGAGCCTGAAGAGGAAGGCATTGAGAAGAGTGAGAGAGTTCCTAAGTAGAAGAAGGCAAAGGAAGCAAGAGAGAAAGTGAAAGAGACCGAGCGTGATGAATGGGGGGTACCCAAATCGGTGATACCAGTCCCGTATCCACAGCGCTTCATGAAAAAGAAACTTGATGAGAAATACGCTAAATTCCTTGATGTTTTTAAGAAATTACATATTAACATTCCTTTTTATGATGCTTTGGAACAGATGCCAAATTATGCCAAGTTCCTGAAGGATTTGATAGCGAAGAGGAGGCGAGTAGATGAGCCCAAGTTGGTGCAGCTGAACCATGAGGTGAGTGCATTAGTGCACAAGGCGCTTCCACCGAAGTTGAAAGATCCCGGGAGTTTCACAATTCTATGTGATATCGGGAATGGAGTTAAGAAGAAAGCGTTGTGTAACCTTGGGGCGAGCATTAATCTTATACCTTTGTCACTATTCAAGAAGTTGGAGGGTGGAGAACTTCAACCGACTATGATGACGCTTCAACTCGCCGACCGGTCTATTACCCGACCTCAAGGTGTAGTTGAAGACGTCCTCGTGAAGGTTGGGGATCACATCTTTCCAGCCGATTTCGTAGTCCTAGAGATGGAGGAAGATGAGCACGTTCCATTGATCTTGGGAAGACCGTTCTTAGTAACGGCCGGGATGGTGCTAGATGTGGCAAATGGGAAAATCACGTTGAAAGTTGATGATCAAGAGATAAAAATTTCCCTATATGAGGCCATGAAACACCCGAAGGAGGATGAAAGCTGTTATTGCATGGATGCAATTGATCCTTGTGTTGAAGACACACCTCCTATCTCTAATCTTTCTCATATTCATGATTTCGTTAGTCCTTCACTTGATAATTTAACCCATGAGCATTATGATCTTGATTATTTTGATAGGGATAAAGGGAAGAAGTTGAAGGATGAAGAAGTGAAAAAGGTGGACGTGGTCCAGTTGGAGGGGAAATGGGAAGTTAAGAAGAAAAAGTCCAAGCGCAAGAAATTGCTTAGTAAGACTCCTCTAGATAAAGGTGAGAAGAAGTTGAGATCCCCACCACTTGGGGATGAGAAGGAAGCAAAGGAACTCATGATGGAGGGGCATCAAGGAAAGAAATGCAACCACCACTCTTATGAGAGTAAGGGAGAAAATTTTGAGTATCATGTCCCATAAGCTCCTTTGAGCTCAGTCCGGCATTAGGACCTTAAAAATAGCGCTGAATGGGAGGCAACCCATTTTTATTTGTTTTTCATTGTTTTTATATTATTAGGGTGTTATTGAATCGTAAGTTTTAACCTCGTACTTGAGAGTTTTATTTTGTAGGCTTGTCTCGAGAGAGTAGAGGAATTATGGAGTTATTCAAAAGGGAGGAACTCAAGCAAGGGAATGTGCTGCGTTGTTAAGAGAAATTGAATTGTTTGGATGAGGTAACCCACAACCCCAAACTTAGACCTCTTCACAAGGTCGAAGTTTGGGGGGGTTGGAGTTTTTATATGTTTTATTGTTAAATTGCACAGACGCACACGTCTCTTTGAGTTGAGTTTGGTTATTTGAGTCTTGAGATGCTCCTTGAGCTGATAATGTTTTGAGATGCTTATTTCATGCCTATCAACCATCTTATGCTTGTTAATTGCTATCTTTGAGTATGATTTGATGAGTAGGGTGAATTGTGAAGTTGAGTTAGGAGTTTTGTTGTGTGAGTGTTTGAGTTAGAGTGGATTTGAGAGAGAACTAGTATGCTTGCAAGTTTTTATTTTGAGGACTTGTGTGATGAGAGTGAGAATTCACTAGGACTAGCATGAATGTGAAAGCCGTGAGATTTGAGCCTTTTGAGATTTTGATGCATAAAATAATCTCGTCGTTTGTGAGTGGATCGTCACCTTAGAGGATGCTAGAATTTGTGTGTGCTCTTGCTTCTTGATTGTGTCTAGTTTGATATGCCGAATGTGATCTTAGGTCATATTTGTTTTGATTGAGTCACTTAGCCTAAATTTTCCTTACCATTGATATTTGTCCCTTGTAAGCCTCTTTGAGCCTAAAGCTTATTTCATTTTCTAGCACATTTAAACACTATTCCAAGTTCCTAAGCCTTTTTGTCCCAATTTGAGTGGAGAATAGGAAAAGTGTGAATGTGAAGGGATTGAGTTGAGTTGAAAAGGGAAAATGTGATTGCTTAGTGATTATGAGAAGAAGGTGTGATGAGATATGAGTTGTGGGAAAGAACAAAAAATTTGAGAATGAGCAAAAGAAAAAATGAGCTCATGTGTTTGTGAAAAAATAAATAAAGAAAAAGTGATTGAAAAAAAAAAGTGAAAAGAGTGAGAAAGAAAAAAAAATTGAAGTATTGAGAGTATTGGAATTGAAAGTGTGTTGATTGAAGATGTTTGAAGTATTCTGTTCCTAATCTCGAAGTACCAAAGTTGATTTTCTATTCTCCATTCACTTGAGTCACTTACCCATATTGTTATCCCACCTGTCCAAAGAGCCTACATTACAACCTTGAGAAAAGTCCTTTTTGATTTGGCATTGATTTCTAGAGTATGATCGGAGTTGAGAGTGCTTACAAGCCTATGACTGCCGATATGTGTGATTGATTGTTTGAGTGAGTCCCTTTATCATTGATATACACTTGTGAGGGAGTGAAACACATCGTTGAGTGCACATCCATGTTTGATTTTGGTGATTCTCGCTGTTGTTGCATGAGTATGATGAGGGAAGGTGAGTGAGTATACTTGTGATTGATCTTTGAAGCTCGAGTTCATTTACTTGCACGATTTGATTCTTTGACTCATTCCTAACAATTTCACTTAACTTATTATTTAATTGCTTGAGGACAAGCAATATGGTAAGTTTGGGGGGGTTGATTAGGCGTGAAATTGTCATGATTCGTCGTTTGAAATACCCTAGTTTTGGTCGGGTTTGTCGAGTATTTAGAGTCAATTGAGCATTATTTCTACACATTGATGAATTTGTCTCTTTGATGCTCATAGGTGAATCGAGGATGAAAAACGGAGTTCGTAGGACTTTGAATCGACTCAAACGGATGCCCGGATGAGAAGATATCGAAGAAATACAATTGGTATTAGTGCGGAAGAAGAAAAGTATTACTTTGGGAAATTCTGGAGTCACTCGAGTGGCTCAGGTCGAGCACTAGCGCTCGAGCACGTTGCTCGAGTGCCAAAAGCATACAGAAGATTTCTTACGCTCGAGCAGCTCGAGCGCCCCAAAACATACAGAGAAATTTGCGCGCTCGACCAGCTCGAGCGCCACCGCTTGAGCGATTGCTTCATTCGAGCTACACAGCTCGAGCGCCACCGCTCGAGCGTGTTAGCTCGAGCACTTCCAAATTTTATGCTTCCGGATGCGTTTTTCGGCCCACGAGTTCCCGATTCGGCCCGATGCTTATATATACTTGTTCTGAGCTCGTTTTTACAGAGACCTTGACACCACTTGATACGATTTTACTTTTAGAGTTCGTTTTTGAAGAGAAGGAGAAGAGCAAGCTTTAGATTAAGGTTTTTGAGGTTTTCTTTACGAATTCATAGTACGATTTTGGTTTTTTACTTTCGTTTCTTAAAACCTTTGTTTGTTAATACTTTGAGACTCAGTTTTCTTAATTTAAATTCAGTTCTTAGCATTATTTTCTTTAAACCCTAGTTTATGTTTGTTAATTTATTTGTTTTAATCATTATGTTCATGTTCGTTTCTTTTTCAATTGTTCTAGTTTACGTAAAAACCATGTCTAGCTAAAACCCTTGCATGCTTAGGTTAGGATGAACTCGTAGAAGTAGGTTGTGGGTATGTAATTAGGGTAATTCGTGACGTTAGGTTTTAATTCTCTTAATTAATAAATTCTTAAAATCAATCTTGACTTTATTCTTGAATTTTGTTCGAAAAGGGTTAGAGAGAGGACGACCGTATCACTCTTTAACAACAAGTAGACTTAATGAGAGGGTTTAGAAAGAGTTAATTAATCTACCAGTTTATCTAAGGAGGACGACCGCATCACCTTAGTTTAAATTAGGGTCTCGTTAATTAAGTACTATCTATTAACTTGTTCGTAGATTAGTGAAGTCGATTGCTAGGATAAAGTATTAGGGTATTAAATCTTGGGCTTTCATCTTACAATCTTTTACTTAGGTTATTTCTTGCGCGTCACGATTATCTTGATTATGTACATGCTCCGTTAGTATACGTAGGGATTCCTATCCTGAGCATCACCATCACATATTTGAATACAAACCCTAGTTAATTTGTTTCTTTCATTCTTAGTTTAATTAGCTTGCTGTAGTTTAGAATTAATTCTTTAAAAAATTCCAAAAACATACACTCATATTAACTACGACGCGTTGATCTTCAGGGATCTATTTGCATACACACCTTCCCTTGGGTTCGATAATACTTGGTCCCTATACTTGCCCATACTACAGTGAACCCGTACTCTTGCGGGGAATCTACTAGTAGAAAGCTGGTATATTCGCATCAAGTCACACACTTCCCCCCAAAATAAGTTCCACCATTTCCATCCATATTGCAGTTTAGCATACCAGCAACACACCCCAAACAATGTAGATTCCTGCAACCCACTGAAATAGCAGCCCGATTTCACCGGAATGTGGGCAATTCGACAAATCAAATAGATTCTGACAACCCACCGTCGGATGAATTGAGTGTTCGATTCGTGAAATTGGGCAAATCGGAAAATCTGATTTTTGAATCATCTTTTTCAACTTCATATATTAAATCAACTGTTCACATTACTTGTTTCTTCCAAAGAAATGCTGAATCATTCTCATTTTCTAGCAAAAGGACGGTATTTGATCTGGGCTTGCTATCTTTGTAAACCATCATTATAGAAGTACTAATTTACCTTTGTAAACCATCATTATAGAAGTACTAATTTACCTAAATATGTATGTTGTACCTAATCATTGGCCACACACATTACTACGTTTTACATTGTCAATATTTGATTCCTCCAGTTGCTATTCTCCCCTTACCTCAAAAACTAATTAAGCATGAGTATTGATTTCATGGACCAAGTAAACCAACATTACAAAGGCTACCAGCACATGTTCTGCCCTTACAATTATAACTTCACCATTTTCTTGGAAAAAGTTTAGATAAAAAGTAAGGACGGTTGTCCATATTTAATTGGAAGCAATAATACAGAAAATGAATTGAAATTTTGCAATACCACATCCTTGATCAGTTAAGTATACATCCTAAGCTAATTGTATCCCAGACATATAGAAGAGGAAATGTGAAGCCTTATAAAACCACCAAAATACACATTCATGATACACAATGCATACTAAAGTGTAAAGTAATAGCATAATCACCAATTCCCATAACCTAAACCAACAACAAGTTCGTCCTGAAGATGTTGATTTTTAACCTAGTGTGGTGTCCATTAAAAATCCTAGTTCACATATTAAATAGGGGAAACTCACACAATAGCAGAAATCTTACTTGCGAAGAGCAGGAGCCATCTTGTTGGTAAGAGTACCGGCAATAATCATGCAATCCGATTGCCTAGGGCTGGGCCTGAAAATGATACCGAACCGATCCAAATCGTAGCATGCAGCCCCGATGTGCATCATCTCCCCAACGCAACAGGCCAATCCAAATGTCATGGGCCCGATTTCACCGGAAATTGAGCAAATCGACAAATCAAAAAAATTCTGGCAACCCACCGTCGGATGAATTGGGTGTTCGATTCACGAAATTGGGCAAACAACAAATCTGGGTTTTGAAAAAAAAAGCTCCCCAATCTTTATTCTTGAGATAGCACTATACCACCAACTTGGTGGTATAGGTATTGCAAACGGGAAGAGTAACTTGGGGAGAAATTGGGAGAGTTGAAGTGTCGGGTTGGGTGTTATACCGGGTCAGTGAAACTTGGATGAACTCCTACCAAACATGTTACAAGGAGGGATTTGGTAGTATATAATTATATCTTCAGATAAAATGTTATCTGAAGCTATACCCAACTATTAAAACAAAATATATAATTACATTCACGCAAAATATTATAATGTCGCAAATTGATAAAATAGAACTATAGTTATCTATATATATATAAAAAGAGAATAGTCTGCATAAAATAGCAATTGTAATTTTTCCGCCCAAAATATTTTCTATTTTTTAATATTATATTTTAATATTCATATTAGTGGAGCTTTGCAGGAATTCGTTAATGTTAAATTAATTTCTTCCTGAAAAAAATGCTTGGAACTTCTCACATTAAAACTTAAACCGAGGTGACTGTTGGGCTTCTCATATCCGTTCCCCCATACTTCAAATTCTTTGTGGGGGATCCATCATTAGTAATTAAACAAGGTCTGCCATATGTTTGTGCAGTTGTAAAATTATTTGCAATTTAGTTTCATTTTTTTGGGGGGGGGGGGGGGGGGGGGGTTGGTTTAGGCTTCATTTAAATTGGTTTGGCCTTTCCCATTAAATTATGTTATAAGTATTAGTTTCATATTGAAATAGTAATTTTATGTATATTGTCTAACTATGTGAAATACATAACATATTCTTAATTTACTTTATTGGACATTTATTTGAACCTTAATTTATTTTACTTGTGAAAATTGAAAAATTAATTTCGGTTTACTTTGTTATAAAATGGGTTTCTGAAAATTAATTTCATTCTTTTGATTCTTTATAATTTGATTTTTCTCAATATATATTGAAAAAAATTTAAACTAAAAATACAATAGTACCTGGTAACATTTTTGTGTTTAGTTTAAAGATAAAAAAAATATTTTCAAATGTTGTATTTTTGGTTAAATTATATTAATAACTAAATTATATATACTAACAATATTGTCAATATTTTATGTTTTATATTAGTATTTTTTGGTTTAATATATAATTTAGGTTTTCATAAAAAAAAAAAAAAAATTAACATATTTAACTTTCAAATGAATACTTTATTTAAATAATTTGTGTTGATAGGCGAACATCAATCATTGTTGGGCGAACAAGGATTAAAGCCTAAAAAAGGATTATGATGAATCAACCCCAAATCAAAGATGATTAGCAAAAGAAATCAAGTTGGGGTGCATAAATCAATCCAGAGCGTGTAGAACTGACGAACAACTCTACCGACGAATAACACACTGGCGAACAGGTTTTAAGGCCCGAGACCAGATATGAACATTCTGCCAAGTCATTGATGACGAGCAACATTGTTAAAAGGAGGTGCATCAATCAGCCTAAGAGGTGTATGTCAACGAACAAAGGACCAAGATCCCAAAGCCAATTTGTGTAAAACACAAAGGCGAACAACTTCTGAGCCATGCACCCAAAAGACGAACAACTTTTATGGCCAAAACCATTCTGGATATCCTAAGCCGACCTGGACGAACAACAATGAAGTCCGAGATAAGACCAAGGAAGACTTTGTAACTAAGATTCAGCTTAGATGAGGTCAAACTAAGGTCAAAGGACACTTGTCAAGCATGCAGGCTAGGGAGACCAAGAGTCATAGACACCTCATGCTTGCTAGTCTTTATAAATAGTTGTTCTCCAGCTTAAGAAATACAAGTTCAATTTGACAAATACTCCCAAAAATACACACACTAACACACCAAAACGTGCACATATACGAAATTAATATGATTTCGACTTTCGTATTTTCGATTTCATATCTCAAATCTTCGATTTACCATTTACGGTGGTAATCAATCACACGAAATTGATTGGTGATCCTAAACCGAATTAAAACAGTCACTAATCCAATCAACTAAATTTGATCACCAACAAATTGGCGCTAGAAGAAGGGTTCGAACCTTCGATTCAGTGTGATTAATCAAGAACTTCAAGTTAAAGACTTGAAGATTTGAAGTAAGTTTCAAGAAACATTTGAAGATTCAAATAGAAGTGTTCTTGGTGTTCTTCATCACAAGAACAAAGACAAATTAATTCGAAATGCCTCAATCCAAAGAAACCCAAGCATCACGCTTGTCAAGGAGAGAATCTCCCACCCGAGCTTTGTCGGCCGACCACCAGGACCGTAATCCCAGGCATGCGAACAGATCGCAGCATACAGCCATAACTCATAACCTCCCCCCTGAAATGGAGGCCCTGGCGAACAACCCTAACGAACTGGCCAAAACCATTGCTGCTCTCCAAGCTCTACAGAGACAACAAGATCAGAATAGGTCATCACAAGTGAGGCCTAAGGATAGACCCATAGAAGTTGTTAGGGCCAGGTCAGCCAGGGGCGAACAACACGAGGTGAACAGTGCCCAGGTCAGGCGGGATAAAGACAAAGCCAAAGTGGTCGAACCAAGAGAAGGCCAGGCTGAATCTGCTCGTGGGCGAACAACAATGTCGAGTTATGGAACTAGTCGTTCCAGTACCCAGGACAGACTTGGCCAGCCCCAACAACAGGAGAAAGTTGCTCGCCAGGAGGTTGAGCGTGGGCGAGCAATATTTGAACAACCACGCCCATCAGTTCATGAGAGACTCTCTAAGTCTGCCTTCAGGCGTCTAGGGCCAAACGCGGCGAGCAACCCTAGAAAACAGCTCCAGGATTTGCCCACTCCGAGTGAGGGACTGCGACGAGCAGAAAGGTTATTACCTTTGCTCGCCGAACAGCCTCCAAGCCAGGGGGCATCTTTGGATGAGCTATCAAGTTTAAGAAGGGCAGTGGAGAGCATGCAGGGGCAGTTGGACCAACAAAGAGGAGTGGGAACGACCAGCTTGCCATCCTCACCACTATCACCTATCATTCTGAAAGCCCCGATTCAAAAGAAGGTCCAGTTCCCGGCAAGCATACAGTATGACGGTGTTGCTGATCCCAGAGTTCATCTGACGAAGTATTCAGATTATATGGTCTCGGTGGGAGCCAGTAACGCCACTCAATGCCGAAACTTCCCCTTAACTTTAGGGGATCGGGTGCACAAGTGGTTTTCAGCGATTCCACCAACATCTATCCACTCGTTCACTCAACTGAGTTGAGAGTTTGTTGGGATATTTAGTTTTGATGATTTTCCAAAACGACTTGTAATAGGATGTGTGCGGTCAGGATTGTCTTGTAAAGGTTCAGGTTAGGATAGTTTGTTTTCAGTTTACAGGTACTCTGTTGAGGGGGAACTCAGCGGACTCATAAACCTGAAGAAGTCAGAAGCCATCCAAGAGGAAACAAACTCATGTCCCCTGAAGACCTGAAGACCGTCCTGAAGGAAGTCCCACTGAGTATAAACCTGACTTTCTAAGCTGGTCAGTGGACTACTCAGTGAAGAGCATGGTCATGAGGATCAGTGTTGTGCCGAGTAGATCCTGAAGGAGTCAGGCTACTGAGGAATGAGAGGCTGACAATTTGCCTTATGTCAACTCTCCTGAGTAGACTAAAGTCCAATGAAGGAAGTCCAATGAAGGAAGTCTACTGAGAAAGTCTACTGAGAAACTCTCCTGAGTAGACTTAAAGTCCAATGAAGAAAGTCCAATGAAGGAAGTCTACTGAGAAAGTCTACTGAGAAACTCTCTTGGGTAGACTGCTCAGGACACTCTTATATTTCCCCTTTAGATTATGAGGTTAACTTTCCCTCTACGTCTAGAGCTTCTACTTCTCATTACAGAGAAGACATGTTTTCTAAAAACAATGATTTTGATAATAATGATATTATTATTAATAAAAATAATATTATTCACAATGCTGAAAAGAACCCGAAATAATTTCGGAATGCAATTTAAAATTATGATTTATGGATTTAAAACTTATCCTAGATTTTTCTAAGGGTTCTTCTACAAGAGCCTATATTAATAATGAGTTTAATGATCCTTAATGGGATGATTTTAGGTTTTGGTATTTCAAAACATTTTCTAAAGACGATCTTGACTACTTTGCCAATAGTTATTATAAATTTTGTAAAGAACACAATGAGATCACTTACTATGTTCCTTGGTTTATAAAAACCTTTTATATTGATTATATATCTGTAATTGAACGTGATTATAAGATAGTTGCTGGAGGGATTCAAAGACCTGTCTTTCCTCCTCATATCCCTTTCCAAATGGAAAAGAATGGCAGAACTTTTAATTTTCTTCCATTCTCTAAAATTATTGAAAATGATACTCTCCAAATCACCGCTAAGCATATCAATCATATGATTGAGCAAAATAATTTTTGCAATATTTTATCTCTCTATTCTGGGAGAAGAAATAATTTCCTTACATGATAAAATCGACATGATTATTTCCTTACATGATAAAATTGATGAGATCAATAGGATTATTTCTCAGACTAAGTCTGAAAATAAGGATGATAATGTCAATACTGTCATTAAAACTGCTTCTTCTATACAATCACCGATTGAAATAAAAGATTTCAAAATTGAAGCTTCTGTATCTGAATTTGAAAAAATTATTAATAAAAATTTTGAAAAAATGAATATTTCCGTGTTAGATAATAATCTTGAAGAAGACTCTTCTTGTTCCTATGAACTTGGCAATTCGAGTATTAATAAAATAAAATGGGCTGATAGGCCTACTTTAAATAAACACTATTATCAAAGGCATACTCCTTTAGATGTTCTCCATGAAGAGCAGGAAAACTTTTTCAATACATCTTATTCTGGAAAAAGTATTTATGAATGGAATATTGATGGCGCTAGTGATAAGCATATCTTCACTCAGTGTCATAGAATGCTCATGTATAGTTCTGCTTGCAGAATTTGTGGTAATAATGATCTACAAACTGCTCAGGCTATAACTGTTGGATTTACTGGCCAACTCAAAGGTTGGTGGGATAACTATTTAAGTCCCCATAATAGAAATGGAATTCTTTCCTCCATTCCTTATTAGGAGAATCAAAGAACTTAGTCTCTGTCTATACTGTTGAAGCATATGATACTTCCTCGGGATCAAGAGAACCCTTCTCTGTTGATGTGGCTTTACCACGTTGTTTAAGAAATTCCTGGAATTCCTTTTGTTCTTTTGAAGAGCTTTCACCAGAAATATTCTGGTGATAAAGGGATCTTTGTCCCATTTGAATGTTAGGAGGTCTTCCTCCTCTTCCTCTATAAGAGGAATAGGTACTTCTGCCAGACTGGCTCATTTCTGTAATTTAAGAAATAAATTCTCGGGTTAGAAAATCAGGAATATTGTTGGTCCCACTAGTTAGATTAATTGCGGAAGTTTAAGTTAAATGTCTTTCAAAGTCTTTTACAAGAGAACAATAATCAACAAACAATAAGTAAAATAAAGCGATAAAGAACACAAGATGTATAGTGGTTCGGATAGAATATCCTACGTCCACTCTCCCTTATATCCAAGGGGTCTCACTAACAACCAACCAACTCACTTACTTACTGGAATTTGGGAAGTACCAGTTCCTTCTTACACCTCTTTAGATTTGACTACAATCTAAAGATCAAGCAGCTAACAACCTTGTCTGATAGATGAACAGGTTGTGGTTTCAATAACTCCTTAAGAGTAGATAAATATTATGAACAGTAAGAGTGCTTGGAAAGAATCTCAAAAGCTTAGATGGACTTATGCGCGTATATGGTATCTCTAGAGCTTTTTCTTGAACTGCACTCTTGTATTTATAGAGGGGATTAGGGCTAGCCGTTGGAGGGCTAATCCAATCAGATCCTTTATATAAGGAAGCCTCAATCAATCAATTCCCTAATTGATTGATTGGGTTAGTGGGATCCTTGGATTGATTATCTTCAAAACTTTCCAATCCTGATCTTGTTGACTTGATTTGAATCACCAACGGTCAATAGCTTCCTCTGCCTAACTTTGATTCTCTCCAGAGAAGGCAAGACCAGACACCAGGCAACCTCGGTGTCTTCTGGTCCTAATCTGGTGAACAACCAGACTACTCAGTAGAAACAGAAGATTAAACTGAGCATCTTTTGTTCCACCAGACTCGTCTGGTCTGGGGAAGGTCCTCTGCCTCTGGTCTGTTCTCATCTGGTGAAGTCTTCTGGTGGAGTCCTCTGGTGAAGTCCTCTGGTGGGGTCTTCTGGTGACTCTTCTGGTGAAGTCTTCTGGTCTGGCAGTTCCCCCTAGACTAAGTCCTAAACTAGATCATCATCTGGCTAACAGGTCCAGATGGTCCTATTACATCTTCTGGTTTGTTTTAACTCATCAAAACTAACAACTTTTATCCTAACAATTTCCCCCTTTTTGATGGAGTTAAAATATACCAGAACTGATCAAAAGTAAACTTAAGCAAGAAAACAATAAAGGATAAGACCTTAGAATAGATCTTATCAGGCAAACAAATAAGACAACAAGAGGTTGTCTTTTGATCAGAGAAGATATGAGATTCTCATTGATAAAAAGGACAAAGATGATTACAGATTACAAAGCAATTCTGGTCCTATTCTAAGCATATATTCTGTTATCCTTGGGCACCAGGAACCAGTCGAAGAATCTATCTTGAATGGCCTTCAACTCTGCAGAAGATGTTGGGGTGAAGTTTGCCAACACCTTGGTCTTGTACAGTCTCTTCAGCTAAGCCCAATCAACCTGGTCTCCTGCCATTGGAGTGTTGAGAAAATGGAATTCAGGAGCAGTGACTTCCAGGTTGAATTCAATAGTTGAATCCATCAACTGCTTGTACAAATCTGCATCATATGCCTGCATCCAAGAATGGAAAGTCCTGTTGATGAGAGCATCATCCTCTGGTGGAGGTCTCTGGATATAATGTTGAATGAACCAGAGAGTCTTGGCTTCTCTCCTTTTTTCTATCAAAGGCACAGGAACAGTTGAGTCAAAGGACCCTTCTGTCCTGAGAGGGAGGATGCTCATGACTTCAACATGCCCTTTTCTCTTCTGGCTGGATCCACTAGCACCAGGAGTGATACCAGCTTCTCTGCTCTTCTTATTTTGCCTTCTAACATATCGGAGCCTCTGCTCTTCATCTATGTTTTTCCTTATCCTTGCTTGCCTCTCTTCAGGCGACTCTTCCTTGAATCTCTTCTCTGCTTCTTCAACCACAGATTCAAGGAAGCTCTTCTTCACTTTCCTTATCTTCCTCTTTGCAGGTCCAGAGATGGAAATTGGATCCTGCTCTGCTTCTGACTCCTCTTCTGCAGCAAGTTGCTTAGCCATGGAAAGAGATTTGAGCTCTTCCTTCTTCTTCTTCTGCAACTCAGCCAGGGCCAATGTATTCTCCAGCAGGTCCAGACGAGCTCCATGGCTGAAGAGTGTTTCATTTGTGGTCTTCGCCAGATCAGTTCTGGCCTTCTCTTCCCCCTTTTTAACTTCATCAAGGAGGGGCTCCACTACCTGCCTTATAAGATCAGGCAAGGCAGTGTTGGAGGAAGAGTGAAGATCACGCAGTTGCTTGGCCTCCTCCAGGTAAGCTTTAGACTCTGCAACAAGTCTCTCTTGCTTCTCCAACATCTCCTGGAGGGAGTCTTTCAGCTTGGCAGTTTGAATCATCTGGCTGGCCATTTCCACTTTGAGCACAGAGACAGGTCTCATCTGCTCCAGCACGTGCTCCTGTAGCTGCTTCTGGCTGTGCATGACATCCAGCTTGATAAATAAGCCATTAGCCTTGAAGGAAGCTTTTACCTCTGCCAGAGTAGACTTTATCTGCTTTAGGAAGATTCTCCTCTAATGCCTGATCTGGTGCTCTATCATAGCAGGGGCCATATGTTGAATAACTTTGGAAAAGTGCCCTATCTGCATGATCTGCTCGTTGAAGAAAGCTTTCATCTTCTGGAGCACAGCAGGAGACATCTCAAAGTCTTCCTCATCTGAATATAGCTCTGGAGGGAAGACAAAATGAGGACCAAACTTGTAAGTGGGGCCCTCTGGAGTGAGCAAGGTGCGAATCAAGACTTTAGCTGCACTAGGGGTCTCCAGCTCTGCTGGGTTCTGAATATTCATCCTCTGCTTTAGCTCAATCTCCCAAGCAGTGAAGTTTGAGGGACCCATTTCCTCAAGCAAAAGCATTAGGTCCTCCACATCTTCAAGTCTGGCCTTGCTCCAGACCTTGGCATCAGTAAGCTCTGCCAGGAGTGGTAAGTGCTCCAGAAGAACTGGGAAATGCTCTCTTAGCCAGAGCTGAGCACTTACACTCATACTCTGCCTAATGGGACCCATTTCTGCAGATGAGAAAGTGAAGGGTTTGGGCCCAGAGGCAGAGGAGGAAGGTGCTAAGTCAGCAGGCTCAAGTGAAGCTTCCTCATCTTCACTATCATCGTTTGTTAAACAGGTAGGAGAAGGGGGAGGGGCAGGGAAACCCAGAGCCATAGAAATGGTTGGGTCCTGGTCTGTATGGGTTTGGGGAGGATTGGGATTTTGTGAAGTAGAGGTGGAGGGGATGGATTGCTCTGCACCAGAGGAAGGTGGAATCTCTGGTACAGAAGGTGTAGGTGGTATCTGGGAGGTGGAAGTGTTTGGAGGGGGGATTTCTGCACTAAAAGAGGTTGAGGGTACCTCTGGTACAGAAGGTGGGGGAGAGGGGTTTGTGGGAAGATGTGTTTGGGAATATGGGGGAGAAGGTGTTTGGGTAGGAATGGTAGAGGGAGTATATACTGGGGTATCTGGGATAATCTGCTCTGGTGGAAAAATAGGGTTACCAGAGGCAGATGGGGTTTAGGGAATATTATCTGGCGGAGAGGTAGAGGGGGAGACAAGATTAATGGGGGAAGAAGATGGAAGGGAAGGGTTTACCTCTGCTGGGTCAACACCAGCAGGTACAGCAGACTCTGGAGCATCCTCCATCATCTGGGAAGCATCCTCAATTGCCTTTTCCAAGGCCTCTCCAAGATCAGATCCAGAGTCAGGATCTTGAAGAAGGGCTCTCTTGGCCTTGGATTTCCTCACAAGAGGCTCAACCTCTTCTTCCTCTGAAGGCTCATCCACCAGAAGGATTTTCTTTGCCTTTCTGCTAGTCCTACGCTTCTTAGCAGAACCTCTCCTGGCCTCGTCTGGCTGCTTCCTCTTGGCTGCTCCAGCCTTCTTAACAGCTTTATCATCATCACCCTTCTTCTAAGCACCTCAAGAAGGGGAATCTGGTCCTCTTCTGAGGAACCAGAGAACGGTTGAAGAACCAGTTGCTTCAGCAGCTTTCTTCTGTGACTTCTGCTGCTGCTGCTTCTTCTGCCCCTTGGCTGGTGAGGGAATAGATTGAATAGGAGGGGCAGGGGTGGCTTGCTCTCCATCAGAGTCGGCATGGCCATGGAGAGGGCCATCCTTGGAGAAGAGGATCTTGGATTTGTGATAACTATGGCACCAAGATGCTTTCCACTTCTTCTCTGGAAGGAGAGAATCCAGAATAAGAGTTAACTTAGTCCCCAAAGAGACATTTGCAGTGAAGCAGAACTGTATCTCTCCTGGCTTGGAAGGACAAGGCTCCTTCTTCACCTTCAGCCTGTTCTTCCTCAACACATCCCAGAAGAACTCCGCCCAATTACACTGAACACCATCATATAAAGCCCTCATCACACACATCCTGCCATTGAAAATGGCATCTGTGCTGTGATTTTCACACATAAGCACCTTCACCACGATATCGAACAACACCTTGAACTTCTGCCTTAAATGCTTGTCCAAGAAGCCCTTTGTGATATTCTGGCAGGAAGAACGTGCAAAGATCTTGAAAGAACCAATAATGTCATCCTCCTTGTACGTCAAAGGATCCACTCCCACCGCAGAAATGTTCTCGAATAATGCGCAGAAATCGTGCTTAGAGAACACCAAGTCATCTTCATCAACCTTGGAGGAAAAGTGATCCTCGTGAATCTTCATACGAACCAATAACTGGGCCGCATATCCGTCAAGAGTACGAAAGTCCTTGGGAACTGTGGAGATCAGCTTCTCCACCCCTGCTCTCTGGAGCATCTCCAGAATCGACAGCGCAACAGGGTTCTTGGTGGTATAAAAGTCCACCACCATCTCCGTCTTTAACTTTCTCATCATAAGAACATGATCGAAGTTGCACAGGGGAGCCATATCTGTGAAAGAGAGATAGAGAAAGAGAAAGAAATTCTTTGCAGAGAGAAGTTAGGGTTTGAAAGTAAGGAAACGTGAAAGGACAGATTGAAGGAAAGTTTGATTTAAATAGGGTATTACGCGTGGCTTGAATAATAAATGAAGTGTGAACGCATGTAATTTCAAATTTAATTGAGGAAACAAAATCAATTTTAGCATTGATTGACATTTTGCACAGTGATTAAATCTGATGGCCACGATGAAAGGCAAGATACAGATTTAATCTGGTGCGTTGGCATAGTCATTGGGACTGGGCATAAAGGGGTTTTGTGGCAGTCAAGAGAAAAAGCGAAATGATTGCCTAGGCCCTATACCCTAGTCTTAAATACACTCCGAAGTTGAAACGTTTTGAGTGTACTTACTAATTTGAAAGGTGTATCCCAATGATCAGAGGCCAGAGAAGTAAAGACATACCTGTCACCTGATATTGTAACCAGATGATACCACAGCCAGTCTGGTGCTACATCTCCTCTGATGGAGCGCATCTGGTCCTGGTCAGAGAAGACTTTGGATATTTTGGAATCTGATTCAGCACCTCAACTGGGACAAGTGTCACCTGGTGTATACCTCATCTGGAGATATACCTTCTCTGATATGTCTAATCTGCAGGTATGTTAGTTTAAGAAAATAAATGTATGAAGTAAAGTAAAGAAACAAAGGATACTTCTCTGTTGTTCCCCCTAACACAAATCTGTCTCTGGATCCAACAAACCTAACTCAAAAGCTAACTCTCTAATCTGGTCTCAGCCAAAGGCTTGGTTAAGATATCTGCTCTCTGCTTCTCTGTTGCAATCTTTTCCATCCTTATATCTCCCTTCTCAACATGATCTCTGATAAAATGATGTCTTATATCAACATGTTTACATCTGGTATGAAGAACTGGATTCTGGGTGATTGCAATTGCACTATTACTATCACAGAATATAGGAATATCCTTAGCTCTAATCTGGTAGTCCCTAAGTTGTTGACTAATCCAGAGTAGTTGTGAACAACAGCTCCCTGAAGCCATGTACTCTGCTTCTGTTGTTGATATAGCAACTGAAGTCTGCTTCTTAGAAAACCAGGATACCAATTTATTCCCTAAAAATTGGCATGTTCCACTAGTAGACTTCCTATCTATTCTGCATCCACCATAGTCTGAATCTGAATAACCACTCAATTCTAAATTGTCATCTGCAGGATACCACAATCCTAAATTCACTGTTCCCTTAAGATACTTCAATATTTTCCTAGCTGCTTCCAAGTGACTATTCTTGGGGTTAGCTTGAAATCTGGCACAAACTCCTACAGCAAAAGTAATATCTGGTCTGCTTGCAGTCAGGTACAGAAGAGAACCAATAAGTGCTCTGTACTGAGTCTGGTCCACACTCTCTCCAGACTCATCTGGATCCATGTTGAAATTTGTCATCATAGGGATCTTGGCTGCTTTGCTAGAACCTATTCCAAATTTCTCTAACATGTTTCTGGTGTACTTAGCTTGATTAATAAAAATTCCCTTCTCTGATTGCTTTACCTGCAAACCCAAAAAGTAATTCATTTCTCTCATCATGGACATCTCAAACTGACCCTGCATGAGCTCACCAAACTTCTCACACAGCTTCTTGTTAGGGGATCCAAATATAATGTCATCAACATATATTTGGACCAGAAGGATGTCCTTTCCTTCTTCTTTCCTAAACAAGGTTCTATCAATCTTACCCTTAGTAAAACCATTGTCTAGAAGAAACTGAGATAGAGTGTCATACCATGCTCTGGGTGCCTGCTTCAGCCCATAAAGAGCTTTCTTAAGCTTAAACACCTTGTCACCTTGTTCAAAACCAGGGGGTTGTTCCACATACACTTCCTCAATGAGAATCCCATTAAGAAAGGCAGATTTCACATCCATCTGGTATACTTTGAACTTCATGTGAGCAGCATATGCTAAGAACAACCTGATGGCTTCTAGTCTGGCAACAGGGGCAAATGTCTCATCATAATCTATTCCTTCAGACTGAGAATAGCCCTGGGCCACTAGCCTTGCCTTGTTCCTAGTAATGACATCATTCTCATCTTTCTTATTTTTGAAAACCCACTTAGTGCCTATCACATTTTGATGTCTTGGTCTGTCTACCAGCTCCCAAACATCCTGTCTGGTGAATTAATTCAACTCCTCCTGCATAGCAACAATCCAATTTGAATCTTTCAGTGCCTCCTTGATGTTCTTGGGCTCAATCAAGGACACATAGCAACTGAATAAGGCAGCTAAGTTAAGAGTTCTCCTAGTCTGGACACCCTTAGTTGGATCTCCAAGGATTAGGTCATTGGGGTGATCAACCAGGGTCCTCCTTCCCGTGGGCTTGCCTGGTTGATCATCTTCTGCAGTACCTTGGTGATTATCACCACCTGCAGAAGAGCTTCCCCCTACAGGAGTTCCAACCTCTTCTGGTTCTGCTCCTTGTGAAGGCTGCTGCTTCAGAGAACCAGGAGATGGGTCATCATCTGAATCTGAATCTGAATCAAGAACAAGTGGATTGACTTTGATAACTCTGGGTGTATTCTGATTCTGGGTCTCATCAGAAGACTTAGAGTCCACCTTGCACTCAAAAGCAGATTCATCAAAAACAACATGAGGTGTTTCCTCCTCACAAAGTGACTTCTTATTAAAAACTCTAAAAGCCTTACTGGTGCTGGAATATCCTAAAAATATTCCATCAGCCACTTTAGCATCAAAGGTTCTTAATTTAGATTTCCCATTGTCATGGATGAAACACTTACATCCAAAAATATGAAAGTATGAAACAGATGGGGTTTTACCTTTCCATACCTCATATGGAGATATGCAGACAAGAGAGCATTACTGGCAGAAGCAGAGGAGGAGGATACTAGTTCCAGTTCTTCTTCTTCTTCTGACTTTGGATCAGATGGGGTCAGTGAGGACACGAAAATCGTTGTCGTTATGGCCGGATTGAAGAAAGGATCAAAGCTATGGAAAGAGGTACGTCTGAAGTGCCCAAGAAGTTATGCCGAATTCAGAAATCAAGCCGGCATATTCGTTTCCATGCACGAGGCCTTGCAATCAAACTTGGGAGAGAACAAAGCTGATACTAAGGAGAATAACAAGAAACCTGGCGTAACAAGCTATCGAGTCCCTAAAAATATGAAGGCATTCACTGAAGGGATGGAGCTCAAGGAAAAGTTGAATCAAGTGCTAACAGTGTCAGTCGATATTGTTTATGAAAATGTGAAGGAGAAGGAGTTGCTTTCCCCTCCACGGAAAATCCGTCAGGACACCGGCAAACTCAACCCTAACAAGTATTGTGCCTACCATCAAAGTGTGGGGCACTTTACGAGTGAATGTAGAGATTTGCTCAAGCAGCTCTGGCGGTTCTACGAGGAGGGGAAACTCTCCGATTTTGTTAAAAGACAACCCGGAAAGAGAATCCGGGAGAACAACTCTGAGGATGAGGATGATCAACCTCAGAAAAATAATAAACCAGGACGACCAGTTCCTACCATTCCTGCTCGTCCGTTGGAAGACTTATACATGATGGAACCTACAGGCCCCGCAGGAGGGTGTTCTGATGGACGACCACCAATCTCTAACCGAAAGAGAAAGGCTGAGTTACGAGCGATCGATCAAGTCCAAGAAATGGGGGTTAAACCGTCTATCATACAGACAACAGAATTGACCTTCACCGAAAATGACTTGGAAGGAATATTAACTCCGCACAACGATTCGCTCGTAATCTGCGTAAAGATTATGGGAACACGAGTCCACAGATTGTTGGTAGACACTGGAGCCTACACCAACATCCTGTTAAAAAAGACGCTCGATCATCTTGGAGATTATTTGGGCTATATCTGAGATTCGACTCATAGAATAGTAGGCTTTGGGAATGCTGTAACAGTCCCATTGGGAATAGTTACTTTAGCGGTACAACTTGTAACGGCCAATGAACCCGAGAAAAATATTACAAGAATGATTGACTTCTTGGTTGTAGACCAGGATTCAACTTATAACGGGTTTCTTGGTCGACCCTTTTTAAATGAATTTAAAGCTGCGTGTTCCACTTATCACTATTGTTTGAAATTCCCAACAGCAAGCGGAGCAGGCACTATCAAAGGAGATCAAAGAAAGGCCAGGGAATGTCTCCTACAGTTGCAGGCCAAACATGCACTAGTATCCATGATGGAGGCCACAACAAGCTATCCCGCTGATGAACCATCAATACTGGAAAACATGATGGACATAGAGGACCACATGGATACTGACGAGCAATATTCTGACGAACAAGTGTTGGACGAACAACTCATCACCACCCATGGAAAACTTCCATCTAACGAACAACAAAGGGGTGATGACGAGTAACACCCACCAGATGACTTGGAGGGCTAGGTGTTGACTAACAACAATAAGTCAGAACCAACAGATGATCTAGATCCCCGCCTGGGAGCAGAGCCCTTGAACATCAAAAATGATTTCAACCCTGAGGGACCAATACTTGATCCTCGATGGAAAGGACAAAAACGACGAGCAACTCCAGTTGAAGAACTGGAGGCGTTCAAAGTTAATCCTAAAAACCAGGATCTCGAATTATACATAGGATCTGAACTCCCTGAGCCTTACAGATCCCGAATGAAAGAATTCCTCAGTAAGAATCTAAATGTTTTTGCTTGGTCTCATGCAGACATGGTGGGGATAGATCCAAAACATGTATGTCACAAGCTCAACATTAATCAAGCAAAAAGGTCTGTCCATCAAAAATGAAGAAAGTATGGCCCAGACAAGTATCAGGCTTTGAATGAAGAAGTAAAGAAGTTGTTAGACAACGACTTAATCCGACAAGCACTCTGTCCACAATGGGTAGCAAACCCAGTCCTTGTGAGGAAACCAAACGGGACCTGGAGGCTATGCATAGACTTTACAGATCTGAATGCAGCATGCCCGAAGGACAACTTTCCTCTCCCTCACATTGACCAGTTGGTGGACAGCACTGCAGGTCATGAAATGCTAACATTCATGGATGCCTTTGCCGGGTACCATCAAATTCCAATGCATCCAGACGATCAAGAGAACACAACATTTTTTACAAATAAAAACTTGTTGTGTTGGAAGAGAATGCCCTTTGGCCTCATCAACGCCGGAGCAACATACCAGAGGTTGGTGAACAAAATGTTCAGCGAACAAATCGGAGATACGGTAGAAGTCTATGTAGACGATATCGTAGTCAAAAGCCCCCGAAAAGAAGACCATCTTCAACATTTGACCCAGGTGTTCGATATTCTTCGGCATTACAATATGAAGCTGAACCCGAAGAAGAGTAGTTTCGGAGTCCATTCCGGAAAATTCCTGGGCCATCTTGTTAGTCAACGAGGGATTGAAGCCAATCCCACAAAATTCAAAGAAATCGTGGATATGCAACCACCACGTTCAATAAAAGAAGTGCAAAGGCTCACAGGATGCCTAGCAGCATTGAATCGGTTCATATCCAGATCGGGGGACAAATGCCGTCCATTCTTTGAAGCCATCAAGAAGGGACAGTTCACATGGACTAACAACTGTCAAAAGGCGTTCGACTAACTCAAACACTACCTGGGAGATGTTAAAATCCTATCAAAACCAGTCCCAGGAGAAAAGTTATATTTATACTTGGCAGCATCAGAAGTGGCCATCAGCTCCGTTCTGGTGCGAGAAAACGGCAAATTTCATCAACCTATTTACTACGTCAGTCAAGCTTTGCATGAGGCGGAGATCAAATACTCCCCAACCGAAAAACTGGCGTACGCACTTGTCATGAGTGTGAGGAAGTTATGACCATACTTCTTTGATCATCAGGTTGAAGTGCTAACAACCTTCCCACTCAGACAAATTCTCCATCACCCCGACACAGCTGGTCGCTTATTAAAATGGTCACTAGAGATTAGCCAATTCGGTGTGACCTATGCTCCTCGAACAGCGATTAAAGGGCAAGTGTTAACCGACTTTATAGTCGAATTAACCTTCCCACCAGATCCGACGAGAGGACTTGATCACCCCTGGCATCTTTATGTTGACGGATCTTCAACCAACATAGCCTCGGGGACAGGAGTGGTTCTAATCAGCCCTGACAGACAAGTATTCACCTCGGCGATCAGATTTGGTTTCATGGCAACCAACAACGAGGCTGAGTACGAAGCTCTTATTGCTGGTCTCCACCTATCTCTAGCAGTAGGTGTTAGACGGTTACAAATATTCGGCGACTCACAATTGATTGTGAACCAAGTCCGAGGTGAATACGAGGCAAAAGATGATCATATGATCGAGTATCAACGAATTGTTACTTACCTGATGTCCTTGTTAGAACAAGTCTTCATTGAACAAATTCCAAGGACAAGCAACACTCAAGCAGATGCATTGGCCCGACTAGCAACAAGCGAGGGACCAGCAGAGTTGGCAGACATTATAATTACAAAGATGAATGATCCATCAAAGAGAAGTTATAATATCAACCAACTTGACGAACAAGCAAGTGAAGAAGGAGACTGGAGAACAAGTATAGTCAAATATTTGAAAAGTGGGGAAAAACCAAACAACCCTTTCGAAGCTGCCAAGCTAACAAAGCAAGCCGCCAGATACACTCTGGTGGGCGAGCAGCTTTACAAAAGGGGAATATCAATCCCACTTCTCAAATGTTTGCCTAGGGGGCAAGGACGAGCAATACTCGAAGAAATACATGCTGGAGTATGCGAAAATCACACTGGGGGGCAAGACTTGCCATCAATGTCAAATTTTTGCCCCAAACATTCATACCCCGGCCCAACAGCTCGTATCAGTTTATAGCCCATGGCCATTTGCAAGATGGGGGATGGATATTATTGGTCCCTTCCCAGCAGGAGTTGGAGGTGTTCGATTTGCCGTGGTGGCAGTCGACTATTATACAAAATGGGCAGAAGCAGAAGCCATGGTAAAAATCACGCAGCAGAAAATGATCAACTTCATTTGGAAGAACATTGTCTGTCGCTTTGGGGTCCCGCAAACCATCGTAACAGACAATGGTCCGCAGTTTGATGGAAAAGAGTTGAGAGATTTCTGTATAAAGTGGGGAATAAAAAAATATTACTCTACGCCCTATCATCCCCAATCAAATGGACAAGTCGAGGCCGTAAACAAGATAATCAAGCAAACATTGAAAGTACGGCTAGTGGAGAGCAAAAGCAGTTGGTCTGAAGAACTCCCGGAAGTCCTGTGGGCATACAGAGTTTCTCCCAGGTCAAGCACCGGAGAAACACCTTTTGCAATGGCTTTTGGAACAGAAGTTGTAATACTAATCGAGTTAAAGACCAACACGTTCAGAACGACCAACTTTGATGAGCAGGCGAACAACTCTGCTCTAGCCACTGAGATGGATTTGCTCGAAGAAAAAAGACTGAATGCCGAGCTAAAAAGTGCTACCTATAAGCAGCGAGCAGAACGCTATTATAATTCCCATGTTAAAATCAGGGAATTCAGAGTTGGAGATATGGTTCTAAGAAAGTTGCTCGCCCAACCTCCAGGTGTATTGGGACCAACTTGGGAGGGCCCGTATCGTATAACGGAAAAATTCGTTAATGGTGTATACGATATCGAAGATATGGAAGGCAAGCCGGCCCAATACTCCTGGAATGCTGTACATCTGAAGAAGTACTATCAATGAGACGAACAAAGTTCTTGATTGGGCGAACAAATGTCTTGGGGGGCAGGTGAACCAAGTAAGGCAAACCAAAAACTTGCCTAATTTTAAGAAAATTTTGCTAAGTATAGGATGTAAAGTTTTCGGTTTGCCTAATTTTAAGAAAATTTTGCTAAGTATAGGATGTAAAGTTGTTCGGCATATTGTATAGTCTAGTGTTGTTTCATCTTTTTTAAATATTAGACAGAGTTGCTCGGTAAAAAATATTATAAGCGAGCATGTTTTTAGTTAGTGTTCAAAGTTGTTCGTCAGGCTGTATATGTTAGTGATGAGCAGTCTTATAACACTTGTAAATTTATCATTATGTATACATAGTTGTTCGTCAAAAATAAAAGTCCGAAAGCTCGAGGTACAAGTCCATTTTGAGGACCAAAGCCAAATAAAGGTTGTTCGTTTTTTAAAATGAACAGAACCTAAGGCTAAACCCTAATTCCGTTAAAGGCAAAGTTCAATTCGAACAAAGGCCCAACATTATATGTTATAATTGTAAAAGCATTGATAAAAATGTAAAGGCAATTAACATATATAAGAAAATGAGCGAACATAAGAAAGACGTTCCATTAAAACAAAAGGCATTGAGCCCCAAAAAATAGTACAAGTGTAAAGTACTACAAAAACGAACAACTACAAAGCAGAGCCTACCGAGCAACTATTACAAAATAAAGACTATCATAAGTCCTAAAAACTATTGCTGCTCGGCGGGAGGTTGATCTTGAGTTTGGTCGGCGGGAGGATCAACAATCATGTCTCTAGCCATGTCCTCCGCGGCTTTTTGTTCCCTTTCCGTAGCAGCCTGCTCGTCAGCAGCAGCGGGCTCCTCTTCTTGCTAGCCATCATCAACTTGTGGTGGAGGGCGAGTAATGATGATGCTTGGGTCAAGGGCATCAATCTTGACCCCTAGTTCGGCGATGTCCCCCAGTTGGAGTTCGATGTTGTTCGGCGGGGGGTAGTTCTCCAGGAATTCGGACAAGTCTTTGCCCATCTCCTCCACCATGTCTTTAAAATCATACGCGTCAGCCATGCGGATGCAATCGACATAAGCACAGATATATCCTATGTTAGAGATGGGGGCAGACCGGGCCTGGAGCTCGGCCTCAAGTTGATCGCGAGACAAAGTGCTGGCCTCCACCTCCCTAAGGCGAGCAACTTCTGCTTCGAGCTCCGTGATTCTTTGCTCGGCCGCGGACAACTTTTTCCCTTCTTCACCAAGCAAAACATCTTTGTCCTTTAGTTCGGTAGATAAGCCTTGAATTTCTTCAAGGTACTTTTTCTCATTGTCAACATAGATGGTGAGCTGGTTGTTGAGCCGAGCAATCTGGCCATTTAAGTTGTTCGCCATCGAGTCTTTTTCTTTGGAGATTTGGCGAACAGTGTCAGCATGTTGGCGAGCAGCTTCTTCCAGCTCCACCACTTGAGCCATTCCCCTTTGAGCAGATACAAGGGAATTGGCAGCTTGCATCATTGATAAATGAAAATTATCAATGGCCCCTTGGGCAAGGACGGTCTTGTTCAACGGCTTCGACCAGGCGCGAGCAACTATCTCAGTTGCCCGACGAACATGATCATCAGCGATGTCACGTATGTTCGCTGGGGTCTTCGAACACGCGTATTGATGGAGCATATCTGCACGCCCTGGATGGTCGCTAGCCCGGTACCTGCGAACAAAGAAGTTTCAGCACTTTGTAATTTTCTTTTAACTTATTCAGTCCTTGGAAGAGTTTAAAGAAGAGTCCTTACTCGGCAAATTTGGCTCCGTCCCACCCGAGATAGGTGATGTCCTAAGGTCCACGAGGAGGAGTCTTCATAAAATAGCAATAGTAATTTTTCCGCCCAAAATACTTTCTATTTTTTAATATTATATTTTAATATTCATATTAGTGGAGCTTTGCAGGAATTTGTTAATGTTAAATTAATTTCCTTATAAACACAAGAAATTCCTTCTTCACTAACCTGTATAGGGTAAATTTTTTGAATAAAAGGAAGGCCAACAATCATTTGGCTAGTTAAATTTTTAACAATCAGAAAATCATTGGGAATACAATAATTATCAATACAAACAAAAGCATTTCTGAGTTTGTATTCAATCTTTAAAGATCCTCCTCCAACATGTGAAAGAGATTGAGTGGTTTTTTCAAAAAACTTGGTGGAAATAATGTCTTCCTGGATAACATTTTGGTCGGCTCCACTATCTATCATGGCAATAAAATCTTTTTTTTATAAGAATTATTAATAAGAAGAGAGATTTTTGTATACCATATTAATGGCAGAAATATGGTTTTTATCGATATTTAGATCACCACTAGAGTTAAAATATTGAGAAAGGGTAGTGGTGCTAGTATCAAAATCTCCAATTCTTTCTTTTCCTTTTTCCATAAGAGAAAGACGAAGAGAAAGATCAATGTTCTGTTTTTGTAGGACTTTAACATTAGTTTTAATTTTATCAATTCCCTGAACTAAATCATTAATAGTTACAGGGTTTTGTTTAATATTTTTATATTTTAGAATTTTCTCTAATCCTCCCATATTATAATAATTATTATTATTGACCTTATTCGTAAGGCTAGTTTATTCTTATTAGAAGAATCTTCGAATTGTTCAATAATCTTGTCTCTTAAACTGGAATCTTTGATTTGTTTAAGAAAATCAATAATAATATTATTATTATTATTATTATCATTATCTAAGACATTTATATTCATGTCTTGAAATTGACTTATAAGTCTATAATAATCATCATCATTATTAGTGTCATTGATACAATCAAGACAAGGTTTGCCATTTAAGCAATTTTCATACTCCTTTTCATCATCAGAGTTTGACTCTTCAGAGAAATCAGTGTCAGAATTTTCAGAAATATTTTCTTCTTCAGACATATTATTGTCTGAATCCATAATGATTTTAAAAAGAGTTTCTTTTAAATTATTACCAATATCAAGATTATTAATTTTATCTTTAGCATAATATTGGTTAGCATATTGGTCATTTCTGCCACATTTTCTACAAATAATTTTATCAAGATAATTTCTATTTTTAAAAGAATTTCTTTTATCCTTTCTATGCTTATAAACATGGTTTCTTTCTTTATTATTGTCTTGTTTATTAACAGGATGTCTTTTACGCTTTCTATAATTAGGTTTATAATTAATCTCTTTTTTATTTCTTTTATTAATACTATTTTTTAGTTTAGAATTATCTAAATCAAATTGGTCACAAAATTGACCCAACTGTTTTCTTTCTAAGAGATTATCTCTTTTCATCTAATTCCTTAATTTAAGCTCATTGCAAAGATTTAATCCCTCTTACACACAAATACTGATAATTTTTCCAAAAGAGTGTAACTCGTAATTGATTGAGTCAGAGTCTTTTCTCAAAATTTTCTTGACTCTTTCAGCAAATAAATAAGGAAGACCATCAATAAATTTATTCTTCCAAATATCCTGATTACAGTCAGGAATATCATAAATTCTAGATAAAAAAGTATCTTTGTACCATCTGAAATCAGTAAGAGTTTTACACTTCATATTTAAAAGAAGAGTTTTAGTATTCTCATATTTATTAGTAAATCTGCCAGTAAAGTGTTCTAAAATAGTACACACAAGAGAATAAACAACATCAGTTTTAACAGAGGAAAGAATTTCATTTCTATTATGGGAACTTAAATAGTTATCCCACCAACCTTTGAGTTGGCCAGTAAATCCAACAGTTATAGCCTGAGCAGTTTGTAGATCATTATTACCACAAATTCTGCAAGCAGAACTATACATGAGCATTCTATGACACTGAGTGAAGATATGCTTATCACTAGTGCCATCAATATTCCATTCATAAATACTTTTTCCAGAATAAGAGGTATTGAAAAAGTTTTCCTGCTCTTCATGGAGAACATTGTTGGTCCCAAAACGAGTACACAGATGTATGGGGGGGGGGGGGGGAATACACCTGAGGTTACAAATTTAAACTTCTTAAACTTATCAGGTTACTTAAGACAGTAATTCGTCAGTGGACTTGAAGTCTGCTGAGAATTACTTGTGAAAGCTTACTGAGATAATACCTCCACTAAAAGCTCAAGACTTTCAGTTGAACTACTATCTAATTAGTTTTCAGATGCGGATTAGTGAGCCCTTAAGAAATCTCATTTTACTTTGATAAACTTTGAATGAGTAACTCACACTTAAGAGATAGCAGAATGTAAGTACACAGAGATATAAAGTGGTTCAGAGATGAATCTCCTATGTCCACTGTCCTGATTAAACAGGATAATTCCTTTCACTTGGAATTCCTTGTATTATAGTGCCAAGGTGCACTGATCAATTAATCCTCTCTTAAGATGATTGATCACTAGGATAATTTTAGGTCCTAGTTCCCAAAACAAACCAGCTTTCAGACTGATACAAACAATCAGCTTACTAACACCACTTAACACTAACTCTCAACCTAACAACTGAGTAGGGTTTGGTTCCAACTGTTGTGAGATAATCCTTACAGTTTAGCTCAAGGCTTAGGATGTATTGTCTCTTTCTAAGGTTTGGATATAGCTTTGAGCTCGATTACAGAAGGCTTGGTATGCTCTCTACAGATATGAAACACTTGGGAAACAAAGGTAATTTCGAGTGTTTCTTAGATAGTTATGAATGTAGAGATAGCTTTGATCTGTGAGTTTCCCGTGCATAGAAATGGGAACGTCCTTCTGTATTTATAGGCTTCCTTGAAAATCTTTCCGTTGGAGTTTGAATCTTCTCAAGTAAGTCTTCTTGTATCTGATTGGTTCAAACGGCTCTATTTGAAGCTTTAAGTCTTGTCAAGAAATGGCTGAAAGACCATGCCTGTTCACCAACTTTCTGTAGAATGCTAGGGAAAGACTTTTGGTACTTGTCAGTCTGTGGCAGGTCGGTTGTCAGTAGAGTACAACTACATGTCATCTTCTTATTGGGCAGTTCAGTCTGCTTGCACAGAATCCTGTCTTGCTTTAAGGTGGAACTCCTCTGAGAAAACCTTCTTATTCCTTCATTTATTGTAAGCTTCACTGAAAATTCATTTTGCCTTGTTCCAACCAGATTAACTAACAGTTTTTAATGTGTTTAGCATTGAATGTGCTTTGTTAGTTCACATCAGTGGACCTTGGTCCTCTCCTGATGGATTTAGTCTTAGTGTAAATGCACTTAAACATTCAAGACTTAGACTATATCTCAGATTAGTTTGTCTTCAGCGGACTTCATTCTTCAGCGAACTTCATTCTTCAATACACTCCAGAATTTACTAACTGCACTCCAGTTTCTTAACATTTGAACTGACTTTCTAAACTCTAACTCTACTGAACATTTTACTTACAAATAACTTAGGAGGAATCTTTTGGCATCTTAATCAAAACTTAAGTCTATACAATTTCCCAACAATTTCCCCCTTTTTGATTATGCCGAAACCTATCTTATTACATATCTTCTTTCAGATGAGGTTCTTTAGATGACATAAAATTCAAAGGATTTTTGTAAGTAAAAGCATTCAAGTACATAAGCCTAAATGACAATGAGATATTATCTTGGGCAAAAGACAGTGGAGTTTCATTATATTGAAGAACTGAAGAGTACAAGTACATAACATCCACTGATAAGTAAAGGTTCAAAACAAGATCAGCTGGGACTTATAAACAAATGCCCAGAAACAACACTTAACTCCTTAGATGGACTCAAACAGAGGTTCAATCCCATATTGGTTGAAGACTCGAATCTTCAAGTCATTTTTCCTTTCCATGACTTCTTTTGAATGTCCCCTGAGACCTAAATTCTCACAAAGGAACACCCACTCCTCTGTGATTCTATCTCTGTCCACTGCTCCAGTCGCATCTTGAGGAGGCCAGTAGGTGATTGGTTTAGGAGCCTTCAAAGCATGATCTGGAAACTTGTCATTCCAGGCTTCACTTATCTCAGGGTAGAGCTTTGGGTAGGATTCAAACAACCAATTGTTGAACAAATCCTGCGCATTCTCCTTCCCCAATTCTCCACTGACATAGAAAGAGTACACAAACTCCCTCTTGTCAGTTTCCCAACCATCATTCAGCTTCTTGGGAACCCAAGTATCATGATGAGGGAACTGGGCCTTTGAAGGAGCCATCTTGTCTTTCTTCAGCTTTGCATCCCACCTTTGATAACTATTCCTGAATTTCTTTGAAGTAGTCTTATCAAAGGTAGCTAGCCTTTCCTTCCTCTTCCTCTCAGCTAACTCAGCCACCGACTCAATCTTCGCAATCTCCTTATCCTTCCTTTCCTGCTGTTGGGCAGATAGCCTCTTAGCTCTTTCATTCATTCCACCAGCTTCTTTGATTACTCAGTGAGCTCAGTAACTCTGGTGGGGGCAGATTTGGGAGTTTCAGATGAGATAGGTTCAGGATTTAGAATAGGAAGTACCTCTACTGAATCATTTGATTCAGTTGACTTTGCAGCCAACCTTCCTGAGGATCTTGTTCTCTTAGCCACCTCTGCTGAGAGAACATCAGTAGCCTTCCTCATAGTTGATTCCCCCTTTTTAGCAGCTCTCTCCTTCTTCTCCTTCTCATGGGCTTCCTTGAATTTTGACAAGTCTTCTGAGGGAACCTCCTTTCCCTTCTTGGCATCAACAATTTTCTGGGCTTCAACATTTACCTTCTCAATGGTATTTTTGAGCTGTTGGCCTCTTTCAAACTCAGGGGTCTCAAGAATTATCTGCATCTTGTTCTTTGGGTCCAGCTTCATGTCTTTTGCACTAACTCTCTTTTCCCCCTTTTCGGCATTAATCATATATTCAACAATAGATATGTTTAATTTCATCTGATCATGACTAATGACCTTCACCTGGGTAGAGCAGTGATCAACTTCATCTTCAAGCCTTTCCAAAGTTGCCCCAGCTGTTTGTCCAAACTGAGCCAGTTTTTCATCTATCAGGACGTTTGTCTTTTCTTGGGTAGGGAAGTCCTCTGCAGCCTTCTTCAGGACTTCTCCCAGCTTAGCTCCCAGCTCCTCGTGCTTAGCCTCAAACTCCATCATCTTCTGGTTCCATAACCCTTCAACCTTTCCTAACATGTCAGCTGAGAAAGCCTCTATAGAGGACTTTAGGTTAATGGAGACATTCTCCACTGAATCTTTCAGGAATTGAGTTCTGGCCTCTTCCTCCTTCTTCTCTAGCTTCTTCAGAGCCTCTATCACCAGCACACTCTGGCCTTCAACAACATCAATGACCATCTGCTGTGAATCTTCTACCTTCAGAGTTAAATTTTGGAGTGATTTGGTGGTAGACTCCATCAGCTCATCAACATGGTCTAAGAGGATGACCATTTCATCTACTTCTTCTTGAACAATTTCTTGGACATCTCTCAACTGAGCTTGTAGAGAAGGAAGCTTTTCATTTTGAATGAGTTGGACAACTTCTCTCAGTGGAGTTAGATTGACCTGGACTGAGGGAACTTCATCAGTTTGTATACCTGCATGGCAAACAGTGTTAGTCCTTTTCCTCTCTTTCTCACAGCCTAAGTCACCTGACATAACTACCTCCATTGGAACTCCCTCCTCCTCTCTCTTCTCACTTTCTCTCTCATTCTCTTTTTCAACTCTATTTTTTTTCCAGCCAACTCGTCCTTTACAGGAACGATTGCTTTTATCTCTCCACTTACCACATTGGTGATCTCCACCTCATTTTATTTTTCTACTTCTTTTTCAACTCCAACTGTACCAGTCACCTCAGCTGACTCCATAGTCACCACTGAGGGCTGTTGTGGGATAGCTTCAGTAGACTCCTCTACTGAGCTTTCCTTTGGTAAATTTTGTGCCTCAGTATCTCTTGCCAAAGATACATCCTTGGCTACTTCACCACCACCTTGCTGTGGTGAAGTACCTTCTCATTTTTTCATCTCCTTCTCCTTCTCATTCTCTCCCTCTCCTCCTTCAACAATTTTTAGTTCTCCAGATACCTTGCTTGCTTCAGCAAGCTTGTCCATAACCAGACTTTGGAAGATCTTCTCATCACAGAGAAGTCTGGTTTTGGTCATGCCTGCAAACTCCAACACCTCCCTTTCTTCTTTTTTCCACTCCTCAGCATTGCTGCCTCCAACAGCCATGAGGATCTCTCCCAACCTTCTGTCCTTCAGCGGACAAGTAGCCTCACTCTCATGAACATAGCTTTCGGGTGGGTGATGGTCCCATTTTTTAATATCAAAATGGGAATTCAGGAGCAATTTTTTTTAAAAAACCTTTTCCTCAGGGAGTTCAGCAAGAGTGATGGAAACTCAAGTTACTGCTTTACTCAGAGGCTGAGCTACCAAGTCAGTGAGAACTTGGAGGCTCATGCTCTGAATAACGCAGTGACTTAAGAGATTACACTTCAAGTCACTGCGCTGCTTTAGAGGCTGAGTTACCAAGTCAGTGAAGACTTGAAAACTCATGCTCTAAGCAACACAGTGACTCGAGATGCTGAACTCTCGAGTGCGTTGCCTGAACTGGTTAGTGAGAAGGATTCTCCCTGACCTGAATATTTAACCAAAGTCTTCCTTTTTAACAATGCTCTCAGTGAGCATATTTTCACAACACTTTAGTAAATACTTTAAAAGATAAGTACGCTCAGTTTAACGTGGTTCAGAGACTCAAGTTCTTACATCCACGGCCTGATTTAACAGGAAATCCACTAACTGGAATTCTTGTTTTTAACGTGCCAAGGTGCACAAAACACTGGACTCATGCCACTCCCTGGGCTGCCTCTCCTCACTAACTAACTTCAATCAACAAACCTATCTAGAGGGTTTTGGTTTCAGTTTGGTTTCTCCAACTATGTGAGGTTTTCCCTTACAATGTATTAGCCTCAAGCTAAGATTGGGAAAACCTCTCTAAGCTAAGAGTTACAAGCTTGACACTAAATGGATATAAGTGAAAACCCTAATGGTCAGTTCGTAGGTGTGAGGAACACTTACTTATGACTCCCTAACAACTCACACACCCTTATAGGTTGTAGGTGTTGATTTTTCTTTCTTCACACACTTGAAACGAAGCTATGAGCTTGTATTTATAGTGTGGATTCAAATGTAACCGTTGGAGGAAATTACATTTGAATCCATACAATTAATGGTTTCAACCACTTTTCTTGGAATGCGGCCTTGTCAGTGTCAGATTTGCTGCCTTGTGCTGATTGGTCCACGTGGACTGCATCCAACGGATCTTTGACTCAGTGGGTTGACCAAGATCCACTGACTTTAGGTAGCTTCATCCTTCACTGACTTGATGATCTTCAATAGACTGAATCGTCTTCAGTGTAGATGTCCTTCGGGGACTGTTTGAAGATCACTCCAAGAAGATTGTAATAAGGCTGAATAACAAACTTCCCTGACCACAGTAGCCTGACTCCTTTAGGGCCTACTTGGTACAACACTAATCCTCCTGATCATGCTCTTCACTGAGTGGTCCACCTGACTTAGCTTAGATCAGCCAGGTTTGTACTCGGTGGGACGTCCTTCAAGCTTCTCTTCAGGTTCAGGTCACTAACTTCAATCTATTCTCCTTGATGTCATCTTTGAGTTCTTCAGGCTGTGTTGCTTAGTTCCCCCTCGCTGAGTTCCCCCTCAACTGAGTGTTCCCTTAACTGAGTTCTTCTCAACTGACAACCTGCTCTACTGAGAAATAACCTAGCCTGACCTGAAACAAAAGATACTATCCTGACTGCTTTCAAACCTATTACATGTTGTTTTGGAAAATCATCAAAACTAAAAATATCCCAACAGTAGGGTGCCCATCAAGCTCAGGATACTTAGATTCCAACGAGTAAGCTACCTCATCCTTAAGGGTATGCAAGAAGGAGTAACCTTCTTCATAATCAGATGGTAGAGAAGGGTTAGGGGATCTGATCTCAGTTGGCTCTTCTGGGATTGACTCCAGGTGAGTTGAAGGTGGGTTGGGTTCAGATGAGGGTAAGGTTTGTGTTTCAGGAGGGGTTTGGATTTTGTCAGTGGGGGTTGAGGATGTGTTCTCAGGAGGGGTTGAGGTTGCCTCAGCAGATGCCTCAGAGGGGGAGGTATTTTGGGATCCACTTTTATGCTGTTGAGAGCCTTCAGTGGGGGGTTTTTAACATTGCGGAGATGCGTTTAGTTTTGACAGAGGTTCTGGGCTTGGTTTTGAGTTTGATGGGGGTGGAGGTAGGGGCATCTGAGTCAGACTCAGTAGATATAACGTTCGGAGATGAGTCAGGGTTACCTGAAGATGACTCATCAGTGGAGTTTGTAGCTCTGGCCTTCTATGAGACACTCTCCTTCAAAGCCTCAGAAGACCTCTTCTTCTCCTTCTTTGAGGCCTTCTCTGCCTCCTCCTCCTTGTGTAACACCATCTTGTCACTCAGTTTTACCAGCCTTCTCTTCAGCTTGGTCTTTTTCTCCACAGCAGGGTTTGCTTCCTCCTCTGTTGGAGTTATACGTGAAAGTATACTTTTACTTTGTATAACTCATGTATTAAACACTTATTTATGAGAATAATACTTTTATCACATTTGCTTTAGATATGATTGAATGTTGAATATTTATTGCAACCAGTTCATTATAAATAGTACATGTTAGATTGTAGTTAATGTGGTGATACCCGATCACGGAAGATCACATTAACGGTTTTCTTGTAACTAAATGTACAAATTCACGACCTAGGTGGAATTGAACAATCCGCCGTGAAAGGTCGATGTGTATATCTCAGATTGGCTTGTCTTGACCAAGAGATTGCACTAACATATTGAGTATGTGTTGAACAGGACCTACAACGAGGATAAATTCTTCTGTTCTGAAATGTGAAGAATTAGACCTCAGTGGTTATTTATTTCTTAATCTCCGTCACTTAAATAGGACCGTGTGTGCTTAATGGTTACTACTTTGATTCATGTTGGGTGAGAATCATCGTGACTTCGAACTTTGTGTTTTTGGCAGTAATATTAATCATACGACGGTTGCTAAGATTTAATACGGAGAAATGCGTGCAAGTACGGCTCGTGTGATTAGTCCCCTTGGTGGGCTCAGAAGTTTTATCGTACCAAATCTTGCAAGTGAAGAATTAGTTTCTTCGGTACGGATAATAATGTTGAGCTGTCTTTACTCCAAGGTGAAATATATTAATTAATTTAGAGCTATTCAGAAGCTTAATTAATTAATGGACTTGATAATCTTAAACGCGGGAAATAATAACCGGGAGCCCATATTATCGTAATATGGATTAAGATGGATAGTGCAAAATTAATTTATTAGTGGTAATAATTAATATTAATGGATTGAATTATACTGGGGCTCAATATTGAAATTCAGAAGTCCATTAGGAGGTCCAATCTTAATTCTCCTTAAAGGCCCCTCAAGTAGCCCATTAACTAGCCCAATAATGATAAGGTGATTAAAATAAAAAGAAATATTAATGCTGATTTTTCCTCTAAATTTTCGAAAAAGGTCTTATTAGGAGAGAAAAGATTTTGTTGATTTTCTTGGAAAGATATTATGGAAGATAAGTATTCTTGGAATACAAGATTATCTCATATATTCAAGAAGATCCAAATCTTGGATTCTCTACTAGTAATTTTTGAAAATAATAAGCTTATAAGGAGGGTGAGATTTTTGTGGAATATTTTACTATGGAGAAAAGAATATATGAAATATATTCAAGATTTCTTAGAGACTAAGAAAATATTTTTTCCAAGGCCCATTCCACATAGTATTTTCGTCCACCTCTACTTATAAATAGGGGATGATTATTTCATCCCCAAGTACATAATTCCATGTGTTGGAAAAATCAAGAGCATATATATTTTTCTTTTTCCTTAGTTATTTAAATTACTTGAAAGCATCTCCCACCGGTGATCAAGTAAGGCGAAAGGAAAATACTTGAGAAGGCTTTTGGGTTGATAAAGCGTGATCGTGATTATCTCGTTTATTCAAAGGCCAATTCTACAAGAGGTACGTAAGTTACATAAATTCTTGTTTATTCCGCCATAGATTTTATGTGAATTAATTCAACATGCATGATGTCAAATTTGTTGTTGGAATTATTATTTGAATTAATTAGGATTAATTCATGCTAGTAATAATTGAATTTAAATTCGTATTTAAATTTCATCCCGAATAGATTCCGGGCATCCCTATTTTCCTAATAACTAGTATCAGAGCCACGGTTTCGGGCTCTGATCTTTAAATTGAAATTTAAATTGTTAGACATTAAATTGAAATTGAATAGTAGAATTGCAAGATCTTTTTTGCAAGTATCCAATTGTCATGGTTTTAATGTTTATTTTTTTTCATGCGTGTGAATTAATTGTTTTTAATTCGATTCATTCGAATTCGTTTTTCCCGTGAGAAATCAACGAGTAGATTAATTATTTTTATTTTTATTTGATCATTGTAATAGACTAGTCTAGATCTAGTATTTATTTTTATAAATAAATTATAACCGAATCGAGACGGAGAACGAAGAATTAAAGACGGTGTACCCGGACGACACATGCATGTGTGACGCATGCATGGACGTAAAATTATGCATGGGGTGAAAAACAAGAATGAACGACAAAACCCGGAGCACGGAGTGCGCGAGGCGTACGGTGCCGTGCACGACGAGCGAGCCGAGACGCACGAGCGCGCACGCGAGGCGCCGCCTCTCGACGCTCAGCGGTCATGCCAAGAGGTGCGCGGCCTACCCCATGGGCCGACGCGTGCCGTATCTTGGGCCGTGGAATTTTTTTTATTTCCGTTCTCATTTTTTGTGTGATTTTAAACGTCGTCCCGAACCCCAAACAAAGTTGTTTTTAATGAAGTGTTGATGTTCGAGTGGGAGCGTGTCGAGACGAACGATGGAAAGCAACAAGGACGATATTTCGCATCAAGACGTGAAGAAATTAAACCGTGACAATTGGATTTGAGTGCTCCAATGTGTTTAATTTTGTTTTGATGGATGTTTTATTTCGTGCACTTATTATTATTTGTTAATATGTGTTTGCATGAATTTTATTGTCCAAGAAAAACCTTACTTTCGAAAATTACTAAGTATGTTTATTTAATCGCAATTTTATTCCGGATATTAAAATTGGATTAATTTGGCCTCCATAATTTATTTATTTGTGAAGTTCTTTTGGAATACATTTCCCCCTCGGATCGGCCAAAGGGATGAATTTCACATGAATAAATTCCAAAAGGATGATTGTGGATTATTACTAGTGGCGGTATTGACCCTCACCACAAGTGGCTTGCTCAAAGTGAAATAATAATCTTGTATTTAATTATGGTTATTACTTAGACATAAGAAATTGATATTAACTTACTTCCCTCAGAGTCCCTGTCAATTTTTATGTGGTCAAAGTGAGAGCCAACTTTTAATTTTGAATTAAGGATTTGTAACTTTTAAGTTTGTGATCCGCTTGAATGTGTTTAAATGTATAGACCACCCCTCGTGGCGCATTTAAATTGTTTCGAGATGTTGGCTGATACATGATTATATTGTTTTAAGGTTTCAATATAATTGATGTGATCGAATTATGTGATAATTTTGTATTTTTCTAGATATTAATATGAATGTATGTTTTATTCTCATTTCATCATGTCGCAACCTTTTAATCCACTGTTTAATATGCTTTAAGTTAATAAACTTTTTGGAGAGAATTATATCGATTAGAAATGTAATTTAAATTTTGTCCTTACTGCACGAAAGCACAATTGGGTTATTCACGTTTGTTAGGATAAAAATTGTTAGTTTTGATGAGTTAAAACAAACCAGAAGATGTAATAGGACCATCTGGACCTGTTAGCCAGATGATGATCTAGATTAGGACTTAGTCTAGGGGGAACTGCCAGACCAGAAGACTTCACCAGAAGAGTCACCAGAAGACCCCACCAGAGGACTTCACCAGAGGACTCCACCAGAAGACTTCACCAGATGAGACAGACCAGAGGCAGAGGACCTTCCCCAGACCAGACGAGTCCGGACCAGACGAGTCTGGTGGAATAAAAGATGCTCAGTTTGATCCCTTTATTCTACTGAGTATTCTGGTTGTTCACCAGATAAGGACCAGAAGACACCGAGGTTGCCTGGTGTCTGGTCCTGCCTTCTCTGTAGAGAATCAGAGTTAGGCAGAGGAAGCTATTGACCGTTGGTGATTCAAATCAAGTCAACAAGATCAGGATTGGAAAGTATTTGAAGATAGTCAATCCAAGGATCCCACCAACCCAATCAATCAATTAGGGAATTGATTGATTGAGGCTTCCTTATATAGAGGATCTGATTGGATTAGCCCTCCAACGGCTAGCCCTAATCCCCTCTATATATACAAGAGTGCAGTTCAAGAAAAAGCTCTAGAGACTCTACACGCGCACATAGCATACTAAGCTTTTTGATCACTACGCATTTGCACTCACTTTGTTCTTAATTACTCATCCAACTCGTAAGGAGTTTATATACTCAACCTGTTCATCTTGTTAGACAAGGTTGGAGTAAGTTTGTCTTTAGATCGAAGTTAGATCTAAAGAGATTGTAAGAAGGTGCTGGTACTTCGGAAATTCCAGTGGTTAGTGAGTTTGTTGGTTGGATAGTGAGACCCCTTTGATCAAGGGAGAGTGGACGTAGGATATTCAGATCCGAACCACTATATATACGGTGTTATTTATTGCTTTCTTTAATACCTGTTGTTTATTATTTGTGCTCTTAGAAAAGATTTTCTCTAAAGACATTTTGGCTATAAAGGCTTCCGCAATTAATCTATCTAGTGGGACCAACAAGTGGTATCAGAGCAGTGTGTCCAACGACCACTGCTTTGTAAAGCTTTTGGTGGTCACTGGGCAGATCCATTGCTCTTAAAGTGCTTGTGTTAAAGTTCTTGTTATTTCCCAAATTTTATTTAAAATGTCTGCAAAATCTTCTTATAAGAGTCGCAAATTACCAGAGTTCTCATTTGAGGACTATAGCCACTGGAGCTTCATGATGAGTAATCATCTGGGAGCTATCCACCACCACATGTTAGATGTGGTAGAGAGTGGCCCCATTAAATTTTACTGGACTTCTATTGATAGTGGCAGGTCAGAGTCCAGAGAAGAAACTAGCGACGCTGCAGAGGATAGAGTTCCCAGACAACGAATCCTCAAAAAGAAAGAAGAACTTGACAACGATGAGAGAAAGCTACATAACCTGGACCAGGTGGCAAGAACCGAGATTATCAACACTCTCACCAAGGAGGTAATAGAGAAGGTCAGAACCTGTGTCACTGCGAAGGAGATGTGGGACAAACTTGCACTTCTCTGCGAGGGAACAGAGAAGATTAAAGATAACAAGCTCCAGGCTGTTCAACACTCGTTTGATACGTTCAAAATGAAACCAGACGAGACCATAGACCAGCTGGACATGCGCCTCACAAATCTCCTAAACAAGGCTAGTGCCTTAGGTAAGACCTACTCTGAAAAAGAAATTAATAGCAAAATCTTGCGTTCACTAACAAGCAGGTGGAGAATTAAAGTCACTGTGATCAAGGACAACAAGGATCTCAACACTCTGGATCACCATCTTCTGTTGTCTGATCTCAAAGCTTACGAATATGATCTTCAAGAGGAGGATCAAACAGAAGAGGTTTCCTCTTCTGGCCAGAAAGGAGTTGCATTCTCTTCAACTCTCAAGCCTGATGTCAAGCCAAATGAGTCTACTGCAGATGACTTGAGCCTCAAGGAGCAGGTAGCACTTCTAACTCGTAAATTAGACAAAATGAGTTCAAAATATGGCAGGTACAAAAGGCATTGGAAAGAGTCTACCAGAGACAGGAAGAGTTCCTTCAAGCCTGCAGAGAAGGAGAAGGCATCTGGAGACTCAAGGGAGACCAGATTCAGAACTCCAGAGAGGAGGAGAGATGATAACCCTGGCAACTCTGGGAGATCAGATTATCAGAGGAGGGATGGTAGCTCTGGCAGACCTGACTACCAGAGGAGAGAGAGTAGTCCAGCTAGATCAGACTACAACCAGAGGAGGAGAGAGCCAAGTCCTAGTCCCAGAGGAGACAATGCCTGCTACACATGCAACAAGACTGGTCACTACAGTTATGATTGTCCTCAGCTTACTCCTAGGGAAAGAGAAGAGAAAAGAATCAAGAGAGACAGGAGATATGCAGATAAGAGAGCATTGCTGGCAGAAGCAGAGGAGGAGGATACTAGTTCCAGTTCTTCTTCTTCTGACTTTGGATCAGATGATGATGTGTGTCTCATGGCAGACATCACTGAGGTAAATGAAACTACTCTAGTTTTATCAAATTCCAAATGTACTGAATCCTCTAATTCATCTGGTAACTCCAGAGAGTCTGATATGCAACAAATGCTATCAGATCTCCAAAATTGTGTCCAACTTTGTCAAAAACTTGAGAAAGAGAATGGTAGGCTCAGAGCTGAAGTTCAATCACTCTCTCATGAGCACAAATCCACCAGAGAACTCATGAAAGATCATTCCAAAGAAGTCTCTGAACTTCAGGATAAGATCACAGAAAGAGATACTCTGGTAGATCAACTCATGAAAGAAAGGACCTCTCAAGAAGATGAGATCAATGAACTCAGAGCCAAATACCAGACTCTTATCAAGGGAAAACAAGTTGCTCACAACATAGATGAGATACCTATGCCCAGAGAAGCTCCTAAGATACCATCTGTTGTATCTATTATATCAGAGTCTTCTCAGCGCATTTGTGATAAGAGTGGTTTAGGGTATTCTGGAATTTCCTCTAAAACTCATAAATACTTCTATAATAAAGACAAGTCTATAAGAGCTGATAAATTGGTAGAAATCTGGGATGATAAAGACTTAACTGGTAATGGTTACAAGGTGGTTCACAATCCTGACTGGAAAAGGAATCACTCTGTTAATCACATTACATATGGTCCAGAAGAGTTGACTGTTCTGGAAGAGAAGATGCTAGAGAATAAGTGTCAAAAAGGGGAACCATTAAAGATTGATGGTTCTGTGAACAATGAGTCCCAAGGAGTAGGAATTACTCAAATTGGAGGACCCCAGAGAAATCCTCAAAAGGAACTTAAACAGATTAGGGGACCTCAAAGGAAACACTCAAGGAAGGGGAATACCAATCAGAGTAACAACTACCAGAGAAGGAATAATGTTCAACAGAACCAGGTACCCCAGAGACAATTTTCTCAGAGAAATCAATTCCAGAATAGGTATACTCAATGGAACTATAATCACCAGAGCAAGTCTAATTATCAGAACCAGAGGAGGTCTTCCAGACCCATCTATAGAAAACCAACTGATCTGGGTAGTTATGACACCAGAGATGGTTCTTCTAGGATGTACCCTTACAACTAGACCTTTAAGACCATGTCTTTGAGGCAGGCCATTCCAAAGGCCAGATTTGAGAAAAGGTACACCAGACCTGTTTATAGGAAAGGTGTCCTTATCAGACCAGTAGCTCAATATGTCATTGTCAGAGGACATGTGCTGGTAGATAGATTTGGAAGGAAGATAAGATCTCCTCATCCATCAAGGGATGATCTTTATCTATGGATTCCTACAAAACCTGCAACTAACCAATCAGGACCCAGCACTAGTAGGGGACCTAATTGATTTCTCTGCAGGTAGATAAGAGTCCATTGGAGAAAGGATTTTCAAGCAATCATGTCTGGTACATTGATAGTGGATGTTCCAAGCACATGACCTTCCAGAAAGATAATCTCCAAGATTTCAAGCCATTGAATGGACCAAGAGTGATGTTTGGTGACAACAATTATGGCGTCACCAGAGGAGTTGGAAAGTTGACCTTCAATGGAGTATCTGTAGACGAAGTCTACTACGTAGAAGGACTCAAGCATAATCTGCTCTCAGTATCCCAATTCTGTGACAAGGATACTCAGTGAAGTTTTCTAGTGATTCATGCACTGTTTTCTCTTCTGATTATAATGATATTTTGCTAATAGGCTTGAGGAAGGGTAACATTTATCTTGCAGATTTTAGCAGTTGCCCAAGAAATGCTTGCCTGGTTGCTAAAGGATCTGCAGAGAACAACTGGATTTGGCACAAAAGATTGTGTCATCTTAACTTCAAAACATTTAACAAGATTGCCAGAAAAGGTCTCATTCGAGGTCTTCCAAATGAAGTGTTTAAGAAGGATCAGGTTTGTGGTTCATGCCAGAAGGGTAAACAACCCAAGACTTCCTTTAAGGATGTCCAGAGCACAACCACAACCAGAGTACTTCAACTACTTCACATGGACCTGTTTGGACCTGTTTCTCCTCTTAGTTTCAGTGGAAGGAAGTACACCTTAGTAATAGTAGATGACTTTTCAAGATACACTTGGGTAGTGTTCTTGTTTAAGAAAAATGAAACTATAACTAAGCTGCCAGAGTTCTTCAAGCAGATTCAGAATGAGCAGAACCAGAGCATAGTCAGGATCAGAAGTGACAAAGGAACAGAGTTTTTGAATTCACACATTGCAGATTACTGCAAGGATCATGGGATTTTTCATGAGACATCTGCTGCCAGAACACCCCAACAAAATGGAGTAGCAGAAAGGAGGAATAAGACCCTCAAAGAAGCTGCAAGAACACTTCTGGCAGAATACAGCACTCCACAGAGATTTTGGGCAGAGGCCATCAATACAGCTTGCTACACTCAGAACAGATGCCTGATTGCCCAGAGACATAATAAGACTCCATATGAGGTATGGAAAGGTAAAACCCCATCTGTTTCATATTTTCATGTTTTTGGATGTAAGTGTTTCATCCATGACAATGGGAAATCTAAATTAAGAACCTTTGATGCTAAAGTGGCTGATGGAATATTCTTAGGATATTCCAGCACCAGTAAAGCTTTTAGAGTTTTTAATAAGAATTCACTTTGTGTGGAGGAAACACCTCATGTTGTTTTTTATGAATCTACTTTTGAGTTCAAGGTGGAATCTAAGTCTTCTGATGAGACCCAGAATCAGACTACTCCCAGAGTAATCAAAGTCAATCCACCTGTTCTTGATTCAGATTCAGATTCAGATGATGACCCATCTCCTGGTTCTCTGAAGCAGCAGCCTTCACAAGGAGCAGAACCAGAAGAGGTTGGAACTCCTGTAGGGGGAAGCTCTTCTGCAGGTGGTGATAATCACCAAGGTACTGCAGAAGATGATCAACCAGGCAAGACCACGGGAAGGAGGACCCTGGTTGATCACCCCAATGACCTAATCCTTGGAGATCCAACTAAGGGTGTCCAGACTAGGAGATCTCTTAACTTAGCTGCCTTATTCAGTTGCTATGTGTCCTTGATTGAGCCTAAGAACATCAAGGAGGCACTGAAAGATTCAAATTGGATTGTTGCTATGCAAGAGGAGTTGAATCAATTCACCAGACAGGATGTTTGGGAGCTGGTAGACAGACCAAGACATCAAAAGGTGATAGGCACTAAGTGGGTTTTCAAGAATAAGAAAGATGAGAATGATGTCATTACTAGGAACAAGGCAAGGCTAGTGGCTCAGGGCTATTCTCAGTCTGAAGTAATAGACTATGATGAGACATTTGCTCCTGTTGCCAGACTAGAAGCCATCAGATTGTTCTTAGCATATGTTGCTCACATGAAGTTCAAAGTATACCAGATGGATGTGAAATCTGCCTTTCTTAATGGGATTCTCATTGAGGAAGTGTATGTGGAACAACCTCCTGGTTTTGAACAAGGTGACAAGGTGTTCAAGCTTAAGAAAGCTCTTTATGGGCTGAAGCAGGCACCCAGAGCATGGTATGACACTCTATCTCAGTTTCTTCTGGACAATGGTTTTTCTAAGGGTAAGATTGATAGAACCTTGTTTAGGAAAGAAGAAGGAAAGGACATTCTTCTGGTCCAAATATATGTTGATGACATCATATTTGGATCCCCTAACAAGAAGCTGTGTGAAAAGTTTGGTGAACTCATGCAGAGTCAGTTTGAGATGTCCATGATGGGTGAGATGAATTACTTTTTAGGTTTGCAGGTTAAGCAATCAGAGAAGGGAATCTTCATTAATCAGGCAAAGTACACCAGAAACATGTTAGAGAAATTTGGAGTAGGATCTAGCAAAGCAGCCAAGATCCCTATGATGACAAATTTCAACATGGATCCAGATGAGCCTGGAGAGTGTGTGGACCAAACTCAGTACAGAGCACTTATTGGTTCTCTTCTGTACCTGACTGCAAGCAGACCAGATATTACCTTTGCTGTTGGAGTTTGTGCCAGATTTCAAGCTAATCCCAAGAAAAGTCACTTGGAAGCAGCAAGGAAGATTTTGAAATATCTTAAGGGAACATTGAACTTAGGCTTATGGTATCCTGCAGATGACAATTTAGAATTGAGTGGTTATTCAGATTCAGACTATGGTGGATGCAGAATAGATAGGAAATCTACAAGTGGAACATGCCAATTTTTAGGGAATAAATTGGTATCCTGGTTTTCTAAGAAGCAGACTTCAGTTGCTACTTCAACAACAGAAGCAGAGTACATGGCTGCAGGGAGTTGTTGTTCTCAACTTCTCTGGATTAGTCAACAACTTAGGGACTACCAGATTAGAGCTAAGGATATTCCTATATTCTGTGATAGTAATAGTGCAATTGCAATCACCCAGAACCCAGTTCTTCATACCAGGTGTAAACATGTTGATATAAGGCATCATTTTATCAGAGATCATGTTGAGAAGGGAGATATAAGGATGGAAAAAATTGCAACAGAGAAGCAGAGAGCAGATATATTAACTAAGCCTTTGGCTGAGACCAGATTCAGAGAGTTAGCTTTTGAGTTAGGTTTGTTGGATCCAGAGACAGATTTGTTTTAGGGGGAACATCAGAGAAGTATCCTTTTATTTTATTGCAGATTCCTTATTTCGTTTAACACTAACATACCTGCAGATTAGATATATCAGAGAAGGTACCAGATGAGGTATGTACCAGGTGACACTTGTCCCAGATGAGGTGCTGAGTCATTTGTCCAAAATCTTCTCTGACCAGGACCAGATGAGCTCCATCAGAGGAGATGTAGTTGTGGTTTCATCTGGTTACAATATCAGGTGACAGGTATGCATTTACTTCTCTGGCCTCTGATCATTGGGATACACTTTTCAAATTAGTAAGTACACTCAAAACCTTTCAACTTCGGAGTGTATTTAAGACTAGGGTATAGGGCCTAGGCAATCATTTCGCTTTTTCTCTTGACTGCCTCAAAACCCCTTTATGCCCAGTCCCAATGACTATGCCAACGCACCAGATTAAATCCGTATCTTGTCTTTCATCGTGGCCATCGGATTTAATCACTGTGCAAAATGTCAATCAATGCTAAAATTGATTTTGTTTCCTCAATTAAATTTTAAAATTACACGCGTTCACACCTCATTTAATAATCTAGCCACGCGTATTACCCTATTTAATTCAAATTTCCTTTCAATCTGTCCTTTCACGATTTCATACTTTCAAACCCTAACCTCTCTCTCTACAAAGCATTTTCTCTCTCTCTCTTTCTTTCACAGTCATGGCCCCTCCGTGCAATTTTGACCATGTCCTGATGATGAAGAAGTTAAAGATGGAGATGGTGGTGGACTTCTATACCACCAAGAACCCAGTTGTGCTGTCGGTTCTGGAGATGTTCCAGAGAGCAGGGGTGGAGAAGTTGATCTCCACTGTTCCCAAGGATTTTCGTACTCTTGACGGTTATGCGGCCCAGTTGTTGGTTCGTATGAAGATTCATGGGGATTACTTTTCTTCGAAGATTGATGAAGACGATTTGGTATTTTCTAAGCACGACTTCTGCGCTTTGTTCGAGAACATTTCTGCGGTGGGAGTGGATCCATTGACGTACAAGGAGGATGATATTGTTGGATCCTTCAAGATTTTTGCTCGTTCGTCTTGCCAGAACATCACAAAGGGCTTTGTGGATAAGCATTTAAGGCAGAAGTTCAAGGTGTTGTTCGATATCGTGGTGAAGGTGCTTATGTGTGAAAATCACAGCACAGATGCCATTTTCAATGGTAGGATGTGTGTGATGAGGGCTTTATATGATGGCGTGCAGTGTAATTGGGCGGAGTTCTTCTGGGATGTGTTGAGGAAGAACAGGCTGAAGGTGAAGAAGGAGCCTTGTCCTTCCAAGCCAGGGGAGTTGCAGTTTTTCTTTACTGCAAATGTCTCTTTGGGGACTAAGTTAACTCTCATTCTGGATTCTCTCCTTCCAGAGAAGAAGTGGAAGTCTTCTTGGTGCCACAGTTATCACAAGTCCAAGATCCTCTTCTCCAAGGATGGTCCTCTCCACGGCCATGCCGACTCTGATGGGGAGCAAGCCATCCCTGCCCCTCCTATTCAATCTATTCCTTCACCTCCAAAGGGGCAGAGAAAGCAGCAGAAGCAGAAGAGCCTTAAGAAAGCTTCTGAAGCAACTGGTTCTTCGACCGTTGCCTTTTCTGGTTCCTCAGAGGAGGACCAGATTCCCCTTCTTGATGTGCTTAAGAAGAAGGGTGATGATGATAAAGCTGTTAAGAAGGCTGGAGCAGCCAAGAGGAAGCGGCCAGAGGAGGCCAGTAGAGGCTCTGCTAAGAAGTCTAAAACTAGCAGGAAGGCCAAGACAACCCTTCTGGTGGATGAGCCATCAGAGGAGGAAGATGAAGACGAGGATGTGCCTCTTGTGAGGAAATCCAAGGCCAAGAGAGCTATTCTTCAAGATCCTGATTCTGGATCTGATCTTGGAGAGGCCTTGGAGAAGGCCATTGATGAGGCCTCCCAGATGATGGAGGATGCTCCAGAGACTGCTATACCTGCTGGTGTTAACCCAGCAGAGGTAAATCCCTCCATTCCATCTTCTTCCCCCATTAATCTTGTTTCCCCTTCTACCTCTCCCCCAGATAATATACCCCAAACCCCTTCTGCCTCTGGTAACCCTATTGTTCCACCAGAGCAGATCATCCCAGATACCCCTGTCTATACTCCCTCTACCATTCCTACCCAAACACCTTCTCCCCCAAATTCCCAAACACATCTTCCCACAGATCCCTCTCCCCCACCTTCTGTACCAGAGGTACCCTCAACCTCTTCTGGTGCAGACATCCCCCCTCCAAACACTTCTACCTCCCAGACACCTCCTACACATTCTGTACCAGATATTCCTTCCTCTTCTGGTGCAGAACAACCCATTCCTACCACCTCTACTTCACAAAATCCTAACCCTCCCCAAACCCATACAGATCAGGACTCAACCATTGCTATGGCTCTGGGATTCCCTGCCCCTCCCCCCTCTCCAACCTGTTTAACAAGCGATGATAGTGAAGATGAGGAAGCTTCACTTGAGCCTGCTCACTTAGCACCTTCCTCCTCTGCCTCTGGGCCCAAACCCTTCTTTTTCTCTTCTGATGAGTTGGGCCCCATCAGGCAGAGTATGAGTGTGAGTGCTCAGCTCTGGCTAAGAGAGCAATTTCCAATTTTGTTGGAGCACTCACCCCTCCTGGCAGATCTGACTGATGCCAAGGTTTGGAGTATGGCTAGACTCCAGGATGTTGAAGATCTCTTGCTTCTGCTAGAGGAGATGTCTCCATCTACCTTCACTGCTTGGGAGATTGAGCTGAAGAAGAAGCTAAATATTCAAAACCCGGCAGAGTTGGAGATACCAGAAGCGGCCAAGATCCTCATCAAGACTCTCCTTATCCAGAGAGGAGTTATGCTCACTCCAGAGGGCTTCTCCTACAACTTTGGTCCTCATTTCACTTTCCCTCCTGAGCTATATTCAGACGAGGAGGACTTTGAGATGTCTTCTGCTGTGCTCTAGAAGATGAAGGTTTTCTTCAACGAGCAGATCATGCAGATAGGGCGCTTTTCCAAAGCAATTCAACATATGGCCCCTGCTATGATAGAGCACCAGATCAAGCATGAGAGGAGAATCTTCCTGAAGCAGATCAAGTCCACTCTGGCAGAGGTAAAAGCTTCCTTCAAGGCTAATGGCTTATTTGTCAAGCTAGATGTCATGCACAGCCAGAAGCAGCTCCAGGAGCACGTGCTGGAGCAGTTGAGGCCAGTCTCTGTTCTCAAGGTGGAGATGGCCAGCCAGATGATTCAGACTGCAAAGCTGAAAGACTCCCTCCAGGAGATGTTGGAGAAGCAGGAAAGACTTGTTGCAGAGTCTAAAGCCTATCTGGAGGAAGCCAAGCAGCTTCGTGATCTTCACTCTTCCTCCAACACTGCCTTGCCTGATCTTATAAGGCAGGTAGTGGAGCCCCTCCTTGATGAAGTTAAAAAGGGGGAAGAGAAGGCCAGAACTGATCTGGCGAAGACCACCAATGAAACTCTCTTCAGCCATGGAGCTCGTCTGGACCTGTTGGAGAACACTTTGGCCCAGGCTGAGTTGCAGAAGAAGAAGAAGGAAGAGTTCAAGTCTCTTTCCATGGCTAAGCAGCTTGCTGCAGAAGAGGAGTCTGAAGCAGAGCAGGATCCAATTTCCATCTCTGGACCTGCAAAGAGGAAGATAAGAAGAGTCAAGAAAAGCTTCCTTGAGACTGTTGTTGAAGAAGCTCAGAAGAGATACAAGGAAGAGACTCCAGAGGAGAAGCAAGCAAGAATTAGGAAGAACATAGATGAAGAGCAGAGGCTCAGATATGTTAGAAGGCAAAACAAGAAGAGCAGAGAAGCAGGTGCTTCTTCTGCTGCAGGTGGCTCAAGCCAGAGGAGGAAAGCTCCCATTGAAGTGATGAACATTCTGCCTCTCAGGACAGAAGGGTCTTTTGACTCTACTGTGCCTGTGCCCCTGATTGAAAAATGGAAGGAGGCAAAGACTCTCTGGTTCATCCAACATTATATCCAGAGGCCAGCACCAGAGGATGATGAGCTAATCAACAAGACCTTTCACACCTGGATGCAAGCCTATGATGCAGATTTGTACAAGCAACTGATGGACTCAACCATTGAGTTCAACCTGGAGGTGACTGCCCCTGAGTCACTTATCTTAACACTCCTATGGCAGGAGACCAGGTTGATTGGGCTGAGCTGAAGAGACTTTACAAGACAAAGGTGTTGGTGAACTTCACTCCAACATCTTCTGCAGAGCTGAAGGCCGTCCAGGATAGGTTTCTGGATTGGTTTCTGGTGCCCAAGGAAAACAGAAGATATGCATAGAATAGGATCTGATCTTCAATGTAATCTGTAATCATCCTTGTCCTTTCTATTAATGAAAATATCATATCTTCTCTGTTCAAAAGACAACCTCTTGTTGTCTTAATTGTTTGCCTGATAAGATCTATTCAAAGGTCTTATCCTTTAATGTTTTCCTGCTTAAGTTTATTATTCTTGATCAGTTCTGGTAGTGTTTTAACTCCATCAAAAAGGGGGAAATTGTTAGGATAAAAATTGTTAGTTTTGATGAGTTAAAACAAACCAGAAGATGTAATAGGACCATCTGGACCTGTTAGCCAGATGATGATCTAGATTAGGACTTAGTCTAGGGGGAACTGCCAGACCAGAAGACTTCACCAGAAGAGTCACCAGAAGACCCCACCAGAGGACTCCACCAGAAGACTTCACCAGATGAGATTGACCAGAGGCAGAGGACCTTCCCCAGACCAGACGAGTCCGGACCAGACGAGTCTGGTGGAACAAAAGATGCTCAGTTTGATCCCCTTATTCTACTGAGTATTCTGGTTGTTCACCAGATAAGGACCAGAAGACACCGAGGTTGCCAGGTGTCTGGTCCTGCCTTCTCTGGAGAGAATCAGAGTTAGGCAGAGGAAGCTATTGACCGTTGGTGATTCAAATCAAGTCAACAAGATCAGGATTGGAAAGTATTTGAAGATAGTCAATCCAAGGATCCCACCAACCCAATCAATCAATTAGGGAATTGATTGATTGAGGCTTCCTTATATAGAGGATCTGATTGGATTAGCCCTCCAACGGCTAGCCCTAATCCCCTCTATATATACAAGAGTGCAGTTCAAGAAAAAGCTCTAGAGACTCTACACGCGCACATAGCATACTAAGCTTTTTGATCACTACGCATTTGCACTCACTTTGTTCTTAATTACTCATCCAACTCGTAAGGAGTTTATATACTCAACCTGTTCATCTTGTTAGACAAGGTTGGAGTAAGTTTGTCTTTAGATCGAAGTTAGATCTAAAGAGATTGTAAGAAGGTGCTGGTACTTCGGAAATTCCAGTGGTTAGTGAGTTTGTTGGTTGGATAGTGAGACCCCTTTGATCAAGGGAGAGTGGACGTAGGATATTCAGATCCGAACCACTATATATACGGTGTTATTTATTGCTTTCTTTAATACCTGTTGTTTATTATTTGTGCTCTTAGAAAAGATTTTCTCTAAAGACATTTTGGCTATAAAGGCTTCCGCAATTAATCTATCTAGTGGGACCAACAACGTTAATATACCCGGCAAGCCTAATGATAAGTCAAGCAATGGGAAAAGATAGTTTATGATTGGAAGCATGACAATGAACACATGAAGTGCATCATCTTGACATCTCTGTCTGAGGATTTGAGGCATATTCATGAGGACATTGTATCCGCCGTTGAAATCATGGAAAACCTTGAAGAGATGTCTTCACATCAAACCCATGACTAATCAGTTCACCAAATATGACTCGGTCAAGTTGGAAATGGTGGAGGGAATGCCCGTGAGGGAGCACATTCTCGAGATTATGGCATACCTTAACAAGTTGGAAGTACTTGGTGCGTATTTTGATATCCCTTCTCAGGTCGATTACATACTTCATTCTCTTCCGAAAAGCTTTGAGCAGTTTCAATTGAACTATCAGATGAATGAACGGACAAGTCATTTGCCCGAGTTCTTGCAAGCTTTAGTTTCGGTGGAGGTGATAATGGAGCACCAGTCTAGTGCTGTGGTGGCTAATGGTCCGTCTACCTCTTTTGGTCCCAAGGGAGGGAAAAAGAGAAAGAGAACCAAAGGCCGGATCCAAGCAAATCCAATTGTTGCGAAAGGCAAATGCAAATGCTAGCATCGAAGGGGAAGTGTTTTAGTTGCGGTGAGAGAGGACAATGGAGGTCTGCCTGTTCCAAGCCTAAGAGGCTAGGAAAGTTAGGTAATTCACACACCCTAGTCTATTCGTGGATAGTGGATACGAGAGCTACTGATCACATTTGTTTCATGGGTTCAAGCTAACCTGACGACTTAACGGAAGTGAGATTCCCATCACATCGGACAATGCTACGAGAGTGGCAGCTGAAGCAGTGGGAGAAGTGCGCCTATCTTTTAAAGATAGAGTTATGGTCTTGAGAGACGTTCTTCATGTTCCTAGTTTAGAAAAAACTCAACCTTCAGTTTCTAAACTATTTTGAATAGATACTCAGTTTCTTTTAATAAGGATGTTATTATTTCCTGAAACGATGAGTTTATCTGTTCCGGAACTTCAATGGATGATCTTTATTCCATTATTTTGGCACACCACTTACAAAATTGAATCTAATAACACATCGATTATTTCGAGTAATAAAAGGAAGCATTCTTCGGACATGAACGAAACACTTCTATGGCATCTTTGATTAGGTCATATTAATCTAATGCGGATACAAAGGTTGGTGAAAATGAATCCTTGGAGTCACTTCAAGTTGAGTCATTTCCAACTTGTGAATCCTTTTTAGAGGCTAAAATGACCTAGAGGGAATTTGGAGCCAAGGGGAATAGAGCCACCAAAGTGTTAGAACTCGTTCATACCGATATGTGTGGTTCAATGACGATCATAGCAAGAAGAGGTATGAGTAATTTATCATTTTGATGATTACTCGAGATATGGATACATCTACCTTATGATGCATAGGGAAAGAAATATCAAGTTTCTACGATTTGATCGTGGAGGCGAATACCTTAGCGATGAATTCTTGAACTACTTATTGGACGAAGGGATTGTATCCCTGTTGACCGCACCGGGAACCCCTCAATAGAACGGTGTGGCAGAACGAAGGAACCAGACTCTTTTAGAAATAGTCAGATCCATGATGAGTTATTCAGATTTACCCAAATCGTTTTGGGGTAACGCCTTGGAAACGGCGGCTTACATTCTAAACTTGGTGCCATCCAAATCGGTTCCTAAAACCCCAATGGAATTGTGGACCGGGCGCAAGCCCAGTCTAAGACACTCATAGATTTGGGGTTGTCCGGCATATGTGCTAGACAAGGAAGCCGGTAAATTGGGTCCACGTTTGGAATTAAGGCTGTTTATAGGATACTCTGCGGGAACGAAGGGTGTATGTTCTATAGTCCCAAGGATTAAAAGACCGTGTTTTGCATACACTTTAAATTCTTGGAGGAAGACTATATGAACAAAAGAAAGCCCAGAAGTGATATTACCTTAGACGAACTCCTATACCAAGTATACAAGATGATATACCACACGTCACACCTTCACAACCGGAACCCCGTCGCAGTGGGAGGATTGCTAGGCAACCCGAGAGATTCATGGGAATAGGAGAATCTTCGAATTTGATTCCTGGTGATGAATCAGACCCATGGACATACGACGAGACAATCCAAGATAAAGACACGGAGTTATGGCAAACGGCAATGGAAGCCGAGATGGGTTCGATGGATCATAATCAAGTGTGGGAGTTGGTCGAACCACCCAATGGGGTAGAACTCATTGGATGCAAGTGGGTGTACAAGAGGAAAAGAGGACCGGACTGAAGGGTTGAAACCTTCAAAGCAAGGCTAGTGGCCAAAGGGTATACTAAAAAAGAAAGGATCGATTATGAGGAGACCTTTTCGCCTGTAGCTATGCTTAAGTCCATCCGTATTCTCTTGTCAATCGCTGCGCACTGAGATTACAAGATCTGGCAAATGGATGTCAAGACAGCTTTCCTTAATGGAAGTCTTGACGGGTTAGATATCCATATGCAACAGCCCAAAGGTTTCATTGAAAAAGGCCAAGAGCTCCTCGTATGCAAGCTTAAGAGATCCATTTATGGACTTAAGCAAGCATCGCATACTTGGAACCAGTATTTTGATCAAGTGATTAAGTCTTATGGGTTTGATCAAAATGAGTTCGAAAGTTGTGTGTATAAGAAGCGTGACGGAACTGCGGTGGTATTCTTAGTATTATACGTAGACGATATTCTGCTCATTGGAAACAATGTAAAGGTATTGTCAGACGTAAGGGTATGGCTGTCAAAACAATTTGACATGAAGGACTTAGGGAAAGCCGGTCACATCCTTGGGATCAAGATCACTCGCGATCGCAAGAAGAGGATGTTGGGCTTATCGCAAGTTTCATACAAAGACATTATTTTGAAGCGATACAACATGCAAGATTCCAAGAAAGGTTTTGTACCTTTTAGACACGGAATCCATCTATCCAAAGAAATATGCCCTAAGACGCAAGTGGAGATAGATGACATGAAAGACGTTCCGTACGTTTCGAACGTAGGAAGTCTTATGTATGCAATGCTGTGTACGAGATCGGATATCTGTTTTGCCGTAGACATGGTGGCAAGGTATCAAAGTAATCCCGGGAAAGACCATTGGACTGCCGTAAAGTGCATCTTGAGGTATCTGAAAAGAACTCATGAGAGGATGTTGATTTACCAGTCAGATAGTCTTATGCCCGTGGGATACACGGACTCGGATTTCCAATCAGACATAGACTCAAGAAAGTCAACCTCGGGTAGTGTGTTTTGCATGGGAGGAGGAGCCATCTCATGGAGAAGCGTTAAGCAGAAATGCATCACCGATTCGACCATGGAAGCCGAGTATGTAGCTGCTTGTGAAGAAGCGAAAGAGGCAGTTTGGCTCAAGAACTTCTTAGTGGACTTGGACGTTGTTCCGAATTTTCCCGACATGATAACTGTCTATTGTGACAATGCCGGAGTAGTTGCAAATTCAAAGGAACCGAGAGCCCACAAGGCCAGCAAATACATAGAAAGAAAATACCATCTTATATGAGAAATCGTTAAGAGAGGAGATATAGAGGTGGCAAAGATAGCGTCGGGTGACTACCTAGTGGATCCATTCACAAAGGGTCTGCCTCAGAGTACATTCGAGAGACATGTGGATGGAATGAGAGTCAAGACTATTGCCAATCTGCTTTAAGTATAAGTGGGAGGAATTATTAGGTTAGTGTAGGTTGACATGAGAAGTCACGTAGAGCTACTACACTAAGACATGCATGATGTATACTAAAAAGCAGACTTTAAGTATAAGTGGGAGATTGTTGGAGTTATACGTGAAAGTATGCTTTTACTTTGTATAACTCATGTATTAAACACTTGTTTATGAGAATAATTCTTTTATCACATTTGATTTAGATATGATTGAATGTTGAATATTTATTGCAACCAGTTCATTATAAATAGTACATGTTACATTGTAGTTAATGTGGTGATACCCGATCACGGAAGATCACATTAACGGTTTCCTTGTAACTAAACGTACAAATTCACGACCTATGTGGAATTGAACAATCCGCCGTGAAAGGTCGATGTGTATATCTCAGATTGGCTTGTCTTGACCAAGAGATTGCACTAGCACATTGAGTATGTGTTGAAGAGGACCTACAACGAGGATAAATTCTTATGTTCTGAAATGTGAAGAATTAGACCTCAGTGGTTATTTATTTCTTAATCTTCGTCACTTAAATAGGATCGTGTGTGCTTAATGGTTACTGCTTTGATTCATGTTGGGTGAGAATCATCGTGACTTCGAACTTTGTGTTTTGGGCAGTAATATTAATCATACGACGGTTGCTAAGATTTAATACGGAGAAACGCGTGCGAGTATGGCTCGTGTGATTAGTCCCTTTGGTGGGCTCAGAAGTTTTATCGTACCAAATCTTGCAAGTGAAGAATTAGATTCTTCGGTACGGATAATAATGTTGAGTTGTCTTTACTCCAAGGTGAAATATATTAATTAATTTAGAGCTATTCAGAAGCTTAATTAATTAATGGACTTGATAATCTTAAACGCGGGAAATAATAACCGGGAGCCCATATTATCGTAATATGGATTAAGATGGATAGTGCAATATTAATTTATTAGTGGTAATAATTAATATTAATGGATTGAATTATATTGGGGCTCAATATTGAAATTCAGAAGTCCATTAGGAGGTCCAATCTTAATTCTCCTTAAAGGCCCCTCAAGTAGCCCAATAATGATAAGGTGATTAAAATAAAAAGAAATATTAATGCTGATTTTTCCTCTAAATTTTCGAAAAAGGTCTTATTAGGAGAGAAAAGATTTTGTTGATTTTCTTGGAAATATATTATGGAAGATAAGTATTCTTGGAATACAAGATTATCTCATATATTCAAGAAGATCCAAATCTTGGATTCTCTACTAGTAATTTTCGAAAATAATAAGCTTATAAGGAGGGTGAGATTTTTGTGGAATATTTTATTATGGAGAATAGAATATATGAGATATATTCAAGATTTCTTAGAGACTAAGAAAAGATTTTTTCCAAGGCCCATTCCACATAGTATTTTCGTCCACCTCTACCTATAAATAGGGGATGATTATTTCATCCCCAAGTACATAATTCCATGTGTTGGAAAAATCAAGAGCATATATATTTTTCTTTTTCCTTAGTTATTTAAATTACTTGAAAGCATCTCCCACCGGTGATCAAGTAAGGCGAAAGGGAAATACTTGAGAAGGCTTTTGGGTTGATAAAGCGTGATCTTGATTGTCCCGTTTATTCAAAGGTCAATTCTACAAGAGGTATGTAAGTCACATAAATTCTTGTTTATTCCGCCATAGATTTTATGTGAATTAATTCAACATGCATGATGTTAAATTTGTTGTTGGAATTATTATTTGAATTAATTAGGATTAATTTATGCTAGTAATAATTGAATTTAAATTCGTATTTAAATTACATCCCAAATAGATTCCGGGCATCCTTATTTTCCCAACATCCTCCTCTGCTGCTTCAGGGTTATCCACCTCCGTGCTCAGCTTTCTTGTCTCCAAGGCTTTTCCAGATTTGAATAAAGCCTTCAGATTGCTCCACTTCCTATCCTCTTTACAGTCTACTCCCACATCTACATTCTCAATTAAGTAGGAAATCTTTGTGGCAAAGTTCAGCTTACTTGCCAACTGTGGAGTCTTATCAGGCTGGAATTTCGATTTTTCCTTATTCAACGCCCTCAAGAAAAATTGCTGCCAGTTAAAACTCTTTTCCTTGCTTTCCACTATAGCTTTCATCAGCCTCAGTTTGGGCTTGCTTACTTGTTCCGTGCTTCCTTGGTTTCCCAGAATGCATTTCCCAACAATCTCACCCAGGACATTGTATACGGGAAGAAGTACACTTCTGTTCATCGTGGGACTGTACTTGGTCTTCTTCTGCATTATGGTGTAGACTCATTCCTCTTCCTTATCCGCGATACAAGTATCCGGATTTGGGCCTTCAGATGGAAGTCCAAAGAGATCCTTGAGATCATCACCTTCCAAACGAATCTCTTTCCTAACTTTCTGATGCTCGATGATTTCAGTATCATCCCTCATCACCTTCTTCTTCCTCTTTAAGAACAAACAGGACTTGATTTGTGAATCAGTGTTAGCAACACTGAAAAAGAACTCCAAAACTTGTCTATCGAAGCAGTTTTGGGGATGAATAGACAAGAATTTTTCTAAACCTGCTGTCTTTACCATGTCCAAGGCCTCCTTGATATGCCTGAACTCAGGTTGAGTTTGAATCTCAGGGTTATCAAAAACGACTATAGGCTCATACCAAAAGTTATCTTTGTTGGTAAGGAAGCCTAAATTTACTCTTGCCATTTGATTTAGAAAGGGATTGTAAGAAATTTGCAGAGAGAATTGTGAAAGAGAAAGTAAGTATTTGCTTGAAGAGAGTTCGAAAAGGTTCTTAGACTGATTTTGGGGTCTTTTATATGAGGAATGAATGGTGAGATTGAAACGCGCAATCAACATATGAGATTAATTTGGAAATAGATCGTGGATAGTCGAAAAAGTTAGTGGGGAGTTTTTGATAGATCTAGATGGTTAGGAAGGAACCGCCTAAAATGAAAGGTGGGGATTAAAAGAGTTGTTAGGATAAAAATTGTTAGTTTTGATGAGTTAAAACAAACCAGAAGATGTAATAGGACCATCTGGACCTGTTAGCCAGATGATGATCTAGATTAGGACTTAGTCTAGGGGGAACTGCCAGACCAGAAGACTTCACCAGAAGAGTCACCAGAAGACCCCACCAGAGGACTTCAACAGAGGACTCCACCAGAAGACTTCACCAGATGAGATTGACCAGAGGCAGAGGACCTTCCCCAGACCAGACGAGTCCGGACCAGACGAGTCTGGTGGAACAAAAGATGCTCAGTTTTGATCCCCTGATTCTACTGAGTATTCTGGTTGTTCACCAGATTAGGACCAGAAGACACCGAGGTTGCCTGGTGTCTGGTCTTGCCTTCTCTGGAGAGAATCAGAGTTAGGCAGAGGAAGCTATTGACCGTTGGTGATTCAAATCAAGTCAACATGATCAGGATTGGAAAGTATTTGAAGATAATCAATCCAAGGATCCCACCAACCCAATCAATCAATTAGGGAATTGATTGATTGAGGCTTCCTTATATAGAGGATCTGATTGGATTAGCCCTCCAACGGCTAGCCCTAATCCCCTCTATATATACAAGAGTGCAGTTCAAGAAAAAGCTCTAGAGACTCTACACGCGCATAAGTGATCCAAGCTTTTGATATTCATACCAAGCACTCTTACTGTTCATAATATTTATCTACTCTAAAGGAGTTATTGAAACCACAACCTGTTCATCTATTAGACAAGGTTGTTGGCTGGTTGATCTTTAGATTGAAGTTAAATCTAAAGAGGTTGTAAGAAGGAACTGGTACTTCCCAATTCCAGTAAGTAAGTTTGTGAGTTGGTTGATAGTGAGACCCCTTGGTTATAAGGGAGAGTGGACGTAGGATATTCAATCTGAACCACTATACATCTTGTGTTCTTTATCGCTTTATTTTACTTATTGTTTGTTGATTATTGTTCTCTTGTAAAAGACTTTGAAAGACATTTAACTTAAGCTTCCGCAATTAATCTAACTAGTGGGACCAACAAGTGGTATCAGAGCAGTGTGTCCAACGACCACTGCTTTGTAAAGCTTTTGGTGGTCACCGGGCAGATTCATTGCTCTTTAGTGCTTTTGTTCAAGTTCTTGTTATTTCCCTAAATTTCTTATCAAAATGTCTGCAAAATCTTCCTACAAGAGCCGTAAGCTCCCAGAATTCTCTTTTGAGGATTACAGCCACTGGAGTTTCATGATGAGCAATCATCTTGGAGCTATTCACCACCGCATGTTAGATGTGGTTGAAAGTGGCCCCATTCAATTTTACTGGACTCCTATTGATAGTGGCAGGTCTGAGTCCAGGGAAGAAACTAGTGAAGCTGCCCAAAAAGCTGCAGAGGATAGAGTCCCCAGGCAACGAATCCTCAAGAAGAAAGATGAGCTTGACAATGATGAAAGAAAGCTCTACAACTTGGACCAGGTGGTAAGAACGGAGATCATCAACACACTTACCAAAGAGGTGATTGAAAAGGTCAGAACGTGTGCCACTGCCAAGGAGATGTGGGACAAACTGGCGTTACTCTGTGAGGGAACAGAGAAGATCAAAGATAACAAGCTCCAAGCTGTTCAACACTCGTTTGACACCCTCAAGATGAAACCAGATGAGACCATTGACCAGCTGGACATGCGTCTCACAAACCTCCTGAACAAGGCTAGTGCCTTAGGTAAGACCTACTCTGAAAAAGAAATTAATAGTAAAATCTTGCGTTCACTAACAAGCAGGTGGAGAATTAAAGTTACTGTGATCAAGGACAACAAGGATCTCAATACTCTATGTTGGTCCCGGTACAAGACTGAGGAATACGTGTATGGGGGGGGGAATACACGTATACCAATTTTCAAACTTAAAACTGACTGAGTCCCCTTCACTCAGAGTGGTAAAGAACTAGGAGCTGATAATACACCCACTGACTACACTTGGTGCGGGTCAGTTGGCTAACTATCAGTTCAAGTTCAGTGCGGAAATGTTTGAGCCCTGATAGTTTAAAGTCTTGTTTAGTTTGCTTTCTGAAAACTTGTTTTACTCAAAACTTAGAAGTGTTTAGTAGGGCAGTGTTCTTTTGAAGATCAGGTTGATTGATTCAGACCTGATAAACTTGAATGCAATGAATGAACAGGTAATATGGCAAGTATGCACAATGTCAAAGCAGTAAGAACACAAGGAGTTTAACGTGGTTCAGAGACACAAGCTCCTACGTCCACGGCCTGACTTAACAGGAAATCCACTCAAGGGATTCTTGTTTTTAACGTGCCAAGGTGCACCAAGACCAGTTACCTCACTGATCTATACAAACTCCTCTTACTATCACACTAGCTGACTTACTCCCAACAAGCCTAACTTAGGGTTTTGGTTTCAGTTTGGATTCCAACTAAGTTGAGATTATCCTTACAATGCAAAGCTATGCTAAGGATTGGATAATCTCTCTAAGCTTAAGATAATTCTAATTAGCTCTTGGAATACAGAATAACTCTCAGTTGCTAAGAAACACTTGGGAAATTTAGAAGGTTTCGAGTGTTTCTCTTAAAGGCTGAATGCTTTGATTGCTTGAGAGTTTGAGTAATTTCTGGCTTGGAAATTTCCCGTAACCTTGAATGGGTTCAAGGCCTTCTGTATTTATAGGTGGTTTGAAAAACTATCCGTTGGAGAAATAGCCTTCTAGCCATCTATGTAGAGGGGCTTCAAACGGACATATCTCTATGCAGCAGCCGCCTTTGCATGGATTTGGTATTTGCATTTAATGCACATTAAATGCTTGCCCGTTGAATATGCAGTCTGAATTCAGTCTATATGTCAGGTTCCGTACGTGCGTGTCCTCCTCGGATTGGTCCACGTCATCAGGTTGGTGAGAATGTCAGAACTTATTCCTGAGCTTCAGGCTTGTCTTATTAAGTTCATTTTGTCTTGAGCTCACCGGTCTTGTCCTGATGCTGAAATTCCTTTTGCATTGCTTGGCTCTACTCCAAGTCTTCCCATTTACTCAGTGACAACCTGTTCCCTTCAGGACTGAGTTAGTAATGACCTCAGGGTCATACTCTTCATCACTGACACTTACTCAGCCAGCTTAGAAGACTGCCATAAGTTCAGGATGGTGCTCTTCGTCTTCAGGCTCTGAGTCTTGATTGTCTCCAGTGAGTTCTCCTCTCACTGAGTACCTGTGAAGTGTAAAATGACTAAGTACTAATCCTAACCAAGACTAGCCTGACAAAGACAGATTAAGGCAATCATCTTTTCAGGGGCTTTGGGATCTAAATCAAAACTGACAATGTCCCAACAATTTCCCCCTTTTTGATGATGCCAAAACACTGAAAAGATCCTCAAAACATTTAGAGGAAATAAGACAAACCTATCTATAAGATAAGACAGTGTTAGAGCAATTCTTGATAAAGTACAGAATTTAAACAAGCCAAAAAGACAATGAGTTTTTGTCTGTGGGCAAAAGTAATAGATTTCATTGATAGATGTGGAAATGATTACAATGAATCTAATCTATTACAAAGAAGCCTGTGAACACCTAGACTAATCTCATTTCAGGCTTGAGTCCATATCCTGCATAAACTCTTGCCTTTAGCTCGTCAAGTCTTCCAGGTTGGTTCACATATCCTTCAGCTCTGGCTATCTTCAAGACTTCCATCATTATGGCCTTAGTGTCATGCTTTTGAGTTCCAGGAATCAAGGGAGGAGCTCGAATGGTGAACTCAGGAGCCTTCACTTGGACTTTAGCTGCCTCAGCCTCCTCCAAGATCTTCTGGAATAGCTCAGGATGATTGTCCATCATATAGTCAGTGAAGTGGGCATCAATATCGTCAGTGTCGCCCCACTTCTTCACAACAAACCATAGCCTGACAAATTCATCCCTTGCATCAGTCCAAAACTCCTTCAAAGTCTCTGAGACGAACTCATCAACAAAAGCTTCCCTTGCTCCTGATTCTGGCCTACTGACTTGAAGAATTGTTGCCTTCCTAACTGTTGGCTTCTTTCTGTACTTCCTTGGCTCAGGCTTCGCCTTCTTCCTCCTTAGCAAGCTGATCACTGCATCATCTAGTTCACGTTGTTGAAGCTCAGTGATATCCGTCAGCTTCTCAACCTTCTTCTCCAAAATGCGCATCTTCTCCTTCTGAGCAATTTCAGCTCTGCGCATAGCCTCAGTCTTTTCAGGTTGATCTCCCCATGCTTCAGCACATAGCTCCGCAACTAACTCACCTGAGTAAGTGATGGGATTCTTCCTTGAGCTCATGGGTGATGATCTTTGGATTGGCTCAGGTTGTTGCTTTGAAGGTTCATTAGCCTTTGCCTTTGTTGCCTCCTCCCTCATCTTGGCAACTAATTGTTCTCCTTCCTTCTCCACGGCCGCTAACCTAGCTGACTTCCTTACCCTTAGAATATTTCCATCAGGATTGGCTTCAGGATCAGCTAGGACGGTCTCTCCTTGACTAACTGCCTCAGATGCCTCAGGGCGGGATCTTTTCTTCTTCTTTTCCCCCTTTTTGGCATCATCATTGGCCTCAGATGGGAATGCGTCAGATCCGCTGTTGATTACGAAGGAGGCTAGGGAATGGACATCGTTGATTCCCTCCTTCAATAACTCAACTCCCATTGAAATCCCAGTCCCTGCAAAGGATACGGAACTGATGGCAGCATTGACTTTCTTCTCAAAGACCTCCATAGAGAGTTGGAGACTTTGTTCAGCCTTGGTGATCCTTTCTTCCACCTTCAAGGACTCACCGCTGACTCTGCTAACCTCAGTCAGTATCTTCGCAGACTCCTCAGTGGCCTTAGCCAAAATGTCCGCCACTGATTGAGATGTGCGATCCAGCTTCCCTGACTCCAGCTCCAACTTGGACGCTGAGTCCTTCAAGGCCTGAGTGACAATAGCTCCAGTCTGAACTGCAAGCCTGTCCACTGCCTGATTCATCTTTTCGTCCCTGATCGCATCCCTCTCTTCAAGCTTCTTGAGAGTGTTTCTGAGCATCTTCTTTGTGCGCTTCCTCTCATTCTTCACTGACTTGGCCGTGTCAGTCATTGTGCGCTTTAACAAGATCAGCTCCCTGTTGGCAAGGGTGTTGTAAGCTGACTTTGTCCACCTGATGTGTTTCGCCAGGGCCTTGGAGTCTTCATCTTTTTCAGCACGTAGCCTCATTACTTCCTCCTGAAGTTCAGCTAGATTTTCCGAGGTTTTCTCCTGTTTGACCTCCACTATGCTTGTAAACTCAGCACGGCCGACCCCGGTTATGACCACATCTTCATCATCAGCGGCCTCATCAGTGATTGGCTGCTTTCCCTTGTCAGCCCCTGCAGCATCAGTCCCCTCTTCAAGGTACACTGAAGGCAGTTGTGAAGCAGTCATAGCCGCCTCCTCAGGCTCAGCTAAGCTATCTTGAACCTTAGGAACTTGTCCTTCGGAACTGAGAGTCTCCTTGAATGCCTCAACATCATCCTCTCGTGTCTCAGGGCAGGGAATCCCTTCATCGACAGATGTCTCATTGGCAGCTGAGATGTTCACAACATCCTCAGCCACTGGTCCACCCTTGGCACCAGTGTTCTTGTCACCTTCCCCCTGAGCCTGAGGCTCAGAGTCCATCTCATCAACTTCCCTTGCAGTCTCCTCCACTGCCTTTTCCACAGCTCCACCTTGAGCGTCATCATCCTCCTCATCATCCTCCTTCTCTTCAACGGAGAGAAGATCAGCCTTGCTTTTGGCCATCATTTCAGCCACAAGCTTCTTCAGGTTGTCGAAGTTCAATAGTTGAAGCCAGCTTGTCAGGCCAAAGAATGAGCAGATCTTGGCCTCCTCCGTCTCCCAATGCTCCCAGCCGCGTGCGTCTACCAGCATATGTTGCTCCTGCATGTTTGATTGTTTGAAGTCCAACCAAACTTTGAGCTCCACCACATATGCCAGCAATTCAGTGTATTTGTACAGCCCAGGCCAGCACTTTCCTGCCCACTCCGTGGCATTCCCCCTGAGCGTATTCTCCAGTATACCTCCCGCCATGTGCTCATCCAGCTCCTCCTCCTCTATTTCAAGGAACACATCCTCTTCTGTTGAAATAGATTTGGGACAGTCTTTGGGGTTGGGGTATGAGGGAAAATCTGAGGGGTTGGGAAGATTTGGCTCGGCTAACTGGTCAGGCTCAATTGTAAGTGAGGTTGATGGCACTGACTCAGTAGGGTAATTTGGCTCTGAAGGTTGGGGGAGTTGGGGAGTTTGAGGTGCGGGGTCAGGGATGGAAGGTGTTTGGGTTTCAGGATGTGGGGGTGTTTGTGTGGGTGCTGTCTCAGGCTGCAATGACTCAGCCGTCTCGACAGTCTTTCTCACCTCCTCTAAGTCAGAGGCTCCAGGAGAGCTTGACTTCTCCCTCTCATTTAATTCAGGAAGTTTCTTAGCAGGAGACTTCTTTACTCCCCTCCTAAGTCTCTTCAGGGGCCTCTTTCCCTGAGCGCCCTCTATACTGACGTCATCATCAGTTCCCCCAGCCTCAGTCCCGGCCTTCTTGGGATCTGACTCAGTCCCTGACTTCGTGCTCTTCCCTGACAGCACGATTTTCACCCTCCTCTCCTTCTTCTCAGCCACGCCCATCTCAGGTTGCTCCACCTCTTCAGCAACAGCCTTCTCAGCCTCCTTACTCCTCTCAAGGAGCCCATCCACCTTTTCAATGAGGCTGGTTGCCACTCTCTTGGCCGTCCCAGCTGGCTTTCTGGCCTGACCCTTTGCTTTCGCATTGGGATCAGTCAGCCCTAGCACTGAATAGGTGTCACTCAGTGAGGAAAACATGACCTTCTTTGAGGAAAGGTTGTCCTCAAAGTCAAAAGTGTACTCATGGCACGCATGAGCAATCAGCATGGACAATCTTGTGCCAAATGGCAAGATGGCACTGACTGATATGTGCTTCTTCTCCTTGTCACGCTTGATCTTGTCCAATCCCGCCTGATGGAGTTGATCGAGGAAGAACTGCTCCCAGTTCGCTTCCACTCCATCAGCGATTGCTCCCATGAGCCTCAGCTTGGGCAGACTCAACTGCTCGTGAGAGCCAGTTGCTCCCATCACCATCTTGGACACCAAGTCCACCAGAGCCCTGTACTCCGGCTTCAGAGTGCTCTTGTTCTGACGGGCCCTGAACTCCGAAGACCCTGACTTGGTCCATTTCCCAAGGAATTCTCCCTCCGAGTTTTCCTTGTAAGTCCTGGGGTTGATGCCAGAGGATGGCAGCTTGAAGACTTCCCTCACCGCCTGCCTGAGATCGATGGTGACCACCTCCGAGTCGTAGAGAGGCTCTCCGTCGCTGTTCTTTTCCCCCGTCGGCTTTAGCGCAGTCACCTTGGTGAAGACTTCACCCTTCCGCAAGAACATGTTCAAATAAGCTTCCACCACTGTTCTTGGGAGCACAGAAGAGGGGCGGGTGGTGAAGTATGTTTCCAACCCGGCGTCGGAAATCCATTTAAAAATGGGTTTGATTTCCTCAACCGTTAGACAGATACCTTCCATGGAGATGACTTGCTCCATGTGTACCAGCTTCTTCTCAACAACATCGACGATCTTGTCGGTTGTCCAGTCGGAATCAAGGAATGCCATTGTGTTTTGAGAAAGAGGTTTTAGAAATTCTGTGTTTGAGCAAGAGAAAACTCAGTGTGCAAATTGTGCGTTGTGTTTGCGTAAAGACCTCAAATGACACCCTTGATTGATAAGACTAAGTCAGTTACTCACACGTGGGGTTGAGATTGATTTCTGAATTCGAAAGGTTTTGAAATGAGAGGCCAGGATTAATCTCAGTTTTAATTAAAACCCCAAGTCAGTCATATTCCGTATAAAACGGACACGTATATGAAAAAGTAACTGTGGCATTAAATGCTCCGTGCGCGTGGGTTTAAATATAAAAAGGCGCGCTTTTAATGATAACGGAATGCATTTAATAAAGATTTTCAGGACGAATGACTCAGGGAGACGCTTGAGATTCACAAGAGTCAGGTTAGAACCCATACCTGTCAGGGAGACATTGTAGCACCCTGATACCTCGCTGAGTCGAGTCTGGTCTGAGTTCCCCCTAGAACCCTACACTGACTGCTCTCCCGGATCTAAGAGTCCCAATTCCACTGACAGTTCCATAAACCTTGCTTCAGCCAAGGGCTTAGTCAAGATGTCAGCTCTTTGCCTATCAGTGTGAATCTTTTCCATCCTAATATCTTTCTTTTCCACATGATCTCGAATGAAGTGGTGTCTAATATCCACATGCTTGCACCTTGTGTGAAGCACTGGGTTCTGAGTGATTGCTATTGCACTATTGTTATCACAATAGATTGGAACCTGATTAGCAAATACTTGGTAGTCCCTCAACTGTTGCCTCAACCATAGGATCTGAGCACAACAACTCCCTGCAGCCATATACTCAGCCTCAGTTGTGGATGTTGCCACTGAATTCTGCTTCTTACTAAACCACGAGATCAACTTACTTCCCAAAAACTGACATGTCCCTGAGGTTGATTTCCTATCAATCCTACAACCTCCATAATCTGCATCTGAATACCCTGTCAGTTCAAGGTTGTCATCTGAAGGATACCATAGTCCCATATTAACTGTCCTTTTCAAATACTTAAGTATCCTCTTAGCAGCCTCCAAATGACTTCTCTTGGGATCAGACTGATACCTAGCACACACACCAACTGCAAACGTAATGTCAGGCCTACTTGCAGTCAGGTACAATAAGGAACCTATCAGCCCACGATACTCAGTCTGATTTACTGAAGTCCCTTCAGTGTCAGGATCCATCTTCCAATTTGTGTTCATTGGGATCCTGGCTGGATTGCTGTTTTGAACACCAAACTTATGAATCAAGTCTCTTGTATACTTGGCCTGATTAATAAATATACCTTGATCAGTCTGCTTAACCTGCAATCCTAAGAAGAAGTTCATCTCTCCCATCATTGACATCTCAAATTTACCAGTCATCAGTTTAGAGAATTTCTCACATAACTGCTGATTTGGTGATCCAAATATTATGTCATCCACATAAATTTGGACCAAGAGAATGTCATCACCTTCAGTGATCCTGAACAAAGTCCTATCCACTGTTCCCTTCTTGAACCCATGATCAGTCAGGAATTGAGAGAGGGTATCATACCAAGCTCTTGGTGCTTGCTTAAGTCCATAGAGTGCTTTCTTCAAGTGGTATACTCTATCTCCAACCTCAAACCCGGGAGGTTGTTCAACATATACCTCTTCATTGAGTACACCATTCAAGAATGCACTCTTGATATCCATTTGATACACCTTGAACTTCTTATATGTCGCATAGGCAAGGAACAACCTGATAGCTTCCAATCTAGCCACTGGAGCAAAAGTCTCATCATAGTCTATTCCTTCAGACTGACAATACCCTTTTGCAACCAGTCTAGCCTTGTTCCTTACCACAACACCATTCTCATCCTTCTTGTTCTTAAAGACCCACTTGGTACCAATCACACCTTGATGCCTAGGTCTATCTACCAGTTCCCAAACTTGATTCCTTGTGAACTGATTCAACTCCTCTTGCATGGCAATGATCCAGTTCGAGTCAGTGAGAGCTTCTTCAATGTTCTGAGGCTCCTGCTCAGAGAGAAAGCAACAGAACAATGCACTCTCACCATGAAACCGTCTGGTCCTGACTCCCTCAGTTGGATCACCAATAATTTGATCAATGGGATGATCTTCTAACCATGTTCTTTTGCCAGGAGTTGTTCCTGAGGTACCTGCAATGTTAGTGTCTACAGGCTCATAAAATTCAGGAAATTGAACAGAAGGGGATGATCCTGAGTCTATGCCGAAGGGATTAACAAGCTCAATGTCAGGGACATTGATTCCCCCTTGATGAGGTGACTCAGGAGCCGTCTCAGCTGCAACAGCATCTTCATAGACGGTACTTACCTCAGGTTGAGCCTGTTCCTCTGTCTGAGGCTCAACAATCCCTGATGTGCTGGGTTTAGGAGTGGCACTTGGTTCATCATCCTGATCGTCATCATCATCCCATCTGGGGATTGGCACAGTCTTGATCTTGGGATCAGGTTGATTCTTCAAGCTCAGCCTTGTCACACTCCTCGTGACCTCCTCAGTGTCAGGATTCAGCACCTTTGCCCTAGACTCATTAGCAGATTCATCAAAGACAACATGAGGTGATTCTTCCACAACAAGGGTCCTACAATTGTAAACCCTGAAGGCTTTGCTAATTTCAGAATATCCCAAGAATATTCCTTCATCAGATTTGCTATCAAAGGCTTTCAACTGGGTCTTCCCATTGTTGAGGATGAAGCACTTACAACCAAATACATGAAAGTAAGAAATACGAGGTTTTCTTTTGTTCCATGTCTCATATGGGGTCTGAGCATGTTGCTTGTTCAGCATGGATCTGTTCTGAGTGTAGCATGCAGTGTTGATTGCCTCAGCCCAAAACTTCTTGGGCAATCCTGACTCAGCCAGCATGGTCCTTGCAGCTTCCTTCAGTGTCCGATTCCTCCTTTCAGCGACACCATTCTGTTGTGGGGTTCTAGCTGCAGAAGTCTCATGAGCTATACCAAGTTCATTACAAAAGTCAGAAATATATGAATTTATAAATTCAGTGCCCTTGTCAGATCTGATCTTAGTAATGGACTGATTTTTCTCATTGCTGAGTCTTCTGAGCAACTCTGGAAGCTTCACCTGTGTTTCCTTCTTATTTAACAGGAAAATAACCCAAGTATATCTAGAATAATCATCAATAACCACAAGGGTATATTTTCTACCATTCATACTCACAGGTGTTATGGGACCAAATAGATCCATGTGCAGGAGCTGAAGTATCCTGTCAGTGGAGTAGGAAGCCTTTTCTTTGAATGACGCTCTGACTTGCTTCCCTTCCTGACAAGCTTTGCACACGTGATCTTTGCTAAAAACTTCATTAGGTAGACCATCAACAAGTGACTGTCTAGAAATTTTATTAAGAATCTTGAAGTTCAGGTGGCTTAATCTTTTATGCCATAACCAACTGAGCTCTAGAGAGCTTTTAGCAACAAGACAAGTATTAGGAATAGTGCTGCTCCAATCAGCGAGATAAACGTTACCTTTCCTTATACCTGATAGAAGCACTTGTGTTGATTTGTCCTTGACTGAACATTTATTCGATGAGAACTCAACACTGAACCCTTTGTCACAGAATTGACTTACTGACAGCAGGTTATGCTTCAGTCCTTCCACAAAGGACACATTTTCCACTCTTACTGTACCTATAATTAGAACACCAAAACCCTTAGTAACACCTTTTGAGTTATCACCAAAGGTTACCTGTGGACCATCTTTAGCCTGATATTCTTGGAGAAGACTCTTCATTCCAGTCATGTGCCTTGAGCAACCACTGTCTAGGTACCAAACAGCTTTGATTGAGTCTTCTCTCCTCTTGTTGTGATCCACAGCCGCCTGTAAGCAAATCAGGCTTTAGGTACCCATTGGGTGTTGGGTCCTATTGTGTCAGCTGTACCTTTCGGGATCCAGACTTGCTTCACAACCCTGATTGCCTCAGAGTGGTGAATCTGTCTCCCTGAAACATCGACATACACAACTTTCTTCTTCTTAGCCTGAGAGGAAGATGGTGTATGGGTGCTAGACTTAGGCTTCGCAGGAGCCTGAGTGGGTGCCTTTTGGGCTGGCCTCCTGTTCTTCCTAGGTCTGGGTGCAGCAGGTCTTGGGCCTTGTTCTTGATAAGGACCCTGATTTCTATTCCCCCTAGGCAAGTGAGGGAAAGGAAAACAGTTAAAGGCCTCAGGATGCCAAAACCACGGGGGTGTCATCATGTTTGGCCTTCCCTGATGGTATTGCCAAGCATGATGGTACCCTCGCTGACCAGTCTGAGGGCTCTTGGCCTGAGTCTTCCTCTGCTTTCGCTGAGGTTTTCCCTGGCCTGAGCTCTCAGGGGCTTCCGCAGGTTGCTTTGCCTTTCCCTTGGGTTTTGGCTTAGCTACCTTAGGAGCAACCCTGACTGTGTCAACGGTTTCCTTGCCCTTATCAGTTTGACGGGCCTGGAGCACAACCTTAGGTGCACTCTGGCCTGTCTGAACAAATACCCTCTCAGTGTTGCTCCCTGAAGCAACATGAGACTGACCTTGTGAGGATTTCTCAGGGACATATCCAAGTCCTTTTTTCTTGTTCCCAAGTATCTGGTTGCTATTTATTTCCTCTCTAGCCACTGAGGATTTATTCATTGCTGCAACCTTTTTCTTGAGAGAGTCCTCACTCTTTTTCAGGATTTCATGTCTGGTAAAGAGGTCATCAAACTTACTCTTAAGTGCTTTCAGCTCTTCCTTCCTGACCAGCTCTTCCTCAGCCAGTTCCTTCAGAATTTTCTCTCTTGGGAGACGCTCAGAATTGATCATGTCAATTTCCTGAGTTAGTCTCACAATCTGAGCTGATTCTTTGAGATCAGACTGAGTGAGTTGTTCATTCAGGTTTTGAACTTCAGTACTCAATTTCTTGTTCTCCTCTACCAAGAAGACATTAGTTTCCTGCAGTCTGGAGAAATCAACCATCAATTGATCAAGACAGATCTGAAGGTTCATTTCTCTAACTGACTCTGAGCTGAGCTCAGAATTCTGACCAGTGTAGGAAGCACAAACAGAATTTGATGTTACCTCAGGCTCATCCCTAGCCATTAGGCAGACATCATCGTACTCATCATCCGAGAAGAGTTCAGGTGACCTTTCAGTGGGACCATCAGAGTTTGTTGCATCCTCAGCCACCATAGCCCTCCGATCAGCAGATCTTAGATCCCTCGTGGCTCTCCTTTCCTCTCTCTCCCTAGCACTCAGCTCCGGGCAATCGTACTGATAGTGACTAATCTTGTTACAGTTGTAACATGCTACCTGCTCACTCATTCTTTCTTTTCTCGGTTCAGGGTTCCTCCTTGAGTCAGGTTCCCTGGTTCTCGGTGAGCTTTCAGCTTTGGTTGGATATCTATCATCGCGAGTACGTCTCTGTTCGTCTCTTCTTTCAGGTTTTGGTTCAGAATATCTCCTTTCATCACCACGTTCTCTCCTCTGGTCAGTGTTCCTTCGCTCCTCATATCTCCTCGAGCTTTGGTGGGTTCCTTCAGGTTTCCTGTCACGTGAGTCCTGATAAAACTTTTTATAACGACCAAACCTGGAATTGAGCTTGTCAAATCGTCTGGCCATCAGGCTGTACTCCTCAGCGAGTTCTTCCCTGCTCATCTCCATCAGTGACTTTGATGAAGAATTTGATGAGGGCTCAACAGGTTCAGACCTGGCCTTGAACGCCACACTTTTCTCAGGAGTTTTCTCCTTCCCTTCCTCTTCTGACTGAAATTTCTTCTTTCTTTTGTTAAGATCAAATTCAAGCGCTTTTAGCTCTGAAAAAAGTAAAGCAGAAGTTATGTTACTCATATCCTGAGTGTTCTTAAGCATAATTACACTGTTGTCCCATCTCTCAGGAAGGGCATTCAGGATCTTTGAAGCAACATCTCTCCTTGGGACATCCTTGTCCAACATCACCAACTCATTCATCAACTTAATGAATCTAGACTCCATCTGATCTATGCTCTCATCAGGCAGCATCTCGAACGCTTCGAATTTCTGAATGGCAATATTCCTCTTGTTCTCCTTTATCTTTTCTGACCCTTCGCACATCCTGGTCAGCTCATCCCAAACCTCCTTTGTCGTCTTTAGGTTCATCAGCCTGGCTGACTCCTCGAAAGGCACCGTATGCAAGATGATGTTTCTGGCGACGTTGTCAAGCCCCACCATCTTGATTTCATCGTTGGTCATGTCTTTCCTCTCCTTAGGAACCTGCACGCCAATCGCAAGATCATCGTATCCCAGTCCTCTGACGTTAGGAATAGTGATCTTGATCGGTCCTTCCCTGAGTACACGCGGCATCTGGTCATGGATGGCATCTAGATGTGCCTCTAATCTGAACTTCCAATAGACAAAGTTAGATACAGAGAATTCAGGTAACGAAGCTTCAAGTCTCCTCGAAGTCATGATGATGATGCAAGTTTTGTGAAAAGCAAACTCAGATCTGTTCAGTGACCACCAACAGTTTCTCCTCTGAAACTATTAGTATTCAAAGTCAGTGGTCTTTCGAACCACTGCTCTGATACCACTTGTTGGTCCCGGTACAAGACTGAGGAATACGTGTATGGGGGGGAATACACGTATACCAATTTTCAAACTTAAAACTGACTGAGTCCCCTTCACTCAGAGTGGTAAAGAACTAGGAGCTGATAATACACCCACTGACTACACTTGGTGCGGGTCAGTTGGCTAACTATCAGTTCAAGTTCAGTGCGGAAATGTTTGAGCCCTGATAGTTTAAAGTCTTGTTTAGTTTGCTTTCTGAAAACTTGTTTTACTCAAAACTTAGAAGTGTTTAGTAGGGCAGTGTTCTTTTGAAGATCAGGTTGATTGATTCAGACCTGATAAACTTGACTGCAATGAATGAACAGGTAATATGGCAAGTATGCACAATGTCAAAGCAGTAAGAACACAAGGAGTTTAACGTGGTTCAGAGACACAAGCTCCTACGTCCACGGCCTGACTTAACAGGAAATCCACTCAAGGGATTCTTGTTTTTAACGTGCCAAGGTGCACCAAGACCAGTTACCTCACTGATCTATACAAACTCCTCTTACTATCACACTAGCTGACTTACTCCCAACAAGCCTAACTTAGGGTTTTGGTTTCAGTTTGGATTCCAACTAAGTTGAGATTATCCTTACAAGGCAAAGCTATGCTAAGGATTGGATAATCTCTCTAAGCTTAAGATAATTCTAATTAGCTCTTGGAATACAGAATAACTCTCAGTTGCTAAGAAACACTTGGGAAATTTAGAAGGTTTCGAGTGTTTCTCTTAAAGGCTGAATGCTTTGATTGCTTGAGAGTTTGAGTAATTTCTGGCTTGGAAATTTCCTGTAACCTTGAATGGGTTCAAGGCCTTCTGTATTTATAGGTGGTTTGAAAAACTATCCGTTGGAGAAATAGCCTTCTAGCCATCTATGTAGAGGGGCTTCAAACGGACATATCTCTATGCAGCAGCCGCCTTTGCATGGATTTGGTATTTGCATTTAATGCACATTAAATGCTTGCCCGTTGAATATGCAGTCTGAATTCAGTCTATATGTCAGGTTCCGTACGTGCGTGTCCTCCTCGGATTGGTCCACGTCATCAGGTTGGTGAGAATGTCAGAACTTATTCCTGAGCTTCAGGCTTGTCTTATTAAGTTCATTTTGTCTTGAGCTCACCGGTCTTGTCCTGACGCTGAAATTCCTTTTGCATTGCTTGGCTCTACTCCAAGTCTTCCCATTTACTCAGTGACAACCTGTTCCCTTCAGGACTGAGTTAGTAATGACCTCAGGGTCATACTCTTCATCACTGACACTTACTCAGCCAGCTTAGAAGACTGCCATAAGTTCAGGATGGTGCTCTTCGTCTTCAGGCTCTGAGTCTTGATTGTCTCTAGTGAGTTCTCCTCTCACTGAGTACCTGTGAAGTGTAAAATGACTAAGTACTAATCCTAACCAAGACTAGCCTGACAAAGACAGATTAAGGCAATCATCTTTTCAGGGGCTTTGGGATCTAAATCAAAACTGACAATGTCCCAACACTCTAGATCATCATTTTCTGTTGTCTGATCTCAAAGCATATGAGTATGATCTTCAAGAGGAGGATCAAACAGAAGAGGTTTCCTCTTCTGGCCAGAAAGGTGTTGCATTCTCTTCTACTATCAAGCCTGATATCAAGCCAAAGGAGTCTACTGCAGATGACTTGAGCCTCAAGGAGCAGGTAGCACTTCTAACTCGTAAATTAGATAAAATGAGTTCAAAATATGGCAGGTACAAAAGCCATTGGAAGGAATCTTCCAGAGACAGAAAGAGTTCCTTCAAGCCTGCAGAGAAGGAGAAGACATCTGGAGACTCAAGGGAGACCAGATTCAGAACTCCAGAAAGGAGGAGAGATGACAACCCTGGCAACTCTGGGAGATCAGATTATCAGAGGAGGGATGGTAGCTCTGGCAGACCTGACTACCAGAGGAGAGAAAGTAGTCCTGCCAGATCAGACTACAACCAGAGGAGGAGAGAGCCAAGTCCTAGTCCCAGAGGAGACAATGTCTGCTACACATGCAACAAGACTGGTCACTATAGTTATGATTGTCCTCAACTCACTCCTAGGGAAAGAGAAGAGAAAAGAATCAAGAGAGATAGGAGATATGCAGATAAGAGAGCATTGCTGGCAGAAGCAGAGGAGGAGGATACTAGTTCCAGTTCTTCTTCTTCTGACTTTGGATCAGATGATGATGTGTGTCTTATGGCAGACATCACTGAGGTAAATGAAACTACTCTAGTTTTATCAAATTCCAAATGTACTGAATCCTCTAATTCATCTGGTAACTCCAGAGAGTCTGATATGCAACAAAAGCTATCAGATCTCCAAAATTGTGTCCAACTTTGTCAAAAACTTGAGAAAGAGAATGGTAGGCTCAGAGCTGAAGTTCAATCTCTCTCTCATGAGCATAAATCCACCAGAGAACTCATGAAAGATCATTCCAAAGAAGTCTCTGAACTTCAGGATAAGATCACAGAAAGAGATACTCTGGTAGATCAACTCATGAAAGAAAAGAACTCTCAAGAAGATGAGATCACTGAACTCAGAGCCAAATACCAGACTCTTATCAAGGGAAAACAAGTTGCTCACAACATAGAGGAGATACCTATGCCCATAGAAGCTCCTAAGATACCATCTGTTGTATCTATTATATCAGAGTCTTCTCAGCGCATTTGTGATAAGAGTGGTTTAGGATATTCTGGAATTTCCTCTAAAACTCATAAATACTTTTATAATAAAGACAAGTCTGTAAGAGCTGGTAAATTGGTAGAAATCTGGGATGATAAAGACTTGACTGGTAATGGCTACAAGGTGGTTCACAATCCTGATTGGAAAAGGAATCACTCTGTTAATCACATTACATATGGTCCAGAAGAGTTGACTGTTCTGGAAGAGAAGATGCTAGAGAATAAGTGTCAAAAAGGGGAACCATTAAAGATTGATGGTTCTGTGAACAATGAGTCCCAAGGAGTAGAAATTACTCAAATTGGAGGACCCCAGAGAAATCCTCAAAGGGAACCTAAACAGATTAGGGGACCTCAAAGGAAACACTCAAGAAAGGGGAATACCAATCAGAGTAATAACTACCAGAGAAGGAACAATGTTCAACAGCACCAGGTACCCCAGAGACAGTTTTCTCAGAGGAATCAGTTCCAGAATAGGTATACTCAAAGGAACTATAATCACCAGAGCAAGTCTAATTATCAGAACCAGAGGAGGTCTTCCAGACCCATCTGTAGAAAACCAACTGATCTGGGTAGTTATGACACCAGAGATGGTTCTTCTAGGATGTACCCTTATAACCAGACCTTTAAGACCATGTCTTTGAGGCAGGCCATTCCAAAGGCCAAATTTGAGAAAAGGTACACCAGACCTGTTTATAGGAAAGGTGTCCTTATCAGACCAGTAGCTCAATATGTCATTGTCAGAGGACATGTGCTGGTAGATAGATTTGGAAGGAAGATAAGATCTCCTCATCCATCAAGGGATGATCTTTATCTATGGATTCCTACAAAACCTGCAACTAACCAATCAGGACCCAGCACTAGTAGGGGACCTAATTGATTTCTCTGCAGGTAGATAAGAGTCCATTGGAGAAAGGATTTTCAAGCAACCATGTCTGGTACATTGATAGTGGATGTTCCAAGCACATGACCTTCCAGAAAGATAATCTCCAAGATTTCAAGCCATTGAATGGACCAAGAGTGATGTTTGGTGACAACAACTATGGCGTCACCAGAGGAGTTGGAAAGTTGACCTTCAATGGAGTTTCTGTAGAAGAAGTTTACTATGTTGAAGGACTCAAGCATAATCTGCTTTCAGTATCCCAATTCTGTGACAAGGGATACTCAATGAAGTTTTCTAGTGATTCATGCACTGTTTTCTCTTCTGATTATAATGATATTTTGCTAATAGGCTTGAGGAAGGGTAACATTTATCTTGCAGATTTTAACAGTTGCCCAAGAAATGCTTGCCTAGTTGCAAAATGATCTGCAGAGAATAGGTGGATTTAGCACAAGAGATTGTGTCATCTTAACTTCAAAACACTGAATAAGATTGCCAGAAAAGGTCTCATTCGAGGTCTTCCTAATGAAGTGTTTAAGAAGAATCAGGTTTGTGGTTCATGCCAGAAGGGTAAACAACCCAAGACTTCCTTTAAGGATGTCCAGAGCACAACCACAACCAGAGTACTTCAACTACTTCACATGGACCTGTTTGGACCTGTTTCTCCTCTTAGTTTCAGTGGAAGGAAGTACACCTTGGTGATAGTAGATGACTTTTCAAGATACACTTGGGTAGTGTTCTTGTTTAAGAAAAATGAAACTATGACTAAGCTGCCAGAGTTCTTCAAGCAGATTCAGAATGAGCAGAACCAGAGCATAGTCAGAATCAGAAGTGACAAAGGAACAGAGTTTTTGAATTCACACATTGCAGACTACTGCAAGGACCATGGGATTTTTCATGAGACATCTGCTGCCAGAACACCCCAACAAAATGGAGTAGCAGAAAGGAGGAATAGGACCCTCAAAGAAGCTGCAAGAACACTTCTGGCAGAATACAGCACTCCACACAGATTTTGGGCAGAGGCCATTAATACAGCTTGCTACACTCAGAACAGATGCCTGATTGCCCAGAGACATAATAAGACTCCATATGAGGTATGGAAAGGTAAAACCCCATCTGTTTCATATTTTCATGTTTTTGGATATAAGTGTTTCATCCATGACAATGGGAAATCTAAATTAAGAACCTTTGATGCCAAAGTGGCTGATGGAATATTTTTAGGATATTCCAGCACCAGTAAGGCTTTTAGAGTTTTTAATAAGAATTCATTTTGTGTGGAGGAAACACCTCATGTTGTTTTTGATGAATCTGTTTTTAGTGCAAGGTGGACTCTCAGTCTTCAGATGAGACTCAGAATCAGACTACATCCAGAGTTATCAAAGTCAATCCACCTATTCTTGATTCAGATTCAGATTCAGATGATGACCCATCTCCTGGTTCTCTGAAGCAGAAGCATTCACAGGGAGCAGAACCAGAAGAGGTTGGAACTCCTGTAGGGGGAAGCTCTTCTGCAGGTGGTGTTAATCAACAAGATACTGCAGAAGATGATCAACCAGGCAAGACCACGGGAAGGAGGACCCTGGTTGATCACCCCAATGACCTAATCCTTGGAGATCCAACTAAGGGTGTCCAGACTAGGAGGACTCTTAACTTAGCTGTCTTATTCAGTTGCTATGTGTCCTTGATTGAGCCCAAGAACATCAAGGAAGCACTGAAAGATTCAAACTGGATTGTTGCTATGCAGGAGGAATTGAATCAATTCACCAGACAGGATGTTTGGGAGCTGGTAGACAGACCAAGACATCAAAAGGTGATAGGCACTAAGTGGGTTTTCAAAAATAAGAAAGATGAGAATGATGTCATTACTAGGAACAAGGCAAGGCTAGTGGCCCAGGGCTATTCTCAGATGTGCTTAAGAAGAAGGGTGATGATGATAAAGCTGTTAAGAAGGCTGGAGCAGCCCAGAGGAAGCAACCAGACGAGGCCAGGAGAGGTTCTGCTAAGAAGCGTAGGACTAGCAGAAAGGCAAAGAAAACCCTTCTGGTGGATGAGCCTTCAGAGGAAGAAGAGGTTGAGCCTCTTGTGAGGAAATCCAAGGCCAAGAGAGCCCTTCTTCAAGATCCTGACTCTGGATCTGATCTTGGAGAGGCCTTGGAAAAGGCAATTGAGGATGCTTCCCAGATGATGGAGGATGCTCCAGAGTCTGCTGTACCTGCTGGTGTTGACCCAGCAGAGGTAAATCCTTCCCTTCCATCTTCTTCACCCATTAATCTTGTCTCCCCCTTTACCTCTCCCCCAGATAATATTCCCCAAACCCCATCTGCCTCTGGTACCCCTATTATTCCACCAGAGCAGATTATCCCAGATACCCCAGTATTTACTCCCTCTACCATTCCTACCCAAACACCTTCTCCCCCAAATTCCCAAACACATCTTCCCACAAACCCCTCTCCCCCACCTTCTGTACCAGAGGTACCCTCAACCTCTTCTGGTGCAGAAATCCCTCCTCCTAACACTTCCACCTCCCAGATACCTCCTACACCTTCTGTACCAGATATTCCATCATCTTCTGGTGCAGAGCAACCCATTCCTTCCACCTCTACTTCACAAAATCCTAACCCTCCCCAAACCCATACAGACCAGGACCCAACCATTTCTATGGCTCTGGGATTCGTTGGCCCTCCCCATTCTCCTACCTGTTTATCCAGCAATTATAGTGAAGATGAGGAAGCTTCACTTGAGCCTGCTGACTTAGCACCTTCCTCCTCTGCCTCTGGGCCCAAACCCTTCACTTTCTCATCTGCAGAAATGGGTCCCATCAGGCAGAGTATGAGTGTAAGTGCTCAGCTCTGGCTAAGTGAGCATTTCCTAGTTCTTCTGGAGCACTTACCACTTCTGGCAGAGCTTACTGATGCCAAGGTCTGGAGCAAGGCCAGACTTGAAGATGTGGAGGACCTAATGTTGTTGCTTGAGGAAATGGGTCCCTCCAACTTCACTGCTTGGGAGATTGAGCTAAAGCAGAGGCTGAATATTCAGAACCCAGCAGAGCTGGAGACTCCTGGTGCTGCTAAAGTCTTGATTCGCACCCTGCTCATCCAGAGAGGAGTAATGCTCACTCCAGAGGGCCCCACTTACAAGTTTGGTCCTCATTTTGTCTTCCCTCCAGAGCTATATTCAGATGAGGAAGATTTTGAGATGTCTCCTGCCGTGCTCCAGAAGATGAAAGCTTTCTTCAATGAGCAAATCATGCAGATTGGGCGCTTTTCAAAAGTTATTCAACATATGGCCCCTGCTATGATAGAGCACCAGATCAGGCATGAGAGGAGAATCTTCCTGAAGCAGTTAAAGTTTTCTCTGGCAGAGGTAAAAGCTTCTTTTAAGGCAAATGGCTTATTCATCAAGCTGGATGTCATGCACAGCCAGAAGCAGCTACAGGAGCACGTGCTGGAGCAGTTGAGACCTGTCTCTGTGCTTAAAGTGGAGATGGCCAGCCAGATGATTCAAACTGCCAAGCTGAAAGACTCCCTCCAGGAGATGTTGGAGAGGCAAGAAAGACTTGTTGCAGAGTCTAAAGCTTACCTGGAGGAGGCCAAGCAGCTGCGTGATCTTCACTCTTCCTCCAACACTGCCTTGCCTGATCTTATAAGGCAGGTAGTGGAGCCCCTCCTTGATGAAGTTAAAAAGGGGGAAGAGAAGGCCAGAACTGATCTGGCGAAGACCACAAATGAAACTCTCTTCAGCCATGGAGCTCGTCTGGACCTGCTGGAGAATACATTGGCCCAGGCTGAGTTGCAGAAGAAGAAGAAGGAAGAGCTCAAATCTCTTTCCATGGCTAAGCAGCTTGCTGCAGAAGAGGAGTCCGAAGCAGAGCAGGATCCAATTTCCATCCCTGGACCTGCAAAGAGGAAGATAAGGAAAGTGAAGAAGAGCTTCCTTGAATCTGTGGTTGAAGAAGCAGAGAAGAGATTCAAGGAAGAGTCACCTGAAGAGAGGCAAGCAAGGATAAGGAAAAACATAGATGAAGAGCAGAGGCTCAGATATGTTAGAAGGCAAAATAAGAAGAGCAGAGAAGCTGGCATCACTCCTGGTGCTAGTGGATCCAGCCAGAAGAAGAAAGGGCCTGTTGAAGTCATGAACATCCTCCCTCTCAGGACAGAAGGGTCCTTTGACTCAACTGTTCCTGTGGCTTTGATAGAAAAATGGAGAGAAGCCAAGACTCTCTGGTTCATTCAACATTACATCCAGAGACCTCCGCCAGAGGATGATGCTCTCATCAACAGGACTTTCCATTCTTGGATGCAGGCATATGATGCAGATTTGTACAAGCAGTTGATGGATTCAACCATTGAATTCAACCTGGAAGTCACTGCTCCTGAATTCCATTTTCTCAACACTCCAATGGCAGGAGACCAGGTTGATTGGGCTGAGCTGAAGAAACTGTACAAGACAAAGGTGTTAGCAAACTTCACTCCATCATCTTCTGCAGAGTTGAAGGCCATTCAAGATAGATTCTTTGACTGGTTCCTGGTGCCCAAAGATAACAGAAGATATGCATAGAATACGATCTGATCTTCAATATAATTTGTAATCATCTTTATCCTTATTATCAATGAAAATCTCATATCTTCTCTGTTCAAAAGACAACCTCTTGTTGTCTTATTTGTTTCCCTGATAAGATCTATTCTAAGGACTTATCCTTTAATGTTTTTTGCTTAAGTTTATTATTCTTGATCAGTTCTGGTAGTGTTTTAACTCCATCAAAAAGGGGGAGATTGTTAGGATAAAAATTGTTAGTTTTGATGAGTTAAAACAAACCAGAAGATGTAATAGGACCATCTGGACCTGTTAGCCAGATGATGATCTAGATTAGGACTTAGTCTAGGGGGAACTGCCAGACCAGAAGACTTCACCAGAAGACCCCACCAGAGGACTTCAACAGAGGACTCCACCAGAAGACTTCACCAGATGAGATTGACCAGAGGCAGAGGACCTTCCCCAGACCAGACGAGTCCGGACCAGACGAGTCTGGTGGAACAAAAGATGCTCAGTTTTGATCCCCTGATTCTACTGAGTATTCTGGTTGTTCACCAGATTAGGACCAGAAGACACCGAGGTTACCTGGTGTCTGGTCTTGCCTTCTCTGGAGAGAATCAGAGTTAGGTAGAGGAAGCTATTGACCGTTGGTGATTCAAATCAAGTCAACATGATCAGGATTGGAAAGTATTTGAAGATAATCAATCCAAGGATCCCACCAACCCAATCAATCAATTAGGGAATTGATTGATTGAGGCTTCCTTATATAGAGGATCTGATTGGATTAGCCCTCCAACGGCTAGCCCTAATCCCCTCTATATATACAAGAGTGCAGTTCAAGAAAAAGCTCTAGAGACTCTACACGCGCATAAGTGATCCAAGCTTTTGATATTCATACCAAGCACTCTTACTGTTCATAATATTTATCTACTCTAAAGGAGTTATTGAAACCACAACCTGTTCATCTATTAGACAAGGTTGTTGGCTGGTTGATCTTTAGATTGAAGTTAAATCTAAAGAGGTTGTAAGAAGGAACTGGTACTTCCCAATTCCAGTAAGTAAGTTTGTGAGTTGGTTGATAGTGAGACCCCTTGGTTATAAGGAAGAGTGGACGTAGGATATTCAATCCGAACCACTATACATCTTGTGTTCTTTATCGCTTTATTTTACTTATTGTTTGTTGATTATTGTTCTCTTGTAAAAGACTTTGAAGACATTTAACTTAAGATTCCGCAATTAATCTAACTAGTGGGACCAACAGTTTACTTCCCAAGAATTGACAAGTTCCTGAGGTTGATTTTCTATCAATTCTGCATCCTCCATAGTCTGCATCTGAGTATCCTGTGAGTTCTAAGTTGTCATCTGAGGGATACCATAATCCCATATTCACAGTACCCTTTAAATATTTGAGAATCCTCTTAGCAGCTTCCAGATGACTTTTCTTGGGATTTGCTTGATATCTAGCACATATACAGACAACAAATGTGATATCAGGCCTGCTTGCTGTGAGATACAGTAGAGACCCAATGATTGCTCTGTAGTGAGTCTGGTCTACTGATTCACCATCTTCATCAAGTTCTGTTGGGAAATTGTATAGACTTAAAGTTTTGATTAAGATGCCAAAATGTTCCTCCTAAGTTGTTTGTAAGTAAAAGATTCAGTAGAGTTAGAATTTAGTTAAACAGTTCTAAATGTTAAGAAGTGGAGTGCAGTTAGAAATTTCTATAGTGTATTGAAGAACAAAATCCGCTGAAGACAAGGTCTGCTGACGACGAAGTCCGCTGAAGACAAGTGATCTGAGAAAGTAGTCTAAGTCTTGAATGTTTTCTAAGTGCATTCTCACTAAGGCTAAAACCATCAGGAGAGGACCAAGGTCCACTGATGAGAACTAACAAAGCCCATTAAATGCTAAACACATTAAAAGTTGTTAGTTAATCTGGTTAGAACAAGGCAAAATGAATTTCAGTGAAGCTTACAATAAATGAAGGAATAAGAAGGTTCTCTCAGAGGAGTTCCACCTTAAAGCAAGACAAGAACCTGGGCAAGCAGACTGAAGGTCCAATGAGAAGATGACACGTCAGTGTACCTTACTGATAGCCAACCTGCCCCAGACTGACAATTACCAAAAGTCTTTCCCTAGCAATCTACAGAAAGCTAGGTGAACAAGCATGGTCTTTCAGCCGTTTTTTTATAAGACTTAAAGCTTCAAATAGAGTCGTTTGAACCAATCAGATACAAGAAGACTTACTTGAGAAGATTTAAATCCAACGGGAAGATTTTCAAGGAAGCCTATAAATACAGAAGGATGTGCTTATTTCTATGCACGGGAAACTCACAAGATCAAAGTTATCTCTACATTCATAACCTTCAAGAAGCACTCGAAATTACCTTTGTTTCCCAAGTGTTTCAATTCAGTAGAGAGCATAACAAACCTTCCGTAACCAAGCTTAAAAGCCATATCCAAACCTTAGAAAGAGATAATCCATCCTAAGCCTTGAGCTACACTGTAAGGATTATCTCACAACAGTTGGAACCAAAACCCTACTCAAAACCCTACTCAGTTGTTAGGTTGAGAGTTAGAGTTAAGTGGTGTTAGTAAGCTGATTTTTTGTATCAGTCTGAAAAGTGGTTTGTTTTGGGAACTAGGACCTGGAATTATCCTAGTGATCAACCATCCTAAGAGAGGATTAATTGATCAGTGCACCTTGGCACTATAACACAAGGAATTCCAAGTGAAAGGAATTCTCTTGTTTGATCAGGACATTGGACGTATGAGATTCATCTCTGAACCACTTTATATCTAGTGTACTTACATTCTGCTATTTCCTAAGTGTGTGTTATTCACTCAAAGTTTATCAAGTAAAACGAGTTTTCTAAAGGGCTCACTAATTCGCAGTTGAAAGCTAAGTAGATAGTAGTTCAACTGAAAGTCTTGAGCTTTCAGTGGAGGTATTATCTCAGTAAGCTTTCACAAGTAACTCTCAGCAGACTTAAAGTCCACTGACGAGTTACTCTCTGAAGTCACCTGTTAAAGTTTTCAAGAAGTTTTAATTTGTAACCACAGGTGTATTCCCCCCCCCCCCCTATACACCTGTTTACTCGTTTCGGGACCAACAATTGGTATCAGAGCAGTGGTTCAAAAGACCATTGTTCTAAGTATACCTTGTGCTTAAAGGTATTTTCTATCAGGTCATCTGAATTGATCTTATTGATAAACTTGTTTAGATACTATGGCTGACAATGCAGCTAGGGTAGCACCACCAGCGGAGAACAACATGGGAGTTAATCCTTTGAACCATATGTCCCATAACAAGCTTCCACAATTCTCAGTGGAAAATTATGACTTCTGGAAGATCAGAATGAGAGCTCATCTTGCCTGTGTGCATGATGAAATGTTAAGGGTTATTACTAAAGGTCCATTTATTTTTATGACACCTAACTTTAGAACCACAGCTGAGACTATTGCAGATCCAAGAGAAGAATGGCCCAAGGATGAAGATAACTTCATTGCAGATGAGAGGAGGAGAAATAACCTCAACTTCATAGCCATGAATATTCTTTACACCACAATTCCAGATTCTGTAATGGGAAGAGTGATCCACTACAAGACTGCAAAGGAACTTTGGGACACTCTTGCTCTCATGTGTGAAGGAACTGACAAGATAAAGGAGAACAAGCTTTCAGTAGCAGTTCAAAAATATGAGCAGTTCACAATGGAGCCCACTGAAACCATTGACCAGCTTGATGGGAGGTTCACTGACATCATGAATGAAATAAACTCTCTGGGAAAGGTCTATACCAAAAGAGAAGTTGCCTTAAAAATCCTGAGAGGTCTAACCTCAAGATGGGATGTGTACTCTGTAATGATGTAGAATACCAAGGATTTATCCAGCATGTCTATGCAACAGGTATTCTCTGAACTTAAGGCTTATGAGTTTGATCTTAACAGGAAAAAGGCTCCAGATGAGACCTCAGCTGAGAAGGGAGTTGCCTTCAAAGCTAAGGAGACTGAGCCTAAATCCCCAAAGCCTCAGAAGAGTACAAAGGCAAGCAAGTCTCAAAGCAAAGCTGAGATGCAAGAAGAACTCAGCCTGATGGCTAGAAGGTTTGAGAAACTTAACAGCTGTTTTGGCAAGTATATTAGATTTTACAGGGATAACAGAGAAGGAAGAAGTTATCCACAGAAAGACACCAGAGAAGGAGAGAAGAGCTCAACTGAGCTGGAAAAGAGAAAAGATTACAAGAACTATAACAGAGGTGAAGGATCATCATCAAAGACCAAGGAGTCTACTGAGGAGAAGAATGATGATGCCAATAGATGCTTCCAGTGCAAGAAGGTTGGGCACTTTCAATATGATTGTCCTCAACTGAGCACAAAGGAAAGAAAGGAAAGGCAAGCCAAGAGAGGCAGGAGATATGGAGAAAGGAAAACCATTGTGGCTGAGGATGTTGATGAGGATCTGGAGTCATCTGATGGACTGTTCTCAGACAGCAGTGAAGATGACATGTATCTCATGGCAAGAGAAGAACCAGAGGTACAATCTAAACCATCCATTTCTCTAGAGCACTCACCTGAGCTAAGCTCAGAGTCAACTGAGGAACTCAATCTTCAGTCCGCTTTGGAACAATTGATGATTGATTTCTCAAGGTTGCAAGAAGCAAGTTTTTGTCTCCAAGATGAAAACAAAAATCTCCTGAGATAAAACTCTAAGTTAATTGAATCTGGGAATCAGGCAGATCTCAACTCAATACAGTCTACCATTGAGTTGACAAAAGAGGTGGAAACCCTCAAGAGTCAAGGAAATGACAAAGATCAACTGAAAAAAGATCTTACTGAATCTAAGATAAAGTTAACTGAAGAAAATTTAAAACTGGTAAGCCAAATAAAGGATTCTCTCCTGAAAATTGATGTCTTACATAAATCTGAAGAGACCTTGTTAAAAAGGATTGATGCTCTTAACAAACCCTCTCTTGCCATAGAGGAGCTTCAAAATTTTCAGATCAATCCTAATAACAAGTGTGGAATAGGCTTTATTCCAAAACCTTCAGAAGGTCCTCTGAGTGTTGCTTCTTCAAGTGGCACAAAGAGAGTTTTGTTAAGTCTGTGACCTTTCAAACACAGATTTTAGATAAAGGAAAAAGACCAGCTGAGGTCCAACAAAAGAGAAGTCAAACTCAGCCAAAATCAAATGGAAAGGCTCAGTTGACTAACCAGACCAGATCTCAACAGAGGTACTATCAGCCGAGGTCTTCACAAATGAAGCAACATCAGCTGAGAGCACCCAGGCATGAGCACTCCTCAAGGAATGACTCATATAAAAGACCTATTCCTGTTGTGCCTAAAGGAAAAGGTCCTTCATACCTTTATCAACAAAAACTCAGGCCAGGTGCACCCAAGCCTAAAAGAAAGAATGAAAAGAAGGTTCATATTCCTTCAAAGGCTGACACCCATAGAAAGTTTGTTCCCAAGGCACCTAGGGAGATAAAAATCTATGTAGATGTTTATGGAAGACAAATTAGCCACTATAGTGATTAGAACTGTAAGACAAATTTGGATTCCGAAAGGTACAGCTAACCTGGTCGGACCCAACACCAAATGGGTACCTAAAACTTGATTGTGATTGCAGGGCTCAGTGGACCTCAACAAAGGAGATGCTCTAAAATCTTCAGTCTGGTACTTAGACAGTGGATGTTCTAGGCACATGACCGGTAACAAAGATCTCCTGTCAGAGTTTGTTGAGAAAGAAGGTCCACAAGTCACCTTTGGTGATAATTCACAAGGAGCCACTAAAGGTTATGGTACTTTAATAATTGACTCAGTAAGAGTAAGCAATGTATCCTATGTCAGTGGAATTAAGCATAATCTTCTGTCCATAAGTCAGTTTTGTGATAAAGGATACAGTGTTGAATTTTCTTGTAACCTGTGTTTTGTCAAGAATATATCTTCACAACAGGTTCTACTGACTGGGTCAAGGAAAGGAAATGTCTATCTTGCAGATTGGAAGTCTTGCACACCAAATGCATGTCTTATTGCAAAAAGCTCAACTGATACTAATTGGCTGTGGCACAAGAGACTAAGTCATCTGAACTTCAAGATGATGAACAGAATAGCAAGACATGGACTGGTGGAGGGAATGCCAAATGAAGTATACAACAAAGAGCACATCTGTAAATCCTGTCAGGAGGGAAAACAAGTGAAAGCATCTTTCAAAAGCAAAGTTGCAACCTCTACTGACAGAGTACTTCAACTGTTACATATGGATCTCTTTGGTCCAGTAACCCCTGTATGTATCAATGGAAGAAAATATACACTTGTTATTGTTGATGATTTCTCCAGGTACACTTGGGTGGTATTCCTAGCAAGCAAGAAAGAGACTCAACTGAGGCTGCCAGAGCTCCTGAAGAATGTTAGCAATGAAAAGAGCCTGAACATTGTAAAGATAAGATCAGATAAGGGCACTGAATTCATTAACTCTATCATATCTGACTTCTGCAAAGAACTAGGCATTGCACATGAGACCTCAGCTGCAAGAACTCCACAACAAAATGGAGTACCTGAAAGAAGAAATATGACTCTCAAGGAGGCAGCAAGGACAATGCTTGCAGAAGCTCAAGTTCCTAAAAGATTTTGGGCTGAAGCTATTAACACTGCCTGCCACACTCAAAATAGATCCATGATAACCAAACATCAAGGAAAAACTCCATATGAGTTATGGAATGGCAGAAAGCCACAGGTATCTTACTTTCATATCTTTGGTTGCAAGTGTTTCATTCACAACAATGTGAAAACTCAACTGAAAGCTTTTGATAGCAAAGCTGGTGAAGGAATTTTCTTAGGATATTCCCAAGTCAGTAGAGCCTTCAGAGTTTACAATTGTAGAACTCTTGTTGTAGAAGAAACACCTCATGTGGTTTTTGATGAATCTACTTTTGAGTCCAGGAGTACGGAGAATGAGGAAGTTATAAGCCAAAGACTAACTAGACTGAGTATCAAGTCTAAAGGCTATCCTGAGAATTATGTTGATACATACATCCCAACCTGGGATAACTTCAATGATCAATAATTCAAAGAGGACACTCAAAGTCAGACCACTTCTCAAAGCTCACCTGAGAGCTCTCCTGAACAAGGAACTGAACTGATGAACACTATCCCAGTTCAAGAGGTAACAAATGTCAATGAAGATGTGGTCACAGCTGAGACATCCACTGAGCCTATCATTCAAGATGGAACCAATGAGATTACCATTGAGAATGAGAACACCTTGAATGTTGACTCAAGACTTCAACCTTCTGTTTTATTTCCTGGATTTGATTTCATCCATGTATCTAGTGACTCAACTTCAGAAGAGTTAAACTCTACTGAAGGGCATCAGCCTAGGAGGACATGGCTCTCAGATCACCCTGTTGAGCAAATCCTAGGTGATCCTACCTCAGGAGTCAAAACTAGAAGTTTTCATGGAGAAAGAGCTTTGTTTTGTTGTTTCTTATCTAACCAGGAACCAGGTTCCATTGGAGAAGCACTTCAAGATTCAAATTGGATCATTGACATGTAAGAAGAGCTCAACCAATTTACAAGAAATCAAGTATGTGAGCTGGTTGACAGACCATATCACTGCAATGTGATAGGAACCAAGTGGGTATTCAAGAACAAGAAGGATGAAAATGATGTCATAGTCAGAAACAAAGCCAGGCTAGTTGCAAAGGGCTATTCTCAAGTTGAAGGCTTTGATTATGATGAAACATTTGCCCCAGTAGCCAGATTGGAGGCAATAAGGTTATTTCTTGCATATGCTGCTCACAAGAAATTCAAGGTGTATCAGATGGATGTTAAGAGTGCTTTCTTGAATGGAGTACTCAATGAAGAAGTCTATGTGGAGCAACCTCCAGGTTTTGAAGAAAGCCACAAAGTATATAGACTGAGAAAAGCTCTATATGGACTGAAACAGGCTCCAAGAGCTTGGTATGATACTTTGTCACAATTCCTTTTGGATCATAGCTTTATCAAAGGAAGAGTAGACAGAACTCTCTTCAGGATCACAAAAGGAGAGGACAGCTTACTAGTTCAAATATATGTGGATGATATCATATTTGGTTGTCCTAACCAAGTCCTCTGTGAAAAGTTTTCCCAGCTGATGAATGGAAAGTTTGAGATGTCAATGATGGGAGAAATGAATTTCTTCCTAGGACTTCAAGTTAAGCAGTCTCCTGAAGGAATCTTCATCAACCAAGCCAAATACACAAGGGAGCTGATCAACAAATTTGGATGCCAGACCAGCAAAATTGCAAGAGTTCCACTCAACACCAACACCAAGATGGAACCAAATGAAGATGGTGAATCAGTAGACCAGACTCACTACAGAGCTATTATTGGATCTCTACTGTATCTCACAGCAAGCAGGCCTGATATCACATTTGCAGTTAGGATATGTGCAAGATATCAAGCAAATCCTAAGAAAAGTTATCTAGAGGCTGCTAAGAGGATTCTCAAATATCTCAAGGGTACTGTGAATATGGGATTGTGGTATCCCTCAGATGACAATCTGGAACTCACTGGATACTCAGATGCTGACTATGGAGGATGTAGAATTGACAGGAAATCAACCTCAGGCACTTGTCAATTCTTGGGAAGTAAGCTGATATCTTGGTTTTCCAAGAAACAAAACTCAGTAGCCACAAGCACTATTGAAGCTGAATATATGGCAGCTGGAAGTTTTTGTGCACATATCCTTTGGCTAAGACAACAACTGAGAGATTACAATATCTTTGCTAATGAAGTCCCTATTTTCTGTGACAACAATAATGCAATTGCTATTTCAGAAAATCCAGTTCTCCACACAAGATGCAAACATGTGGATATAAGGCATCATTTCATCAGAGATCATGTGGAGAAGAAGGATATCAAAATGCTCAAGATACACAATGACAAACAAAAGGCTGATATATTCACTAAACCTTTGGCTGAAGCAAGGTTTCAAGAACTGTCAGTAGAGCTTGGACTTCTAGATCCAGGAGAGTAGAGGAATGAGCCAATCTCAGAAGAGTTGATTTCAAATCAGTGGAGGTTCTACCTCAGAAAAGGATCACCTCAGTGGAGTCGCTGATCACAGGAGAGCTTATGTCTCTCAGAAGAGGTTCAACCTCAGTAGAGGTCAAAAGTTTTAACTCTGCTATTTTTTCAAATCTGAAATCTCTTAGTTTTATATTATAAAACTCCTATCAAAATAGCTAATGAGTACTTTCTGAAAATTAAATCTTTCTTACACTATTTCAAGGAGATTTTGGTATGGCAAGCATTTAATGCGCGTTGTACAAGTCAGAATTACTTTTACAGATACCTATCTCACGCGCCCTAAAAGCCGGATGATGTGACCTTCCTGCTACCAACTCCTTTAATCCACACCCCTCATTTTAGGCGGTTCTTTTCTAAACCGTCAAGATCTCTCAAAAACTCCCCACTAACCCTTTCAACTATCCACGACCTTTCACTCAAATTAATCTCAAGCGTTGATTGCGGGATTAAATCTCACCGTTCATTACTCATATAAAAGACCCAAATTTTAGCCTAAGAACCTTTTCGAACACACCTCCAAGCAAACACTCACTATCCTTCCAAAATTCTCTCTGTAAAATTCTCTCAACCCATTTCTCAAATGGCAAGATTAAACCTAGGTTTTCTTACCAACAAGGACAATTTCTGGTATGAACCTACAATTCTTTTTTATAACCCAGAAATCGAATCCAGGCTGGAGTTCGCTCATATAAAGGAAGCCCTGGAAATGGTCAAAACCGCAGGGTTAGAAAAATTCTTGTCTATCCATCCTAAGAGTTGCTACGATAGACAAGTTTTGGAGTTCTTTTTCAGTGTTGCTAACACTGACTCTAAAATCAAGTTGTGTCTCTTCTTAAAGAGGAAGAAGAAGGTGATGAGAGATGGAAACGAAATTGTTGAACATCAGAAAGTAAAGAAGGAGATTCGGTTGGAAGGAAATGATCTCAAGGAGCTGTTTGGACTTCCCTCTGAAGGCCCAAATCCAGACACCTGTATTCTGGATAAGGAGGAGGAATGGGTTTACACCATAATGCAAAAGAGAGTGAAATACAGTCCCACAATGAACAAAATTTTACTTCTCCCCGTTTACAATGTTCTTTGTGAAATTGTTGGGAAATGTGTTAGGAAAATATATAAGACTTATGTTTTGATTAGATGCCAAAATGTTCCTCCTAAGTTGTTTTGTAAGTAAATTATTCAGTAGAGTTAGTACTTAGTTAAACAGTTCAACTGTTAAAGAACTGAAGTACAGTTAGTAATTATAAGAGTGTATTTAAGAATGAAGTCTGCTGAAGATGGAGTCCACTGAAGTGAAGTCCGCTGAAGACAAGTGATCTGAGAATAAGTCTAAAGTCTTAAATGTTTTCTAAGTACATTCTCACTAAGACTAAAACTATCAGGAGAGGACCAAGGTCCACTGATGGTAACTAACAATGCACATTCAATGCTAAACATATTAAAAGCTGTTAGTTAATCTGGTTGGAACAAGGCAAAACGAATATCAGGGAAGCTTACAATAAATGAAGGAATAAGAAGGTTATCTCAGAGGAGTTCCACCTTAAAGCAAGACAAGAATCTGGGCATACAGACTAAAGGTCTAATGAGAAGATGACATGTCAGTGTACTTTACTGACAGCCGACCTGCCCCAGCCTGACAAGTACCAAAAGTCTTTCCCTAGCAATCTACAGAAAGTTGGTAAACAGGCATGGTCTTTCAGCCATTTCTTGACAAGACTTAAAGCTTCAAATAGAGCCGTTTGAGCCAATCAGATACAAGAAGACTTACTTGAGAAGATTTAAATCCAACGGGAAGATTTTCAAGGAAGCCTATAAATACAGAAGGACGTGCTCATTTCTAAGCACGAGAAACTCACAAGATCAAAGCTATCTCTACATTCATAACAACTAAGAAGCACTCGAAATTACCTTTGTTTCCCAAGTGTTTCACATTTGTAGAGAGTCTAACAACCTTCTGTAACCTAGCTTAAAAGCTATATCCAAATCTTAGAAAGAGATAATCCAATCCTAAGCCTTGAGCTAAACTTGTAAGGATTATCTCAAGATAGTTGGAACCAAAACCCTACTCAAAACCCTACTCAGTGTTTAGGTTGAGAGCTAGTGTTAAGTGGTGTTAGTAAGCTGATTGTTGTGTCAGTCTGAAAGCTGGTTTGTTTTGGGAACTAGGACCTGGAATTTCCTAGTGATCAATCATCCTAAGAGAGGATTAGTTGATCAGTGCACCTTGGCACTATAACACAAGGAATTCCAAGTGAAAGGAATTCTCTTGTTTGATCAGGACAGTGGACGTAGGAGATTCATCTCTGAACCACTTTATACCTTGTGTTCTTATTATCTGTTTTCCTAAGTTTGTGTTAATCTCAAAGTTTATCAAAGTAAAACGAGTTTTCTAAAGGGCTCACTAATCCGCATCTGAAAGCTAATTAGATAGTAGTTCAACTGAAAGTCTTGAGCTTTCAGTGGAGGTATTATCTCAGTAAGCTTTCACAAAGTAACTCTCAGCAGACCTCAAGTCCATTGACGAGCTACTGTCTTAAGTAACCTGATAAGTTTTATAAGAAGTTTTAATTTGTAACCACAGGTGTATTCCCCCCCCATACACCTGTTTACTCGTTTCAGGACCAACAATTGGTATCAGAGCAGTGGTTCAAAAGACCATTGTTCTAAGTATACCTTGTGATTAAAGGTATTTTTTCAAGGTCACCTGAATTGATCTTTTGATAAACTTGTTTATATACTATGGCTGACAATGCGGCTAGGGTAGCACCACCAGCAGAGAACAACATGGGAGTTAATCCCTTGAACCATATGTCTCATCACAAGCTTCCACAATTCTCAGTGGAAAACTATGACTTCTGGAAGATCAGAATGAGAGCTCATCTTGCCTGTGTGCATGATGAAATGTTGAGGGTTATTACTAAAGGTCCATTTGTTTTTATGACACCTAACCCTAGAACTACAGGTGAAACTATTGCAGATCCTAGAGAAGAATGGCCTAAGGATGAAGATAACTTCACTGCAGATGAGAGGAGGAGAAACAACCTCAACTTCATAGCCATGAACATTCTCTACACCACTATTCCAGATTCTGTAATGGGAAGAGTGATCCACTGCAAAACTGCAAAGGAACTATGGGACACTCTAGCTCTCATGTGTGAAGGAACTGACAAGATAAAGGAGAACAAGCTTTCAGTAGCTGTTCAAAAGTATGAGCAGTTCACCATGGAGCCCACTGAGACCATTGACCATCTTGATGGGAGGTTCACAGGCATCATGAATGAGATAAATTCTCTGGGAAAAGTCTATACCAAGAGGGAGGTTGCCTTAAAGATCCTGAGAGGTCTAACCTCAAGATGGGATGTGTACTCTGTGATGATGCAGAATACCAAGGATCTATCCAGCATGTCTATGCAACAGGTATTCTCTGAACTCAAGGCTTATGAGTTTGATCTGAACAGGAAAAGGGCTCCTGATGAGACCTCAGCTGAGAAGGGAGTAGCCTTCAAAGCCAAGGAGTCTGAGCCAAAATCACCAAAGCCTCAGAAGAGTACAAAAGCAAGCAAGTCACAAAGCAAGGCTGAGATGCAGGAGGAACTCAGCCTGATGGCTAGGAGGTTTGAACAACTTACCAGCCACTTTGGCAAGTATAAGAGATTTTACAGGGATAACAGGGAAGGTAGAAGTTATCCACAAAAGACCACCAGAGAAGGAGAGAAAAGCTCATCTGAGCTAGAAAAGAAGAAGAAATACAAGAATTACACCAAGGCTGAAGGATCATCATCAAAGACCAGAGAGTCCACTGAGGAAAAGAATGATGATGCCAACAGGTGTTTTCAGTGCAAGAAGATTGGGCACTTTCAATATGATTGTCCTCAACTGAGCACAAAAGAAAGAAAGGAAAGGCAAGCCAAAAGAGACAGAAGATATGGAGAAAGGAAAGCCATGGTGGCTGAGGATGTGGATGAAAATCTGGAGTCATCTGATGGACTGTTCTCTGACAGCAGTGATGATGACATATGCCTCATGGCAAGAGAAGAACCTGAGGTACAATCTAAACCATCCATTTCTCTAGAACACACACCTGAGCTAAGCTCAGAGTCAACTGAGGAACTCAATCTTCAGTCCACTTTGGAACAGTTGATGATTGATTTCTCAAGGTTGCAAGAAACAAGTTTCTATCTTCAAGATGAGAACAAACAACTCTTGAGTGAAAACTCCAAGTTAATTGAGTCTGGGAATCAAGCAGATCTGAACTCAGCCAAATCTACCATTGAACTGACAAAAGAGGTGGAAACCCTCAGGAGTTAAGGAAATGGTAGAGATCAACTGATAAAAGATCTCAATGAATCTAAGACAAAGTTAACTGAAGAGAATTTAAAATTGGTAAGCCAAATAAAGGATTCTCTCCTGAAAATTGATGTCTTACAAAAATCTGAAGAGACCTTGTTAAAAAGGATTGATGCTCTAAACAAACCCTCTCTTGCCATAGAGGAGATCCAAAATTTTCAAATCAATCCTAATAACAAGTGTGGGATAGGCTTTATTCCAAAACCTTCAGAAGGTCCTCTGAGTATTGCTTCTTCATGTGGCACAAAGAGAGTTTTTGTCAAGTCTGTGACATTTCAACCACAGACTGTGGATAAAGGAAAAAGACCAGCTGAGATCACTCAAAAGAAAAGTCAATCTAAGCCAAAACCAAATGGAAAGCCTCAGGTGACTTATCAAACTAGATCTCAACAGAGGTACTATCAGCCGAGGTCTTCACAGATGAAGCAACCTCAGCTGAAAGGACCCAGGCATGAGCAGTCCTCAAGAAATGACTCATATGGAAGACCTATTCCTTTTGTGCCTAAAGGAAAAGGTCCTTCATACCTTTATCAACAAAAACCAAGACCAGGTGCACCCAAGCCAAAGAGAAAGAATGTGAAGAAGGTTCCTGTTCCTTCAAAGGCTGACACCCATAGAAAGTTTACTCCCAAGGCACCTAGGGAGATAACAATCTATGTAGATGTTTATGGAAGACAAATTAGCCAATCTAAAGTGATTAGAACTGTGAAGCAAATTTGGATTCCGAAAGGTACAGCTAACCTGGTAGGACCCAACACCAAATGGGTACCTAAAGCTTGATCTGTGATTGCAGGGCTCAGTGGACCTCAACAAAGGAGAAGCTCTTATATCTTCAGTCTGGTACTTGGACAGTGGATGTTCTAGGCACATGACTGGCAACAAAGATCTCCTGACATAATTTGTTGAGAAAGAAGGTCCACAAGTCACCTTTGGTGACAACTCACAAGGAGCCACTAAAGGTTATGGTACTTTAATCATTGGCTCAGTAAGGGTAAGCAATGTATCCTTTGTCAGTGGACTTAAGCATAATCTTCTGTCCATAAGTCAATTCTGTGATAAATGATACAGTGTTGAATTTTCATGTAACCTGTGTTTTGTTAAGAATATATCTTCACAACAGGTACTACTAACTGGGTCAAGAAAGGGTAATGTCTATCTTGCAGATTGGAAGTCTTGCACACCAAATGCATGTCTTATTGCTAAAGCCCAACTGACACTAATTGGTTATGGCACAAGAGGCTAAGTCATCTGAACTTCAAGATGATGAACAGGATAGCAAGACATAGACTGGTAGAAGGAATGCCAAATGAAGTATACAACAAAGAACATATTTGTAAAGCCTGTCAGGAGGGAAAGCAAGTAAAGGCATCTTTCAAGAGCAAAGTAGCAACCTCTACTGACAGAGTACTTCAACTGTTACATATAGATCTTTTTGGTCCAGTAACCCCTGTAAGTATCAATGGGAGAAAGTATACACTTGTTGTTGTTGATGACTTCTCCAGGTACACATGGGTGATATTCCTAGCAAGCAAAAAGGAGACTCAACTGAGGCTGCCAGAGCTCCTGAAGAAAGTTAGCAATGGGAAGAGCCTAAACATTGTAAAGATAAGATCAGATAAGGGCACTGAATTCATTAATTCTATTATATCTGATTATTGCAAAGAATTAGGTATTTCACATGAGACATCAGCTGCAAGAACTCCACAACAAAATGGAGTAGCTGAAAGAAGAAATAGAACTCTCAAGGAGGCAGTAAGGACAATGCTTGCAGAAGCTCAAGTTCCTAAAAGATTTTGGGTTGAAGCTATCAACACTGCGTGCCACACTCAAAATAGATCCATGGTAACCAAACATCAAGGAAAAACTCCATATGAATTATGGAATGGCAGAAAGCCACATGTATCTTACTTTCATATTTTTGGTTGCAAGTGTTTTATTCACAACAATGGGAAAACTCAACTGAAAGCTTTTGATAGCAAAGCTGATGAAGGAATTTTCTTAGGATATTCCCAAATCAGTAGAGCCTTCAGAGTTTACAACTGTAGAACTCTTGTTGTGGAAGAAACACCTCATGTGGTCTTTGATGAATCTACTTTTGAGTCCATAAGTAAGGAGAATGAGGAGGTAATTAGCAAAAGACTAACCAAACTGAGTATCAAGTCTAAAGGCTATCCTAAGAATTGTGTTGATACATACATCCCAACATGGGACAATTTAGAAGATCAACAATTCAAGGAGGTTGCCCAAAGTCAAACCACCCCTCAAAGCTCACCTGAGAGCTCTCCTGAACAAACAACTGAACTGATGAACACTATCCCAGTTCAAGAGGTAAGTAATGTCAATGAAGATGTGGTCACAGCTGAGACATCCACTGAACCCATCATTCAAGGGGGAACCAATGAAATTACCATTGAGAATGAGAATACCTTGAATGATGACTCAGGACTTCAACCCTCTGTTTTATTTCCTGAATTCGATTTCATTCCTATATCTAGTGACTCAACTTCAGAAGAGTTAAACTCTACTGAAGGGCATCAGCCTAGGAGAACTTGGCTCTCAGATCACCCTATTGAGCAAATCCTAGGTGATCCTTCCTCAGGAGTCAAAACTAGAAGTTTTCATGGAGAAAGTGCTTTGTTTTGTTGTTTCTTATCAAACCAGGAACCAAGTTCCATAGCAGAAGCACTTCAAGATTCCAACTGGATCATTGCCATGCAAGAAGAGCTCAACCAGTTCACAAGGAATCAAGTTTGGGAGTTGGTGGACAGGCCATATCACTGCAATGTGATAGGAACCAAGTGGGTATTCAAGATCAAGAAGGATGAGAATGATATCATAGTCAGAAACAAAGCCAAGCTAGTTGCAAAGGGCTACTCTCAAGTTGAAGGATTTGACTATGATGAAACATTTGCCCCAGTAGCCAGATTGGAGGCAATAAGGTTATTTCTTGCATATGCTGCTCACAAGAAATTCAAGGTGTACCAGATGGATGTTAAAAGTGCCTTCTTGAATGGAGTACTCAATGAAGAAGTCTATGTGGAGCAACCCCCAGGTTTTGAAGAAAGTCACAAAGTATATAGACTGAGAAAAGCTCTATATGGACTGAAACAGGCTCCAAGAGCTTGGTATGATACTTTGTCACAATTCCTTTTGGATCATGGGTTCATCAAAGGGAGAGTTGATAGAACTCTATTCAGGATCACAAAAGGAGAGGACACTTTGCTTGTACAAATCTATGTGGATGATATCATTTTTGGTTGTCCCAACCAAGTCCTCTGTGAAAAGTTTTCTCAACTGATGAATGGAAAATTTGAGATGTCTATGATGGGAGAAATGAATTTCTTCCTAGGACTTCAAGTTAAGCAGTCCCCTGAAGGAATATTCATTAATCAAGCCAAATGTACAAGGGAGCTGATCAACAAGTTTGGATGCCAGACCAGCAAAGTAGCAAGAGTTCCACTCAACACCAACACCAAAATGGAACCAGATGAGGATGGGGAATCAGTAGACCAGACTCATTACAGAGCCATCATTGGATCTCTACTGTATCTCACAGCAAGCAGGCCTGATATCACATTTGCAGTTGGGATTTGTGCAAGATATCAAGCCAACCCCAAGAAAAGTCATCTGGAAGCTGCTAAGAGGATTCTCAAATATCTTAAGGGTACTGTGAATATGGGATTGTGGTATCCCTCAGATGACAATCTGGAACTCACAGGATACTCAGATGCTGATTATGGAGGATGTAGAATTGACAGGAAATCAACCTCAGGCACTTGTCAATTCTTGGGAAGTAAGCTGATTTCTTGGTTCTCCAAGAAACAAAATTCAGTAGCCACAATCACTACTGAAGCTGAGTATATGGCAGCTGGAAGTTGTGCTCAAATTCTTTGGCTAAGACAACAACTGAGAGATTACAACATTTTTGCCAATGAAGTCCCTATTTTCTGTGACAACAATAGTGCAATTGCTATTTCAGAAAATCCAGTTCTCCACACAAGATGCAAACATGTGGATATAAGGCATCATTTCATCAGAGATCATGTGGAGAAGAAGGACATCAAAATGCTCAAGATCCACACTGACAAGCAGAAGGCAGATATCTTCACTAAACCATTGGCTGAAGCAAGGTTTCAAGAGTTGTCAGTGGAGCTTGGACTTCTAGATCCAGGAGAGTAAAGAAAGGATTTAATCTCAGAAGAGTTACCTTCAACTCAGTGGAGGTCCACATCCAGAAGAGGATCTTTCTCAGAAGAAGCTCCTCATCTCAGAAGAGGTCTGAATATCAGACGAGGTCAAACCTCAGTGGAGGTCACAAGTTTATACTTAGTGTTTTTCAAATCTAAAGCCTCTTAGTTTTTAAAATATATTTTGATTCAATAAAATTACTAATGAGTGCTTTCTGGAAATTAAATCTTTCTTACACTTTTTCGAAGAGATTTTGGTATGGCAAGCATTTAATGCGCATTGTACAAGTCAGGTTTACTTTTACAGTTACCTATCTCACGCGCCTTAAAACCCGGATGATGTGACCTTCTGGCTACCAACCCTTTCAATCCATACCATTCATTTTAGGCGGTTCTTTTCTAACCGTAAAGATTTCTTAAAAACTCCCCACTAAACTCTTGGACTATCCATGATCTCAAACCCGATCAATCTCAGACGTTGATTTCTTTGTTCAATCTAACCGCTCATTTCTCATATAAAAGCCCCAAATTTCAGCCTAAGAACCTTTTCGAACACACTTTCAAGCAAACACTTACTATCCATCCTATACACTCTGCAAATTTTCTCTCAAACATCTTTTGTTCAAATGGCTAAACTAAATCTCAGTTTCCTTACCAATAAGGAAAACTTCTGGTATGAACCTATTGTGGTTTTTGATAATCCGGAGATAGAAACCAAACCGGAATTTTCCCATATCAAAGAAGCCCTAGAATTGTTAAAATCTGTTGGGTTAGAGAAATTTCTATCTGTTCATCCTACGAACTGCTTTGACAGACAGGTTCTTGAGTTCTTCAATAATGTATCCAACTCTGATTCGAGGATCAGGTCTCATCTAATACTCCAGAGGAAGAAGAGGGTGATGTAGAAATAGTTGAACACCAGAAAATAAAGAAGGAGATTCGTGTCAGTGGTGATGATCTGACGGAGTTGTTTGATCTCTCCTCTGAAGGTCCGAATCCAGATACCTGCATCGCGGATGAAGAGGAAGAATGGGTCAATACCATTATGCAGAGGAAGGTCAAGTATAGTCCAACAATGAACAGAAATATACTCTTACCAGTATATAATGTTCTCTGTGAAGTGGTTGGGAAATGTATCTTGGGAAACCAAGGAAGCACAGAACAAGTGAGCAACCCGAAGCTCAGGTTGATGAAGGCAATAGTATAAAGTAAGGAGAAGCCATACAACTGGCAGCAATTCTTCTTGAGAGCATTGAACAAGGAGCACTCAAAACTCCAACCTGACAAAACTCCCCAGCTATCCAGTAAGCTCAACTTTGCAACTAAAATCTCTTATCTAATAGAGAACGTAGATCTGGGAGTGGACTGGATTCCAGATAGGAAATGGAGCAATCTCAAGGCCTTGTTCAAATCTGGAAAGGCTCTGGAGACTAGAATGATCAAGCCTGCTGAGGAAAGCCTAGAGGCAGTTGAGGAAGAGGAGGCTAACCCTACTGAAGGGAAGAAAACCAAGTTGAAGAGGAGGCTGGTTAAATTGAGTGACAAGATGGCCCAGCACAAAGAAGCAGAGGCAGAGAAAGCCTCTAAGAAGAAGAAGAAGAAGTCTCATGAGGCAGAGAAGGACAGTGCCTCCAAGAAGGTCAGAGTCGCCAACTCTACTGATAAATCTTCATCAGGTAACCCAGACTCTTCTCCTAACATTATCTCAACTGAGTCTGACTCAGATGTCCCTGCACCCACCCCCATCAAACCCAAAATAACTAAACCTCGCACTCCTGCCAAAACCAAATGCATCTCCACAATAACCAAAACCCCCACTGATGGCTCTCAACAGCCAGAAAGTGGATCCCAAACAACCCCCACTGAACCCATCTCCACCCCTACTGAAACCACTCCATCAAACCCTACTGAACCCATCCCCTCAACCCCTTCTGAACCCACATCATCAACCCCCACTGATGAAAACCAAACATCCACTGATACTCAAAACCAAACCCCCACTGAACCAAACATCCCTGATTCACACTCAACTCAACTGGAGTCTATCCCAGAAGAGCCAACCGAAAGCAGATCCCATACCCCTTCCCTTTCTTCAGACAATGAAGAAGAGTACTCATTCCTAGATACTCTCAAGGATGAGGTAGCTTACTCTTTAGAGTCTAAATACCCTGAACTTGACAACTTTCCCACACTCAAAGCCTTGTTCTTGAGACTGAGACTCATTGTCCAGCTCAAGGATAGAAGACTTGGTGAAATCCTTCTAGCTGTAAGAGGCAGCAATGCAGAGGAGTGGAAGAAGGAGGAAGTTGAAGTGCTACAATTTACTGGGATGCACAAGACCAGACTTCTCTGTGATGAGAAGATCTTTAAAAGTTTGGTCTTGGAGAAGATTGCTGAGGCAAAGAAGGAGGTAGAAGTTGAAAAGGCTGCTGATGGAGAAAAGCCAGTTGAATCCATAGCTGAGAAGGAGGTGGAGAAGGTAGTTGAGACTGAACAAGAAGGAGGTGCTTCACCTAAGCAAGGTGGTGGTGAAGCAGCCAAGGATGTATCCATGGCAAGGGATACTGAGGCACAAAATTTGCCACAGGAGGGCTCAGTAGAGATGTCTACTGAAGCTCTCCCACAACAGCCCTCGGTGGTGGCTTTAGAGTCAACTGAGGTGTCTGGTATTGAAGGAGTTGAAAAAATGAGTGAGAAAGAAAAAAAGGTAGAAATCACTGCTGTGAAGAGTGGAGAGATAAGAGCAATCATCCCTGTAAAGGGTGAGTTGGCTGAAAAAAATGCAGTTGAAAAAGAAAGTGAAGGAGAGAAAAGAAAGTTGAGTGAGGAGGAGGGAGTCCCCATGGAGATAGAGGCATCAGGAGACCTAGGTGGTAAGGCTGGGGGAGTTAGAACTAACACTTTTTGCCATACAGGTACTCAAACCCTTGAAATTCCCCCAGTTGTGGTCAACCTAACTCCACTGAGTGATGTTGTTCACTCAATCAAAGAAGAAAGTCCTCCATCTCTTCAAACTCAGCTAAGGGATGTCCAGGAGATTGTACAAGAGGAGGTGGATGAGATGGTTATCCTATCAGACCACATTGATGAACTCATGGAGTCTACAACTACATCACTTCAGAATCTCACACTAAAAGTTGAAGACTCTCAGCAGATGGTGATTGATGTAGTTGAGGGATAAAGTGTGTTAGTCATTGATGCCCTGAAGAAGCTGGAGAAGACTGAAGAAGAGGCCAGAACCAAGTTTCTAAAAGACTCAGTGGAGAACGTATCCATCAACCTGAAGTCCTCAGTAGAGGCTTTCTCAGAAGACCTACTTGGAAAGGTTGAAGGATTATGGAACTCTAAGATGTCTGAATTCGAGGCCAAACATGCAGAGCTAGGAGCTAAACTGGGAGAGGTACTGAAGAAGGCAGCTGAAGACTTCCCAACTCAAGAGAAAACAGATGTGCTGATCAATGAGAAGCTAGCACAGTTTGTTCATTTTGGGCAGACAGCTGGAGCTACCTTGGAAAGGCTTGAAGATGAGGTAGATCATTGCTCAACTGAGCTGAAGGCATTAGCCCATGACCAAATGAAGCTTAACATCACTGTAGCTGAGTGCATGATTAATGCCGGAAAGGGGGAAAAGAGGATAAGTGCAAAAGACATGAAGCTTGATCCAAAAAACAAGATGAATATTATCCTTGAAACCCCTGACTTCGAGAAAGGCCAACAGGTGAAGAGCACTCTAAAGAAAGTTGATGCTGAAGCTCAGAAGATAGCAGAAGCCAAGAAAGGCAAAGAGACCACCTCAGCTGACCTTTCAAAGTTCAAAGAGGAGCATCTGAAGGAGAAGGAAGAGAGAGCTGCGAAGAAGGGGGAAACCACAAAGAGAAAGGCATCTGATGCCCTCTCAGCAGAGGTTGCCAAAAAGACAAGAACCTCAGGGAGGTTGGTAGCTAAGTCCACAACCTCTACTGATGAAGTTCAGGTACTCCCTATTCTCAATCCTGAACCTTTATCTTCTGAACCTCCCAAGTCTGCACCCACAAAAGTCACAGAGCTCGCTGAGCTAATCAAAGAGGCTGGAGGAATGAATGAAAGAGCAAGGAAGCTAACAGCTCAACAACAAGAAAGGAGAGATAAGATGGTTAGTAAGATGGAGACCATTGCAGAGCTAGCTGAAAGGAAAAGGAAAGAGAGGCTGGTCACATTTGATAAAACTACTTCGAATAAATTCAGGAGTGGATATCAAAGGTGGGCTGCTAAGCTGAAGAGAGACAAGATCACTCCATCTCTGAACAGATTCCCTCATCATGATGCCTGGGTTCCTAAGAAGCTCAATGATGCTTGGGAGACTGTTAAAAGGGAATTTGTATATTCCTTTTATGTCAGTGGAGAGTTAGGAAGGGACAATGCTCAAGAAGTCTTCAACTCATGGTTGTTTGATGCCTATCCCAAACTCTATCCTGGGATCAGTGATGCTTGGAATGATGCCTTCCCTGATCAAGCCCTGAAGGCCCCTGAGCAAATCACCTATTGGCCTCCTCAAGATGCAACAGGTGCTGTTGATAGAGAAAGGATCGCTAAAGAGTGGACATCCTTGTGTGAGCATCTTGGACTCAGAGGACACTCAAAGGAGATAATGGAGAGGAAGAACGAGCTGAAGATTAGAGTATTCAAGCAGTATGGACTTGAACCCATTTTCAAATCCATCTGAGAAGTTTGTACTTTTTTGCTGGGCATTTGTTTATAAATCCCAGGTGTGTTTAAGTTTGAAACCTTTTAAGAGTAGACTTCATGTAATATGTACTTCATCATTTTATCAATGAAATGAACTCTACTGATGTTTTGCCCAAGATAATATCTCATTATCATTTAGGCTTATGTACTTGAATGTTTTTACTTACAAAAACTGTGAACTTTGTATGTCATCTGAAGAACCTCATCTGAAAGAAGATATGTAATAAGATAGGTTCCGACATAATCAAAAAGGGGGAAATTGTTGGGAAAATGTATAAGACTTATGTTTTGATTAGATGCCAAAATGTTCCTCCTAAGTTGTTTTGTAAGTAAATTATTCAGTAGAGTTAGTACTTAGTTAAACAGTTCAACTGTTAAAGAACTGAAGTACAGTTAGTAATTATAAGAGTGTATTTAAGAATGAAGTCTGCTAAAGATGGAGTCCACTGAAGTGAAGTCCGCTGAAGACAAGTGATCTGAGAATAAGTCTAAAGTCTTGAATGTTTTCTAAGTACATTCTCACTAAGACTAAAACTATCAGGAGAGGACCAAGGTCCACTGATGGTAACTAACAATGCACATTCAATGCTAAACATATTAAAAGCTGTTAGTTAATCTGGTTGGAACAAGGCAAAACGAATATCAGGGAAGCTTACAATAAATGAAGGAATAAGAAGGTTCTCTCAGAGGAGTTCCACCTTAAAGCAAGACAAGAATCTGGGCATACAGACTAAAGGTCCAATGAGAAGATGACATGTCAGTGTACTTTACTGACAGCCGACCTGCCCCAGCCTGACAAGTACCAAAAGTCTTTCCCTAGCAATCTACAGAAAGTTGGTAAACATGCATGGTCTTTCAGCCATTTCTTGACAAGACTTAAAGCTTCAAATAGAGCCGTTTGAGCAAATCAGATACAAGAAGACTTACTTGAGAAGATTCAAATCCAACGGGAAGATTTTCAAGGAAGCCTATAAATACAGAAGGACGTGCTCATTTCTAAGCACGGGAAACTCACAAGATCAAAGCTATCTCTACATTCATAACAACTAAGAAGCACTCGAAATTACCTTTGTTTCCCAAGTGTTTCACATTTGTAGAGAGCCTAACAACCTTCTGTAACCTAGCTTAAAAGTTATATCCAAATCTTAGAAAGAGATAATCCAATCCTAAGCCTTGAGCTAAACTTGTAAGGATTATCTCAAGATAGTTGGAACCAAAACCCTATTCAAAACCCTACTCAGTGTTTAGGTTGAGAGCTAGTGTTAAGTGGTGTTAGTAAGCTGATTGTTGTATCAGTCTGAAAGCTGGTTTGTTTTGGGAACTAGGACCTGGAATTTCCTAGTGATCAATCATCCTAAGAGAGGATTAGTTAATCAGTGCACCTTGGCACTATAACACAAGGAATTCCAAGTTAAAGGAATTCTCCTGTTTGATCAGGACAGTGGACGTGGGAGATTCATCCCTGAACCACTTTATACCTTGTGTTCTTATTATCTGCTTTCCTAAGTGTGTGTTAATCTCAAAGTTTATCAAAGTAAAACGAGTTTTCTAAAGGGCTCACTAATCCGCATCTGAAAGCTAATTAGATAGTAGTTCAACTGAAAGTCTTGAGCTTTTAGTGGAGGTATTATATCAGTAAGCTTTCACAAAGTAACTCTCAACAGACCTCAAGTCCACTAACGAGCTACTGTCTTAAGTAACCTGATAAGTTTTATAAGAAGTTTTAATTTGTAACCACAGGTGTATTCCCCTCCCATACACCTGTTTACTCGTTTCGGGACTAACAAAATGCATCCTAGGAAACCAAAGCTACGATTAATGAAGGCTATTGTGGAGAGTAAAGAGAAGAGCTTCAACTGGTAGCAGTTCTTCTTAAGGGCGTTGAATAAGGAGAAGACAAAGTTTCAGGCTGACAAATCTCCCCAGCTAGCAAGTAAGCTCAATTTTGCCACTTAGATCTCCTATCTCATTGAAAACGTGGATGTGGGAGTAGATTGGATTGAAGACAGGAAGTGGAGTAATCTGAAGACTCTATTCAAGTCTGGAAAGACTTTGGAGGCAGAAAGTTGAGCCTTGAAGTAGAAAGCCCTGAAGGAGCAGAGGAGACTGAGGAAGCCAACCCTTCTGAGGGAAAGAAGACCAAACTTAAGAGGAGATTGGTCAAGCTAAGTGATAAGATGGCTCTGCACAAGGAGGAGGAGGCACAGAAGGCCTCAAAGAAGGAGAAGAAGAGGTCGTCTGAGGTCGTAAAGGAGAGTGCATCCAAGAAAGTCAGAGTCACAAACTCTACTGATGAGTCTTCATCAGGTAACCCTGACTCTTCTCCTAATATGATCTCAACTGAGTCTGACTCAGATGTACCTGCCCCTACCCCCCATCAAACCAAAAACCAAGCCCAGAACACCCATGAAAACTAAGAAAATTTCCAAGATGGCTAAAACCCCCACTGAAGGCTCTCAACAGCCTGAAAGTGGATCCCAAAATACCACCCCATCTGAGGCATCTGCTGAGGCATCCTCAACCCCCTCTGAACCCATTCCCTCAACCTCCACTGAACAAAACCCAACCCCACCTGAAGCTCAATCCCAACCCTCATCTGAACCAAACCCGCCTGAAACTCATCCAACTTACCTGGAGTCCATCCCAGAGGAGCCCTCTGATCTCAGATCACCTACCCCTTCCCTCCCATCAGATGATGAAGAAGAGTACTCATTCTTAGACACTCTTAAGGATGAGGTGGCCTACTCTTTGGAGTCTAAGTACCCTAAGCTTGATGGGTACCCTACCCTAAAAGCAATGCTCATGAGGCTGAGACTCCTTGTCCAGCTCAAAGATAGGAGATTGGGTGAGATTTTAATGGCTGTCAGAGGCAGCAACTCTGAAGAATGGAAGAAAGAGGAGATAGAGGTGATGAAATTTGCTGGTATGACCAAAACCAGACTTCTCTGTGATGAGAAGATATTTGAGAGTCTGGTTATGGAAAAACTAGCTGAGGCAAGGAAGGGAGCTGAACAAGAGAAGGCTGATGTAGGTGAGAAAGAGAAGCCAGCTGAGGTTGTAGCTGAGAAAGAAATAGAAGAGGAAGGAGTACAAGAAATGGGAGGAGGAGAAGGTACTTCACCTAGGCAAGGTGATGGTGAAGTAGCCGAGGATGTATCTTTGGCAAGAGATGCTGAGGCTCAAAATTTGCCAAAGGAAAGCTCAGTAGAGGTGTCTACTGAAGCTCTCCCACAACAGCCCTCGGTAATGACTAAGGAGTCAGCTGAGGTGTCTGGAACTGATGGAGTTGAAAAAGAGATTAAAAAAACTGAGAGAGGAGAAAAAGATGTGGAAATTACTGGTGTAGTAAGTGGTGAAATTAGAGCAATCATTCATGTAAAGGATGATTTGGATGAAAAAAATATAGTTGAAAAGAAAGAAGAGGATGAGAAAAGTGAGAAGAGAGGGGAGGAGGGAGTAGCTATGGAATTAGATGTGACAGGAGACTTAGGCTGTGAGATTGGGGGGGAAAGAACTAACACTGTTTGTAATGCAGGTGTTCAAACTGATGAAGTTCCCCCAGTCCAAGTCAACCTAACTCCTCTGAGGGATGTTGTTCACTCACTCCAAGAGGAAAGTCTTCCTTCTCTCCAAGCTCAACTGAAGGATGTCCAGGAGATTGTGCAAGAAGAGTGGATGAAATGGTTATCCTCTCAGACCATGTGGATAAAATGATGGAATCCACAACCAAATCACTTCAAAACCTGACCTTGAAGATTGAAGACTCTCAGCAGATGGTGCTGGATGTAGTAGAAGGTCAAAGTGTGCTGGTAATTGAAGGTCTGAAGAAACTGGAACAGAAGGAAGAGGAAGCAAGGGCTCAATTCCTGAAGGACGCAGTAGACAATGTTTCCATTAATCTCAAGTCTTCTGTTGAGACTTTCTCAGCTGACCTTATTGGGAAAGTTGAAGGGTTATGGAATCAAAAGATGCTAGAATTTGAGGCGAAGCATGAAGAGCTGGGAGCCAAGCTGGGGGAGGTCCTGAAGAAGGCGGCAGAGGACTTCCCTACACAAGAGAAGACAAATGTACTTATTGACGAGAAGTTAGCTCAATTTGTGCAGTTTGGGCAAACAGCTGGAGCAACCCTGGAAAGACTGGAAGATGAAGTTGATCATTGCTCCACTGAGTTGAAGGCCTTAGCTCATGATCAAATGAAGCTCAACATATCTATGGATGAGTTTGTGATTAATGCCGGAAAGGGGGAAAAGAGGGTAAGTGCGAAGGACATGAAGACAGACCCCAAAAACAAGATGCAAATTATCCTTGAAACCCCAGAATTTGAGAGAGGCCAGCAAATCAAGAGCACTTTGAAGAAGGCAGATGCTGAGGCTCGGAAGGGCGATGTAGCCAAGAAAGGGAAGGAGAAGACCCCATCTGAAGACTTATCAAAGTTCAAGGAAGCTCACCTAAAGGAAAAGGAAGAAAGAGCAGCTCAGAAGGAGGAATCCATCAAGAGGAAGGCCACTGACGTCCTCTCAGCGGAGGTAGCAAAGAAGACCAGAACCTCAGGGAGATTAGCTTCTAAGTCCACTGGCTCCACGGAGTCAGTTGAGATACTCCCTATCCTTAACCCTGAACCTTTATCATCTGAACCTCCTAAATCTGCCCCCACAAGAGTCACAGAGCTCACTGAGCTTATCAAAGAGGCTGGAGGGATGAATGAGAGAGCACAGAAGTTGGTTGCTCAACAACAAGAGAGGAGGGACAAGGTAGTTGGGAAGATGGAAACCATAGCTAAGATGGCTGAGAGAAAGAGGAATGAGAGGCTGACCACCTTTGATAAGACTACATCCAAGAAGTTCAGAAATAGTTACCAAAGGTGGGCTGCTAAGCTAAAGAAAGATAAAATCACTCCTTCAAAGGCCAAGTTCCCTTACCATGACGAATGGGTACCCAAGAAACTCAATGATGCATGGGAAACTGCAAAAAGGGAGTTTGTGTATTCCTATCATGTCAGTGGTGAATTGGGAAAGGACAATGTGCAAGAAGTGTTCAGCTCTTGGATGTTTGAAGTATATCCAAAGCTCTTCCCTGCCATCATGGAAGCCTGGAATGATAGATTCCCTGATCTTGCCTTGAAGGCTCCTGAGCCAATTACCTACTGGTCTCCTCAAGATGCAACAGGAGCAGTTGACAGAGATCGAATCACAGAAGAATGGGTGTCCTTGTGCGAGCAACTAGGTCTCAAGGGTCACTCAAAAGAAGTCATGGAGAGAAAGAATGACCTGAAGATTCGAGTCTTCAAACAATATGGACTTGAACCTCTGTTTGAGTCCATCTAAAGGAGTTAAGTGTTTTTGCTGGGCATCTGTTTATAAGTCCCAGATGATCTTGTTTTGAATCTTTCCAGTGGATGTTTTTGTAAAATGTAGTCAGTGTATTCTTAATGAAAACTCTACTGTTTTGCCCAAGATAATATCTCATTATCATTTAGGCTTATGTTCTTGAATGTTTTTTTACTTACAAAATCCTTGAATTTTTATGTCATCTGAAGAACCTTCTCTGAAAGAAGATATGTAATAAGATAGGTTCCGGCATAATCAAAAAGGGGGAAATTGTATAGACTTAAGTTTTGATTAAGATGCCAAAATGTTCCTCCTAAGTTGTTTGTAAGTAAAAGATTCAGTAGAGTTAGAATTTAGTTAAACAGTTCTAAATATTAAGAACTGGAGTGCAGTTAGAATTTTCTATAGTGTATTGAAGAACAAAATCTGCTGAAGACAAGGTCTGCTGAAGACGAAGTCCGCTGAAGATAAGTGATCTGAGAAAGTAGTCTAAGTCTTGAATATTTTCTAAGTGCATTCTCACTAAGGCTAAAACCATCAGGAGAGGACCAAGGTCCACTGATGAGAACTAACAAAGCCCATTAAATGCTAAACACATTAAAAGCTGTTAGTTGATCTGGTTGGAACAAGGCAAAACGAATTTCAGTGAAGCTTACAATAAATGAAGGAATAAGAAGGTTCTCTCATAGGAGTTCCACCTTAAAGCAAGACAAGAATCTGGGCAAGCAGACTGAAGGTCCAATGAGAAGATGACACGTCAGTGTACCTTACTGGCAGCCAACCTGCCCCAGACTGACAAGTACCAAAAGTCTTTCCCTAGCAATCTACAGAAAGTTAGGTGAACAAGCATGTTCTTTCAGTCGTTTCTTGACAAGACTTAAAGCTTCAAATAGAGCCGTTTGAACCAATCAGATACAAGAAGACTTACTTGAGAAGATTCAAATCCAATGGGAAGATTTTCAAGGAAGCCTATAAATACAGAAGGACGTGCTCATTTCTATTCACGGGAAACTCACAAGATCAAAGCTATCTCTACATTCATAACCTTCAAGAAGCACTCGAAATTACCTTTGTTTCCCAAGTGTTTCAATTCAGTAGAGAGCATAACAAACCTTCTGTAACCAAGCTTAAAAGCCATATCCAAACCTTAGAAAGAGATAATCCATCCTAAGCCTTGAGCTACACTGTAAGGATTATGTCACAACAGTTGGAACCAAAACCCTACTCAGTTGTTAGGTTGAGAGTTAGAGTTAAGTGGTGTTAGTAAGCTGATTTTTTGTATCAGTCTGAAAACTGGTTTATTTTGGGAACTAGGACCTGGAATTATCCTAGTGATCAATCATCCTAAGAGAGGATTAATTGATCAGTGCACCTTGGCACTATAACACAAGTAATTCCAAGTGAAAGGAATTCTCATGTTTGATCAGGACAGTGGACGTAGGAGATTCATCTCTGAACCACTTTATATCTTGTGTACTTACATTCTGCTATTTCCTAAGTGTGTGTTATTCACTCAAAGTTTATCAAGTAAAACGAGTTTTCTAAATGGCTCACTAATCCGTAGTTGAAAGCTAAGTAGATAGTAGTTCAACTGAAAGTCTTGAGCTTTCAGTGGAGGTATTATCTCAGTAAGCTTTCACAAGTAACTCTCAGCAGACTTAAAGTCCACTGACGAGTTACTCTCTGAAGTCACCTGTTAAAGTTTTCAAGAAGTTTTAATTTGTAACCACAGGTGTATCCCCCCCCCCCATACACCTGTTTACTCGTTTCGGGACCAACAGGTTCCATCTTGGTGTTGGTGTTGAGTGGAACTCTTGCAACTTTGCTGGTCTGGCATCCAAATTTGTTGATCAGCTCCCTTGTATATTTGGCTTGATTGATGAAGATTCCTTCAGAGGATTGCTTGACTTGAAGTCCAAGGAAGAAGTTCATTTCTCCCATCATTGACATCTCAAATTTCCCTTTCATCAGTTGAGAGAACTTTTCACAGAGGACTTGGTTTGGAGAACCAAAGATGATATCGTCCACATAGATTTGAACTAGCAGAGTGTCCTCTCCTTTTGTGATCCTGAAGAGTGTTCTATCAACTCTTCCTTTGATAAAACCATGATCCAAAAGAAACTGTGACAAAGTATCATACCAAGCTCTTGGAGCCTGTTTCAGTCCATATAGAGCTTTCCTCAGTCTATATACTTTGTGGCTTTCTTCAAAACCTGGGGGTTGCTCCACATAGACTTCCTCATTGAGTATTCCATTTAAGAAAGCACTCTTGACATCCATTTGATACACCTTGAATTTCTTGTGAGCAGCATATGCAAGGAATAGCCTTATTGCTTCCAATCTGGCCACCGGGGCAAAGGTTTCATCATAGTCAAAACCTTCAACTTGAGAATAGCCCTTTGCTACTAGCCTGGCCTTGTTTCTGACTATGACATCATTCTCATCCTTCTTGTTCTTGAATACCCACTTGGTTCCAATCACATTACAATGATATGGTCTGTCCACCAGCTCCCATACTTGATTTCTTGTGAATTGGTTGAGCTCTTCTTGCATAGCAATAATCAAGTTTGAATCTTGAAGTGCTTCTTCAGTGGAACCTGGTTCCTGGTTAGATAAGAAACAACAAAACAAAGCACTTTCTCCATGAAAACTTCTAGTTTTGACTCCCGAGGTAGGATCACCTAGGATTAGCTCAACAGGATGATCTTAGAGCCATGTCCTTCTAGGCTGATGCCCTTCAGTAGAGTTTAACTCTTCTGAAGTTGAGTCACTGGATATAGGAATAAAATCAAATTCAGGAAATAATACAGAGGGTTGAAGTCCTGAGTCATCATTCAAGGTATTTTCATTCTCAATGGTAGTATCATTGGTTCCCTCTTGAATGATGGGCTCAGTAGATGTCTCAGTTGTGACCACATCTTCATCGACAATACTTACCTCTTGAACTGGGATAGTGTTCATCAGTTCAGTTGCATGTTTAGGAGAGCTCTCAGGTGAGCTGTGAGGAATTGTTTGACTTTGAGTGTCCTCTTTGACTTGTTGATCATTTAGGTTATCCCAGGTTGGGATGTATGCATCAACACAATTCTCAGGATAACCTTTTGACTTGATACTCAGTCTAGTTAGTCTTTTGCTTATCAATTCCTCATTCTCCTTACTCCTGGACTCAAAGGTAGATTCATCAAAGACCACATGAGGTGTTTCCTCCACAACAAGAGTTCTACAGTTGTAAACTCTGAAAGCTCTACTGATTTGGGAATATCCTAAGAATATTCCTTCATCAGCTTTGCTATCAAAAGCTTTCAGTTGAGTTTTCCCATTGTTGTGAATGAAACACTTGCAACCAAAGATATGAAAGTAAGATACATGCGGCTTTCTGCCATTCCATAATTCATATGGAATTCTTCCTTGATGTTTGGTTACCATGGACCTATTATGAGTGTGACAGGCAGTATTAATAGCTTCAGCCCAAAATCTTTTAGAACTTAAGCTTCTGCAAGCATTGTCCTTGCTGCCTCCTTAAGAGTCCTATTTCTTCTTTCAGCTACTCCATTTTGTTGTGGAGTTCTTGCAGCTGAGGTCTCATGAGCAATATCTAACTCTTTGCAGAAATCAGATATAATTGAATTAATGAATTTAGCGCCCTTGTCTGATCTTATCTTTACAATGTTCAGGCTCTTTTCATTGCTAACTTTCTTCAGAAGTTCTGGTAGCCTGAGTTGAGTCTCCTTCTTGCTTGCTAGAAATACCACCCAAGTGTACCTGGAGAAATCATCAATAACAACAAGAGTATATTTTCTCCCATTGATACTTACAGGGGTTACTGGACCAAAGAGATCAATGTGCAACAATTGAAGTACTCTGTCAGTAGAGGTTGCAACTTTGCTTTTGAAGGTTGCTTTCACTTGTTTTCCCTCCTGACAGGCTTTGTAAATATGTTCTTTGTTGTATACTTCATTGGGCGTTCCTTCCACCAGTCCAAGTCTTGCTATCATGTTCATCATCTTGAAGTTCAGATGACTTAGTCTCTTGTGCCACAGCCAATTAGTATCAGTTGAGCTTTTTGCAATAAGACATGCATTTGGTGTACAAGACTTCCAATCTGCAAGATAGACATTTCCTTTCCTTGACCCAGTCAGTAGAACCTGTTGTGAAGATATATTCTTGACAAAACACAGGTTACAAGAAAATTCAACACTGTATCCTTTATCACAAAACTGACTTATGGACAGAAGATTATGCTTAATTCCACTGACATAGGATACATTGCTTACTCTTACTGAGTCAATTATTAAAGTACCATAACCTTTAGTGGCTCCTTGTGAATTATCACCAAAGGTGACTTGTGGACCTTCTTTCTCAACAAACTCTGACAGGAGATCTTTGTTACCAGTCATGTGCCTAGAACATCCACTGTCTAAGTACCAGACTGAAGATTTTAGAGCATCTCCTTTGTTGAGGTCCACTGAGCCCTGCAATCACAATCAAGTTTTAGGTACCCATTTGGTGTTGGGTCCTACCAGGTTAGTTGTACCTTTCGGAATCCAAATTTGTCTTACAGTTCTAATCACTTTAGAGTGGCTAATTTGTCTTCCATAAACATCTACATAGATTGTTATCTCCCTAGGTGCCTTGGGAACAAACTTTCTATGGGTGTCAGCCTTTGAAGGAATATGAACCTTCTTTTCATTCTTTCTTTTAGGCTTGGGTGCACCTGGCCTGAGTTTTTGTTGATAAAGGTATGAAGGACCTTTTCCTTTAGGCACAACAGGAATAAGTCTTTTATATGAGTCATTCCTTGAGGAGTGCTCATGCCTGGGTGCTCTCAGCTGAGGTTGCTTCATTTGTGAAGACCTCGGCTGATAGTACCTCTGTTGAGATCTGGTCTGGTTAGTCAACTGAGCCTTTCCATTTGGTTTTGGCTGAGTTTGAGTTCTCTTTTGTTGGACCTCAGCTGATCTTTTTCCTTTATCTAAAATCTGTGATTGAAAGATCACAGACTTAACAAAAACTCTCTTTGTGCCATTTGAAGAAGCAACACTCAGAGGACCTTCTGAAGGTTTTGGAACATAGCCTATTCCACACTTGTTATTAGGATTGATTTGAAAATTTTGGATCTCCTCTATGGCAAGAGAGGGTTTGTTAAGAGCATCAATCCTTTTTAACAAGGTCTCTTCAGATTTTTGTAAGACATCAATTTTCAGTAGAGAATCCTTTATTTGGCTTACCAATTTTAAGTTTTCTTCTGTTAACTTTATCTTAGATTCAGTAAGATCCTTTATCAGTTAATCTTTGCCATTTCCTTGACTCTTGAGGGTTTCCACCTCTTTTGTCAATTCAATGGTAGATTGAGCTGATTTAAGATCTGTCTGATTCCCAGATTCAATTAACTTGGAGTTTTCACTCAGGAGATTTTTGTTTTCATCTTGAAGATAAAAAATTGCTTCTTGCAACCTTGAGAAATCAATCATCAATTGTTCCAAAGCGGACTGAAGATTGAGTTCCTCAGTTGACTCTGAGCTTAGCTCAGGTGTGTGTTCTAGAGAAATGGATGGTTTAGATTGTACCTCCAGTTCTTCTCTTGCCATGAGGCACATGTCATCATCACTGCTGTCAGAGAACTGTCCATCAGATGACTCCAGATCTTCATCAACATCCTCAGCCACCAGGCTTTCCTTTCTCCATATCTCCTGTCTCTTTTGGCTTGCCTTTCCTTTCTTTTCTTGGTGCTCAGTTGAGGACAGTCATATTGAAAGTGTCCAACTTTCTTGCATTGAAAACATCTGTTGGCATCATCATTCTTTTCCTCAGTAGACTCTCTAGTCTTTGATGATGAACCTTCAGCTCTGGGATAGCTCTTGTAATCTTTCTTCTTTTCCAGCTCAGTTGAGTTTTTCTCTCCTTCTTTGTTGTCTTTTTGTGGATAACTTCTTCTTTCCCTGTTATCCCTGTAAAACCTCTTATATTTGCTAAAGCGGCTGTTAAGTTTTTCAAACCTTCTGGCCATCAGGCTGAGTTCCTCTTGCATCTCAGTCTTGCTTTGAGATTTGCTTGCTTTTGTACTCTTCTGTGGCTTTGGGGATTTTGGCTCAGTCTCCTTAGCTTTGAAGGCAACTCCCTTCTCAGCTGAGGTCTCATCAGGAGCCATTTTCCTGTTAAGATCAAACTCATAAGCTTTGAGTTCAGAGAATACATGTTGCATAGACATGCTGGATAAATCCTTGATATTCTGCATCATCACAGAGTATACATCCCATCTTGAGGTTAAACCTCTCAGGATCTTTAAAGCAATTTCTCTTTTGGTGTAGACTTTTCCCAGAGAATTTATTTCATTCATGATGTCAGTGAACCTCTCATCAAGCTGGTCAATGGTCTCAGTAGGCTCCATGGTGAATTGCTTACATTTTTGAACAGCTACAGAAAGTTTGTTCTCCTTTATCTTGTCAGTTCCTTCACACATGAGAGCAAGAGTATCCCAAAGTTCCTTTGCAGTCTTACAATGGATCACTATTCCCATTACAGAATCTGGAATGGTGGTGTAGAGAATATTCATGGCTATGAATTTGAGGTTGTGTCTCCTCCTTTCATCTGCAGTGAAGTTGTCTTCATCCTTGGGCCATTCTTCTCTTGGATCTGCAATAGTTTCAGCTGTGGTTCTAGGGTTAGGGGTCATAAAAATAAATGGACCTTTAGTAATCACCCTTAACATTTCATCATGCACACTGGCAAGATGAGCTCTCATTCTGATCTTCCAGAAGTTATAATTTTCCACTGAGAATTGTGAAAGCTTGTGATGAGACAAATGGTTCAAGGGATTGACTCCCATGTTGTTCTCTGCTGGTGGTGCTACCCTAGTTGCATTGTCAGCCATGATATCTAAACAAGTTTATCAAAAGATCAATTCAGTTGACCAAATATAAAATACCTTTTAGCACAAGGTATACTTAGAACAATGGTCTTTTGAACCACTGCTCTGATGCCAATTGTTGGTCCCGAAACGAGTACACAGGTGTATGGAGGGAATACACCTGAGGTTACAAATTTAAACTTCTAAAACTTATCAGGTTACTTAAGACAGTAATTCGTCAGTGGAATTGAAGTCTACTGAGAATTACTTGTTAAAGCTTACTGAGATAATACCTCCACTGAAAGCTCAAGACTTTTAGTTGAACTACTATCTAATTAGCTTTCAGATGCGGATTAGTGAGCCCTTAAGAAATCTTGTTTTACTTTGATAAACTTTGAATGAGTAACTCACACTTAAGAGATAGCAGAATGTAAGTACACAGAGATATAAAGTGGTTCAGAGATGAATCTCCTACGTCTACTGTCCTGATTAAACAGGAGAGTTCCTTTCACTTGGAATTCCTTGTGTTATAGTGCCAAGGGGCACTGATCAATTAATCTTCTCTTAGGATGATTGATCACTAGGATAATTCCAGGTCCTAGTTCCCAAAACAAACTAGCTTTCAGACTGATACAAACAATCAGCTTACTAACACCACTTAACACTAACTCTCAACCTAACAACTGAGTAGGGTTTTGAGTAGGGTTTGGTTCCAACTGTTGTGAGATAATCCTTACAGTTTAGCTCAAGGCTTAGGATGGATTATCTCTTTCTAAGGTTTGGATATAGCTTTGAGCTCGATTACAGAAGGCTTGGTATGCTCTCTACAGATATGAAACACTTGGGAAACAAAGGTAATTTCGAGTGTTTCTTAGATAGTTATGAATGTAGAGATAGCTTTGATCTTGTGAGTTTCCCGTGCATAGAAATGGGCACGCCCTTCTGTATTTATAGGCTTCCTTGAAAATCTTCCCGTTGGAGTTTGATTCTTCTCAAGTAAGTCTTCTTGTATCTGATTGGTTCAAATGGCTCTATTTGAAGCTTTAAGTCTTGTCAAGAAACGGTTGAAAGACCATGGTTGTTCACCAACTTTCTGTAGAATGCTAGGGAAAGACTTTTGGTACTTGTCAGTCTGGGCAGGTCGGCTGTCAGTAGAGTACAACTACGTGCCATCTTCTTATTGGGCCATTCAGCCTGCTTGCACAGAATCCTGTCTTGCTTTAAGGTGGAACTCCTCTGAGAAAACCTTCTTATTCCTTCATTTATTGTAAGCTTCACTGAAAATTCATTTTGCCTTGTTCCAACCAGATTAACTAACAATTTTAATGTGTTTAGCATTAAATGTGTTTTGTTAGTTCACATCAGTGGACCTTGGTCCTCTCCTGATGGATTTAATCTTAGTGTGAATGCACTTAGAAAACATTCAAGAGTTAGACTATATCTCAGATTAGTTTGTCTTCAGCGGACTTCATTCTTCAATACACTCCAGAATTTACTAACTGCACTTCAGTTCCTTAACATTTGAACTGACTTTCTAAACTCTAACTCTACTGAACATTTTACTTACAAATAACTTAGGAGGAATCTTTTGGCATCTTAATCAAAACTTAAGTCTATACAATTTCCCAACAATTTCTAAAGGAGTAGGCCTTTGATAATAGTGTTTATTTAAAGTAAGCCTATCAGCCCATTTTATTTTATTAATACTCGGATTGCCAAGTTCATAGGAACAAGAAGAGTCTTCTTCAAGATTATTATCTAACACGGAAATATTCATTTTTTCAAATTTTTCATTAATAATTTTTTTCAAATTCAGATACAAAAGCTTCAATTTTGAAATCTTTTATTTCAATCGGTGATTGTATAGAAGAAGCAGTTTTAATGACAGTATTGACATTATCATCCTTATTTTCAGACTTAGTCTGAGAAATAATCCTATTGATCTCATCAATTTTATCATGTAAGGAAATAATCATATCTATTTTATCATGTAAGGAAATTATTTTTTTCTCCCAGAATAGAGAGATAAATATTGCAAAAATTATTTTGCTCAATCATATTATTGATATGCTTAGCGGTGATTTGGAGAGTATCATTTTCAATGATTTTAGAGAATGGAAGAAAATTAAAAGTTCTGCCATTCTTTTCCATTTGGAAAGGGATATGAGGAGGAAAGACAGATCTTTGAATCCCTCCTGCAACTATCTTATAATCACGTTCAATTACAGATATATAATCAATATAAAAGGTTTTTATAAACTAAGGAACATAGTAAGTGATCTCATTGTGTTCTTTACAAAATTTATAAAAACTATTGACAAAGTAGTCAAGATCATCTTTAGAAAATGTTTTGAAATACTAAAACCTAAAATCATCCCATTTAGGATCATTAAACTCATTATTAATATAGGCTCTTCTAGAAGAACCCTTAGAAAAATCTAGGATAAGTTTTAAATCCATAAATCATAATTTGAAATTGCATTCCGAAATTGTTTCGGGTTCTTTTTCAGCATTGTGAATAATATTATTTTTATTAATAATAATATCATTATTATCAAAATCATTTTTTTAGAAAACATGTCTTCTCTGTAATGAGAAGTAGAAGCTCTAGACGTAGAGGGAAAGTTAACCTCATAATCTAAAGGGAAAATATAAGAGTGTCCTGAGCAGGACCTTGAAAGAGAAGCTTGTCTTCTTTGACTATTAAAACCAATATTGATAATTCCATTATTATCATGTTTTATGTGACTTAAATCACTGTTAATAAAAGGAATTTTTTGCACAGATTGTTCCAAAACCTAATTATCAGGAAAGTTGATTTCTTCCCATTTTATGTGTTTTCTTTTAGTAATACTAGATTTTCCAAAATTAGTTTCAATAAAAATAGTGTCATTATTATCATTCTCACTGATTTTACACCTAGGATTAAGAGTAAAGAGAGGTTTATAGTAAATACGATAACAAATACATATTACCTGAGTCCCTGGCATATAATTATAGCCATGTGTTTTAACATTTAATGTCAAAGCATTAAGAATATTTTCATCAGATAAAGAAAGAGATAGGTTAGGATAAACATTGAAATAAACAGGTCATAACGCAAGACTGGACTCAATGACTCCCATAAGGGATTGTTTCCAGTTACAGTTTCTGCCATCTCTAATAGCAGCAAGAAAGCTTTCAGGGAGACCTTTAAGGGTAAGAGGTTTGAAGGCAATTTGAACACATCCAATATGAAGAAACTTATGAGTGTTCTTAAAAGGTAAAATATCGCCTTTACTAAGTAATTTAATAACCATTTCTTCTTCATTAAGAGAAATCGAGGATTCTGTGGTTTTAACAATTTATTTTAAACATATTCCTTCAAAAGTTTCGATTTTATAAACAGTTTTAGGTTCAATTCTAGGAATAGTCCATCTGTTTAACAGATCAAGATTCTCAGGAATATCATACTCCTGAATGATTGAGTTCTGGACATTGTCCTTCATTCGCAATATATTCATAAGAATAAGATTGTATTGAATCACAACCATAAACAATAACTATACTTCTACACAAAGGCCCTGATACCAAATTTATACCGGATCGTGAATCTTATTTTATCAATAGTATCCAGTGGCTCTTTTACAAACAATAGGATCTGACTGAGAAATCTTCTTACTTTATATGTTCACCTGAAAAAAGTTTTTTACACCCAGAAATGTCTGCGCCTAATCTTGGCAAAATGGCAACAAGGGCAAGCCCACACAGTTAACTTATAAATTTTAAGGAAGCTCATACCTACTGGTTAAACCAACGCTACCTTTGATATAATAAGATGCACGATCCGATATTAGATGATATAATAAGATGCACGATCCGATATTAGATGGTATCAGAGCTAATATGTGTAGATGGTATAGTTATTGTTTATGGTTGTGATTCAATACAATCTTATTCTTATGAATATATTGCGAATGAAGGACAATGTCCAGAACTCAATCATTCAGGAGTATGATATTCCTGAGAATCTTGATCTGTTAAACAGATGGACTATTCCTAGAATTGAACCTAAAACGGTTTATAAAATCGGAACTTTTGAAAGAATATATTTAAAACAAATTGTTAAAACCACGGAATCCTCGATTTCTCTTAATGAAGAACAAATGGTTATTAAATTACTTAGTAAATGCAATATTTACCTTTTAAGAACACTCATAAGTTTCTTCATATTAGATGTGTTCAAATTGCTTTCAGACCTCTTACCCTTAAAGGTCTCCCTGAAAGCTTTCTTGCTGCTCTTAGAGATGGCAGAAACTATAACTGGAAACAATCCCTTATGGGAGTCATTGAGTCCAGTCTTGCGTTAGGACCTATTTATTTCAATGTTTATCCTAACCTATCTCTTTCTTTATCTGATGAAAATATTCTTAATGCTTTGACATTAAATGTTAAAACACAGGGCTATAATTATATGCCAGGGACTCATGTAATATGTATTTGTTTTCGTATTTACTAAAACCTCTCTTTACTCTTAATCCTAGGTGTAAAATCAGTGAGAATGATAATAATGAAACTATTCTTATTGAAACTAATTTTGGAAAATCTAGTATTACTAAAAGAAAATACATAAAATGGGAAGAAATCAACTTTCCTGATAATTGGGTTTTGGAACAATCTGTGCCAAAAATTCCTTTTATTAACAGTGATTTAGGTCACATAAAACATGATAATAATGGAGTTATCAATATTGGTTTTAATAGCCAAAGAAGACAAGCTTCTCTTTCAAGGTCCTGCTCAGGACACTCTTATATTTCCCCTTTAGATTATGAGGTTAACTTTCCCTCTACGTCTAGAGCTTCTACTTCTCATTACAGAGAAGACATGTTTTCTAAAAACAATGATTTTGATAATAATGATATTATTATTAATAAGAATAATATTATTCACAATGCTGAAAAGGAACCCGAAACAATTTCGGAATGCAATTTCAAATTATGATTTATGGATTTAAAACTTATCCTAGATTTTTCTAAGGGTTCTTCTACAAGAGCCTATATTAATATTGAGTTTAATGATCCTAAATGGGATGATTTTAGGTTTTGATATTTCAAAACATTTTCTAAAGATGATCTCGACTACTTTGTCAATAGTTTTTATAAATTTTGTAAAGAACACAATGAGATCATTTACTATGTTCCTTGGTTTATAAAAACCTTTTATATTGATTATATATTTGTGATTGAACGTGATTATAAGATAGTTGCTGGAGGGATTCAAAGATCTGTCTTTCCTCCTCATATCCCTTTCCAAATGGAAAAGAATGGCAGAACTTTTAATTTTCTTCCATTCTCTAAAATCATTGAAAATGATACTCTCCAAATCACCACTAAGCATATCAATCATATGATTGAGCAAAATAATTTTTGCAATATTTATCTCTCTATTCTGGGAGAAGAAATAATTTCCTTAAATGATAAAATTGACGAGATCAATAGGATTATTTCTCAGACTAAGTCTGAAAATAAGGATGATAATGTCAATACTATCATTAAAACTGCTTCTTCTATACAATCACCGATTGAAATAAGAGATTTCAAAATTGAAGCTTCTATATCTGAATTTGAAAAAATTATTAATGAAAATTTTGAAAAATGAATATTTCTATGTTAGATAATAATCTTGAAGAAGATTCTTCTTGTTCCTATGAACTTGGATATCCGAGTATTAATAAAATAAAATGGGCTTATAGGCCTACTTTAAATAAACACTATTATCAAAGGCCTACTCCTGTAGATGTTCTCCATGAAGAGCAGGAAAACTTTTTCAATACCTCTTATTCTGGAAAAAGTATTTATGAATGGAATATTGATGGTCCTAGTGATAAGCATATCTTCACTCAGTGTCATAGAATGCTCATGTATAGTTCTGCTTGCAGAATTTATGGTAATAATGATCTACAAACTGCTCAGGCTATAACTGTTGGATTTACTGGCCAACTCAAAGGTTGGTGGGATAATTATTTAAGTCCCCATAATAGAAAGGAAATTCTTTCCTCTGTTAAAACTGAGAATAATGAGGTTAAAACTGATGCTATTTATTCTCTTGTGTGTACTATTTTAGAACACGTTACTGGCAGATTTACTAATAAATCTGAGAATACTAAAACTCTTCTTTTAAATATGAAGTGTAAAACTCTTACTGATTTCAGATGGTACAAAGATACCTTTTTATCTAGAATTTATGATATTCCTGACTGTAATCAGGATATTTGGAAGAATAAATTTATTGATGGACTTCCTTATTTAATTGTTGAAAGAGTCAAGAAAATTTTGAGAAAAGACTCTGACTCAATCCATTACGAGTTACACTCTTTTGAAAAAATTATCAGTATTTGTGTGCAAGAGGGATTAAATCTTTGCAACGAGCTTAAATTAAGGAATCAGATGAAAAGAGATAATCTCTTAGAAAGAAAACAGTTGGGTCAATTTTGTGACCAATTTGGTTTAGATAATTCTAAACCCAAAAATAGTATTAATAAAAGAAATAAAAAAGAGATTAATTATAAACCTAATTATAGAAAGCGTAAAAGACATCCTGTTAATAAACGAGATAATAATAAAGAAAGAAACCATGTTTATAAGCATGGAAAGGATAAAAGAAATTCTTTTAAAAATAGAAATTATCTTGATAAAATTATTTGTAGAAAATGTGGCAGAAATTGTCACTATGCTAACCAATGTTATGCTAAAGATAAAATTAATAATCTAGATATTGATAATAATTTAAAAGAAACTCTTTTTAAAATCATTATGGATTCAGACAATAATATGTCTGAAGAAGAAAATATTTCTGAAAATTCTGACACTGATTTCTCTAAAGAGTCAAACTCTGATGATGAAAAAGAGTGTGAAAATTGCTTAAATGGCAAACCTTGTCTTGATTGTATAAATGACACTAATAATGATGATGATTATTATAGACCTATAAGTCAATTTCAAGACATGAATATAAATGTCTTAGATAATAATAATAATATTGATTTTCTTAAACAAATCAAAGATTCCAGTTTAAGAGACAAGATTATTGAACAATTCGAAGATTCTTCTAATAAGAATAAAACTAGCCTTACGAATAAGGTCAATAATAATTATTATTATAATATGGGAGAATTAGAAAAAATTCTAAAATATAAAAATATTAAACAAAACCCTGTAACTATTAATGATTTAGTTCAGGAAATTGATAAAATTAAAACTAATGTTAAAGTCCTACAAAAACAAAACATTGATTTTTCTCTTCGTCTTTCTCTTATGGAAAAAGAAAAAGAGAAAATTGGTGATTTTGATACTAGCACCACTACCCTTTCTCAATTTTTTAACTCTAGTGGTGATCTCAATATCGATAAAACCCATCTTTCTGCCATTAATATGATTATGTCTCGAAAATGGTATACAAAAATCTCTCTTCTTATTAATAATTCTTATAAAAAGGATTTTATTGCCATGATAGATAGTGGAGCCGACCAAAATGTTATCCAGGAAGGCATTATTTCCACCAAGTTTTTTTTAAAAACCACTCAATCTCTTTCACATGCTGGAGGAGGATCTTTAAAGATTGAATACTAACTCAAAAATGCTTCTGTTTGTATTGATAATTATTGTATTCCCAATGATTTTCTGATTGTTAAAAATTTAACTAGCCAAATGATTGTTGGCCTTCCTTTTATTCAAAAAATTTACCCTATACAGGTTAGTGAATAAGGAATTTCTGGTGTTTATAAGGAAACACCTATTTCCTTCCGATTCATTACTAAACCTATTAATAGTATTCTTGATATCATACAGGATCAAATCAATTACAAAAATTGTCAAATCAATTTTCTCAAAGATAAGATTAATTCCTTCACTATTGAAGATAGAATAAAGAACTCCAAGCTTCGGGATAAAATCCAGCTCTTATATAATAAACTCTCCATTGATATTTGCAATGATTTTCCAAATGCTTTTTGGAACAGAAAGAAACATATTGTTTCTCTTCCTTATGAAGAAAATTTTAATGATGCTGATATTCCTACTAAGTCAAGGCCTTGTCAGATGAAATCTGATTATTTATAGCTTTGCAAAAAAGAAATTGAATCTTTATTACAAAAGAAACTTATTACTCCTTCTAAATCCCCCTGGTCTTGTACTGTTTTCTATGTTAATAAGCATTCTGAGCAGGAACGTGACGCTCCAAGGTTAGTCATTAATTATAAACCTCTTAATAAAGCTTTAAAATGGGTTAGACATCCTATTCCCAATAAAAAGGATCTCTTAGACAGGTTAGTTAATGCACTTGTCTTTTCCAAATTTGATTTAAAATCAGAATTTTGGCAAATACAGATTAACCCTTCTGACATGTATAAAACTGCCTTCAATGTTCCTTCTGGACATTATGAGTGGACTGTCATACCTTTCGGTCTGAAGAATGCTCCCTCTGAATTCCAACAAATTATGAATGACATTTTTAATCCCTATAGTGATTTTATTATTGTTTATATTGATGATATCCTTGTTTTTCTAAGGATATTGATATATATTTTGTTGGGATATGTTTAGTTTTGATTATTTCCAAAACGACATGTAATAGGTTTGAAAGCAGTCAGGATAGTATCCTTTGGATCAGGTCAGGCTAGGTTAGCTCTCAGTAGAATAGGTTGCTCAGTTGAGGGGGAACTCAGCGAGGGGGAACTTCTCAACACAGCCTGAAGATATCAAGATGACAACCAGTAGAGCTGACTGAAGACACGCCATCAATCTGAACCAATGGAGAAGCCTGAAGGATGTCCCACTGAGTGCAAGTCAGGCTGATCTAAGCCAAGTCTGATGGACCACTCAGTGAAGAGCCTGATCAGGTGGATCAGTGCTGCACCAAGTAGGCCCTGAAGGAGTCAGGCTACTGTGGTCAGGGAAGTTTGTCATTCAGCCTTATGACAAACTTCTTGGAGTGATCTTCAAACAGTCCCTGAAGGACAACTGCACTGAGGACGAGTCAGTCCACTGAAGATCAGAGTCAGTAAAGGAGAAAGCTACCTAAAGTCAGTGGGTCTTAGTCAAACCTACTGAGTCAAAGATCCGTGAATTCAGGCCACGTGGACCAATCAGCACAAGGCGGTAAATCTGACACTGACAAGGCCGCATTCCAAGAAAAGTGGTTGAAACCATTTAATGTTGGATTCAAATGTATCTTCCCTCCAACGGATACATTTGAATCCCCATTATAAATACAAGTTCATGGCTTGTTGATAGCGTGTGTTGTTTTGTTTAAAGAGTTGTATTGTTGTATAATAAACAAACACCTACGAGCTGAAAGTGTGAGTAGTAGCATACGTGCATGGGAGTTATAAGGAGGGTTTACTCACATCTTAAACACTGACCATTAGGGTCTTCAAATATACACATATGAGTGTTCAGCTTGTAACTCTAGGCTTAGAGAGGTTTTCCCTATCTTAGCTATTGGCTAACACATTATAAAGGGAAAACCTCACCTAGTTGGAGAAAATCCTAACCAAACTAAACCCTTTCAGAAGATTGTTAGGTTTGTAGTGAGGTGAGGAGGGCAGCCCAGGGAGTGGCGTGAGTCCAGTTGTAAGTGCACCTTGGCACGTTAAAAACAAGAATCCAAAGGAGTGGATTTCCTGTTGAATCAGGCCGTGGATTTAAGAGCTTGAGTCTCCGAACCACGTTAAACCAAGTGTCATTATCTGGAATGTCTTTTCTTCTAAAGTATTGCGAAAATCTGCTCACTGAGAGCATTGCTTAAAAAGGAACTTTAGTTAAGTATTTCAGGTCAGGGAGATTCCATCTCACTGACTGAATCAGGTTAGCACTCGAGAGTTCAGTCTCTCGAGTCACTGCCTTGTTGAGAGCCTGAGCTTTCAAGTCTCACCTCTGACTTGATAGCTCTGACTCTCAGCAACGCAGTGACTTGAGTATTTCGTCACTGAACTTGTTCAGGGTGCAAGCTGTGATTTGTTGACGCACTCTAGAGTTCAGCTTCTCAAGCCACTGTCCTTGCTCAGAGCATGAGTCTCCAAGCCTTCTCTCTGACTTGGTAACTCAGCCTCTGAGCAGAGCAGTGACTTGAGTATTTCTCACTCGTGCTGAACTCCCTGAGGAAAAAGGTTTTAAAGAAGAAAATTTTTGCTCCTGAGTTCCCATTTTGGTTTTTGAAAACGGGACCATCATATTTCAAACATCTTGATATCTTTTAAGAAATTGTCATCAAGAATGGTTTGGTAATTTCAAAACCAAAAATGGTTTTATTTCAGACAAAAATCAAATTTTTGGGTCATTTCATTGAAAAGGGGAGAATTATCCCTATTCAAAGAAGCATTGAATTTGGAAATAAATTTCCAGATATCATTACTGATAAAACTCAGTTACAGAGATTTCTTGGAAGTCTTAATTATGTCTCCTCTTATATTAAAAATCTTGCGGAAGACTCTGCCATCTTATATGATAGGCTTAAAAAGAATCCTCCTCCTTGGAATGATAATCACACTAAGACTGTTATAAAAATTAAAGAAAATGTTAAAAATATTCCTTGTCTTACTATTGCAAATCCCTTATGGGAAAAGTTTGTTGAAACAGATGCCTCTGAGTTAGGCTATGGTGGTATTTTAAAACAAATAAACCCCAATAATAGACATGAATATATTGTCAGATTTTACTCTGGAAAATGGAGTAATTCTCAAAAGAATTATTCTACCGTTGCTAAAGAAATTTTAGGTATTGTTAAAAGTATTCTTAAATTCTAAGATGATTTATACAATAAAAAATTTAATATAAAAACTGATTGTAAAGCGGCTACTTTTATGTTTACTGAAGATGTTGAACATAATGTGTCCAAGGAAATGTTTGCCAGATGGCAATCACATCTTGCTTACTTTGATTTTGATATTGTCCATTTGAAAGGAAATGATAATTATATTCCTGATTTTCTAACCCAAGAATTTATTTCTTAAATGACAGAAATGAGTCAGTCTGGCAGAAGTACCTATTTCTCTTATAGAGGAAGAGGAGGCAGAGGAGGAAGACCTCCTATCATTCAAATGGGACAAAGATCCCTTTATCACCAGAATATTTCTGGTGAAATCTCTTCAAAAGACCAAAAGGAATTCCAGGAATTCCTTAAACAACGTGGTAAAGTCACATCAACAGAGAAGGGTTCTCTTGATCCCGGGGAAGTATCAAATGCTTCAACAGTACAGACAGAGACTAAGTTCTTTGATTCTCCTAATAAGGAATTGATTCTTCTTATAGAAGATGATGATGAAAAGCTCAGAGAATCCCCATGGACTCTCATGGAGAAATATGTCACAAATAATGGTTGGGCTGTTCAGACTTATAAGTCTAGAGGTTTCTATGAAAACATTCTTATTGAATTAGGTAGTGTTGATATTCAACATTATTCGGTCAAGAGTAGTATAAATTATTAAAAAGATTTTCTCCATCCAAGAATGGGGAATTTCGTCTTTTGCTGAAAGAAAATTGACTAATAAAGTTAGTCAAAGTACTTTCCAGTATAATTACTGGGATTATGTAGAAAGTTTTTATAAAACTCTTTTCCACCAAAATGCTAAGCATACCCATACTTGGTTGTTTAAAATTTGTGAGAATATTGAAAGGAATCAAATTCCTAACTGGTTCACCTCTTGGTGAAATACTTTCGGGGCTTCGGTAGATATTCTACCCGACAATTTGAAAGGCCTCCTTGAAGATTACTCCATTGTCTCTTCCTCGTTTAAAACACATAATACAAGTGGTAAAACCACTTTCATGTTTTTTGTTAACTCAGGTATTCCATGGGTCTGGAAATGGAGAGCAGAATTTTGTTATACTGAATTCGGTTTACCCTGTCTGTGGAGAAGGAGTACCACAAGATTTTGGGGCAACTTAAATGTTGTCATTCCTGGCTCCAAGGAGCCCACTATACAGGAGAATATTGATAGAATTCAATATAAGATTGAGAAATTTAAAAAAGACATTCCCTCTGATACTCTTCCTTCACTCTCTGATTATACCAAAAAGTATCAGGGAATTATCCATAAGGGAAGGATTATTGATCTTTATATGGATCACCTCAAGAAAGATCTTTTTAAAGATATTGATTTTTTAGATTTAAAATCTGATTCCTCTATGGCTTCTGGGTCTGATATGCAAGACTCCCAAGACCCTAATGAAGATTATCAAGATTTCTCTCTCCAGAAGAGTTTCGATCTTCTGAAGAATTCCCTTAAAGACAAATTCAAATAAAGAAAACAGTGATGGAGGAAAGAATTCTTGAAAACTGGAGGAGATTCAGAGTAGGACTGCATCATGAAATCTGGCAGATTCCTATTCATATTAATTTTGATCAGAATCAAAATATAAATAAAGATAAAATTATCTTAAAGGACTCAAAAAGAAAATCAGAGTTCTTGAATTTTTTATCCCTATCCTTGAAGGTTCTTACTATGGACAACCATATTATTTCCAACAATTGGAAAGATTCAAGAAGACTTTAAGTCTTCTACAAAAGCAAGCTTCTCTAATGGCAATCTAACTAAAAAGAGATTCAGGAAAAAAGACGAATCAAATTTCGTCATTGCATAGGTCACCAACAGACCAAGCTCTGTTCATGAATAGTATTTACTATTCACTTTTGACTTTTTACTATTCAATTTTTTGTTTTGGAATCTGGGGTTTCATGTCCGGCTCTTCTTTTTCTATAAATAAGTCTTTTTTTTAGGGGAGGCACGCTTGAGTTGAGACTCGCTCTCTCTTTCTCTCTCTATAACCCTTTATTGCCTTTAAGTTGTAACCTTGTTAATTTCCTGTATAAACACTTTGCCCTGGTGGTTGTTTAAGGTATATTGTTTTATTTAAATTCTGAAGTTAAATTTTTATTTTATTATCGCCGCCTTAATGGTCGGCTAAATTACTTGTATTGAATCATGGCCTAACATAGCTATACTCTACTTTCATATGCATCTAGGAACTTATTTCTATTGAATCTGTATGTTGTTATATCAAAGGTAGCGTTGGTTTAACCAGTAGGTTTGAGCTTCCTTAAAATTTATAAGTTGACCGTGTGGGCTTGCCCTTGTTGCCATTTTGCCAAGATTAGGCACAGGCGTTTCTGGGTGTAAAAGCTTTTTTTCAGGTGAACTTATAAAGTAAGAGGATTTCTCAGTCAGATCCTATTGTTTGTAAAAGAGCCACTTGATACTATTGATATAATAAGATGCACGATCTGATATTAGATGATATAATAAGATGCACGATCCGATATTAGATGGTATCAGAGCCAATATGTGTAGATGGTATAGTTATTGTTTATATATATAATATATTAGTAAAATAAATAAGAATCGATCAATTGACAAGTGTTAAAATAGATTTAGGGGACGCTTGGTTAACAACTCCTCAATGGTAATGGGAATGAGATTGAAAATTAGTGTAATTAGCATGATTCATGTAAACAAAATCACTACATTTCCTCCTAAATAAGGTAATCACTACTCCATTTTGATTACCCTATTTTCTTTCTACAATTATCTTCCTCAATCACTCCTCTCTTCCTCCACCAACAACCATTTGTTATCAACTTCTATTCCAAAATTGGGGCATGGCACTAGCAATGGTGTCACCATTGGAACACTTCTTCCCCTAACATATCATTTTTCTTATGAGGGCACAGATGAAAATAAATTTTCATTCTCATTGTCATTGAAGAATTGTTAACCAAGCGCCCCCTTAATTTTAATTCTTATAACAATTCATCTCATACTACAACCAACTGATTACAATTTATTAATTCAAACCGTGCATCGCATGGGAGAATTAGTAGTTTTAAAAAGAATTCCCAAGTTTAGTGATGAACATTACATTTTAAATAAGCAAAAGCCCATTCAACTTTTTCAACTAGATTGGCGACTCCAACCCTGTTTTGCAACTCTATTGCAAAATTAAAAATGATACTCCCTCCGTCCACGAGTAAGTTTCCCACTTCTTTTTGTTGAATGGTTTAAGAAAGTGTATTTGTTTATTAATATATGTTGGGCCACATGTTGACTTTTGGGATAAAGTAATGAATAGTGTTGAAAAGTAAAGTGGATGAGTGGCATTTTTGTAATATTGTGTGAGTTTAAAGGTTAAAGTTTATATATAATAGAGTGTTGTTATTTCCATTTATGGAATGGGAAACTTACTCGTGGACGGCCCGAAAAGGAAAGTGGGAAGTTTACTCATGGACGGAGGGAGTATTAAATAATTTTTGTGTAAAAAAATAAAGTAATTTTAGAGGTGAAAATGTTTGTAAAAAAAAAAAAATCAATAGTATCTTTTAGTTTGAGAGATACAAAAATTATGGGTCCCATGAGAATCAATTCTCTATGATCCAAAAGCAGGTTTTTATAACTTCTTTAAAATAAAATTTAAATACTTAATATAGTAGTTGCAAACACTTTAAAATAAATTATTTAAAAAAAATAAGTGATTCTAATTACAAAATAAAGTTTGTAAACAACCACTAAATTCAATTTGAGAAAATAAACTATCTTTAAATAATAAATGGACTAACTTATCGGAATATTTTTTTTACTAAATTTTATTTTAAAGAAACTCAAAATTAGATGCACTGAATAAAGGCTTCAAGTATTGCAAGCAATATATCACCTCTAGGCCCAGTTTCCAAGCCCATGTATGACTTTCATTTTCGAAGGGTGTGTTGGACTCAGCCACTCAGTTGTTTTCAATAGGGTCCGACTACATACCCCTCTATATGTTTTTTATACACCCACCCACCTAATCTACCCATTTTATTTTCTATAATTATTAAATACACCCTTACAATATATCTAAATTACCCCTACTTCTAATATTATTTCAAAATATTCATACACCCACATAAACCTCTCTCCTTCTACACGTTCTGCACCTTCTCTCTTGGTGCCGTTACCGTCACGACACGCAGCGTGACCGCCACAACTGTCTTGCGACCGTCCTTACCTATGAAGCGTCGACCAAGGCGTGGTGAGGCACCAATGACGACGAGCAGCTGGACACGACGTTCAAAACATAAATAAAATTATAGTTCAACAATGTTTATTCGAAAAACAACTCATATTTCGGTAAATACATATCGAAAAATGACTAATATTTTGACAAAAAAATATTTTCGAATACCTAACCAATTTTCATCAAATGTTTGTCGAAATATTAACTATTTTTCAACAAACCAGGTTCGAAAATTGGTGTCGTGATTTTTTTCCAAAAAACGTGGGAATAACAATCTTGGCACACAATATACAAAAATTATAGGCTAAAAATACAAAAAAAATTGGTATGCAATACTCATTCCATAAACGAAAAACAACATTCAAATAAAAAACAAAGTTATACTCATCAAACAAATTATTCAAACAAATGCACTTACACACATAGCGTAAGACTCATGCGTATACACCATTTTTGTTACAAACAACGAATTAAGGTTACATCACCGTCGTAAAGATAATAAAATGGTGGACAAGATTATTTTTTTCTTTTCTTCCCGTATCTTCACTGATTCTCTTCTTGTATTTGTGTGTCTTATGTCTTTTGATATTCTAGTGGGTGTATCAAATATTCAGATTTTTTTTAATTATAAGGGTATTAAGGTCATTTAAAAATATATTAAAATAAGTTAAAATAAGGTGGGAGTATCAAATAAATATGGAGGGGTATATAGTAGATTGGTCGAAAAATGAACACATTTTTCATAGAATTTTCCAAAGAACGTCTAAATTTTTCGGTAGGATTTAATTAGTTCAAATGCTTTTGTACAATCTCCCATGACTTTTCTCATCCTTCCATCTTGTTATGCCTATTTGAGATTGGCCGAAAAATGAACACATTTTTCATAGAATTTTCCAAAGAACTTCTAAATTTTTCGGTAGGATTTAATTAGTTCAAATGCTTTTGTACAATCTCCCATGACATTTCTCATCCTTCCTAGCAGGATTGCTAGCAGCGCAAAAGTGATTTCACAGAGTATCATATTGCATTGACATATGACTGTGCTACAAAAATTGTGTTGAGAGAAATTATTTATCTTCAAAGACAGTTTCTTAGTGAGGGGATTTTGAGAGTGAGAGTAATATTTCGTGGATTAAATGGGACGTTGTTTATAAATTCAAAAAATCTGAAAGTTTAGGGATTAAGGATGTGGAGTGTTTTTATAAGGCCCTTTGTAAAAGTGGATATAGTGGTTCTTGTTGGATGGAGAGAGTTTATGGGCTACGGTGATAAAGTTGAGATAGGGTCTTTTTTGGGGTGTAGGTTTTGGTATTTCGGGTGTTGGAGAAGAGGTGAAACTGGTTGGGTGGTGGGGACAAATTTTAAGGGCGTTAGAGGGAGAGTGTGGAGTGTAAATACTTTGTGCATTTTTTGTGCATGGCGGGTATGCCTTATACTTCTATTTTAATAAAATACTTTCGAGACTTAGTGCTACGCCCCGGGGGTATGGGTACCCCTGTTAATTTTATTAAAATACTTTCGAGACTTAGTGCTGCGCCCCGGGGGTATGGGTACCCCTGTTAATTTTTTACCTTTTCAGCAGGTAGCCGGTTAAGTATTTACCTCTTTAAGCAGGTAGCCGTTCTTTGTTTGATTTGAATAGATATTTTCTCTCTTACATCGGCAGATTTAATTCTTCACTCTCTTTATACTTTGAGCAATTTCATTTCGTTTCAATTTTCGGTGTTGAATGTTGATATATTTCGTCGTCGCTCAATGAGTAGAGTCATTTTTCTGGTGGTATCGTAGGGGATTTACTGTTCATCCACGACTTTCAAAATTTCAGGTTTAGTTAGTCGGATTTGTTTTAATCTCGGTAAGTTTGGTGGATTTCCGTCTTATTTCTTAGTCTGGGTTTGAGTGTAGGTTCCTCCAGGTTCTGGTGGTGTATATGTGATCTGGGCTCTACGCCATTTTGATTCTGATGGTTTGTGAATTCTTCGTTTTCCGGTGGCCTTAATCGGAATTTTTTGTTTCGGCGTGATCACTGCCTTTTGTAATTGTTTTGTTCCTGATTTTTGAATTAACCGTTTTCATTGATGTTATCTATTTATTCAGGTCATCATTTGGGAGAGAAGAAAGCGAAATTGTTGCAGGTGAAATACTGAGAAAAAAAAATTTGGTTTATAATATGGAGAAGAAACCGCCCAAAGAGAGAGAAATATAGAGTGATAAAGATGAAAGAGAGAGTCAGGTGAATGGAAAGAGAAAATAACGTGGAGGGGGAGTAGGAATAAAAGGGGGGAAAAATAAGAAATTTTCTTAATTAATATAACAATTAGTCCGAAATTTAATTAATTTGTCATTTCTATATAATTTAATTAATTTAAATTATAAAACCAATTTAAAAAAAAAATCTAAACCCGTGATATAACTCTAAAACTTTGACGACATGTTTGGTAGGAAATATTAGAGAGTGTTAGATACCCTAACACATCTAATATAATGTTTGGTTGTCTATATCTATAAACATGTTGACCCGGTATTAAATTAGTATCTTGTTTCTACTATACGAAAATGATATCATGTCCATCGGTGGGCACAATATAATATACTCACTGCGAATGTGATAATGACACATATATAAGCAGATAAAATTTATCATTAAAATTATAGTGGATTCATTGCTTATGTCTCATTATCACATTTGCGGTGGGTATATTATATTGTGTCCACTGTGGGCATATGATCATTTTCGATATTCTATATTCGTATATATTTAATTAAATATTTATAAATATAGAATCAAATATCATAATTTTGTATTTGTATTTGATAACTTATCGAATAAAAAAAAAAAATTTGTACTCGATATAAAATCGAATTATAAAATTTCAAATTCAAATAACCCAACTTTAAATAAAAATAACAAATCTAACCAAAATTGTTTGAATTAATAGTTTACAATATTAATATATACTCATCAATTTTAGATTTGGTCAATTGCTCTATCTTAATATTTTAGTACTTGTCAAAAAATTACGTTAATATATATATATATATATATATATATGCACTATATTTTTAATTATTATCATAATTAATTTATTTTTTAAGATAAAATTTTGAATACTATCACTATAGTTAATTATCGCAAAAATATTAGTAAAGTTTTAGCGAGTTTCTTCAGAGAGTTGGTAATTTGAGTAATCAAACCCATATCATAATTTTGGATTTTTAAAAATTGATTTTATAAATTTTCAAATTAATTAAAACATATAGATTATATTTGTTAGATTTATATATTAATGGAGTGTTTTTGAAATTTTGTGATTTTTTTTTACGTAACTCATCATTTTGAAATTATTTTACATTCTTATCAAATTTTTTGTAAAAATTTATTTATTTGATTTTGAAATAATGATAACATATGTCCCCATATTTAATTAGAGATAAAAACAACTTAAATTTAAAAAAAAAAAAACTATATTCCCATTATCAACGCCACTTTATGTGAATCATTCAATAACCATTTAATTCTATACTTTGGCATAAAAAAAAAAGTGATATAAAAATAATTATAAATTTTTTCCCCCGCATTTTACTCTGACTTTTCTCATTATTTTCATTTCTTTGATTCTTCCTATTTTTCTTTTTGGTGCTATAATTTCTCCACACCAGTCGAAAAAAGATTTATCTCATATTTCATCTTCTACGTCTTCTCTTTCTTCTCTCTAAAATGAAAACTTGAATAAACAGGTATTATCTAAAAAAAATACAAATTTTACAATCAGAAGAAGAACAATTACCATAGATGGTGAATACATCGGAATCTATAAATTTATAGAAGACAAACAGAAAACAATCACATCTATGACAAAATCAGAGTAATAAATCATAAATTATGAAACATGAACAAAAATTCGGATCATGATCACCGGAAAACAAAGAATCCACAAGCCATTAGAAACACAAAAGCAACAAAGAACAGATCACACATACACCAACGAACAACCTCCTGAACTCAAACCCAGATTAAGAAATTAGATAAAATCCGACCTTGCGAAGTAAAATACCGGACTTTAATTCCAAACTTGTCAAAATCCTCCACAAGGCGTTGAAAATTAAAAACAACACCACCAGAAAATTACTCAAATCGTGAAGGGAGATAGTTAGACCAGCTATGCAAATGGAGAAAATGGATGAAGTGAGAGAGAAGAAGTTGTGGGGACGAAGAGAAGGGAGAGAATGATGGGTGGATACAAAGTCAAATAAGTAGTAGAAATAAAAAAAAAAAAAAATTGCTGAACAAGTAGCAGAAAACACTAAAAATATCTAACGATTCATGTTTAAAGTGAATTTGATCCAAGGGTTAATATTGACAGGGGTACCCATACCCCCGGGGCGCAGCAGAATTGCCCAATACTTTCACTTATCAAATAAAAAATTATATGACATTGACATGTGAGGTAGAATCAAGGGTGCAGATGACGTTTGACGCTGGGCAGACAGTATATGGCCGCCAAGGCCGCCTAGACGGCTGCCGAGGCCGCCTAGGCGGCCGCCAAGGTTTTTATTTTTTTCTTCTTTTTTTATTATTAAATATATTTTGTTTAATATTTATCAAAATAATAAAGTTCCATGTTTCCAACTTAATTTGTTTATTATTCAATTTAATAATTATAAGAATTAAGTAAAATTAAACACATCTCCAACAAAATGTCCAAATTAATAAAATACCACAATTCACAATCCACACATGTACAACTTGTTATTTTCCTTTTAATTTTTCTTTTTTTCTTTTTAATTATATAATATTTTAAAGTTATTAAAAATTTAAAAGAAATTAAAAAAAAAAACCTAGGCATTGCCTATCGCCGAGGCCGCCTAGGCGCCGCCAAACGCGATTTCCGCTAAATACGACCGCTTTGCATTAATCGTCGGCGGTAAGTGCTGACAAGCGCCTAGGCGGCCACCTAGACAGCCTCGGCGGTGGCCATTCGCCATTTACATCACTGGTAAAATTGATTAGTTGTTTTGAAGGGGCAATGATAGGAATGTGTTTGTAGGTGAAAAGAGATGGCTTCGTGCATAGGGTGAGTTTAGTATTATAAAAAGTGTGTATGTATCTAACAAGAGCAGTCTATACATTTTATGCTAGGATAAAATTGCTTTAAAAAAATGGGTTTATTTGTAAGATTGTGGTTGTAAATATCCGATGTGTTGTATAAATTATCTTTAATAATAGAGTATGTATAAAGTGAAATTAGTTCATGAATCATTGAAAGATATTAGTTATTTTTACTAAAGAGTATTAATTGTTTATTTTGAAGATTATTAATTATCTTTACTGAAGAGTCTTAGTAGTTAATTTATTTTCAGTAAACAATTAATACCGTTCAGTGAATACAACTAATATGTTAAGTAAAACCAATTAATAATCTTCAATAGTGCATCATTTTCGATCTATACATCGTCTACATAATACTCCCTCCGTCCACGAAATTTTTACCCGGTTACTATTGAACACAATTTTTAATGAAAAATAGTATTTTATTGAAAAAGTGGATAAAGTAGATAAAGTAAGAGTATTGTGGAGCCCATTTATTTGTTTGTGAGTGTAGTTTATTTTCAAAAGTGAAATGGGTAAAAATTTGGTAAACACGTGGACGGAGGGAGTATAAAATTTCCTTACATGCAACAAAGCAAGAAGTTAATACTGTTACAAGTTACAAGGAATTCATTTTTTTTTTTTTTTTTTTTTGAAAGGAATACTCTTACAAGGAATTCTAACACACATATTCTACTAGATTACAATAACCATGAAATTAACGCGGCAGCCAAGAAACAAACAAGAGCCCTTGAATTAACCGACCGACCAACCACTCTGGACCCGGTTCACGAACACCACCGATGCAATAAACCGTCGGTTAGTACACGTGTCGCACACAATCATGTGGCCATCATCTCTCACCTCCATGTTCTTGCCCTTTTTCGTCTCCCTCTCTTACTCCGTACAAATTTTCACCCTCTCCCCCACCCTATTTAATATCTTCCTCTTCTTTAATCCTCACAGATTACAATCCTTCTTCCCCATTTATCCCCAAATTGAAAATTTGCAGAAAAAAAAATCAATGGCTGAAACCGCCTCCGCCCTCTGCTTTTCTGCCTCGATTCCCATTTCGTCCCCCTATTCTAGGGCTTCGACTTCCTCTTTCACTCCACGAAGATTCAATTCCCAATTCCATCGTTCCCGATTGCCCTACCTTAAATTCACCATCAGAGCCTCCGGTTCCTCAAATTTCATCGGCGATGGATATTACCCGTGGGAAAATCACGAATCCGCCGCTGACTCGTGTATTTTTTCTATTTTTTTCCTGTGCCGAATTTGAAGAGCTACTGTTTTTCTTTTTTCCTTTTTTTAATTATATTAATAAAATCACTCTGGGGTATCGGTTCACTGGAATTGGGTAGGCAGCAGTCTAGTTCGAAGATATGTGTGGTTTGTTGACCCCCTTATTTATTGATTTTTTGGTTGGGTTCTTTGTAGCTATACAATGGGTTTCTGAGGAGAAAATCACTCTATTTACTTCTGATGGGTTGATCCGAATTGGCGGGAATCTTGTGCCTCGTCGGGTTTCTTCTGCTGATGTATGTTTATCCAGGCTGTGTTGTGCATTTTTATTATGATCCTTTGATATTTGATTATGAAGTTTCAGGAGTGCTTTTTTGGCCAAATGAAATTCCTTTCAAAATTCATAATGTGGTTATATAATTTTATATGCTGAACCCAGTTATATATGTTTGGGGACCGGAAAGGGTGGTTTGTGTTGAACTTGGGAGTCCACAATTTTTTTTGAACTAATAGGCAGATGCTATTTGTTGGTAGCCCCTTTAGGCAATACAAAGTGCTTAAATCTGTATTGTGACTGTAAGAGTTTGATTCTTTAGAAGTTAGAGGATCCTACTGGTTCATCTTGGAATACACAGTAGTTGATGTTTATGCATTCAAGGATATGATTTGTATCCTGTGGTTTCTTATGCCATTATGCATTTTTGTATTTTAGAGTGTATTGCCAATTTTTTTAGTAAGGAGTAATGATAATCACCTGTATCATTGTGTAATTATACTCTGTGCTTTTCTTTCAAATATTATGTTCCATTTTATGATGTTTTTGGGTCAAGAAAGTGCCTATCTTGTAATGTTGACGTTGGAATTCCTCTGTAAACTATTGTTATTCCCTTTCCATTTTCCTAGGTTATGTCAATCTGATATATTTTCTCTCAAGTTTTGACACAAATATGCGTTAATCTCCACCATGCAGAAGAAACAAGGGAATTCGAAAATGACTCAAAGATCTCAACGATTTCAAGAGAGCAAATACATGGATCCAAACCAAAGCCTTTGTCTAGGAGCACTTTTTGACATTGCAGCTACAAATGTAAAAACCTTAGCTTTTAAACAATATCTTTAAGTTCAAGCAATTTCTTAAATTATGTGATATTGCTACCTAATAGGGACTTAATACGGGTAGACGATTGTGCATATATGGCTTTTGTCGCTCCATTGAGATGCTTTGTGATGTTGTGGAGGACACAGTCCTGGAACATGGCGGAGAGGTACAAGTTATCATGTTTGTTCTTTTTTTTTTTTTTAAATTTAAATTTTGGTTACTTGTGTTGTGGTGTATTTGTTTACAAGTTATTCTTGATCAGGTTCATCTCATGAGATGACTAGCTATTAGCCGGGCACAAATATTTATTGCCTATTTCGCTCCTTTGAATTGGCACTTTATGTTGTTTTATCCTCAGGACTTGGGTCCATTACCCTGCTAATTCCACTCAGTTGCAATATACATGAATTTTGTTGTCTACAAGGTTTCAAATACAAAGAATATTTTTTTCTTATTTAAATGGTTTTGTCATAGTGTATTTGCTTGGGCGATATCTTTTAAAACCTCTATGCATGTGAAACGAGTGAAGTTCATGAACTTTGCCTGGTTATTTTCTAAGAATTCTTATCTCTCTGGAGGTCGACTCTTAATAGTACTGTTAAATGTTAATATTATACTATACTTGAAAAGTTCTCTCTTCTTCATTTCGTAAATCATGGATGTACTATGGTAAGTTAAGACTGATCACTTGAGGAAACTGTGACTATACAGTATTACTTCTGAATAAACTAATCGGCCAATTCCATTAAGGTAGAAATTTGGCACAGTTAATGGAAGTTCATAGAATCCCCAGAGAAACTTGAGGATCTTAAGCCAAAAGGTGTCCGAAAAATTAGATGAGCTGAAGAAGCTGTTGTGTCTTAGACAGGGTACATATAAAAGCTTGACAAATAATTTGCTGCAGGTATTTTACGGATAGGCTGCGTGTTCTGTTGCCAAAGGGTAGAATATAATTATATGAACAATTGATTTGCACCTGGAAGATATATATCTCCAATAAGACATTTTATTCTTAACCAAGCAATCCTATTGGGTTAATTAATAATTTAAAAACCTAAAGTTTTTGAACATATAATCATTCTTTGATAGAGCACCCACTGCCTAGACCAGTGGTTCTGGGTTCGAATCACTTGGGGGGAAAGGGAAGGGGCTTTTTTTTTTTTTGTTCTTAGATTAGGAGGAAAAAGCAAAAAAAAAAAAAAAGGTGGTGGCAAGGCTGTGCATCTGTGCTGTGATATATTACATTATTATTATTGCTTTTCCTGGAAATAATTTCTTGGTTTAGATATGCTGTGTATAATTAGCAAAATTTATCTGTTTAAAGATATGCTGGAATCTTAACATTCAAACTATGTGTTGGAATTTCAGGTGGTGGCAGCAGAAAAGGCAAGCAGGGGAGGGCTGCATGAAAAGCTAACTATGACTGTTGCAGTGCCGCTGCTTTGGGGAGTTCCTCCTGCTTCTGAAACTCTTCACCTTGCAGTTATGAGCGGAGGTGGGATCGTTGACAAAGTCTACTGGCAGTGGGACTTCCTGTAAATAGTATAATCCAGCCTTCTAACCATTGTTGGTGCTTATTGTAAATAATATTTGCTGCCATTTGAACATAAAATCTGTAAATGTAATTTAATCAATTGCATGTAAATGTAATTTAATGTAACCATTCTTGCTTGTACATGTCCTGGGATACTCAAAACTGATGGCATAGTTTCCCTTCTTAAGCGTACACTTGGGACATATTTGAACGAAAGTCGATAGTTTTGATTTTCTTTCTGGAATTACAGTTGCAACATAGGTTTGATCCATAATAAGAGGCCAAGAGCATGATCTTTGTTTGTCCATACAAGGTTTGAGCTACTTAGGGATCTCTTGCTGCAGAACAAAAGCCTTTTTACTTGCTAAATGTGGGACTAAGATTTAATTGGGCACGGGCCACACTGTTTTTTGATACTTAGGGCCCTGCTTGGTTGATGAGGCATGAGAATAACTTAAAAATAGGTGTTTGGTATGATGGTGTGATTCTAAAGAATGAGATTGATATCCAGATAATGGAGAATCGCTGCCGCTAATTTATTATCATTATATATTGTATTCAAGTACCATTAAATTAAAAATTACTGATAAATTTGTATTAGTAAAGTTTATAACTAAATCAATCAATATTTATGTTAATGATAATCATTCATATTTCAAAACCAAACAACTCAAGAGTAATTCTATTGTGCACAGTGCAATTCAAGTACATTTTTAAATAATTATAATTGTTTTCACTGAACATCTCTAACTGTTCAGTAAAAACAACTCTAACTGTATAAAAATGCACTTGAGTTGCACCGTACACTTGATACATATAAGATCTCGGCGCAACTGTGATGAGTATATCCATTATCATTCTTATTCTTAATCCTCCTAAATATATACGATGGTAGTATTGTCAAAATCCAGAATTAGAGTCTTAAGGAGTAGTTTATTAGCATCACTATTGTTATTATCTATATGATTGGATTTTGATTTTCTCTATCTATCCTTGTGTTATATATACATAGCAAATTCAAGATAAATGATGCATACATTTCACCATGTGTAGAGAAGGACGACTATCTTACGTTATTGTAGTGCAAGCAGCATTGACTTGGTTATTCAACAATACATGAAATAAATTTTCCTTGTTGTATCACAGTTTTTTCATGTCTTGTACGCTCAGTGGGTGGCTAAATTTTTCAACACAAATTCATTGCATCTTGAGGCACTTTTATGCCTTGGATAAAAAGTCTTTCCAGATTCAAACTAATACCTAACTTTGACAAAAAAAATTAACACCCTTGATCACTATATGATCCAATGGCTGTCTTGTTTTGTGCAATACACCAAGACTTTCTTACAATGTTAAATTGTAAAAAGAACAAATATTGTGGAAAATGTGAGTTACCGGCCATCATGACTTTTGTCCCTACAGCTGGAAATATATTTGCTTGCTTACAGTTTACAGCTCACGTAATGCTTACATGATTTACAAGTATTAATCATTCAAGATTGCAAGAAAGTTAGGATTTGTTTCAAAAGTTTGCTGTACTTTACACCAATGAGTGGAATTCGACGGTTGTACTTGGTTCATCATCATGCTACCTTTTAGAAATTAATTCATTGTGTTTACGCTGCTTTTTTTACCACTTCTGTTCTATTTGCAAGTTTTGGTTACAAGCCTCCTTTGTCCAAACAGTCAAATATGGAAAGGAAAATGATATATAATATATTGGATATTGAAAAGTAAATAATGAAACAATGACAAAGACGGAAATGTGTTCATAATATGAAATTTATATTATTATATATATATTTATTAAAAAATTTGTATTAAAATATATACTCCCTCCATCCATAAAAAAATAGGTTTGTTGTCTTTTTCACAGTTATTAAGAAAATAAATATAATATGTAATATAAATATTGTGTCTAATCAAATACAAATAAATTGTTTTAAAAATGTTATGTATGTATGTATGTTGAAAAATGTAGATAAAATTTATTATTTTCATTTTAATATATATAACTATTTTTTTATGGACGGAAGAATATGACATCCAAGACAATTTTGTGGACAGAGGGAGTACTATCTCGTAGTACATTATATAATAACGTTATTTTATTTTAATGAACATTTAATTTTTATGTCATCTCTCTCCATACGGATAAAATAGGGGGAAAAATGGCAAGTTCCTTTTTATAATTATTTGTTTAATCAAACTTAAATCTAAGCAGCCATCACGTACTTTAATTTGATTGAACACGAATACAAAAATATGATTTTATTAAGTCCAATATATATTAACCATTTTTTATTTCGTAAGAACAGATATTCTCCAATAGAACTATAGTCTTGGCTGAAAGGCATCTAATAATGGTTGGCAATTGTAATTATTTATGATTTTGCTCTTACACAAGCAGACAGGCCGATAAAGAGGTCAATGCATTAATTTTATTAAATAATTTGTTAATTAATTTCTTTTTTCAAGAGACTAATAATTATACATTTTTTATCGACTACTTATGTTTTGTTTACTCCTTCAAGAAACAATTTAATACTGCAAGTGGGATTTGTTTTTATAGCTGCAATTTTCAGTGAAACGAAATTTGAATCAAAGATTCAAACGTATAAACAATTATAATGAACTTTGAAATAATTAATCAATCAAATTATTTTAAAACTTTTTCTTCACTTCCAATTTGATATTACACTCGTCATAAATTTTCTTACTTTTAGAGTTTAAAAGTAATACATTATAATCTGACTTTGGACATGTAAAAAGAAAATTTGAGCATTTTTTAATAATTTGTCTACTTAAATTAATCATCTTTATTTCAAAATATTAAACCATTGTTTTTCGATACGTCTGATCTAATTCACCTTCCAAAAGTTGTACTTTTGTACACATTTCAAAGTGACCTTTCACTGTGTCATTAATAATGGAATACCACAAGAAGTTTTGATCAAAGAAGCTACATCAATTATAATTGAATCAATTGATGAAAGTGATAAATTGATAGCATTTGCAGTGGATCTTGCAGTACGTGAAAATCATGTTGCGTGAATCATTCAAAATTTTGACAAGGACAATATATCAATTTTGGATTCAAACATCTCAATCATTAAAACAATGTTGCTGTTAAAAATAGATATAAAATAGATTGTGTCAGAGACTCAGAAACACTGGGATAGAATAAGAAACAAAACAATTAATAAATTATTAACTAAATAAATCAATGAGTCATGTATGCATATGATCTACTCACTCTATTCCACCATTATTTGCACACTTACCTTTTTCGTCCGTCCTAAAATTATTTGCACACTCAAAAAAGAAAATATTGATTTGCGTGTATTTACCTATATGCCACTATTTTACTCGAAAAATAATTTTTTTTGTTAATGTGTGTGCCCATTTTTGTGTGCCAATATTTCAATTATATTAGATTGTAATTCTATTTATATTAGTTTGCACGTTTCATTTCACGTTTTCAATCAAATTTAATCTGTACATAATAGTTTTATTTACGTGCATGTTTTGATTATATTAGAATTCACATTTTATTTATGTGCACTAGTTGCATGATGTAATTGATACACACGGGACTAAAATTTAATTCATGAGATTTATTTGATAATTTAAAGAAGACTCATATAATTATAATTTACTAAGTCATGTCCGGTTTAATAATTTAATTATTTTGTAATTAGTCAAAAACACAAGTTTGTTTGAAAACTTAAACAAACTTATAAAAGTATTGCAATTTATCATTTCAATGGAAATATCTTACAGATAAGACTAAAAAGGAAATACAGAAAGGAAAATTTTCTATGTACTATACAAGAGAAAAAAAAAAACATTGAAATTGTTGATCCTCAAGAATCAATCATATCAGCATCTAACATCACTAATAATACAATGTTCTCTCCTCTTTCTTGATCTCATGATCCACAAAGAAGTTGACATTATTGGAGATATGATTAGTGCTAATCAGCTGCTTAATATCATCCATACTGTAATTATCCAATGGATTCTCACCTAAATTACCATCTGCACCCTTCTCATATCCATCATAACTACTAATCAAGAATTTCTCATCAAAGCAAAGATCATGCTCCACTTTCTTACCATGGGTAAACTGGTAATTTTTACTGGTTTCACCTCCAAAGATTAATAGATTGTTACCACAATCCTTCACATGGTTATAAGTATCACCGTGCTGGAGAAGAGGAGGGGTAAAATTGGAAGAAATGGCGTTGTTTTCACATAATTCGTATACCGATGATATCAACGAAGGAAGAGTGGGTGAATACGACGATGAAAGTAACGGACTTTGCAGAAAAGAATTATTATTATTATTATTATTATTATATGGTAATTGAGAAAATGTGGGTTGGAGAGGCAATTTTTGAGTCATCCCAAGTAGCTTCTTCTTTAGCTTTGTGTTCCAATAATTCTTGATGTCATTATCCGTTCTTCCTGGTAATTGTCCTGCTATTATTGACCATCTGCAAAATATGAGAAATGTACAATAACTTAATATGAAAATATCAAATTGATTCCTTATTTTGTCCTGTGGTAAATAAGTCCTCTTTTGCTCAGTCAATTCCTATTCTTTTTTTTTAATTCAACTGGATTTATCTTTTGTACATTGAACATATCAACACTTCCATCCATCATGAAGCATTAAACTTATCAAAACTCACTAATTAACCCCTAGATTATTGATGTGAAAATTAACTAATTACTTAATTAATCACCTGCTTCCAATGCGAGCAAAGAGGCTGCAAATAATTCTATCTTCTTCATCAGAAAATTCTCCATGCTTGATGTTTGGTCTCAGATAATTCAGCCATCTCAATCTACAGCTTTTTCCGCATCTTCTCAGACCTTTATAATCATCATAAAAACACCACTAATTAGTACTTCCTCCGTCCAATATAAATAGATATAGACGGAAAAAAAAGTTTTGTTTTATTTTCACCCTTACAAACAATCACTTTATTTATAAAAGAATTTCCCAGTACTCTCCAACATATCTATTTTATACGTAAACAACTGGAATTTCTAAAAACTCAGTGTAATTTTGTTTTTTTCGGGGAGTATATATTTTAAGTATCAAATGATGAAATTCAAGAAAATTAACAGGAGAAGAAAATTACCAGCTTTATGTGGGAGAGAAATCCAATTGCCCACAGTGCCAGCATGCTTGTCCATGTAGTCCTTAAGCTGTGCATCTTCTTCAGGGGACCATGGCCCTTTCTTCACATTTGCCTTGTCACAACATGGAGCTCTTCCCATCTCTCTCTCTCTCTTCTTTCTCTCTCTAATTAAGACAAGTCTTGTGAGAGTGATTTTGTTTGCTTATAAGACTTGTTATTTGGAACAACATGGTGTTACATATATAAATATATTTATTACTTTACAGATACACACAAGTCAAACTAGAGGCACTATAATTTCAATTAAAAGTATGTATAGGGCTAATCATGGATTGAGTGATTAGAAAATGCAGCTTTTATTTTCATTATCCAAATCCCATGTGCAAACACTATAATTAGCTGCCCCGGCCCGGCCCCAAGTAAAATTCACAACTCAAAAAGATTACCCATGTCTGGTCAAAACGTAGCTACACCTATATACCCATTTTCAAATTAACGTCCCCTACCCATAAATTTATTTTAATTTGTACGTATTGTATGTATTCATTAATTAATTTGACATGAGACCCCTGATTGTAACGCTACTCCAAAAAAAAGAACTGACCTTTCATAACAAAATTTGTCACTACACTAGTTTCTCTGGTTGAAAGTCTCGACAGAAAATAATATCTAATGACTCGATTAAAAATAATTTTCTGTAATTAATTAAAGATTTTTAACTAGTGAAAGTATAATGACATAATTTTCATCCCTTCATGATTCAAACAACACATCTCTTTCATTACAGAGTGTAGAATAAAATATATATATCATTACAATTTTTATTGAATAATTTGAACCAAAAATCCCCACGATATAACAAATTTCATGGAACTATAAGCGCTGACAATGAACCTGCCCTGATATATAAGGACAAGAGCCAACACGAATTTTAGTTCTTAACGAAGAAGAGGAAAGAACCATTATAAGTGAATATATTGCTTCTTAAACTTAATGTAGCATGCAAGTGTTGAATTTTTAAAATATATGAAACATAATTTTACAAAAATTAAAGTGTAACGTTTAAATTTGAACTAAAATTGTCATGCGGATCATCAATTAAAATTTCTCTAGTTACTCTATGCAAACATAGTTTGCGATGTGTATTATTTAGTAATCTACTAAGACCAATTATTATATAGCATGTGATACCTAAACACTAAAAAGTGGCTCACTACTTATATTAACTTTGAAACCAAATAATAAATGTTTTTTTTAGAATTGTATTTTTCGTTTAAACTATAAAAGTACAAATCGCATGGCTCCAATCTGACTCCAGATTTGTGAATATCATGAAACTTATAACAGTTCGGTGCATTATTGGCACCAGACAAGAGATCTATGTACTCCAACATGGTTTTTATTTTTATTTTTATTTTTATGACAATTACCTTATGATAATAAAATATGACCAATTCTTCAGTCATTTAATTTGTTCATTATTTAGGGACAAGTTACATATATATATTACATACTTTAAAGTAATAATTTAATTTTTGGATCATTGTGCCGAAATAATTATTAAGAAGTTTGACTTGCGATGAGGAAAAAAAATGGTTGCAGATTAGCTGGTGATGTACACTTCTCCATATTCTAGTACAAATTTTAAAATGACTGTGTGATTTCAAATAAATTAAATATATGTGTTGTTTTCATGATAGTTTTAATATTATTCTTATAAAAAGTTAGTTCATACATATAATCACCAATCACGTTATGCTCACATTTTCAAACTATCTTTCATGTAAAATACATATCAATATGCCTGTAAAAGAAAATACATATCAATGTGACAATAATTTTCATTTCGTTGATGATGGAAAATAAATCGTGGAACCGCGTGTTATCAAAAAATGTATGCATAATAAAATAAAAAAAAATGTACACATAATAAACCTCAAACTCGTGCAATAATAAGCTTATACTATCATCTAATAATATCCAATTGATTACCCCCTTTCTTTATTGACATGTGTTGATTTCACTTCTTAACAGGTGCAGGATTAATTAATCAAAATGGTGAAGATTCTTGGAAATGGATTCATTCTCCAAGTGGGTTGTTCACGACGAAGTCGGCGTACGGGATAATCAGGACACCAGAAGAAAGGAATGAAGGTAATAGTTGGGATCAGAAAGCGTACAAGAAAGCGTGGAGTAATTTTGCTCCACGAAGATATCAGATTATCGCATGGAGAGTTCTCAAACAAAGGCTGGCGACGAAAGACAATATGCAAAAGAGGAACCTGATACAAGACGGGGACAATGTAATGTGTAATCTTTGTGGGGAAGCTGAGGAAAACACATCTCATCTTTTCGTGGAATGCAAATTCGCTCAACAGGTCTGGTCATCATGTTACGAGTGGCTCGGGGTTTCGATGGTTACTCATAGGAATCCGGTGATTCATTTCCTTCAACATGCATCTATTTTTGGCTCAAAGAAAGGATCGAAGGTGGCGTGTTGCGTTTGGATATGTGTTGTGTGGACCATTTGGAAGGGAAGAAATGAATTGATTTTTAATAATATTGCTCCTAATGCTTCAAGAATGGTAGATGAATTCAGGGCGAGGTTGTGGTCTTGGTTAGGGGTTAAGATAAAGTTCGAACAAAATTTTTCTATTGGAATGTGGTTTTCAAATCCTAGATTGTGTATTGGTGAGATTTAGATAAAGGAGAACATAGTAGGGTGAGTTTTGTCATAGTTGTAAACCTTGTAATATGATTTTTCTGGAGGATTTCTTATCCTCCTAGTTATTAATGTTATGTTTCTTTTTCCTTTCAAAAAAAAAGTTGAAATATCAATATTATGACATCTGGTCATGTTAAGAAATCTCATTAGAGTTATTATTGTTGGGTCGAATTTCCAATTTTTATGAATAACTTTTCGATAGGTGTTGTTTTTTGTTAGTAGCTCCTTTCTTTCGGTTTTAGAATAACTAAATCTATTTTGACGCAATTGGAGTACGATATAAGCGTAAAAATCTGTTGATTTTGAGAATATTCAGATAAACACAACATTATTAAACATGTAATTCAATTGATTCAATGAATATTGGAATAACAACGAGAAAACACGAAAAGGATAAAATCCAATATTTTAATTCATCAAGTAACTGTCTTACAATGGTTTAAAAACGTCTATTTTTACTTACAAATAAAATCCTAACGAATCCTATAAAAGCAATTAAAATCTCAGTAATACGGACATAATAAAAAAATATAATCTTCCTAAATAATATGATTCTCCAAAACTTCATAATATTTATCGCAATCCCGTCTTCATCATAATTGGACCGGAATTTTTTTGTACTTCCCCTGTCTTATGATAATTACTTGCACAGTTTATTTATTTATTCAGATGCTCCAAAATAACCTGCACACTTTAAAAATAGAATAATCTTTATAAACTTCACTCCTACGGTAACCACAATTTTTACACAAAATATCATTAATTTTGGTTTCAAATGCACACAATTCAACCCATTTTTTTTTTTTACATTATATATAAAAGTTTACAAATTACCTCTTACAACTCTACTAAATTTTTTTTTGTATGTTTACCAAAAAGTTAATTCAGGACGGTGGAGCATTGTTTATCGACATTGTGCTTAGTAACAAAATTAATTGAATGAACACATCCACACTTTTGAAGGGGGGAGAATATATAGTATTAATTAAACTAAATAAATAAATAAGTAGTTGGATATTCTTTCAACTACCTAAGTAAAAGTAGTGGTTACAAATAATCAAAAGTTAAATGGACACTTCCTTTGTGTCTTCTTTCGGACAATCATGAATGTTGCTTTTCTTATAGAGAGCATGCATCTTTTCGTTAGTTGATTCTGTTCTATTCTAATTTTTTGGCTAATACTCATTGTCTAATTACAGAATTAATTAATTAATTGTATATTATCCTTCCCATTTTTTAGGTTATTGAATACTGAATGTTTAACTCTTAGATTAGCATGCAAGGGATTTTAGTTTTTGGATTCTTTTTAAATTTTGGGCAAATAATTTACGAATTCCGAGACGTTTTTTGGTATATATTATCTTAACTTCATCTCCTGTAGCATACTCTAACCAAATCCAGGAAACAATTTAGCTCAGACAATGACTTTTGTGAAACAATGAATTCGATCGGCAATAAGAAGTAGTAGCACATTTTAACATATGGTATCTGTTTTAAGGGAATAATTTTTTTTCAGGCCAGTAGGTTAGGAGGGGTAGCAAAAGAAGGACCACAGGTTTTCGGGCTGGCAATTTAAGGACACCAAATTTAAAATGTTACAATTTAAGGCCAAATTGACCGAATTGACTCTAATTAGAGCTAATTCGGGCCAACCTGGCCTCAATTTACAAATTTTTAAACATATGATCCTTAAATTGTCAGCCTAAAAACCTACGGTCCTTCTATTACTACCCCCTAAGTTGTGGTCTTAAAAAATTATTCCCAAATTAGATCTAATTGGACCCAAATTTCACGTACTCGGCACATGACACCCGATTTTGGGCTAGTTTATACTCGTGGAGCCCGTCCGATACCACTTTAAACATAATTTTTTTTTTAATTTGGGACATGGCCCTCGATTTCGGCTGAAACCAAGCCCGCTGCTTACACTACAAGAAAACATAAAATTGCCTACGGAAATTGTCAATATGGCTACGGAATTTCCAACAAAAAAATTCATAGTGGGGGTTGCCTACGAATTGCCTACAAAAATTTATAATTGTGTAGGCATCTTCCTTCCTCACCTACAAAATAATTTGCCTACGGAATTCAAATTGTGTTGTAGGTAAATTTTTGTAGGTAAATGACTTGTAGGTAATTATACCTAGGAATTTATTCTGTAGGCAAATAAATTATGTAGGCAAGTTGTTTTTAGGTTGAGAAATATAGATGCTTTTATAATTAAAAAATTCCGTAGGCATATCATAGGCAACTCTTACTACAAATTTTTTTGTTGGAAAATTTTTGTAGGCAATTTTAATTCAGTAGGCAAATCATTATTTTCTTTTAGTGTTAAGTGTAGTTCAAACTATTCCACCTTAGCGCAATTGACGGTCGAAAACTTGGGGTTGGACAACCGAGAGCCGGTGTGGGAAGGGACGACGGTCTAAACTTTGGGTAAAAAATGATTGGGGCGTGGGGTTGGGATGAGGAAGAAGATTTTTTTTTTTTGGTATTAATTATTTATTTATTTTTTATTTTAATTATATACTTATATTTAGAAAGGAAATAGTTATGTTGCAAAGTAGTGTTGAACATGCTCCATGTGTATAAAATATCCCGGAATCAGGGTCATGTCTCGAGCACGTGCAATTTGGGTATAATTAATTAGTGCTAATTCGGAATAAAAAATTATGGCCAACAACTTAGGGGGTAGTAAAAGAAGGACCATAGGTCTTCGGGCTGGCAATTTAAGGATCATATGTTAAAAAATTTGCAAATTGAGGCCAGGTTGGCCCGAATTAGCTCTAATTAGAGTCAATTCGGGTCAATTTGGCCTCAAATTACAACATTTTAAATATGATGTCCTTAAATTGTCAGCCCGAAAACCTGTGGTCCTTCTTTTATTACCCCTCTTAACCTACTGGTCTTAAAAAAAATTATTCCCTCTGTTTTAATGATCTAAGAAACCTTAAACCTAGATATTTTTTAAACGTGAAACTAATTAAGACATTAATTTAGATGTTAAAATGTATTGTTTTGGATAAAAGAGTTTACGTGAATTAATCTGTTTTGAAGAAAGATATGGGTCGGTTCCAATTGTTCACAAATAGTTACCATATAAGTGTTTGGTGACCCTGCTCGCCTACTTAATACCAAAGTTAGTAAGTAGTTAGAGATATTGATCTGTCAATCAAAGTTATAACAAGATGTTGCATGAATATGGATTATATATATATATATATATTAATTACAAGAAAAATTATAAGCTTTAGTGTCTTTATCAATTACAACATGAATTTTTAAAATTTACAATTCGATATACGAACTAATTTACTGTTGAGATTCGATACATAATGTAGATTTTCGATGATACTTACTTTTACATGGCAACCAAAGTTGGCAATAAAGACACCTCATACACACGCCTTGTCAAATGCTAAATCTACAAAAATGATAATAATAATAATAATAATTCAAACCCCTTTTAAAATTAATAATACAATGTCAGCATCTATAATAATATATAAAACACCCTATTTTATCTTTTATAGTTTGGGCGGGAAACATTTTTGGTCATTGATTAAGTATTTCATTAGTTTGATCATCACCATCCATTTCTTTGATCTAATAATTAAGGTAATTTTGTTAATCTGTCTATTATTTTGCTGCAATTAAAGAACCGTTATTATTTTTATCCTATTTGTATTCTACGCTCCATGCATTATTTTCACCATCATAATTCATGGTTTGGAGGCCAGCCACAACAGGGTGAAAATTTCGTTGATTTTACTCTGATGAGGGAGAAATGAAAAACCTAATTCAATCCGTAGATTACACCACTCCAATTGTCGAGATACATATGGTTATACACATACAGCGTATGTGATGTTATTCTGATGCACCGGTGGTAACATCAGAAGCTCCACTTCGTCACCGATTTTCAGCAACAAAATCGAAAAATTTGCTAACAAACTCCATCGGAACAGCCTGCGTAAAAGATATATGAATCTGTGTAGAAAGGATTATTATGTGAATTATCATAGTGTTAGTTACTTTTATTATCAAGATTTATTTGTAATTGTGGCAAATGATCATTCTCAAGCAAGTAATGATTTTTCACAATAGTAGTCTCTGATGGAATGTTATAATGGCTGACAGTCACCTGTATCCATATTAGCCGACTCCATGCACTCTAAGCATATACTGCGCCCATCTCCCAGTGATATGTATCAAGTATTTCATGACTAGAACTAAAAAACTGACACTATTATTTGATGTAATAGAAAGAAGCTCTAGGTGATGTTTGTTTTGGGTTTAAAAACCAGATTTTTTATTTACAGGTCTAAATCCAATTCAACTTTGGGAAATCCGAGAATATGAAATTAAATACTCCCTCCATTCCAGAAATTTGTTCACAGTTACTGTTTTCTCGTGTTTTAAGCTTTTAGCGAACGAGTTTTTTATTAGTATTTAAAATGATAAAGTAATTTTTAAGTTACTTTATAATAGAGTAGAGATAGATCTATCAAACTCTACCTTAAAAGTTACTTTATCATTTCAAATACTAATAAACAATTCGCCCGCTAAAACGCGAGAATAAAGGTAGTGTGAACAAATTCTTGGGACGGAGGTAGTATTATTTAAAATATAAAATCTGATATTGATTTACACAATTATGAGAATATGAAATTTAAATATTATTTAAAAATTTTATTAGTAATATCAATATCACTAATATTCCTTAATTAACTTTAGGGGCATGTTTATTTCCTTTTTTTTCTCTCAAAACAGTGCACGTTTATTTCTTGCTAGAAATGTTAACTTGGTCAAATTTCCCTATTTTCATTTTGGATTTAATACTTCCTCCGTCCACGAAAATTTTACCCGGTTATTGTTGAACACAGTTTTTAATGAAAAATGATATTTTATTGAAAAAGTGAATAAAGTAGATAAAGTAAGAGTATTGTGGTGGGTATTGTGGGTCCCATTTTTTGTTTGTGAGTGTAGTTTATTTCTAAAAGAGGAATGGGTAAAAATTTGGTGGACGGACCAAAAAGGAAAGCGGGTAAAAATTTGGTGGACAGACGGAGTATTTTTTTTAACTGATAAAAAATTTGAAATGAGTTTCCCATATTTTTTATCATTTGTTGTGTCTTTCTTATTTGAGTAAGTTTTGTATGAGACTGTCTCATGTCATGAGACAATGTGAATTGGTATAACTAGAACATTGACTCATTAACACTGTGGTAAGGGTAGTGCTAGTTTGTATTGTCTCATGTCATTAGACGATCTCATACAAGTTTTTGCCTTCTTATTTTAACATCGTACAGGAAGTCTAAATTTTTATAGACTTATTTTTTATCATTTATTTACTTGGGTTGGCCGTCTAAAAGTTTTATAGCGTCACGATTAATATTATTATATTTTGGATTATAAATTGGTGTTTTATTTTATTTGGTTCCATATGACGCGGTCACATTTTATATAGTTTTAATATTTTCATCAATTAACACTACAAAAAAAACATTGTTTTGCGACGGAAAACTTGCGACGGACAATTATCCGTCGCAAATTTCATACATTTGCGACGGATATTGGAGACCCGTCGGAAAAAAAGACAATTTGCGACGGAAATAAAAAAACCGTCGCAAACTGCACTGTTTTGCGACGGCTAGTCCGTCACAAAGTGTGGGGTCCATTAACTTTGTTGCATACCGACAAATTTTGCGACGGCTTAGCTGTCGCAAATTTCAATTTCATATTTGCGACGGACGTGTCCGTCGCAAAACGACCCGGTAAAAAATACCCGTTAGGGAAACGGTCCACTTGACTATTTTGCGATGGATATTGCCGTCGCAATATTTAACTTCGAATTTACGACGGTCTATTCCGTCGCAAATATTGGCCCGACCTTTCGGGAAACGTCGCGCGACCTTTCGGGAAACGTCGCGTTGACTGATTTGCGACAGATTGTTCGTCGCAAAATTTTAAATTTCACATTTGCGACGGCTTGGCCGTCGCAAATACTAAAAAACGACGTCGTTCAGGTGTTTGGCGGTCGCAATTTGCGACGGCCAGGCGTCCGTCGCAAATTTTTTCGCCTTATATAAAGCTCAGCGCAGCCGGCGAGAAGAGTAAGAGGAAGAAGAGGAAAAAGAGAGGAAAAGGAGGGAGAAGTCGGGTGCAGTCGCTGTAGAGTCAATCCGTCCCAACCGAGTGCTCGTTTCTTCATTAAATCGTAAGTTTTCTTTATTTTTACCGTTTAAAATTTAATTTCCAAGCATGTTTAGAATTTGTTAAGTTTAGAATTGAATTTAGTTGAATTGTTAAGTTTATATTATATTTTTAATTTTAGTAATTTTAGTTGAATTGTTTTAGTAATTTGTTAATTTTTAATTGTTAAGCATGTTTAAATAATATTACAAAATAATTTTAGTTGATTGATTTTAGTTGAATTGTTTAATAATTTTACAAAATAATATTAGTAAATTGATTTAAGTTTAATATATAATTTTACAAAATAATATTTATAAGTTGTTTGATTTTAGTTGAGCAGGTAGTTTAATGATTTTAAATAATATTAGTTGTTTGATTTAAGTTTAATATATAATTTTACACAATAATATTAGTTGATTGAATTTAGTTGAGTAGGTAGTTAATTGATTTTAAATAATATTAGTTGTTTGATTTTAAATAATATTAGTTGTTTGATTTAAGTTTAATATATAATTTTACAAAATAATATTAGTTGATTGAATTTAGTTGAGTAGGTAGTTTGAATTATATTAGTTATTTGATTTTAGTTTAATGATTTTAAATAATATTAGTTGCTTGATTTAAGTTTAATAATTTTACAAAATAATATTAGTTGATTGATTTTAATTTAGTTGAATGAATTTAGTTGAGTAGGTAGTTTGAATAATATTAGTTGCTTGATTTAAGTTTAATAATTTTACAAAATAATATTATTAGTTGATTGATTTTAGTTTAGTTGAATGAATTTAGTTGAGTAGGTAGTTTGAATAATATTAGTTGCTTGATTTAAGTTTAATAATTTTACAAAATAATATTATTATTGATTGATTTTAGTTTAGTTGAATGAATTTAGTTGAGTAGGTAGTTTGAATAATATTAGTTGCCTGATTTAAGTTTAATAATTTTACAAAATAATATTAGTTGATTGATTTTAATTTAGTTGAGTAGGTAGTTTGAATAATATTAGTTGCTTGATTTAAGTTTAATAATTTTACAAAATAATATTATTAGTTGATTGATTTTAGTTTAGTTGAATAATATTAGTTGATTGATTTTATTAGTTGAATTTAAAATTATTACAGATGAACCCAGGTCAAGATAATTTTCTCACTGTCATTATAGTCAACAACAAGTAAGTATTTTTTAATGAATTATGTATACTTTTAATTATATATATTAATATAATTAACTTGATTTTTTAATTTTGTTGTCACAGACTGCTTCCAGCCCATGAGACTAGCTCAATCGTCTCACAAATCATTAGGATGAGACAGTTTGAGTATGGTGCCCACTCGTGGAGTCAAGTGTCCGAGCAAAAGAGGATGGAGTACTTTGATGACTTCAAGGTATAATAAATTTATTTATTATGATTTTAATTTAACTTTTAATTTTTTAATTTATTCGTTAATATTCTATTTTAATTTATTTGCAGATGCGGTGCGTTTGGGACCCTGCCAACGATAGTATTATGTACCAATTGTTCTGTGCGAAAGCGCAAGAACGGTACAAAAATATTATCTACGGCCTGAAGAAGCGGTGGGAGCGTGGGGATCGGGTGGAGTTGGGTCGAGCACCAGACGGACGATCGATATGAGATGGTTTGGTGGATCACTGGAACAGTGAACCATCATTCAGAAGATCATGAAGAGAGAGAGAGAGAGAGAGAGAGAGAGAGAGATAGAGAGAGAGAGAGAGAGTGGAGAGGGAGAGAAAAGAGAGTCAGTTTGAACAATTTATTTATGTTTTTTGAATAATTTATTTATGTTTTTTGAACAATTTTTGTAGCATCATTCCCGGTCACAAGGTTTCCGCCATTATTACAGAGATAATGAGGGATAATCTAGAGGAGAACGCAATGAAGTTCAAACTCGTCTCGTCGCAGCGGAAGCAGTACTACTTGGATGAGTTTCGGGTATATATATGCAAATATTTTTAAACCAACTTATTTCCATATATATACCCGAAACTCATCCAAGTAGTACTGCTTCCGCTGCGACGAGACGAGTTTGAACTTCATTGCGTTCTCCTCTAGATTATCCCTCATTATCTCTGTAATAATGGCGGAAACCTTGTGACTGGGAATGCTTAGATTCAGTGTTAATTAATTAATTACTTGTAGCAAACATATACATGATCTTAGATCATGTTGTTTTATTATTCATTTATATACCTCGTGAGTTTCATTTAAATGGTCACAACATATATAAAAATAAGTGAGAAACGAAAATGAATTAATTTGGTGAATTTTGAAAAAAAATGAGTCAATTTGGATACATATACAATTAATTGTGTACAAATGAACGAATTATAAATTTAAACGGGAGTTGAAATAAATAAGTTTACCAAAAAAATATTAAATAGCCACAAAATTTATAAAAACAAGTGAGAAACGAAAATGAATTAATTTGGTGAATTTTGAAAAAAAAAATGAGTCAATTTGGATACATATACAATTAATTGTGTACAAATGAATAAATTATAATTTTAAGCGGGAGTCGAAATAAATAATTTTACAGAAATAATAAAAATTAAATGGCCCCAATATTTATAAAAATAAGTTAGAAACGAAAATGAATTAATTTGGTGAATTGTTTAAAAAAAAGTGAGTCAATTTGGATACATATACAATTAATTGCGTACAAATGAACGAATTATAATTTTAAGCGGGAGTCGAAATAAATAATTTTACCAAACTAATAAAAATTAAATGGCCACAACATTTATAAAAACAAGTGAGAAACAAAAATGAATTAATTTGGTGAATTATAGAAAAAAAATGAGTCAATTTGGATACATATACAATTAATTGCGTACAAATGAACGAATTATAAAATTATGCATTGTCGAAATAAATAATTTTACAAAATAAAAAAAATAGTTGGGCAAAATATTTTAATAAACAACTTAGATACGAAAAGAAATTAATTTGGTGAATTATAAAAAAAATTACTTAATTTGAATACATATACAATTAATTGCATAAAAATGAACGAAAGTAGCTTGTGCCCTAGTGACGCGCGCCCCCTCCTCTTGCACGAGAGGTCCCGTGTTCGATTCCCCTTGGACGCAAAAAATGGATTAATTGTTTAAGGTCTAATAAGACTAATATAGAAGGTGGGCCGCATATAACAAGGAATGGGCTGGTTGGCCCAGTGGTCCACGCCCGCCCCGGCCGCCCCGGGTGCCCGGGCTCGAACCACGCGAGCCATTTTTTTTATAGGCTCGGTAATTTGCGACGGCCATATTCCGTCGCAAATGTTGAATTTTGCGATGGAAAACAGTCCGTCGCAAATTATAACAAGAAAAAATAAATATATATATATATAAACATTTGCGACGGAATGTGGGCGTCGCAAATGTTGTTGACCCGAACGGGTCTGACCCGAAAGATTTGCGACGGACCACAGTTCGTCGCAAATTATGTGTGACCCGGTCGGGTCTGACCCGCCACTTTTGCGACGGACGGCGAAATCCGTCGCAAAAATTAGCTACGGGTGTTTTAAGGACGGATTCGTGTCCGTCGCAGAATCCGTCGCAAAACACTGTTTGCGATGGATTTTCCGTCGCAAATTCCGTCGCAGAACAGTGTTTTTTTTGTAGTGTAAGTAGTTACATTTAAATTTTGACAAAGTATAGAGTGAAAATTGTTTATATATGAATTATTGAAAAATATTAATTATTTTTTCTAAAAGGTATTAATTGTTTCCACATAAGGGTATTAGTTATTTTCACTTGAGAGTATTAGTTGTTTACTGAAAATAGAACTTTTCAGTGAAACAACTAATACTCTTCAATATAAACAACTAAACTATTTAGTAAAACCAACTAATGCCCTTCAATTTCATTATGAACCAATTTCACTCTATATATACTCTTAAATTTCATTATAGTTGATTAAAGATAATTTTAATTATAATTTATTTTTAATATATCTCTCTCTCTCTCTCTATATATATATATATATATACAAACTAGAGTGTACCCACGCGAATTTCGCGTACTGAAAAAATATATTATATTTATTTTCTGTAAACATTTAATATAAGAGTATTTTTGTTTAAAAAATTTTGAGGTATTTACAATAAATTATGGGGTTTATTTAGCCGTGGCCCGTGCCCTTCACTAAATCCTATAGGTATATCCTACAAACTAAATAATTAAAAGAAATATCAAAATTCACATAAATTAATAACAATTATGGAATAACATTACTTAGACTAATAATTTAATAATAATCAATTTTCATTTCAATATTGAATAATTTATAAATTAATCAACATTATTAGTTATTGGGAGTATACGGTAAGAAATTAATTTATATAAGAAACATTACAAAATTTGAAATAAACTTTAACGTTACAAATACCTGTTCATCGATCAAAATGAGTTCCAAGTAGAACTTGTCTCTATTAAAATCATTAAAAAATATTGTCCAACTTTTTCAATCCTAACTTTAACGGTCAATTTTTGGCTCTCACTCTTGATATTAGAAATCAGAGAAAATTGAGGTGTCATACTCTTGAAATCTAAAATAAGATTTAAATTACAACAATTAAACCATCATAATTATTCAGATAAAAATATATGATATAGTTAAATCTATTATTTTTGCACATGAAGAATATTTAAACTAAACGATGTAGAGCATAAATCAACAATCATTATTGCATTCATATTGATATTGATATTTAAATCTAATCAAATTGTGAGCACTTAAAATGATGAATTTAATTATAAAATAAATATACTAATAACAATAATTATATAACTAACCAACAATTGATGGGAGAAATCTCAGCAAAAGAGTGGAATAAATGAAACTTTGATGTGAAAAAATGAAATACAATATGCTCTTATTTATAATAAAAAAATACATGCAATATTATATCTTGTCCATAATAAGAATATATCAAATAAGAATATTCTTTGTAATATATAATTATATACCTTTTATTTTAGGAAAAAATAATCGAACATTATATTATACTATATATTCTAACTCAAACTTAGAAATGATAAATTTAGGTTCATTCAATAAGTAGATCATATTTAATTACATTAAGCTTTGGAAAAAATATGATTTATAATAAATTTTAAAAATAACTAAATAAGAAAATGGAAAAAAAATATATATTTGCATTAATTATGCAGATATAAATTAATGGTTTAGATTTAATGATATAGAACGAAGGGTCGAGATTAAAAGTTTAACCAACTTTTAATGAGAGCGCAATATTTTAAAATGGAGAGATTTGAGACATGCCACATCAGCCTAAGAATAAGGTGGTGTTGACATATCATCTTGGAGAGGTTTAAAAATATATTATTATAAAATTAGTTGTTGGAAGATTATATAGATGTGAATTGTGATGATAACTCCATGTTTTAATTTCAATGTTTCCTATAATAAATATGCAATAATTATCTCCTTTATTCATTATATTTAATGCGAAGAAAAATATAGGTCATGATTACTGTTTTAGGAAAAATATAAATCAAAGTAAATAATCATTCTAATTGATCGAAATTAGGTCATCAATTTTTTTTTTTTAAGTTTCCTATTTCCAGTATGCACAAATTCTAAAATGAGGATCTATCTTATGAACAAGATTGTTCTACACAATTTTTTTAAATGATGATATTTTATACACTAAAAGATAATACTTTGGGCCTAAAATATGATATTTGAAGTTATAGGATACACTATTAAGTATTTAAAGTTGACAAAGTATAGAGTGAAAATGGTTCATACATAAACCATTTAATGGTATTAGTTGTTTTACTAAAGAGTATTAGTTGTTTTCAATGAAGAGTATTAGTTGTCCTTACTGAAAAGTCTTAGTTGTTTATTGAAACAAACTAAGACTCTTCAGTGAAAATAACTAATACTTTTTAGTTAAAACAACTAATACTCTTTAGTGAAAACGACTAATACTCTTCAATGATTCATGTATAAATCAATTTCACTCTATAGATATGTTGACAGGCGAGCAGAATCGCCATTCGGGCTATCATGATTAACCTAAAATACCCGCGCTTAAGATGAAGTTAAGTCAAGATTAACTAGAAGGTGTCAGGCGAGCAGATCATGCTCGCCGAGTAACATTAACCAAGCGAGCAACTTCGGTTTGAAGACCATGTGGACCCGGATGAGGTCCTAGCGAGCACAGTTAGCACCTTGTTGAGCAGATCTAGCTACAATACCAAAACTACAATTCATCAAGACTAAAGACCATCAGAATCAAACTAAAAGACTCCTCGAGGACAAGTCCAACAGGACGAGCAGCTCCTGACTGCTAGCAAGTCCAGCGTAGAAGGATAGAATTTAGTTTAGATAAGGTCAAACTAGTCAAAGCCCAAGTGTCATACATGCACACTAGGGAGGTCAAAGGTCATGTACACCACCTGCTGGGCAGATTTTTATAAATACTTAGATTTTTCAGTTAATAAAATAAGCACAAATTGATATACACGTCCAAACTTCGATTAAACATCCAAAGTAGCTCGATTACCCTACATACGAATTAATTACGAAATTAATACACGTGTTAATTCTACCCTAACCCAAATTTTCGAATTCACTAATTACGTTAGTGATCAATCACACGTAATTGTTTGGTGATCTAATTAACGAGTAAAAACAGCCACTAATCCTTGTGATTAGAAACGATCATCAACAAATTGGCGCTAGAAGGAGGGTTCGAACCTCCGATTGAGTGTGATTAATCAAGAACTTCAAGTTTAAAAACTTGAAGATTTATAGAAATCCTCAAGAAATTCTTGAAGATTCAAACAAAAGTGTTCTTGGTGTTCTTCAATATTAAATTTGAAGACTCAAAGATTGAGAAGATAATTCAAATCAGGATGCCTCAATCTAAAGAAACGCAAGCTTCACATCTATCGAGTAGAGCTTCTTCCACTCGAGCTTCATCAGTTGGTCACCAAGATCGTGAGCCTAGACATGCGAGCAGATCACGACATACGGCCATAGCTCATAACATTCCACCAGAATTGGAGGCCCTGGCGAGCAACCCTAGTGAACTGGCTAAGACTATTGCTGCCCTCCAAACCATCCAGAGGCAGCAAGAACAAAACAGACCGTCACAAGCAAGGTTTAGGGCTAGACCGATGGAAATCGTTAAGGCCAGGTCGACTAGGGGCGAACAACATGAGGTGAACAGTGCCCAAGTCAGGCGGGATAAGAGCAAAGCCAAGGTGGCCGACCAAGCAAAGGGTCAAGCTGACTCTGCACACGGGCGAACAACAATGTCCAGTCAAGGAACAACTCGTTCCAGTGCACAGGACAGACTTGGTCAACCCCAACTCCAAAAAGAAGCTGCTCGCCAGGGAGCAGGAGATGGGCGAGCAACTTTCGAGCAGCCTCGTCCATCAGTACACGAAAGATTGTCACAGTCAGCTTTTAGGCGTCTAGGGCCAAATGCGGCGAGCAACTCTAGAAAACAACCCCAGGAAATGCCCGCTCCAAGTGAGGGACTGCGGCGAGCAGAAAGACCAATACCTTTGCTCGCCGAACAGCCTCCAAGCTAGGGGGCATCTCTTGATGAGTTATCAAGCCTAAGAAAGGTTGTGGAGAGCATGCAGGGGCAACTGGACCAACATAGAGGGATGGGGACGACCAGTATGCCATCCTCCCCATTGCCATCCATCATATTGAAAGCCCCGATCCAGAAAAAGATCCAGTTTCCGGCAAACATACAATATGAAGGCATTGCTGACCCCCGAGTTCATTTAATGAAGTATTCGGATTACATGATCTCTGTGGGAGCCAGTGATGCCACCCAATGCCAGAATTTCCCCTTGACTTTGGGGGATATAGTACAGAAGTGGTTTTCTGCGATGCCACCAGCATCAATCCACTCGTTTGTTCAATTGAGTCGAGAGTTCCTCTCCCACTTCTCAACTGCTGGGTCGTATCTATCCCAAAAACACCGATTGTCGGACTTAAAGCAAAATGACGACTAGACAGACCGGGCATTTATGGAAAGATTCGACAAAGTGCTGTTAGAAGGGGAGCCAGTTAGCGAAGATACGAAAATCATAGTTGTCATGGCCGGGTTAAAGAAAGGATCGGAGTTATGGAAGGAGGTACGTCTGAAGTGACCAAAAAGCTATGCCGAATTCAGAAACCAAGCCGGCATATTCGTTTCCATGCACGAGGCCTTGCAAACGAACTTGGGAGAAAATAAAGCTGATCCCAAGGAGAACAACAAGAAACCCGGTGGGACAAGCTATAGGGTCCCTAAAAATATGAAGGCATTCACTGAAGGGACGGAGCTGAAGGAAAAGTTAATTCAAGTGCTAACAATATCAATCGATACTGTATATTAGAATGTGAAGGAGAAAGAGTTGCTCTCCCCTCCCCGAAGGATTCGCCAAGAAACTGGCAAGCTCAATCCTAACAAGTATTGTGCCTACCATCAAAGCGTGGGGCACTTTACTAGCGAGTGCAGAGACTTGCTCAAGTAACTCTGGCGATTCTACGAGGAGGGAAAGCTCTCCGACTTCATCAAAAGGCAACCTGGAAAGAGAGCCCGGGAGAACAACTCAGAGGATGAGGATGATGGTCAACCTCAAAGGAATAATAAACCCGGACGACCAGTTCCTGTCGCTGCTGCTCGTCCATTAGAGGATCTATACATGATGGAACCCTCAGGACCTGCAGGAGGATGTTCTGATGGACGGCCACCAATTTCCAACCGGAAAAGAAAAGCCGAATTACGAGCGATCGACCAAGTACAAGAAATGGGGGTTAAACCGTCCATCATGCAAACAACGGTATTAACCTTTACTGAAAAAGACTTGGAGGGAATATTGACCCCCCACAATGATTCGCTTGTTGGAGTTATACGTGAAAGTATGCTTTTACTTTGTATAACTCATGTATTAAACACTTGTTTATGAGAATAATTATTTTATCACATTTGCTTTAGATATGATTGAATGTTGAATATTTATTGCAAACCAGTTCATTATAAGTGGTACTTGTTACATTGTAGTTAATGTGGTGATACCCGATCACGGAAGATCACATTAACGGTTTCCTTGTAACTAAACGTACAATTTCACGACCTAGGTGGAATTGAACAATCCACCGTGAAAGGTCGATGTGTAAGTCTCATATTGGTTTGTCTTGACTAAGAGATTGCACTAACATATTTAGTATGTGTTGAAGAGGACCTACAGCGAGGATAAATTCTTCTGTTCTGAAATGTGAAGAATTAGACCTCAGTGGTTATTCATTTCTTAATCTCCGTCACTTAAATAGGACCGTGTGTGCTTAATGGTTACTGCTTTGATTCATGTTGGGTGAGAATCATCGTGACTTCGAACCTTGTGCTTTGGGCAGTAATATTAATCATACGACGGTTGCTAAGATTTAATACGGGGAAACGCGTGCGAGTACGGCTCGTGTGATTAGTCCCCTTGGTGGGCTCAGAAGTTTTATCGTACCAAAACTTGCAAGTGAAAAATTAGTTTCTTCGGTACAGATAATAATGCTGAGCTGTCTTTACTCCAAGGTGAAATATATTAATTAATTTAGAGTTATTCAGAAGCTTAATTAATTAATGGACTTGATAATCTTAAACGCGGGAAATAATAACCGGGAGCCCATATTATCGTAATGTGGATTAAGATGGATAGTACAATATTAATTTATTAGTGGTAATAATTAATATTAATGGATTGAATTATATTGGGGCTCAATATTGAAATTCAGAAGTCCATTAGGAGGTCCAATCTTAATTCTCCTTAAAGGCCCCTCAAGTAGTCCATTAAGTAGCCCAATAATGATAAGGTGATTAAAATAAAAAGAAAATAAAATGCTGATTTTTCTTCTTTATTTTCGAAAATTAGGAATCAAGGAAAGAAAAGATTTTGTTGATTTTCTTGGAAAGATATTATGGAAGATAAGTATTCTTGGAATACAAGATTATCTCATATATTCAAGAAGATCCAAATCTTGGATTCTTTTCTTGTTATTTTCGAAAATTGCAAGTCAAATAGGAGAGTGAGATTTTTGTGGAATATTTTATTATGGAGAAAAAAATATATGAGATATATTCAAGATTTCTTAGAGACTAAGAAAAGATTTTCTCCAGGCCCATAAAATATACAAAAATTCGGCCATCACCTCTTATAAATAGGGGGTGATTATTTCATCTCCAAGTACATAATTCCATGTGTTGGAAAAATCAAGAGCATATATATTTTTCTTTTTCTTTAGTTATTTAAATTACTTGAAAACATCTCCCACCGGTGATCAAGTAAGGCGAAAGGGAAATACTTGAGAAGGTTTTTGGGTTGATAAAGCGTGATCGTGATTGTCCCATTTATTCAAAGGCCAATTCTACAAGAGGTATGTAAGTCACATAAATTCTTGTTTATTCCGCCTAGATTTTATGTGAATTAATTCAACATGCATGATGTTAAATTTGTTGTTGGAATTATTATTTGAATTAATTAGGATTAATTCATGCTAGTAATAATTGAATTTAAATTTCATCCCGAATAAATTCCGGGCACCCCTATTTTCCCAACATCGCTCGCGATTTGTGCTAAGATCATGGGGACCAGAGTGCATAGATTGTTGGTAGACACCGGAGCATACACCAACATCCTCTTCAAAAAGACACTTGATCGACTGGGGGATTATGCAGGCTATATCCGAGACTCAAATCATCGTATCTTAGGTTTTGGAAATGATGTAACGATCCCTCTGGGAATAATTACTCTGTCTGTACAACTTGTAACGATCGAGGAACCCGAGAAAAATATTACTAGAATGGTAGATTTCTTGGTTGTAGATCAGGAATCGACATATAACGGGTTTCTTGGTCGACCCTTCTTGAATGAATTTAAAGCTGTATGTTCAACTTACCACTATTGCATAACGTTCCCAACAGCAAGTGGGGCAGGCTCAATAAAAGGAGACCAGAGAAAAGCTCGTGAATGTCTCCTAAAATTACAAGCAAAACAGGCACAAGTATCCATAATGGAAGCCACCACCAGCTACCCAGTTGATGAACCATCAGTACTGGAAAACATGATGGACGTGGAAGATAACCATATGGATACTGACGAGCAGCCTCCCGACGAGCAAGTGTAAGACGAACAACTCACCACTACCCATGGGGAACTCCCATTTGACGAGCAACATAGGGATGGTGACGAGCAATGTACAACAGATGACTTAGAGGGCCAAATGCTGACTAACAACAATAGGTCAGGACCAGCAGATGATCTGGAACCCCGCCTGGGAGCAGAGCCCATGACCATCAAAAATGATTTCAACCCTGAGGGACCAATACTAGATCCTCGTTGAAAAGGACAAAAACGGCAAGCAACTCCAGTCGAAGAATTGGAGGCATTCAAAGTTAATCCTGAAAACGAAGATCTTGAATTATACATAGGATCTGAGCTCCCTGAGCCTTATAGATCCCGAATGAAAGAGTTCCTCAGCAAGAATCTAGATGTTTTTGCTTGGTCTCATGCAGACATGGTGGGAATAGATCCAAAGCATGCTTGCCACAAGCTTAATATCAATCAAGCAAAAAGGTCAGTCCATCAAAAACGAAGAAAGTACGGCCCAGACAAGTATCAAGCTTTGAATGAAGAGGTGAAGAAGTTGTTAGACAGCGATCTAATCCGACAAGAACTCTGTCCACAGTGGGTAGCAAACCCAGTCCTTGTGCGGAAACCAAATGGGACCTGGAGGCTATGCATAGATTTTACAGATCTGAATGCAGCATGCCCGAAGGACAACTTTTCTCTCCCACATATTGATCAACTGGTGGACAGCACCGCGGGTCACGAGATGTTAACGTTTATGGATGCCTTTGCTGGATACCATCAAATCCCAATGCATCCAGGCGATCAAGAAAACACAACATTTTATACAAACAAAAACTTGATGTGTTGGAAAAGAATATCATTCGGCCTCATCAACGCAGGAGCAACGTATCAAAGGTTGGTGAATAAGATGTTCGATGAACAAATTGGAGATACCGTAGAAGTCTACGTAGATGATATTGTGGTCAAAAGTCCCCGAAAGGAAGATCATCTCCAACATTTAACCCAGGTGTTTGAAACTCTTCGACACTACAACATGAAGTTGAATCCAAAGAAAAGCAGTTTTGGAGTTCATTCGGGGAAGTTCCTGGGACATCTTGTTAGTCAATGAGGAATTGAGGCCAATCCAACAAAGGTTAAAGCCACCGTGGATATGCAACCACCACATTCGGTAAAAGAGGTGCAAAGGCTCACAGGATGCCTAGCAACATTGAACCGGTTCATATCCCGATCAGGAGATAAGTGCCATCCATTCTTTGAGGCCATCAAGAAAGGAAAATTTACGTGGACTAACAACTGCCAAAAGACGTTTGGCCAACTTAAAGACTATCTGGGAGATGTTAAAATCCTATCAAAGCCCGTCCCAGGTGAAAAACTCTATTTGTACCTGGCAGCGTCAGAAGTGGCAATCAGCTCTGTTCTGGTGCGGGAGGACGACAAATTTCGTCAACCAATCTACTACGTCAGCCAAGCTTTACACGAGGCAGAGATTAAATATTCCCCGACTGAAAAGTTGGCGTATGCACTTGTTATGAGTGTGAGAAAGTTACGACCATACTTCTTCGACCATCAAGTTGAGGTGCTAACAACTTTCCCACTCAGACAAATTCTCCACCATCCAGACATAGCTGGTCATCTATTAAGATGGTCACTAGATATTAGCCAGTTTGGGGTAACCTATACTCCTCAAACAACGATCAAAGGGCAGGCTTTAGCCGACTTTATTATCGAACTAACCTTCCCACCAGATCCGATGAGAGGACTTGATCATCCCTGACATCTCTATATCGACGGATCTTCAACTAATATAGCCTCGGGGGCAGGAGTGGTCCTGATAAGCCCTGATAGATAAGTTTTCACCTCGGCAATCAGATTTGGTTTCATGGCTACCAACAACGAAGCTGAATATGAAGCTCTTATTGCCGGTCTCCACTTATCCCTGGCAGTAGGTGTCAGATGTTTGCAAATATTCGGTGATTCACAACTAATTGTGAATCAAGTCCGGGGAGAATACGAAGCAAAAGACGATCACATGATCGAGTATCAACGAATTGTTGCTCACCTAATGTCCTTACTGGACCAAGTCTTCATTGGACAAATTCCAAGGACAAGCAACACTCAGGAAGATGCATTGGCCCGACTAGCAACAAGCGAAGGGCCTGCAGAGTTGGCAGACGTTATAATCACAAAGATGAACGACCCGTCTATGGTAAGTTATAATGTCAAACAACTAGACGAACAATCAAGTGAAGAAGAAGATTGGAGAACAAACATAGTCAAATACTTGAAAAGTGGAGAAAAACCAAACAACTCTGTTGAAGCTGCCAAACTAACAAAGCAAGCCGCCAGATATACTCTGGTAGGTGAGCAACTTTACAAAAGGAAAATATCAATTCCACTTCTCAAATGTTTTCTTATGGAGCAAGGACGAGCAATACTTGAAGAGATACATGTCGGAGTATGTGGAAATCACACTGGGGGCAAGCCTTGGCGTACAAAACTATCAGACAAGGTTATTCTTGGCCGACTTTATTTCAGGATGCAATCAAGAAAGCAAAAACTTGTCATCAATATCAGATTTTTGCCCCAAACATTCATACCCCGGCTCAGGAGCTCGTATCAGTTTACAGCCCATGGCCGTTTGCAAGATGGGGGATGGACATTATTGGTCCTTTCCCAGTAAGAGTTGGAAATGTTCGATTTGTCGTCGTGGCAGTCGATTATTATACGAAATGGGCAGAAGCATAGGCCATGATGAAAATTACGCAACAAAAGATGATCAACTTCATATGGAAGAATATTGTTTGTCGTTTTGGGGTTCCGCAAACCATTGTGACAAACAATGATCCACAGTTTGATGGGAAAGAGTTGAGAGACTTCTGTACGAAGTGGGGGATCAAAAAATACTATTCTACTCCCTATCATCCCCAGTCAAATGGACAAGTTGAAGCTATGAATAAGATTATCAAGCATAAGTTGAAAGTACGATTGACGGAGAGCAAAAGTAGTTGGTCTGAAGAACTCCCAGAAGTCTTGTGGGCATATAGAGTTTCTCCCAGGTCAAGCACCGGAGAAACACCTTGTTGGGATATGCTTTAGTTTTGATGATTTTCCAAAACAACATGTAATAGGTTTGAAAGCAGTCAGGATTGTATCTCTAGTTTCAGGTCAGGCTAGGTTATTTCTCAGTAGAATAAGCTGTCAGTTGAGAAGAACTCAGTTGAGGGAACACTCAGTTGAGGGGGAACTCAGCGAGGGGAAACTCAGAAACACAGCCTGAGGATATCAAGATAACACCAAGAAGAACTAACTGAAGCCATGATGTAACCTGAAACTGAAGAGAAGCCTGAAGGATGTCCCACTGAGTACAAACCTGGCTGATCTAAGCTAAGTCAGGTGGACCACTCAGTGAAGAGCATGATCAAGAGGATCAGTGTTGCACCAAGTAGGTCCTGAAGGAGTCAGACTACTGTGGTCAGGGAAGTTTGTCATTCAGCCTTATGACAAACTTCTTGGAGTGATCTTCAAACAGTCTCTGAAGGACAACTACACTGAAGACGTTCAGTCCACTGAAGATCATCAGTCAGTGAAGGAGGAAGCTACCTAAAGTCAGTGGGTCTTGGTCAACCCACTGAGTCAAAGATCCGTTGGACCCAACCCACGTGGACCAATCAGCACAAGGCAGCAACTCTGACACTGACAAGGCCGCATTCCAAGAAAAGTGGTTGAAACCATTAATTGTATGGATTCAAATGTAATTTCATCCAACGGTTACATTTGAATTCACACTATAAATACAAGCTCATAGCTGCGTTTTAAGTGTGTGTGAAGCAAGAGAAAAATCAACACCTACGAGCTGTGAAGGTGTGAGTGTTTAGTGCATTTCATTGGGAGTTATAAGGAGGCACGATTCACATCTTGTACACTGAACTTTAGAGTTCATAGATATACACAAATGAGTGTTCAACTTGTAACTCATAGCTTAGAGGGGTTTTCCTAATCTTAGCTTTAGGCTAACACATTGTAAAGGAAAACCTCACATAGTTGGAGAAACCAAACCGAAACTAAAACCCTCTTGATAGGTTTGTTGGGAGTAAGTTGTCAGTGAGTTTGTAAGGAGGGGCAGCCCAGTGAGTGGCGTGAGTCCAGTGTTTTGTGCACCTTGGCACTTTAAAAATAAGAATCCCAGTTAGTGGATTTCCTGTTAAATCAGGTTGTGGACGTAGAAGCTTGAGTCTCTGAACCACGTTAAACTGAGCGTTCGTTTCATTGAAGTATTTACTAAAGTGTTGTGAAAATCTGCTCACTGAGAGCATTGTTAAAAGAAAACTTTGGTTAAGTATTCAGGTCAGGGAGGATCCTCTCACTGACCAGTTCAGGCAACGCACTCGAGAGTTCAGTATCTCGAGTCACTGCCTTGCTTAGAGCATGAGCCTCCAAGTCTTCACACTGACTTGGTAGCTCAGCCTCTAAGCAGAGCAGTGACTTGAAGTGAAACCTCTCGAGTCACTGTGTTGCTAAGAGCATGAGTCTTCAAGTCCTCTCACTGACTTGGTAGCTCAGCCTCTTAGCAATGCAGTGACTTGAGAACTCTTCACTCTTGCTGAACTCCCTGAGGAAAAGGTTTAAAAAAAAAATTTGCCCTGAATTCTCATTTTGTTTTTCAAAAACAGGACCATCACACCTTTTGCAATGGCTTTCGGGATAGAGGTTTTGATACCAATTGAATTAAAAACCAACACAATTAGGACGACCAACTTTGATGAACAAGCAAACAACTCTGCTTTAGCTACTGAAATGGATTTGCTCGAAGAAAAAAGATTAAATATCGAGCTAAAAAATGCTACCTACAAGCAGCGAGCAGAACGCTACTATAATTCCCATGTGAAAATCAGGGAATTCTGAGTTGGAGATTTGGTTCTAAGAAAGTTGCTCACCCAACCTCCAGGTGTATTGGGACCAACTTGGGAGGGCCTGTATCATATAACAGACAAATTTCTTAATGGTGTATACGATATTGAAGATATGAAAGGTAAGTCGGCCCAATATTCCTGGAATGTTGTACATCTAAAGAAGTATTATCAATAGGGCGAACAAATGTCTTGGGGGGCAAGTGAACCAAATAGACGAACTACTTTACCTGTGAAAGGTGAAAGTGATGTTATGACGAGCTACTAAGTTCCTTGGGCGAGCTAAAACGGCAGGTGCACAGGTAGGATCCAAAAACTTGCCTATTTTTTTGGAAATTCCACCAAGTATGGATGGTCGAACAGAATTGATTGGATCAAGTTATTTGCGACCTAATGCTGTTTTCCTCTTGTATAATTTCATTTCCTTTAAAAGTTTAAGGTTGGCTTGACAAAATGTATAGTGGTCGAGCTACTTTAGCTTTTGGTGTAAATTATGTATTTTAACAAGTTGATTGTTTGGCAATTTGTATAGGTCGAACAATTTCAACTTGATTTACGATAGATTGTAATCTAGGTCGTCATTTATACTTGTAATTTTTTAAGAAAGTTTCAATTATAAATTGTTCGTTCAAAGGAGATTCAAGCTCAAGGCACAAATTCATTATGCAATTAAGCCCATCAAAGGCTGTTCATTTTTAAATGAACATAGCCTAAGGCCAAAGCCCACAAATTTCCAAGGCAAAATTCTTAAGGAACAAGGCCCAAATACATTAAGATTGTTAAGCATAAATAAAAATGCAAAGAACAATTAATGTAAAGAAAACTAGACGAGCAAAATGTGATTTCATTAATAATAAGACTTGATTGCCCAAAAATTACAACTCCATGAGGGAGCGAACAACAACAACAAAAAAGAAAAGTACAAAGAAAGACCTATCTACCCTAATCCTCTAAGACTCTTGTCTGGCAGGAGGGGGAATGTTATCGTCCTTAGGTTCTTCAAGAGGAGTCCTAGTAAGTGAAGGATCGATTGAAACCTCTTGGGTGAGCTCGACAATGATCCCCTCAGCGCCAGCCCGCTCTTGGAGAGCTTTGTCGCTTTGGTCGACCGACTGGGTCTACTTGCCCCCAGCGACCTCAGTCTCCTCCTCCTCATCCTCGGGGGGACTGGTGATTATGACCCCAGGGCTAATGAAGTCGAGGTTGACTCCATAATCGGCCAGATCGCCGATTTGAAGAGTTTTGCCTGGGGCGGGAGAATTGGACTCAATGAAGTTGCTGAGTTCTTTGCCGATCTCCTCGACCACGGCTTGAGCTTTGAACTCGTGGGCGATCCGGATACTTTCAGCATATTCCGTCACGAAGCCTATGATCGAGCCCGCCTCTATCTTTGGGATTAGCTCTTCGGGGGTGATGGAGTTGGCGAGCTGGGTCTCGAGGTCGGCGACCTTAGCAGTTGCTTCAGTAGCATATTTCTCGGTGACCTCTTTTTGCTTTTGAGTATGAGCAAGCTCTGCCCGCATCTGCTCGACCTCGGTCATTTTGACCTTGAGCTCTTCAGAGACTTTGACGTGCAGGTCCAAGGCGCGCTGCTCACTTGTCTGATGGGCCATGACCTTAATCTCTAGGTCGGACACCATTCTCTTCGCCTCTGCTTTGGCCTCGTTCCGTTCCTTAGCAATACAGCTCACCGTGGCCGCATGCTGACGAGCATCTCTTTCGAGATCTTCTACCTAGTCGACCAGCCTCTGCATGGCCGCCAGGGTGTTGCCCGTCTCAATAAGGTACAGGTGACCATTATCACAAGGTGTATGTACCTTAACAGTCTCATTCAGCTCCTTTGGCCAGCCTCGAGCGAAAGATTCGGAGGCGCGGTGAACAAAGGAGTCCGGGATATCTTTGAAGTTAGCCGGCACTTTAGAGCAAGTGAACCGGTGTACCAAGTTTGACCGCCCCGGGTACTGCTCGGCCTCATAACTATAAAAAAAACAATCATGAGATAAAAAAAATGAAGTACCCAGGGCGAAGAGAAACATACGTTTCGAAATGGCCTTTATCCCATCCTAGATAGGTTGGGTTAGAAGCAGGACCATGTTCTTCGCGAGCAGCGGCGACCAGAGACTGCTCTGGGTGGTGCACCACAGATGGAGTCTGCCGGCTTTCGAGCTCGGAGGGGCGGGCAGCGGCAGTCACCTTCTCCTGGCCTGCCTTGGCTTTTTTGGCAGCCCTTTCAGAATCGGAGACGGGAGTGCCGTCTCCTCGAAGAAGTGTCTTCGATCTCGGAGTTGTGATCTTCGACGGACTGTGGATAGGAGCAGGCGGCTGTGCCGAGCTCGACCCACCAGCTTGTCTGGGGTCCTCTTTCCCCCCTTGGCAGCAAGGGTGATCATCTTCGCCAATGGATTAGCTTTCTTTCGCCCACGTTTGGTCGGCATTTTCCAAACGTGTTGGTCTAGGATCAGGTATGAAGGGTGAAGGGCAACGGTAATGAGCTGATCTACAAAGAGAAGAAACACAGTTAACATGGTATACATAGAAATGCGAACAAATTTGTTCGCCGAGATTGAGAAACTTACCCTCGGGGACTGGGGCTTGGGCCTCAAGATAATGAGGGTAGGTGGTGAAGTGGGCAACCCTGAGAGTGGAGTCAAGGAAGAGATGGCCGATGCTGCGATATTCCCGACGACGGAGGGCGATCAGGCTGACAACGAACAGGAACTGGTCGCTGATGCTGTCCTTAGCACTTTGCCACTTCAGATTTTTGGGAACTGAGACACAGAAGGAAAAAAAAAATTAAAATTAGTCTTATCACTTCAAACTAGCAGAAGGGATAAGACTCACGCTTTAGGTCCCTAAACTCCGCCGGGGTTTCAATCCGCTCGGGGCCGCCGTATGGGCGAGCAGAAGCACGCCAGTCACCCCCTATCTAGAACCAATCGTGCTTCCAGTCTCGCACTTTCCCAGGAATATCTTCCACCAACTTTAGGCCTGATCGCGCCTTGAGGTAATGCCAGCCCGCCTCTTCTCCAATACAGATTGTGATCGTCATCAAGTAGCATACCTCCTCGGCGGACAGTTTGTTTGGATACCCCTCCAGGGTGAACAGAACCATCAAAGACATGAGGTTCATCCATCCCACCGGAGTCAGTTGGGTTATTGCTAAGTTTGTCCGCTCCAGGAACCTGCCGACCAGGGGGTGCAGAGGCAGTGTGACTCTGACGTTTAATGTTGCTAGATTGATCGCCGTAAGCCCGCACGGTGGGCGATCAGCTCTATCATCCGTCAGAGGGGCATACATTTGTATGTCATAAGGGATCTTGTACTCCCTCCTAATTTGAGGTAGCTCCTCCTCGGTGATGGCAGATACGATGCAGCTCGCCGCGTACTCAGTTGCTTTGAGCTTTCGCTTCCCGCGAACGGGAACCTCGAAGCGACCTGAGTACTCCCTCTCATACTCGTCCCAGATAATTCGGCGAGCAACAGCGACCGGGATTTGATGTTCAATAGGGTCTGGCATTGGAAAGCTAATGTCCCTAAAAAACCCCCAGGTCAGTTAGTCAGGGTGGACGGGCAGGAGTACCTCGGCCTCCTCGTCTTCGTGAAGATCAGAATTTGTCTCCTCCACGATCTGGCGAGCAGGATTTGCTCGCTATTCCCTTTCCCCAGATGGGCGAGCTCCCGAGTTTACGGAGCGAGCAACTGAGGCCGCCTCAGGGTCAAACTCTAAATTTACGAAGACGGGGAGTTCTTCGATGGGCTGTTTCCCAGGATTGCGGGGAGGATACGATCTGGTCTCAGAGTGTGAGGACATTGGGATTTAGAAGGTTCAAGGTGACGTTAATGGCGGTTTCCGACGGAAGGGTTAGCGGCTGTTCAAAATCCCAGGTGGCGGAGTTTGGGGTTTAATGGTATTTTTCCACACACACGGTTACAGAAATGAAAGAGAAGAAGAAAGAAAATAGAAAAAATACTACCTTGGTACGAAGAAAACGTCGCCGGAGTTGGAGTGCAGTTGCCGGAAATTCGAAATTGGGAAGGAGAGATTTTCGCGCTGAGTGAACAGTGAAAGTGAGTGAAAATAATTTTTTTTTTCCTTAAATAGTATCTGAGAAAACGGGGTACCTGGCGAGCAAGTTCAAAAGTTGGAGGACTAAAGTGTAATTACCTGGCGTGTACGAGCTCATTCCGACAAAATTGGGGGCGCATCGCCTCGGGATCGTGTGTGCGTGGGCGGCAGCAATCATTCCGCCCACGTCACACCTCAAGCCACTCCCGAGCCTGGGGATTCCAACCGTCACCCGCCCAGGTCAGCTCGACCAATGTTGTTCGCCAGTGAAAGACTGTTCGCATTATGGTACATCAGCTCGCCTCCGTGTCATCGAATATTTGCCAACCCATAAGTTGTTCGCTTTACCTGATCACAATTTAATGATCGGCAAGGGGGCAATTGTTGATAGGCGAGCAGAATCGCCATTCGGGCGATCATGATTAACCCAAAATACCCGCGCTTAAGATGAAGTTAAGCCAAGATTAACTGGAAGGTGTCAGGCGAGCAGATCTTGCTCGCCGAGTAACATTAACCAAGCGAGCAACTTCGGTTTGAAGACCATGTGGACCCGGATGAGGTCCTAGCGAGCACAGTCAGCACCTTGTTGAGCAAATCTAGCTACAATACCAAAACTACAATTCATCAAGACTAAAGACCATCATAATCAAACTAAAAGACTCCTCGAGGATAAGTCCAACAGGACGAGCAGCTCCTGACTGCGAGCAAGTCCAGCGTAGAAGGATAGAATTTAGTTTAGATAAGGTCAAACTAGTCAAAGCCCAAGTATCATACATGCACACTAGGGAGGTCAAAGGTCATGTACACCTCCTGCTGGACAGATTTCTATAAATACTTAGATTTTTCAACTAATAAAATAAGCACGAATTGATATACACGTCCAAACTTCGATTACACATCCAAAGTAGCTCGATTACCCTACATACGAATTAATTACAAAATCAATACACGTGTTAATTCTACCCTAACCCAAATTTTCGAATTCACTAATTACGTTAGTGATCAATCACACGTAATTGTTTGGTGATCTAATTAACGAGTAAAAACAGTCACTAATCCTTGTGATTAGAAACGATCATCAACAACATACTCTTTAAAGTTTAATTGAATAATGAACCACATACACTGTAGGGTTACACAGAACTTGATTTTGGTGATTTTAATTATGTTTAAGTTACTTAGTTTATATTTATCTTAAGTTATTTGTTATTTAATTTTATTTGTGCGTTTATTTTTGTTATTAATAAAAAATGATTTTTTTTAAATTTAAAAGGAATTTTGATTTTATTACTATGTAATTGTTTTTAAAATAATAAGTTTTTTATTTTTTAATTAATAATCAAATATAAAATTATCGAAATAGTTATTATTCTTAATTGTCAACCCAAAAAATTATAGTCCTCATTTTGTCACTCCTAAGTTACGGTCTTTAAAAAATATTTTTTTATATGATGTGTGGTACTTATTTTTGTTATATTTTGTCTTAAATATATGATATTTAATTTTTTTCGTGGATTTCTTATTGTTGTTAATATAAATTAAAAAATTTTGGAAGTTTAAAATAATATTAACTTTATTATTATGTAAATATTTTTTATTGTTGGAATTGGTCCCAACATGAGACAAACATGAGGAAAGATGAGACATTTTCATAATGGGGTGGGAATTCTTTTTTGCTCTTGAAATTTAATTAAGTCCATTGTAATGTTTATGTGCGTGGAGTTTTTAGAATCTTAGTGATACTACTCTGTAACCTCAATGATGCACCTCAAATCTGTAAGATAAGACTCTTTGCAAAATTTAAATGAATGAAACTTTTTCCATAAATTTTTTTATGTAAATGTTTTCAAAATAAACAAGATCTTTTTTGTTATTTTAATTAAAAAAATCAAATATAAAAGTTATTAATTCTTAATCAAATTAAAATATAATTTTTTATAGATAAATTTATTATAGGACATAATTATCTACAATACCTATTTTACTAATTTCACTCAGTTCTTGATTAACTCGCCCATTTTTATATTTTTAACAAAATATATCACCTTAAAATTATAAATTTTATGACAAAGTATAGAGTGAGATTGATTCATATATGAATCATTGAAGAGTATTAGTTGTTTTCACTGAAAATTATTACTTATTTACACTCTTAGTTGTTCAGTGAAAACAACTAATACTCTTTAGTGAAAACAACTAATACTCTTTAGTGAAAACAATTAATATCTTTTAGTGATTCATGTATGAACCAATTTCACTATATACATACTCAAATTATATTTAACATATAACACTTACACCCACATCCCTAAAAATACTCACCAATGTTCTTTTTTTATTTCAATACAAACACCAAATATATTCACTACACATACCTCTCTAATTCAGAAGGAAATTTTGGTACTCCCTCCGTCCCAATTTTCTTTACCCAAAAGCCCCAAAAAGGAAGATTTTTTTTTTGTTTACTCATTTCCTAAAATGGCAAAAAGCAATACCACTTTTTCAAACTCAACCTTCTAAAAGCAACTTTATACTAAAAAATATTAATAAACAATTCCTAAAAAACTACTTTATGCTCAAAAGTATTAATATACAACTATTTTCTTAAAAACCGTGTCATTTAGAAATGGGTAATCTAAATTGGGACGGAGGTAGTACAATAAAGATAATTTAATTTTCGGTATAATTTTTTTTTGTTACATATAGTTCAGATCGGTACATAACAGACCACATAAATGAATTTTCTTACTCTTTTTTTTTTTTTTTGTTATTCTCTCTTTTTTTAATTAATTTTTTTTAAATGATGCACACTCACACCAATACTACACATCTTTGTCCACAATCAAACATATAACTTTCAAGCTCATATATAACACATTATATGATAATTGATGATTAAAAAATAACGCAAATCATCATCAATAGAAAAAAAAATTGGTATTTAAATACATTTAGTAGAAACTGGATTTTTAACATTTTTATTTTTATTTTAAAAAATGTAAATAAATCAAGTGTATTATAAAGTAAAGGTATAGAGTTTATTTGTAATTTATTTTTTTGTATGTCTAATGAATTTAAAAATATATTGTTCTACTTTCAGTGTTATATTATTTCAATGTTTTGAATAAATATTATTTTTAGTGTTATATGTTATGAAGTCATTATGTTGTGTATTGGGCATAATTGTTTAGTTATTTATCAAGATTTATGTTAAATTTTAAAATGATGCCTACTGATATTTTTTTTGGTGCACCGACTTTTGATGCTGTCAGAAGTATTAATAATTACATGGTAAAGTTAAATGAAAATGAGTCTCGCTCTGATAAAAAAAAATAAAAAGAAGTCTCGCAGGTACTTCATTTCTGATAGTCTTTGCAAGTCCGATTTCAATCTCGATTCTCTTGCTGATGTTCATACTCCTGAGTTCCTTAATACTTTAAAATTTTCTGCTGTTACTGATCATGAATTGAATCTTAAAGTTGGAACACCTATTATGTTATTTAGAAATATTGATCATTCTAGAAGATTGTGCAATGGAACCAGTTAGTTTATTATTTATTAGTAATTTTGTTATAGTGCTTATATTATTTATCATTGGTAGAAATTGTAAAATTATGGTTTTTTTTTTATCAATATAAGATTGTTATCACTAGGCTAAGTGATAGGGTGATTGAAGCTAAAGTTCATACTGGTAGTAGTGTTGGAGAGCTAATATTGATACCCCGACTGTAGTTGACACTTTCTGATCCTATGTTACCTTTCAAGTTTACACGGAGGCAATTTTCTTTGATCGTTTCGTATGCTATGTCTATAAATAAAAGTTAGGATCAATCTTTTAATCATGTTGGAGTATTTCTTAGGATCCCGGTGTTTAGTCATGGACAACTATATATTGTAGTTTCCAAGATTACCAATCGTCGTGGCTTGAAGATTATGTTATGTGGTAATGATTGTCTTGATTATAACACTACGAAAAATATTGTATATCAAGAAGTGTTTATGAACGTTTAGGTTTTTGGAGTGGTTATTTACTTTTTTTGATTTATTTGATCTAATAACTTTTTTGAGTGAAAAGAAAAAATAAAAAAATGGTTCACAAAAAGGACTCTAATTACAAATTGGTTCAAAATATTTGCACATATATATATTTTACACTTTTGTGCAAATGTTTTTTATGCATCTGTGCAAATATTTTGAACCAATTTGTAATTAGAGTGTCTCTTTTGCACCAATATGTAAATGCCAAAAAAAAAAAAATAGAAATTCAGTGTGGTAGAAATTTTATGATATTTGGCATTTTGAAAATATGTTTTGCATGTATGATGTATTGGTTAATGTCCTATAACCGAATTAAAAAAAATCTTAAAGGAAATAAGTAAAAGTGTAGGTTTAGAATTAATGAAAATTTTAATATTGTGAGTTGTGATTTGTCCACAGAAATGTGATATATCGTGGAGCGAACAAATTGCTGAATTTTCTTTAATTTAACTATAAAATTAGCTTCCGTGCAACGCACGGCGGGGTACAATACTAGTTATTTAAAAATTCAAACAGCAATTGAACCCTTGTCCTAATTTCACCCCCCAGATTGCAGCTTCAGATTGTAGCACTCAAATCATCTCACCTTCTCCACATTTTTTGTTTGTTTGTTTGCAGCATATTATATTTAATCATTTTGATCCTCAATAATTATTAATATAAACTTTGCATATAAACTATCCTAGAAAGTATTATTGTAGCGTTTAAATCGTCTCATTTTCTCCACTTTCTTTTTTTCAACATGTCATATTTAATTATTTTGATTCCCATTAATTATATTACATATAAACAACACTGCATGAACTATCCTAAGAAGTAATAAGTGGCTATCTAAAGCTGAAATTCAGGGGGGGGGGGGAATGAAATTAGGGCAAATAGAATGTTCAATTGCAATTTGATTTGAATTTTTAAATAATGTTGGGTTGGATTCTTAATTTGAAAAAGATTTTGAAATATTAAATTTTTTATTTATTGCAAAATTGACATCTGACGTGGCGGGTGGCGTGTTTATTGACAGCTTCAGCTGCCAAGTAAGAGTAAGTATCGTCGAAAATCTATATCATGTATTGAATTGCAACAATAATTTAGTTTGTGATGCACTAATTTTGATGATATTATTTATTTTACTGAATAATATTACTATTTTGCACCCTGCACAATTGCACATTGATTGCATGATATTACTCGTTTCACTGAATAATATCACTCAATAATCAATTGCACAGATTCAGACAAGTATTACTATCTCATATTTTTTTTTTGTTATTATATAATATAGGGTTAATTGCAAAAAATATCACGAACTTTAGAGACTTTATCAAATACAACGCGAACTTTTAAAATTTGCAATTCGATAAACAAATAGTGTGGGCAAAATTTTGACTTGAGACATGTCATCCTATTAAAGCTCTAATGTCACGTGTGACCATATTAAAATTATATTCGCACAACTTTAAATTTCTAATTTATATTATATTCCCTATATTCTGGTATTAATTTCACATTGTTTTTTAACACAACATTTAAGAAGGGTAATTAAATATAGATATAATACATGTGATGTGATGGAAAGAGAAGAGAATAGTATAATGTGTTTAAATGAGTAGGTGTGAATCAACTGAGAATATAATATTTTTAGTTGATGTCCAAAAAAAGTATGAGAAGTTAATAGTGGGACGGACGAAAATGACAAAATGAGAAGTTAATAGCAGGACGGAGGGAGTAAGTATTTATACATAAATTTATGTATATCACCAATACCATGTATTTAGGATAGAAATTAATGTTACTAATTCATATATACCACCAAATCACAATGTTGGTAGAAATTATAATTAGTTTCTAATACATATTTTATCACCAATACTATATTTTTCTATTAAAAAAAAATCGTAGGCAGACCAGTGGGTACAAATTACTAAGCCCTAGTTATAATAAATTCATTGAGCCTCGTTGGCTTCATGGGCTAGGACTACTTTTTCTCATATTAAAGGGTTGGGCCCGACTATATACCTCTCCCAAATTAATAAATACACCTACCATTCATATTTTTTTACCAAATATACCCCTCTTTCTTTTCACCGTTTTTTTTTTTTCGAAAGAGGAAAACAACCTACCCTTTTTTCTTGCCACCATTCTTGCAATCTCTTCCAGGTCCCCCCTCCCCGATCAACCTCCTCCCAACCCCCATTTCACCAGAGTTTGTCGCCATCTCTGGCGGCGGCGAATGGACCCTCCTCCAACCAACCGTCGGCTTTTTCGCCATGCATATGCAACTCCTCCACAACAACAAAGTCGTAACTTCAGCCGAACCGATTTCGAACCTTCAAACCTGACCCTACCCGACGGAATATGCCGGATCAACGACAAAATTGCCTCCCCCGACAGCACCGCCCACTCCATCCTATGCGACATCGCTTCCAACACCTTTTCGCCCCCTCATGGTCCAAACCGACGTATGGTGCTCCTACGGCGCCGTCGACCATAATGGAATCCTAATCCAAACCGGCGTCTACCACGTCGGGGATAAAAAGATGTGTCTCTTCACGCCGTGTAACGACAACGAGTTTTGTGATTGGTTCGAGTTGCCAGAAAATTTCACGGTGCAGCGGTGGTACGCCTCCGATCATATTCTCCCTGACGGTCGTGTTATTTTTGTCGGCGGGAGATGGGCCTTTAGTTACGAGTTTTTTCCCATTTCCCTTTCTTGAAAGAAACAATCGACCCTAAAGAGAAAAACAAACTTTACTCGATCTAATTAAATTTAAATTTGATAAGGGTACTATATGACTTCTATCAATAAAATATAGGATTTTAGGTGTATCTATTAATGTTGGAGGGGTATATAGCCGAACCGGGGTTATGATAATTTCATTGAGCCTGAATGGGCTAATTTATCGTATGGCCTCGCATTTGGGGGGGAAAAGGAAAATCTAATTGGTGCATTTTAATAAGCACAGGTTAAATACAGTTCCATGTTTTATTAATACACTCCATCTAAAAAACAATGGGATTTTTTTTGGAAAATGTGAAAATTTTCAGAAAAATTTCCGAAAATTCATATATTTAGTGTTTTTCTTTTTTGTATTTTCGGATTTTTTTCGAAAATTGTTAAATTTCGAAAAAAAAAATCGAAACATTTTTTGGGTGAAATGTATTAATAAAATATAGGATTATATATAACCTTGGCCTTTTAATAATTAGGTAATTATATACTGACTAAAATGATGACATGTCCATCGACGGACACAAATTTATATCTTCATTGTGAATGTGTTAATCATAATCGGTGCATATCAGGAACCTATTAAGAATGTGTTTTTAATTGCAAAAACTAACTTTTAGAATAATTCTTTTCCTTCTTTCGAAGATCATTCTTCACTTCCTCGACCAACTTGCTTTAATGAATCTCCTCGTTCTTGAACATTTTTACATTTCTTTAACTTCCATATCACTTAAGCAATACACATTCATACAAATGAATAGTTAACAAATTGATGTTACTAATTAATCTGAAAGATGAGAGTGCATATATACAAAAAAATCATGTCAAAAGATTTTGAATTATTTTTACTTGCCTATACAAACGAGTAATCATAAATTGAATGATATAGTGACAAGTTATAAAAGCAATTTGTTGTCACAATCAACCACAAATGGGAGAGAGTTTAAAATCGAATTTGAATAACACAAATTCTAGGGTGCAAAATCGCACTTGGATTTTGCACCCTAATTTCAAATTGATTTAAAATCAATTTTGACTAAAATTCACGGGTCGTCGGGTCGGATTTTTTATTTTTTCGCGGATCCTATCTGGGTTATGGGCAGGTTAAGCTGGGTTAAGAGCTGGATCCGATTCACTTTTTCTTTTCTCTCTCTTTTTTCGCGCTAGTTCTTCTCTCAGTGATACCCTTTAGCAAGACCCTTCACTCGTTCGAATTTTCTTCATTTTTTAGATTTCGAAACTTCTTTAAACGGTTTCTACTTTGAAATCGTTAGTTTCTATTCAGTTTTTAGTCAGTTTTTTCGTATTTGAATTTGGTAACCATCGTATATCTCTCGATTCGAAGTGTCTTTGATATTATCTTCATTTTCAAAGTATTTTGTTCTCTGAAGGCCGATCGAAGGTTGTTGTTGTACGATTTTGAAGCTTTTGTTGTTGAAGTAGTGTATTTCTTTGAAGGCGTAAGTATTTTTTCAAAATTCTCTTCTATTTCTTCGATTTTTCATTTCTGCATGTCAATTTTTCTTATGATTTTTAGTTGTTTTCTTTCAGTTTTCTTCAAAAATGGTGAGAACTAAATACCGAGTTCCTAAAGGTAGTGGTCCTACTAGGAGAAAATAACATATTTCTAGTCGAACAAGATCTAATGTTAATCGGAGATTAGAAAATGCTTTGAAAAGGTCTCAAGATAATGTTCCTTTGAATGTTCCTTCTAATGTTTCTGGCAATGATTCTGATGATTTTGAGGATTCTGTTCCTATTGGTTTATATTGTAATTTGAAGAGGAAGGATGGGAGTAATGTTTCTGGAAGTGTAAGATCTGTGAAAAAGAAGTGTGTTATTAAGGAAAAAACTGGAGTTAGTGTTGAAGATGTTGTGAAGGATGATGTTGTGAGGTCCGATCTTAAAAGTTCTAAGAAGAAATCAAGTGGTGTTAAAAAGAGGAAAGTGCACCAAATGGATGATTCAAGTAAGGCAGGGGAAGAAGTTGATGTTGATGCAGTAAAGGAGGATGGTGATGTTAAATCTGGTGGAGAAAGACCTTTGAAGAAAGGATTTGTTGGGAAATCTTCTGGTGTTAAGAAGAAAAAAGTTTTTCTAAAGAAGGAGACTGATAGCTGGTATTCTTTATTCTTTTTCTCTATTTTTTGGTGTATTGGTTATTATAGCTTCGAGTATTTGTTATTATACCTTCGGGTATTGGTGACCATACCTTCGCGTATTGGTCAAAATACCTTGGGGTATTGGTGATTATACCTTCGGGTATTGGTGATTATACCTTCGGGTATTGGTGACTATACCTTCGGGTATTGTTGATTATAGCTTCGGGTATTGTTGATTATAGCTTCGGGTATTGGTGACTATACCTTCGGGTATTGGTTATTATATCTTTGGGGTATTATTTTTTAATTATTTCTGTTTAGTTTTTGTTTGTTATTCTTGTTCTTATTTCTGTTTTTTTCTATATGCAGCACGTTTTTTACGCAGTGTCGTCCTCTTGGTTTGTTTCAGTTGGTTAATTCTTTGAATGATAAGTAAAAAGAAGATGTTATTAACATTGGTTTTGGTGGTCTTCTGAAGTTGAATGTGAGTAAGTGCTATGGTCAGGAAATGTTCAAGTGGTTGGTGGAACACTTTAATGGCAGTAGTCATATGTTATCTGTAGATAAATTTAGGCAATTCTATGTTAATGCTGATGATGTTTTTGATGTTTTTATGATACCTAGGAATGATGACAGAAATGTAGTTTGTTATTCTCGTTCTGATGATACGTCCGTGTTTGATTCGTTTAGTAAGAAATATGGTATTGCTGCTAAAACTCCAATTCAAAAGTTGGCTGATTTGATTGTTGATAGGTTAGTTGAAGGGGGTGATGATTTTAAACGGACTTTTGTTTTGTTTTGTCTCTGTTCTTTTCTTTGTCCTTCATCAAATCGTTCTATTAGTACCATTTATTTTAAGTCTCTGGAGGTTGTAGAAGATATACCTAAGTTGGATTGGTGTAGTTTTATTTTGAAAAGGTTGTCAGATTCTGTGTTAGCATATCAGAATGATGGGGTGAAGAATGTCGGTGGTTGTGTTCTTGTGTTACAAATACTGTACTTGCATAGGCTGAAGTGGAGGGGTGTTTGTGAGTCGTGTTCTATTCCTCTGATTCAGCATTGGAATAATGAGAAGATGAAGAAGAGGTGTTATCAAGAGCTTAGTGCTGGTATTTTTTGTTCTGGTGATTTGGTTTGTGGTGTTTATCCTGTAGCTGTTAATGGTGTTTTGAAGTCTACCATTTCTGGTAAAGAAAGTGTGGATACCGAGTATCAGGTATACAATATTTTATTAATTTTTCCATATTACTGCTTCTTATTTTTTAAATTATGTTGTTTTTGTTGCAGGAGATCAAAAATATTTTGGTGTCTATCCAGTCAGAGGCTAGGGATTTTTCTGGATCTTTTATGCGTAAGATTCAGAAGCTTGTGGATGGTATTCAGTCCTCTTCTTCCTCACAATCCACTCCTGAATCCGATCTTTCGAATACGCAAAAGTTCTTTATGAACCCGAAGCTTCACAGATACGTTGATAAATTGGTAAAATATGTTACCATGATGAAGGATTTGGCTGGTGAAGCTCCTAAGTTTGATTTGCTGACTCCTGAGCCACCTATTTTTTAAACCAATTTGTCTGGGGATGAAGCAGATTGGTTTAAGGATGGTTTTACTGTTGATCTTGGGGCTGATGAGCCGTCTTTAAATAAACCTGGTCAAGAGAATCCTGTTTTTTTATGAAAGTTTTAAGAAAAAAACTGCTGAAGAGGATGTTGGTGCAAAGAATGGGGCTGATGGAGGTAGGATGGATAATTTGAATAAACTTGGTCAAGAGAATCTTGTGGTTGATGAAAGTTTGAAGAAAAGAACTGCTGAAGAGGATGTTGGTGCAAAGAATGGGGTTGATGGAGGTAGGATGGATAAAAGTAGTGGTCAGAATGCTGGGGTGGATGGAGGTAGCAAGGCTCGTGAAGATACTTTTACAGGTGATGAACTTGATGATGCAGTGAAATCTGTTTGTTCAAAGGTGAAAAGAGCTGGTAAGGATAGTTCAAGTCTTTTTTGGTTGATTAATGATGAAGTTGAGTATGTTTCCAAGTTGGTGAAGTTAAACAAGAAGTGTTATCGTACTACTCCACAACCTCATATGGAAGTTGTTGACTTTTGTTTTTATGATGGTGATGGTTCTGTTGAAGTGTAAGTATTTAACTACTTTTTTTTAGTTTGGTAGTTATATGTGTGTATACTTATATATACATTTTTATTCTTTGATCAGGGAATCTTATTATAGTCATGACGATGATATTAGACTGTACAAGGCTGAAATTAACACATTGTTTCCTAACCAAGAGATTGATATTGTTGTTGTTTCTGCCTGGTGCTTGGATGTTAATGGTGATGTGTTTACGGATGGTAGACGGAGCAGATTTGCCTTCAATCTTAATCACAGTGTAAGTTTTGTTTTATAGGTATTTTTTGTGTTTTGGTGTTAATGGTTTGGGTGTTGGTAATTATCTCTTTGGGTATTGCTTTGTAATTCTTAGGGTATTACTGTTTTACTCTTGGGGTATTACTGTGTATATCTTAGGGTATTATTGTTTTACTCTTGGGGTATTGTTGTGTATACCTTGGGGTATTGTTGTGTTACCTTGGGGTATTGCTTTGTATACCTTTGGGGTATTGCTGTGTATACCTTGGGGTATTGCTTTGTATATCTTGGGGTATTGATGTGTATAACTTGGGGTATTGCTTTGTATACCTTGGGGTATTGCTGTGTATAACTTGGGGTATTGTTGTGTATACCTTGGGGTATTGTTGTGTATATCTTAGGGTATTACTGATTTATTCTTGGGGTATTGTTGTGTATATTCTTGTGTATTGCTTTTTAAATTTTATGCTATTATTTATTATTGATTTTTTTTGTAGTTTTTCTTGAGTGAGGTCGTAATGAAGGGAGTTGATGTTGAAAAAATGGCTGATAAATTTTTCTGTGTGTGGGACACATGGATTTCTGTGTATGAAGGTTGTTTCATGTCTGCAGAAATGGTTAGTTGAATTGTTATTGTTTTGTGTATTTTTAATTATTTTGGTTTTACTAAAGTTTAATAATTCTTTCTTTTGTTTTTCCAGATTTTCGTTCCTTTTTGTATTCATGGTCATTATGCTGTTGTTGTAATTAACTTTGTTGATAAAAAGTTACAATTGCTAGATAACTTGAAGCATGTTGAGGAAGTTAATGATTATACAAAGTCTGCTGATATATTGGTAATTATTCTATACATATTTTTTTGTAATTATTTTATATTTTTAATTTACAGCTTTGTATTTATATGTTTTTTTTTTTACTTTTTTTTAGGTCAAACTGATGTGTAGGTTTCTTAAGTTGAAGAAACATTCTAAGGCTGATGATATTTTGGAATATCAATTTGAAAACATGTCTTTAAAATGGCAAACTGGAAAGCCTGATAAGGATTGTGGTGTGTATATGATGCATCACATCAAACAATTCAATGGAACTTCTTATTCTTATCCAGACTTGACTCGGGTAATTATTTTTTATTTCATTTTTTATGTTTTTTTTTGTTATTTGCTTATTTACTTATTTTATTGTTTATTGACTTTTTTTATAGGAGGATATCCGTATAGCAATCAGGGCAGAAATCTGTGCAATCCTAGTTCTCTCGAACTTTAACTCGTCTAGGTTTGATGTTATTGAGAAGATTATAATTTTTATAAGCAAAAGACCGGTTTAATCAAGAATATTGCTTTGAAGAAGAAGGAAAAAGATGAAAAAGTTGCCGAAGAGAAAAAAAATGGGCTGCTGATGCTTTGAAAACTATGGGCGATGATTTGGGGAGGGGAAAGAGGAGATATGTTAAGTGATATTTTTTAGTTGAACATTTAAACTATTTTGTATGTATTTTTATTTTGAAATTTGTAATGGTTTAACTGATGTGGGTTAATATGTATATTAATGGTTTAATCTGTAATGGTTTAACTGATGTGGGTTAACATGTGTTTAAATGATGCGGGTTAATATGTATTTAGTGTTTTGTTTATTTTATGTTTTATATGTTATTTTAATTTTTGTGTTGTATTAATAATTATTTCATGTGGTATTGTTAAATATATCTTCGGGTATTGACTAATATATCATCGGGTATTGTTGTTTATAACTACGGGTATTGCAAACTATAACTACGGGTATTACAATCTTTAACTTCGGGTATTGCTAAAACTTAATCAATGTATAAAACATAAAGTACTTGCAATAATACTCCAATATTTCATCATCAATATCTCAAGTAAATGATGAATAATCTGAAAAAAGAATTGCAATGGTCATTCAAATAATATGTGGATTTGGTGTAGTGGAACCATATTCCCTCATTTGTGATGATTGTGATGTTGATTTCTTCTTCTTCTTCTTCTTCTTCTTCTTCTTCTTCTTCTTCTTCTTCTTCTTCTTCTTCTTCTTCTTCTTCTTCTTCTTCTTCTTCTTCTTCTTCTTCTTCTTCTTCTTCTTCTTCTTCTTCTTTTGATGGAGATCACTCTTTATTCTTTGACTTCTTCCCTTCCTTACTGATCGTTTTGGATCTAGAATTTTGTTAGATGTCTCAGAATGAGCTTCACTTCCTTCTTTTTGTGCAGAGTATCTTTGGTTAAGTATTTTCTCATATCTTTCACATCCTTCTTCAATAAGTTCTCTCATTTCTTCACTTTCTTCACTCATCAAGACTATGTTATAGTACTTCCTTATGATAGCATGTCTCCATGGGATATTAGTTGCAACTTTATCATTGTTCCTGTTTTTAAAAAAATTGAATAGTAACATTAGTTAGTTCTTATAAGTTTTAATGAGAATAGTAAAATAATAGTAATTAAAAAACACAAACTGTACCTTTCTTTGTTATTGATATCGTTTTGGTTCTTGTCCCACACATGTGCTTTTGCAAGTTTGCACCATCTTTTTAATATATAGTTATCGGGTATCCTTTGTACTGAATGTACGTTCAATATTCTCAAGGAATGATAACACAATATGCCTAATTCTTCGAACTTCTTACAATCACAGGTTACTAGGTTCATGGCAGTGTCATATACCACTCTGTTGTTGTGCTCAACATTATCATTTTTGACCTCATAGATCAAACTGGTATCATAGACTTGTACAACAGTCGAACATGTGAATATGGACTTTATGAACTCCTCTTCAAAACGTCTGAATATGGTGAGTGTGTATATCTCAGCAGCATGTTTGAGCATTCCTTTCATTCCCAGGTGCGATTCAGGTATCATTCTTGAGCAATTGAATTCATCTTTTTTTTCAGTGCTTCTCCATTTATTTACTGTGTTCTTGAATATCTCATAAAATTCTGTCAAATTTGTCTGCTTGTTTGCTCTGAAACCTATTGCATGATTTGTGCTTTCACTTCTTTGGGATGATCTTATTCCAGCAGAAAATATGTCCTTGCTTAACGTTGTACACCATTTTTCTTTTAAACTGTATAGTCTAATAAACCAAGCATTTTTTTCGAGTCCATATGTTGATATCATGTTCTTCCAATTGCTTTCGAAGTCATTCTCATCCATGCATCCATATAGATATTTGTTGAATGCATCTTTAAAAGGACAGTCTTTCTTTAATTCTCCAAATCTTGCAATTGCATTTTGGTGTAGGTGCCATAGACACAATCTGTGTCTTGCTTCAGGGAATTCCTGTAAAAGAACATTCAATAAGCAATATCCCAAAAAGATTTCACCAATACCCGAAGCACTAAATACTGATACCCGAAGCACTAAATACTGATACCCGAAGCATTAAATACCAATACCCGAAGCAGAAAATACCAATACCCGAAGCATTATATAACAATCCCCAGTTCTATAAATATCAATAACAGAACTTAATCAAATATAAAACACAACTCCTTCTCAAGTATTAAATAATGTATACAATATTAAAAGAAATTTACCTTCCTTATCGCATTTGCTATTGCTAAGTCTTGGTCTGTGAACATTGTCTTTAGTACTTTCTCCCTCATTGAGTTTTTGAACATCTGGAAAAGCCATCCGAACGTTTCTATTTTCTCATCAGATATGAATGCACAGCCGAACATTACGTTCTTCCAGTGGTTGTTTATCCCAACAAAAGGTGCACAGATCAAGTTGTACTTGTTTATTTTGTATGTTGTATAAAAAACCATTACATCTACGTAGATTTCATAATCTTCCATCATCAAAGAATCCCTCCAAAAAATACTTGATAATCTCCCATCTTCATTGAGCCTAATCTTGTAAAAGAAATTTTTATCTCATGTTTTTTCTGCTTCCATCATGTTGATCAGGTTGTTTGCATCACCCACTTTAACTGCTTCCATTTTAAACTTGTTTACCAAGTTGTAATGGTCCTTTATTGTGTGTCCTAAGTTTTCCTCCCCTCCAACTTCATTTTGCATATAGCGATATGAGTCTATTGTTCTCATCCCTGAAGACACCATATCCTCTATCACTCTACTCTTGTCCGTAGTGATTTGTCTTTCCGAACGGTGCATATGGTTCCATTCTGTTCTAGTTAGCTCATGATTGTGCTCTGTCTCATGTTGCACAACTGAATAATTGCCCTCCTTAGTCTTCTTGACCAACATTCTTGCCTTGCAGTCTGTTCTTGTTATACCAATTCTCCTTTTTTTGACAGATGTTACAGGAGTTGAATTACTCTCCTTTTTTGTTCTTATTCCAGTACAGGAGCACACAAACAACTTGCTCAAAAGTATAGATTTATCAGTTGCAGAAAATCTGTTTGTTGATTTACGAACACTGAATCTCAAACAACGTGCATGCTTACAGTATAAGGAATACATCTTTTCTACTGTGTCTTTTTCTACGCCGATCAAAGAACCTCTTATATTGACATGTTTTGTATTGTCATCTGTTTTAAACAAACATATATTTTTAATATTATTAGTACTATATAATAGAACATTTAATTAGTAATATTCCAAGGTACTAATCAGCAATACGCCAAGAACAAAGTAGTAATACCCCAGTAATAATACAGCAATACCCGAAGGTATTAATTAGCAATACCCCAAGAACAAATCTGCAATACCCGAAGGTAATAATAAGTAATACCCTAAGAACAAATCTGCAATACCCGAAGGTATTTATAAGCAATACCCCAAGAACAAAGCAACAATTTCCTAAGACTAAATTAACAATACCCGAAGGTATTAATCAGCAGTACCCCAAGAACAAAGTAGCAATTTCACAAGATTTAATTAACAATACCCGAAGGTATTAATTAGCAATACCCCAAGAACAAATCATCAATACCCTAAGAATAAATTAACAATACCCGAAGGTATTAATAAGCAATACCCCAAGGACAAAACAATAATACCTTAAGCTATTAATGAGTAATACCCTAAGATCAAAATAGTAATACTCGAAGAATATTTTTCTACCTTTGTTTACTATCACAGAAAGTTCTTCAGTTGTTACTGGTTTTAACATCTCATCATCCTTTTGAAGACTTTGTTCACCAATTATTGTGCAATCATATATTTCTTCTTCTCCTTCAGCCGGTAGTATTTGAATCGAGTGTAGATTTTCACCTATTTCATTCCCTTCGTATAGTTATAAAATGCTCCTCATAAATCTGTTAAATTACAGTAAAAAATTCGCAAATTAGGTCAAATACCTGATTCATCGTATTCTTCAGCATATTCCATGTTTTATCTGATATTTGTGCGCGTCTAATTCGCAATGAGTTTTGCAATGTGTTTTTGCTTTCAATTTCGACGATCTCTTTCTTCACAGTAGTACGATTTTACTGCTATTTTCTGAATTCGATTTGGTTTCGAATATTTATGTATGTGTTTTGCTGTGGGTCTTTAGTTTGGATTTTTTTTCTCCGGGTTTTGGACCTGAGACCCGCGAATTTAGTATTCGGATCGGCTGACCCGCGAGTTTTAGTCGGGTCAGCCGACCCGCAAGATTCTATAATTTGGTCAAAATGAATTTGAAATTAGGGTGCAAAATCCAAGTGCATAGTATGCACTTGGATGCACCCTAGAACTACTCTTTGAATAGAGGAATGCATTATAAAATACACACTTTTCTTAGTACTCCTCCATCCAAAAAAAGATGTATCTAATTGTTTGAACACAAATTTTAAGAAAGATAAATAAAATAAGATAAAATAAAAATATTGTAGGGACCATATAAATAAAATAGAGGGTAAAAATAAAGTGATTGTTGTCATTTATGTGTATGTATACTTTTAATGAACATTCAAATAAGAAAAGTAGATACAATTTTGGTGGACAGATGGATTATTATTATTATTATTATTATTATTATTATTATTATTATTATTCCCCTAGTACCAAAAATTATTCCTACTTTCATTTTGTCTATCCCCCAAATTTATTCATTTGCTTTTTAAAAATTATTATTTTATTATCACCTTAAAAATATTCACATTTTTTTTTCACCCGTGTTTATTCCAAATGAAATAGGTTTGGAGGGGGAAAGTATTATTATTATTACTGAGAAGGAAATATAGAGCACCGGTGGCATAGAGTCGCTGAACAGTAAAATGCGCCTTCTGTGCGAAGGACGTTCAATAATTTCATGGTTGAGTAATCTGAAATTGTTGGTATAAATTTTGAGAATCGAAGCACAGAGCCACAGAAGCCTAAATCGTGGCAAAGACGGAGAGAGGGAGAGATCAATTCAGAGATAAACCTCCTCAATCAATGCTGCACATTCTCTCTCATGGCCACCCATTATCACCTCCCCGTTTTCCACTCTCTCTCTTCGCGTAAACTCACTCTTCCTTCCCAATTTCCACTTCCATACTCCCACATTAACCACCGCCACAATTGCCGTTACTCTATAATTTTCGCTTCGTCACTTAAGAAATCCCCTAGGTATCATCTCTTCTTATTTTCCCCTGTTTATTGAACGTGAAATGTTTTCATTAATTTGCTTAGTCACTAGTTTATTTTGATTTTCTTCTGTAAAGATTTCTGGCGTGGATTGTATTCTCTGACATTGGTATCGAATTTATTTTTAGGGCTAGTAGGAAGCTGAAGAGCGATGCAGATCTTCGCAATGATCTTAGAGAATTCTTATCTACTGTTGGACTTCCAGAAAATCACGTGCCCTCGACGAAGGAGCTTTCGAACCACGGAAGGTTAGTTTATGGCTTTCCTACGGTTACGGCAATGCAAGCGTGTTAACCGTTTTTACTTTATCGAATAATTAAGCGACTGTTTCGTACAGATTGAAAATAAATGGCAGGATAATTTCTTCTGAGTTCTGACAAGTTTAATGGTATAGTCTTGATTCTTGAAATAGAGAGTTCCAAAACATGAAATATTTACCATCCTTGTTATTGATAATTTTTCTACTCGATGAAACTGGGTTCAGAAAATTGGTGCTGATAATATAGAAGATGATAAGGAATTAGAGTTAAAACCAACTAGAACTACCTCCATTAAGAATTAGATCAAATATTTGTTTATTAAAAGATGAATACATCCCAAAACATCTTCCTAGAGCTATTCCGGATTATAGTGAACTTATATGACACTTGTAAGAATCTGCCATGCTTAGTAATCTTTAAGTGCATAGTGAACTGATATGGTATACAATATACAGAAACTCTAGTTAAGGGACATAACTTGTACAAGTAGTTTCTCTAGCATGCTATTAACTTGGTAATTCGCAGACAAGATCTTGCAAACATAGTCAGGCGCAGAGGATATAAATTAATCAGAGAGCTTCTAGAAACATCTGCGGAAAACTGCATTGTGTCAAATATAGACACTGGCCAGGCTGGGAATCTGGAGGAGCTCAGTGGCTCTGGAGGTGAAATTGGATAATTAGTTTTTGTGTATTTTTCATATTTCTTAAGATTATGAATTTTAAAAGCTTTGCTTGATGTCTTTTCTCTTTGTCATCTGAAAAGGTCAGAATGAGAAGCTGAAAGTGTTGTCTATTGATGTACTGTCAAATGAGAGTCTCCAAAACGATAACTTATGCATAGAAACAGATGAAGAGCTGCAGCTGAATGATCAAAGCTCTGTTGCTGCTGATTTGAATACTTTATCCTTGCAAGAAAAGGTGGCAAAATTCATTAAGGATGGGAAATTGGACATCGTTGAAGGTAAGTGTTAGTGGCACAAAGAAATTGTATGGTCTTTCCACTTTTGACAATAGAATTTTCCTTGTTTACTTGGTTCTCATCTTGTTGTTCTATCAATTGTTACTCTATATTTCCGATAGATTTATTTATATTTTCTTTTTTCATAGGCTCATAGCTGAGGATGAGATTTCTTTGGATGACCCTATAGGTGATCGTTGTTATGTAATTAATTTAAATTTATACAAGGTCTCCAATACTCTTGTATTCAAATAAGAATCCTTAGGGCTAAAATTCTTAGTAACCAGGTGTTTTTAATATATTTGATAAGTAATTCTATTTGGCTGAAGATCCAATGTGTACAAATGATAGGTAGTTTTCTTTTTCCAAACTCTTCAACAAAGAAAAAAGAGCAACATCCAAAGTCTTAAGTTTGACATTGTTATACCCAATTTGGCATTGGAAACTGTCAATCTGGTGCCATTGCTTCCTATTGCTTAATTTACCTCGTATTATCTTAACATGTGGGTAATTGCGTGAAGTTTTTCCCAAGTCTCAGTATCAAATGTCTTGATTTTCAGATAGTGAATTTGGAAGTATGTATGAACAGCATTCTGATGAAGAAGTGAAGAACACTGAATCAGGAACTTCTCGTGAACCAGAATTTGCACTTGGTATGTCAAATGGAAATGTCTCTTCATCAGCCCAGAAGGTTGAAGATCCATTGTTAGAAAATAGCATCTCCAGGTCAATTCCGATCCCTTTTCTGACCAATACCTGGTGAATCATTTAGGTCATGTTTGGCTTGAATGATTTGAGGATGGATCTATAGTCAAGATAGTAAATCCATAATTTATGTTTCATTTCAAAGTTTGCATTTCAACGCAAACACAAAATTAGTGTTTATATGTCAGCAATAGACTTGATTGCAAGCATTTATATGTACACATATACTGCAGAAGCCTCCAGAAATCAACACTCATATTTTTATCTTCTCTTTCCGGTCTTCCTAGTTGTAGAGTACTAGAGATCTGGTTATTAACAATTACATGAGTTTTTAATTTTCGTTTTCTTTCATTATGTGTGTTCCCTAATTGACTACGCATTTCCATGGTTGAGCTTCAACTTTTCTAATTTATTCTTTTCAATATTATTTCTTATTTATCTGCATTTTGCCTTGCTGTTATCATGCAGGAATGCTTATATTTCAACTGAACAACAAACAAGTGCAGACCAAGAAGAGGATCTTGATGATGTGGTCTGTGTAAACCATAATTGATCAGTTAATTTATAGATTTCCAAGGCTTATCTAGTCCTTTTGTAATTTATGTTGATGCATCTCATCTTCTTCTTATGGAAGAAACAGAAATTGGAGAATGAAGATGAAATTAAGCGTCTAAAATCCTTGCTGGTAATTACATATTCATTTGCTTCTACTCTAAAGTATTTCTAGCCAGCCCCCTAAATTTTTGAAGTAATTGAGCTAAATGTGCTGTTCTTGTCTGTGCTTAGCATCAAAAGGAGTTGGAGCTAACCCAATTGAAGCAGCAGATTGAAAAGGAAAAGGTATTTAAAATAATCTTTACAGCATAAGATTACTGTACCTAATGAAATTCGAAATTTATAAAATAAAGTAATATAATCCCACGGTCCCTTGTTAAGTTTCCCTTTTGCTTTTTGCTCAAGGATTGAAGGATTAAGAAATATAGTATTAAATGTCGTAGTGGGGGGTGTGGTAGAAAAGAGAAAAGGTAGAGAGAGATGTGGGAACAAAAACTTTTCAAAATTTGGAAAAGGGAAGCTTAACTGGGATGCCTGTTTTGGCAAAAGGGGAAGCTTAACAAGGGACGGAGGGAGCATATTATAAATAGTATACCCTTGCATTTGGTCCTTGTCAAATCCAATTTTGTGCATCTCTAGATCCTTTTCTTGTACAAGAGAAGTACAACTTCCTTTCTGTTTTTACCTTTCAGCATGCTTTATCTCTTTTGCAAACTAAAGCAGAAAAAGAGATAAGCAAAGCACAAGAACTTATTTCTGAGAAGGATACCGAATTACAAGCTGCTGAAGAAACCCTATCTGGACTAAAAGAGGTACTTTATGTTCTCACTGACTATTAATTTAGCACTTTCCTCTCTGGCTTTTCATTTCTTACAAATTATTACTATTACTTTATTATTTTACTTTTTTACGGAAGAACAAATAATCTAAATTGTATTCTATAACCATCACAAATGTGAAAATTTGAGCCTTTTCTAACTGAAGTGAAGTAGCTTCCCTTGTTAGGTTGAGATCCAATATTCAGGTGATGGCGAGACTGTGGAGCTAGCTGGTAGCTTCAATGGCTGGCACCATAAAATTCAAATGGACCCACAGTTATCATTAAGTAGCACAGACCCTTCTCAGTCGAGGTTTTCAATGTTCTCTCTTTATTGGTCCTTTTTCAGTTTACATATTATATGTTTTTTTATATTTCTTATCTTTTGTGTAAATTGGAGGTTTTAGTGTCTCTCAACATATAATAATGTCTACAAGTTATTTCCTAAATTATATCTTGGGGTGTGCACATTTTTCTTCGTGAAGACCAACGATTTAACTTCTCTGCCAAATTTTGTCAGGATATCTCGAATTTGGCGGGCTGTGTTGTGGCTGTATCCTGGGGTTTATGAGGTGCGAAAGCTACATTGAAATTTCATATCATAGATTCAAAAATAGCACTGCTCCCCTACCCAACACACACAAAAAAAAATGTATTAAGTACAACATACACTCATAGGGGAAAACATTTTTTTGTAGTCCTGTACGTTACTCCAATTTTTGTTTTAGTCCTGTCGACTTTCTCAAATTGAAATTAGTCGAGTAGCCAACTGTAACAAGTGAAATATTTGGTTGATGCTGATGTGACAAAGTCTGATTTGTCCACGAGGCTAAGTCTGATTTCACCTCATACAACCAGCTATGGAACTGAAATTTCAAAAAATGGAGTTAATAGGACTATTTTCAATTGGTGAAAGCCGATAGGACTGAACCCGAAATTGGGATAACTTATAAGATTAAAAAGTCTATTTTCCCTACTCATATTTGCAATTTTATTGAAGTAAGTAGGCATATGAAAAATAATTCTTAATGATTCAACTTCATCTTTACAACTCAAATTTGTGACGTTATGTCACCAAATTACAGGAGTCAAGCTACAGTTTTTCACCAGGTACCTTCTTTTCTTGCAGATAAAGTTTATTATTGACGGTCATTGGAAAATTGATCCTCAAACGGAGTCAGTTACCCGGAATGGTGTGCATAACAACATTCTTCGTGTAGTGTAGATAGATGGCCATATTCTGCTCCAACTTTCTCCATGTCTTCTACAGAATCACAAGGTACACAAGACTAGCATTAGTTTTTTCAAAACTTAGTTTTAGCCTCAGCAGTTTATCTGCTTTTTTTTTTTTTTTTTTTTTTTTTTTTTATCTTCCCCGGGTAAACACAGTTATTCAATTTTTTTATGTTTACTAAGTAAAAACAAATAAATATATCCCAACGTTTTGTATTTTTAACATTCATTTTCTAACGTTTCACTTTTCTCTTTTTGCAAAATAAAAGTTGATCTATCCCCTGTCCATATTTTTCGTTAAATACAAAACCTTAAAAACACATAACATTAGGATAAATTTTTATTTTTTGAAACGAGAGATCTGCTGTTTTTTCGGAAGGCAAAAAGCGGAATGTTGGAATATAATTGTTAAAGAGAATCAAGGTTGAGATATATTTGCATATTTGCCCTATTTACTAATTTACTATGTCGGTTGATGATATTCTACATTGTTTTTATAGTAACAAATTGAAATTTTGCTCTGTTTTTCTCTGTGTTGAATTTATGAACTTCCTCTTATGTATAACCATATCTACTTGTGCCATCAGCTGACGATCTGGTGCATTCGGAAAAGGAGATACGATGTCGCTTGTTGATTGAGTTTCAACCATTTGCACCGCTGTAAAAACTTGGTGAATTTGGTTAGGTTTACATGATAAGAGTTATACTAATAATGTCAGGATATTATCGACTACTTATAAGTTATAACCTGATCAATTTAGTTTGTTTGAGCTTTTTTAGTCTTTGCTATTAACTGCCTCAAAATGGAAATTTGGTTTCAAACTACATTTAGTTGGATATTTTTTATTTATTTATTTACTTTTCGTCTTTCTTCAAAAGCTATGATTGAGTTTAGGTTAATATTAGCGTATTTATTCGAGATGAACATCAAGACAAATATAAACTTCAAGGTTTTGTTTGCACTACTTTAGAGGGGTATTTGTAATATCATAATATAAATGATTTTTTTATTTTTTATGAATAGCCTAAATAAGAAGAGTAATGATTTTAATTGTTCCTAGTTGTAGTGCAAATGTGCAATGTCATGTTCACCATATCAAATTTTTACCTAAATTATAATTGATTCGGAATCGATTCTTGATTACTTCCGAATTATATTATATATTTACATTTGCAAGAGTTGGGATATTGGCACAAGGGTCCAGATTACTCTATTTTCTTTCTACTTTGTAGTGGTCTAAGGTTGTGTTTGCAACACAATTGAAAATATAAGAAATTCTTATTTCTAAAGTTGTCGTTTCACAATTTTAGCTTTTATAAAGTACTCATTCTGTCCCTGAAAAATAGTCTTGGTTGTCTTATTAGACCGTCCTAAAAATATAGTCTTGTTACCTAAAATAAAGGGGCATTCACAAAATAATACAATTGAACACCACTATTTACAAGATAGTACAATGTTCAAAAAATATATACTTATGTTCAACTTTTTTTTGTGCGTCTGTTCAATTATGCTGTATCAATTTGTAAAAAGTGGTTTGGAATTGTATTATCCTGCACTTAATCCTAAAATAAAAATAATAAACGCTATCTACACTTTTCAACACATACATAACAATTTTAAAATAATTGATTTTGTACTTAATGTAACATAATATTTTTACTTTTACATATTATATCAATTTTCTTAATAACCGTGCAAAAAATAATAAGACTATATTTTGGGGACGGAGAGAATACTTTTAAACTGTGAGTAGTGTTTGTAAACGTAACCTAACTCTATCCCAGCAATAAAGCATTTAACTTCTTATTTGTTGATTTTTTTTTTTTGAAAGGCATTGATTGTTAAAATTAAAGGAGTTTAACCAATTCATGGCCTGAAAGATAGTCAAATTTGTTATAAATCCAGTAGATTTAATATACCAAATCCAGAAGATTTGATGTGGACATTACTAATGAGCTTCATAACCTAAACAGTCTTTAGGTTTAGATTAGAGTTTCTCTATTATAAATAGATCCCTGCACTCAGTATTGTATACACACAGAAATATTAGTGAAAGCTCCTGGCTTGGTACGTCCCCAGACGTAGTCGTTATCGGCGAACTGGGTGTTGGTGATCGGTTCTAATCGCGTGGATTAGTGGCTGTTTTAAACCGGCTTTGGGATCACCAAACAAGATCGTGTGATTGATTACTATCGTTTATAGTATATACGAAAGATCGGGTAATGAAATCGTAAATACGAGTATTGAATTCGTATTTCTTTCGTGTGTGTGCATTTTTAGGTGTATGAGTGTGTGTATTGGAATATTTGTGAATTTGAACTTGTTTTTATTGAAGGAGAACAACTTATTTATACTAACCACCAAGTAGGTGGTGTACATGACTCTTGGACTACCAAGCTTGCATACTTGACATGTGTCCTTTTGACTATATTTGACCTTATCTAAGTTGAATCTTAGTTACAAAGTCTTCTTTTTAATCTTATCACGTCTTTGAAGCTGTTCGCCATTGTCTACGGGGTAACCCTACATTTGCATATCTTCTATACTTGTTGTTCGCCTTATGAATAGATGGCTTATAAGTTGTTCGCTTGCATATTCTTTGTAGGCAAGCATTTGGATCTTTAGTGTTTGTTCGTCAGGGATCTGGTCGTTTTTTATGGGCAAACAGGTGTCATACACTCCATAGAGTGGTTAGTGCACCACCTTCAGTTATAGTTGTTCGTCATCAATGACTTGGCACTATATTCATATTCGGCCCCAGGCCCATGACCTGTTCGTCAATGAGTTGTTCGTCACATTGGTTGTTCGTCGTGTGATACACTACTCAGGTGATTTTCGCACCCTCATTTGATTATTCTTGCTAGTCATCTCTAATAGAGGTACTTTGCTTCATAATTCTTATTTAGTCTTTAAAACATGTTCGCCCCATTAGGATGACTGTTTGCCCATCAACAATTGCCCCCTATCCCAACTTTAGGTGTGATGGATCAAACAATACTTGTGGCGAGCAACTGAAGTTGGGATAACACTTCGTGGGTGTTGTGACGAACATTTCTTTGGCGAGCAATATTGTCGCGGCCGTCCGTATCCCGAGGCTAGGGGTTGTTCTAAGGATGACGTGGACGACATGATGAGGCGCCGCCTACGCGCGTATTCCCTCGAGGCCACGCGCCCCTAAATTTGCTTGTAGGTCCCTAAACTTCTTACACTTGTGTAAAAGACCCCATTTTTCGCGTTTTGACCCCATATTTTATGGAAAATTATGGGTTTTACCCAGTTTTTTCTCCAAATACTTAAGCGGGAAATCGAAAAAAATCCCCACTTTTTCTTATTCATTTCAAATCTCAGGCGACATTACCATTGATTCCGGCGACTTCTAAGCTTTTTCGGCGCATTTCTTTAATTCCCAAGGTATTTTACTTCAATTTTATACTTGCTTTCTCTTTCTTCTTGTATTTTTCTTTTTAAACATCACTCTACCACCACCGGGATCAATTGGTGCCGCCGTCTTCTATTCTATTGCTGGAATTCATCAATCTCTCCATCTAAAATTCCCATAAATTTACCTCTTTTTCACTACACTGCATGTCCTCCCACTCAAGTAATCAAAATTCTCTGGAAGAACTTGATCCTCGTTTCCCCATTATTCTGATTGAAGGGCAACCTCCCTTTGAAATCTCCTCGGCAACAAACCCAGACGTTGATTCGGTAGTCCGATCCGTAGAGGATACAGGTGCTTGCCCTTCAAGCGAGGGAGTTGTGGTGGTCGCGAATAGAGGATCGAACGAAGAGTCATCTTCAGGCTCAGAATCCGAGGAGGAGTCGGATCCCGAATATGACGAATTAACCTGGGATTTTTTTAGGGGGATTGAATTTCCAAACCCTAAAATGCTTGAAAATGAGATTCCCTCCGGAATTGCTCGCCCATTCGAATGGCGAGCATATGCTAGTGAGTATGCGAACAAAGTTTCTCTCCCTCAACGACAAGTGTTAGACTTGAGGAGGACTGAATACCAGGCTAACAAAATTAGAAGTGTTGTTCGCAAGGACGAGCTCGCCTTAATAAGGGAAACATACAAGATTCCATATGATATCCATATGTGGGCCTCAAAAAAGAAGGAGAGAGTTGATTACCCCCCTCCAGGATGCACGACGATCAACATTGATACTATGATCGTTGGTTTGACGCTGCGTCTACCTCCAATTGTTGGTCGATTCCTGGAGGCGACCAACCTTGCAATCACTCAAATTACACTGATCGGGTGGATGAACTTACTTGGCGTAATGGGCCTGTTCAATTTGGAGGGGTACATTGATCGCATGACTGCCGACGAGATCAACTACCTAATAATGATTACTAAGTGTCTCATGGGCGAGGAAGGATATTGTTATCTGAAGGTTCGCACTTGACTTAAAATCGTTGAGGGGGTGCCGAACAAAAATTCGAAATTGGAAGGAACATTTCTTCTTTATAGGGGGTAATTGGCGAGCATCTTCCGATCCATACGGTGGTGGTGGACGCACTTATTCCCCCGAATCTTATAGGAAACTTAAACGTAAGCTTATTTTCTTTCATATTTGAGTTAAATTGTTCTAATTTAACTCTTCATGTTTGCTCGCAGGTCCTCAACAACTGAAGTGGAACATCGAGGAAGAGGAGATTGGCTCAGAGTTCCTCTTTACCTCTTGTCTGGTCGCTCTCCGGAATAAGGCAGATAGGACCATCCAGCACATAAACGAGGAAAGGTACAAGAAAGCCGCCCGTCTTCTCTCTTATCCTCATCACCTCGAAGCTCAAGCCGAGGTGCTCCCAGGTACTAATTTTCTAACTCTCGAAAATAAACTTGTTCGTCACAAATTTGCCTCAATACTTGCTCGTCTCAGCCATATTACTTACTTTTTTTTAGCCGAGCAAGTTACGGTTGCAGTTCCATCTTGCTTTGGTTTACTTGAATAGAGGGTACATGAAATGTCGTCTCCTAAGGAAAGAAAGGTTAAAGGGGACCAGTCTTCCAAAGTTCTTGCGATGACGAACAAATCCTCAACAGCTCAAACCGCTCTCCACCATCCCCTCTAGCTTCATCCCCTCATGGAGGAAAAAGGTTGAAAAGGTGGGATGGGACTCTCATAACTCAACCTGCCCTCCCTAGTGACATGGGAAAAAGCAAGGTGGGAGAAAACTCTGCTCGCCCCCACCACGATGACGCTGTTCGCCCCACCCCCAACGAACTAGTGGAGCGAGCAAAGATAGGCAGACTCCCCCTAGAGGGCCAGAAGATATAACTTATCTTGGTTAGGATGTCCTCAAATTCACTGAGTAAGTCCACTTTCCAATAATATTCTTGCTTCCATGATTCAGATTCTTAAAAAATTTCTAAGACTAAAAGGCATTTTGTTCGCAGATATCGGGCAGAAGATCATCCAGGCCGATCTAATGTTGTTCATCAGCTTGCCTGCTCCAAGACCCCGGTTAACATACGGGATATCCCAGGCGAGCATGTTCGCAGGGCTACCGAGCTGGTCACCCGGGCATGGACAAGGCCCTTGGATAAGACCATACTCGCGCAAGGTGCAGCGGACAACTTTCACTTTTCCATGATGTAGGCCGCTAACTCCCTGGTTTCGGCTCAAAGAGGGATGGCCCAGCTGGCGGAGTTAGAAGATGCTGCTCGCCGTCACGCAACTGTTGCTTGGCAGCTAACAGAGGAGAAGGATGGACTCATTAACAAGTTTAATGGCTAGATTGCTCGCCTTAATGACCAGCTGAAGCTTGCTGACGACGCTCAAAAGAAACAAATCGAGTCGTACGAGCAAGTATCTGGCGAGCTGAAGGCCGCCAAGGTTGAACTTGAGGAGGAGAAGAAAAGGAAGGTCGAGGCCGAGCAATAACTTGCCGAATCTGCGGCAGAAGTTGCTCATCTCAAAGAGAAGATGGTGGGGATGTACACCCAGGAAGAATTTGAGAAATAGCTGTTAGTCCGGACCGGTCCTAGCTCGAACTTGGGCTATATATGTGCATACACTGATTGCATTCGTGCAGTCAGCCTGTATAATGCCCCGGAGATCATCGAAGACATTGGGAAGGACCTGACGGAGTTCATACAAACGTACCCCCAACCTGCTGGCATAAAGCTTCAACTCGGGGATATGCCAGACTATGGGGTCAAGTTGGATTCTCTTGACCCCAGCATCACTCTCACTCGCCCTCCAGCTGCTGAAGAAAATGTTGATGGCGAGTAACATGAAGATGGCGAGCAAGCTGCCGCCGAAAAAGAAAATCAAGCAGCCGAGGACCTGGTCGCCGACATGATAGTTGATCCTCCCGCCGATCAAACTTAAGTCCTGTCTCAAAACGAACAGAGGCAGGAATAGAACTTAGAATTTTCTTCACTTTTGTAATAGTTGCTCGCCTTTTTGCTGAACTTTCTTGTACTATTTTTTAGGCTTAAAACCTTAGTATTAATAGAATCGTCTTTCATTTGCTCGTTTTCTTACATATGTTAATTGTTTTTACATTTATTTCAATGCTTTTGCAATTATAACATATGGTATTGGGTTTTGTTCGATTTGAACTTTGCCTTTGAGTAGAATAAGGGTTTAGCCTTAGGTTCTGCTCGTTTTAAAAAATGAACAGCCATTTAATGACCTGGATCCTTAAAATTGGATTTGTACCTCGAGCTTAGACTTCTTCATTGAACGAACAACTATATTTACATCAAAAAAATTACAAGTGTAAAAAAATTGTTCATCATTAACATGTATAATCTGACGAACAACTCTATATATCCTAACAAACTAATGCAAAATAGTTACTTGCTCACTGCATTTTTTGTCGAGCAGTTTTACATAAAATCAAATATGATGGCACAGACTATACAGTGTGTCGAACAATAATTTACCCAACACTTAGCAAAAATTTCAAAAAATTAGGCAAGTTTTCAGTTTACTTGCCCATGTGGATTCTTGCTCGCCCGCACAAAGAACTTGTTCGCCCTATTTATAGTACTTCTTCAGATGTACGATATTCCAGGAGTATTGGACCGGGTTGCCTTCCATGTCCTCAATATCGTATACACCATTAAGAAATTTGTCCGTTATACGATACGGGCCCTCCCAAGTCGGTCCAAATACACCTGGAGGTGGGGCGAGCAACTTTCTTAAGACCAAATCTCCAACTTTGAATTTTCTAACTTTGACATGAGAATTATAATAACGATCTGCTTGCTGCTTATATGTAGCATTCTTTAACTCGACATTTAATCTTTTTTCTTCGAGCAAATCTATTTCAGCAGCCAGAGCAGAGCTGTTCGCTTGTTCATCAAAGTTGGTCGTCCTAATTGTACTGGTCTTCAGCTCAACTGGAATAATAGCTTATGTTCCGAAAGCCATAGCAAATGGTGTTTCTCCAGTGCTAGACCTGGGAGAAACTCTGTATGCCCACAGAACTTCCGGGAGCTCTTCAGACCAATTGTCTTTGCTCTCCGTCAACCGTATTTTCAATACATGTTTAATAATCTTGTTAACGGCTTCAACTTGACCATATGATTGGGGATAGTATGGAGTAGAATAATGTTTTCTAATCCCCCACTTTGTGCAGAAGTCTCTCAACTCTTTCCCATCAAACTGTGGACCATTGTCTGTCACAATCGTTTGCGGAACTCCAAAACGACAGACAATATTCTTCCAGATGAAGTTGATCATTTTCTGCTGGGTAATTTTTACCATAGCTTCCGCTTTTGCCCACTTTGTATAATAATCGACTGCCACAACGGCAAAGCGAAAATTTCCAACTCCTGTTGGGAAAGGACCAATTATGTCCCACCCCCCAATGGCCATGGGCTGTAGACTGAAACGAGCTCTTGAGCCAGAGTGTGAATGTTTGGAGCAAAAATTTAGCACCGATGGCGGGTTTTCGACATTTTAATTGCATCCTAACGCAAAGTTGGCCAATAATAACCTTGCCTGATACTTCTGTATGCCAAAGCTTGCCCCCCCAGTGTGATTCCCGTATACTCCCGCATGTATTTCTTCGAGTATTGCTCGTCCTTGCCCCCTAGGCAAACACTTGAGAAGTGGGACTGATATCCCTCCTTTGTAAAGTTGCTCGCCTACCAAGGTATACCTGGCGGCTCGCTTGATTAGCTTGGCTGCTTCAAAAGAGTTGTTTGGTTTTTCTCCATTTTTCAAGTATTTGCCTATTTCTATTCTCCAATCTTCATCTTTAGTTTGCTCGTCTAGTTGATTAACATTGTAGCTTGTTGTTGACGGGTTATTCATCTTTGTTATAACAATGTCTGCCAACTCTGCTGGACCTTCGCTTGTTGCTAGTTGAGCTAATGCATCTGCTTGAGTGTTGCTCGTCCTTGGTGTTTGTTCAATAAAGACTTGATCTAACAAGGAAATCAGGTGTGCAACTATTCATTGATATTCGATCATATGGTCGTCTTTTGCCTCGTATTCACCTCGGACTTGGTTTACAATCAACTGTGAGTCACTAAATATCTATAGACGTCTGACACTTACTACAAGGGATAAGTGGAGACCAGCAATAAGAGCTTCATATTCAGCTTCATTGTTGGTAGCCATGAATTCAAATCTGATGGCCGAGGTGAAAACCTGCTTGTCGGGGCTAAGGAGAACCACGCCTGCCCCCGAGGCCATGTTGGTGGACGATCCGTCAACATAGAGATGCCATGGATGATCAAGTCCTCTAGTCGGATCTTGGGAGAAAGTTAGTTCGACAATAAAATCAGTTAATGCTTGCCCCTTCATCGCTGTTCGAGGAGCATAGATCACCCCAAATTGGCTGATCTCCAGTGAACATTTCAATAGATGGCCAGCTGTGTCTGGGTGATGTAAAATTTGTCTAAGTGGGAAAGTTGTTAGCACTTGATGATCGAAGAAGTACGGTCTTAACTTTCTTACACTCATGACAAGTGCGTACACCAGCTTTTCGGTCGGGGAATACTTAATCTCTGCTTCATGCAAAGCTTGGCTAACGTAATAGATTGGTTGATGGAATTTACCATCTGCTCGTACTAACACAGAGCTGGTCGCCACTTCGGATGCTGCCAGGTATAAATAGAGCTTTTCACCTGAGACGGGCTTTGATAGGATCTTTACATCTCCCAGGTAATCTTTTAGCTTTTCAAATGCTCTATGGAGGCTATTTGTCCATGTAAACTTCCCCTTCTTGATAGCTTCAAAGAATGGATGACAGTTATCTCCCGATCGGGATATGAACATGTTCAAAGCAGCTAGACAGCCTGTTAGTCTTTGAACTTCTTTCACCGAGCGAGGAGGTTGCATGATTAGGCGTGAAATTGTTATGTTTTGGTGCCCGATTTACTCATGTTTTGAGTGTTTTCGATTAGTGTTTGGAGTCAAATGAGTGTCATTTTTATAAAATCAGTAATTTGTCTCTTTGGTTTTCATAGATGGATAGAGGGCGAAAAGAGGAGTTCGTAGGACTTTGAATCGGCCAAAACGGACTCCCGGTTGAGGAGATATGAAGATTTTACGAACAAGTGTACAGCAGCCGAAACCACTCGAGCGTGTTGCTCGAATGACCGAAAACTTGCAGAAAAATTTCGTCATTCGACCGGCTCGAGCGGGAGCGCTCGAGCACCTGTTTCATTCGACCTGTATGCTTGAATGGGACCGCTCGAGCGTGTTTTTGCTCGAGCACTTCCATATTTTGGCCTCCGGATGCATTTTTTTCGGCCCATTAACTCCCGTTTCGACCCGGTGCCTATATATACCTCTTCCAAACACGTTTTGAAGGATACCCGGACTTTTAGAAATCACTTTAGACTTAGTTTTTAGAGAGAGGAAGAGGAGAAGAACGAGCAAGCTTTACTTTTACGTTGTTGAGGTTTTTCATACGAATTCTTAGTTTCTTTTCGTTTCTTAGTTTCTTTTCATTAGTTTGATTACTTTAAATGCTTTGAACGTCGTTTTAGTTAATTAAATTTCAGTTCTTAGAATTATTTTCTTTTAAAACCCTAGTTCATGTTTCTTATTTTCTTCTTTCAATTCATTATGTTTATGTTCGTTGTTTCTTCTATTGCTTTTATTTTTGTTAAAACCATGTCCGGCTAAAACCCTTGCATGCTTAGGGTAGGATGAACTCGTAGAAGTAGGATGTGGGTACGTAATTAGAGTAACTCGTGACGTTAGTTTTAATTCTCTTAATTAATGAATTCTTATAATTAATCTTAACTTTACCTTTAAATTTAGTACGAAAGTGTTAGAGAGAGGACGACCGCATCACTCAATAACTATTAGTAGTCTTAACGAGAAGGTTTAGAAAAGGTTAATTCATCTACCGGTTTAGCGAAGGAGGACGACCGCATCACCTTAGTTAAATTAGGGTCTCATTAATTAAGCACAATCTAGTAACTTGTTAGTAGATTCGTGAAGTCGAGTGTTAGGGTAAAGTATTAGGGTTTAGAATCTTGAGCTTTCACCTTGCATTCTTAGACTTAGGTTAATTCTTGTGTGTCACAGTTATTTTGATTATGTACCTGCTCCGTTAGTATACGTAGGGATTCCTATCCTAAGCATCACCATCTCTTATTTGAATCCAACCCTTAGTTAATTCGTCTGCTTTAGTATTTTAGTTTAATTAGTTTATTTTAGTTTTAATTAATCTTTCTAAAAAATCCAAAAACAATACACTCATATTAATTACGACGCGTAGATCTTCAGGGATCTATTCGCATATACACCATCCCTTGGGTTCGATAATACTTGGTCATTATACGTACTTATACTACAGTGAACCCGTCCGCTTGCGGGTGAGCGACTAGTAGAAGTTAGTATAATCGCTTCAAGTCATTGCATATCCATGATAGCCTTCACTTTTGTTGGATTAACTTCAATTCTACGTTAGCTAACAAGATGGCCCAGGAACTTTCCCGAATAGACTCCAAAACTGCTCTTCTTTGGATTCAGCTTCATGTTATATTGTCGGAGAATGCCAAACACCTGGGCCAAATGTTGTAGATAGTCTTCTTTTCTGGGACTTTTGACTACAATGTCATCAATGTAGACCTCCACCGTGTCTCCAATTTTTTCGTCAAACATCTTGTTTACCAGTCTCTGGTATGTTGCTCCCGCATTAATGAGGCCGAATGATATCCTTTCCCAGCATAATAAATTTTTATTTGTAAAAAAAGCTATATTTTCTTGATCGTCGGGATGCATCGGAATTTGATGGTAACCAGCAAATGCATCTATGAATGTTAGCATTTCGTGCCCCGCAGTGCTGTCCACCAACTGATCAATGTACGGAAGAGGAAAATTATCCTTCAGGCATGCTGCATTTAGATCCGTAAAATCTATGCATATCCTTCAGGTTCCATTCGGCTTCCGCATAAGAACTGGGTTTGCCACCCATTGAGGGCAATATGCTTGTCTGATAATATCATTGTCTAACAGCTTTTTCACCTCTTCATTGATGGCTTGATACTTGTCTGGGCCGTATTTTCTTCTCTTCTGATGGATCGACTTTCTGGTTTGATTAATATTGAATCTATCCCCACCATGTCGGCATGAGACCATGCAAAAACATCTAGATTCGTCTTGAGGAACTCTTCCATTCGGGATCTGTAAGGCTCCGGAAGCTCAGATCCTATGTAAAGTTCTAAATCCTCATTTTCGGGATTAACTTTGAGGGCTTTCAGTTCTTCGACTGGAGTTGCTCATTATTTTTGTCCCTTTCAATGAGGATCGATTATTGGTCCCTCAAGGTTGAAATCATTTTCGATGTCCATTGGGTCTACCCCGAGGCGGGGTTCTAGATCATTTGCCCACCTGGGATCAATATTGTTCGCCAGATTACGGCCCTCCAAGTTATTGGCAGCAAGTTGCTTGTCAATGTTTGAATGTTGTTCGTCAGGTGAAGGTCCTCCCTCTGTGGTGATGGGCTATTCGCCCAACTGTTGTTCGTCAGTGGGGAAAGGCTGCTCGTCCAACTCCATATGGTCCTCCCCAGTCTCCATAATGTCCTTCAACACCGAGGGCTCATTAGTGGAAAAGCTGGTGGATGCTTCTATCACGGAGACCCGTCCTTCATTTGATTGTAACTGAAGGAGACACTCACGAGTTTTCCTTTGGTCTCCCTTTACTGAACCAGCCCCACTTGCTGTTGGAAATTTTACACAATAATAGTAGGTTGAACATGCAACTTTGAATTCATTAAAAGAGGGTTGACCAAGGAACCTATTATAAGTTGACTCCTGATCTACAACCAAGAAATCCACCATTCTTGTTATATTTTTTTCGGGTTCCCCGGTCGATACAAGTTGTACTGACAACCTAATTATTCTCAAAGAAACTGTTACAGCATTGCCGAAGCCTAAAATTCAATGGTTCGAATTTTTTATGTAGCTCGAATAGTTTTCCAGTTGGTCGAGCGTCTTTTTAAAGAGGATGTTGATATAGGCTCTGGTGTCTACCAACAATCGGTGTACTATGGTCCCCATTATCTTGGCACAAATAACGAGAGAATCATTATGGGGAGTCAAGATTTCGTCCAAGTCTTTTTCTGTAAAGGTCAACTCCGATATTTGTAAAAAGGGCGGATTGACCCCCGTCTCTTGTACTTGAGCTATTGCACGTAATTCAGCTTTTCTTTTTCGATTTGACAATGGGGGTCGTCCATCAGAACATCCTCCAGAAGGTCCTGATTGTTACATCATGTACACATCTTCTACTGGACGAGCAACTACGGCAGGGGCTAGTCGCCCGGGTTTATTGTTTCTTGGAGGTTGATCATCTATCTCCTCTTCTGAGCTATTCTCCCTGCCTCTTTTCCAGGCTGTCTCTTGACAAAATCGGAGAGTTTACCCTCCTCATAGAACCGCCAAAGTTGCTTTAGCAAATCTCTACACTCACTTGTAAAGTGCCCCACACTTTGATGGTAGGCACAATACTTGTTTGGGTTGAGTTTGCCTGCCTCTTGCCGGATCTTTCGGGGAGGGGTGAGCAACTCTTTTTCCTTCACATTGTTGTACACAGTATCAATTGATACTGTTAGCACCTGGTTTAATTTCTCTTTCAGTTCCGTCCCTTCATTGAATGCCTTCATGTTCTTCGGGACTCGGTAGCCGGTTCCATCGGGTTTCTTGTTATTCTCCTTTTGATCAGTGTTGGTGGTCTTGTTGTCCCCCAGGTTTGCTTGCAAAGCTTCGTGCATGGAGACAAAAATGCCGGCATGATTTTGGAATTCGGCATAACTCTTTGGGCACTTCAGACGTACCTCCTTCTAAAATTCCGAACCTTTTTTCAACCCGGCCATAACGGCCACAGCCTTTGTGTCTTCACTTACAGGTTCCCCTTCAAGTAGTACTTTATCGAATCTTTCCATGAACGCCCGGTCCGATTCGTTGTCATTTTGCTTTAAGTCAGATAACAGGTATTTCTGTGAAAGATACGATCCAGCTGTCGAAAAATATGAGAGGAACTCCCGGCCCAATTGGGCAAATGAATGAACTGATGCTGGTGGCATAGCTGAAAACCACTTGTGCACTATATCCCCCAGAGTTAGGGGAAAATTTCGGCATTGAGCAGCATCACTAGCCCCCATGGAAATCATATAATTTGAATATTTAGTTAGATGAACTCGAGGGTCGGTGGTGCCTTTATATTGTATGCTTACCGGAAATTGAAATTTCTTTTGGATTGGGGCCTTCAAAATGATTGAAGATAATGGTGAAGTTGGCATGCTGGTCGCCCCAATCCCTCTTTGCAAGTCAAGCTGTCCTTACATACTTTCCACAGTTTTTCTCAAGCTTGACAGTTCACCAAGAGATGTCCCCTGATTTGGAGGTTGTTCAGCGAGCAAGAATGCATGTCCCTCTACTCATCGCAGTCCCTCACTCAGAGGGGAAATCTCCTGAGGTTGTCTTCTAGGATTGCTCGCCGCATTTGGTCCTAGGCGCCCAAAGGCAAACCTAGTTAATCTTTCATATGCACTGATGGGCGGATTTGTTCATGATTTGCTCGCCCCTCCACTGCTCTAGGGCGAGCAACTTCTTGCTGGTTTTGAGATCGGCCCAACCTATCCTGTGCGCTGGGACAGGAAGTCCTATGGCTTGAAATAGATGTTCGTCTGGAGGTAGATTCAGCCTGGCCCTCAAGACGATCAGTTATCTTGCCTTTGCCCTTACTTCTTTGGACCTAGGCACTGTCCACTTCAAGTTGCTCTCCGCGAGCAGACCTGGGCCTTGATGTCCCAGCAGGCCTAGATCTAGCTCTCACTTATGATGGCCCAGACTGTTCTCGCTGTTTCTGGAGGGCTTGGATAGCAGCAATCATCTTGGCTAGCTCATCGGGATTGCTAGCCAGTGCCTCTAATTCTGGAGGCATTATATGGGTCACCGCCAAGGTTCGGGCTTTGTTTGCATGTTGTGGTTCTCGATCATGGTGACCAATGGATAAAGCACTAGTCGGGGAAGCCTCCCACGATGGATGTGAAGCTTGAGCTTCTTTAGATTGAGGCATCTTGACTTGAATTATCTTCTTAGTCTTTAAATCTTCAAGTTTCAAATTGAAGAACACCAAGAACACAATTCTTGAAGTTATAAGTAAAAGTTCAAGAACGTATTCAAATCTTCAAGTTTTGGATACAAATTTCTTGGATTCGGAGGTTCGACCCCTCTCTCTAGCGCCGATTTGTTGGTGATCGGTTCTAATCGCGTGGATTAGTGGCTGTTTTAAACCGGTTTTGGGATCACCAAACAAGATCGTGTGATTGATTACTATCGTTTATAGTAAATACGAAAGATCGGGTAATGAAATCGTAAATACGAGTATTGAATTCGTATTTCTTTCGTGTGTGTGCATTTTTAGGTGTATGAGTGTGTGTATTGGAGTATTTGTGAATTTGAACTTATTTTTATTGAAGGAGAACAATTTATTTATACTAACCACCAAGTAGGTGGTGTACATGACTCTTGGACTACCAAGCTTGCATGCTTGAAATGTGTCATTTTGACTATATTTGACCTCATCTAAGTTGAATCTTAGTTACAAAGTCTTCTTTTTAATCTTATCACGTCTTTGAAGTTGTTCGCCATTGTCTACGGGGTAACCCTACATTTGCATATCTTCTATACTTGTTGTTCGCCTTCTGAGTAGATGGCTTATAAGTTGTTCGCTCGCATATTCTTTGTAGGCAAGCATTTGGATCTTTAGTGTTTGTTCGTCAGGGATCTGGTCGTTTTTATGGGCAAACAGGTGTCATACACTCCGTAGAGTGGTTAGGGCACCACCTTTGTTCGTCATCAATGACTTGGCACTATATTCATATTCGGCCCCAGGCCAATGAGTTGTTCGTCACATTGGTTGTTCATCGTGTGATACACTACCCGGGTGATTTGCGCACCCTCCTTTGATTATTCTTGCTAGTCATCTCTAATAGAGGTACTTTGCTTCATAATTCTTATTTAGTCTATAAAACTTGTTCGCCCCATTAGGATAACTGTTTACCCATCAACACTGGGTAAACAAACCGATATTTTTACTTTACGCTTATAATTTACAACACGTTATCAGCACTCGTCGCCGTGGACCTCTAGGATATTGAGGGCCACCGCCAAGGACCACCAGGCCATCGAGCGCCACCGCGTGCGAGAGGCCAGCCTTGACGGCCGCGAGCCCTGACGGCCGCGGGCCGTCGGTCGTGCCTCCGTCGCGAATCATCAGGCCAGCGTGCCGCATGCCGTCGTGCACCTACGAGCGCTACGAATGGCTGCACACCACCGGCGAAAGCGCACCTCCCACCTCCACTGCTCCGCCGCCACGGCATCGAGCGGCGGCCAAAGACCGCGCATAACCGGACGACGGCGGCCGTAGGCCGCATCGCCACACTGTGGCTCAGCGCGAGCCTCACGCACCACCGCCCTGAGCTCTGAAGCTCCGCCGTTGTGGCCCCATGCGCCCTGTCCTGCTCCCTCTTCCACATAGCCCTGCCCAAATTATTGGCCTAAATAGGCCCAATGCAAATTGGGCCGTCCAAAAAAAATTGGGCCTGCAGCCCTTTTTATGGGCTGGAATCAGGAATTTTTTTTAATTAATTGGACTTATTGTTTATTTTTGGGTCTTATATTATTTTTTCTAGTATCTATTTAACTTATCAAGTTCCGAAAATACTTGAAAATTAAAAGTAATAATTCTTTGCATAATAATTAAGCTCAATTTTTTGGAATTAATCTTAAAATTAGTTCTCAATAGGTTATTATCTTATGTGCTTAATTGCTATATGCGCATGATATTTATGATTAATTATCTTGCATGCAATATTACTTTTGCATATAGTCCTATTTTATAGTCCGCATAAATTGTCTGGGTAGGCGGCGCCCAGTACTTGTTGGACCGTAAATTATGTTTTGGGTAGACGGCGCCCAATTCTTGCTTCTATGTGCTTGAAAGTGATAACAAAATCCTTATCTCTCCGTTGTCAACAAAAGGTCACAAAACTCACCATGTCACTTTAAATATTGTAGTGAGAATATCTGATATTACCAAAAGATAATTCGCTGAGCTTGCTCTTGATGGTAGTAATTACCTGACATGGGCTCTAGATGTCGAGATCCATCTAGCCTCAACTGAGTTGAGCAGGTCGATTATCGATGACTCAAAATCGACTAACGCCCAGAAGGCGAAAGCATTGATTTTTCTCAGGCATCACCTGAATCAGGACCTGAAAAATGAATATCTCACTGAGAAAGACCCCGAAACGTTGTGAAAGTCCCTGAAGGACCGTTTCCAACAACAAAATGATATACTCCTCCCTCAGGCACAATACGATTGGCTGAACCTCCGTTTCCAGGACTTTAAGTCTGTGACGGAGTACAACTCAGTCTTGCATTATATTGTATCACAATTAAAGCTATGCAAGCAAGCTATAACTGAGGCCGAGTTGATACAAAAAACTCTATCAACATTCCACGTTAGCAATCTTGTACTCCAGCAGCAGTATAGGGCCAAGAATTACACTGTACACTCAGAGCTAATTTCTGCACTACTAGTGGCAGAAAAGCACAACCAACTCCTTATAAAAAATCATAACTCGAGACCGGTTGGCTTACAAGCAGTGCCCAAAGCACATGCTATAGCTCAAGAAAGTACAAGTGGTCGCAAGCGTGGAAGGGAGAGAGGAAGTAAACGAACTCATGGCAAAGGCCAAGGTCGTAGTAAATCCGGTGGTCCAGGTACCTCGAAAGACAATCAAGCTCAAAATCGTGGAAAGGGTGTACCCAACACGATTTCTGCTCCACAAAAATCTGGCTCTCAAGACAAGGTTAAGCAGTCCTGCTACAGATGCGGATGCAAAGGCCATTGGTCTCACACGTGTCGCACTCCAAAGCATTTGGTTGAGGCTTATCAAAAGCAGCATAAGGACGACAAGGGGAAGGTCCCTAAAGTCGAATCTTACCATGCCAGTCTGTCTGAAGCAAAATTTGACCATGACAACGACAATCTCTTGTGCATAGAGCTCAAAGACTATGGAGATAATAAGTGATTGAAATATTTGATCATTTTAGTACTTTACTTTTTGGTTAAGACCTTTTTATGGGATCATGTCTTTCGGATAATTTATTTTCATCTTTGGTATGACATTTATGATTTAGCACTGATATGTTTACTTTAATATAAGATATCTGTTAAATTTATTTGGATATTGTTATTCTTATACATGGCTTGTAAACATATCAGCTATTAGATTTGGACCTTTTCCTCTGGCACGATGGATACAAATTGTGATTTATGTTTGGTAGATAGCGCCACCACACACACAATCTTAAGAGATAGGAAGTATTTTCATAACTTGGTAGAAAGAAAGGGGAGTGTAATAATGATAGCCAAAGATAATATTATGATAGTGGGCTCCGGAAAAGCCTCCATCATCCCCCCTATTGGTACCGAACTCATAATTGACAATGCTTTGTTGTTTCCACAATTGAAGCGTACCCTTCTCAGTTTTATAGACATAAGAACTAATGGTTATCACATTGAAACTGAGAACAATAATGAATACCTTTTGATGACTATTACTCGAGGTAGCCGTAAACAAGTTATTGAAAAAATTCCCTTATTCTCTTCCGGATTGTACTATTCCTGCATCCGGCCGTCTAATCTCCATCTAGCCATGAGTATAAAATTTTACGAACCGAACTCTTTTAAATTATGGCATCAGCGATTAGGTCATCCAGGACAAACAATGATACGTAGGATTCTATCTAATTCTATTGGTCATAATATTTCAAATAATAAAATCCCTCTTGTCGATGAATTTATCTGTGATGCATGCTCTAAGGGTAAATTAATAGTGCATCCATCGCGCACCAAGGTGGGACTTGAGTCTCCGATTTTCCTTGAACGGATTAAGGGAGACATTTGTGAACCAATACACCCAGCATCAGGACCATTTTGGTATTTCATGGTCTTAATTGATGCCTCCACTAGGTGGATATATGCCTGTTTGCTGTCTACCCGCAATCAAGCTTTTGCAAAGCTTATTGCAAAAACTATTGAGCTTCGAGCTCAGTTCCCAGATTATCCAATAAAATCAATTTGTATGGATAATGCTGCTGAGTTTACCTCAAAAGCCTTTACTGATTATTGTATGGCTCTAGGAATTAAAGTGGAGCATTCGGTCCCTACGTCCATACCTAAAATGGTCTTGCTGAAGCGCTAATAAAACGTATCAAACTTATCGCTAGACCATTACTTATGAACTCTAAATTACCCACTTCATGGTGGGGGCATGCAATCCTACATGCATCACATCTGATACAAATCCGTCCATCTGCATATAATGATCATTCCCCCCTACAGCTAGTGCGTGGGAAAGAACCAAACATTTCCCATCTGCGTATATTTGGATGTGCGGAGTATGTTCCGATAACATTACCGAAGCGTACCACTATGGGCCCACAAAGGAAGCTTGGTATTTACATTGGATTTAACTCTCCATCCATCCTGAAATACCTAGAACCTTTGTCTGGGGATCAATTAACGGCCCAGTTCGCTGACTTCACGTTCGATGAAGATCACTTCCCGGCATTAGGGGAAAATCTGAATTCAAAATTGAATGAATGCCGGGAACTTACGTGGAACGTAAGTGATCTTCAATATCTAGATTCACGCACTAGTCAATCTGAACTGGAAGTTTATAAGATCATTACCTTGCAAAATTTAGCAAACAATCTGTCAGACGCGTTTACTGACCATAGTGGTGTAACTAAATCACATATATCTGCAGTAAATGCACCCCAAAGGGTTGAGGTCCCAAGAAAAACTAGTATACATGCTCCCATACACCAGAAGCGTAAAAGACCTATAAACGATACAAACTCACCTAAAATGAAAGCTAGCAAAACTGGCCAGTCAAACTTGAAATCTCCAGAAGAGACTTGTCCAAAAGACGAGCGTCCTAGTAATGAAGCACGTGCCCAAAATATACAATGCACTGGGACTGCGGAATGACCAAACCTAGATACATTGGAAAATGAAGAAGGTCTGGTTGACATAAACGTTGAAATCTCTATGAATTTCATAGATACAAGAGAAACATATAATAGAAATATTACTATCGTCGATAACTTATTTGCAGCGACAATTGCTCTTTCCGTTATAAATAACGATCTAGATCCAGAACCCAAAACAACAGTTGATTGCCGGAAGCGCTCCGATTGGGTAAAATGGAAATAGGCAATTGAAGCAGAGCTCACATCGCTAAATAAAAGAAAAGTATTTGTCTCTATCCTACGTACACCCGCGCGTGCTATCCCTGTAAGATATAAATGGGTTTTTATACGAAAATGAAATGAGAACAATACTGTGGAGAATACAAAGCGAGGCTAGTAGCTCAAGAGTTTTCGCAGAGACCCGATATTGATTTTGATCAAACCTATTCTCCTGTAATGGACGCAATAACGTTCCGCTACTTAATATCTTTGGTAGTTAAACTAAATCTCCAGATGAGATTGATGGACGTCGTAACCGCATATTTATACGGATCACTAGATGCAGACATCTTTTTGAGTATCACTAATGGATTTAAGATTCCCCAGATGAGGAATTGTGAAAATCGCAGTATGTATAGCATAAAACTGCAGAAGTCATTGTACGGCCTAAAGCAATCAGACTTAATGTGGTACAACCGACTTAGTGAATTCCTCCAGAAGAAGGGATACACAAATGATATAGCTTTCCCATGTGTATTTATAAAGAAATCGCAAAGTAGTTTTTGCATCATATCTGTATATGTTGATGATCTAAACATAATCGGAACATGCAAAGAGATTGAAGAAGCCAGTTCAATCTTGAAAGCTGAATTTGAAATGAAAGTTTTGGGTAAAATCAAGTATTGCCTCGGCCTGTAAATCGAGCATTTCCCGGAAGGAATCCTTATACATCAGTCAACCTACGTGAAAAAGGTATTGGAGAGATTTCATATGGATAAATCTCATCCAATCAGCACACCTATGTTTGTCTGATCACTCGAAGTGGATAAGGACTCATTTAGACCAAGAGAAGATACAAACAAAAATTTGGGGCCAAAAGTTCCTTATCTTAGCGTTGTTGGTACATTACTCTATCTCGCAAATTTCACTAGATCGGATATTGCATTTGCAATTAATTTGCTTGCGAGATATAACGCTTCTCCTACAAGAAGACATTGGAATGGTGTTAAGCACGTTCTACGGTATTTACAAGGGTCTCAAAATCTTGGATTGTTTTACACTAGGAACCAAGATAAAACCTTGGTAGGTTTACACGGATACTGGCTACTTGTCTGATCCCCACAATGTCGTGTCCTAGACTGGTTATGTTTTTCTCTGTGGTGGTACCGCAATCTCGTGGAGATCGGTTAAACAAACTATGGTTACCACATCTTCAAACCACTCAGAGATAATAGCTTTGTTTGAAGCTTCACGAGAATGTGTTTGGTTGAGATCATTGATCAAACACATTGGTGACTCGTGTAGTATCGGTAAAAATAATACACCCCCTGTCGTTATATTTAAAGACAACGCAGTTTGCATCGCACAAATGAATAATGGGTACGTCAAGGGAAACCTGACGAAACATATTTCACCGAAGTTTTTCTACCCATACGAACTCCAGAAGAGTGGCGTAATTACCATACAAAAGGTGCGATCTATTGACAATCTAGCAGATCTGTTCACTAAGTCCCTACCTACCTCTACTTTTGAGAAGAGTTGTTATCTTTAGGGGGAGTGGTAACCTCGAAATAATCTAGAAGATTGGATCCGAAAGATCAATAAATTGCATTCCTCCCTAGCTAAATATTTTTATCGCTACCTACCATGTGGAGTTTTTCTGACGAGACATATACGTTATGTCGTAATGTCCAAGGGGGAGTGTTATAAATCTGGTAGATTTAATATACCAAATCTAGAAGGTTTGATGTGGACATTACTAATGGGCTTCATAACCTAAACAAGCTTTAGGTTTAGATTAGGGTTTCTCTATTATAAATAGATCCATGTACTCAATATTGTATACACACAGAAATATTAGTGAAAAAACTCCTGGCTTGGTACGCACCCAGACGTAGTCGTTATCGGCGAACTGGGTAAACAAACCGGTGTTTCTACTTTACACTTATAATTTACAACAAAATTATTAATTTAAGGTTTGAAAGATTTTTCCTATCGATCCAGGGCCTGAAAGATTGAAAACTATTGATTCAGGACCTGGAAAATAAAACTATTAATTTATGGCTTACTCATTTTAATATCGTATTTGGTCTTTATAATTTTTTATTATCCGATAATATTTTTATAAATTATATTTTAAAAAATATAAATATATATTAATTTAATGTGATTGAAAAAATAAGAAACAAAAAATTAATGAAAAAATAATAATTTATATAAATAAAATAAGAATATAAATTATAATATGTCAAACATAATCTTAATATTTTTTAGTTTTAAATTGATAGGTTCTATCTTTCAGGTTATAGATTGATAGTTTTCTATCTTTCAGGTCCTGAATCGACAAGAAAAATCTTTTAGGTCTTAAATTGATAGATTTATCATCTTTTAGGTCTTGGGTTGACATTATTCCAAAATTAAAAGAATACTTCAAAAGTAATTTTAGTTTGAGAAAGTTATAATTTTACTTAAATGTATAGTACAATATTATATTTTGAGTATATATAGAGTGAAATTGATTCATACATGTACCATTGAAAGGTATTAGTTATTTTCACTAAAGAGTATTAATTGTTTTCACTGAAGGATATTAGTTGTATTTACTGAAAAATCTTAGTTTGTATTTACTGAATAACTAAGACTCTTCAGTGTAAAAAATTAATATTCTTTAATAAAAAATAATTAATAGTTTTCAATGATTATATATGAATCAATTTAACTCTATACTTTGTCTTATATTTTAATCAAATATCTGGACGTGTATGAATTTAAACCCAGGAAAATGTATGTTGATGGAGTACAATATAAATTACGAAAACAGAATAGGAGATGATAGGATAAAAAAAGGAAGGGAGCGTGTTGAGAGCACGAAGTGCAGTGAGAAAAGCTGAATCGTGTCTCTTTCTTTGCCTTTCCCCATCCCCATCCCCGTCCCCTCTCTCTAAATTTCTAATTTCAACATAGCATGGCATAGCATAGCATAGCATTTGTGGTTGGAATCTCACTCTCTCACAGAATCTGAAGAGAAGCAGTTTATCAGAATCGTCTTGAAAATGGCTATTGCAAATGCTTCTTCTCTTCTTGCTTTCACGCCAAACGCATCTCCTTCCACTTCATACTCCGGCTTCCCCTCTAAACAACTCATGCTTCCATTTTCCAAAACAAGGGCCCTATCACCTGCAACATTTGCTTTGAAAAGAAGCCAGATTTGCCAAACTCTAGATCTGATTGAACACAAAAATGATGCAATTTCGGAAGAATCCTCTGAGACTCTCTTGTATTCATTCTCTCCTCTCAGTTTCCTGCTTTTGGCTGCCCTTCCTGGAGGTAATTTTCCTCAAATTCACTTAATGTGGCTATTGATTCCGTTATCGAATTTAGGTCTAACTTCCATAAGCGAATTGAAATTGCCTACCTTTCAACATACATTTAAGTTTTAGATATTTGTATTTGTATTGCCATCGAACTTGAATCACATAAAGCCTCATTTTTGTGGAATCACCCGTTTTCCATTTCGAAATTTTAAAACATGAAATTTGTGGATAATAGTTTCTGTTCAAACTTAAGTACTAAGCGTATGATATCATCGATGCAACAAGCTAAGACATTATCATCAGTAATAGTATGACCTCGATCTGTGGTTTCTGTTTGGATTTGGAATCATATCAGGGAGACAACGGACAAGCAAAAATGGCCAAAATTTAAGGGACAATTGTTCCCCCCCCCCCCCCCCCCCCCCCCCACCCACCCCATTTGTAAAAAAGATGTATATTGCCTTTTTTTGGTGTCAAATTATCCACGCCACCCTTACTCACTTATTTTGTATTTCAGTTTTTTTTTTCCTTCTCCCAAAGAAAAGGGGCCAAAAATCAAGTGTCCCCTTAAATTTTGGGCACTTATGTGTATTTTCACATCATATTAATAAACGGGAGAAAAGTAAAATTGCCCTTATTTGTATGGGCAAAATGTTTTTTGCCCAACTTTTTAAAAAAGATGTTTATTGCCCTAAAAAAGGTTGGCAAATGGTTGGCACACAGGTTGGCATGGTGCCAACCTTTTACCAACTGTTTGTCAACCCTTTTAGGGCAAAATACATTTTTTTTACAAAAGGGGGTAAAAAACAAGTGTCCCCTTAATTTTTGGGCACTTTTGTGTATTTTCTCTTTTGTGTTTACTTTGACAGGTGGGTTTAGAAAGGATATGTTAACTTTGGCTGGACAAGTTTATTTTCCAAAGATATGAAGTGTTTACTTAGCATAATATTAGTCTGTCATTGAATATCCACAAATTCCTATCTAATGTTTACTTTGGTTGAATAAGAGAGGAATAAGTGTTATATTACTAAATTAACCCTCATCATCATCTCCCTCACGCATCTATCTTGCCCAATTTCACGCTCTGCATCTATCTCGTTTGCTAAAGAGACTCCAATCATCATCTTCAAGGAGAAAACCAACACCACTAGATAAAAAATATGCCCAGACTAAAACTTGAAACTAAAATAACATTAAAATTTATAAATTGAAAGTATGTTCAGATCCAAAATTTAAAGTTGTATTTTGAAGATCGCCACCGTCCATGATGTTTAGCCACTCCGCCACGGTCTTGGCGGAAGCCGCCTCCACAATCCATACGCTGCGCCTGAGTGGATGCCGAGCCCGCCACCGCATCTCCGCCGAAAAAAATGGTGGTGATTTAATGCAGCTTCATCGCCAGGTCGAGGTCGGTGGGGTGGTGGGTCTTGCCCTCGCCGGTGATGCTCGCGCCGTCAACAACTTTATGTCAGAGATACCACTTCTGTCACCATTAAAATAAACACAGATAGAGATAGGTATGTGGGGCAGTTGTATCTGGGCCGACTAAAATTATCCGCCCAATTTGGGCTGATTAAAATAGGCATTTAGTAGGGGTTAAATCCGGGTCACCATGATTACCCGGTTTCATAGACATGCCAAGTAAACAATGAACAAAGGCCTACAATTTTTTTAAATGGACTTTATCTTAGAAAGTAAACACAGTATGTTTCATATATAGGAAAGGTATAAGGTGTTAGCATTTGTTGGACAAACTAGATCATGCATTTAGAACCATAATATAAATAAATATTCACGCATCCTTCATGCCAAATGTCTTTTTAAGAGCGATATCTTCATGTTCTATCAACTTAATCATCCACCAATGTTACAATCTATCTCGTTTCTTTCGGCCATTGTTTTACGTACTGATTTGATCATTTAATCCAGCTGATACTGTGACATCTCTATTCAGCCCTTTTGTTGAGCTAGTGAAGTCATTTGACCTCCCCGATTGGCTTGTACACTGGGGCCATCCCGCAAACATGGTACACTTCTTTCCCAAATATTATCATCTTCATCATAAAAATGAACTGCTGATTACAAGATTTTGTTTCATAGGCTGTTGTGCTGTTTGCTATGGGTGGTTACGGAACTTACTTGGGCTTTCGTATCCGTTTCTCAGATAATATTGTAAGGACTAATCACGATTATGATATTACCCACATAGTTGAGAAAAGATTTCCATCTGAATTTTCTTAATGTTTTTCCATAGGAGGAGAAGGCCATGGCCAAAGACTTGCATCCCAAGCTTCTTGGAGGAATGTTTTTCTTCTTTGCTCTTGGAGCTACGGGTGGTGTTACGTCTCTTCTCACTTCTAATAAACCCATCTTTGAAAGGTACACCAGTAATCCTTTCTTGAAAATGAACTTGAGACAATTGTTTGCATATAAACTTACATTCTTCTTCTGCTGCTGCAGTCCTCATGCTGTAACGGGCATCATCGGGCTTGCTCTCTTAACAGTTCAGACGATATTGCCAACACTATTTGAGGTGAGTGATCTCAATACCTTCATGTATGTATATATTGATCAATCTGGAATTGAAGATAGAGAGAGGAAATGAATGTGCAGGGGAACCCGGGATTGCGTAATGCTCATGGAATTTTAGGGAGTGGGATCATGACTTTGTTCCTGGTTCATGCCGCCTTTGGACTTCAGCTAGGACTCACTTACTAACTCCTTCCCTCTAAATTATAGTAACATTTTCTTTTTTGGCGTCATTGCAATTGTGCACATTCTTTATATGTATCAATAAACATTTAGCATGTATTAACTGGGGGTGCAATTCGTGCTAACGGATCGTGTTTCGTGTCGACACGATAAGCCCCGACACTAACACGACACGATAAGCATCCGTGCCAACGTGACACGAACACGATAAAATCTGTGTCGACACGACACGATAACGACACGATTCATTCCGAGTCGACACAAACACGATATAAACCTGATAAAAAAGATGGCTGAATTTAAAAGTGAGAGGGTGAGAGAAAGAGTGTGATTGCGATGGCCGATGAGTGTTTTTAGAATTTCCAAAAGTAATTTTTATTCTTAATTTGGTCCTTATACTTAGTTTATAAATTGATGGGCCGTTTTTAGGATTTCCAAAAACAATTTTTATTCTTAATTTGGTCCTTATACTTAGTTTATAAATTGATGGGCCTGGGAGTTGGGCTTCCTCGGCCTGTTTTTTAGTTAGGGATAAGAATTTAAGATTAAATTCTTAATTGGCTTGAAAAGATAATGTTATATATTATTATTTTTTATAAAAATATAATTCAAATATATTTCGTGTCACTATCGTGTTATGTGTTATTTCGTGTCACTGTCGTGTTCGTGCTTAACGGGTTGTTAACGTGTTAATGGGTTATCCGTTAATTTTATCGTGTTTAACGTGTTGACACTAATCCAACACTATCTCGCCACAAAATCTTCGTGTTCTTATCGTGTCAACCCGATAAGGACACTAACCCAATAAAATCAACACTAACCTGCAATTTTCGTGTCGAATTCGTATCGTGCTATCGTGTCGTCTTCGCAATTGTCACCCTAATATTAATAACAATGTTGCCCGTACTAAAATCCTCTGATACTCACGTAATTAGCAATAATGTTTAAAAGGGCTCAGGGGCACTCAGTGCAAATTCTTCTATGGTAATAATAATAATAATAAATAAAAAAAATTCATCTATGTTCTGTAGAAAAAATGATACGCTGAGTAATAATTTTAATAATGGTTGTATAAAAATGTAATTAAAATGGGGTGATTACCTTATTTAAAAAGAGAAATAATGATTTTGTTCTTATAAATTATTATAATTATATTAATTAGCACTAAATAATAAATTATATTAATTACCACTAAATATAGGCATGCGAGCTAAATACTTCTGTACTAGCCCATAATCTGAAATTGACTGCTCTACCTAGATGGGGTCGATTATGGGCTTGACTTTTTTTTATTATTTTTCCCAAATTTTACCACATTCTTCCTTGATGTACTTCCCCACCCACCCACCAAACCTCCCTCTTAAAAAAAAAATTAAGTGGGTAAGTGGTAGATTATTTGATAGGTTAAATTCTCAATTTCACATTTCAGGTTCGACTACATAGTATAGGTTTAGTTTTTAACATCTCAGTCTTGTCGCGAATTTTACAATTTTATATGTAATTTTTATATTTGGTAAACATAATCTCAATTTGTTTTTTTTTTTAACAATTCGAGACAAATTGTCCAGAAATGACGTGACATTTACTCGATAACAAATAATTAATCTAAAATTAAAACTTGCGTGAAATAATTTCATAATCAGACGATTCACAAATTAATACAAATTAATATACATTACTTTTAAAATGTTAAAAACGTCATGCCAAATTTATGATTTGTCTCACTGTGAGATGGACTCACGCAAACCTTATTCTTAATCTTATTAATATGTACTACCTCCGTCTCGTAACACTCTTTATAGTTGAATTTTTCTTGTGTTTTAGCGAACAATTTTTTTATTAGTATTTAAAATGATAAAGTAATTTTTAAGTTATTTTATAATAGAGGAGTGATAGATCTATCATACTTTACTTTAAAAATCACTTTATCATTTCATATACTAATAAAAAATTTGCTCGCTAAAACACGAGAAAAAATCAACTATAAAGAGTGTTTGGAGATTAGGGTAGTATAGATTAGTTCAAGTGATAATAAATAATTAATTACCATTTTCGGACGGAGCGTCTCTTGTCATTGATTTGAATTTCAATTTTTTTTATAAATTGAGGTAATGTTTTTAAATTTTCAAATTTTGATAAGATTGTAATTTTAAAAAATTATAAATTTTATCTGCAATTAAACTTACACCTATCCTTTCGCAATATAATCTATATCTATATATATATAAAAGTAGAAGTGAGAAGAGAGAAAAAATTGTTATTATTAGTGCAAGTGAAGTTCACTTGCTTTGTGGTGCAATTGTGAGTCTAACTCTCCATTAATGAAAGTGAATTAACTTTACCATTTTTTATTTTTTTTTGCACCAGTAATTTCAAAAAAAATTTAAACTATTAATTATAAATCTATTTTCAACACACTATATATCAAATAAATTATCTTTTGAACATTTTTAATTTAACATATATACTACACATATAAAAAAAAATCATATTTAAAATATTTATTTTATTATTTTTAAAGTGTTTTTTTATTGACTTTAAATAATTTTAAATATGATGAACTTAAATATTTATTTAAACTATATAAGTTTTGTTAAATATTAAAATTATTTTATGAATTTTAATATCTGTTATGAATTTAATACATAATTGAAAATTGAATGATTAATTAAACAATTGTCATACTCACATAGTATACAATATAATTTTTATATATTAATTAGTTTATGGATTAATTAAATTTAATTAATTTTATATATAATTCATAATACTGATACGCATTTAAAATTTATAATATTTAATTCATGCATCGCACGGGAGAAAAACTAGTTTGTTTCATAATTTGATGTGTGTATGTTCATATTGTGCATTTCTTTTTCTTCGTTACAGGTCGCCATTTTGACAAATTGGCTTCACAACTTCACAAACATTTATTGTCAACTCCACTTTTTTTTAAAAAAAAATTAATTATTCATGTAAAATAGGGAAATGTAATATAATAATAAATATTGAAATGCAGAATCGCGGTGGCCTTATGAAGGGACGTTAAAAGTGACTTTATAAAACTTAGTAGGTCGCACCACTACTTAATCCATTATTGAGATTCAAAGCGGTTTTTATTTTAGTTACATTTTTCACATGCGTACAACGGAATAATCTTTTGCCTTCTTCGATCTATGCTACTTGGGTTCACGTTCATAAAAGTCACACGCAAGTTTTCATTAGTATTATGCTGCCAATCTCTCCATTAAAATTCAATTCAAATCTCGATTGTCCTTATTTATAAATAGATGATTTTTATTTATCAAAATATCATAAAAAAAAAACTTTATTCCTTTCTATTTACTATAATGCCACTAAAAATTAATTTTATCACTATAAATACTACTCCCTCCGATTCATTTTTTATTGTCCGTATTACCATAAAATGAAGGTTTTTTTTGTTTTCCACTTACCCAAAATAGCAAAAAGCAAACACTACTCCTTTTAACTTACCCCTTAAAAACATCATTTATTTACACTTATTTCACTACTTTATCAACTTTATACCCACAAATACTAATAAACAACTCTTATCCCTTTTAAAAATCTATTTTATACCCACAAATACTAATAAACAATTTCTTTATTAAAATTCGTGTCACTTTAAAAGTGGAAATCAAAATCGAATCGGGGGAGTAATAAACAACTATTACAGTAAAACCAGTGCAAAAAACAAAGGAACAAGCGATATGAGGACGAAGGGAGTAACATATATACTATTAAAAATAATGATGATAATGGTTATACATGAAAAATTTAGGGTTTGAAGAGACAAATATTTGATATATAATTTAACTTTCGGTTCATTGGAAAATAATTTAACTTTGACCAGAAAAAGAGGTGATTGTGAATTGATGTAAATAATGAATCAATCAAACATAAACTTATGGAGTTATACCATAATATACAAAATGAGAGATTGGGGATCGCAGAACACATATTTGAAGGCAAATAATTTGGTATATCCCTTGTCAAACATTTATTATCCGATTCACCGTAAAATGGAGACGACGATCACGTGATATATGCCACTGTTTCTTTTTTCTTTTTTAATTTATAGGAAAATTGAGTATAAATGGCCAAAAATTAATAAATGTATACATAAGTTACTATTTGTTACCTTATAATCTGAGTATACGGACTGTATTGTAAATTTCCCAAATAATATATAAAGTGAAAATACCATCACATATTTATTTTACCAACATCAATTAAAATATATATATACACGACATTTCATATATAAAGACCATAGACATCTACCAACCCAATTTTAGGGAAATGCAAGTATGCAACACTACCCAATTTCTACCAACCTTCTCTTTCTCTCTCAAGAAAACACTCGCTACCAACTTTGACTAATTTCACATGAAGAAGAAAACTATATACAGTCTATGTCAGGGTTTGTTCATAAGACTACTTTTAAATATTCATGAATAGACTTGGTGATGGAGATGAGATCGTGAAAACGATCTCATATAATTATATGAAGATTTGGAGAATCAAGAAGATTATATTTAATTTGTTATTTTGTTTAATTAGATTTATTTATATTTATGGTTATTATATTTCTTGTCCGTTAAGTGACTTAGTATTATAAATATGAGTCTCAGGATTATTGTTATTCAGTTGTTTATGAATTAAGAAATATTGGGTTTATCTCCTTTCATCGTGTTTTAATTGTTGTTATTCTAGTATTCATGCGTGAATCAATAGATTAACACGTTAATCGCGTTTGCGTTTATCCGGGTATTCTTAAAATCAACGGAATATTACGTTCCCGCTGCGTCAGTTGGTATCCAGAATCAGTAACGACTCCTGTGATGCCTCCAAGGAGCAGTTCTAGGCATCACGAAATTGCCCTCCTTCGAGAGCAATTCACAGTTTTTGCTCAAGGCCTCGAGTCCCTGCGCCTCGAAATTTCTAATCTTAACGAACAAGTTGACACATACATTGTTGCACAATATTGTCTCGTAAAAATATTTGTCATGTACTCTTGTATTATGGTTGTGGTGCATTTTAAAATTTTACACCTAATATCTAGAGTAGACATTTGTTAGGATTTAGGTAGGATATCATACTCTCCATCATCTTCCTCATTTACTATTTGTTATATATCAGCAATTTTTATAGAGTTGGGTATTCTTATAATCACTTGCAATCTTGTGTTCATTTAATATACTAGTATTGTGTCCATTTGTACGTTACGAAAGCTAGTTTTATACTTAAATTAAAGAAAATTCAGCAATTTGTTCTCTAAATAGGTACATCACATTTATGTGGACAAATCACAACTCACAATAATAAAAAATTTCGTTAACTCTAAACCTACATGTTACCTTATTTCTCTTAAGATTCTTTTTTAATTCGATTAGAGAACATTAATCAATACATCATACACGTAAAACATATTTCCAAAATACCAAATACCATAAAATTACTACCACATTGAATTTCTGTTTTTTCCACACAAAGAAGCAATTAGATCAAATAAATCCAAAAAAGTAAATAACCACTCCAAAAACCTAGACATTCCTAAACACTTCTTGATATTCAATATTTTTTGTAGTGTTATACTCAAGTGTTATACTCAAGACGATCATTATCTCATAACATAATCTTCAAGTCACGACAATTGGTAACCCTTGAAACTGCAACATATAGTTGTCCATGATTAAACAGCGGCTTCCTAAGAAATACCCCAACATGATTAAAAGATTGACCCTGACTTTTATTTATAGATATAACATACGAAACAATAAAAGAAAAATGTCTTCGTGTAAATTTGAAAGGCAACCTAGGATCAAAAGGTGTCAGCGACAGTCGGGGTATCAAGGCTAGCTCTCCAGCACTGCTACCAGTAAGAACTTTAGCTTCAATCACCCTATCACTTAGCCTAGAAATAACGATCATATATAGACAAAAAAAATTATAATTTCTATAAATGTTAAATAATAATAAGCAAAGTAACAAAATTGCTCAATAAAATAATAAACTAACCTGGTTCCATTGCACAACCCTCTGGAATGATCAATATTCCTCAATAATATAAAAGGTGTTCCAACTCTAAGATTCGATTCATGATCAGGAACACCAGAAAATTTCAAAGTATTAAGAAACTCAAGAGTATGAATATCAGCAAGAGAATCAAGATTGAATTGGACTTGCAAAGACTATCAGAACTGAGATATTTGCGAGACTCTTTTTTATTTAACCTTACCATGTAATCATTAATACTTCTAACAGAATCAAGAGTCTCTCTCATGTAAAATTTATGATCATACATCCTCGATTTAAAATCAGGATAAATACAAACCCACAATAGACGCAACTGGATCATCACCACCCATCATCAAAATATTTTCCGGAATGACAATATCAGAACCTTAATCAGTTTTTGTTCCTATGGTTCCATCACCAACCAATTCAAGCCACTTTAAAAACAAATATATTTCATTCATCCATTCAACAGAATTAGACTGTAGCAATCTTATATTTTTGGTCAACCTCAAAATAGAGCATTCGTTCCACAAATTAGAAGAATTGATAGTGACATGCACAATATCCTGTCTTTTTTCCTTTGGAATGACAGACAAAATTTAACGAAAATCTCAACAAGAAATAATTGTCTTCCCACCGAACAGAATTGCAGAGCACGATAGATTAGATAACTGCATAATATCCCTCAGAGATGTATCCAATGCTTCAATACAATGTTGTGAACCATTGGGGCTTCATCTCATACAATAAGTTTGCATTTAATCAAAAGTTCTAAAAGGTGACTACCTTGTTTAATGTTACACGTGGAATCCTCAAACAATCAATTGTAATGCAAAATCTAGAGTGAGTTGTACGTCCACCGGGAAGCAAAAGCGGAGCTATCCCACTTGATGCAACATTCAACACAATTTTACCTTCAGAGCGCAACTTTGCAGACAGAGTTTTCCATAAAAAAGTTTTCCCAGTAACCCCACAGCCAAAAACAAAAAATACCTTTCCAACATTCGAATACACCGATCCAATTATTCTATCAAAAATAATATGTTGCTCATCATTCAACTTGTTCACCAAAAGCTCAAACTCCTTCCGCAGTTCAACTCTATCATATGATAACTTACTCAAAAGTATTATATTACGAGATGTCAAGTTATTATCCACAACAGCTACTGTCATTCCATCAAAATAATTCAAACTCTTATGATGAGAACGCGGCATATTTTTGATCCCCAAAATGAAACAATTCTTAATCTCACCGTCCGTCATTCTCAATTATAAAAAATTATCAAAAAAATAAAAATTTATTAGTAAATATCATCTTAAGATTAAAAAAAATTAATAAATAACTAAACAATTATACCCAATGCACAACATAATGACCTCATAACATATAACACTAAAAATAACATTTATTCAACACATTGAAATAATACAACACTGTAATTACAACAAAGTAGAACAAAATATTTCAATTCATTAGACATACAAAAGAAATAAATTACAAATAAATTGTATACCTTTACTTCCTTTTACACCTGATCGATTTACATTTTTTAAAATAAAAAATAAAATGTAAAAAATTAGTTTCTACTAAATGTATTTAAATACAATTTTTTTATATAAATAATACCACTTAGACAATAGAATACAAAAAAGAAGAATATATCTGGATAACACATTATTTTCCTTCTTTTGTACAAAATATCATCTGACATATATTTCCAGCACTTTTCCCATATATCACAAGGATTACTCAAAGATCCATAAGTGATTAAAGTAACAAACATATACCTCAATGAAGATGCAGATGCCCGGAAGCTACCCTGTTCAAACCCATCAACATACTCAATATCATCATCCAACAAACCTCTAGCAAAACATGCATCTCGATATGTAGAATAAACTATTCCTCGAATTTTTTTTATATTAGCAAAACACGTTGGTCTAGTAACCACATTAAGCAAAATCCTCAAATATTATGCTTCGCCAGTACCAGGAGGTACATAACAAATTCGCCTAACAACAAATCCCATTTACCTAGGTTCCCAAGTTCTTGATTTCTTTTTAAAAATAAAAAATTGAGGAATCTGAGAATACGTCAGCGAAGGAGCAAAATCAGAATCTTCGTTCAATTTAAACCAAGCTAAAAATATGCTAGTCTTAACACTTGATTTTTCCAAGATAAAATTTATCGAATTTGAATCACTAAACATTTTTTTTTTGTCTGGAATATGAAATACAAGACGTTCAACAAGTGAATATCTATAGTTAATCTCAAAACCGAATAATCTCCACGAAGCTTCACACGATGTCATATATCTACAATCATAATACATTTTTATTTCATCAACATTTAGTATGATTTGACTCACTAGCATTCTCAACAAAAGTATCAGTAACACAATCACGGCCCTTGTTTATATACTTGAATAAGTATTTTATGGCTCACGATTGATTGCACCAATCTACATTAATATGTGCCCCATATTTTAAGAGAAAATATCGGTTATGAGGAACAACATACCTATTGTCCATAACAAACTCTTTCTTCTTCGCAGTTCTGCCATCATCTCTTCTCATATAAACAGGGTATCCATCATCATCAAACGAACTCTCAGAAGAAAATTTCTTTGGCAATTTTTTTGTACATTCACCATCATCAGACATGCACAGAGAGTACATAATAGTTTTGTCCACAAGGGTCATGCATCATAAAATTACGAACAACGTTGAAATACTGCTTATCATTCACCTCATCAGGTAACTCAGCTGAAATTATACGATCAACATCGTCACCTGAAGGGATATCCATATAATTCTGAATAAAGACCAAGATATGTGCATGGGGCAAACCACGTTTCTGGAACACTACAATATACAAAACTGCAAAAACAATAAACACAACTTAGTTTAAAAAAAAACGAATGGATAGCCTTGAAATTAGAATCATATTCTATTATTAATTATAATTAGCATGTAATAAAAATATCAACTAACAATGTTTTTACTTGCTTTAATATTCCAAGTATTTTATTTTGACATATATCATGAATCAATACATCTAGTTTAACCTTAAAGATACGACAAATAATATCAGGACGATCTTTAAGATGTTGATTCTTTTGGGACAAATATCTAACAATCTCAGGCCATTTCGCATTGTATTTAATTGTAATGAACTTGTGGATAACCAGTCCAATGAAAAATTACCATAGTATCCTGATAATTCTGATTCATGTATAGTGGACCTCCAGTAAATGAAGGCGGCAAAACAATACGCTTACCAATAGCTCTTCCATTTGTTTCTCCATTCAAATAAGCATCTTCAAGTCCAATATAAATGTCACAATAGAGTTCCTTTTGATGATTCTAAATGTACAAAAGACGCGCAGACTCAACCATTGTATATGCATCTACAATGAACTATTGCGTTAGCCTCTTGCAAGACAAAAACGTAGATGACTCCACATCCCTCTCCTGAAGACGAAATGCAAAGAACTCTCTAATACTAATACCAGTTCTCTGTCCAATTCTTCTAAATGCAGATTGAGAAAATGGTATATCCTCCCTATACCATCCTCACCATACGGAAAAAGAAGAGGATATTGCAAAGCAAGATAAAATGAGTTCAATTCAGTTATGCGTTGTAACTGACTAGAATAAGTCTGGATGACAATATACGAACCCCAATAGTACTATCGAGATCACCAGTAACTACAACAACTTTAGAGACTGTTGGTAAATTATGAGTCCTTGGATCAAAACACCTGTCACCAATCAACTTCATTGTCACTGTTCTATGCCCAGCGCTAAACTTATCCCTAGCAGTTCTAAATCTCTTGACCAAAACATTGTTGTTATCCAACATCTCTTTCAATTCAGCTACAATCTCGGGCTGGATTGTATTTATAGAATCTTCGGACCTGAAAATATTAATATATATATATATATATACAATCACAAAATATAGTTTAACACATTAAAAGTTGTGCTTTTAATGTATAATAAAAAAAAAGACATTACCTAACAACTTGAATTCTATTGTAAACTTCATTGTTAGTATCATAGATGAAGAAATGTGCTTACACTGGTCCACCTTGACCAGTAGGAAGCAAACTACCCAATCTATGATAATTATGCCCATGCAATCTAAACACTGGAGGTGAGTTACCCCTATTTAAATTTCTATCAAATGTTCCACCCAAAGACATAAAGGAATACATATTATTAAATGAACGAATATTGTCCGAAAAATATATACTCCCGTTAGTATGACCCCATATCAATTCTCAAAGAAGCAATGAAGGATGAGGCATTAAGGGAAACTGAATTTTTCCTTGTATGCAGCACAAAGAAAATTTAGGAGCTAAATAACTTTTAGTAGATTTCAACCGTTCCTCAAACCAAAACATAACACCACAAAATTCACACCAATGAATAGAATCGCCAATATCCCAATATTCAACATCTGAAAAAAGAAAAAATAGAATAATATCAATAACTTCAATACTAAAATAAATAAATAAATTCTTATATACATTATTATGTCAAACGGCCATCACAATATATTAACTCACAATTAACAGCATATCATAACAAAAGGAATCATCCATCTCCAAGTCAATTATATCTTGATTATCATCATCACAAGGAAGAACATCGTTATATATTAGATATTCAGATCTCAATTTTTCAACATATATTAGATATTCAGATCTCAATTTTTCAACATGAAGGTCATTTCGAGTTATATGAGTAGGAATTGAAAAACCTCCAATATTACAATTATTTGCATTCCGACTACTTGATTGACAAACTGAAATCAACATAGAGAAATAATTATTCACCAAAATTAAAAATAATTCTATGATACTATTGTTACAAAAAAACCATGGATAAAAAATCAAACACATATACTAATGTTTAAGTACCACCAGTTATGTCACTCCGTTGTTGACTTCCAAAAAATTATTCACGTGAACCACCAAAGTTATCTCCTAAAATATAATCAAAATCTCCCGACGAATCAATACCCGTAGCATTCATGATGTCACCATCCGCATCAACTTCCATATAAGTGTAAAGAATCAGATATATCATAAAAAAAAAAAGCAACAGTGGAAGCCAAAACATAGATGCTTACTTATATAATATATTTTTTTCTAAAATACCTTCCCTCAAACACTATCCTGAAACAATTGACGATTCTTATTAATAGTTATTGAACCCTGAAGCTTCTTCATCATTCACTATGAAATTAAATGAATTCAATACAATTATTAGTAATAATAAAAAAATAGCATCAATAGTCAATAAATAACAATAACGAATGAAAGACTACATACCTCAAATATATATATATATATATATATATACATACATACATACATACATATATATATATAACAATAGAATTTTAAAACAATAATTATTAAAAAAAACATTACAATTATATACTCATAACAATAATAACTTTTGAGATTTTTTTTTAAAAAATTACACATTAAACGATACAATAATATATAGGTGTATGAATATGTAAATTACATAAGATAAATATTAAAATAACACTGAAACACTTACATGCATAATCTGTAAAAGTACACAATATATAACAAAAGCAATCAGTCACTGAATACAAACAACAATAGAAAGTGATACAAATCCATTTACCAGAATTTCTAAAGGGTTTCAAAACATTTGTAATATGAGTCAATGCAGTAAAACCTCCACAATCATAAACAACACATATATGTATAAGTCTCGTTAATTAGAATGATCAAAACTATGCAAAAATATATAAAGAAATAGCAATATATAGAATCAATAGAATTAAATATGTGACACCAATACACACTTATTGAAAAAAAAAATACATAGTAAAACAAAAAATAAATAAAAAATGTTGCCAAAATAATTCAATATATCATTATTTACAAAATAATATTAAATTACAGCATAAAAAGTCAAAGGTAATAATTAATCGAACCAACAAGATTTCATACATAACTTAAGCAGTATGTTACTTAATATATTATATTAGATGAATGAAAAAAAATGATCGAACAAACAATGATTGAAGCTATAATCAGGGAATTAATATGCAAAAAATTTATCCTTAATACATACATTCACAATTATTGCATTGTCTACATATATCACATTAGTAGTATTTTACCAAAAAATATCAAAGTTAACTTAGTGTGCACCATTAAAAAATAATACATAGCTTTCAATGTATTATAAAAAATAACCGAAAATTATATCGTTTCTAGCATTAAAAAATAATAGGCTTTAAAAATTATCTCTTCTTAACATAGTCAACATTTCCATTTGAGAAGGAACCTAACTTAACTGGTGCATAATCGAAAATGATATTGTTTCTACTATCTAGCAAATTTTTTGTTATGAAAAATGTACAATTAAAAAAAAAATAGGACCAGATTCGTACATCACACTTTTTTGGGACCAAATCGAAAAAGGTGGTAAGTTGTGAGGCTAAATTGGTTTATATTCCCTTATTATTACAAACATTGTTAATCTCTTAAAAAAAAGACTAACATTATTTTTTTAATAAATGAATTTAAAAAAACTATTCGTAATAATTAATTCTAAAAAAAATAGATATGATAAAACTATTCTTGTATATGTTTCAAATAATATAATGATTAATTAGTTGATAGATATTATATTAGAAATTATATATCCATATGCAAAATTTTAATAATTTAAGTAATTTAAAATAAGTCAAGAAAGCAATGTAAACTTTCCACAATTGTTTTTAAATTTTTAATCTTAAATTCTCTCATTTTTCATCTTCTTTTAATCATAACTTTTTTTAAGGTACTCGGTATCCGGCTCATTGACCGACTAATCCGGGGGACCCATAATCCACCGTCCACTAATCATAACTTAATATATAATTTGACATTAGGGGAATTATTTAAGAGTTTACAAATGGAATATTCTCTTTTTACTTCAGACTAAGTGTAATAATACATGATATAATGATTTCCTTTACTTTTTCTATCTCCAGTCTGAGCAAAAGAAACAACTACACATTCGAGTGAAGAAAAGAAACAAAGACGAAATTTATGGTGTTCATGTGTAAGAAGGGTGCAAGGAAGTGCCCTCTCCCGAAATATGATAAGATATATGGGTGTATGACGGTGGCGGTGGAAAGGCAGTGAGCAGTGATAGGCTGTGGCGGGCTATGGTGTTGGGAAATGAGGTTGGATATATATACACACACACACACACATACATACATATAGGTGGTTGGCGGTTGCAGACTTTATGTAGTAGACAGTAAAAATGATTTAAAAAAATTACATCTATAATGGTATTAATGTTGGCGCAAGAATGATTTTTATTAATTGTGTACACATGGTTGAGTGCATTATATTGATCTATTCAATTAAAATCTTTTGTTTCATTCTTTAATTTGTATTGCTAAGTTTCAATGACGATATAATATTTTGTTATTGTATCGAAATTTTTTATTTTATGTGGATGTTAAGATTTAGAAACATTTCATTATCGGGTTATGAAGATTTAAGTTTGGTAATTTTTTGAGATGTGAGGTACTTATTTCTATAATATTTGTCATAAATAATTTACTATTTAATTTTATTTGTGTGTTTATTATCGTCATATAAAGTTGATTTTCTGAAAATTTTAAAAATAGAATTTATATTATTAACATTTAAAAATAAACAAGGTTTTTTTTATTAAAATTTATATAATTAAACTATTAATTCTTAATCAAATTAAATATGAAGTCGTTTATAGATAAATATATTATATGACACAACTTTGAATCTCCGGATTAATCGGTCCTTTAGGTGGATACTGAGTCACCAAAAAATTATAAGTCACAACTATTTACACCACTATTTTACTAAGTTCGCTCAGTTCATTTATAATTTTTTTTTATTAATATACCTACTATAAATTAATAATTTGTAACAACACATATCCAAAAATTACCACCCAACAAAAGTATCTATTAGGAAGAGAGATATAAAATTGGATAAGAAAAAAACCAACAAAGCAAAGTGATTTGTTAAATGCATGATGCCTTTTCTTTTCAATGTTATCGTAATAGTTGTTTTTCCTTTGTATATTATAATTTTTATTTGAAAAATGATAAAAATTATTATTGAATAATATATATATAATTTTAGTTTTTTTCCAAATATTTCAGTTTAAAGTCAAATTTATCATTATGAAGACTATGTTGAAGGAAAATTAGAACTAGTGAATGTTGATGAAATCAATAAGCTTCTCGTGTAATGTAACAATGCTAAATTTAAATGTCTTTTGGTGAGATTTATATTTTTATGGTTGCATGTCTATTTTTTTAAAAATTCTTACTGAAACTTTAAATTTAATATGCTCTTTTTTAGGGGTGATTACATATGGGTCAAAATTGGTATTGCAAAATACAAAGAGGTCTAAAATTAAAAAAAAATAAAAAATCGCCACAGTAAGAAAATTACTCTATAGTACAAACAAATTACATTATAATATAATAAAAAATTTAACCCCTTTGTAGTTTATTTAATTTTTATTTTAGACCTCTTTGTATTTTGGTTTAAACTTAGATCTATATGTAATTTTTCATTTTTTCAAATAGCACATACGCTCAGCGTAGGTGAAATATTTTGGAAAAGTATCAGATTTTATTATATAAAGTATGTTATAATTGAAGATTTATTACTGTTTATTACAATCCACGTTTACTGTTGACACGGATCGTCACATGATTAATCTCACTAAAACTTAATATAAATATATATGAAATAGTGGATTGGTAAAAATAATAAAACTATTATTAAGAAGAATAATAATAACGATGTCGTGGTAAAATGATTTTCGTTAATTGTGTGTCAAGGTTTTGTACATGATATTGAGTTTTTTTTTAACTTAAGTTTGTTTGTTGATTCTTTATTTGTATTGTTAAATTTCAATAAGGATAAAATATTTCTAATTGTATCGAAGATTTATTATTTTATTTTTACTATTAAGGTTTATAAAAAAATCATTATCGAGACGAAGTGGTATAGCTCAAGTGGTTAGAACTCAACTACTTATAACGGTTATATTTGTTTTTAAATAATTTGTTAATTGATATTATATGTGTGTTTATCAATGTTAATAATATAAAATTTAATTTTTAAAAAAATTAAGACAACAACAATTTTATTATTATGTACTCCCTTCGTCCCCTAATAATCTCCTCCTTTTTCTTTTTGGGACGTCTCACAATAACTTTCACACTCAAAAAATAGAAATAAAACACTTTCACACTACTCACTTTATTTCAAAATATTCTTCATTCATTGGTCCAAAAAGTCAATAGAATAGTTTTTCTTAAAAAGTGTGTCACCCCACGTATGAAAATTAATAGGGGATAGAGGGAGTAATTGTTTTTTCAGAGATTTGTTATTTTTATAAAAAAAAAAAACAAATGAAATACCCGAGCAATAACTGGTATATTATTGATATTCACTTGATTTATTATTGATTATTGTTTAAGATATTAGTGGTTATTCATTGAAGTATTATTGATTATTGTTTAAGTTATTGTTGGTTATTAATTGTCATTTATAGAATAATATAATGTTAAAATTATATTTTTTTCTTTCATATTTTTGGCAATTCAATTTTTTTAAATTCAAGTGTGTGTACATGTGTTCATAGTAGAACTAGATTTTTAAAAGCATGCTACTAAATATACCCACGAAATTAGTATACGAACCCAATTTATTATATGCACTCCATTATAAATAATTAAATTATTAAGGATTTATTGAACAAACACCACTTTTGAGTTTTGACAATTATATCCTCTATTTGTAAAATTAAACTAAAAAATTACACCAACTTCCATGGAAAATTTATATTAATATTGTGAATTCGAAATTGAATGGTCAAAATAGGGAGGAAAGAAAGATTGTTACGGATATAGAGTTGATCGCCTCTGTGAGTAGCGATCAACCAGGTAGATCGCAACTCCCAGAGGCGATCTAGGCTGGGGCGACGCAGTACGGCCGTGGGCGGAAGGCTTCGGAGGCGGAGCAGTGGGCGAGATGCACAATCTAATCATCTAACGGAGGAATTTCACTGACATAAAAGTAGGGTTTCAGGGATTATAAATAGGTCTTATTTCCAAACCTTTGGGCAGACTTATGGGCCGTGACTCTTGCAAAAAAAATTGGCAGCAAGAGAGAAACAGAGGAATAGATCGTGCATATCTCAATCCCTATCTCCTCTAAATTTGCCCAATTCCAAGCCTTACAGTTTTACGTCCGCCGTTCCCCAGCCCTCCAACAGCCTTCCGCCCACCGCAATTTGCCGCCTGCGACGCCGCTCCCATCTCCCATGGCACACCGTCCACAGCCTGCTCCGCCTCCGACAGCCGCCCATAACCTTCCGCCACCACCGGAATCCGCCGCCTGCAGCCTAGATCGCCTCTGCTAGTAGCGATCCATGACGTGGCGGTTGATCGCTACTCACAGAGGCGATCAATCCTATATTTGTAATCCTTTTTCTTTCCTCCCTAATTTCACCATTCAATTTCAAATTCACAATATTTATATAAATTTGCCAATTTCCATTCTAATTCACGTTTTCAAACATCAAAATCTAGGACTCAATTTTTTTAATTAAACCAGAAAAATTATGTTAATTTTCCAATTAAAAGTTACTCCCTCCGTCCCAAACTTAAATTCCCGTTTACTGTTTGCACGGTTATTAAGAAAAGAATTATTTATTAGTATTTAAAGTGATAAAGTGATGATAAAGTGATAAAGTGATGATAAAGTAGATGTTTTGGTTATTAGTGTATGGAGAATATAATATTAAAAAGTATTGTTACTTTTTTGCCAAAAGTAGATGTTGCAAATGAGTATGGGACGGACCTTTTTGTCAAATGGGAACTTAAGTTTGGGACGGAGGGAGTAAATGTGCAGGTATTGTTTGGATAAGGGCTTTTGCAGCTAGAGGAAAGAGGAAAAATAAAGCAAGCATTTTTGTTAACCAAACCAGAAGCAATAATCATGGCAAGCACAAATATCCAATGGACTATGGATCTATCATTAACTTTACTTCTAGGTATTCTCAAAACAAAGGACACGTTCAAATATGGCTTTTTGAATAAAAGGGCATGAGGATTGATTGCCTTGGGTATCAAGTGTGCATAAATCTGGTCAAATTTCGTTGAAAGTGATTAACGAACACTATCATTTGATGATAATATTGTCATTTAACATATATGCATTTTAGTTTAAAAATATTTTGGGGTATGCTTAGGAATTTCGGGATTTTATATGGTCACACCCTTTTTTTTTAAATTAAAACTAATTTGTAGATGCTTTTAGTAACAAAATTTATGGAATGTTTCTAAAGAATGTACCACATATCTTTTATATGACATTGATATACTATTAATTATTTTATTTTGTATTTCTAAAAAATTACATGTATGTTGAAAGTAATAATTCTTTTAATGTAAAAAAAAATACAAATTGTTATATATATATATATATATATATATATATATATATATATATATAATGTTAATGATTTTGTTATAAAAAATGTTATAAGTTTAGTTATATGTTAAAAAGAAAACAAATTGAAATATTTTAGCTTTAAAATTTAATTTAATTAATTATTATAGTAAATTTTTTTGTAAAAATACCTTCCCTGCAAAGCACGGTAGGACGATCAATAGTATCATGCAATAGATGATATATAATGGGAGGAATACTATGTATAGAAACTACAATGAACACATTTTAATCCAAAGAATAAAAATTGTGTACAAAAATATAATTAAAAAAGAAAAGACAAGGGAACGCAATGATCTCCACGCTTGCGAAACTCGATAGAAAATGCTACACCTAGCTCACATACATCGACAACCATGGCATGATCCATCAACTACGATCAATAACCCTACAAAAGAAAAAAAAATAGACAAAACAAAATGGATGAAACAACCAGACGAACCCTAATTGAACAATGAACCCTAAAATGAATGATAGAACATACCAAGAACCAAGAATGAAAGGTACAACAACTGTGTGATGAGAAAGACCAAATCGTAAAATATATATAGTTTAACAAATACACATGATTGCTACGTTAAGAGACTTAATTTTGCTACAATAATGAGTAATAAAAGTCTGCAAATTCATTCACAAATCATTCCAAAATAAACACAACAAAAATCGAACGATCAGGATGCAAGATGATGAATCGATCAACGGCCAAAATACACTCCCGCCAAAACTATTTTTGAAAAGGTTAGTGTTATTATATATTATATAGATACATAGATAGATTATATAGATATGGATATAGATTTATGAATGTTTTCACAATTGACTATGTATCCTATAAGTTGGGTTTTACGTCAATTTATTTTAGTATTTATTATTTATACAAAATGTCAGTTTAAAAGTTAAATAGTAGTATATTTTAATACACTACAAAAAACACGTGTTTTAACAATAGAGTTTGCAACGGAAAATCCATCGTAAAATACAGTTTGTGATGGGCTCTGCGACGAATACATGTCCATTATTAAAACAGTCGTCACTAATATCTGCGACGGACTTTGGCCGTCCGTGGAAAATTAGCGACAATATTTTCCGTCGCAGACCAGTCGGATTGTCAAAATTTGAGACGACATCGTTGCCATCACAGATCATTGAATTAATTTGATATTTTTTATTTTTTCTGAAAAAATTTGTATTTGCGACGAACAAGTGTCCGTCACAAATCATGAGCCTGAGACAAAAAAAAATGGTCCTTGTGGTTTGAACCCCGACCCTTTGCGCACCTCGGGCGGGCGCAAACCACTGGAAAATCGAACTCGCGACCTCTCATGTGTGTGGAGGGGGCACACGTCATTTGGACACGAGCTTCTATTGTTTATTTTCTTGCAATTTATTGTATATGTATCCAAATTGACTCATATTTTTTTCATAATTCATCAAATTAATTTATTTTCTTTTCTAACTTGTTAAAATAATTGTTGTGACTGTTATGTGACGAATAAATCCTGTAGGACGAGGATGAATAGAGGATCATCATGCGAGTTCGTCAAAGGATAGAGATAAGCGTAACCCTCGTCTCGACATTCGTGCCCTGCCATTTGGTCTCGTCTCCGTCATGAATGACATCGGGTTTTCGCTTCGCCCAGAAGGTATCCGGCCTCGTCATACGGACGACCAGACCCGATAAGAATACTACCTAAGATGAGGAAGAGATCCAGATGAATAAGGTCCACGTCGTCTAGAAGGACTAGACGGTCACACGTCAGGTCTTGACCGGCGTTGGGGAGTTTTGGGCGCTATCAGAAGATCTTTCCAATTCCCAATACCAGGTACAAGAAATCACGACCGACTCGGTAGGGGAGGCCATACTTGTGTAAGAATATCACGCGATCTTGGGGAAGATACGATCCCCTTTCCACGTGGCCAGTTGTAATTGGACCAAGACCTACAACACGGAAGATATTCCTCACTAACCCAGTATGGGCCTGGCCCAGCATTAAATGCTAGGTTGTACCTGTCCATCAAAGGGTCAGTCCAAGGGGATGCTCTTGGACTATAAATACTTGTTCAAACCACAATAAATGACACGAACAACATTAAAACCCAAGTCAAAAACTGACTTGGCAAATCTTCTTGCATTTATTATTTCTGTTCTTCATTTATTATCTAAGGCCTCAAGCCATTAATACTCTATAATATTCACAAATCACATAGCCGTTACCCATCCAAAATCCACATCAATCCGTAATTAGATACGTATTTTGGGTAATAACAGTGACCAACTATTTTTTTTTTATTTTGTAAAATTATTTATTTCGACAATGCGTAAACTTATAATTCATTCATATGTACACAATTAATTGTACATGTATCCAAATTGACTTTTTTTTTTCATAATTAATAAAATTTATTTATTTTCTTTTCTAACTTATTTATATAATTGTTGTGCCCAACTTTTATTTATTTTGTAAATTATTTATTTCGACAATGCGTAAATGTATAATTCATTCATCTGTACGAAATTAATAGTATATGTATCCAAATTGATGCATTTTCCATAATTAAATCAAATTAATTATTTTTTTATTTCTAATTTGCTTATATAAATGTTGTACCCAACTTTTTTTTTGACAATATGTAAATTTATAATTCGTTCATTTGTATGCAACTAATTGTATATGTATCCAAATGAAGTTTTTCTTTTCATGTATCACCAAATTAATTTCTTTTCGTTTCTAACTTGCTTAAAAAAATATTTTGTCCAACCTTTTATATTATTTTGTAAAAAAAATTTACTACTTATAAATTATTCATCTAATAAAATATTATTAAAAAAAATATAAAATTACCCAAAAAATAAATAAAAATAAAAGTAATGTAGATTCAAATAAAAAAAATTATACTTCACAAAATTTAAAATCTTAAATTTCCTAATCATCGGATTGAAATCCGACATCCTCCCTTTCTTCATCTTCATCTAGGTTGTCGACATCTGCACATGCGGCGGCAACGGTGGTGGTAGAGACGATCCACCTATCATGGAGGAGACCATTCTCCATCACGTGTTCATTTCCTCCAAATGCTTCTACTGCGCCTCCTGCCGCATCCTCTTATACTCTTCCTTGTCGTGATGCTGCTTCTGGAGGTCTTTCATCTGCTTAACCACAGTCGAAAGTTGTCTCTCGAGCTCGCTAGAATGAGAGGCGATGGAAGACTGAGAGAAGGATGAGCCCGATCCACGAGATCGGAGTAAGTTTTTTTCAAAACCACCCAATTCAATGAACCACCCCTTTTTACCCTATACATTCTTGAAGTACAACTCATTTTGAATGTTTAGAGAAGGCTCTATGGGGGTATAGAGCTCGGCCCATCTACTGCTTCCTGAGGTTGCATCTGGGAAGTAAGGTCATCGAGCATCTTGTTAATGAATTGACCTAATCATGTGGATTAGTAGTTTTTTAATCTTTTCAGAATCACCAAGCAATTACGTGTGAATGGTTATCGAAGAAAAATAGTAAATACGTTAGATCGGGGTAGAATCGGGTGTGATTTTTGCGTATCTGTACATAAGCGATTATATGAGTACTAATATGAGAGTTTAATGTGTATTTCTTGTATATTTTAGGATCATTCTCTCTTTTATTAATAAAAATCCAAGTATTTATATAAGTGATTTACAAGTAGGTGGTGGCACGCCCTTTCACCTCCTAGCATGAATGTTTGACGTGTGTCTTTTGACATTTGACTTTATCTAACATCTTTACTTAGCTATGAAGTCTTCTTATGACCTGAGGTGTAGGGCTGCTCGTCTGGAGCATCTTTGGTGAGATTTATCATCTCTTCTCTCCCTTTAGGTTGTTTGACTCTCTTGGGGTTATCTCCCACTCTATTCGTTCAGCCTTTTGGACACTTGTATTGGATTTTAGAGGCACGACCACCATATTCGGTACAACGGAAGAAAACAATTCACGAACAACGAATCTGCATATGGTTGTATAACATAAAAATATAAAGGATAAATAATAACATATAAATCCTTACAACGATTTGTATGATCCTCTACTATGGTATCCACGTAACAATTTTCTACCAACCCGCACTGATTTGCCAGCGTTGAATCTTGAGACGAATTCGCTAGGAAAATTCTGACTGGAGATTTTATGGAGAAATTATATTTCTTCTGTATACAGAAATTCCTACATGGACTCATATTTATAAGGATAGTCTTGGCTTAATTCCTAAGCAAGATAATAGGTCTAGCTTGTAATATATAATCTCTACGGACTATATTTCCTTATAGATATTTTCCTATGAATAATATCCTGATTATATAATATTCTATATAATAATATTTCAAATATTATTATTGAAAATTCATATCTAATTAAATCTAATTTAATTAAATATTAATAATAATTAAATTCCAAATATAATTATTATATTCTCCATAAATTAAATATTATATCCAATACAATATTTAATCAACCAAATCTTGTGTGTGTTTAGGAATTCCCATAAGACTCATATTTATAGGGATTATGTTGGCTTAATTCCTAAGCAAGATATTGGACCTAGCCCGTAAATATAATCTTTACGGATTATATTTTCCTAGATACTTTCCTACGAATAATATCTTTGACCATATATTATTCTTGTATAATAATATTCCAAATATTATTATTGGGATTTCATATTTAATTAAATCTAATTTAATTAAATAATAATAATAATAATTAATTTCAAATATAATTATTATTATATTATCCATAAATTAAATATTATATCTAATATAATACTTAATCAACCAACTATAATTGGTGAACTGTCATTGCTTGTTGTGTGACCCATATGCCCTCGTATATCGAGCGATTAGTCAAACTAACAGTCTTAATTGGATCTTAGACAATAAATTAGACATTCTCAATATACGAGGTACATTGCGAGGAAATCTGCAACTACCTGTAATATTGTAGGCTATTGTGATATCTTCCTTTCATTCACGAATACCCGATTAAGTCTTGAACATGATGAAGTGTCTATTCAAATAACTTAATCATATTATCTCAAATCACTAATTGATCAAGTATATCACACTTAGCCACAAAGTCTAAGTTGATGCGCGTCGGCCGATGTCTTAGATCCAATTATGATGAGAAGACGAGTATTCTCTCTAAATCCACATTGAGGAATGAATCTTATTCTTGACTCAACTACCACGCACATGCATTTCGTGATGAACCCAATCCATGTCATATCTACCCGTGGAAGGGTGCAAGCGTCGGTCATGGTCAAAGTTCATCACTCTACACATGTCGTGCGTATTGACCTCAAGTTAGAGGAGTATCACATTGCTTCCACTAACTGAGACACTTGTAGACACATTATGTGGAATTACATCAAACAGTTTATCAGATGGTTATACCAATACCCTCTAAGGTATTTGTGCATCCATCATGAGATACCCGATATCTCGTAGTAAATGAGATCTTACTACACTCTCTAAGAGTATGATGCAAATTGCACACCAATCTCAATTGCATCATCAATATCTCATTCTTGATGATACTTGATCGGGGCTATTTGAGAATCATACTTAAGTCATCTTAGTTCTCAGTTCTCACTCACTCAATGACAGTAGTGATTCATGGGAACACAAATAAGAATATATGCAAACAATCAAACATCATATTCAGATAAGTGCAACGTCATACATTTAATATTAAACCAACAATACTATTAAACCAAATATGAATATTATCTTAGTATTATGTCCTTACGATGGATTGTCTCTAGGACACTAACAACTTGTACTTGCTTGATAACTCTTTGGAGCTATTCTTCCATTGGAGTCGCTCGTCCAACAAGGCTGCTCGTCATGTTGGTCATTTGTGTAGCATAGTTGTCAGTTGTGTAGGGCAGCTACTCGTCATGGGGGCAACTGCTCGTCATAAGGGCAGTTGCTCGTCCATGTCGATTGACTTGAGTAGGGCAGCTGCTCGTCATGGGGGTAGTTGCGCGTCATGAGGGTAACTGCTCGTCCATATCGATTGACTTGACTCAGTTGTATAGGGCAGCTGCTCGTCATGGGGCATTTGCTCGTCATGAGGGCAACTTCTCGTCCATGTTGAATGACTTGACTCAGTTGTGTAGGGCAGCTGTTCGTTCATGTTGATTGACTTGACTCAATTGTGTAGGGCAGCTGCTCGTCCATGTAGATTGACTTGGCTTGATTAGTTGTGTAGGGCAGCTGCTCATCCATGTCGTATGGCTCTTCCCCTATGTCATACGGTTGCTCGCCTATCAACACATTTTCCTCTGCAAATTAATCATACTTTAATTAATAAATGTACTTAATTTTTTTAAATAATACTTTTAATACTAAAATTTGAAATAATGCTTGCGTGGATCTCGGTGGTGCAACCGTAGGTGGACTTTCCAGTCTCCTGGACCAATGGGTGAGCGAGTTGCAATCTCACAAAATGAGAGGGCTCACGACCATACTTTCGCTCCTACAAAGAAAAACATAGTAATTAATATTTGTAAAAATTAATAAAAATTTAAAAGCGAAACTTACAAATTGCATCTCATGCTCCAAAATGGACCGAGAACCGGCCCGATGTCTCGCGACCTCTTCTCCATCAGGGTTACTAAGGTGATTCACCTTGTTCTTCCGCACCTTATCCTTAAACTCATCACTCTCCTAGTACGTGAGGAATTGGGGCCAAATCTCTCGGTCTTCGCTGTTTTTCCCCATATTAGTCGATTTCCCCATCTTATACCATTTTTCCCTAATTCTATACATAGTATCTCTGTATTGCTCGATGGCTTTGATACAGAAGTTCCTCCACATCTGCTCATCATGCTCTAGTGCCCAAACACATTTTTTCTGCAATTACATTAAAATGTAGATATTAGTTTATATAATATATATATATATATATATATATATATATAAATATTAATATTAATAAACGATGAATAAATTAAATAACTAATTAATACCTTAAATTCCTCAAAGTAGACACGTTGTTTCCGGTTGAAACCGGTGGGCTAGAATTTACCGTCCCAAATGGACTGGGACACCCCAACGCTAGCCTCGTGACCCAGAATCCAACTGTGACATTTAAACTTCAAAGTTAGTAAATTAATTAATTAGGTTTTTAATAAAAAATTGAGTGTAAATTATTAAAACTTATGGTGAACCATGAGGCACAATAGTCATCCAGTTGTTCACAACCGGAATCCAACTGTAACATTTAAACTTCAAAGTTAGTAACTTAATTAGGTTTTTTTAATAAAAAATTGAGTGTAAATTATTAAAACTTACGGTGAACCATGAGGCACAATAGTCATCCAATTGTTCACAACCGGAATCCAACTGTAACATTTAAAATTCAAAGTTAGTAAATTAATTAGGTTTTTTAATAAAAAAATTGAGTGTAAATTATTAAAACTTATGGTGAACCATGAGGCACAATAGTCATCCAGTTGTTCACAACCGGATGCTAGCGGGAGGAAGATGACCCCTGTGGAGAGGTCTGAGATAGAGACCTCGACCAAACAACCGGCGCAACTAGAGTTGCCCAACAGTTTCGAACCGTCGGTTTCGGTTCTGAACCGCCAGTCCCGGTTCCAATTAGGCTTGGCAGTGGGGCGGGGAATCCCCGATCCCCGCGGGGATCCGCCCCGAACGGGGTGGGGAATCCCCAAACCAAACGGGGACGGGGATTTTATTTTCCCCGTGGGCGGGGCGGGGACGGGGACTGTATTCCCCGCCCCGTTCCCCGCGGGACCCGCTTAATTTTATATATAAATATAAATATTAATAAATATAAATATATATACTTGATGCTTTTAATTTGGATTTTGGATTTTAGACATGATTTTTATAAATTTTTATGCATTTTATGGTGATTTTTTGAGAACTTTTGGAATTAAAAAAAAAAAGGAAGCGAGTAACGGGGAATCCCCGCGGGGACGGATTCCCCAGCGGGGCGGGGAACGGGGACAAAAATTTTCCCGTGAAGTTCGCGGGGATGGGGATGGGGATTAGCCCACCGGCCCCGCCCCGTTGCCAAGCCTAGTTCTAATTTAGTGGAATCTAAATCGAACAACAATATATGGATAGGCGGTTCCGGTTCTATCGATTCTGGTTCCGGTTTCGATTCTGACTGTTCCGATTCGAAATCGACGGTTCATGGTTCCGAACATTTCTTTCTTTTTTTAATGAATAATATGCAATTTTTTTCTTAATTCAAGTACAAAAAAAATGAAAAATTGAATTAAACAAGTAAAATTTTAATGTATTCAACTTTCAACGTACAATCCAAATTACAATTACAATATAAATAAATAATAACTAAGGTTTATAAATTTTAAAAATATGTAATACAAAGTTTACAAATTACAATTTAAATCTTTTACAAGAAAATAACTTAATATTTACTACTTACAACCTACATTACAATTAAAAAAATACAATAATAATTTTTTTTATAAAATATTAGTATTATCATAGGTATTAAAATTATATGTATTTATATATATTAGCTCGTCGATTCGAACCATGGAATCGGTGGTTATAGTTCTTGATTTAGTAGAACCGAAACCGAACCTTGTAATACACGGTTTCAGTTCCGATTTAGTGACGGTTCCACTATTGCAGGTTATGGTTCCGGTTAGAATCAGCAAACCATTGGTTAGAACCGATGGTTCCTGTTCATTTGGGCAAGTCTAGGCGCAACCTCAGGTCTGAGTGACCCCCATTGTCTCCTCCCTTCTCCTCGACCTCCCTGCTGATCGCACGAGGGCTGACTTCCACTGCCACTATCTTATACACTAATCTATAACAAAATTCAATAATACTAAAATAAAACTACTAAACTAAAACATTAAAACTTATAATATTATTCAAAATACTAAACTAAAATCAATGAACTTAACTAACCTAATCATACCACTCTCCTAACATAATCATAACAAGTCTCCTAAATATTATAATAATTCTCCTACATACTCATTCAATATAACAAAAATCAACATATATAGTCTAAAATCATAACAAATCTCCTAAATATTATAACAATTCTCCTACATACTCATTCAATATAATAACAATCAAAATATTTAGTCTAAGATCATAACAAAACTCCTAAGTATTATAACAATTCTCCTACATACTCATTCAATATAACAACAATCAACATGTATAAAAATCTAAACAATTCTCCTAAAATATTAAAAATCTAAACCATGCAATATAACAACAATCAACACACACACACACACATATATATATATATATATATATACTTTATCAATAATTAAAACAGTAACTACTCAACATATAAATTATTCAATAATACTCAACATATCAATAATCAATTATAATAAATCATACTAAAACAAATAATTTATACTATAACTCACATGTTTAATCACATATAAAAGAATAATTGATATTAAAATAATAACATGCTTAATCACATAGTAGATTTATACTCATAATTATACAAAAATCATATGATTAATTATCATGCTTTAAAATAAAATTTAAATGGTAAAAAAAAAGACTTACTATTATTGTGTAGAGAATGATGAACCGAGAACTTTAACCGGGATGGATTGGCTCTTCGGTGACAGGACTAGCTATCTTTCTTCTGTGTTTTCCTTTTGCCCTTCACTTCTTCCTTTATTCTCTCTCATGTGGACTGAAGCTCGCCGGTCAGCCCTTAAATAGGGAAAAAAGAGCAAAAAAAAAAAAAGGCATCATTTTTGGGATTTGCAATGGACGGACCGTCGCAAATGCTCAAATTAAAATTTACGATGGCTTAGTCCGTCGCAAAATGGTCACCGACATTTATTTTGCACCTTATCCCGAAAGGTCATAGTCAAACAGGCGAAATTTGTGAGGGCCTCATTCGACACAAATTACAAAGTTGAAATTTATGACGGGCTTTCCCGTCGCAAAATGGTCTGCCATAATAAATTTGCACCATTTTCGAAAGGTTTCGGTCAAACGGGACGACTTTAGCCATCGCAAAGTTGAAATTTGTGACAGCTCTCCCGTCGTAAATTTTGGCGGGGAGGTCGAATGTCGTCAGTCCCTTTCTTTGCGACGACTTGTTCAGTCGCAAACTCTAAGAATTTGCGATACATCTGTATTACCGTTGCAAATCCTGACCCTTTACGACTGTTGGATATTGTCCGTCGCAGATCCGTCGTAAAATACTTGTTTTTTGCAATGGATATTGTTTTCGTCGCAAGTCGTTAATCTGAGCGCTTTTTATAGTGATAGTGACATTTCATATGCACAACAGACAATGATAATTTGTATAAATAACTGCATACTTAAAAAAATCACACAAATTTGGTTTACCCAAATTTTGTCTTCACAATTATCTCATCCTTATTGTTGGAGTAGAAAGAGAGTCTATTGGCAGAACATGTTTCTTACTAATATCCTAACGGAATAAATTAGAAGTAATATCATATTCAAATTTCATTATTATACAGAAAGACTCAGTTTGGTTAGGGATGACGATGGATGAGATGAAAATAAAGATGGAAAAATGAGGATGGAGATAATCCAGTGAATAATAATTATGTGTTTGGTCAGGGATAGTGAAATAGAACTGGATGAAACTTTATGTCAAATCAAAATTGATGTTAAAATATTTTATTATTGTTAGTTAGTGAAATAATGATTGGGTGAGAGAAAAGTATAAGAGAGAATAAATGTATAAGAATAAGTAGGAAATATAATAAAATAAATGTGAAAAAAATAGGAGAGAAGATGAATGGATAACATAAAATTAATGTGATTGTATAAAATATAATTAAAATAAGTGTGTAATTGTATAATAGGGGTGGATGGGGAATGAGATGTGTCAATCCAAAATCGAATGGGATGGCCCCATCCCTAACCAAACACACCCAAAAGGATCATAAATTAAATATATAAAAATGTCATATATCTATAGGTGGATACCCACTTATATACACACAATGAATGTAATAATGACACATAAACACACTTAAATAATCAATTAATATAGGAATAGACTCACTGTTTATGTGTCATCACCACATTAATGATGATGGATGAATATATAAGTTTGTGTCATATACATATATTTCCACTAAATATATACTACATCTAATCTAATCATTCTCCAACATCAGAATGTAAAATGTAAAATATAACCTACATTATACTTCATCTGTCACATCTTTACTTTTACATATGAAAATTCCACATTTGAAAGAAAATGATGAATGTAAGTGTATGATTAAATAAAATTAAGATAATTTTATATTTTATTGACTTTTGTGAAAAGAGAAATATATATATATTTTTTGGAATGTAAAAGTATCTGTAAAACATTTAAATAAAGGCAAAATATAGAGTGAAACTGGTTTATATAAGAATCATTAGAGGGTATTAGTCGTTATCATTAAAGAGTATTAGTTGTTTCCACTGAAAAATATTACTTATTTACGCTGAAAAGTCTCAGTTGTTCAGTGAAAACAAATTAAAACTCTTCAGTTAAAACAACTAATACCTTTCAATGAAAATAATTAATATTTTTTTAGTGAAAACAACCGATATTCTTCAAAAATTCATATGTGAACCAATATTCACTCCATACATACATACTCTAAAATAAAAAAAAGTAGGATGGTGTAAACAAATAAGTAAACGTCAAAATATAAGAAGTTACTATGAAGTATGAACTGACCAAATTATTCGAACTCGGGAATTGCAATCGGTATTTTTCTTTTTCACCAACCCACGTACATTTTCCGATGCACCGGGTACAACTCTTGAGCGCAAAAGAAGTTGTTCATAATTTGCACTTACCAAGAAAAGAGTGAAACGCAAAATCTTCCACCGTCGATCGCCCACCCAATAGCCAGCTGGCGCGATCTCATATATAGGGACCACCATATGGGTTCTGTCTGGCGGGCCCGGGTTGGTGATCTTTTAATTGGTAACTGAAACGAGAGAGAGAGAGCGAGCGAGTCGTTCGGATCTACGTTTTTTGGGCTCTATATATACCCGCGCCTTCCCTGCCAAAAATTCATCCCGCGTTTGAGCTTACTTTTCTCTTCTCCTCCGTCTTGATCTGCAGATCCGAGTCTCCTGCTCTACAGAAAAAGGTAGGCAAAATGTCTCGGTTTCTGTTTTATCTAGTAGATCTGGTAATCGTACGCTCTTCCTGTTTAGATCTAGCATTTCATTGCGCTTTTAATACTTTCGACATAAATGTGGTTTTGTCAGATTTAGCTTTTGTATGAGGATTGGTAGATAATTTGTTTGACCAAATTGAAGAGTTTCTCTGAAATGTGACGGACATAAACATCTTTGTGCTCTGGTTTCGTGAGATTAAAATTCTGTCGAGTATATTTACTTGAATGAATTTGTGTGTGTGATGAGGATCTGCATATTTTTGTATGGTATTTGTGATCGAATTGGTACAAAAATGTTTTTATCGACAATATAGATGGCATCATTAGGTTATTAATTCTGAGATCTGTATTAAATTAAATGTTGCCTTCGGAAGTTTGTGAACTATTATAGTTAGATCTCAAATCTGCGTTATAACTGGATCGTAAATTGTAAATCGGTGCTTCGAATATCAATTATGTGTCATTATTAGCATCTCCAGCCATACAATATTTTGAATTTTTGACTAGGATAAGCTCTTCAAACTCCAGTTATTGTAATTAAGTACAGCAAAATTATAATTTGCTTCTTTTGTCATTTTATTTTATACTTTTCTCTTTGGCATCTTTATGTAATTTTACATATTATTTTATGCCAACAAGAAACATACGTTACATGTTTTGAATGCAGCATTTAATCATGTCTGATTAATTGATTTTCTTATTATTTAGCATACGAACTAAGAAATCCTTTGCAATACTTTCCAGGTACGAATGGACACCTTCCTATTCACCTCAGAGTCTGTTAATGAAGGACATCCTGACAAGCTTTGCGACCAAGTGTCGGACGCCATTCTTGATGCTTGCCTAGAGCAGGACCCAGAGAGCAAAGTTGCTTGCGAAACTTGCACAAAGACTAACATGGTCATGGTCTTTGGTGAGATCACCACCAAGGCTACCGTCAACTACGAGAAGATTGTCCGTGATACATGTAGAGGAATCGGATTCACTTCACCCGATGTTGGCCTCGATGCTGACAACTGCAAGGTCCTTGTCAACATCGAACAACAGAGTCCCGACATTGCTCAGGGTGTTCACGGTCACCTGACCAAGAAACCCGAGGAAATCGGAGCTGGTGACCAAGGCCACATGTTTGGCTACGCTACTGATGAAACCCCAGAGCTCATGCCACTCACTCATGTCCTTGCCACCAAGCTCGGGGCCAAGCTGACCGAAGTCAGGAAGAACAAGACCTGCGCGTGGCTGAGACCCGACGGCAAGACACAAGTCACCGTTGAGTACAGAAACGACAATGGAGCCATGGTTCCTATTAGAGTCCACACAGTCCTTATCTCCACCCAGCACGATGAGACTGTCACAAACGAACAGATTGCAGCTGACTTGAAAGAGCATGTCATCAAGCCCGTCATCCCTGCCCAGTATCTTGACGACAAGACAATCTTCCACCTCAACCCATCTGGCCGATTTGTTATTGGGGGCCCACATGGAGATGCTGGTCTCACTGGCCGTAAAATCATCATTGACACGTACGGTGGGTGGGGTGCTCACGGTGGAGGTGCTTTCTCCGGCAAAGATCCAACCAAGGTGGACAGGAGTGGTGCCTATATAGTGAGGCAAGCGGCAAAGAGCATTGTGGCCTCAGGGCTTGCTCGTCGTTGCATCGTGCAGGTATCATATGCCATTGGTGTAGCTGAGCCACTTTCTGTATTCGTTGATACCTACAAGACTGGTAAGATTCCGGACAAGGATATTCTTGGGCTTATCAAGGAGAAGTTCGACTTCAGGCCGGGGATGATGGCCATCAACCTCGATTTGAAGAGAGGAGGGAACTTTAGGTACCAGAAGACTGCTGCTTACGGACACTTTGGCCGTGATGATCCTGATTTCACATGGGAGACTGTCAAGGTCCTCAAGCCTAAAGCTTGAATTTGTTGAAATGGTGGATGCTGCAGAGTAATCAATATATATAGGAGCCTGCCCTGCTGCTGCTGTATTTGTTGAATGCATCGATATCGGCATATTCTATTCTTTGTTGGGTTTTCTTTCTTTTTTTGGTTCTATTCTATGCTTTCTGTTATAAATTTGGAATGTTGTGTTGCTTTTCTTGATTTCTCGATTAATCAGACCAATTTTAAAATTGGAGAGCATGTAGTGTGTCGGTGAGGCACAAGGTATCCTTTTTTGTTCTTATTTTGTTTTAACTAGTGATTTGTGATTGGTCTTGTCGGTTAATTCAGGACTGTGTATACATACATGTTTGTTATCTCATGCGTGTCGTTGATTTCAGTGGCACAAGAATGACATTTTTTTTTTTTTTATCAATAAAAGGCAATTTTATTTCCACAGCATAAAGTTTACATGAGTATAAGAAAACCCATAATCACCAAGTACTCCAAACATGATACATCATAGCAGCAAGACAGCAAAACTGTACAGAAAGTAGTAACTAATCTTCTAACGATAGTATTGGATTTTCAGCCCAAGCATGGAAATTGCTACATTTGCCTCTGTTCTCCTTCTCCACAGTCCAACTCCAGGTCCTTACTTTTAACTCCTCCACAATTTTGTTCACTGATATTTCCTCTTGTTAAAAGATCTTCGTGTTTCTTCCTTTCCAAATTAGCCAAATAATGCCCACCCATAAACAATGCTCTATTATTTTGAATTACTTTCTCTCATATAGTTTTAGGATTTGACATTTCACAATTGGAAGGTAGATAAGTTTCCCATGAAAAAATTGCATGAAAATTAGTGAAGAATGTCGGAAAAGAAAAGAATCTTATTGAAGGATGAGGGAAGTATTTCACAAGGTTCGTGGATAAAATACTTTGGGCAAAGGGGGACTTCAATGAATGGCCAGAAAGAATTGGGGAAAGCTCAGTGTGAGGTTGTTGATAATTTGCAAATATTTTTTAAAAAGAAAATTAGATTAATGATTGAAATATTTCAGTAAAACTGCAAAACATATTCTATCCATACCAAGTAAGTGTCATATTAGGAGTGAACTCTACCCAGTATATCACAAAGTAAAAATGAAATTAACTCGATTAAAAATTATTCATATCCAAAAGGGTATCCAATTTTAATATCGACGAGGCTTTATCCCTTTCACAAATGTAAACGGCCCATTGGTTGCAGAACGCAAGAATGAGCACAGAAAGTATACAAGGGTTCAGCATATGTGATCCAAAAGTAAACATTTAACTGTGTACATTCAAAATAGACATATTGATTCATTTCTCGTCTTCTCTTCAGGTAAATTTCATTCATTATAATTTGTTCCCCTGTGATAATACAGCAAACCTGATATTATCCATTAAAATTTGACGAGTCTTTCCTCGTATATTCATTTCATTTCAATTCCATTTCCTTTGGTCCGTAAGCCATACGTTTCTAGTCGATTTCACAAAATGAGCCTGGATGGAACTTCTTGCGTAATGCTTCTGCAGCAGCTGCAGCAGCATTTGCTCCTTTATCCTGCAATAATTCGAGATATACTCCAAACACATCATATCTCTGTCAAAACAAGTCAATATTCAAAATCAAGTATCTCTTACCTTTCCTTCAAATGTAATGACCAGCGGGCCTCTTCTTGATTCCCGATAGGCTCCTTCATGAAACAAGGATATGGGATATATAAGTATAGTTGCATGTAATAGTGGAGAGTGAAGAACCAAGTGATTAATTAAAAAAAAATATATATATATATTCTTACCAACGTAGAGATCAGGAAATTCAAAACAAACTTCTGAAAGAGGTTCAGCCACTTCCACCTGTATCAAAAGATTTGAGAGTCTGCATGCATTCAACTAATAACAGAAGGATTAATTGGGGGTGGGGGTAGTTGCAAGGAAACAGAAACACTAGATATAAATAATAAATCCAGAGAGACTCACATCAGAAAGAGATGTTGACAGACTTTTTGACACAAATGCCTCCGTCATTACTAAATGCCCACTGGATCTCAATGACTCAACCAAGCAATCCCACTCCTGGTCCAGCTCAGCAACATTTGTCGCAGTAAGAATTACCACATTTTGGCATTTGATCTATGAGAGACATTTGGGAACACAGTTATCCGGGATTCCATTTTCTGACATAAATAATGAAAAAAAAACTGGCAGTTCAGGGTGTTCAAACTACTGAACATTAGAAGAAGATTGAAAACTAGTGATGAGTCTTCGCTAGCATGATTTATAAACCAAAGACATAATTAAACTACAGAAATAACCAAGCTAACACTACATAATGAAGTATTGAAATAAAAATGATTTGTTTACCCTCGCTAAAAGAACGTTGCAATGGGAGTTAATATAAAAGGCTAAATAACCATGTGCAGCAGATACGATTAACTTACCAAAGGCAGACTCAATTTCTCATGATGCAACAATTCAGTGATACCTTCAGGCAACTGAGCCATCTGGCAATAGAAAAATAAATGGTCAACTGAAAAAGGTTAATGCCTTTAATGATGAAAGTACTTAAAGGAATTTATATCAGTAACCACCCTTTTTCTCAAACTATAATTCTCTCAATTGACTAACCACAAAAGCTACTATACTAAGATCATGGTGGGGCAGGGGCGACTTCCCCAAATTTACAATTGAATATTCCAGGTTGTTTAGACCTTTTGATAGGGTTAATACATTGTGTTGTTTTAAATATTTCAAATTCACCAAGGAGTAACATTTATTGCATACTATACATGATGATTAAACATGTCTTCCAATAACGTGTTCCATAACTTCAAAACTATACCGCTTGTTTTGTTGTATAGTAGAAATCATTAACACATCATAAGCAGAATGTTACATTATGTTATTACCTCGTTCCTATCTCCAGTGAACTTTTCCCCTATGAGATGCCTTAAATATTCTTCAAATTCTTCATCTGGGGCCTTTCAAGAAAGGACAGTACAAAGTAAATGCAATGGAAGTTGAAGTAAGAGCTTACCTATATTATTTTACTAAGGCAGAAAAGTTTTACCGTACTACATTTCTTTCCTAACAAGAGTAACATAGGAACACAGACTTTATGAGGTCAGATATATGTTAGATGATTTATCAAATTTCAGAAGTATTAGAAATTTAGGACCATGAAGTATCATATGTCAAAGCAACACTTGAGAGAGAAAAAAAAAAAACCCAAAACTTTTTAGATTCAAGACAAGATGTACCATGCGGACACCAAAGGCTTTGGCCACACCAGCTACAGTAACATCTGATGGTAATGGACCTACTCCTCCATATATGAAAACCTGCAGTAACAATATCAAGCTTCAACGCAGTGAAAGTGAAATTGTAAATTAAAATGTACTAAAATAGTTCTATAATACAATCTACTTGCCCATCTATTATCCCATGTAATATGCACACAAAATTCATAATGATAAACATTTAACAAAAGTTTACCATATCAGTCACAGACTTTTGTCTCTCAACTTCATCTGCAACAGAATCAATCTGGAAATTTGATCTCAAGTGAAGTTAATTATATAACAGGAACTTCAACAAAAGGGAATGATAATTGATAAAATCCTAAAGCAAAGACTGGAAGGACAATCACGAGTTACAGAGAAACTAATTATCAAGGAGCATACACAGGAATATCCAGCATGATCAAAGCGCACATAAAATTTACAAACAAACACGATAGATGGGAGGGTTATGCATGCATAATATGGTTCACATATCCAGGATTGCCAAGTCCAGTGGGGGCGTCACAATACAAGCTTCCCATACCCTTGCTGGAAAGCAAGTGACCCCACCCCATCAAAATAATTATCCACACTTCCTTTGATTTACATTAACTGTCACTCCTTTTACTATTCATTATCCCAACACTCCACTTTACTCTCACTCTTCAATCACATCAATTGTACTACATCTTACATTATTTGTACATCACATTTTATACTAATACTCCTTAAACTCCGTGAAATCTTCCCATGGGAAGCTTGTATTGGGATGGGAGTATTAGGGAAACTGAAAACATGAGGGAATTGATGAAAAGGCATTGGAAAATGACTACTTCTTCAAGTAGGAGATTTAGCCTGAATGTTGAATATTTAGCAAAAGTTGGAATTCAGAATCAAGGTAGGAAGGATAAGGTGCTGGAATCCATTCGTATGGCATCTGGAGACTGCATCAACAGCCAAAGATGGCGAGGTTATTTCCATTACTAATGAAAATACTTGTGAATTTTGTGGGTATGTGCTGGCTGTTGTATAGGCCAATATGCTGAAACTGCCTAGACACTTCTGAAACCGTTTTACTAATAAATATGAAAAACAAAGAAAGTGGCACAGTTGCCTGCAAATTGTCTGTCACAGTGGGCAACATTTGTGGGTAACATTAGGAAAAAGTCTTTTTCAATTAATGCACATTTCAACAGCAGAAGGATACATAACTTACTGTACGATAAAATCAAAGGTGGTATTACTACAAAAACTTACATCATTTCTGGTAACAGCTGCATATGAAACAACCCAGCCTATTGAGTGGAGCTTTCTACACAATGTGAATCTCATTTGATCCTCAACTGTGCCAAACCTGAGCTATGAAACCAATCGAAAAATATTATTTACCAAATGACACAAATAATTTTCCAAAAGGGGTGGGGTGCAAGATACAGCCTGGGTGCCACTAAATAATAAGTTATGCGCAGACACATGATAAATAAGGTAGCAGGTAATCGATGTACAGAAAAATGAAGAAACAAGTATTAGGGAGCAGTCTCAGAAGGTAGAGGAAACATTGGCAATATAGAACTGGTTTCTAAGTTATGCTATAGCTGAGTTGGGCAATAATTAGAGGTGCTCATCAATATAATACCAGTGATGTAGAAATCCCTCTAGGCCCCCGCCTAGGCGCTAGGCGGTCATCAACCGACCGATTAATAGTGTAATCCGCCTAGACAGATAAAATATTCATTGTTTTATATTTTTCGGCCTTAAAACGACGTCGTTTGGAGAATTTCAATTAATTTGATAAATGTGTGTGATTGTCTAGTTAGACTATTTGCATATGGAATTTGATATAATGTTGTTAACTTGTTACTACAAAAAAATTAGTCATATTAAAATATTATCAAATTATTTTTTACTATATTACCGAAATATAGAGGGTAAAAAATTGGAAAAAAACAAAAAAAACTCCCAACGACTAGTCCCCGACTAGGCGGCCTAGGCACTAGGCGTTTCAAATCCACCCGACTAGCGATTTCCGACTTCTACACCCTTGTATAATACTACATAACTGAAAAATAGGTAGGATATCAAGCATGTCTCTCTGTGGAACCATAGCTCTTAACATAACAAACTTAGTCTTTGATGGCAAAAAAATATATCAAAGGAAATTAGGGGGGGGGGGGGGGGTGGGTGTTGTTGTGCTAAAGACAACGAGTAAGAAAATTACATGGAAAAACTAAAATGATCTTGGATGCAGCTATACTTAGAGAGACAACAACAATTTGCAGATCTACATATCATTGGAAAAGATTAGCAACAATGAACTTACAGGATTTGATCACCCACTGCAATGACTGAGGCTGTTGGCATGCTTTTCAAAAACAATTCATCAGTTTTCAAGCCATTAGCAATAGCAGCTGATGGCTCAGGAATGAACTTTTTAACTCTTCCTGCTCTTTCCAATCTTCCATCAGAAAGCAGATATGCAGGTTTAAATTTATCTTCACTACTGCTGAATTTACTCCGACACAACAATGCATTAGGAACTGTGTCATGAATGCTACCAATTGAGGTATAACTGCAGCAAAAAAGAAAGAAGCAATATAATGCACATCAAAATGCCAGACGGATGAACCCACTCTACGCAGAACGAAAGAGCAGAATGAGATCAAAATATTGCATTCAAGACACTGTTAGGGGCAAAGGAGCAGATGCACACACTCACAAATTTACTGAAAATCAAATTATATAAACTGCAGGAAAAAAAAAAAACAACGGGATAAATCCCGTCCCACGCCAAATAGATTGAATCCCAAGCCGAAGCTGGTACAATGTTCAATGATCAAAAGATGCCCTAATTAAGAGACATAAAAGCAATATAAATAGACTCAATAACCCTAATCCTAACGTAAGTCTTAAGCAACTAAGGCCAGGGCCAATTTATTTAATAACTCAATTAAAACCCTAAACAATAATTAGCAGCAGCATATCAATTCCCTTCCCCTTAAGAAAGTCTTGTCCTCAAGGATGGGGTGAGGAACTGAGGAACAGGACCTCATCCACCCACGTAGCGCTCCACCACCGAAGGGAAATCTGATTCCCTTGGATTGTCCTCACCTTCTCCATCCGAAATGATCACGATTAGCAGTAATTCATTTGCAAAAACGTGCAGCGGCGAATAGGGTTCCCGGAACTTGTGACACAAACCCTTCAAGCGCAGGCTCATATATTCTGTTTGCGACATTGGCATAGAGACATAATAGCGAGGTGGCGATGTAGAACCGGTTGATTCAGTAGTAGGGAGACCGGAGGAGTTGTCCATCGGATAGCGCTTAGAATTCTAATTATGCGTTGCAGGGACTGAGAAAGGGGCCGGGCTACCCCCTGATAGCTGGTGTCCCGTGGCTGGAGAAGAAAGGTGAACGCTGTGCCGGTGGTTCTCCATGGCAGGTGAAAAACGAGTCAAATATGTAGGAATGCGGTGCGCTGGAGTCCATCCCAATTCGCGTTCAATCTCTCGCGCTAGGTGCATCGTAGAGAAGATGTCTTCAGTGTCTTTGGAGCGGATTCAGATCCAAATTTCTTCATGAAGGCCATTGAGGAATAGACCCAAGGCATGTGAATCTGGGAGGTTTTCAACTGCTGCCATCTGTGCGATGAACAAGTCCGCATACTCATCGACAGTCTCTGTTTCGCGTGTCGAGACGAATTCGTTGGAGGATCGTCACCATAGCGACGTAGTAGTTCGACGGTGAACTTCCGCCAACTAAGATCAAGGTATTGCTCCATAAGCCATTCTAACCATTGCAAGGTCGATCCTTCCATAGCAATGAGGGCTAATTCCATACGCAAGTCCTCTGGTGTGTTGTCGACACAGAAGAATTGTTCCGCACGACAAATCCAAGCAGAGGGGTTGTCACCATTAAACCCAGTAAGTTCCAGTTTGCAGGAGATGAAACAGAAGGTAGAACAACACGAGTTCCAATCGTCGGTAGTTAGCGTGGCAAGGGGGCCGTGGTCGACGTTTTCACAAAGGCGACTCCCTTATCCTTCATCAATTGGCGGAGCATGGACTGAACAACCGCCATGGCCACTTGCAGAGCGTCGACCCGTGCATCAAGCACACACATGCCTTTTTCCGGCGAAGCCACTCCTTTCTTCAACGTCCCAATGCTCATTTTCAAGGAACCTACGGCCATTTCCAATGCCTCAACACAAGCGTCACTCCTAGTTATGATATCCGGCAGGTCGGACCAAATTGTTAGGCAAAGGAGCAGACACACACACCCACTCACATATTTACTGAAAATCAAAGTAAGAAACGTGGGACAAAATCCGTCCCAAGCCAAAGACAATTCAATGTTCAATGATCAAAAGATGCCCTAATTAAGAGACATAAAAGCAATATAAATAGACTCCATAACCCTAATCCTAACTTAAGCCCTAAGCAACTAAGCCCATGGCCAAATTTATTTGATAACTCAATATCAGCATATCAGACACAAAGACATGTGCCATACAGAAAATAAAACCATAGAAGGAAACTCGAGGCTACAAAGTGAAAATTTACCCTAAATCATAAAGGCTGCAGTATGGAACCTTGCAAGTCAAGAGAAACGCCCAAACATCTCTGCCATAGAATCAGCAAAAGGTAAGATCAATGCATTTTTAAGCTGAAATAGACATGTAGAATGTTATGGTGCTTCTAAAAACAAATCACTGAATTGTACATAAAATCTTTCACTAATATATGTATACATCGTACTGATATATAAAACAAGTATACAAGATATCCACAGCTTAAAATATAGATACTAGCCTGTATGACCAATCCAAGATGGGATTCACTCTCATGAAAGCCGGCCATCCAGGTGAGCTAGGGGAGAACTGCTCTTGCCCTACCTGAAAATTTACAGTGATAATAAAAGTTTAATATTCAATTGTCAGATTCCAAGCTATAAAGGATCAAGTTTAAATCTGATTATCAAAAAAGTTATACACGTACCGCAGTCGGATCACCAATGCGAACACCAAGAAAAATAGCTCTAATAGGCATAGTTTTTAAAAGATCCTCCAACCCAGACTTGAAATCTAGGCGAATGATTTCCATTTGCAATTTGTAGCTGCCGATTTTTGGAAAGAAAGTGTCGATCATCAATAAGTGCAATATCATTGGAGCAATATGGTACTAATGCATTTAGTGCAACTATATTAAAACTGAAAGAAATGAATCCTAAGTGTCGATTACTTAGTTAAAGTTCATAAAATTTGACAAAAAGAAAAGGGAGAAAATGTAGGACGAGACACACACACACACACACACATATATATATAAGTAGATGTAGATATACATATACACACATGGAGAGAGAGAGAGAGAGAGAGAGAGAGAGAGAGATCACATACGTAGAAGCTGTTTCATAAGTGAAAGAGTTGATTTCGGGGAAAACAGTTGGGCTCTCAAAATAAATTGTCCTTATTGGGAATGTGATATCAGCACCTCCAAAATCTCCCACAAACGGATTCTTCCCAGCCATATGCAAATAATAGCCAGCCCTAAGAAGGTGCAACAAAACCTATAAAATAGAAATTCATGATGTTATATATGTTTGGTTCAAATTCTGTTCGACTTTTCTGTGTTAAATAGAATATTTATGTGAATATGGGACACAGTCGCACAAAATTTTTGGACAGAGGATCTCAGCTAAATATAAGTGTAGCATTTATGACAAATCTTAAGAGTTTGTTAGGGAAGAAAGTGTGACTTACAGTTGAATCTTTTCCTCCATTGAAGCTCAATGCAACCTCTTCAACACTGTTAACGAAACCATTAGTGCTTCGAGTTTGAATCCAGTTAAAAGGAGAGGCTAAATAACCATAAAAAGATAAACCACATTCAGGATCTCTCTTCAATTAGTATTGCTTCTTGACAGTGCACTCTTTAGGTAATAATAATTACTTATTTCAACTCAAAACTTTTCCTCCTAAGAGGCAAAGACAGAGTGTGGACACATGTTATTTGTCGACAAAAATAAAGGTATCGACTACCGCAATGTTAAATTTAATAATGTGAAAGTAAGCCGTGTTCATTGTTTTTAAAGGCGCAAGAGGGGTCCTAGCGCCCGAGGCGCAAGGCACGCGCCTCTTGTCCTTTAATTTCCTAAACACATTTCACACATATATTTTTTTAGAAACCATGTAAAACCACATAATACTACCAAAAACTCAATAAATAAACATAATAACACAATGTAACACATGAAATTAATACTAAAGTAGTGATATCACACAATGACACAAAAATCACCAAATCACCAAATATTAATAAAAACAGCAGTTATATTAGTCTAGTTAACTAGTCCACATCAAATTCAAATGCCTTCTCCTCCTCATCACCAAATTCATCATCATCAATATATTCATCTTCATCTTTATCTCTAAGTCTTAAAAATGAGACTTTTACGTTCTTCCCCTTGGCCCTTGCCCTAGCTCTTATCCACACTTATTGCCTTTGCCCTTAACTTTAGGTGGCCTAACACTTGAACTACCTACATTTGTTGATGATCTCTTCCCTCTAGTTTGATATGTCGGCTTATCAACTCCAAGAGCATCACCAACCACATTCCAAGTCAAGTCATCACCTTCAAAATTCAAATACCAAATCTTCTTCTTCTTTATCAGATCTATCACCCAACCATTGAAGATTTGAAGTTGAACAGTAAACCCTAGGTCTTGTTTTCTTATTTTATATATTTTTCAGACTTTTAAAAAATGGGTAATTAATAAAAGTGCTAGTACCTTTAATAAGAAGACCTAAAAGTGCTACTACTACTTAAAAAAAATTAACCTTAAACATGTTTGACCAGGAGGCGTGCCTCCTCATGAAAGGCGCGAAAGGCGCGCGCCTGGTGATCAGGCGCGCCTTTTAAAACTATGGCCAAGTTTCAGTTGAAATGTAACACAATATCCTTATCTTGTTAACTTGAGCGGTCTTTTCAATAGTAGTTCACTAATAACAAAAGATGCATTCAATTTATCAACTCATTATAGTCAATCCAACTCATAACTGCAGAAATAAAATAATTAGTCAAAATTACGTCACCAGCCTAATTTCTTCTTGGAAGTATTGGGAACTTTTGATAGGCAGGCTTTTACGATAGCATGAACTAATTTTGTTTCATATGAACACTAATTGCCACAAGTATAACCCTTATTGGCAAATCATATCAGAGTCCAACAGTCGAGCCTAAAGAATGATCAACACACAAAAAACACTATTCACTAATATAAGCATCCAAACACTCCTACTTGAAACATAAATAATCCTCTTGGAAGGATCAGACATTCAACATAATTTGTAAGACTGCAATGTTTAGAATAAAAGGAAAAGGGGCATACGAGTACAGAGCAAGAGCCCTTTGGATAACATAGATAGCATTGTTGTACTTTGTCTTCAACCTTTTATCATCACATTCTTTGATTGCTTTATCAATCTCCATCTTTAGCTTGTATCACTAAACCCCTCTGAGTCCAAATACAAATAAAAAGGATAAGAACAGCCAAAACTACGATAAAATTTGACCATACAGAATTTTCTTCTATCTCTTGAAATTATAAAGATATATAATCAACAGAAAATAAAAACTGAAATGACAAAAACAAAACTCAGCATGGCAAATTTTCATCTAAAATTGAAAATTACGAGAGCAAAACAACAAAATTTCTTAACGAACTAAATCTTCATGCGAAAAGAAGAGCTGGCATTCTTAGGGGTTGAATCAATGATGAAAATTCACCTTGTGATTAAAAAACCGTAAATGATAGTAGTAATTAAATTGCATTTGAATGTGAATCAGTGAATGAAGAAGGGTTTACCTTGTAGTGAAGGGCTAAAGACTAGAGGAGCAGCGAAACTGAACTGAAGGGCTCAGGAATATCAAATTTCTGAATCTATTGTGATTTTCTTTCCGCCGTTTATTCTCTTTTTATTTGGATAAATCTTTGGACGCTTCTATAAAATGCCAAAAACATTATTGTTCATCGTGCACTCTTTATAGTGAACTCAACAGAAATATTGTATTTAGGGGATGGGCCGGGACTTTTAGTTATTACTTATTTTTTGTTTTATAAATTTATTACCATTATATAAATTGTTTATTTTCTTAAAAATTAATATGAATGTATTAGTATTAGTATTATGTTAAAAGAAATTAATATTTTGGGGCTAGTGTTTGTAACTACTATAGGGAGTGTTTACGGCTTAGGCACACAATAGCTCATAACAGTCGCTTAATAAATATAAAAGGCAATTCTCTAAGTTATGGGGAAAATATCACAAATGATTTCGTAATTTTGTTTGAGTTTATACATAGTCCGATACATTTTTACTTTATTAATTTTAGTACTTGTGATATTAATTTTCATCCTTTTTGTCTGAATTTAAAATTTGGGGGAAAATGTTACCAGAAACCTATGGTAGTATACATAATGACACGAAAAAAACATCAAAATGACGAGCTTAATAAAAAAAAGAAAAAAGAATAGTACATGTTTTGATCCACAACTCACCGCATATAGCTTGAAATTAGTCATGAGAATTGACTACATTCACAGTTTTAACGTCTCAATTCTTGGAGTAGGTGTAATTAAAATATGAAATTAATTTAGAGTTTTTCTTCCTATATGCGAGACGATTCAAATGTATGCAGTGACAACCGTCAACGTGACTAAAAAAATAGAGCAATTTCCCGGTGAAAATGACTAAAATTAATACTATAAAGACCAAAATAATAAATTAAAACTTTATAGAACTATTTATGGAGTCGAATAAAGTTACATAATTATTTGTGATTTTTTTCTTTCAAAGTTATGAGATGTTTTTGCAAACATCAATTAGATAATGTTATTGTAAAACACATTTTGAAATTTAACTAAGTATTTAATCTTCGAATGTAGCATAAAAATATACAATATGTTTGTGTAATAATTACACGAGTGATAATAATAATTAAAAAAGGAAAAGGGCCAAGCCCTAAATAACAAAATTAAGTTTTTTTTAGAGGAAAATAATAAAATTGAGTTGTAAAGGTTGCTGAACTAATAGTCACAGACTCACAGTTAATGCGAAGGCCCAGCTTATATACAATCCCATTTTTAAGTTAAATACACTCTCCAAAAAAATTGAAAAATTCAACAATATTTGGAAAAAGTTTCCGAAAAGAATCCGTAAATACATATGTTTGGCTTTTCTTTTTCTTTTTTTCATTTTTTTTACAAAAATTGTTTTTCCATTTCTCTTTTTTCTCTTATCCAATTATCCAAACGTTTTTATTTTTTTAAGGAAGTGTACTAGCCCTATATAACCTAGGCTCAATGCGAATTAAGTCCACGGAATGCCTATCCTCGCAAGGGTCCGACTATATACCCATCCATGTTTAATAAATACTCTCACTCACTTAATTTATCCATTCTATTTTATAATAATATATTTCCAAACCTCTAAAAAATGATGTGTCAACACCACCTTATTCTTAGGGTGATGTGGCATGTCTCAAATCTCTCCATTTCGAAATGCCGCGTTCTCATTAAAATTTGGTTTAATTTCGATCCCAACCATTCATTTTATATGATTAAATTTAAACCATTGATCTTTATTTAGGTTATATCTTAAAATTGAGAAATTCTTCCAGAAAATATTTTCATCTCTCACGCAGCTTTCATCTCCCTCGAACCGCCGTCGCCTCTCTTCACGCCACCTCTCTTCACGTCGTCGCCTCTCCTCACGTTGCCTCTGACACCGCTGCCCTGACCTCCTCCCGTCATCTCCACCCAACACTGTATAATTCAAGTTTTGGAAATAGGTATCATCTCTTAATTTTCATTTGCTATTTGTTATTTTTTGGGTTAAAGATTCTATTCTCTGGTACTGCATCGCTCAATTTTCATTCACCGATGTCCCCCAAATCATCCTCGCCGCCTCCTTTGATTCAAATCGTGGGTACTGCATCGCGCAGTGAAAACGCCGTCGCAGCCGTCCTCTCGAACGCTCTTAAGTTTCATGGAATGATTATTTCATCTGAGGCATCCGGCGAGGAAGCCTCTGGAATCGATGAGGGCGATTCTTGGTGACGATTATTATATCTGCATATTTCAGGTAGTGGATATTGATTTTAGAAGTTTATTTTAAGTTGATGATTGTTGAAATATTTTGGGGATTTTGCTGCGTAATTTGTATTGAGGTTCTTTAGTGAGGAAAGGGATATTTAATATTATGTATGTGTGTTCGAATTGTTTTCCTAAGGGTATTGTGTTTCCAGTAATAATATATAGGTTTACTTTGTCTAATATACTGCAGTTTGAGGCTGTTTGGGCTCTCACTAATATTGCTTCTGGAACATCTGAGCACACCAAGGTGGTAATTAATAGTAATAATATATACTCCCTCCGTCCCACTATTCTGTACCCGCTACTTTTGGGCACAACCTTTAAGGTGGGTGTTAAAATATAGATATAGTACAGATGATGTGATGAAGAGAGGAGAATATATGAGTATTAAGAAAAAGTAAACATAGTAATTAAAAAGACTAATTGGCTGCCAAATAAAGTGCATTGTATTAAAAAAATGGTGGGTACATGCTTTTTAGCGCTGACAAAACAGTAAAAATAGAATTGGTGGGAATTTTTTTGTCATTTCCCCCCAATTCCAACATTCAGCTTTCCCCCCCATTACAAAAAAATAAATTTCCCCCCTACTTTTACAACTATAAATACTCCAACACATTAATTGTAGAATCAGTCTTTAATGTTACAGAAAATTCCACTGCTATAAATATTCCAACAAAATGCCTTCAAAGCCTGACTTAACCAATGATACAAGGAACATCATTGTCTTGTTTCTTCTTGAAAGCTGCAAAAATGGCACTCCTGCAAAGGAAAAGAGCAAGGAAGCCGCTGCAAAATATGGTGTAACAAGAAAATGCATCAGTACTATTTGGAGAAGGGCCAAACAACAAATCATTGAAGGTAAACCCATCGCAGTTCATAGTAAGAAGGCAGGTAGAGCTATGAGCAAGAATAAAAAAACTTTGGATTATGCAAGGTGGAAAGTGTACCCTTGAAACTAAGAGGAACAATAAGAAGAGTTGCTACTGGTCTTGATGTGGGAAAGAGTTCAGTTGGAAGATGGATCAAACAGAAGATGATAAGGCCTCATAGCAATGCAATCAAACCAATTCTAACTGAAGCCAACAAGATAACCAGGTTGAAATTTTGTCTTAATGCATTGTATTTTGACAACATGCAGGATGTTGTAAAGTTCAAGAGCATGGAACAAATCATTCACATAGATGAAAAATGGTTTTACCTCAATAAAACAACTGAGAAGGTGTACTTAGGCAAAGATGAAATAGAACCATATAGAGCATGTAAGAGTAAAAGATTCATTACCAAGGTAATGTTTCTTTGTGCAGTTTCTAGACCTATGTATGCACCACATGGGGGGCCTTATTTTTTATGGGAAAATAGGCATTTTCCCTTTCATTAAGAAGGTTCCAGCCAAGAGAAAGAACAAGAATAGATCAACTGGCACAATGGAAACAAAATCTATGGAATCTGTTACAAAAGAAGTGACCAAAGTTTTGTTGATCAATCAGGTAATACCAAAACTTTATATTTGTATGTTATGCACTCTCAGATTGTATATTCATCACTGAGTTTTTAAAAAAAGTCTCCTAAATAAGACAAATCATTGTCCTATTGGTGACATTATTTTATTCTCAAATAAGTCTCCTAAATAAGACAATTTATTGTCATATTGGTGACATTTTTGTAGGTCATACCTGCAATTAAAGCTAAGTGGCCAAGTTGTGCAAGTAAAGACATCATGATTCAACAAGACAATGCAAGACCACATATTGGGGATAAAGATATTGAATTCCAACAGGCTGCCACTTCAGATGGTTTCAATATTCATCTTGTTTTTCAACCACATAACTCTCCTGATACTAATGTGTTAGACTTAGGATGGTTTAGGGCTTTACAATCATTGCAGGAAGACACAGCAGTAAAGAATGTGGATGAATTGCTTAATGCAGTGTACAATTCATTTGAAAAACTGACACATTCAACACTTAACAAGATTTTCCTAAGCCTGCAATCATGCATGGTGGAAATGATGAAACAAAGAGGTCATAACAACTTCAGATTGAGTCATATGAAAAATGAAACTTTGGCAAGACAGAACAGACTCCCAACAAACCTCTCAGTTGACTTAATGTTGGTTACAGAGTGTATTGATCACTTGGTACAAGCTGGGGATGTTGAAGACATGGGAGAACTAATGGCTAGTCTAGAACTGTTCATGTGAAGAAGCAAAGCAAGGATTTAAGTTTTTGTGCATATTACCTTTTGTTGCAGCTACAGAAAAGGTAATATGCAGATCATCTTTTGTGCATTTCAAATCCATATGTATGCAACTTATATTTAGGTGATGATATCCCTATTTGGCACAATGCAAACTACCTTTTGTATGCAAGTTATTAATATAAGCAGGCCTTTTGGTGACATTGAATTACTAAGCACAACACAACTAACAGATTCAAGTCTCCAACAAGGCAAGGAATTATCTTACCTTGTGGTGACATTAAATTGCTCTCAGATTCAAGTCTCCAACAAGGCAACAGATTCATCACTGAGCACATACAACAAGGCAACAGATTCAAGTCTCCAACAAGGCAACAGATTCAAGTCTCCAACAAGGCAAGGAATTACCTTGCCTTGTGGTGACATTGAATTGCTCTCAGATTCAAGTCTCCAACAAGGCAACAGATTCATCACTGAGCACATAGAACAAGACAACAAATTCAAGTCTCCAACAAGGCAAGGAATTACCTTGCCTTGTGGTGACATTGAATTGCTCTCAGATTCATCACTGACCATACATATTCATCACTGAGCACATACAACAAGGCAACAGATTCAAGTCTCCAACAAGGCAAGGAATTACCTTGCCTTGTGGTGACATTGAATTGCTCCCAGATTCATCACTGAGCAACAAGGAATTAATCAACAACAGATTATCATTGAGCAACAGATTCATCACAATCAACAGATTCATCACAAACAACAGATTCATCATTGAGAAACAATGCATTAAACAACCAACACATCCATCACATGCACAAGATGCTCTCAGTTTAAAGAAACCATCAAATTCATCACATGCACAAGATACTTTTAGTATAAATCAACCATCAAATTCATCACATACACAAGATACTGAGTAGCAAGAAATGGATTTTTAATAACTTAGTAGCAAGATACTGAGTATCAACCATCAAATGCACAAGATACTGAGTACCAAGGAATCAACCATAAAAAAACACCATAACAACAGATTTATAATAACTCAAAAAAGGAAGAGAATGGACCTCCCTCAGCACAAGTGGACACTGAGTAGCAAGAAATCCCAAGTACCATAGTCGTTCCTCAGTAAATTCAGGAATAGGAGGAAATTGGATGTCATCCAAAGCGGACGAACCAGGTACCCATCCTTCCCAAGGAAAAGTTTTTTGTACCCATGAGTCTGTTGCCATGGAATCCGGTGGTGGAACCTCAGATTCTGGCAACCAACCCTCTGAATTCGGTACCCAAGCCTCCAAATTCTTCGAATCTGATACCCACGCCTCCAAATCCATCGATTTTGAGGCATAAGCCTCCGAATCCAACGTATCGGGTACCCAGGCCTCCGAATCCATCGATTTTGGTACCCAGGCCTTCGAATCTAAGGAATTCGGTACCCATGCCTCCGAATCCAACGATTCCAGCGCCCAAGCCTCCGACGTTGGTGAATTCGGTCCCTTAGCCGAAACCGACGAACTCGGTGGTAGAGCAGTAATTGGTAGAGCACTCGAAAAGTCATGGATGAAATTCTCCGTTTCCGGTACCATCGTCTCATTTAGAGGGGTACACGATAATGAAGACTCATTGTCGCGCATAGAATCGTCCATTTTCGGCGTCTCAATCGCCGGAAATGATAACATACGAACAATGAAAAATAGGGTTTCAAGAGAGAGAGAGGAGAGAGATGGTGAGAGTGGCGGATGAAGTGATGAGAGTGAATGAGATAGGGTAGGGTTAGAGTGGTGGGTAGATGAAGGGGTTAAGTGTAGTTAGTGGAGGGGTTAAGTGTAATATGAGGTTAAGTGGGTGGCAATTGTGTAAATGTGAATAAAGTGTATGAATATAAAATGAGTATTTACTTTCCAAATAAGGTATGGGAACAGAATAGTGGGACAGACGAAAATGGCAAAACTGGAACAGAATAGCGGGACGGAGGGAGTATTATGCTTTGTGCTTTGAAATGCCCAAGGAATCTGAAAATCAGCCGGCATTTATGATTCAATCATCGATAATTTCAGCATTTCCGCGATTGATTCGGTCAAGGAATCAGGTATTTCGATCTACCTTTTCTTCCTTTGCAACGCCGGATTGTTTTAATACTTTGCTATGGCAGGTTTCAATTGGGTATTGGCTTTCTGATTCAAGGCCACTGATGTGCAGAAAATTCAAGCAGAAGAACAGATGATGATGATTGGGAAACGTTTTTCACTTGCAGGTTTGTATTTCCACCTTTTCTTTATTTGTGGGTATTAATTTAATTTCTTGATTTTAATATATTGCTTAGCTAATATTAATGCAACTTTTTTTTTTAGAGTATGCAACTACTTTTCTTCTTGATTGAAACTAATGGTTTTAAGGGAAGAGTTGTACGTTGTCACAAAAAACTGATATTTGGATTCGATGGTATGATTTAAGCTGTCAAATCGTGGACTGTTCACATATTGGCAAAGATAATATACACCAGAATGCTTATAATTTGATATTGGTTATTGTTTAATAAATTTCTTTGGAATAATTTCTTATAGGAATTTTTTTTTTTGCTCATGAATTATAGCTCTCCATGATTTCATTATGCTATTGTGTTATTCATTTTGCCTCTCTTTCTTGGGTTAAATGTTTTCATTATACATAGATAATTTATCTTGAGAATTTTCTTGGGATGCTTTTGATGATGTTTTATGGGGGAGTGAGATGGAGAGGTATAATTGGATATGTATAATGGGTACACACAAAAATATTTTTTCATATAGTTATATAGAGCCATATAGGTGAAAGTCTATGGTTGGAGGAATAACAAATTATGTTGCTTATTATTTTATTTTATTTGGTAATGTGTTTACTAAACAAGAAGTGTGATATATTCAGATTTTTTGTAACTTTGTACTTAGTAGAGCCGACAACATTTGTAATTAGTAAGCTTAATATTTTGTTCGATCGCATTGTGTATCTTGCAATAATAAAGATGTAGTAGTCTATATTTATTTTTGAATGGATCTAACAAAAATATTTGTTTATTGTTCCTTGCATACCTTGACAAGTGACTTGCTATTAGGCGTTGTCTGCTATATTTTCTTTCACCTGATGTGTTCAATTGTTTATTGTTCTTCATTCTAAATGTTTCTAGCATACCCAATTTCCCCTTTCCAATGAGCAACTACCAACAGGCCGTATGTAAGAAATATCAAGCATTCGGTACGTCTTTTATATGCTTAATGCTTGAGCTTAGTAGTTTTATTATAAAAAATATTTATTTATTTATGCTTTGTTGTCAGCCCAAACACTCTATATTATAGTTATGATTATACTTGATTTTTTTCTCATAATCTAATATGCAATATTTGAGTTATCAAATCAGTTTTTCTTCTAAAGAAAAGTATGGGAAGATTCAACAGGTAAGAATTTTGCTGCTATTTGTTTAGAAATTTGATAAGCTGTGCAAGGTGCACTGGTACGAGTGTCTAGATCCATCATAAAGATATGTTTCTTGATAGGTTTAAAAAATAAATTTTAACGATTCTGCTATTTTTATTTGTTATTCAGTTTCTTGATAATGAGCATAAGTAATAACTAGAAAATTTTCAATTAATTTGAATATTTGCTTTAATCGAAAATTTCATCTGTAAACATTTTTCTCTTCCTATTTCACAGATCAGAAGACAACTTGCTACAGTGGTATTTTGACTGTAATTTTCTATCTTCTTTTTTTATTTCATTTGGTATCTAATTTGGTTTCCATATTTTTTTTGTTCCTTTCACATTTTTTTTAATGCAATGCAAATAAGTGTTATTTTACACTTCAAAAGTTGTTCCTTATATTAATATCATGTATGAGTATTGTAACTATATATACATTATATACCTCCATCTTATCATTAATGTGATGTCTATGGTCGTAGTTTGGAACTTTCAACTTTGTGTTTATTTGTTCAGAATTTGAGTCCTGCCTCATCGCTATCGATACTCTAGGTGTTCAATCACATCAGGATTGCACCTCTTTCCTCAATATTACTCGAACCATCAGCTCAACGGGATTTTCAAGGTTTGCCTTCAAACAATTTTATCTCCAAATTGCCTCCAAACAAATCTGCCTTAAATTCGCTTCACACTTGCAGTATTATATAGTCCACCATATTTCCAGATAGTGAGTCATTCTGCAATTTGAGAATCCCCTATTTTTTATGCATCTTTAGATTACAAAAAATATGTTGCTTATGCATATTAGTCTCATTTATAATTTAACTCATGTTTGATAGTGTTATGTTATCTGAAATTGGGTGATGCATGTATGGATAATATTTGTACGAGTTGCATGAGTTTTTCTAATGTTATGGTTGTCTAAAAAGAAATTGCCTACAGGAAACAACTCAAATTTCTAATTTAATAATTTGACATGTCAGGTTAATTACTTCTCTTTATTTTATTTTTCTATTTTGTTCTTCTCAGGCACTATCCTGAAGTATTATGTTTTACTATGATAAGATTTCTAAATTTTTTTAATGTCTGTTTGAAGGTGTGCATAAAGTTGAGTACTACATCAAAGAGAAGATGTGACTGCAAAATAGGGTTAGTGTTTGCTGTGAAATATTGAATTTTGTAATCTTTTTAGATGATTTTGCTTTTATATATTTTGGCATGCTTAGGAATGAGAAGAAGTGCTTCTCTCTGTTCTCACTTATTAGAAGTCTAAAACATTACATTGTACCTTTGATAAGAAGTTACATGGGTTCACCTACAACTTCTGGTAATGGTTGAGATCATGACTACCTTCAATTGTGGCTAAATGGAATGAACTCATGAATGGAATAAAGATGGGAAAGGAATGACCTAAGTGACAATTATCATGACTGTGTAATACGTAAAGACGGGGGGAGTGGGAGGAATCATAGTTTTTTATTTTTTGGAATGATCATTCGTTAAGGAATGATAATTCCAATTTAATTAAATATACCAATCATGAGATATGGAATGAATCAAGTAATGTTGATTTCATTCTAAGTCTATTAGCTCATACCAACTAATTCCTTAGTATTTACTTTTAAAGTGTTCAGTTTTACTCTTTATTTCAATTTAAAGTAACACATTCAATTAAAGGACTACATTTAAATTGCTTCCATTTCAAAAGTATTCAGTATTTTCTTACTAGCAGAGTGCTTCCTTTATCATAATTTATGCGTAAGTGGGGTTGTTTAATGTAGGACTGCATTTCCAAATGAATATAAATTAACATACATTAGTGAATCATGATGCAACGATTTTCATCGAATTGATGTAAATTTGTAATTTTGAATTATGTGGATGATTTATGCTTCTGTTATATTTGTAACTTGCATTGTTAGTGTAAGTCAATTTGGTTGGGGCCAATCCAAATTAAAAATGTATGATTTGCATCTTTTATGACATGTAAGCATAAACAAGAACAAAATGTATTAAGGTTTTACTTAAAAAAGAAGCAGATGTTAATTCACCTACCTTAGTTAGTTTCTTTGTTTTCCATGTCATTTATTACTCCTATATAACCTCATTTCATCTATATTTATTTATATAATTTGTATATATAATATAAGTAATTTTGGTAGATTCTCACCTGATAGAACCTAAACTATCAGGAGAAGTAAAGGAAGGAAAGATTTCAGGAAGAGTAGCTTTCTTATTGCATTTTTATAGTAAATTGATGTCTGAAAATTAGTTAGTCACATACTTATAGCAGAGGCATTGGTGTTGCGCATGAAGTTTTGTTCCAACTAATAATAGAATATTTATACGGGCTGAAACTGAAAGTTTTTTGCGTTTTGTTTTTTGGTCCTATCAAACACATTAATTTTTTTTAGTAGGTATTGTATGAGACTGACTCATGTCATGAGACAATGAAATTTTGTATAACTAGGGCATTGACGCATTAACACTTTGGTAGGGGTTGGTGTTAATTTGTGTTGTCTCATGCCATGACACGGTCTCATACAAGTTTTTTTCCTTAATTTTTTGTTTCAAGTTGCTGAAATTTGGTAGCGACGTTGGGTTGCTCTTTTTTTTTTTGGATTCGATCAAGTTGTTGGTGCAAGTGAAATTGAAATGATATACGAGTATCTTGCGTGACACCAACTTTATTCCTAATAACCAAATTCATCATTTATCACTACCTTTATACATTTATTATTGTACAAAAAAATAACTAATACTGATCAATTAATGAATTTTAATACAATAATTAATGTCTTTAAAAATGCATTAGAATTATACATAGTACAATTGATGCCTATAAGTACTTGCGAAATTTTACTTTTTTTTTGTCCACTATATTCATTCCCATAACTTTTAAGAATAAAATTTAGTGAAAACTATTATTTTATTAAAAACCTAGATAAAATAAAGTCTTGGTAGATATGAGATAATAGGCTTAAAATGGAATCAATATCTCATGCTTGGTAGTGAGTATAAAATTAATGATATCTGAGTAATTAAAAGATGGTCAAAAAAGTGAAAACACAGTCTTTGTTATCATAGAGGGTACGAGAATAAATTTGTTGGACATAAGAAAAATGAGAATAGATTTGTTGGACGGATATTTTTTTAAAAAAATTAATAAAGATGAAATTATGTTATTAAATTAATGCATATTTTTATTAAGAAAATTAGTTGTTCCCTAATTATTGATAAAAAGTTTTTTCTGCCAATGTGAATGTGTGTATGCTGTCACATTTTTAGGATTAATTCATCCATATAACTTATATATGAAATGTTTGCTTTAAAATCTTATGCATTTCTAAATCAATTTATTATTTCATTTTAACTTTATCTAAATTTTTTGAAAAAATATCCTCCGCCCATAAAATCAATGTATTTAGATTTAATCACGTTTTACTACTATAAAAAAAAGTAGTGAACTTGGACACCAACTAACTAGGGCTTTTCTACGGTTAGTAAGGCTTTCGCCCTTCCTGACGTCAGTAAACCAATAAAAAAATTTCACGTCATTTAATTTCGCCATTTGCGATCTAACTTCGCCCGAAATAAAAATATATTTTTTTAATAAAAAAAATTATAAAATTACAAAAATATCCTTACAGTGTTTTTATTTTAAAAATAATTTTTTTCTTTTCTATATTAATTACAAAAAATCAAATTAGAGTTTTTAAAAATCATTTAAATTTTAAAATTAAATCAAAACACAATTTTCATCCTAATTCCTTTAATCAGTTTTGACCCTCCCTCTTCTTCTCCCTTTTTTTTCCTTCATCGTTCTTCTTGTTTTATTTATCGGTTCTTCCTATTAAACGAGAGTTGTTCGTCTCCGCCTAAAGCGTCAAAGAGCCATCGCCCCATTCGATTTTTTCTTGGCCTCTCACCGCTGCTCCCCTCCCATCGCCGCCTCCTCCTCCTCGCACCCTAGTTGCCCCTTTCATGTTCTGGATTTCAGTTTTGCGGTGGGGAGCCCTTCAATAAACTGCTTGCGGCATGGTAATGCAAGCTTCCAAGTGTCAATATTCTTCAGATAACTTCTCATCTCAGAAACCAGAACATTACTGGTGGTTCATCTATTCTACTGCATCAGGTAAACAATGATCTCTGTTGTGGATGTGTGATGTCCCTGCTCACCTCTTCATTGTCTCGTCTCATTATGGTAAAGTTGAACCTTTAGGCGGTGAAATTAGTATTTTCTAATGTTATATGACATTAATTGCAGTGCCCTCCTGTCGTCTTCTTCTTTGGTGATTCTCATCGATATGCTTTCTCATTTCAGGATCTGAACAAGGCTAACCTGCTCAACGCTGAGCAGACTTCTATCATTTCTTCCCCGAGAAAGAAATTTCCGAGACGCAAAAACTATTGGATCTAGCACAGTGCCAAAAAACTCTCTAAAGCCTGCGTGCTCTTGTTTCAGACACTTCTGACGTATATATTTTGTTGACCGTGTTGTGCTCAAAACACCTTACTTTTTTTATTTTGCCTTTTTTGATCCCGTAAGGCTACATGGGATGGTGTGTGTGTACACCCACGCCCATCTTTCCAAAGTCACTTCTGCCTATGATACTAACTTGTGTTTATTTCTTAATAAGTCTTTTAAAGTGTGAATTCAGCTCTAGTTTCGCATGAACCAAACATTCAAAATTCGTACTTAGTTTTTACTAAGCTAATGGTGCAAATGTTATCTATGCTTAACCGGTGTTAAGATGTAATTTCATTTTTTAAAAATGTGACTAGTGCTTAACTTGCGTCTGAGAGAATGAACCATATGGAATTCTTGAAAGATGATATTATTGCGAAATTCTTACCACTCGGAAACTTCCCTGATGGACTCTCTCCAGATTGTCAGATTTTCTAATCTGTGATCTCAAGGATCTAATGAATAGAGAGGATAGTATAGTTTCTGATGTGGATGATCAAATAAAAAATCTCATCAAAAGGCTCGCCAAGATTAAACTTTGTGGGACTGAGCTCCACCAAATCACAAAGAAACATATATTTGGAGATGTGCATGTTGCTGAGTTATTTAGCTCACAAGTATCATTTCAGAGCAACAAAAATTTTGAGGACGGGGGAACATATGTTTAGATAAGCTGGTAGGAGGGGCTTATCATTCATAGCAGAGATCATTGTAGCTGGTAGTATTTTCCAATGTAGAAAATTATTATTTCCCCCCTTTTCTCTGCTATGATGTTCAAATGTCATGTTTCATTCTTTTACCTTCTGCCCATGTACTGATGAGCGTTGGCTTCCACTCATTAACATGATTATGTATCACACACTATGTGATGCATCGAGAGTGGTCTCCACTTTTTAAGTAAATTGGATTGGACTCAGTTACTAGTTTGTAGAAATATGTTACTTCTACAAATCATATTTTGTATCTGTGTAATTTTTTAGGCGCTCAGTTCGATACATGAGCCCAAGCTCTGTATTAACTATGCTTATACGTAGTAATTACAATCAATATAATGTTGACAGATCCAATATCTAGCTCATACAATTCATATCTACGTGCATGTAATCCTTTTAGCAGAATCTTGTGTTCTCAACAATTATCTTTCAAAAGTGCTCAGATGCATCTTAGTGTATTTTACCCATCTGTCACTATTTTATCCTTTTTCATATTCCACGTGTGATTCTAAGGGGTAAATACCCTGAGACGGAGGGAGTAATTAAATTAATTTTTTTTATTAAAATTAGTGCAGCTCCACAACTAACTAGACATCAAAATTGCTACTAATGACAAATATAATTAATCATACAAAAATCAAGCAGGTGAAAAATTAAAACATTGAAGGGTATTCTATTGAATTTTCCACTAGAGTAAGAGTAGTTTCTTTTCACAAGAGAGTGATTCTTGAGGGCATTCCATTTTCAGTCTTCGTCAACAGCACCTCCATTCACATCCCCGTTGCTCTCCTGCACATTCGTCTCTGGCTGCCTCTCTAATTGCCTGTCTTCTTCATCCGATTCTGACCAAGCCCTTCGTCTTCGACTCGGATTTGAAGGTGCAGCCTTCACCAACAAGGGAAGGAAGCAAATAGCTCAGTCAAGAGAGAGAGTGCACGTGCACACACACACATATATACTATATACACACACATATATTATAAACATACATACACAGAATAAGAAGAGTATAAACATGCATACACAATAATATATGTACACACACGTACACACTATACATAGGTTTTTTATATGGAGCCAAATGGCGTGTTTCTTATGGAGTCCCATCAGCAAAAACTAATTGTACCATGCTACTATATACAGCGTTTTATGTTGCGTGGAGGGCTCCATAAGAAACCCTCCATTGGACTCCACATCATTACCCAATGAGCAACACTTGGATGCACCAATTGTACCGTGCAACTAGTGCACAACTAATACTATTCAAAGAAAACAACTAATTTTGATCAACTATTATATTTTAGTAAAACAAATATTAATTAAAAGTGCACTTGATTTGCACAGTACAACTAGTGCATAGAAGTACTTGCATATATATATATATATTGAGAGAGAGAGAGAGAGTTACTTCATCATCGTCAGCATTAGAATCTTCCAAGCCAGCTGCAGCAAGAAGATCCTGGGGAGCTTCTTCTTTCTCCTCGAAGTCATTTCTCTGATCATACTGATCTTCGTAGTTCATATTATTGTCTTCATACTCCACTTCCTCTTGATCATCCACCTCGGCTTCCAGGGAGGGTTTTTTATTTGACGATTTGATAAACAACTTGGACAATACGAGAATTTAACTACCTCGCTCCAAAAATGTAATCATCGGAAAAACTGGGAAAATCAATAACAGAATGATAGCTTAGGAATTGCATAAAATGTTGGCTGTACCAAAGCGACCACTTCTAAATAATGAATAGATCAAGTGAAATGTGACAGAAATCAATATATGTATTTCTCATGGCAAATCCCAAGAGGTATTGCAGGAACACACTACACAAGACAATAGGATATGAGAACACCCCTTCTGGAAAAATGGATGCCATTCAAAAGAACGACTCACCACAGCATCAACAGAAGAGGCCTTTTGTTTGACGATTTGAAAAACAATGATTTAACTACCCGCCCCAAAAGTGGAATCGTCAGACACAAGGAAGAAAAATCAAATATAACAATACAAAATACAAATATTCATCAATTAATTGAAAATTAATGTATCATACAAGCATTACATAAAATTTCCAATAAACAAGCTTCATAAACACCTACATTGTTTTACTCAAATTTACCAAAGCATTCAGGTTAAACTAAAATTACACTATCAACAAGACAAATGTGATTTCAAAATGACAAACAAAAAACTTTCACATGTTAATGGTGGTTATTTACTACAAACAGATGATAATCAAGCAATTAAAAATTAACTCAAATAAACGTACATTGAAAAAATAGTACAGGCAACATAACAAACTTGCTCAAATGACATAAAATCAAGGCATCAAGTATCTCATATTTACCGGGAAAAATGTTTTTTTAGGCCCGTATCTTTAGGGTGGTTGGAAAAGTAGGACAACATATTTTTGGGCTTGGAAAAGGAGGACAATAAAAAAAAAGATAAATGTAGGACAATTGAGCTCGAATTAGGCCCAATTGGACTGTTAACTCTCATTATACTTAAATTAGGGGCTGTCAACACAATTAATCAACAAAATCAACACAATTAGCAACTAGAAACCACACCACACTATGCACATTATCACTACCTCTCTATCTATCATTCATTTGCAATGGCTTTCTCTGCCAACAATTCTCTCTCTTCCTCCTTGTTGCCCTCTTCTCCTCTCTACACATGCATGCAAGAGACAGTCAATTCTTACAATAGTATGATTTGCTTATAGGTATTCTTACTAATAGTGAGCAGCAAAAGAAACCTTACTACTCGCCAAAAATTTTACCTGTTCAGCTACAAACATATTTTATAATTAACCCATAAGAGTGTCGTGATTGAAAATGTTGTTCTCTAAATGCTAGTAGTTAACAAATTAGTTAGAAACAAAAAAATATCAGTTGATGCATTTCAAGAATGTATTTCACATGGTCCAAAAATCAAAACACATGAAATATAATTTAAGAATTAGTAAATTACAAGGAATTTCGGCAGTATGCAATTAGTTTTTGCCCAAAGAATTAACTTGGCTTATGATAAATCAAATAATAAAGGCTGACAAGAAAGAATACAATCAAATATCTACATATATCAATACAATATTTAATTGTCAGTTAATCATGCAAATTAACTATTTTTCTATCCAAGCAAATTCTGTTATTACTCATGTCATTCTGTAGTAACAAACGAAATTAATATATGTGTTCGACTCATTAAAACATGCAAGGGGGTGTTGACAATTTGCAATTTGGTTAAAGATGATGACTATCTTCTTTTTTGTTCGTCCACCCATTATATACAAAATGTGATGAGAGTGAGGAATACACATAAATCCATACTAAGCAAAATAAGGTTTCACAGATCTTATGCAAACATAAGATATTTGATAAATTCATATTTAAACTAAATATGGTTCACAACCCTAATTCAAGCAAAATGAGAGTTTATAGCTCAATCGGGTCTAATTCGGGCTCAATTGTCCTAATTTTACCACTTTTTAAAATTATCGTCCTCCTTCTCCAAGCACGAAAATATATTGTCTTTCTTTTCCAACAACCCAAAAGATACGGGCCTAAAAAATATTTTTCCCTATATTTACCATATAATATTTAAGAGATCCAAAACAACAATCGAAACTTAGAACCGAAAATAAAGATACAATTAACAAACAAATAAAAATCATAAACCTCACCAGTTACAAGAAGCAATCCAGATGTGAGCTGCTTCAAGAAAACAACTCTCTTCCCCTTAAAACCAATCAGGAAAAAACCTATATTGTGGCAATCATTTTCAAATTTGTTGCTTATATTTGTGTTGTATTATTTGAAGTATAGTTTTTATCCCCGTAAATTTTTGTTGTGTGTTGGTATGACCTATTGTCGATTGATGGTGTTCAAAAGGTAGATTTGAATCTAATATACTGGAAGTACTCATAGTATAACATACTTTTACCAATCCTTCTCATTTATATTTTAAATTGCCTGAAACTTGTGATGCTTGAAAGGCTTTTTGTAGGAAGTTCCATTCTGATTGGTGTCTTCAATCCGATCATTGTTTTGTATCTAATCATTAATTATGGTTTTAAAAAATCATATTTGATCTTTCATTTTGACACCATTCAGAGTATTTGCAACTTACAATTGTAACGCCCCGAACCCAGAATATATTAATTATATCGGATTCGAAGTGTTATTGTGATCAAAAGTCCGAATTATAAAATTTTTGAAAGAAATATAACTGAATTGAGAGAGAGAGAAGTTTCATGCAGTGGATAAGTGGGAAGGAATATTATAACGTAAGTGTTTTTGTATATATATAAAGATGGATAGAGGGTTTTGTATCTTCAGAATAATACACACTGAGTTTGGATAATTTAAACACACGGAAAGAGTATCGTCTTGCATGGCAGTATCGATAACATTTATTGGGAAATAGAAATAATAGGCATCATTGTATTAGTAATAATATATTTTAAGCAAAAGGGAGACTTTGTGTCTTCTGTGTCACTGTCCTTGCTCCTCGTAATTGAAATCTGCAAGGGGTTAGGAAAAAAGGGGCGTGAGAATTGAATTCTCACTTATGGGTGATTGCAACATCATGGGATTAGTAAATCCGAAATATATATTAAATTATACTCATTAATAAAGTATTTATTTTATTTAATCAGTTGTCGTATATAAAAGATTATAAAGATTTAAACGGTAATTAAGCATATTTCGCATGATATAATTGAAATAGCACTAGTTGGTTCACATTAGGGCAAAGCCCAAAGTCATATCATATATTATCACAACTATCAAACCATAAACGTACAACCATTCCACTTCCATCATAGTTACTCTTTTCAACTCCAACCATCAACAGCCTTGATTCCGAGGGCGTCCAACGACAGCGTCCCCGGAGACCGGAAAATAATCAACGACCTTGATTCCGAGGGCGTCCAACGACAGCGTCCCCGGAGGTCGGAAATTAATACCCAAATCACAACTCCGTACTTACTGATTTTCCATAAAACTGATACAACAACTTCATTGAGAAAATACTTGACTGATAACTGAACTGATTCATGCTCACGTAAGGTGTTTACTCATGCAGTGGTGATCGATTCACAAAACAACAGGCTAAATATATAACATATGTAGTTATATCACATAATCCAAACAGTTATATGGGTAGGTGTTACATTTATGTTGGATTAGATACTTTTGATTTGATTTAGTCGAGTTCAGAAAATACCGGCACGACGTTATTAATAGCAGATCAATCAACGAATCATCACCCACCTGATTGTTCTGAGTTCCGGGAATATTGGGTAGGCAGACAGTCGAGTCCTTCGTGCGTGTTCCGAAAAGTACAAAATCCTAATAAGGAGTATTTCGATTATAAGATTGACTTTTGAATTTGGAAAGCTTAAGAGTGCGAAACTCGAGGATTGAGTAGGTCGTTGTCTTCAGAAAACTATTGAAAACTAAAGTTTTCAAAGGTTGATTTCAAATTGATAAGTACACCTCTTTTAAAGGGGAGGTGTATTAGGGGAGTGTATTTACTAAATTCAGTGCTGCAACAGGGGGTGTATTTACTGAATTTAGTGATGTAACAGAGGGTGTATTTACTGAATTTGGTGGTGTAACAGGGGGTGTATTTACTGAATTTAGTGGTGTAACAGGGGGTGTATTTACTGAATTTAGTGGTGTAACAGAGGGTGTATTTACTGAATTTGGTGGTGTTCTCAAAAGGCCTTTTAAGGAAAAAATATAATTATTAAACTTGGAAAATACTTAGAAAAATAAGATTATTACTTAATAAAATTAAAGAAAAGGTTATTCTTTCTTAAGAATTCTATTTCTTGTTTTTAAACGAAAACTTGAATATAAAAATTCTCTTTTCTAAACTTATTAAAAGACTTTATTTTGTGTTTTTTCTAAAATTCTAACAGGGGTACGAGGTGAAGACGAGTTTCCCTTTGTTTACGAAATTTATTCAAAAGTGTTTTTATCCTTGAAAAACATCAAAACAAGGATACTATAGGATTTTGCTAATATCATCATAATACTAAAACAATGATACTAAACATTCATAAGAATAATACTAGTCCTCTAAGTCATTAATACCATCCATCTAAAACAATAATATTTCAACATCCAACCACTATTACTAAACACTAAACTAAAAAATTCCAATCTCATGGTTTGTGAAAGAAATAAAACAAAGAAACAACTATCCAAAAACTCACTTCTAAAGAGTGATACAAGTGAAACAAAACAATAATACTAAATAAGTTAATAACTAATACTAAACATCTAATCTACAAATTTAACAGTAAGTTTTCTCTCTTTTCTTGTCTCAAGCTTCTAACAATTAACAATCTAACCCAAAAATTTACCCAAGATGAAAAACGAAGATAGAAACCTTACGAGCTTCAGTTTGAGACGTTAAACGGGCGGCCTAACGGCGTCGTTTTGAAACCCGGAAATTGCTCACGAAAATTGGGCATCCTTACGGCGTTGTTCGAGAATTCGGAAATGAAATTGGACAGCCTAACGGCGTCGGTTGGAAATTCCAGAAATTGGCAATAGCAACAGGTTCAACGGCGTCAAAATCGAACGAAAAATAACAAAAGTAAGGCTTCGGTTAGAAATTGGAATAACCCGATGTTCGAAATCGAATTTTAAACAGAAAGAATTTCGAATAAAAGAGAAGAGAATTCAACTTACGGGAGATGGAGGAGGAGACGGCGGCGGCGTGCGGCGGAGCTACGGCTTCGGCGGCGGTGCGACGTACGGATGAAGAGCGAGAGCGACGGAGAGCAGGGGAAGCTGGGTCGCGGTCGTGGAGGAGCTTCGGCGGCGCTGGGCTTCGACGGCGCTGGAGTGGCGACGGCGGTGTGCGGGGGAGGCGTCGCGGCGGTGGGAGGCGGCTCCAGCGGCGACGCGGCGTGCGGCGAGGGCGAGAGGTGGGCGGCGCTCGCGGCGGTGCGTCTGGGCTGGGCACGGCGGCGTTCCGCGGTGGAGGAAGAAGGAAGCGGAGGAAGGAGGAGGCGGAAGGAGGAGGAAGGAGGAAACGTGCGTGAGAAGAGGGGAAAAATGAGGAGAGAGAGAGAGAGAAAATTCTTCTATTTATACTCCCTCTTTTTCAACCTTATCTAATTCTTTTAAAACTTATCCAAGAATTCGATATTTTCGTTCCCAATTGATACGGTTCAGGGATCGTTTGGTTCACGAGTGTAATCCCGATTCAGAAAATAATACAGTTTTAAAACTCGATTAATATTTTATTGTATTTTGATTTTTCTCAAAAAATTAAACGGATCGAAATCCTTAATTTAATTTGAATAATTAATTTCTCGTAGTCCTTTATTCGTTTGAAAGAATTCGTTTTCTTTCTTCGAATTTAGGAGTTTTATAAAAAGGGTAAGTATATTTAAATACACAAAAGCACACAAAAATAATTAAAAAGATAAAAGAAACAAAAAAGAGAAAATAAAATAAAATAAAATAAAAAGGTTTCTAATTAAGAAAAGGGTACAGAACGGGACGGGGTATTACATCCTCACCCCCTTAACAGAATTTCGCCCCCGAAATTCATGTCTTAGGTATTACTTAAGCTTTGAGGGTATTTGGCTAGGACTTCATCCTCTCTTTCCCAAGTCGCTTCTTCCTTTCCGTGTCGGCTCCACTGAACGAGCACTAAAGGTATCTCTCGATTCCTTAACAAGTGTAACTTTCTTCCTAAGATAGTTACTGGAATCTCTTCATAAGTCAGGCCACTGTTTAGACCTAATTCTACGTGATTAATAACGTGGTTTGGATCGCTCACATATTTCCTGAGTGTAGATATGTGGAACACATTATGCACTCGTGATAACTCCGGTGGTAAAGCTATGCGATAAGTTACATCCCCGATTCTTCCGGTGGTAGATATGCACTCGTGATAACTCCGGTTTGTATCGCGGCTTTAGCTTACCTTTCTTCCCAAAACGGATTAGACCTTTCATTGGTGCAACTTTGAGAAATACTTTCTCGCCGATGTCAAATTGTAAGTCCCTTCTTCGGGTGTCTGCATACGATTTATGGCGGTCCTGGGCCGACTTGATCCTTTCTTTAATCTTTGCGACTATCTCAGCCGACTTCTCGACTAATTCGGGTCCGAGAATCTTTCGAATCCCGACTTCGTCCCAACAAACTGGCGATCTACACCTCTTCCCGTAGAGTGCTTCGTACGGCGCCATTTGTATTGTTGCTTGATAACTGTTGTTATATGCAAACTCTGCCAATGGTAGGTGGTTTTCCCAACTTCCTTCAAGATCTAGAGCGCAAGCTCTGAGCATATCTTCAAGCGTTTGAATGGTTCTCTCCGATTGCCCGTCCGTCTGTGGGTGGTACGCGGTGCTGAACTTCAATTCAGTACCTAAGGCTCGTTGCAGACTTCCCCAGATTTTGGAGGTAAAACGGGGGTCTCTATCGGATACTATTGAAACTGGTACTCCGTGCAGTCTGACTATCTCTGCTATGTACAGTTGGGTGAGCTTGTCCAACGTGTACGTCATTCTTATAGGGATAAAATGGGCAGTTTTCGTAAGTCTGTCTACGATAACCCAAATGGCATCGTGATTCTTCACCGTTTTTGGAAAACCGGTGACAAAATCCATAGTGATGTCCTCCCACTTCCACTCTGGCATCTCCAGAGGGTGCAACAACCCTGAAGGTCGTTGGTGATCTGCTTTAACTCGTTGGCAGGTTAAACAACTCCTGACGAATTGAGCTATTGATCTCTTCATACCCCTCCACCAAAAGTTCTCTTTCAATCCTCGGTACATTTTCGTCTCTCCGGGATGAACGGTGTAAGGAGTGCTATGTGCCTCTTTCAGAATTTTGTTCTTAATTCCGTCATCCTTAGGCACACAGATTCTGTTATCGAACATTAAAGCTCCATCAGTACCCAATACGAATCTCTGAATGGTTCCTTCCTCAGCGCGCTTACGTATTCCTCTCAAGAATTTATCGTCCTTTTGCGCTGCTAGGATCCTTTCTCGTAAGGTCGGTTGTAGGGTGAACGCGTAAACCATGGAATCTGCACAACACTGTGTGGAAAATTCCAAGTCTAAATGAGAGAGTTCTCCCATTAGTGGTAATTGCGTGGTCGGAACGACGCTTAGTTTTGTATCTTCTTTTCTACTCAAAGCGTCTGCCACTACGTTTGCCTTTCCAGGGTGATAGTGAATAGTGCAATCGTAATCTTTTACCAATTCGAGCCATCTTCTCTGATGCATGTTCAATTCCTTCTGCGTAAAGAAGTATTTTAGACTCTTATGGTCAGTGTAGATCTCACACTTTCCTCCATACAGGTAGTGTCTCCAAATTTTTAACGCGTGAACTACTGCGGCCAGTTCTAAGTCGTGCGTTGGGTAGTTTTGTTCGTGATCCTTAAGTTGTCGAGATGCATAAGCTACAACTTTCTTATTCTGCATCAGAACACAACCCAAACCTGACAAAGAAGCGTCTGTGTAAATGACGAATCCTTCTGATCCATCTGGGATGGTTAACACAGGTGACGTGGTTAGCCTTTTCTTTAGCTCTTGGAAACTTTCTTCACAAGTTGAATCCCAAGTAAACTTCTCAGTTTTCTTGGTCAGTTTCGTCAGCGCTTTCGCAATTCTGGAAAAATCTTGTATGAACCTGCGGTAGTACCCTGCTAACCCAAGAAAACTCCGAATTTCATTGACGTTAGTAGGTGCCTTCCAGTTCATGATGGCTTCTACCTTTGCTGGGTCCACTTCAATCCCTTTTTCGGAGATTATATGTCCTAAGAACATCACACGGTCGATCCAAAATTCACACTTGCTGAATTTGGCATACAACTTCTCTCGTCTCATTGTCTCTAAGACTGCTTTGAGATGTTCTTCGTGTTGCTCTTTGCTCTTAGAGTACACGAGTATGTCGTCGATGAAGACAATAACGAATTGATCCAGGTATGGATGAAATACTCTATTCATCAGATCCATGAAGATCGCTGGAGCATTCGTTACTCCAAAGGGCATCACGTTGAACTCGTAATGTCCATACCGAGTCCAGAATGCTGTCTTCGGGATGTCCTCGCTCTTGACCTTTAGCTGGTGATAACCAGACCTCAGATCGATCTTTGAGAATATCGTAGCATCCTTTAACTTATCGAACAAGTCTTCTATCCTTGGAAGAGGATATTTGTTCTTAATGGTCAGTTGATTGAGACCTCGGTAATCTATGCACATACGGAAAGTTCCATCTTTCTTCTTTACGAACAACACGGGTGCTCCCCATGGTGATGCACTAGGTCTGATGAACTTCTTTTCAAGCAAACCTTGCAGTTGTTCCTTCAGTTCTTCTAATTCTTTTGGGGCCATTCGATAGGGTGCTTTAGATACTGGTGCTGCCCCAGGTATCAAGTCGATGGAGAACTCTATCTGACAATCGGGAGGTAACCCATTTAATTCCTCGGGGAATACGTCAAGATATCCATCCACAATTGGCACCTTGATGCGTAACTTATCGTCTATCTCTCCTGCTGAGATGTGAACGAGGTAAGCTTGGCATTTCTCTTTTCGTAATATTGCAGCAGCTTGAATTGCTGATATTACTCGGGTTTCCTTCTTGGTCTTGACTTCGCGAAACGTGAAGCGTTGACCATCACGAGTTTCGAGGTCGATCTCGCGTTCGGTGCATTTTATTATCGCTTTGTTTCTCGATAACCAGTCAATGCCTAAGATTATGTCAAAGGTTTTCATCTTAAGGACGTGAAGGTCGGACTCTATCAAGTGATTGTCTAGCGTTAGAGGTAAACCTCTAATTTGACCCTCAATTTCCATAGTAGTTCCAGATGGAATACTAACGTTTAAAACTTTTCCTTTTTTCTCGACTAATCCTATCTTTCTTTTAAAGTTATCAGATATAAAGGAATGTGATGCTCCAGTATCAAACAGTACATACGCAGGTTTTTCAAGTACAAAGACAGTACCTGCTAGCGTCTCGTGCTGCTCAGGCTGAGCTGGTCCTTTCAGGCGAAGTTGCTCTCCACTGCTTTCCCCTTCCTCTAGGATAGCATTCACGTGGCCTGGCCTTCTCTGACCTTGATTAGGCGGACCTCTGACTGGGGGTCCCGCTTGGCGGTTGTTAGGTGCAGGTAGTTGACGAGCCTGATAATTGTTTGCCTGCTGAGGGCGGTACTGAGCGCTATTAACCGGTTGACGGTTGCTGTTCGGTGGCTGAACACATTCATTGGACTTGTGCCCTGGTTGATGGCAACAAAAACAAATTACTCCTCCCTGATTACAGGGTCCCCAGTGTCTCCTTCCACACCTTTGACAGTTCTGGTTAGCTCGAGAGCCAACAAAGTTGTTCCCCTTGGATTGCGGAACTGAATTCCTTTTAAAGGGTGGCTGCCAATTCTGATTGACAGGGACAGTAGTCGGAGTTTGTTTGTACTCCAAGTTTTGACTGATCGAAACCATCAATGCTCGATGGAAAACTTCTCCATAATTTGGCACCTGAAGGCCAATTATAATTCCTGCTATCTCGGGCCTCAAACCCTGCTCGAACCTGCGAGCTTTCCTTTCATCGTCACCCACCAGATGTGGGGCATAACGAGACAGTTGGTTGAACCTTCTCTCGTACTCTATCACTGAGAGAGTTCCCTGTCGAAGATTGACAAATTCTTGTTCTTTTCGATCCCTCAGGACTCGTGGAAAGTATCGATCCAGTATAGCTTTCTTAAAGTCCTCCCAAGTAAGGACCTGTCTAGCTTCTTCGTCCATGGTTCGTTCATAAGATTCCCACCATTGGGCTGCATCCTCCATCAGTTGGAACTGGGCACAGGAGACCTTCTGTGCATCAGCCAGTGCCATGTGTCTGAAGATACGTTCCAATCCCGATATCCACTCCTCGACTTCAAAGGGATCCTCTTTCCCATCCAGCCTAGGTGGCTGCAGTCGTCGAAAGCGTTCGACAAAGTCATTCACCCTGGGCGCTATCTGAGGTATAGGCCCGTACAACGGCGGAGGAGGTGGTGGAACTTGTTGCTGAATGTAGTTCTGAAGAGAGATCAGTATTTCTCTCACGATATCGTTTTCTGGCGCGGCCTGTTGAGGTGGCTCGGGTTCAGCCTGAAGGGGTGGGTCTTGTTCTATCGGATCCACTGGTTCAGGGATAGAGTTAACGTAGGGTCGTCCACGTTTACGTCCGAGTGTCATTCTAAAGGTAGTTCTGATCGAAAAGAATAATATTGTTACGATACGTATAGGTGCGAGAAAGTTATAAAAACATAACCGGATTAACCAAATCAACACAACGCTAGCACTGAAACACGTGTGGTACGTAATTCACCAGCTGCGCATTGGGGCCCTCAATGGTACAGTGCTCACATTCGCACAGTATTCTAGGAACCAGTGATGTGTCATTAAGTGATAATCAGATAAAATATGTGACAGTCAATATATAAAGCAAGTAAAACACATTGACAAGTAGTGAGCACATAATAAGTATATATATATCTAAAAAGTTTTGGTTCTACGGAGTCAGTCTCCTTACATTCGTCAAGGAATGCAAAAGGGTTCTAGGTAATGCTATAGTATTGTGTCCTCACATCAATATGGACCACGAGCGACAAAATGGGGGGGTTAGAGCTACGCTGCAATGGTCTATAAGGAAAACGACCACGCAAAAATGACTACTACTATAAGTCAAACGGCTACCACCTATACTATATATATGCGTCTACTACTATATACAAAGTCTGGTAGTCCAACTAATCATCAACTTCTGTCTCGGGCGGGGAATCTACTTCTATCTCTGGCTCATCTCCCTCAAATTCGATAATCTCGGGCTCGACTCTCGCTAACTCTATCACAGGATGTGCGGCTTCTCCCAAGCCGAAAGGTCCCTCTCCAGGTAATCCACTTGCTACCCAGTAGGCGATGGAGGTATCCCGCTGCGCGAGAGCTGCCTCTAAGTGTAGGTCGACCCTCCGAGTAGCGATGTGAGAGTACTCGTCCTGGGAGACGGCGGTTGCTCTAGCTGCAACGGCCGATGCCTGTGCTAGTATGGCGTCCTCCCGTTGATCGTTCGATGTGGCCAGATCGTGCTCGGCGAGTGCAGCGGTTTGGTAAGACAGTCCGCGGTTAACATCCGCGTGCCGAATCACTCTCTGGGCCTCCACCCAGTAAGCGTCTAGGTGAACCTGAGGTCCCTGCTCTGGGTCGTCCACCCTCATGCGATCTAATAGTCCGGTAGCGATAGGGCGGAAGATTTCTATCACTCCTCCCGCGAATCGGGTCGCAGCTGCGAAGTCAGTCTCGACGTGGGGCTCCGGGGCAGTCCTTGCCCTTTCGCGTGACTCTACAAAGCGGGCAGTGAAGGCATCAATGGTCTCTACTTCTAACTGCTCAATCTCTAAGTACTGGGCCACATCCATCTTAGGCTTCCTATAGGGAAAGGAAAGTTCTAGTCAAATTTTAGTTTTAAAGGAAAAATAACCGTAAAGTAAACATTTAAAGTACGTAATCAAAGAAATCACATAATATCATTTATGAAGTTCACAAATTATTCGAGCATTCTTATCAATTATTTGAGTTTCAAAAGCAACTTAGACTAGATTTTGCAGTTCCTCCTTCGTAGTACGAACGCTATTTTGAGTTATCGTAACCTTTTGATCGGGTAATATTATGAATTCAAGCAGTTGTGAATTTAAAGGCCTTTAAGCAACATTATAAAAGTAGTATCGTACCTTCGAGGAGCTTGTAGACAGTAACCAGAGACATGTTTCCCTCAGAAAATTTTAATATTTTAGTACTTAAGTGATAATAAATAATTTTATTGTGACAAGAAAACAAGATTTGGGGTTGGGTCCGAAAGTTTTGAACATAAGCTCTGATACCACCTGTAACGCCCCGAACCCAGAATATATTAATTATATCGGATTCGAAGTGTTATTGTGATCAAAAGTCCGAATTATAAAATTTTTGAAAGAAATATAACTGAATTGAGAGAGAGAAGTTTCATGCAGCGGATAAGTGGGAAGGAATATTATAACGTAAGTGTATTTGTATATATATAAAGATGGATAGAGGGTTCTGTATCTTCAGAATAATACACACTGAGTTTGGATAATTTAAACACACGGAAAGAGTATCGTCTTGCATGGCAGTATCGATAACATTTATTGGGAAATAGAAATAATAGGCATCATTGTATTAGTAATAATATATTTTAAGCAAAAGGGAGACTTTGTGTCTTCTGTGTCACTGTCCTTGCTCCCCGTAATTGAAATCTGCAAGGGGTTAGGAAAAAAGGGGCGTGAGAATTGAATTCTCACTTATGGGTGATTGCAACATCATGGGATTGGTAAATCCGAAATATATATTAAATTATACTCATTAATAAAGTATTTATTTTATTTAATCAGTTGTCGTATATAAAAGATTATAAAGATTTAAACGGTAATTAAGCATATTTCGCATGATATAATTGAAATAGCACAAGTTGGTTCACATTAGGGCAAAACCCAAAGTCATATCATATATTATCACAACTATCAAACCATAAACGTACAACCATTCCACTTCCATCATAGTTACTCTTTTCAACTCCAACCATCAACAGCCTTGATTCCGAGGGCGTCCAACGACAGTGTCCCCGGAGACCGGAAAATAATCAACGACCTTGATTCCGAGGGCGTCCAACGACAGCGTCCCCGGAGGTCGGAAATCAATACCCAAATCACAACTCCGTACTTACTGGTTTTCCATAAAACTGATACAACAACTTCATTGAGAAAATACTTGACTGATAACTGAACTGATTCATGCTCACGTAAGGTGTTTACTCATGCAGTGGTGATCGATTCACAAAACAACAGGCTAAATATATAACATATGTAGTTATATCACATAATCCAAACAGTTATATGGGTAGGTGTTACATTTATGTTGGATTAGATACATTTGATTTGATTTAGTCGAGTTCAGAAAATACCGGCACGACATAATTAATAGCAGATCAATCAACGGATCATCACCCACCTGATTGTTCTGAGTTCCGGGAATATTGGGTAGGCAGACAGTCGAGTCCTTCGTGCGTGTTCCGAAAAGTACAGAATCCTAATAAGGAGTATTTTGATTAAAAGATTGACTTTTGAATTTGGAAAGCTTAAGAGTGCGAAACTCGAGGATTGAGTAGGTCGTTGTCTTCAGAAAACTATTGAAAACTAAAGTTTTCAAAGGTTGATTTCAAATTGATAAGTACACCTCTTTTAAAGGGGAGGTGTATTAGGGGAGTGTATTTACTAAATTTAGTGCTGCAACAGGGGGTGTATTTACTGAATTTAGTGGTGTAACAGAAGGTGTATTTACTGAATTTGGTGTGTAACAGGGGGTGTATTTACTGAATTTAGTGGTGTAACAGAGGGTGTATTTACTGAATTTGGTGGTGTTCTCAAAAGGCCTTTTAAGGAAAAAAATATAATTATTAAACTTGGAAAATACTTAGAAAAATAAGATTATTACTTAATAAAATTAAAGAAAAGGTTATTTTTTCTTAAGAATTCTATTTCTTGTTTTTAAACGAAAACTTGAATATAAAAATTCTCTTTTCTAAACTTATTAAAAGACTTTATTTTGTATTTTTTTCTAAAATTCTAACAGGGGTACGAGGTGAAGACGAGTTTCCCTTTGTTTACGAAATTTATTCAAAAGTGCTTTTATCCTTGAAAAACATCAAAACAAGGATACTATAGGATTTTGCTAATATCATCATAATACTAAAACAATGATACTAAACATTCATAAGAATAATACTAGTCCTCTAAGTCATTAATACCATCCATCTAAAACAATAATATTTCAACATCCAACCACTATTACTAAACACTAAACTAAAAAATTCCAATCTCATGGTTTGTGAAAGAAATAAAACAAAGAAACAACTAACCAAAAACTCACTTCTAAAGAGTGATACAAGTGAAACAAAACAATAATACTAAATAAGTTAATAACTAATACTAAACATCTAATCTACAAATTTAACAATAAGTTTTCTCTCTTTTCTTGTCTCAAGCTTCTAACAATTAACAATCTAACCCAAAAATTTACCCAAGATGAAAAACGAAGATAGAAACCTTACGAGCTTCAGTTTGAGACGTTAAACGGGCGGCCTAACGGCGTCGTTTTGAAACCCGGAAATTGCTCACGAAAATTGGGCCGCCTTACGGCGTTGTTCGGGAATTCGGAAATGAAATTGGACAGCCTAACGGCGTCGGTTGGAAATTCCAGAAATTGGCAATAGCAACCGGTTCAACGGCGTCAAAATCGAACGGAAAATAATGAAAGTAAGGCTTCGGTTAGAAATTGGAATAACCCGATGTTCGAAATCGAATTTTAAACGGAAAGAATTTCGAATAAAAGAGAAGAGGATTCAACTTACGGGAGATGGAGGAGGAGACGGCGGCGGCGTGCGGCGGAGCTACGGCTTCGGCGGCGGTGCGACGTACGGATGAAGAGCGAGAGCGACGGAGAGCAGGGGAAGCTGGGTCGCGGTCGTGGATGAGCTTCGGCGGCGCTGGAGTGGCGACGGCGGCGTGCGGGGGAGGCGTCGCGGTGGTGGGAGGCGGCTCCAGCGGCGACGCGGCGTGCGGCGAGGGCGAGAGGTGGGCGGCGCTCGCGGCGGTGCGTCTGGGCTGGGCACGGCGGCGTTCCGCGGTGGAGGAAGAAGGAAACGGAGGAAGGAGGAGGCGGAAGGAGGAGGAAGGAGGAAACGTGCGTGAGAAGAGGGGAAAAATGAGGAGAGAGAGAGAGAGAGAAAATTCTTCTATTTATACTCCCTCCTTTTCAACCTTATCTAATTCTTTTAAAACTTATCCAAGAATTCGATATTTTCGTTCCCAATTGATACGGTTCAGGGATCGTTTGGTTCACGAGTGTAATCCCGATTCAGAAAATAATACAGTTTTAAAACTCGATTAATATTTTATTGTATTTTGATTTTTCTCAAAAAATTAAACGGATCGAAATCCTTTATTTAATTTGAATAATTAATTTCTCGTAGTCCTTTATTCGTTTGAAAGAATTCGTTTTCTTTCTTCGAATTTAGGAGTTTTATAAAAAGAGTAAGTATATTTAAATACACAAAAGCACACAAAAATAATTAAAAAGATAAAAGAAACAAAGAAGAGAAAATAAAATAAAATAAAATAAAAAGGTTTCTAATTAAGAAAAGGGTACAGAACGGGACGGGGTATTACAACAATCACGCAGGTCAACTGTTATACGATCTAATACAATACCTCCAAAAGAGCAAACAATCGTTTCAAATTCAAGGGACTGGCAAAATTATGAAGAATCATGCAGCAGAAACTCGATTTAATCAGTACAGAACCAAGGGTAATGCTAGCTCCGCAATCAAACCAATCAGGAAAAAACCCTAAAGCAACGGAAATATAAAAACCCTAATTAAACAGGCATAAAACTCAAAATATTGACCTGGGCTTGTTGGCTTATGCTTGCGCTTGTTGGAGAGTGACTTTTTAACATCATCGTCCGGGTAAAACTTGGGGGGCTCTCGGCCACTGGAGCGGCGGCGGGGGCCTTGTCATGAGTGGGGAATTTTCCACCATTTTTGGCCTTGATTGCCCAGAGACCACACTTGTGGTACATCTGAGATAGAGACACCTTTCGAACTCCGGGAATGAGCTCCGCGTTTTGGGGCTTCAATTTCTTCACCGTCAGAGCCATTGAAGATATTGTATGGGCGGTGCGTTAGAGAACGGAGGCGAGACTGGTTATTTGAAAGTGAGTTTAGTTGTGCGAGAAGGTTAGATTGATTAGGATATTGTATTTGTAATTTTATTGAAATATTAAATGTTAATTAATCAATATTATAAATTATTTTAAAGTAATAAAGGGTATTTTTGTAATTTTATATTTATTAATTTAATTTATTCATATGGCGATACAGTACGATTGCAATATTCAGAGTGCAAATGCTCTAATGCAAAATTCAATCCATTAAAAAAATTATGCGTTAGATCTAAGATCCAACGGTAATCAAAGGGTTTACTGACGTCAGGAAGGGCGAAAGCCTTACTGACCGTAGAAAAGCCCAAACTATATCAAATGTTAAGATGTAAACATTTAATAATTTAGTTATAGACAAAAGTTTAGTTCTTCTGAGAATTATACCGAAATTTTTATTTATTCAATACAATAAAACTATTTTGAAATAAATATAAATTAAAAAAGTTCATTTAATTAAAAAATAGTTATAACTGCATTATACATTTCAATTTTTAATATATACTAATATATTTTAATTCCCTCTTATACGCGGATAATACACTAGGATACTATAAATTTGAATAAAATTTAATTATGAAACAAAATATTTACGTATAATATGAATTTTTTTAAATAATAAAAGAAAGTAAGTAATTCTTTTTTCAATGTTGAACAATTTTTTAAGGGTGTTTACATACTATTACAATACCAAACAACTATTTACAAGATAGTACAATGTTAAAAAAAAAAAAAAAACTTATTTTCAACCTTTTTTTGTGCACATGTTCAATTATTTTGTCAATTTGTAAAAAGTTATTTGGTGATGTATTATCCTACATTTATTCTTTTTATTTTTTATTTATTGCCTTCAATAATAGATGATAATAAAAAACTTTATTTTTGGATAAAATTATGCGGTCAAAATAGACTATTAAATAGCAAAATACTTATATTCTTTTCTAGACTAGAATTTTAATTTTTCTTTTATATTTTTTAACATACAAATATTAAAAGAGTATTGTAATTGATAAATAAGTAAAATATTGTTATATTTTATATAATTAATGTATATTTTTTTTCTTAAAATATTTAGGATAAATTTTTTATGGATTATAAATTATAGTGGTGGCAAAAAAAAAAAAAAGACATTAAATTATAATTTCTTACTAACAATTTGGGTACTATAACTTTAAAAAATATCTTACTCTAAAATACAATAAATCTGAATATGTATTATAATGGAAACAAAAATATTTACATTTAATATGAAATATAATTTTATATATTATATTAATGCTAGCATATCTTTTTTTACGATTGAACGATTTCTCTTCTTAGATATATTAAAATTTATTTTTGCAAAATATTAATAGATGTGAAATTTTTGTAGGAGAGAATATAAATATTTTGGAAAAAATATTGTCACTAAAATAGTGTATGATACCAAAAAAATCTTGCCACCAAATATAATATCTTGCCTTCAATAAATAAAATATTTACGTAAAATATGAAATATTATTTAAAACATTATACTAATGCAAGCATATCTTTTTTTTACGGTTGAACGATTACTCTTCTTAAATATTTTTTGAAGTTATTTTTGCAAAATATTCATAAATGTGAAATTTGTAGGAGATGTAATTGAAATATTTTAGAAAATATATTGTCACTGAAATAGTGTATGATACCAAAAAAATATTGCCACCAAATACAATATTTTACCTTTAATAATCGATTGTAATATAAAAGTTTATTTTTTGATAAAATTATGCCGTCTAAATAGACTATTAAAATGTAAAGTACAAATATTATTTTCTAAACTATGATTTCGATTTTTCTTTTATATTTTATTTTGACATAAAAATATTAAAATAGTACTGTAAATGATAAATAAATAAAAAGTTGTTATATGTTATATAATTAATGTATATATATATTTTTAAAAGACAAAGTATATAGTGCAATTGGGTCATATATAAATCATTGAAGGGTGTTAGTTGTTTTTATTAAAGAGTATTAGTTATTTTCACTTAAGCGTATTAGTTATTTACACTGAAGAGTCTTAGTTGTTCAATGAAAATAAACTAAGACTCTTTCAGTGAAAACCATTAATACCTTTCAATGAAAACAACTAATACTCTTTAGTGAAAACAACTAATACCCTTCAAGTTATTCATGTATAAACTAATTTCACTCTATACATACTCTATTTTTAAATATGCGGAATAAAATTTTCATGGTTAAAGAATTATAGTGTTGGCTAAAAAAAAAAAAAACCATTAAGTTTCTTTACTAACAATTTAAGTATTATCTACAATATATTAAAAGTGGCTTGCCTCTAAGAAATATTTTTGGACAATTGTACCCCTTTTATTATTTTTCTTGGACAAGTTCATCCTTCTTCAACGCAGTAGCTCAACAACGCTTTCATTACTATCCTTCAATTAATTTACCCATCCACAATCCCTCTTCCCTCAATTTCAGTTTTTTCCATCCAAGGATCATTATTCATTTTCAGTTTTTCCAATGCCACGATCTGTCTTCCCTACTTTCTTCTTCCCTGACGGCTTTCCATTTCTCCGAGTGCACGATCTGGGTAATTCTCACCTTACCCCTTATATACACCATTTGCCTAACATCTTCTGTTAGTTAATCATGGGATGGCCAAAGGGAAGCACTTTATTGAGCTCGACGGCATACTGATGGATGACGATGGAACTGAAGTGAACGCGACTCAATCAAGTAAGTGCTCTTAAATGCCCATTTCTTTTTCTTGATACTTTGTAATTTCATTCCAGATATTTTTGTTTGGGGTTTAACTGATTGGAAAAATTGAAATCAGGTGGATTTGCTAAGCTAGCCCTGCCACAAATGCAGATAATTTTTTCAATTTCATTTTATCCCTTCGTTATGATTTCAAATTGCTCCTTACACCCTGAACTTTTTTTATGTGATTTCGGCTTTGCTTGGAATTTAGACTCCTACATCACACCAATGGAGATAATTAATTTTAAATTTTTGAGTGGTATGGAGAATATATATTTTTACTTAATTTTGGACTGTGCTTCAGTCTCCTAGCTAAAGCAATGCTTTTGTACCCTTCAAGGCACTAATTTATATAGTTACTATTGTGTATTATATGAATGTAGTAGTTGATGAGTTTAAACATAGTGATTTTAGTTGAATTTCAGGATAAATTGGAGGTGTGTTTGGGATTAGGAACTGAATTGCTTGAAACCCTCAAAATTTATCCTCCTGCCAAATAACAAGGTGTATCTTGTTAAATTAACAATTTTTTCTCATTTCATTTTGTTCACCCTGCAATTCGTTACTGTTGTAGAAGCAGTTAGTTGGAAGGGAGAAAAATCTTTTGATTTGCTTATGAAGGTGTGTGCTTTGATTTCAAGAAACATGTTTAAAATAAGATTTCAGGCATTGAGTGTATGTGATTCTGGGTTGTTCACATTTTCAGTTACTTGACATTGTGCATCAATTCCTTTATTACATGTACAATCTGATGTAATAACAACTTATTATTTCACACTTTTGGTGGTTGACACTGTTCTGTAAGTATTTGGTTTCATCAAGAGATCGCCTACATGCTATTGCTGATATAGTTTTATACTTTTATGTACCTTTTTTATATAGTAAGACCGACTGAGATGTTTTTTCATATTTATTATAAAGTTATGTATTAATGTTCTCTCTTGGCGTCGGTCATGTACTAGCCCTTCTACTCCCAGAGATTTTTGCCACAAGAATCCAACTGAAAGCAGCTGTCTATCTTTGGTCCCAGAGATTTGTTGGGGGAGTGAATTATTTCAAGTAATAGATTTTTTCCTGTGAGCATTGTGTTTATTCCATTTCTTGATTATTTTTGGATTGTCTAATTTTGTTTGGTTTTCTTAAATTTAGCATGTTTGAAAAATTCTTATTTGATTGTCGTAGTCATACTTATATCTAAATCAGCATGGACCGAGAGGCACTGCCCTGTGTGTGTTTAGTGAATAATACTATACTCCCTCCATTTTTAGCATTTCACATCTTTTACTTCATAAATGACATTTTAGCCTTTGAAATATTTTTCAATACATATAAAATAGTTTATAGGTTCTTTTGGACCAATGAAATCAATTTTTTTCAATTTTTTTTATTTGTATAGGAGTAATTGTGACAAAAATTAGGTGCCTCAACCTTAATATGTGTGAAGAAACTAAAATGACATTTATTTTAAAATGACGGGAGTATTAACTTATTGACTTCATGTTGTCCACGCCACTTTTTCATGACTTACTGTTTAGAGATAATTTTTAGATGAATGTTTTTTCCCTAACTACATGATGTGTTTTGGGGTTATTGATTGTTGATGTTGGTATATGTTAGCTATCCTAAATTAATGTGTTGATTATATGCCCCTGCGGTGATAGATAACATTCTCTAAATATCTCTTGAACACTCATTTCTTCTGCATAAGTGTATATAAGTATTAATCACATATGCCCTACTGTAATTTAGTTGTGCGGGAAACTTTAGTTGGTCTGTCAAATTTTATCCTCTATTGTCGAAATGAACTCTGCAAAGCGACTTATCATGAGCGAAAACATCTTCTGTTTTTTTTCAAGAATCCTACTATACTATAAATAGAAGTATGTTTTTGTCTATGTGGCAAAGCCATATTTAAAAAAAAAAATTCTCCTTCACTCATACCTTTTATTTTTTTCTCATCCGTTGGATCGTTTCATTTAATCTCGGCCGTCTCTATTTCATTTTTCTCCTCTATATAATGTGCATTTGTTTCCTACACAATTTTCATCTTGTCATCCTCTCATGCATCCCTTTTTTCTTTTTCTTTTTTTGACGGATGCATCTATTCTTTGGTTGTTGCAATGCTTTGTGTTTATTGTTCATTGACTTTTTATGTCAATTTTGGTGTTGTCCTACAAGACTTGCTATTGTTTTCGGGTTTGCAATCAGTTCGTTATGAAACCGAGCATGTTACGGATGATGTCGTACCTTCTTTCAAAACAACTGCTTATTTACGTACGGAAGATGGAGTTCATGTTGTTCGTGGTGATTTTTGTGCTTGCAGTGATGAAGCCTTGAATGATGCTGCGTATCGGGGAATCAAGTATTTGAAGGAGAAATATAATGTTAGGATAACTGATTTCGGTACTTATTAGTATTTGTTGAGTCGATTGTTCCTTTCTATGTAATAATCTTGTCCGGAAATATTTTTCTTTTCTGATCCTGTTAATAAAGTTTATCATATTTAGTTTGTGTTTTGTGGACATGCGTGTAGTTCTTATTCATCCTACTACTATTCGCACAAGATTTGATGTTAGTGTATTGCCATTCCATTAGTTTTGCTACAAAATAGGACTAATATCAGAAAATTAAATATAATTGTACGACAAAAGATGACTAATATTTATCCGCGGTCAATAGGACTAAAATTGGAAAGTCCATTTAATCATTGCGATCTATTGATTTCATTATATTACCTTAAAAATTAATGATTAAATTGATGATTTAGTAATTCTCCATACTTTTTGCTAGATCATAACCGAAGTGAATACTAATTCTTTGAATATTTCTTAATAATTAATAATAAAATTATTATAATAATTATTATTAAATTCCTTGAATATATCTTAATAATAAAATAATTAAAATACGCGGATATACTTTGTTGTTCCATGGTGTATGTTGCGTGAATAATAATTGTCGACACAATATGACTAAATCCAAAAATCTATTAAGTCCTTAAAATTATGAAATGTCGTCACAATATGATTAAATCCGAAAATGTATGAAGTCTTAAAAATTGTGAAATTTCATTTAATCATTAAATTTAATTTTTAAGGTTGTGTTATTTAATTGTTTAGTTATGTTAATATGTGTAATTGTCCATAAACATCACCTAATTTTATTATTAGGTGATGTTAATGATTCATTAAATCTGCATATTATTATTAGTATATTTTTAAGTTACCTTAGCTACCTTGATGACCGATAATTTATTCAATTATCAATGTTGCTTATATGATATATTGCAACAATGTAGGACTAATTTTGGAATATCCATTGCGTCATTAAAAAAACGTTTTAGTCGAACAATCTATTATGCACAGTATGACTAAATCTGAAAATCTATTAAGTCTTAAAAATTATAAAATTTCATTTAATCATTAAATTTAATTTTTAAGGTTGTGTTATTTGATTGTTTAGTTATGTTAATATGTGTAATTGTCCCTTGGCTATAGTTAATTTTATTATTAGGTGATGTTAATGATTCATTAAATCTGCATATTATTATTAGTATATTTTTAAGTTACCTTAGCTACCTTGATGACCGATAATTTATTCAATTGTCAATGTTGCTTAAATTATATATTGCGACAATGTAGGACTAATTTTGGAATATCCATTCCGTCATTAAAAAAACATTTTAGTCGAGCAACCTATTATGTCCTATATGTTTTCCCATTATCACGGGTCAATAGGATTGAAATATGACTGAAATATTAAAATTCATTTAATCTTTAATACAGTATTCAATGTTGTCTGACTAATATATGGCGACATAATAGGGCTAAATTTGGAAGATCTATTTAGTTATTAAGAGAACTCATGAAAAGATGTCTAATATTAATAGGACTTAAATAGGAAAGTCCATTTAATCATTACTACTTTATTTATTCTATTGTATTACCTTAAAGATTAATGATTAAATTGATGATTTGTTAAATCTCCTTACTTTTTGGGAGTATATTTCTTAATAATAAAATTATTAAAATATGCGGCTACCCTTCATTGAGATATATTTTACTTTTAGAGATATCTTAATTATATTTGACAAGTTCTATAAAATTTCTTGATCTCTCAAATTTCTGGAATTTAAAATTTATTAAATTTTCATCGCATCCAATGGGTCTAAATCCGTTAATCTATTAAGTCTTTAAAAATATTTAAAATATATTATGTCCTATATTTTTTTTCCCATATTCGCGTGTCAATATAACTGAAATAGGAAAATTCATTTAATCATTAATTCAATATTCAATTTTGCTTAATTAATATATGGCGACATAAGAGGACTAACTTTGGAAGGTCAATTCAGTACTTATGAGAATTTTTTAATCGGATAGTCTATTATGTCCTATATTTTTTTCCATAATCATTGTAACTTAAATTTTTTTCCGCGGCCAATAGGACTGAAATAGGAAAGTCTATTTAACCACTAAGACTTTATTGATATTATTATATTACCTTGTGAATAAATGATTAAATCGATGATTTAGTAAATATCCATATTTTTTGGTAGTATATTTCGTCGTTTGTTTTTATGATCACATTTAAATGTTGATTACTGATTAGATTCGTTGGATATTCCCATATTCTTATTTTGTAAAATTATTAATTAAATAAATTGTTATTAAGCAAGTTGCCATTTTATTGGGTTGGTTAAAATATATGGGATTGCATCTATATTAATTTATATTTCGTATATATTATCGTATGACAACATAATATTATATCCTGTAAGTAACTATTAAAATTTTTGAATATTTCTTAATAAAAACAATTATTAAAATATGCGGATATCCTTTGATGAGATATATTTTACTTTTAAAGATATTTTAATTATATTATGAAAAATTCAATGAAATATCTTGATCTTGCAAATTTCTGGAATTTCAAATTGAAAAAAAGGATAGGTATATATTATTTTTACATAATGATATTTAATAATTTCAAAAATAATGATATTTAATAATATTTAATCTAATTAGTATCTAATGATGGATATTTGCGAAATTTATTCAATTTTGTTGAGGACTTAGACCTTGACTTAGTTTATTTCTTTAATAGTGTAATTATGACTTATTTTATAGTAGTGTTAATAAAATCTACATCGTTGTAAATGATAATTAATAATATTTAATTGACTTAATATTGATTTAGTGAAGCTTGCATCGTGTGATAGTGGCCTAATTGCCTCTCTCCTTAATCTTCGTCATGCACAATCCCGGCGTGCTTTATTACGAATTAGGTATATGTAGATATCAGCCTTAATTTTTGCATTTGATTATTAATTTTTCCGTTAGATGCTCTTGGTATATAACAACTGAAATTGTTGCACGTATAATCCAGCCTTAATTTATTTTTGTTACTATTAATTTATGGTCCATCATTAGTCTTCATACTTTTGTGTTTTAATTAATAGTGATTAAATTTTCTAAATCATAGCTTTTTATAATAGGTTTGCTTCTGACTTGGGCGATTAGGTGTCTAAATTTTACGATGCACTATTCGAATTCGTGCAATTTTAGGGTTTATTCGTGCAATTTTAGCAATCATAGTAGTTATGGTAGTTGTAATTGTGATTGTGGTTTAGACGTTGATAGGTCGCTGGTTTTGTCTCCATATTTTTGTGTTTTGATTAGTGGTGAATAAATTTTCTTAATTATGATTGTGTATGATAGACATGTTACTGATTTGTCTCACTTAATATCTAAATTTTACCCTTGAGACCGAGTCCATGCAATTTAAGCAATTTGAGTAGTTGTATAGTAAATGCAATTAAAATACAAAAATGATAATTTTAAAACCTACGAAATTGATGGATTAGGCTTTATATATACCAATCATTGCCCATTTTAAGGGTATAATTAATCATTATATAAATATCCTATTAAAAAGTCAACATTATTCTAAAAGTATAATGTGTTTAATATATGTAAGGCAAATCTATAAATTTTACATAAATTATAGAGTGAAAATCGTTAATGTATGAATCAAATAAAGAGTATTAATTATTTTCACTAGATGATATTAGTTGTTTTTATCGAAGGATATTGGCTATTTTCACGGAATGATATTAGTTAAAGGGTACAAAAAGTATTAGTTTTTTAATTAATATTATATTAGTTGGTTACACTAAAAAGTATTTCAAAGCGGTTCATGTATTAACCATTTTTTTACTCTATATATATACTCATAAATTTATGAGATTAAATTTATATACATGCATAGAATTTTTTCATGAGGATTACGCGATGAAAATTTGATTACGCATATATTTTAATTAATTATACAAAAAATACTTTTTAGGTTGATTATCTTGGAATAATTTTGTGATTTCACGCTTAAAATGCTATTAGCAAATATTGGTCTATTAATTTATATTTTGTAGTTAATTCTCACATCATTTGATTAAAATATATTTTTGTATACATCATTAAAAAAAATTATTTCATTTTTATACTAGTCGTCACAAAACTAAAAAAATTTATATATAAATTAATCAAGGTTTTGTTTATTGATATTTACATGTTCTGGATTTTTTTTTTTTTTTAAAAGGGTATGTATATATAGAGTGAAATTGGTCCATACAAGAACCACTTTGCAATACTTTTTAGTATAACAATTAATATCTTTTTAGTAACCAACTGATACTCTTTAGTTAAACAGATAATATTCTTCATACACTTCAACTAATACCCTTTCAGTGAAAATAACTTATACTCTTCAAAGTGAATATCCTTGAGTGAAGACAACTAATACTCTCCGAAACGAATACCCTTGAGTGAAACAACTAATACTCTTTAGTGAAAACAACCAATGCTTGAGGCCTTACATGAAGCTACAAATTCATATATTAAGTTAGGTTTCCGATATTCTTATATTAAGTTAGGTTTCCAATATTCTTATTGTTGAATGTATTCATATTATCTATTAATGAACATCTTGAGCAATTAGTAGATAAAAAACTCTAGCATATATAATATTCTCATTCGAAAATTGTGTTTGATGTTGTTTACACTGAAAAGTATAAAATAATGTAATTAAAGCATCTCGATATATAATGAAGAGAAATCTCTGCATTTGGATATTATTTATTCAAATGAAATTCAATTTTTAATGAGGAAAATTTTCAAATTTTGTCTTATGAGAATTTTTCAATAACAATTTTGATTTCACGTTCTTTTTTTGTGTCTTTTTTTTTTTTTTTTGCAATTTGATCCCTTTCATTAATTTTTGGGACCAAAACTGCAATTTATACATTCTCTTGGAACCAAAACTCCAATTCTCTTGGGACCAAAAATATCAAATTAAAAAATCTACGGGACAAAAATATCTTTGATTTAATTGTCAAAAATTATTATTTGGACCAAAAATATCAAACTAAAAAAACTACGGGACAAAATATCTCATGACAAAAATTATTATTTATAATTTAAATTGTTTACTTGGTAATTAAGATCTCTATTATGCTTTTGATAAAATAGTAGTTTAAAAAAAGTGTAATAGACTTTCTTTTTAAAATGAATTTAATCATAGCTAAGATGATGTTTAACTTGATTCCAACTCCGTTTCATCAAAATAATCCTATTCTTTCAAACAATGGAGAGTAGAGAATCTGGTATAAATTAGATGTATATCTTTGATTTAATTGTCAATTGTTGAATAAGTTATTTTTTTAATTTTATTTAATACTTAGGGGTGTTTTGAAACACTAAAAATTATTTTTGGAAGTAATTTTATTTTTTTCCAAAAGTTGGTGAGATGTAGCTTTTGAAAAGAAAAAAAAATTGCACTATTTTATAGTGTTTCTAAACACCCCTTTAATTATGTGTACAAAATAGAAAGGGTTGTCGCCTCCCTCTTCACTCCCTCCCAATGTTTCTTCCTCCCCCACCACCGTTCTTGCGGTGGTCTTGTGATTACACGCTTAAACTGCTATTAGCGAATATTGGTCTATCAATCAATACTCTTATATAGGTGAAACAATTTTGTCATATGTGGCGCCTCCCTTCTTTTCTTATTTCTAAATCCTTGGCTTCTCATTAAGTCAAGGTGTTATTATGATCTTGGCCTTTGATTTTTTCATGTTTTATCCTATCCGTTGATCGCTGGCCTGTTTTTTCTGTAAATTAGGACATGCCCACTTCATTTTCATCTGTGTCCTTTTTCTTCTTTCGTTGTTTCCTCATATTTTCTGCATAGTGATTACTTGGACGTAATCTCTCCAATTTTGTTTCGAGTGGTTTTATTACGCTGTCGATTTCGATGTTGATGTTGTCTATTTTTTCCCCTTAAAGTAATCCTAATATCGTTTATATTATTTTTGCTACAGGTATTTTTTTTGTTTTGTTATTTTGCCGTTCATGGGACTCCCGTCTCTCGATGATTTGGTCTGAGAGATTTTTACGGTGTTGTTTTTTCGTATTGTTGTATATTTTTAGCTATATATGATCAAGCTCCTTTTTTTATTTTATATATAACCTAAAAGTTTTCATCGCGTGTTTTGTGTCGATGATTCCCTTTGTATCATTGGTGTTTTTGTGCAAATGTAGACATATATTTAAAAAAAATTCTCCAATATTACTCTTTTAACACTTTAGAATTAATGAGGATTAATTGTACTAATTTGTAAATTGTACAATACCACACAATTTTTTTTTCCTTAGAAAAAATATTTATGCAATACAAAATCTTTAAAATTATAATATTAATTTTGTTGCAGTGTTAGATTTAAATCAAAGTTGAAATATGAATAAGGATTGTTCCATACAGGAATCACAATACCAAAATAGGAAAACAAGATGAATTGTTACTACATTTTACGTAAGATCGTCACTTTAATTATTAATGCAAGAGTAATTCAAGTCCTAATTGCGTATTGGATATTTTTGCAATTAAATGTAGTCCCAATTAATTTGAACCTTTGGTTAATCATTTTGAATTCGACTACGATTTTTCAAAGATTATCGGTTAAGCACCATATTAATTAGCACCATCAGGAGATTTGTATCGAAAGTTTTTGGAGATTGTATATCAATTTAGCACCATATGAATTTTAGCAAATATTTTGGAGATTGTATATCAATTTAGCACAAATATGATCCGGAAATTTATTTGCATTTATTTAGTTAACATTTTATTAACAAATTTATCGCCCGCATTAAACATACTATACATGTTGTTATATTGGTCCTCTAACTTTTTCGATTAATGAAAAAAAAAAGATTTTACCACCTGAAATATAGTAAAATTATTAATTTAGGAACTAATTTTTTTTCTATTAATTTAGGACCTGAAAGGTAGAAAACTATTAATTTAAGACTTCAAAGATTGACACTATTAATTTAGGACACACCAATTTTAAGATCGCCTCTTATAGTTTTTAGTTATCCAATTATATTTTTATACACTGTGGTTGTTCGTTGCGGATAAACAACTAATACTCTTTATTAGAAATACTAACACCCTTTAAAAATCCATTTAAGGCTATGGATTTTTCATATACGTTAGGCCCGTGTCGTGTTCCCCAACGTTAGAACTATTTTGCGTGTTATAATTTGGTCCAGTAACTTTTAAAATTACTGAGAAGAAACTTGAAGGACCGATATTTGAATGAAAAATGCGGACGAACTTCATATATTCTTTTTATATTTTTTACTTACCTATCGGTATGTTGGTGTGAAGTTCGTCCACGTTGGAAATCGTATGCATGTTGTGGTTTGGTTCTGTAACTTTTAGTGTTGCTAATAAAAATGTTAAAGGACGAATATCAAATGTTTGTCGCCAGCAGCATATTTGTCAAATATCTTTTCAAACTATCGTCGCCCACGTTAAAAATATTTATGACATTGGTTCTTCAATATTTTTTATTAGAAAAAGGTAAATAAAAAATATAGAAACAAATACCAGAAGTCCATATTCAACGATCATACACTAATCATTGCTATTCATTTATGCTTAATATTTAAAAGAAAAATGCTAAGTTCCATAAACTAATCCTAATTTCAACAAAGTAATAATGTGAACTTAGGCCATTAACTTTTACTTTATGACAAAGTAAGTATTTTTTTTTTTGGGCTGGCGAATTAACTAATTGCATATATTCAGACTTAATGTCATGTGATGCTTGAAAATAATTTATGCCTTACACTAGGCATGTATGATACTGTATGATGAACCAATCATTGTGGTTTTGATTGCACGATAGAATTGGTAGTTTCATTATGAGATATTCATTTTTTTATACGGAAGATATTTGTCAAATATCTTTTTAAACTACCTTCGCCAACATTAAAAATATTAATTTCCATTTTTTAGGGTTCTCCCACATTTGAATTACTATACATGTTATCATTTTTGTCCTCTAACTTTTTCGATTAATAAAAAAAACTTGAAGGACCAATATCAGTCATATTGACTACAGATTTCTAGCGATGGTTTTCTATTTTTTTAGCCAATGTATCTTCGGTATTGTGTTAAAAAAATCGAAATTAGTTCTAGATTATTCATAAAATATAGGATACTCCTAAAACGTGCGCCGAGTTTTTTAATTAATCCGAAATTATTCCTATAGGATATTCGTAAAAATGTGCGCTGAGTTTTTAAAGCGAAAGACTAACATTCTTAAAAACTTTGTGTTAAAAATTCTGAATTAGTCCTAAATTCTTTATAATATAATAACTTCTCTCATTATATTTTTAAAATATTCCTATAATATCTATAGGATAATAATGCAACTTATGCATTCTTCTGGTACTTAACGGTAACTATTTGTGGGACCAAATTTGAAGAAACTACGGGATCTAAAATATCTAAAGAAGGACCATTGTTGCAAATCGCCTATTCTCATGAGACCAAAACAAAAATTATAATCGGGTTAAGATTCATATATCTGTATCTATCTTTATACTTGAAGATTTATATTATTTATTAGCGTGATATTGTTTACCTTGAGTGCCCTCTGTACTTTATCTGTGATTTTTTATACGGGGTCAGCATGTAGTAGTCGAGTAATAATGGAATTATATGTACAAATATGTAATAATTTTGGTCCACACTCCTTTTTTGTCCTTTTTTTTTCTATGTGTGTATTTTTTTTTTCCAGATTTGTTGTCATCCATTAATTTTACTGACCGAGGCTACAATTTTTTGTGACCACAGTTGCAACTTATACATTCGTTTGGGACTTCACTGCAACTATTTATCGGACTAAATTTGAAAAAAAAAACTATGGGACCTAAAATATCTAAAGAAGGACCATTGTTGTGAACCGCCTATTCTCATGGGACCAAAATTTAATTAAGATTCGTATATCCGTCTCTTTTTGTATTTGGAGATTTGTATTTTTTTATTTGCGTAATGTTGTCTAACTTGAGTATCGTCTATACTTTGTTAGTGATTTTTTTGGTATTGTGTCAGTTTGTGCGGTAGTCGAGTTATAATGGAAGTATATGTACAAACATGTAATAAATTTGCTCCACATTCCTTCTTGGTTTTTTTTTTCTTGCAAATTTGGAGACAATGACAAAAAAAATTGCACTGAAGATATAATTTTTGTGGACCAAAATTGCAACTTATGCATTCTTTTGGGACTTACCTGTAATTATTTAGGGACCAAATTAAAAAAAAAAAACTACGGGACATAAAATATTGAAAAAAACACCATTGTTGCAAACCGACTGTTCTCATAAGACCAAAAATTTAAATTTCCCGGTCTTTTGCATATATCTATCTCTATTTTTATATTTGTGTATTTCGTGGGTTAAGTTGAGTGTCGTCTGTACTTTGTTGATGATTATTTTACATGATGTCAGTCTGTAAGAAGAGTATTTGAGTTACAATAGAAGTATATGTACAAACATTAGAATAGTTTTGGTCCACATTAATTTTTTGTCCTTATATATATATATATATATATATATATATTTCAGTTTTGTTCCATCCATTAATTTTATGGTTCTCTAATTTTTACAGATATATATATATATTAGATAACAGAATCATGGTATCAAACTTTTTGAAAAAAAATTGCAACTTTTTTGTCCTTTTTTTTGTTGCAATTTTGTTCCATTCATTAATTTTATGGTCATCTAACATTTGTTCCATCCATTGATTTTGATAGTATTCACATATTAAAAAGTTTATTTAAAGAGAGAGAGAATTGACCTTATTTTTTTTCTAAATCTTGCTTTTTCTAAAATATATTGGTTATAAGGAAATTTTGTTATTTTATGACACTACCTTATGATTGATTGTAAAAATAGGACACTAGCTTTACGGGCTTGCAAAATTGAGAAAATATATTTACGAATTTGCAAAAAAAAATTATTTCTTGCTTATATGAGTTAATTTAGTTATAAATTATAAGTATGATTTATTGTATACAATTCAATTCGTAGTTCACATAATATTGACGATAGGTTAGATACATGATTAACTTCATCTTGGTATTACGTGTTTTAACATTAAAATATTAGTATTGAGAGTATGTTTTGGAATTAACTTATTTCATATATGAACCACGTTATAATTATTTTTAGATACATTTTCCTTTAATCAAGTAATGTTCTTTAAATTAAAATTAATACTCTTCATTACCATCACCTAAATTGGCTATAACGAAAATTTTGTTATTTATGACACTCTTTTTATGAGTTGTTCAATTAGGACACTATTTTTATGAGCTTGCAAGATTGAGATAATATCTTTACAAACTTGCAAAACTAGGACACTCTTTTTTATTTTGTCCAATTCAGGCCAAATTTTATAAAACATGAGTAAAATAAAGTACGAATACAATATGCCAAAAAACATACATTTGCCAAAAATAAATAATTAATAATTAGATAACCAAATTAATAAAAAAATATTTATATGATCTTAAAAATGCATATAATATTTTTAGTCAAAACCCGCGAATTTGTATTTGAATTTGTAGTTGTCTACACAGTTGAGTTTAAAAAAAGAGGGTTACCGCATGCTCATATACTCTTATTTTTGAATCGCGACAATAAGATCCCCAACCCACAGGATGTTGATCGTATTATTTTTGCTGAGATACCGAGCATGTATGATGATGTTGTGTTGTATGATTTAGTGATGAATCATATGATTCACGGTCCATGTGGTTTAGCTAGGAAGAATTCTCCTTGCATGGTGAACAATCTATGTTCTAAGAATTTCCCTAAAAAGTACAGTGAGGCTACTACAATCGATGAAGATGGATTCCCATTGTACAGGAGGAGAAACAACAGTGTATCTGTGCCCAAGGGGAAGACAACTTTGGACAATCGATATGTTGTCCCGTACAGTCCTGTACTTTTGAGGAGGTATCAAGCACACATAAATGTGGAGTGGTGCAATGACTTGAAGCGAATTACACTAACTTCTACTAATCGCTCACCCGCAAGCAGACGAGTTCACTGTAGTAAGAGTAAGTATAATGGCCAAGTATTATCGAACCCATGAGATGGAGTGTATGCGAACAGATCCCTGAAGATCTATGCGTCGTAGCTAATATGAGTGTAATGTTTGTTTGGTTTTGTAGAGATTAATTAAAAGACTAACAATTAACTAATTAAAATAAGGACGAAAGAGAACGAATTAACTACGGGTTGTTTTCAAGTAAGAGGTGGTGATTCTTAGGATAGGAATCCCTACATATACTAACGGAGCAGGTACATAATCAAAATAACTGTGACGCGCAAGAAATAACCTAAGTAAAAGAATGCAAGGTGAAAGCTCAAGATTCTAAACCCTAATACTTTACCCTAACACTCGACTTCACTAATCCACTAACAAGTTACTAGATTGTGCTCAATTAATGAGACCCTAATTTAACTAAGGTGATGCGGTCGTCCTCCTTCGCTAAACTGGTAAATGAATTAACCCTTTCTAAACCCTCTAGTTAAGTCTACTCATTGTTAAAGAGTGATGCGGTGGTCCTCTCTCTAACACTTTTCGAACGAAATTCAAAAGTAAAGTCTAGATTAATTTTAAACATTCATTAATCAAGAGAATTAAAACCTAACGTCACAAGTTATCCTAATTACGTACCCACAACCTACTTCTACGAGTTCATCCTACCCCAAGCATGCGAGGGTTTTAGCTAGACATGGTTTTAATGTAAACAAAAGCAGTAGAAGAAACAACGAACATAAACATGATTAATTGAACAAAGAAAATATGAAACATGAACTAGGGTTTTAAAGAATTAAAAATACTAAGAACTGAAATTTAATTGATAAAAATGAAGTTTAAAGCGTTAAAAGTTACCAAGCTAACGAAAAGAAACTAAGAAACGAAAATAAACGAAGAATTCGTATGAAAAACCTCAACCAAACGTAAAGTAAACTTGCTCGTTCCTTCTCCTCTTTCTCTCTCTAAAAACTAAGTCTAAAAGTGATGTATTTCGTAGATTGTTCGTCGATTCTCCCCCAAAACGCGTTCGGAAGAATATATATAAGGATCGGGCTGAAACGGGAGTCAATGGGCCGAAAAACGAATTTTGAAATTTTGCTCTCGCAGGCGCTCGAGCTGACCCGCTCGAGAGGAGGCGCTCGAGCATAGGTGGTCGAGTGGATGCATAGGTCGAGTGAAGGCGCTCGAGCTTAGGTGCTCGAGCGAAGAAAATACTCTGCAAGTCTTGGGCGCTCGAGCTGACGAGCTCGAGCGGAGGCGCTCGAGCATAGGTGGTCGAGCGGAAGTGATGGTCGAGCGAAGGCGCTCGAGCAGTGGTGCTCGAGCACTTTTCAGCATCAGTACACGTGTTCGTAAAATCTTCATATCTTCTCAACCGGGAGTCCGTTTTGGCCGACTCAAAGTCCTACGAACTTCTCTTTTCTCCCTCTTTACATCTATGAAAACCAAAGAGACAAATTCATTAGTTTATGAAAATGATACTCAATTGACTCCAAACACTCATAAAAAATACTCAAAACTAGGGCATTTCGAGTGACGAATCATAACAATTTCACGCCTAATCAACCCCCCCAAACTTACCATGTTGCTTGTCCTCAAGCAACGAAATAACAAGTCAAGTGAAATTGTTAGGAATGAGTCAAAGAATCAATCATGCAAGCACATGAACTCGAGCTTCAAAGATCAATCACACGTATACTCACTCACTTTCCTTCATCATACTCATGCAACAATAACAAGAAACACCAATATCAAGCATGGATGTGCACTCAACGAAGTGTTTCGCTCCCTCACAAGTGTATAACAATGATAAAGGGACTCACTTAATCAATCAATCACACAAATTGGCAGCCATAGGCTTGTAAATGCTCTTAACTTCGACCATACTCTAGAAATCAATGTCGAATAAAAAAGGACTTTCTCAAGGTTGTAATGTAGGCACTTTGGACAGGTGGGATAACAATATGGTAAAGTGACTCAAGTGAATGGAGAATAGAAAATCAAACTTCGGTACTTCGAAATTAGGAACAGACTACTTCAAACATATTCAATCAACATACTTTCAATTTCATTTCTCTCAACACTTCAATTTTTTTTTTCTTTCTCACTCTTTCACTTTTTTTTCAATCACTTCATTTTTTTCTTTTTCGCACAAACACATGAGCTCATTTTTTTTTCTTTTGCTCATTCTCAATTTTTTTCTTTTCCCACATCTCATAACTTCATCACACCTTCTTCTCATATTCACTCAACAAACAACCTTTTCCCTTTTTCAACTCAATTTAATCCCTTCACATTCACACTTTTCCTATTCTCCACTCAAATTGGGACAAAAAGGCTTAGGGATTGGAATAGTGTTCATATGTGCTAGCAAATAAAATAGGCTAAGGCTCAAACGGGCTAACAAGGGATTCAATGTCATTGGAAGGGAAAATTTTGGCTAAGTGACTCGATAAAATCAAAGATGGCCTAAGATCACATTCGGCATATCAAACTAGACACAATCAAGAAGCAAGAGTACACACAAGTTCTAGCATCCTCTAAGGTGACGATCCACTCACAAACGAAGAGATTAATTTATGCATCAAAATCTCATAAGGCTCAAGTCTCTCGGTTTTCACATCCATGCTAGTCCTAGTGAATTCTCACTCTCATCACACAAGTACTCAAAAAGAAAAATTCACAAGCATACAAGTTCTCTCTCAAATCCACTCTAACTCCACTACTCACACAAAAGAGTCCTTAACTCAAATCCACAAATCACCCTACTCATCAAATCATACTCAAAGATAGCAATCAACAAGCATAAGATGATTGATAGGCATGAAATATGCAATAGCGACTCAGATCAAAATCACCCCGAGGAGCATCTCAAGGCACCAAATAACCAAACACACTCAAAGATAAGGGGTGCTCCGGTGCAATATAACAAGAAACATAAAAAACCAAACAATTCAGTTTCTCTCAAACGTAGCACACTCCCTTGCTTGAGTTCCTCCCTTTTGAGTAGCTCCTTCGAGACAAGCCTACAACATGAACTCTCACGTACGAAGTTAAAACTTACGATTCAACAACACCCTAATAACATAATAAGACACTAAAAACAAATGAAAGCAAATAAAAATAGGTTGCCTCCCATTCAGCGCTATTTTTAAGGTCCTCATGCCGGACCGAGCTCAAAGGAGCTTATGGGATATCATACTAAAAAATACCTCACTTACTCTCATAAGAGTGGTGCTTGCATTCCTTTCCTTGATGCCCCACCATCATGAGCTCTTTTGCTTCCTTCTCATCCCCAAGTGTTATGGGTCTCAACTCCTTCTCACCTTTATCTGGAGGCGTCTTACCAAACAGTTTCTTGAATTTGGACTTTTTCTTCTTAACTCCTCCTTTTCCTTCAAACTGGACCACGTCCACACTTTTCACCTCTTCATCCTTCAATTTCTTCTTTTTATCCATATGAACATAATCAAGAACAAAATGCTCATGGGTTAAATTATCAAGTGAAAGATTATAAAATTCATGAATATGAGAAGAGTTAGGGATAGGAAGTGTGTCTTTCACACGAGGATCAATTGCATCCATGCAATACAAACTCTCATCCTCCTTCGGGTGCTTCATGGCCTCATATAGGGAAATCTTCACTTCTTGATCATCGACCTTCAACGTAATCTTCCCATTTGCCACGTCTAGCACCATCCCCGCCGTAGCTAAGAACGGTCTTCCCAAGATCAGGGGCACGTGCTCATCTTCCTCCATCTCTAGGACCACAAAATCGGCTGGAAAAATGTGATCTCCAACTCTCACGAGGACATCTTCAACAACACCTTGAGGTTGAGTAATAGACCGGTCGGCAAGTTGAAGCGTCATCATCGTCGGTCGAAGTTCACCACTTTCCAACTTCTTGAAAAGCGACAACAACATCAAATTAATGCTCGCTCCGAGGTCGCACAACGCTCCTTTCTTGATCCCGTTCCCGATATCACAAAGAATGGTGAAGCTCCCGGGATCCTTCAACTTTGGAGGAAGCGCCTTGTGCACTAACGCACTCACCTCATGGTTCAATTGCATCGACTTCGGCTCATCCACTCGCTGTCTTTTCGCGATCAAGTCCTTCAAAAACTTTGCATAGTTGGGCATCTGTTCCAAAGTATCATAAAAGGGATATTAATATGCAATTGTTTAAACACATCAAGGAATTTAACGAATTTCTCATCAAGCTTCTTTTTCATGAAGCGTTGTGGATATGGGATGGGTATCACAGATTTGGGTAACCCCCATTCATCTTTCTCGGTCTCTTTTACTTTCTCCCTTGCTTCCTTCACCTTCTTCCACTTAGGAACTCTCTCACCCTTCTCAATGTCTTTCTCTTCAAGCTCTTTGCTCTGATGAGACTCATCCACATCTTTATGCTTCTCAATCCCTTCACTTTCAATCCCCTTCTCAACTTGGGGCGTCTCAGAATCAGCAGGCATCTGAGGACCTTCATAGTTGGTTCCACTTCTGAGCTGGATCGCCTTGCAATGCTCTTTCGGGTTCCCCTCCGGCATGGAAGGATACTTACCCGACTCTCTATTCAATGACTTTGCAATATGGCTCATCTGAAACTCTATGGAAGTGAACCTTCGATTGTTCTCTTGTTGAGTTCTAGTCCACTCAACGTTCATCTTCTGGAGCTCTTGATCACGTTGATCACCCTTTTTATGCAACTCTTTCACATCGTACTCCAAGGATGACAGCCTCTTACTTCCTTCCTCCACCTTCTGTAGAATCGCTCTCAATATCTCCTCAGTTGATGCACCGCCTTCTCCACCCGGAGGTTTAGACCCCGGGTCAACACCCGCAGGAACTGTAACACCTGCCTTCGGGTTAGCATACGAGAAATTCTCGTTCTTTCTCCATGTGTTTTGAAGAGGCTGCTGGCCTCCTTGATACCCTTGTGTGTTCCTCCATTGATTTTGAGGTGGCTGTGGGCCTGGAGGTACAAATGGTTGGCCATAAGGAGGTCTTCCATACTGATTTCCACCTTGGTAGCCATTCTGATTGTAATACGGACCTCTCATGTAATTGGCTACCTCTTGCTGTCCACTTGGCTGGTCTACTCTATCATTCTCTGCTGCATGCTCTCCAACCAAATTCTTCCCCAACTCGAGATTGTTAATCTTTTCCATCATGGCCATCAACAGCCTTCTCGTTCCTTCACCCTCTTCAACCTGATGCACTCTCTGGAAGTCTGCATCCACACTCCAAGCCCCGACATTCGTGACTATATTGTCTACGATCTCTCGACACCTCACTATTCCTTGATTAAGGAATGATCCACTAGCACAGGCGTCTAGATGGTCTTGCCCGGCCTTGTTGGCACCACTGTAGAAGAATGCCATCACATCTCCCTCATTGTACCCGTGCTGCGGGCACTCTATCAGCATGTTTGAGTATCTCTCTCACGCTTGACGTAGGTCCTCTCCTTACTTCTGGTGGAAGGAAGAGATCTCAATCATTGCTTTGATCGTTCTGGATGGAGGGTAGAACCGCTCGAGGAACAGACGCTCTGCCCAAGTGGTAATACCTCCCCGTGGAAGCGTATTATCATACCACTCTTTTGCTATTCCCGTCAATGAGAATGGGAACAACCTAAGCCTTTTGGCATCTTCAGACATGTCATTGTAATTGAAAGTGGAGGCTATCATGAGGAAGCTCCTCAAGTGTGTATGAGGATTCTCCTTCCCGATCACCCCCTTGAACTGATTCTCGGTAAGCAGCTTAAGAATTCCCGGGGAAATCGAGAAGTTATTTGCCTCAACAGGCGGCAATGCCACTCCATCATAGTACCATTGTGGCTGCGCTGCAAACCTCCCTCGAATAGTCATATTTTGCTCTGCGTTCTGAGGAATGTGTTGAGGATTAGCAGCTGGTACGGGTACTTGTTGGGGTGGTGGTTGGTAAACAGGTGGTTGATTGAAAACTGGAGGTGGAGGATACGGGTATGGTGGGTAAGGATAAGGTGGGTATGGGTAGGGTGGATAAGGTAAGTTGTTTTGTGGTAAGTTAGGATGTGGGTAAGCAGGGTTGTTATGAGGGTTATGGACGATGTTATGAGCTGGGCTATTTTGGTTCTGAGTACCCGGGTTTTGGCTCTGGCTCTCTCCTAACAGATCTTGATTCATGCTGGTATTGCCATCAGTGCCGTCAACCCGGTTCAATGCCTGATTGAACTCATTCTCGACATCGTCCAACTCATTAGTGATGTCCATCGGTTCTTTCCCTCCGACAGTGTTCATCCTTCGTAAGAAGGCTCGGTTTCTTCTTGCTATTGTCTCAGGATCTGACGGTAATCTCTCTTCGCTCGTATTGCCTTGTGAGCGTGTTCTCATAAACCTGAAACACTAGCAGAAGGATCAAAACGCAACTGCCGAACGAATGAAAATAAAGAATAAAAACAGAAATTAAAACACCCACTACTAACTACTAAGCTATCAACAAGTCCTATTAAAAAAACATACAACGCCATCCCCGGCAACGGCGCCATTGACTTGAAGCAAATTACACTAACTTCTACTAATCGCTCACCTGCAAGCGGACGGGTTCACTGTAGTAAGAGTAAGTATAATGGCCAAGTATTATCGAACCCACGAGATGGAGTGTATGCGAACAGATCCCTGAAGATCTACGCGTCGTAGCTAATATGAGTGTAATGTTTGTTTGGTTTTGTAGAGATTAATTAAAAGACTAATAATTAACTAATTAAAATAAGGACGAAAGAGAACGAATTAACTACGGGTTGTTTTCAAGTAAGAGGTGGTGATGCTTAGGATAGGAATCCCCACGTATACTAACGGAGCAGGTACATAATCAAAATAACTGTGACGCGCAAGAAATAACCTAAGTAAAAGAATGAAAGGTGAAAGCTCAAGATTCTAAACCCTAATACTTTACCCTAACACTCGACTTCACTAATCCACTAACAAGTTACTAGATTGTGCTCAATTAATGAGACCCTAATTTAACTAAGGTGATACGGTCGTCCTCCTTCGCTAAACTGGTAAATGAATTAACCCTTTCTAAACCCTCTAGTTAAGTCTACTCGTTGTTAAAGAGTGATGTGGTCGTCCTCTCTCTAACACTTTTCGAACGAAATCCAAAAGTAAAGTCTAGATTAATTTTAAACATTCATTAATCAAGAGAATTAAAACCTAACGTCACAAGGTATCCTAATTACGTACCCACAACCTACTTCTACGAGTTCATCCTACCCCAAGCATGCGAGGGTTTTAGCTAGACATGGTTTTAATGTAAACAAAAGCAGTAGAAGAAACAACGAACATAAACATGATTAATTGAACAAAGAAAATATGAAACATGAACTAGGGTTTTAAAGAATTAAAAATACTAAGAACTGAAATTTAATTGATAAAAATGAAGTTTAAAGCGTTAAAAGTTACCAAGCTAACGAAAAGAAACTAAGAAACGAAAATAAACGAAGAATTCGTATGAAAAACCTCAACCAAACGTAAAGTAAACTTGCTCATTCCTTCTCCTCTTTCTCTCTCTAAAAACTAAGTCTAAAAGTGATGTATTTCGTGGATTGTTCGTCGATTCTCCCCCAAAACGCGTTCGGAAGAATATATATAAGGATCGGGCTGAAACGAGAGTCAATGGGCCGAAAAAACGAATTTTGAAATTTTGCTCTCGCAGGCGCTCGAGCTGACCCGCTCGAGCGGAGGCGCTCGAGCATAGGTGGTCGAGCGGATGCATAGGTCGAGTGAAGGCGCTCGAGCTTAGGTGCTCGAGCGTAGAAAATACTCTGCAAGTCTTGGGCGCTCGAGCTGACGAGCTCGAGCGGAAGTGATGGTCGAGCGAAGGCGCTCGAGCAGTGGTGCTCGAGCACTTTTCAGCATCAGTACACGTGTTCGTAAAATCTTCATATCTTCTCAACCGGGAGTCCGTTTTGGCCGATTCAAAGTCCTACGAACTCCTCTTTTCGCCCTCTTTACATCTATGAAAAACAAAGAGACAAATTCATTAGTTTATGAAAATGATACTCAATTGACTCCAAACACTCATAAAAACACTCAAAACTAAGGCATTTCGAGTGACGAATCATGACAATTTCACGCCTAATCATGCAACCGTCATAAGTCCATTAAGTATCTGTTCAAGTATATTAACAAGGGTTCTGATAGGATCACTGCAACTTTTGATGTGGATAGAGAAGGGAACATGAATTCGACCAATAAAGATGAAGCGGAGAACTACATCAACTGTAGATATTTATCTCCGTGTGAAGCTATTTGGAGAACTCTCCAGTACGGGATACACTATAGGTATCCTCATGTGGTTAGGTTGTATTTCCATCTGGAAGGTGAACAAAATGTCTATTTTGAGGATGAGGATCACATTGATGATGTTCTCCAGAGACCATCGTCCAAAAAAAACAATGTTTTTGGGTTGGATGGAGCGAAATAGGGGTGATCGTGAAGCTAAAAATTTAACGTACGTTGAATTTCCGTCGCAATATATTTGGGATCGGACTAAGCATCAATGGAATGAGAGACGGAATAGTAGGACGGCTATTGGAAGGTTGGTTAGTGTTCCTCCTGGTGCAGGTGAGACATTTTATTTGAGCCTTTTGTTGCCTCATAGCAATGGAGCAGAGTCCCATGAGATGATACGTACTGTAGATGGTGTTGTGTATGATACTTTTAGGGATGCGTGTTATTCCATGGGTTTGTTGGATGACGATAGGGAGTACATCGATGGAATTGTGGAAGCAAGTTTTTGGTCTTCCGCCCATTATTTGAGAAATTTGTTCTCTATACTTCTAATTTCATCGTCTATGAGCTCACCTGAAATTGTTTTTTACAAGACTTGGAAACATTTGGCGGACGATATACAGTATAGGATGAGACGTTTCTTGGATATTCCAGGTATCAATTCCTTTTTTTTCACTAAGTTATTGAGATAATATGTGTGGAATTTATATGCTTAAGTTTAATTTTTTTTTTTGTAAAGATTTGCAGTTAGCTAATGATGAATTAAAAAACTATACTCTGGTTGAGATTGAAAAAATTCTTCATATGAATGGGTCAACATTGAGTAGGTTTTCATCTATGCCGGTTCCTAATCATGGGATTGTTAACAGTGGTTTGAATAAGCTAATACGAGAGGAATTGATGTATGATCGTGTTGAGCTTAGATCAAAGTATGAAAAATTGAGTTCAAGCCTAACTGCTGAGCAAAGTGGTGTATTGGGTGAAATATTGGGTGCTATAAATTCTGGAATTGGTGGGATATTTTTCTTGTATAGTTACGGTGGTACCGGGAAGACATTTATTTGGAGGACACTTTCGGCAGCATTGAGGTCTGATGGAGGTATTGTCCTTAATGTTGCTTCGAGTGGTATCGCTGCTCTTTTGCTTCCTGGAGGTCGCACGACACATTCTAGGTTTACTATACCTCTCAATGTTGACGAGACTTCTACGTGTAACATAAAACCTGGGTCTGAACTAGCTGAACTCGTGTTGAAAGCGAAGCTTATTATATGGGACGAAGCACCAATGATGAATAGATTTAGCTTTGAGGCTTTGGACCGAACAATGAGAGATATTGTTAGATGTCCGGATGGTTCTATGAGTGACCTTCCTTTTGGGGGTAAAATTGTAGTGTTTGGTGGAGATTTTAGGCAAATTCCACATGTTATACCCAAAGGGAGTAGAGAGGATGTTGTGCATTCTACTATTAATGCATCATATCTATGGGAGTTTTGCAAGGTATGTTCTTGATAAATATGTAGTTATTACGTGATTATCAATTTTAATGTTGACTAATATTTGTTCAGATTTTTTATTAATTAAATTTTTTTATTTTATTTTATTCTTATTACAGGTTTTAACTTTGACAAAAAATATGAGACTGCAGTATAATTCTTCTGGTAGCAACTTGACAGGGGTTGAGAATTTCTCCAAGTGGATTTTGAGTATTGGGGATGGTACTTTTGGAGGTTGCAACAATGGCTTTCCGGAAATTGAGATTCCTGATGATATCCTAATTTCTAATGTGAGCGACCCAGTGCATTCGATGATACAGAGTATTTATCCCAACATAGTTGAGAATCTGTGCAGGTATAAATACTTCAAAGAGAGAGCCATTCTTGCACCTACGCATTGTGATGTTGAAACGATAAATGAGGAAATTCTTAAGATGATTCCTGGCAATACGAGAGAGTACTTGAGCTCCGACAGTGTCTGTCAGTCGGACTTTAGGCATGGTCAAAACGAAGAGATGGTATCTATTGATTTTCTTAATTCTGTTAAGTGTTCAGGTATGTCAAATCATCATCTAATTCTGAAGGAAGGTGTGCCGGTGGTTCTCTTGCGAAATATTGATCAGAAGGCAAGATTGTGCAACGGGACAAGGTTGATAGTCACGAAGCTTGGAAGTCATGTATTCGAGGCTGAGATAATTTCAGGTAGAAATATTGGCAACAAGGTCTACATTCCAAGAATGAATTTGACTAATTCGGACCACACAATGCCTGTGAACTTTACAAGAAGACAGTTTCCAGTTTTTCTCTGTTGTGCTATGACAATAAATAAGAGCCAGGGACAGTCTTTGTCTACAGTTGGACTCTATCTTCCCAAACCGGTCTTCACACATGGGCAACTGTATGTTGCAGTGTCTAGAGTTTCGAGCAGGAGTGGTTTAAAAATACTGTGTTTGGTTCAAGAAGGCAAACCATCGAAAAGGACTGCAAATATGGTTTATAGAGAAATATTCCGGAATGTGTGATTTTTTCTTCATTTGAATTTGATTATGAATCATCAACATTTCCAAATGTTTTGGTTGTTTTGGTTCTTTCGAATAAGTTATATTATAATTGAACAAACTTTTGATAATTTATTATTTTAAATATTTTTATAATTTTAGTCAAATGGACATCGATTTTTAATTTTTTTTTAATATCATCCAATTATTTTTAACATTTTCACGAATATATTCGAATGTTAAAAACTAAAATATAATAATATAAAAATTTGCAAGCCCGTGAAATCGCGGGTTTAGCACTAGTGTGTTTATATGCTTTATACTCAATTCTTTTATTATTTTAGCATTGTTAGTTGAATATGCAATTTTCTAGAAAATTCATATTTTCAAATTCTTTCTTCGTTTCTCTGTAAATGGGGATGAGAGACACTGTCAGAGTTAATGTAGTCCCTCATAATTTTTATCAATTTCCATGAGTTATTCCTGATATGAATAACTTTAGACTTAATTCTGCAGCTAACGAAGTTTGTTTTTTGTTTTTTAGCTCGGAGTAAAAAGGAAGAAAATCAAGATTATTGATGATGAAAGCTACTGCCTATCAATCATCCACAAACTTGTCAGGTTAAAGGTCTTAATTATGACGGAAGGGTACTCTTGCCAACCTTTAAGATGAATGTTTGTGTCTCATGCCCAACCATAAGACAACCCTGATTAATTTCATTGCGAATCAAGCATTTTTGTCCTCTTGAATTACTATTTGTCTTACGTTTCTTAGCTTCTTACGTACTTTTAATGTGTTTATTGTTTAATGTCCACAACTTTGTTTTATTATTAAGGATTATTAATACAATAGCCATATATTTGAATATATGGACTTATAAACATGGTGACATGCTCCAAACACCTTAAATAAACTACATATTGCAATTATGTCATGAAAAAGTAACAAAACAAAGAATGGTGTTGCTCCATACTAACAACTTATACGTGCGTTAAACGGCTAGTAACTTTAAAAAGTATCTTACTCTAAAATACAATAAATCTGAATATATTTTAATTAGTGAAAACAAAATATTTACGTATAATATGAAATATTATTTTAAATATTAAATTCGTGGAAGCAGATCTTTTTTCATGGTTGAACGATTTTTTTATTAAATATTTTTTAAATTTATTTTTGCAAAGACAAATTCTAAGGTGCATCCAAGTGCATAACATACACTTGGATTTTAAGCTCAATTTTGACTTCAATTTTGATATTTTCAAAATACACACAAACACACCGAACTGTGTATTTATTTTTACTGATGCCTTCTTGGGGTATTACTGATGTCTACTTGGGATATTACTGATTACTTATTGGGGTATTGCTGATTTCTACTTGAAATATTTTTTTCATAATTCAAATGTATACCATGCACTTAAGTGCACATTAGAACTACTCTTTTGCAAAATATTGGTAAATGTGAAATTTGTAGGAAGGAATTGAAATATTTCGAAAAAGATATTGTCACTGAGATAACAATTCCCACAAAATATTGCCACCAAATATAATATCATATCATCAGTAATAGATTGTAATACAATATATATATTGATAAAATTCTACATGCAAAATAGAAATTGAAACTGTAAAATATATATATATTTTTTGTACAGTAGGATTTCGATTTTTTTTTTTTACAATATCGAATTCTTTTAAACTTTTTTTTTTTTTTTGCAAATTATTTGTATATGTGAAATATCTAGAGGGAAATTGTTTTTATTTAAAAAATAATAATTCTAAGATTGGCTCTTAAGCGTCAATTCTTATTGTTGAATTGTGTATTATAAATACCATCACATTAATTAATTGTTACCACACAAACATCTACACAATATTTCATTTTAATTATGATATTTTTTTTTTGTTAAATGTTATCGTTATATTTGAAATGTGTAATTTTACCTTTAAAGTTAAACTTTTGCGTTCAATTGTTAATTGTATCTTCATACCATTGGAGAAAATTGAGCATGCAATTATACAACACATGTAATTTTAAGTAATACTATGTTCTACTAATTTGAGATTGAATGTGTGAATTAGTTAATATTTTTTTTAAAAATTATTTATTCATATTTAATATTTTTTATTGTTCGTTGAATTATAATTACAATTTTGATATTACATCGAAATTACAAGATATTTTTAAAAATTAATATTTATAATTTAAGATAATAATAATAATTTTTTTTTTCAGTTCACGAAATTCGCGGGGTTACGCACTAGTTTCAAATAATTATTAAATACACCTCCATTAATATATCTACATTATATTACTCTTACTCTTAATACTCCTCTTACCAAGCGCTTCTGCTCGACGAGATGAAGCATTGACCCAGGACTCACGACGGCGAAACACCGGTAATGACGATATTTCGCAAACAATGATTTCAGAAAAAAAATTGGCTTAAAATTTTTTAACCTAGTTTTTCGAAAAAAGGTTAGGATTTCGAAAAAAATTATCGAAAATCTATATTTCGAAAATATTTTGTCAAAACCCTAACCATATTTCGACAACTTTTTGCCGAAACTTTAACCATTTTTCGAAAAACCAGATTCGAAAAACTAGTATCGGGATTTTTTTCCAAAAAATATAGCAATTGCCCTAGAAAAATTAAATCTCTGTTATATGCTTTACTCAAATATTGGTCGAATGGTGAGGTTTAGGTTGAGGTGATTTGGTGATGTCCACAACAAAGTAATCCCGGTTGTGTGTTGTTTTACTCAATTGCATGCATCTGCTTGCTTCACCATTGTAACAAAACTCAATTGCCTGCACCTGCTTGCTTCACCATTGTAGAAAAACAACGAACTAAGGTTGCATCACCATTATAAATATGATAAAATGGTGGACAAGATGAATTTTCTCTTTTCTTTCCGTATCTTTACATTCTCTTCTTGTGTTTGTGTATCTTGTGTCTTTTGGTATTCTAGTGGGTGTATCTATTTTTTTTTTTAATTATATGAATATAAAAGTCATTTATATAATACAATATAATAAATTAAAAATAGAGTGGGGGTATCAAATTAATATGAAGGGTATATAGTAGAGCCCTCTTCGCAAATATAATTTTGTGGCCCAATTTTTGCCTAATCAATATAAAAAATGGACTTGAGAAGCCCATAGGCTATACTTGCGACGTAGCCCACAATATTCACCAACAAAGTATTCTGGCATTAAATTTCAAATTTTCAATTTCGTTCCTTGTTTATTTAAAAAAAAAAAAAGTAATTCATTTTCAATTATTTCCAAATCGAACATTTTTTCACCCCTCTTATTTAATCGATATTCGAGCATGAGTCAATTTTTTTTTTTTTTTATTATATGTTAGAGGATATTATAGGTATTGTAAAATTCATTTATAAATAAAATGATTGTTTATACTGTAATACCCCGTCCCGTTCTGTACCCTTTCCTTAATTAGAAACCTTTTTATTTTATTTTATTTTATTTTATTTTCTCTTCTTTGTTTCTTTTATTTTAATTATTTTGTGTGCTATTTGTGTATTTAAATATACATACCCTTTTTATAAAACTCCTAAATTCGAAGAAAGAAAACGAATTCTTTCAAACGAATAAAGGACTACGAGAAATTAATTATTCAAATTAAACTAAGGATTTTCGATCCGTTTAATTTATTGAGAAAAATCAAAATACAATAAAATATTACTTGAGTTTAAAAACTGTATTATTTTCTAAATCGGGATTACACTCGTGAACCAAACGATCCCTGAACCGTATCTTTTGGGAACGAAAATATCGAAATTATTGGGATAAGATTTGAGGAGTAGATAAGTTTGGAAAGAGGGAGTATAAATAGAAGAAGCCAAAATCTTCTCTCATTTTTCTTTCATTTTTCTCACGCAAAAATTTCCTCTCTCTCTAAAATCTTTTTCTTCCTCCCCCTTCGGCCTCCTCCTTTCCTCCGCCTCTCGCTGCCGCTGTCCTCTCCTCCTCCGGCCGACGAAGCTCCGTCCAGCCACCTCTCGCCCCTCACGTCAACGTTCGACGCCGCCGTGGACCCAGGCCGGACGCGACCCAGCGCCGAGCTCCGCCTCCCTCCTCCGCTGAGCTCCCGCCGCAACGCCGCCTCCCGCTCAGCCGCTCGCCGCTCGCCGCCGTCACCGCCTCGCCGAGCACGCCGCCGCGACGAAGCCCAGGCCTCCGCCGTCGCGCTCCGAGCTCCCCTGCTCCCGTCGCTCTCTCTCTCTCTCCGTTGGAACCGAGCGCCGCCGCTCCGCCGCCGCCGCCGTCTCCTCCTCCACCTCCAGTAAGATGGATTTCTTCCTTCTTACTTCGAAATTCATTTCCGTTTAATTCGATTTCGATTACCGAACTATTTCAATTTCTAACCGTAGCCGTTCTTTTCGTTTAATTTCCGATCGATTTTGACGCCGTTGAACCGGTTGTTATCGCCAAATTTCTGGAATTTCAAACCGACGCCGTTAGGCTGCCCAAATCATTTTTCCGAATTCCCGAACAACGCCGTAAGGCTGCCCAATTTTCGTGAACAATTTCCGGGTTTCGAAACGACGCCGTTAGGCCGCCCGTTTAACGTCTCAAACTGAAGCTCGTAAGGTTTCTATCTTCGTTTTTACCTTGGGTAGATTTTTTGGTTATTCTGCTAAATTGTTAGAGCTTAGAACAAGAAAAGAAATGAAAGAAAACTTACTGTTAGTGGTTAGATGGATTAGTATTAGTTATGGACTTATTTAGTACTATTGTTTTGTTTCACTTGTATCACTCTTTAGAAGTGAGTTTTTGGATAGATTGTTTCTTTGTTTTATTTCTTTCACAAACCATAAGATTGGTTTCTTAGTTTAGTATTTAGTATTAGTAATTGAATGTTGAAATATTATTGTTTTAGATGAATGGTAGTAATGACTTAGAGGACTAGTATTATTCTTATGAATGTTTAGTATCATTGTTTTTAGTGTTATGATGATATTAGCAAAATCCTATAGTATCCTTGTTTTGATGTTTTTCGAGGATAAAAACACTTTTGGATAAATTTCGTAATCAAATGGAAACTCGTCTTCACCTCGTAACCCTATTAGAATTTTAGAAAACGCAAAAATAAAGTCTTTTAATAAGTTTAGAAAAGAAAAGTTTTATATTCAAGTTTTCGTTTAAAAACGAGAATTAGGATTCGTAAGAAAGAATAACCTTTTCTTTAATTTCATTAAATAATAATCTTATTTTTTCTAAGTATTTTTCCAAGTTTAAAAATGATATTTTCCTTAAAAGGCCTTGTTGAGAACACCACTCAATTCAGTAAATACACCCTCTGTTACACCACTCAATTCAGTAAATACACCCTCTGTTACACCACTCAATTCAGTAAATACACCCCCTGTTACACCACCAAATTCAGTAAATACACCCTCGGTTACACTACTAAATTCAGTAAATACACCCCCTGTTGCAGCACTGAATTTAGTAAATACACTCCCCTAATACACCTCCCCTTTAAAAGAGGTGTACTTATCAATTTGAAATCAACCTTTGGAAACTTTAGTTTTCAATAATTTTCTGAAGACAACGACCTACTCAATCCTCGAGTTTCGCGCTCTTAAGTTTTTCAAATTCAAAAGTCAATCTTTTAATCGAAATACTCCTTATTAGGATTCTGTACTTTTCGGAACACGCGCGAAGGACTCGACTGTCTGCCTACCCAATATTCCCGAAACACAGAACAATCAGGTGGGTGATGATCCGTTGATTGATCTGCTATTAATAACGTCGTACCGGTATTTTCTGAACTCGACTAAATCAAATCAAAAGTATCTAATCCAACATAAATGTAACACCTATCTATATAACTGTTTGGATTATGTGATATAACTACATATGTTATATATTAGCTTGTTGTTTTGTGAATCGATCACCACTGCATGAGTAAACACCTTACGTGAGCATGAATCAGTTCAGTTATCAGTCAAGTATTTTCTCAACGAAGTTGTTGTATCAGTTTTATGGAAAATCAGTAAGTACGGAGTTCTGATTTGGGTATTGATTATTTTTCCGGTCTCCGGGGACAGCTGTCGTTGGACGCCCTCGGAATCAAGGTCGTTGATTATTTTTCCGGCCTCCGGGGACAGCTGTCGTTGGACGCCCTCGGAATCAAGGTCGTTGATTATTTTTCCGGTCTCCGGGGACAGCTGTCGTTGGACGCCCTCGGAATCAAGGCTGTTGATGGTTGGAGTTGAAAAGAGTAACTTTGTTGGAAGTGGAATGGTTGTACGTTTATGGTTTGATAGTTGTGATAATGTGTGATATGACTTTGGGCTTTGCCCTAATGTGAACCAACTTGTGCTATTTCAATTATATTATGCGAAATATGCTTAATCACCGTTTAAATCTTTATAATCTTTAAATTTACAACTGATTAAATAAAATAAACACTTTATCAATGAGTATAACTTAATATATTTCGGATTTACCAATCCCATGATGTTGCAATCACCCATAAGTGAGAATTCAATCCTCACGCCCCCTTTTCCTAACCCCTTGCAGATTACAATTATGGGGAGCAAGGACAGTGACACAGAAGACACAAAGTCTCCCATTTTTCTTAAAATATATTATTATTAATACAATGATGCCTATCATTTCTATTTCCCAATAAATGTTATCGCTACTGCTATGCAAGACGATACTCTTTCCGTGTGTTTAAATTATCCAAACTCAGTGTGTATTAGTCTGAAGATACAGAACCCTCTATCCATCTTTATATATATATACAAATACACTTATGTTATAATATTCCTTCCCACTTATCCGCTGCATGAAACTCCTCTCTCTCAATTCAGTTATATTTCTTTCAAAAATTTTATAATTCGGACTTTTGATCACAATAACACTTCGAATTCGATATTATTATTATATATCGGGTTCGGGGCGTTACAGGTGGTATCAGAGCTTATGTTCAAAACTTTCGGACCCAACCCCAAATCTTGTTTCCTTGTCACAATAAAATTATTTATTATCACTTAAGTATTAAAATATAAAAAAAATTCTGAGGAAAACGTGTCTCTGGTTACTGTCTACAAGCTCCTCGAAGGTACGTTACTACTTTTATAATGTTGCTTAAAGGCCTTTAAATTCACAACTGCTTGAATTCATAATATTACCCGATCAAAAAAAAAAGTTACGATAACTCAAAATAATGTTCGTACCACGAAGGAAGAACTACAAAATCTAGTCTAAGTTGCTTTTGGAACTCGAATAATTGATAAGAATGCTCGAATAAATTGTGAACTTCATAAATGATATTATGTGATTTCTTTGATTACGTGCTTTAAATGTTTACTTTACGGTTATTTTTCCTTTAAAACTAAAATTTTGACTAGAACTTTCCTTTCCCTATAGGAAGCCTAAGATGGATGTGGCCCAGTACTTAGAGATTGAGCAGTTAGAAGTAGAGACCATTGATGCCTTCACTGCCCGCTTTGTAGAGTCACGCGAAAGGGCAAGGACTGCCCCGGAGCCCCACATCGAGACTGACTTCGCAGCTGCGACCCGATTCGCGGGAGGAGTGATCGAAATCTTCCGCCCTATCGCTACCGGACTATTAGATCGCATGAGGGTGGACGACCCAGAGCAGGGACCTCAGGTTCACCTAGACGCTTATTGGGTGGAGGCCCAGAGAGTGATTCGGCACGCAGATGTTAACCGCGGACTGTCTTACCAGACCGTTGCACTCGCCGAGCACGATCTAGCCACATCGGACGGTCAACGGGAGGATGCCATGCTAGCACAGGCATCGGCCGTTGCAGCTAGAGCAACCGCCGTCTCCCAGGACGAGTACTCTCACATAGCTACTCGGAGGGCCGACCTACACTTAGAGGCAGCTCTCGCGCAGCGAGATACCTCCATCGCTTACTGGATAGCGAGTGGACTACCTGGGGAGGGACCTTTCGGCTTGGGAGAAGCCGCACATCCTGTGATAGAGTTAGCGAGAGTCGAGCCCGAGATTATCGAATTTGAGGGAGATGAGCCAGAGATAGAGATAGATTCCCCGCCCGAGTCAGAAGTTGATGACTAGTTGGACTACCAGACTTTGTATATAGTAGTAGACGCATATATATAGTATAGGTGGTAGCCGTTTGACTTATAGTAATAGTCATTCTGCGTGGTCGTTTTCCTTATAGACCATTGCAGCATAGCTCTAACCCCCCCCCCATTTTGTCGCTCGTGGTCCATATTGATGTGAGGACACGATGCTATAGCACTACCTAGAACCCTTTTGCATTCCATAACGAATGTAAGGAGACTGACTCCGTAGAACCAAAACTTTTAGATATATATATACTTATTATGTGCCCACTACTTGTCAATGTGTTTTACTTGCTTTATATATTGATTGTCGTATATTTTATCTGATTATCGCTTAATGACACATCACTGGTTCCTAGAATACTGTGCGAATGTGAGCACTGTACCATTGAGGGCCCCAATGCGCAGCTGGTGAATTACGTACCACACGTGTTTTAGTGCTAGCGTTGTGTTGATTTGGTTAATCCGGTTATGTTTTTATAACTTTCTCGCACCTATACGTATCGTAACAATATTATTCTTTTCGATCAGAACTACCTTTAGAATGACACCCGGACGTAAACGTGGATGACCCCGCGTTAACCCTATCCCTGAACCCGTGGATCCGATAGAACAAGACCCACCCCTTCAGGCTGAACCCGAGCCGCCTCAGCAAGCCGCACCAGAAAACGATATCGCGAGAGAAATATCTCTCTTCAGAACTACATTCAACAACAAGTTCCACCACCTCCTCCGCCGTTGTACGGGCCTATACCTCAGATAGCGCCCAGGGCGAATGACTTTGTCGAACGCTTTCGACGACTGCAGCCACCTAGGCTGGATGGGAAAGAGGATCCCTTTGAAGTCGAGGAGTGGATATCGGGATTGGAACGTATCTTCAGACACATGGCACTGGCTGATACACAAAAGGTCTCCTGTGCCCAGTTCCAACTGATGGAAGATGCAGCCCAATGGTGGGAATCTTATGAACGAACCATGGACGAAGAAGCTAGACAGGTCCTTACTTGGGAGGACTTTAAGAAAGCTATACTGGATCGATACTTTCCACGAGTCCTGAGGGATCGGAAAGAACAAGATTTTGTCAACCTTCGACAGGGAACTCTCTCAGTGATAGAGTACGAGAGAAGGTTCAACCAACTGTCTCGTTATGCCCCACATCTGGTGGGTGACGATGAAAGGAAAGCTCGCAGGTTCGAGCAGGGTTTGAGGCCCGAGATAGCAGGAATTATAATTGGCCTTCAGGTGCCAAATTATGGAGAAGTTTTCCATCGAGCATTGATGGTTTCGATCAGTCAAAACTTGGAGTACAAACAAACTCCGACTACTGTCCCTGTCAATCGGAATTGACAGCCACCCTTTAAAATGAATTCAGTTCCGCAATCCAAGGGGAACAACTTTGTTGGCTCTCGAGCTAACCAAAACTGTCAAAGGTGTGGAAGGAGACACTGGGGACCCTGTAATCAGGGAGGAGTAATTTGTTTTCGTTGCCATCAACTAGGGCACAAGTCCAATGAATGTGTTCAGCCACCGAACAGCAACCGTTAACCGGTTAATAGCGCTCAGTACCGCCCTCAGCAGGCAAACAATTATCAGGCTCGTCAGCTACCTGCACCTAACAACCGCCAGACGGGACCCCCAGTTAGAGGTCCGCCTAATCAAGGTCAGAGAAGGCCAGGCCACGTGAATGCTATCCTCGAGGAAGGGGAAAGCAGTGGAGAGCAACTTCGCCTGAAAGGACCAGCTCAGCCTGAGCAGCACGAGACGCTAGCAGGTACTGTCTTTGTACTTGAAAAACCTGCGTATGTATTGTTTGATACTGGAGCATCTCATTCCTTTATATCTGATAACTTTAAAAGAAAGTTAGGATTAGTCGAGATAAAAGGAAAAGTTTTAAACGTTAGTATTCCATCTGGAACTACTATGGAAATTGAGGGTCAAATTAGAGATTTAGCTCTAACGCTAGACAATCACTTGATAGAGTCCGACCTTCACGTCCTTAAGATGAAAACCTTTGACATAATCTTAGGCATTGACTGGTTAACGAGAAACAAAGCGATAATAAAATGCGTCGAACGTGAGATCGACCTCGAAACTCGTGATGGCCAACGTTTCACGTTTCGCGAAGTCAAGACCAAGAAGGAAACCCGAGTAATATCAGCAATCCAAGCTGCTGCAATATTACGAAAAGAGAAATGCCAAGCTTACCTCGTTCACATCTCAGCAGGAGAGATAGACGATAAGTTACGCATCAAGGTGCCAATTGTGGATGGATATCTTGACGTATTCCCCGAGGAATTAAACGGGTTACCTCCCGATCGTCAGATAGAGTTCTCCATCGACTTGATACCTGGGGCAGCACCAGTATCTAAAGCACCCTATCGAATGGCCCCAAAGGAATTAGAAGAACTGAAGGAACAACTGCAAGGTTTGCTTGAAAAGAAGTTCATCAGACCTAGTGCATCGCCATGGGGAGCACCCGTGTTGTTCGTAAAGAAGAAAGACGGAACTTTCCGTATGTGCATAGATTACCGAGGTCTCAATCAACTGACCATTAAGATCAAATATCCTCTTCCAAGGAGAGAAGACTTGTTCGATCAGTTAAAGGATGCTACGATATTCTCAAAGATCGATCTGAGGTCTGGTTATCACCAGCTAAAGGTCAAGAGCGAGGATATCCCGAAGACAGCATTCCGGACTCGGTATGGACATTACGAGTTCACCGTGATGCCCTTTGGAGTAACGAATGCTCCAGCGATCTTCATGGATCTGATGAATAGAGTATTTCATCCGTACCTGGATCAATTCGTTATCGTCTTCATCGACGACATACTCGTGTACTCTAAGAGCAAAGAGCAATACGAAGAACATCTCAAAGCAGTCTTAGAGATAATGAGACGAGAGAAGTTGTATGCCAAATTCAGCAAGTGTGAATTTTGGATCGACCGTGTGATGTTCTTAGGACATATAATCTCCGTAAAAGGGATTGAAGTGGACCCAGCAAAGGTAGAAGCCATCATGAACTGGAAGGCACCTACTAACGTCAATGAAATTCGGAGTTTTTTTGGGTTAGCAGGGTACTACCGCAGGTTCATACAAGATTTTTCCAGCATTGCGAAAGCGCTGACGAAACTGACCAAGAAAATTGAGAAGTTTACTTGGGATTCAACTTGTGAAGAAAGTTTCCAAGAGCTAAAGAAAAGGCTAACCACGTCGCCTGTGTTAACCATCCCAGATGGATCAGAAGGATTCGTCATTTACACAGACGCTTCTTTGTCAGGTTTGGGTTGTGTTCTGATGCAGAATAAGAAAGTTGTAGCTTATGCATCTCGACAACTTAAGGATCACGAACAGAACTACCCAATGCACGACTTAGAATTAGCCGCAGTAGTTCACGCGTTAAAAATTTGAAGACACTACCTATATGGAGGAAAGTGTGAGATCTACACTGACCATAAGAGTCTAAAATACTTCTTTACGCAGAAGGAATTGAACATGCGTCAGAGAAGATGGCTCGAATTGGTAAAAGATTACGATTGCACTATCCACTACCACCCCGGAAAGGCAAACGTAGTGGCAGACGCTTTGAGTAGAAAGGAAGATACAAAACTAAGCGTCGTTCCGACCACGCAATTACTACTAATGGGAGAACTCTCTCGTTTAGACTTGGAATTTTCCACACAGTGTTGTGCAAATTCCATGGTTTACGCGTTCACCCTACAACCGACCTTACGAGAAAGGATCCTAGCAGCGCAAAAGGACGATAAATTCTTGAGAGGAATACGTAAGCGCGCTGAGGAAGGAACCATTCAGAGATTCGTATTGGGTACTGATGAAGCTTTAATGTTCGATAACAGAGTCTGTGTGCCTAAGGATGACGGAATTAGGAACGAAATTCTGAAAGAGGCACATAGCACTCCTTACACCGTTCATCCCGGAGAGACGAAAATGTACCGAGGATTGAAAGAGAACTTTTGGTGGAGGGGTATGAAGAGATCGATAGCTCAATTCGTCAGGAGTTGTTTAACCTGCCAACGAGTTAAAGCAGATCACCAACGACCTCCAGGGTTGTTGCACCCTCTGGAGATGCCAGAGTGGAAATGGGAGGACATCACTATGGATTTTGTCACCGGTTTTCCGAAAACGGTGAAAAATCACGATGCCATTTGGGTCATCGTAGACAGACTTACGAAAACTGCCCATTTTATCCCTATAAGAATGACGTACACGTTGGACAAGCTCGCCCAACTGTACATAGCAGAGATAGTCAGACTGCACGGAGTACCAGTTTCAATAGTATCCGATAGAGACCCCCGTTTTACCTCCAAATTTTGGGAAAGTCTGCAACGAGCCTTAGGTACTGAATTGAAGTTCAGCACCGTGTACCACCCGCAGACGGACGGACAATCGGAAAGAACCATTCAAACGCTTGAAGATATGCTCAGAGCTTGCGCTCTAGATCTTGAAGGAAGTTGGGAAAACCACCTACCATTGGCAGAGTTTGCATATAACAACAGTTATCAAGCAACAATACAAATGGCGCCGTACGAAGCACTCTACGAGAAGAGGTGTAGATCGCCAGTTTGTTGGGACGAAGTTGGGATTCGAAAGATTCTCGGACCCGAATTAGTCGAAAAGTCGGCTGAGATAGTCGCAAAGATTAAAGAAAGGATCAAGTCGGCCCAGGACCGCCAGAAATCGTATGCAGACACCCGAAGAAGGGATTTACAATTTGACATCGGCGAGAAAGTATTTCTCAAAGTTGCACCAATGAAAGGTCTAATCCGTTTTGGGAAGAAAGGTAAGCTAAAGCCGCGATACATTGGACCATTCGACATCCTGAATAGAATCGGAGATGTAGCTTATCGCATAGCTTTACCACCGGAGTTATCACGAGTGCATAATGTATTCCACATATCTACACTCAGGAAATACGTGAGCGATCCAAACCACGTTATTAATCACGTAGAATTAGGTCTAAACAGTGACCTGACTTATGAAGAGATTCCAGTAACTATCTTGGGAAGGAAGTTACACTTGTTAAGGAATCGAGAAATACCTTTAGTGCTCGTTCAGTGGAGCCAACACGGAAAGGAAGAAGCGACTTGGGAAAGAGAGGATGAAGTCCTAGCTAAATACCCTCAAAGCTTAAGTAATACCTAAGACATGAATTTCGGGGGCGAAATTCTGTTAAGGGGGTGAGGATGTAATACCCCGTCCCGTTCTGTACCCTTTCCTTAATTAGAAACCTTTTTATTTTATTTTATTTTATTTTCTCTTCTTTGTTTCTTTTATTTTAATTATTTTGTGTGCTATTTGTGTATTTAAATATACATACCCTTTTTATAAAACTCCTAAATTCGAAGAAAGAAAACGAATTCTTTCAAACGAATAAAGGACTACGAGAAATTAATTATTCAAATTAAACTAAGGATTTTCGATCCGTTTAATTTATTGAGAAAAATCAAAATACAATAAAATATTACTTGAGTTTAAAAACTGTATTATTTTCTAAATCGGGATTACACTCGTGAACCAAACGATCCCTGAACCGTATCTTTTGGGAACGAAAATATCGAAATTATTGGGATAAGATTTGAGGAGTAGATAAGTTTGGAAAGAGGGAGTATAAATAGAAGAAGCCAAAATCTTCTCTCATTTTTCTTTCATTTTTATCACGCAAAAATTTCCTCTCTCTCTCTAAAATCTTTTTCTTCCTCCCCCTTCGGCCTCCTCCTTTCCTCCGCCTCTCGCTGCCGCTGTCCTCTCCTCCTTCGGCCGACGAAGCTCCGTCCAGCCACCTCTCGCCCCTCACGTGAACGTTCGACGCCGCCGTGGACCCAGGCCGGACGCGACCCAGCGCCGAGCTCCGCCTCCCTCCTCCGCTGAGCTCCCGCCGCAACGCCGCCTCCCGCTCAGCCGCTGGCCGCCGTCACCGCCTCGCCGAGCACGCCGCCGCGACGAAGCCCAGGCCTCCGCCGTCGCGCTCCGAGCTCCCCTGCTCCCGTCGCTCGCCCTCTCTCTCCGTTGGAACCGAGCGCCGCCGCCGCCGTCTCCTCCTCCACCTCCAGTAAGATGGATTTCTTCCTTCTTACTTCGAAATTCATTTCCGTTTAATTCGATTTCGATTACCGAACTATTTCAATTTCTAACCGTAGCCGTTCTTTTCGTTTAATTTCCGATCGATTTTAACGCCGTTGAACCGGTTGTTATCGCCAAATTTCTGGAATTTCAAACCGACGCCGTTAGGCTGCCCAAATCATTTTTCCGAATTCCCGAACAACGCCGTAAGGCTGCCCAATTTTCGTGAACAATTTCCGGGTTTCGAAACGACGCCGTTAGGCCGCCCGTTTAACGTCTCAAACTGAAGCTCGTAAGGTTTCTATCTTCGTTTTTACCTTGGGTAGATTTTTGGGTTATTCTGCTAAATTGTTAGAGCTTAGAACAAGAAAAGAAATGAAAGAAAACTTACTGTTAGTGGTTAGATGGATTAGTATTAGTTATGGACTTATTTAGTACTATTGTTTTGTTTCACTTGTATCACTCTTTAGAAGTGAGTTTTTGGATAGATTGTTTCTTTGTTTTATTTCTTTCACAAACCATAAGATTGGTTTCTTAGTTTAGTATTTAGTATTAGTAATTGAATGTTGAAATATTATTGTTTTAGATGAATGGTAGTAATGACTTAGAGGACTAGTATTATTCTTATGAATGTTTAGTATCATTGTTTTTAGTGTTATGATGATATTAGCAAAATCCTATAGTATCCTTGTTTTGATGTTTTTCGAGGATAAAAACACTTTTGGATAAATTTCGTAATCAAATGGAAACTCGTCTTCACCTCGTAACCCTATTAGAATTTTAGAAAACGCAAAAATAAAGTCTTTTAATAAGTTTAGAAAAGAAAAGTTTTATATTCAAGTTTTCGTTTAAAAACGAGAATTAGGATTCGTAAGAAAGAATAACCTTTTCTTTAATTTCATTAAATAATAATCTTATTTTTTCTAAGTATTTTTCCAAGTTTAATAATGATATTTTCCTTAAAAGGCCTTGTTGAGAACACCACTCAATTCAGTACATACACCCTCTGAGAACACCACTCAATTCAGTAAATACACCCTCTGTTACACCACTCAATTCAGTAAATACACCCCCTGTTACACCACCAAATTCAGTAAATACACCCTCTGTTACACTACTAAATTCAGTAAATACACCCCCTGTTGCAGCACTGAATTTAGTAAATACACTCCCCTAATACACCTCCCCTTTAAAAGAGGTGTACTTATCAATTTGAAATCAACCTTTGGAAACTTTAATTTTCAATAATTTTCTGAAGACAACGACCTACTCAATCCTCGAGTTTCGCGCTCTTAAGCTTTTCAAATTCAAAAGTCAATCTTTTAATCGAAATACTCCTTATTAGGATTCTGTACTTTTCGGAACACGCGCGAAGGACTCGACTGTCTGCCTACCCAATATTCCCGAAACACAGAACAATCAGGTGGGTGATGATCCGTTGATTGATCTGCTATTAATAACGTCGTACCGGTATTTTCTGAACTCGACTAAATCAAATCAAAAGTATCTAATCCAACATAAATGTAACACCTATCTATATAACTGTTTGGATTATGTGATATAACTACATATGTTATATATTAGCTTGTTGTTTTGTGAATCGATCACCACTGCATGAGTAAACACCTTACGTGAGCATGAATCAGTTCAGTTATCAGTCAAGTATTTTCTCAACGAAGTTGTTGTATCAGTTTTATGGAAAATCAGTAAGTACGGAGTTCTGATTTGGGTATTGATTATTTTTCCGGTCTCCGGGGACAGCTGTCGTTGGACGCCCTCGGAATCAAGGTCGTTGATTATTTTTCCGGCCTCCGGGGACAGCTGTCGTTGGACGCCCTCGGAATCAAGGTCGTTGATTATTTTTCCGGTCTCCGGGGACAGCTGTCGTTGGACGCCCTCGGAATCAAGGCTGTTGATGGTTGGAGTTGAAAAGAGTAACTTTGTTGGAAGTGGAATGGTTGTACGTTTATGGTTTGATAGTTGTGATAATGTGTGATATGACTTTGGGCTTTGCCCTAATGTGAACCAACTTGTGCTATTTCAATTATATTATGCGAAATATGCTTAATCACCGTTTAAATCTTTATAATCTTTAAATTTACAACTGATTAAATAAAATAAACACTTTATCAATGAGTATAACTTAATATATTTCGGATTTACCAATCCCATGATGTTGCAATCACCCATAAGTGAGAATTCAATTCTCACGCCCCCTTTTCCTAACCCCTTGCAGATTACAATTATGGGGAGCAAGGACAGTGACACAGAAGACACAAAGTCTCCCATTTTTCTTAAAATATATTATTATTAATACAATGATGCCTATCATTTCTATTTCCCAATAAATGTTATCGCTACTGCTATGCAAGACGATACTCTTTCCGTGTGTTTAAATTATCCAAACTCAGTGTGTATTAGTCTGAAGATACAGAACCCTCTATCCATCTTTATATATATATACAAATACACTTATGTTATAATATTCCTTCCCACTTATCCGCTGCATGAAACTCCTCTCTCTCAATTCAGTTATATTTCTTTCAAAAATTTTATAATTCGGACTTTTGATCACAATAACACTTCGAATTCGATATTATTATTATATATTGGGTTCGGGGCGTTACATATACCAAATAGTATAACTTGTCGGCTTCTCCACCGTAGCAGACAATATTCTAGCTAGGGGTGGAGCAAATACTGGTATACCGCACATACCAAAAAATATCGAATTTATCGAAAATTTCGGTATACCGTAATTTTCGGTATGAATACTGTATCGGTTTTAATTTCTAGAAAATTCTTGTATTCACTAACATATCGAAATACCAAAATATTTTCGGTATAAGTCGGTATATACCGGTATACAGAAAATATTTCGATATACCGAGAATATTTTAGTACACCGAAAATATTTCGGTATAAATCGGTATATACCGTACCGATAATTCATTATTAAAATTTTATATTTAATTTAATTTTATATTAAATAATTAGTTAAAAGTTTTGGTATGGACGGGTATGACTGGTATATCGACATGGTCGGTATTTCGGTATGAACCGGTATTCGGGTATGGACGGGTATATACCGAAATATCGGTAAGGTACGTCATACCGAATGTTCGGTACGGTATGCGGTATGAGCTTTTGGTATACCGAAATTTAGGTACGGTATAGCTATGTATTTTTGCATACCAAAATTTTCGGTACGGTATACGGTACAATATGATATGGACGGTACGATATGCCACCCCTAGTTCTAGGGGCAAGTTGTTCTATTAAAGATCCCCGCGACTCACCTACTGCTCGTTCAGCTAAACAATGAATGCCCTGTAGATCAATATCGACATAAGCTGATCTTACTGAATATTGGTCATTTTTAGTGAAATGCTAAATGCATTTATCTGTTATGGCAAAAAGTATTAATGAATCAATGCCCTAACTAGTTATACACATTTTTATTGTCTCTTAACATGAGACTGTCTCATACAAGACTTATCCATCTGTTTTTCATGCTATGCATGACATAGTCTTCATAATAGGTTTCATATCTTCGTCGAGAAAGTCTATATACTCTAATGAAACATTCCTCCATATTTGGGACTCTAATGGAAAAGCAATTGTCATCATTAAGCCAATTAATTATCCTTCCAAACTCGAATTCTAGACAGTCTTCATAATAGGTTTCATATCTTCCCCGAGAAAGTCTATACTCTAATGAAACATTCCTCCACACTAGGGACTCTAACGAAAAAACAATTGTCATCATTAAGCCAATTAATGATCATCCCAAACTCGAATTCTAGACCCATTGCCTATTCTCCACCACAATCCCCTTTTAACAATATCTTGAGATAAATCTTGCTTTGAAAATCTTCCAAGTCATGGCATATGGATTAGAAAAACATGCTGTCAAATTTTTAGTTTCTTTGACAAATTGATTGAAACTGTTCTAAATCCGGTAGATTTAATATACCAAATCCGGAAGATTTGATGTGGACATTACTTATGGGCCTAACAACCTAAACAGGCTTTAGGGTTTCGATTAGGTTTTCTCTATTATAAATACATTCATGTACTCAGTATTGTAAACACACAGAGATTTAGTGAAAACTCCTGGCTTGGTACGCCTCCAGACGTAGTCGTTAACGACGAACTGGGTAAACAAATCGGTATTTCTACTTTGCATTTATTATTTTACAACACGTTATCAGCACGAGTGTCTACCCGCAGTTAATTGCTATTAGGTTTGCGCTTTTTCCTCTGGCATGATGGATGCAAATTGTGATTTATGTCTGGTAGATAGCGCTACCACACACACAATCTTAAGAGATAGGAAGTATTTTCATTACTTGATAGAAAGAAAAGGGATTGTAACTACGATAGTCAATGATAATATCATGATAGTGGGCTTAGGAAGAGCCTTTGTCATCCTCTCTATGGGTACTGAACTCATAATTGACAATGCTTTGTTGTTCCCACAATCGAAGCGTACCCTTCTCAATTTTAAAGACATAAGAACTAATGGCTATCACATTGAAACTGAAATTGAAAACAATAACAAATACCTTTTGATGACTGTCTCTCGAGGTAGCCGTAAACAAGTTATTGAAAAACTTCTCTCATTCTCTTCTGGATTGTACTATTCCTACATCCGGCCGTCTAATCTCTATATAGCCATGAGTATGAAATCTCATGACCCAAACTCATTTAAATTATGGCATCAACAATTAGGTCATCCAGGACAAATAATGATACGTAGGATTCTATCTAATTTCACTGGTTATAATATTTTGAATAATAGAATCGCTCCTGTCGATGAATTTATCTGTGATGCATATTCAAATGGTAAGTTAATAATGCGCCCTTCGCGCACTAAGGTGGGACTTGAATCTCCAATTTTCCTTGAACGGGTTCATGGAGATATTTGTGGACCGAGTCACCCAGCATCAGGACCATTTCGGTATTTCATGGTCTTAATTAATGTCTCCACTCGGTGGACTTATGCATGTTTGTTGTCCACCCGCAATCAAGCCTTTGCCAAGCTTATTGTGAAAACCATTGAGCTTCGAGCTTAGTTCCCAGATTATCCAATAAAATCAATTCGTATGGATAATGCTGCTTAGTTTACCTTAAAAGTCTTTACCGATTACTGTATGGCACTGGGAATTAAAGTGGAGCATTCGGTCCCTTGCGTCCACACCCAAAATGGTCTTGCTGAGGCGCTAATAAAACGTATCAAATTAATCGCAAGACCATTACTGATGAACTCAAACTTACCCACCTCATGCTGGGGGCATGCAGTCCTACATGCATCACATCTGATACAAATCCGTTCAACTGCATACAATGATCATTCCCCCTATAACTAGTGCGTGAGAAAGAACCTAATATTTTCCATCTGTGTATATTTGGATGTGCGGTGTATGTTCTGATAACAAGTATACATTCCCCCATTCGCCAAAAGCGTAAAGGACCTATACAAGATACAAACACACCTAGAACGAAAGCTAGCAAAACTGGTTAGTCAAACTTGAAATCTCCAGAAGAGATTCGTCCAGGAAACTTAAAATATCCAGAAGAGATTCATCCAGAAGACGAAAGTCCTAGTAATGAAGCACGTGCCCAAAATATTCAATGCACTAGGACTGCGAAACGACCAGACCTAGATACACTGGGAAATGAAGAAGGCGTGGTTGATATAAACGTTGAAGTCTCTATGAATTTCATAGATACAGGAGAAACTTATAATATAAATTTTATTGTCGTCGATTACACATTTGCAGCGACAATTGATCTTTTCGTTAAAATTAACGACCTGGATCCAGAACCCAAATCAATAGATGAGTGCTGAAAGCGCTCAGACTGGGTGAAATGGAAAGAGGCAATTGAAGCAGAGCTCGTCTCGCTAAATAGAAGAAAAGTATTTGGCTCTATCATTCGTACACCCGTGCGCTATCCCTGTAGGATATAAATTAGTTTTTGTACGAAAACAAAATGAGAACAATACTGTGGAGAGATACAAAGTGAGGCTAGTAGCTCAAGGGTTTTCGCAGAGACCCGATATTGATTTCGATCAAATCTATTCTCCTGTAATTGATGGAATAACATTCTGCTACTTGATATCTTTGGTAGTTAAACTAAATCTCCAGATGAGATTGATGGACGTTGTAACCACGTATTTATACGGATCACTAGATGCCGACATCTATATGAAAATCCCGGATGGATTTAAGATTCCCCAGATGAGGAATGATAAAAATCGCAGTATGTATAGCATAAAACTGCATAAATCGTTGTACGGCCTAAAATAATCAGGTCTAATATGGTACAACCGACATAGTGAATTCCTCCAGAAGAAGGGATACACAAAAGATACAACTTTCCCTTACATATTTATAAAGAAATCGCAAAGTGGTTTTTGCATCATATCCGTATATGTTGACGATCTAAACATAATCGGAACATGCAAAGAGATTGAAGAAGCCAGTTCAATCTTGAAAGCTGAATTTGAAATGAAAATCTTGGGGAAAACCAAGTATTGCCTAGGCCTGCAAATCGAGCATCTCCCTAAAGGAATCCTTATACACCAGTCTACCTAAGTGAAAAATGTATTGGAGAGATTTCACATGGATAAATCTCATCCACTCAGCACACTCATGGTTGTCTGATCCCTCGAAGTGGATAAGGACCCATTTAGACCTAGAGAAGATACAGAAGAAATTATGGGACCAGAAGTTCCTTATCTTAGCGATGTTGGTGCATTACTCTATCTCGCAAAACTACACTAGACCAGATATTGTATTTGCAGTTAATTTGCTTGCGAGATATAGCTCTTCTCCTACAAGGAGACATTGGAATGATGTTAAACACGTTCTACGGTATCTCCAAGGGTCTCAAGATCTTGGGTTGTTTTACCCTAGAAACCAAGATAAAATCATGGTAGGTTACACGGATGCTGGCTACTTTTCTGATCCCCACAATGCCATATCCCAGACTAGTTATGTTTTTCTCTGTGGTGGTACTGCAATCTCATGGAGATCGGTTAAATAAACAATGGTTACCACATATTCAAACCACTCAGAGATAATAACTTTGTTTGAAGCCTCACGAGAATGTGTTTGGTTGAAATCATTGGTAAAATACATTGGTGACTCGTGTAGTATTGCTAAAACGATACATCCCCTACAATTATATTTGAAGACAACACAGCTTGCATCGCACAAATGAGTAATGTGTACGTCAAGGGAAACCTGATGAAACATAATTTACCGAAATTTTTCTACCCATACGAACTCTAGAAAAGTGGCGTAATTACCATACAAAAGGTGCAATCTAGTGACAATCTAGCAGATCTGTTCACTAAGTCCCTACCTACCTCTACTTTTGAGAAGTATATTTATGGTATCGGGATGTAAAGACTTAAAGGGTTGTTTTCTTCAGAGGGAGTGGTAACCTCGAAACAATCCAGAAGATTGGATCCGGAAGATCAATAATTGCACTCCTTCCTAGCTAAACATTTTATCGCTACCTAGCATGTGGAGTTTTTCTCTCGAGACATATACGTCATGTCGTAGTGTCCAAGGGGGAGTGTTGTAAATTCGGTAGATTTAATATACCAACTCCAGAAGATTTGATGTGAACATTACTTATGGGCCTAATAACCTAAACAGACTTTAGGGTTTCAATTAGGATTTCTCTATTATAAATACATCCTTGTACTCAACATTGTAAACACACATAAATTTAGTGAAAACTCCTGGCTTGGTATGCCCCCAGACGTAGTCGTTAACGACAAACTGGGTAAACAAATCGGTGTTTCTACTTTGCGTTTATTATTTTACAACAGAAACTACAAATAATTAGTTAAATCACATCTAAATTAATACCTTTTAATAGTTCATAAATAAATAATATTATTTAAAAATACACCCAAGATAAAAAAAATCTCAATTAAAAAAATGTCTCAAAGTTTTGATTATTGGGTAGGTTTTATGTGAAAAATGATTTATAAAACTACTTTAAAGCATTGAATATTTGATCATGGGCTTCAAAAAAGTTCATCAGGAATAGTATTAATATGGGTTCAAACAAATTTACAACAATTACAATATAATACCTCTATCTCACATTAATGACACTCCTAATAAAATTATTGATACTTTAAAATTATTTTATTATAAACTTATCATGAACTATCTGCTTTTAATAGTTTGCCCAGACTATTTTGTCAATTTTGTCGTAAATAGATCGAGATTTTATGAACATAATCAATTCTTATACAATTATGTTCCCTCGATCTTTAAAGCTGTGAGAATGAATGTAAGAAAGCCTCAATTGTCATATCATCATTATTTTATTTTATTTTTATTAAATTGAGAGGCTAGTGGGCTAATAGGTATAAATTTCAATTCTTATTGGGTTGTATTGTTGGACCACAATTTGTCCTTGCAAGCATACCACATTAAATCTTTTGGCACCATGAATTATAGACATAGGTACTTATTTATAATTTATTATAGGTGTGAATTGTACAATTTCCTGTTTGGTATTACTACGTCGGTGGATTCACTTATAAAGTTATAAGTATAATTCTTTAAATTAAATTTCAATTCAATTTAATCATGTTGACTTATGAAAGACTGACAAGTGACAAATGCGTAAAGTATGGATTGTTTTATTCACGCTACACCCTCGATTTTTTTTTTTTTTTTTTTTTAAAGCAACACAAATTAAAATTTCAAGTGATGGTAAATGTATTTATGCATTGAGCAATTCTCCTATTAAATATTTTAAGTACAATAGTAATATATTTAAGGAAAAATAAAAAAAATTGTGAATCCTAATCAGATTGAACCAAGTCAAGTGATTTTTTTCCAAAAAAATTGTGTCAAGAGACAAAACTAATAAAAGACTTGGCGTGTTACTATAAAAACAAATACTGCCTCCGTCCTAAGAAGTTTTTCACACTTAGGATAGACACATTTTTTAAGAAAAATGAGAGTATGTGAGTGTTGTGTTGAATAAAATAATGGTAATTTTATGCTTTATTAACTTTTGTGAAAGAGAGTTATTTCCTCTTTTGGGGTGTGAAGAAAATGTTGTGACGTCCATTTAAGACAAGTGTGAAGAAAATGTTGGGACGGAGGGAGTATGTGTTATCAGTCCAAACATAAAAAAATATTTGTTCATAAGGACAAATATTTGTTCACAAATGTGTTACTATAAAAACAAATATGTTTTATAAGTTTATACATAAACAAATATTTGTTCATAAGGACAAATATTTATTTTTGTGTATATATATTATATGTGTTTTTTTAATCCGTTCTTCATCTATTGAAATCTAGTCCCTCCCCCTCCCCCTCCCCCCGTTTGTACTAGTTTAATTAATGCAGTAATAAATATTTTTTCATACAGTAACACTTTTGTGCTGATATAATAACACATTTTTTAATACCTTTTTTTTACGGAATTCGTAAATGCATTAATCAAATAGCCAAAACGGTTTCAATATCAGACTCACAACTCTCAGGAATAACCTCTCCAATAAGCGGAGAAGAGTAAGAAAAACTAAAAGAAGCTAACTTGTGAGCTACAACATTTATCGAACGCCGTACCCACGAACACACAAACTCATCAAGGGACTTCACTTGCTCAATAATATCCTCCACTATCAAGCCAAAGTAAAAGAGGTCCTTATCACGACAACGAATTGCATGATAGAGATTTTGGGAATCGACCTCAAGTACCACTCTTCGCTCCCCACGTTGCACAACCAGCTCCACCCCATGACGAGCCGCTAGTGCCTCAACCATGTCAACAGTTACCTGCCCTCTATCACACTGTGCAAAAAACCACTTTACCTCCCTAACATGCCCTCTCGCCACCCCTCCAATACTCACTTCCCCACTCTCCCTAATAGATGCATCCACATTAAGCTTAACAAAGTCTAACTCTGGTCGTTACCATCGTGTAGCACAACCCGTCGACCCTCCTTCCGCCTGTCTCACCCACCTTCTCCAATATTCAACAACATAAGCCACAACAAAGATAGGCACATGGTAAGGCTTCTTCAATTTGTTTCGAAAAATAAGTGCATTTCGCTCAAACCACATAATCCACAGTGTAACGAAAATAACAACTCGATGCTTAGAAGACATACCTCCCCTCTGTTGGAGTTATACGTGAAAGTATGCTTTTACTTTGTTAACTCGTGTATCAAACACTCGTTTTATGAGAATAATTCTTTTATCACATTTGCTTTAGTTATGATTGAATGTTGAATTTCTATTGCAAACCGTTCAATATATAGTACATGTTACATTGTAGTTAATGTGGTGATACCCGATCACGGAAGACAACATTAACAGTTTACTTGTAACTAAACGTACATTTTCACGACCTAGGTGGAATTGAACAATCCGCCGTGAAAGGTCGATGTGTAAGGCTCAGATTGGTCTGTCTTGACTAAGAGATTGCACTAGCACATTTAGTATGTGTTGAAGAGGACCTACAGCGAGGATAAATTCTTCTGTTCTGAAAGGTGAAGAATTAGACCTCAGTGGTTGTTGATTTCTTAATCTCCGTCACTTAAATAGGACCGTGTGTGCTTAATGGTTACTGCTTTGATTCATGTTGGGTGAGAATTATTGCAACTTCGAACTTTGTGTCTTGGGCAGTAATATTAATCATACGACGGTTGCAAAGATTTAATACGGAGAAACGCGTGCGAGTACGACTCGTGTGATTAGTCCTCTTGGTGGGCTCAGAAGTTTTATTGTACCAAATCTTGCAAGTGAATAATTAGTTTCTTCGGTACGAATAATAATGTTGAACTGTCTTTACTCCAAGGTGAAATATATTAATTAATTTAGAGCTATTCAGAAGCTCAATTAATTAATGGACTTGATAATCTTAAACGCGGGAAATAATAACCGGGAGCCCATATTATCGTAATATGGATTAAGATGGATAGTGCAATATTAATTTATTAGTGATAATAATTAATATTAATGGATTGAATTATATTGGGGCTCAATATTGAAATTCAGAAGTCCATTAGGAGGTCCAATCTTAATTCTCCTTAAAGGCCCCTCAAGTAGCCCAATAATGATAAGGTGATTAAAATAAAAAGATAATATTAATGCTGATTTTTCATCAAATTTTCGAAAATAAGGAGATCAAGGAGAGAGAAGATTTTGTTGATTTTCTTGGAAAGATATTATGGAAGATATGTATTCTAGGAATACAAAAATATCTTATATATTCAAGAAGATCCAAATCTTAGGATTTCTCATTGATATTTTCGAAAATAACTATTTATTTAGGAGTGTGAGTTTTTTGTGGAATATTTTATTTTGGAGAAAAGAATATATGAGATATATTCAAGATTTCTTAGAGTCTAAGAAAAGATTTTCTCCAAGCCCATATACACACTAAATTTCGGCCACCCCTTTTTATAAATAGGGGATGATTATTTCATCCCCAAGTACATAATTCCATGTGTTGTAAAAATAAAGAGCATATATATTTTTTTTCCTTAGTTTATTAAATTACTTGAAAGCATCTCCCACCGGTGATCAAGTGAGGTGAAAGGGAAATACTTGAGAAGGTTTTTGGGTCGATAGAGCGAGATCGTAATTGTCCCGTTTATCCAAAGGCCAATTCTACATGAGGTACGTTAATCACATATTTACTTGTTTATTCCGCCATAGTTAATATGTGAAATTAATTCAACATGCATGATGAAAATTCGTTGTTGGAATTATTATTTGAATTAATTAGGATTAATTCATGCTAGTAATAATTGTATTTAAATTCGTATTTAAATTTCATCCCAAATAGATTCCGGGCACCCCTATTTTCCCAACACCCTCACCCCCATCATCTAATCCCTCATAAGTCGATCCTCATGCTGATCAACCACCACCCTTGAATGCTCCCATACTTCTCTCGCCTACACATAACCATACAAAGTATGCTTTAGCATTTTACTGTATTTATGACAACGCTGGCAAAAAGGATCAACAACCACAAAACGGTTCACCAAATTAGTCTTAGTTGGAAGAATATCATAAAACACTCTCCACAAAAAGAATTAAAATTTTGGGGCCACCTCTGCCCGCCAAACTGTTCTCCAAATCTCCCCTCGTCCATTCCCCTCCTGAGCACCCACTTCGGTGACTCGCCTATACCCCGACCGCACCGATAAAGCCCAATCCTTCGAAAATCTCCAGTATAGAGAATCTGGATGAGTATTTCGGCATAAAGGAGTAGCCAACACACACAAAGCATCAATTTCCAAAAACAGGCCTCTAACTGTTACCTCGTCCCATTCGTAACTACCTTGTGCCATCAACTCAACTACCATGATATCAGCTGCATCACTTCATATTATCGACTCTAATAGTGCACCATCAGCCACCCAGACCTTCTTCCCAATCCTTACCGAACGACCATCCTCCACTCTCCAAGCCAACTTCTTCACCAACACCTTTCTCCCCTTCAACAAGCTATACCAGGTATAACATGCATTATGACCCTGGACAGCCTCCGAAAAGTCAAATTCTGAAAATAACAAGCTTTAAGTGTCGGTGCAAGCAACGATGTCGAATCATTAAAGAGTCTCTATCCTTATTTTGCCAACATCACTCTATTGAAAGCTGTCAAATCTTGAACTTCTAAGCCACCCCCTAGTTTGGCCTACACAACTTCTCTCATTGTAGCCAATGCACCCGTCATTCATCTCTCTTCTGCCCACACAAGAAACGCGCAATAGCTCCCTTAGTCTTTCTAATTGTAGAACTAGGAATCTTGAAGCAGCTCATAACATACATTGGAATGGATTGGGCAACTGACTTTACCAAAGTAAGTTTCCCAAGTGAAGATAGTATTCTACTCTTCCACTCTTTAAACTCTTTCTCTATTTTGGAAACCAAACTGCTAAGAATTGCCTCCTTCGAGCAACCCACATTCATTAGTAGCCCAAGGTGGAGGCCCAACTCGTGTACGCGCCGAACACCCAATTCCCTTGCTAACATCCCCGCTACATCCTCCACTAAAAATGATATCAATTTTTGCTAAATTAATCTCCTGACCTGATGCCTCCTCATACACCTCCAACAACCTCTGAACCATCCGGGCCTCTTGCAAATTAGCCCTCCCAAAGACGAGACAATCATTAGCAAAAAATAAGTGCGAGACCTGGGGTGCCCTCCTGCAAATCCTCACCCCATGCAAAGCACCACTCTCCACATTTCTTCTAATCAATGTAGACAATGCCTCATCTAGTCCAGGAGATTTAGTAGGATACATCAGTTTAGTATGATACATTTTTCAATACCTTACATATGTTACTATATAGACACATATTAGTTTATGTAAGGATTATGTATTGTTTGCTCTTTACAGTAACACATATTTGTTATTACAATAACACATGTCAGTCTTTATAATAACACAAGTTAGGGAACATATATTTTGGGTTTGCGTGATTTTTTTGGAAAGATCCACTTAATTCTGTCCAACCAGATTATAATCCAAATATCTATATTTCATAGATCCTTGATCAGTGAAATATTATATATAAATAACTATCTACCCAATTTGAATTAACTTTAAAGATTTGACATTCTCTTCCCACAAAATGTAAATAAAAACAAACATCATAAATATTAGTTCTCAAAAGGACATTAGAAATATTAGAGATACTAGCTTATTATGATAAACAGGCTTTTATTAATTCACTAAAACTTGTGTTACATATAATAAATATTCATAAATTCTAGAGTGCACTTGGAATTTTGATTCTAATTTGAATTAATTTTGACCAATTAAGATCCAACAAAACCCGATCAAAATTCGCGGGTCAGGCAACAAACAGGGTCACAAAGGGTCGTGCACGCTTCGGACCAATACCCGAAGTTATATCACCAATATCCGAAGTTATATCACCAATACCCGAAGTTATATCACCAATACCCGAAGTTATAATCACCAATACCCGAAGTTATATCACCAATACCCCAAGTTATAATCACCAATACCTCAAGTTATAATCATCAATACCCCAAGTTATAATCACCAATACCCCAAGATATAATCACCAATACCCCATGTTATAATAAACAATACCCCAAGTTATAATATACAATACCCCAAGATATAATCACCAATACCCCAAGTTGTAATAACCAATACCCTCAAATTATATCATCAATACCCCAAGTTATAATCACCAATACCCCAAGTTATAATCACCAATACCCCCAAGTTATATCACCAATACCCCAAGTTATAATCATCAATATCCTAATTTATAATCACCAATACCCGAGACTTAATCACCAATATCCTAAATTATAATCAACAATACCTCAAAAATTACTCAATAGTGCCCTAAATTATAATTAAAAGTATTGTGCTCATTCATTATCTTTTTATGTCTGGCAAATGAACCAAACAACAATGAGCAGGAGGGTAAAGTAATTAAAGCAGATAATCAATATAATCCTCCAACTAATTCACATAGAGTATAGCTAATGTATCTGCACAGCAAGCCCCAAGCACCATAGGCAAATCTAGAAGCACCACATTCATGATCTTTTTGGGCTATCAAACATGGTGTAGGAGCTACCAAACATGACAACAACTTTGTATTGTTTTTTTTATATATAATATTTGTCAAGGATAAATTGAGTAAATATATACTAACAGAGAGACAACATTGCCATTTTGACAGGTAATTTGAGACCAACTGAAACAAGGCTGACAAAATGAGAATCCTGATCCGTTATTCAATGTCTTGAGTCGTTCAGACCTCTCAGTACCTCAAGTAAAGCCGCACCTGCATGGGTTGAATGTTTTAAGAAGGCGCAGACAAGCCCTCCTGATTTTTATCAACTAAACATCTTAGTATTATATTCTTGATTTCTCTCCTCCATTAATTTGTAGAAAGAGACGGCGAAAGGCTGCCGTTTACGCAATTCTACTAATTCGCAGAGGATTTGCTGTTGAATCTTATAATTCAATTGGGGCAAAGAGGCACGAGTAAGGAGTTACGCAGTGTGCCCTAACTCGCCCTTTGGATTTGGACGTGTTATTCTTCCTTTTTGTGTTTGTACCCGTGAGATTTGTTACGGGTTAGTCTGACCCGTGAGTTTAGGCCAGATTAGGCTGACCCGCGAATTTTTATTTTTTGGTCAAAATTGATTTTAAATTGGGTGTAAAATCCAAGTGCATAGTATACACTTGGATGCATCCTAGAACTACTCATATTAGTAATGTTAATTAACTAATATAAACATTATTGAACTAACACATTGTGTTCTGTTTAACATACATCATGTCGCGTTCTAGTTAAAAACTTATTAAATATAGAAAAATTATATAAAATTAGTGAATCATTCATCGTAAATTTTAGTTATATTTTGTGTGTATTTTTAACGGTGTTAGTTGTTTCATTGACTTGATAATATTTTGTTGATCACAAATTCTAGCATGCATTCAAGGATTTTAAGTTTGATTTTTTCGAAACACACACAAACACACCAAACTATGTAATTTTTTTGAGGTTGGTGCATTACTGATTACTTTTTTGGGTCTTATTGATTGTTTCTTGGGGTATCACTGATTTACTCTTATGCTAGGCAAAGTATAGAGTAAACCTTATTTATATAAAAACTTTGATTTAATTACCCGCATAAAAGTTCGCGGGTCGCTAAATATATTTGGTTTGTTCGACCTATTGTAGAGCAGATACCCATTCTTGTTGTTTTTTAACCTATCTATTTTTTTTTTACTTCTACATTTTCCCCTTCTGTTTTCTTATTTTCTTTTACAATATTTTGTTCATTTTATTTTCTGTTGTCATTTTTTTTTATATGTATTGAATAAAATTAGTTCATACATAAATAACTTAGCAATACTTTTTAGTATAATAACTAATTCCCTTTAGTGTAACCAACTAATACTCTTCATACCCTTCAACTAATACCCTTCAATGAAAACAACTAATACTCTTCAGCGAAAACAACTAATACTCTTCAGTGAAAACAACTAATACTCTTTAGTAAAAAAAACTAATACCCTTCAAATGATTCATATTTTATTTTTGGACCCATTTTTTTTTAATTTACAATATGATAAATTTAATATCATATGATTAATATACTGATTTCACTCTATACATACATACTCTTTTTCTATATATTCTATAAATTTAAAGAATTATTAGTTATACATAATTAGTTTTTAATTATATGACATATGAATAATTTGACATATAAAATATTATTTTAGCATACAAATGAGTATTAATCATGATAACTGAATGTTATAACCCACATTATAAAAGGGTATTAGTCGTTATAATTGAAGAGTATGACTCACATTACAAAAGGGTATCAGTCATGATAACTGAAGGATATGACCCACATTATAGAAGGGTATTAGCCGTGATAACTAAAGAATAACGTTATAAAAGGGTACTAGTCGTGATAACTGAAGAACATAATATTAGTCCATTTCACTAAAGTGTAATAATTTACTTTACTATTTTTAATGTATTTGTTTTCATTTTTTAATTGTAGGAGGTGCAAAATATATTAATTGATGTTCAGAAAGATACTATGAGTTGTATAATAAAATTTTGAGCAAACTTAAAAAAATAATAGAAATGCTTGACGCCTAATCCCACTAGCTCCTATCTCAATCTTCTTATTTTTATTTGAAATATTGAACATCACTTGAATTACTTTGAGTTCTTAATGCTATGAAAAATTTGATTAACGCTGATATTTTCCCCCAAAACTAGTGGGCTCTTAAGTTAATACCGTAAGTCCACAAGTTGGGCCCTGATAGCAATGGGTTGGCGGGTCCTATTTTGATCCTTGTTTGTTATTAGGATCCAAGTTTATCCATAAATCCATTTCACTGTATACATACTCCTTATGCTATTGTTGATTTCTGCTTGAGGTTTTTTTCTTTTCAAAATCCAAGTGCATACTATTCACTCAAGTGTATAACTAATCATTATTGATAGGGTTACTATGTATACCAATACCAGTGATGTAAATGGCGGCCGCCGAGGCCGTCTAGGCGGCCGCCTAGGCGCTTGTCAGCACCTACCGCCAACGATTAATGCAAAGCGGTCGTATTTGGCGGAAACCGCGTTTGGCGGCGCCTAGGCGGCCTCGGCGGTAGGCAATGCCTAGGGTTTTTTTTTTAATTTTTAATAACTTTAAAATGTTATATAATTAAAAAGAAAAATTAAAAAGAAAATAACAAGTTGCACATATGTGGATTGTGAATTGTGGTAGTTTATTAATTTGAACATTTTGTTGGAGATGTGTTTAATTTTACTTAATTACTTTAATTATTAAATTGGATAATAAACAAATTAAGTTGGAAACATGGAACTTTATTACTTTGATAAATATTAAACAAAATATATTTAATAATAAAAAAAGAAGAAAAAAATAAAAACCTTGGCGGCCGCCTAGGCGGCCTCGGCGGCCGTCTAGGCGGCCTTGGCGCTTGGCGGCCATATACCGCCTGCCGAGCGCCAAACGCCATCTGCACCCTTGACCAATACTATTTTAAATTGCAAGTTATTAATTTATAAGAGATTTGCTCTTAAATATCGTGCATACTAGAAAAAGACATTACGCAAAATTTGCCACGCTAGAAATATACAGGAAATGCTTTTACTTGATTCTCTTTACAAAAGTTTTTGGCTTTCTAAAAATATACTACAAATTACCAAAGAATATCTTTTCAACCTTAATTTTTGGCTTTTCTTTCTGTTCAAGAATCAAGATCCTCCCACAATATTTTCCAGGTGGGAAAAGGACTGCAAAGATATGGAAAATAAGGTACACCAGATCTAGCACTAAATACAATCACAAATATGAATATATGCGATTCTATTAATTGAACGCCTATTTATTTACCTAATGAATTAAAAAGAAAAATGCAATCATTGGCCCTCGACTTAAATGCAGTGAAACATATAAAATCTTTTGGCATATATAAACCGATGCTGAAAGGAAAAGAGTATTGACTTTCTTTCACAAGTACTCCCGTCCAAACCAAACTCTTCCCATCTTAAAATGCACAAATTTTTCTTTTTTAAAATTTATGTAAATGTTGATCGAATAAAATAATAATATTTTAATATTTTATTAATTTTTATAAAAAATAGAAAGTTATTTTTATTTCAAGTGTATGAAGGGCATTGTGGAAAGTAGAAGGAAAAAAAAAAAGTGTGAAGAGTTATATATATATATATATATATATATATATATATATATATCAAAGGCGGCATCTCTTCCCCATGTTAAAATATGAAAGTATTTAAGTCAAATAATTGCACTAATTCAAAATCTTGTCAGCTGGACGGCTGCTTGAGCAATTCTCCTGTACTGTCGGCAGAAATCGTGAGTCCTGGGGTGTTTGTCTTTAGCACCACATCTCATATTTTTATTCAGTCACACTTGTACGAATTATTTGCACGTAATACTATCGTTTAGTTATACCACATCATTTATTAAATAATATCATCACCAAAACATGTTGAACTTTGTAAAAAATATTGTGGTATCGCTTTATAATTATAGTAATATTACTTGATAAGTAATGTTATGCTAAATAAATGTAATATAAATGAATCTAGTTGATAACGTGCATTTTGTTCACATAAGTAGTTGTCATTTTCATTTCAAATTCATAGTTTTATTTTATTTTTCCAAATATTATTTCAAATCTTATAAAATTATATAATAAGGGATATAATTATTTTTAGTTCCATAACTTTTCACCTTTTTTGAAATGATCCTAAAAAATAGATGTACGAATTTAGTCACATTTTTTTCTTCTGAATTGTACAATTTACGTTCCAAATTTCTCCGAAATTACAAAACGCTGTCATTTTTTGACTTGTGTTAGGTACATGCCAGTTGGAGATTTCCTTGGAACATTTGTTTTAAGGATGCAAATCAAATCTGATAAGCCCAAGAAATCTTTCCCCAATCATTTCGACCAAAACATTAAAAAAAATCTCAACCCAGTCGTTCAAAACATTAAAACTAAATTATACAATTTGCAAAAAATTGAAACTAAATTTGTACATTTATCTTTGTTAAAACCATTTTAAAAAATGTGAAAAGTTTTGGAACTAAAAATGTTTCTAGCCCTTTTATACTACTTATAATATTTATATTTTTTTTTTATAAACATGAATTACCTCTCACTTTTAAATTATTACTCTCTGTCCATTTCAAAATAATTAAGTCTCATTTTAGAGGTTAAATTTTAACTCAAGTTAAGTGTTATTTTAGTTATCTTTTCACTTTTTTTTTTTCTAATTTACCTCCAATCTTAATTAAAAATACAAGAGACTTTTTGGGATTATTAAACTATAATAATAGAATTTTTTAGGGAGTATTAAAATATAATAGATCTTTTAGAGATCAATATGAGGTATATATATCAAAATTTTATGTTTCTTAATTTAATACAAATTCTCTATAACGACACTTATTTTGAATGAATGAACTTGTATGAGACGGTCTCACAGTGAGACGGTTTGCAAACTAATACTCCCTCCGTCCCAAGATTTTGTTCACACTTGCCTTAAATGGACGCCAAAAATTTTGTTCACACACAAAAAAAGGAAATAACTCTCTCTCACAAAAGTCAATAAAACATAAAATTATCATTATTTTATTCAACTCCACACTAACATACTCCTATTTTTCTTAAAAATTATGTCAAACCCAAGTGTGAACAACATCCTGGGATGGAGGGAGTATAAATTAGCATCTAATGTCTTCCAAAATATTAATGTGTTATTCCCAAATTATGTTTCATCTCACTGTGAAACGGTTTCACACAAAACCTACTCTATTTTGAAACGGATGTAGTATTATATATTCAACTCAACACTCTCTCTCTCACCTCATATTTATTTTAAATATTTTCTCCTCTACTTTACACACAAATGATATCGAAAATGATCACATGTTCATTGGTAGGCACAACCATATAATTGTTTATGTGTGCTTATATATCATTATCACATTAGTAGTGAAACCGATGAACATGTGACCATTTATCAATTTGTTTTACTATTTATCAAATTCACCCACATAATTTGAAATTCGGCTAATCCATAAACAAATACCCCGGTCATTGGTGCATCACCTTGATGTGTACAACGGGTGTATTTATCAACTATTAAAAATCTACTCCCTCGGTCCCACTTTTATTTTCTCATTTGCCAATAAAATTCGTCCCAAATTTATTTTTTCATTTTCTAGAGTAAAAATAAAGTGCATTCACCTTTTTAAACTTCACCGTACTAAAAAATATTTTATTCATTTAAATATTACAATTCAACTTTCGCATTAAACTCCGTGTAAAGTCAAATGCGAAAATAAAACTGGAACGGAGAGAGTAATATTTATATTTATCTCAATTAATATCTTTATTATTCTCATCATATTAAAGAGGATTCGTCCTCAAATTGTATTTGGTCTCATTGTAAACGTGTGAAGCCGAATTAAAACATCCTAGAATTCTTGTATCAAAGAGTATAGTAATAAAATTTATAAACTCTTTCAACAAAATACCATCTTCGTCATAATAATTAACAAAAAAAGGAAAAAAAGAAAAAACATAAAGATCTATCACCAATAGCTAAATACGCGAGTCAAGTTAAACATATTGCACTGAATAAAGTAAGCATTTTAACTCAAATCACATGGATGATGTTTAATCACAAAAGCATTTACATCATTCTTACATGGATGATCTTAACTACAAAATCGTCTCCATTCTCCTCATAAAAATTTGGATAATCATTTCATAAAAAATGACAGTATAGTGTGTGAAGATAGTATCAGTGCAATTGTCCAACGGTATTACTTTAACAACTGAAAGGTATCATATTGAATTGGGGTGCATTTAGCAACATAAGGAGTGCATATTAAGATGATAGTTTTGTTCCTAAAACAGAATAACCGTTTTTCTGTTTGGCAAAGGGTGGAATCGAAGCTGTTAATCCAAAACCGAAGCAAGAGCAATTTGATTACTTGTTGGGCATCATTGTGCGAAGCTTAATTCATAAATTTCGTGTGTAATTTTAGTGAGAGCAGTTATCAATTTAGGAATTAGGGGTCTTGAGTGTTAACTCATCTTTGAGTGAAGAATCTCTAAATTGAGCGAGTTTCTATAATCATTGAAACGTTAGATTGCAATAGATTGAAGCCTTGATCCTCCCATTGATGTAGATCATCTTGATCGAACCACGTAAATCCTTCTTGTATCATTTTCAATTTCGGTCCTTTATTTTCTTCTTCGTTGTTATTGCTCGATTCGTGCGATTTGTTCTTAACAAATTGGCATCGTCTGTGGGAAGCGAAATTGAATCGAAATAACGACGCTGAAACTGGAAGTGGACAAGTTTACAAGGAAGAACAATTTTGGATTGTGGAAAATCAAGGTGAAGGCCCTATTGATACAACATGTCTTGGGGAATGCTTTCTTGACAGATGGACAATGGGCTACTGTGCTTAATCTCAATAGAAAAGCAGAGATTCTGGAGAGAGCACATAGTGTTGTGATTCTTTGCTTAGGGGATAAGCCCCTAAGAGAGGTTTGTAAGGCAAAATCGGCCACTGAGGTGATTAATAAGCTAGAAAGCTTATATCAAACAAAGTCTGTTTCTAATAAATTGTATATGAGGCAGAAACTTCCTGCATTCAAGATGAAGGATGAGAAGAACTTGAATGAGCAATTGGGTGAATTCAACAAATGCATAGATGATCTTGAAGACTTGGGGGTTAGTTTGGAAGAAGATGATAAATTACTGATGTTACTAAATTTATTGTTAAAATCATTGGATAATTTCAAGGATGCATTATTGTTTGGAAGGCAAGATTAATTGAAACCTCAGGCTAAAGGAGAAGGCTTGGATGTTAAATTCAAGAACAAGAAGAAGGCTAACAAGTTCAAGAAATTTCAGAACTAAAAGGATGATTAAAAGACATCATCTAAATTTATGGAAAGGAGAAGATGTTTCTCTTGCCATAAAGTTGGACATCTGAAGAAAAATTATCCAACAAACAAGAAGGACAAAGAGGAACAGAAGGCAGATGTTACAGTTACTGAAGAACGTTATAAGAGTGTAGAGTTCCTAGCAATCTCAGATATAAGAATGCAGAATGAATATGTACTAGATTCTAGTTGTTCTTTTCACATGTGCCCTCATGAGAACTGGTTTCAAGATCTGAGAAAAATAGATGGTGGCCATGTTCTACTAGGCAATGATCAATCATGCAAAGTGGAGGGGATAAGATCTGTCAAGATCAGAATGATAGATGGGTGTGATATTCAAATCACTAAGGTCAGGTATGTACCTGATCTTAAGAGAAACCTCATATCTCTTGGATCTCTAAATGCAGCTAGATGTGAATTTAACACCCAAGATGGTTCCATACTGGTAATCAAGAAAGGGAAGGTGTTGATGACAGGCAAGAAAGTCAATGACTTATATATACTGATGGGAAATTCCATATCAGGATCAATTGGAGTTATACGTGAAAATATGCTTTTACTTTGTATAACTCATGTATTAAACACTTTGTTTTATGAGAATAATTCTTTTATCACATTTATTTTAAATATGAATAAATGTTAAATGTTTATTGCAACACGTTCTATTTATAGTACGAGTTACATTGTAGTTACTGAGGTGATACCAGATCACGAAAGATCACATTAACAAGTTCCTTGTAACTAAACGTACAAATTCACGGTCCAGGTGGAATTGAACAATCCGCAGCAAAAGGTCGATGTGTATATCTCAAATTGGCCTGTCTTGACCAAGAGATTGCACTAGCACATTTAGTATGTGTTGAAGAAGACCTACAACGAGGATAAATTCTTCTGTTCTGAAATGTGAAGAATTAGACCGCAGTGGTTATTGATTTCTTAATCTCCGTCACTTAAATAGGACCGTGTGTGGTTAATAGTTATTGCTTAATTCATGTTGGATGAGAATCATCGTGACTTCAAACCTTGTGTTTTGGGCAATAATATTAATCATACGACGATTGCTAAGATTTAATATGGAGAAACGTGTGTGAGTACGGCTCGTGTGATTTGTCTCCTTGGTGGGCTCAGAAGTTTTATCGTACCAAATCTTACAAGTGAAGAATTAGTTTCTTCGGTACGGATAATAATATTGAGCTGCTTTACTCCAAGGTAAAAAATATTAATTAATTTAGAGCTATTCAGAAGCTCAATTAATTAATGGACTAAATAATCTTAAACACGGGAAATAATAATCGGGAGCCCATATTATCGTAATGTGGATTAAGATGGATAGTGCAATATTAATTTATTAGTGGTAATAATTAATATTAGTGTGCTGAATAATATTGGGGCTCAATATTGTAATTCAAAAGTCCATTGGAGGTCCAATCTTAATTCTCCTAAAGGCCCCTCAAGTAGCCCAATAAGTAGCTCGATAATAATAAAGTGATTAAAAGAAAAGAAAATTATTATTGCTGATTTTTCTTGTAATTTTCGAAAATTAAGTGTATGGAGAGAGAAAAGATTTTGTTGATTTTCTTGGAAATGTATTATGGAAGATATGTATTCTTGGAATACAAGATTATATCATAAATTCAAGAAAATCCAAATCTTTCTCTAAATTTTCGAAAATATTCATATGATAAGGAGATTGAGAATTTTGTGGAATATTTTATTATGGAGAAAAGAATATATGGGATATATTCAAGATTTCTTGGAGGCCAAAAAAAGATTTTCTCTCCCCTATTCTACATGAAAATTTCGGCCACCTCTATCTATAAATAGTGGATGATTTTTTCATCCCAAGTACACAATTTCATGAGTTGGAAAAATCAAGAGCAATAAATATTTTCTTTCTTTCTTGTTATTTAAAATTATTCGTGAGCCATTGACTTGAACGTAAAATACTAGTATTACTAGTAGTTACCCCACAAGAGTATGGAATCACAGTAGTATTAGCAAGTATAAGGACCAAGTATATCGAACTCAAGGAAAGGTATGTAAGCGAATAGAGCCCTGGAGATCTACGCGTCGTAGTTAATATGAGTGTATGTTTTTGGATTTTTAAGATATTAATTCTAAACTAAATTATACTAATTATGTGCTAAAGAATGAATTAAACTAATTAACTTCGGTTTGTATGCAAATATGATATGGTGATGCTCAGAATATATATTCATACGTATACTAACGGAGTTGGTACGGTAACTAGAATAATCGTGATGTGTAAGTAATAATCCTAAGTGTACTAAAACTAGACAATCAACTCCCCTAAATCTAGCACAAGATTAAAAGACTAAAAGCTCAAGAATTAACCCTAATACTTCGTCATATCAACCTACTTCACAAATCCACTAACCAAGTTATATGAATTGTGCTTAATCAATGAGACCCTAATTTAACTAAGGTGATGCAGTCGTCCTCCCTAGATAAACCGGTAGATGATAAACCCCTTCTAAAACCCTTTCCTTAAGCCTATTAGTTATTAAAGAGTGATATGGTCGTCTTCTCTCTAACAATTTTCGTACTCAATTCCAAGATAATTCTAGGGCTTATTTTAAGAATTCAATTAATTAAGAGAACTAAGACTAAACATCACGAGTTATGTTGGGATATAGATTAGATGTTTTGAAGATGTTAAAACAAGAACTTATAATAGGACTAGCTGAACCTGTTAGTCAGCTACAGATTAGTCTAGGTCTAGAATAGGTCTTTGGTTAAGGGGGAAGAAATCTGTGCAGACCAGATGAGAGGTGACCAGATGAGGTGACCAGATGAGAGGTGACCAGATGAGAGGTGACCAGATGAGGTGTCCAGACCAGAGCAGAAGAGTCACCAGAGCAGATGAGGTCCAGAGGATTCTGCCAGAGGAGCCTGACCAGAGGACCTCTTCCAGATGAGGTTCAGAGCAGAAGTGTTACCTGACCAGATGAGACCAAACCAGAAGACCCCAGACCAGATGAGTCAAGACCAGATGAGGGAGACAAATTAGTTCACCCATATGGAGGCTGCGTGTAATCTGGAGACAAGGAGATTTTGGATATCATTGATGGAGAAGAAGGCAATCTGGGGAGTCAACTGATTAGGAGGATTGATTGATTGATTGGTATCAATCTTAAAAGATCCAATCAATGGAGGAGATCAATCAATCAATATAATCAATCTGTGATTGATTATATTCCTCCAATTATGGTTGTTTGAATTTCTAGCATCCAACGGCTAGTTAATTCTCACAACTATAAATAGGAGTGCTTGGATGAGTTCTACACAAGAATCGGGCGAGAGCACACAAGACACACGAACTCTTCCACTTACTCACCTTGTTCATTCAAGTTTATATACTCATTAGGAGTTTTTAGTTGGAATCTTTACTCAACCTGTTCACCTTGAAAGGTTGTTGTAAGAAAGTGTACGAAGGAGCTGGTACTTCCCAATTCCAGTGGTTCGTTAGTAAGTTGGTTGGAGAAGAGAGTCCCCTCTGGAGAAAGGAGAGTGGACGTAGGACAAGTTGGTCCGAACCACTATAAATCCTGGTGTTATTTATTTTCTGCACTTTAGATTTCTGCATTTCTTTTAGCACTTACCTTAAAATTTGGTTTTTCATTAAAATAAAACTCAAAACGCTTTCCGCTGGATAATCTTTTTGGGACCAACAAGTTATCCTAATTAAGTACAAACATCCTACTTCTACGAGTTCATCCTATCCTAAGCATGCAAGGGTTCTAGCCTAACATGGTTAATTGAATCACGAAAACAATAACAAGAATAATAAACATATGCATAATTGAATTAACTAATAAAATCAAGAACATAAATAACGAATAAATTAAAGTCTAAAAAATAATCACTTATAATCTGAAAAGCTAGGGTTTATAGTCTTAAAGAACAAAGAAAGAAAGAATTAATGTAAGAAGTTTGAAAGAAATAATTAAACTATGAATTCGTAAATTAAAATCTCGATTACAAAGTATGAAACTCTTCCAATCTCTCTCCTAGCTCCAAGTATGTAAAAATATGAATAGTGATCAAAGGATGTCTAAAACGAGTTTGAGATCGGGTATTTATAAGCAATAGGCCTAAAACGGGTAAAAAAGGCCAAGAGCGCACGAGCTCGAGTACGTGCAATGGCATATCATCCCTCTTGGTAATAGAGCTGAAACATTGACACTTATCACATCTCTTCACTCATTCCATGCAATCCTTCAAAAATAATAGGCCAATAGAAACCGGCTTGAAGCACCTTCCTACCGGTTTTCTCTCCACCCAAATGTTCCCCACATGGCAAGGCGTGATAATGCCTTATAATATCACTCCACTCCTCCTCGGGTACACACTGTCTAAGAACTCGATCTATCCCTCTCTTGAACAAGTATGGGCCATCCCAAATAAATTCCCGAACTCGCTTCACGAATGTCTTTCGGTGCAATACATCCATATCCACCGGCAGCTCTCCACGTGCTAAATAATTAGCATAATCAGCGAACCACAGAGCCTTACCTTCAACTCGATAAACTGGGACATCTCCTAAACTAAGCAGCTTCTCGTCCGGAAACTCATCATTCACCTCTCGCTCTTCAACCGTATTCTCCTTGGTAAGCTCCATCCTCGATAGGTGATCGACTATCACATTGTCACTCCCCTTCTTGTCTCGAATCTCTACATCAAACTCCTGGAGTAATAGGATCCAACGAATGAGACGGGGCTTGACATCCTTCTTTCTCATGAGATACCGAATCTCAGCGTGGTCCGTATATACGATTGTTTTCGTCCCTACGAGGTAGGGTCGAAATTTATCAAAGGAATACACGACCGCTAACAGCTCCTTTTGGGTAGTAGTATAATTCACTTGAGCCAAATTCAACATCTTCGAGGCATAATAAATAGCGTGAAACCGCTTATCTCGTATTTTCCCCAAAGCAACCCCCATAGCATAATCGCTAGCATCACACGTGAGTACAAAAGGACTCGACTAATCCGGAGTAAAGAATCGGGGCATTCACCAATGCTTCTTTTAACCTGTTGAAAGCCACTAAACACTCATTAGTAAACTCAAAGGCGACTTCTTTTTCAAGAAGTTGCGAAAGGGGTTTAGCAATTTGTGAAAAGTCTTTTATAAAGCGTCTATAAAACCCTGCATGGCCTAAGAATGACCGAATCCCTTTCTCTGTCGAAGGTGGAGGAAGCTTCTCAATAGCCATCACTTTTGCTTTATCAACCTGGATACCTTTCGAGGACACATGATGTCCAAGAACAATACCCTCTTTCACCATAAAGTGACATTTCTCAAAATTAAGCACTAAGTCCGTCTCTTCACACCTGCTCAACAAAACTTCAAGATTGATTAGACACTTATCAAATGACTCCCCGTAGACGGAGAATTCGTCCATGAAAACCTCCATAATCTTCTCAATCAACCCATGGAAAATAGCGATCATACACCTTTGAAAGGTGGCGGGTTCATTACACAACCCAAACGGTATTCTCCTAAAGGCAAAAGTACCATAAGTGAAGGTGGTTTTCTCCTGATCCTCGGGCGCTATCATAATCTGATTATATCCCGAATACCCATCTAGGAAACAATAATACTCAAAACCACCTAATCTATCAATCATTTGATCAAGGAACGACAAAGGAAAGTGATCCTTGCACGTTGCCTTGTTCAACTCTCTATAATCAACACATACACACCAACCCGTCGTTAATCTAGCGGCTACCAATTCATTCATTTCAGTTTTAATTACCGTGGTACCCCCATTCTTAGCAACTACGTGTAACAGACTCACCCAAGGACTATCAGAAATAATAAAAATCATATTACTATCTAACAGCTTCAACACCTCCTTATGAATTACCTCTTGTATCACCAGATTCACTCTATGCTGATTTTGTACTATGACCTTTGTACCCTCTTCTAATCTAATCCTATGCATGCAAATATAAGGACTAATACCCTTAATATCCATAACTGACCAACCTATGGCAGATTTGTGCTTACGAAGCACTACTAATAGTCTCTCTAATTGATCGTCAGATAAAAGGGAAGATACAATTACCGGGTACTTCTCATTATCCTCTAAGTAAGCGTACTTGAGGTGATCCGGGAGGGGTTTCAACTCCTTCTTTGCCTCCAATGGTGGCGCCTTATCGAACATCTTCTCAAAAGTGGACTCCTCCACATCCAACTCTTCCTCATCCTCAACTTTCTTCACATCCATGAACTTTACATCCTCGTTCTCTTTTAGGCTGTCAATATAATCAAGGTCATAAAGATCATATGTTAGTTCATCGAGAATAGGATAATAATAATTATGAACATAGAAAGAGCAAGGATCAAGAAGTGTGTCATCAACACAAGTGTCCAAGATATCAATGAAGTGACAACTTTCATCTCCCATTGGATATTTCATTGCCTCGTAGATCGCTATCTTCACTTCTTGACCATCGAATTTCACTGTGATCTTCCCATTAGCCACATCTAGCACCATCTCGGCCGTAGCTAAGAACGGTCTTCCCAAAATCAGGGGTACATGCTCATCTTCCTCCATGTCGAGTACCACGAAGTCGGCGGAAAAAACGTGATTAGCCACCGCCACTAGAACATCCTCCACCACTCCTTGAGGTCTCATGATAGACCTATCGGCAAGCTGGAGAGTCATCATAGTAGGTTGGAGTTCACCCCCATCCAACTTCTTGAACAACGACAGAGGCATCAAACTAATGCTAGCCCCAAGATCACATAAGGCCCCCTTCTTGATCTCGTTCCCGATATCGCATAAGATAGTAAAGCTACCGGATCCTTCAACTTGGGAGGAAGCATTTTGTGCACCATAGCACTCACCTCATGGTTCAAGTGCACAAGCTCGGGCCCATCTACTCTCCGTCTCTTAGCTATCAAGTCCTTTAGGAACTTGGCATAATTAGGCATCTGTTCCAAAGCATCATAAAAAGGAATGTTAATATGCAACTTTTTAAAGACATCAAGAAACTTAGCGAATTTTTCATCTAATTTCTTTTTCATGAATCGCTGTGGATACGAGACCGGTATCACAGATTTTGGTACCCCTCATTAATCTCGCTAGATTTCCTTCACGTTCTTCCTTGCTTCTTTTGCCTGTTTCCACTTTGGAACTCTCTCAATCTCCTCAATTTCTTGCTCCTTATCTTTGCCTTTCTGAGCGTCTTCTACCTCAACCTCCTCCTCAACCTTCTCATCTCCATCTTTCTTTCCCTCATCCTCTAACTCAATCTTTCTATGTATCTCCTCCACATCAGCAGGTAGCGGAGGACCATCATATTTGGTCCCACTTCTCAACTCGATAGCCTTCAATTGCTCTTTCGGGTTTGTCTCGGACATAAATGGATATTTACCCGGCTCTCTAGTTTGTGACTTTGCAATCTGGCTGATCTGATACTCTATAGAAGTGAACCGCCTATTGTTCTCTTGCTGAGCTCTATTGAGATCCATGTCTCTCCTTTGGAGTTCTGGATCTCTTTGATCACTCTTCTTGTTCAACTCTTTTACATCATACTCCAAAGAGGACAACCTCTTAATACCTTCCTCTATTGGTCCCACTAGTCAGTTTAACAAGGTGTTGCAGAAGCTTAACTTAAATCCTTTTAAAAGTCTTTTTACTAAGAGCACAGGATAAAGTAGTAATAGAGAAAGCAATAAAGAAGACAAGATATATAGTGGTTCGGATGTTAAAATCCTACATCCACTCTCCCTTTTATCTAGAGGCCTTACTATCCAACCAACCAACTACGAACACTGGAATTGACAAGTACCAGTTTCTTGCTTACAAACTTTAGATCTCACTCCGATCTAAAGTACCAACAACTACAACCTTATCTTATAAGATGAACAGGTTGAGTTTATATTCCAACTAACTCCTCAAGAGTAGATATGCATAAGAAAAAAGTAAGAGTGTTAAATGCTTAGTGATTAAGAGGCTTGAATATGAGCTTCGTGCGCGTATCTACAACCTTTCTTCAATGATGCACTCTTGTATTTATAGAGATGATTAGGGTTTAGTCGTTGGAGAACTAATCTAATCAGATCTCTAATTAAGAAAGCTTCAATCAATCAATTCCCTAATTGATTGATTGGGTTGGTGAGATCCTTGGATTGATTATCTTCAAATACTTTCCAATCCGATCATGTTTGACTTCATTTGAATTACCAACGGTCAAATGCTTCCATTGCACAACTCTGATTCTTCCAGAGTAGGCTGAACCAGACATCAGATGGCCTCGATGTCCTCTAGTCCAGAGCCGGTTAAGAACCAAAATACTCAGTAGAATCTAGAGATGATTCTGAGCATTTTTTGGTTCACCAGACTCGTCTGGTCTGGGGAAGGTCTTCTGCCTCTGGTCTTGATCTTCTCTGGTGAAGTCTTCTGGTGGAGTTCTCTGGTGACTCTTCTGGTGAAATCTTCTGGTCTGGCAGTTCCCCCTAGACTAAGTCCTAATCTAGTTCCTCATCTGGCTAACAGGTCCAGATGGTCTTAATACATCTTCTGGTTTGTTTTAACATATCAAAACTAACAATTTTTATCCTAACAATTTCCCCCTTTTTGATGAAGTTAAAACACTAACCAGAACTGATCAACAACAGAATAAGCAAGAAAAACACATAAGGATAAGACCTTAGAATAAATCTTATCAGGCAAACAATGAGACAACAAGAGGTTGTCTTAAGACATAATAGATATGACTTTTCATTAATAATTAAGGACAAAAAATGTTTACATATTACAAATCAGGTCCTATCTATGCATATCTTCTGTTCTCCTTGGGCACCAAAAACCAATCCAGGAATATGTCTTGAACCGCCTTGAGCTCTGCTGAGTTTGCTGGAGTAAAATTCACCAATACTTTAGTCTTGTACAACTTCTTCAACTCAGCCCAATCAATCTGGTCCCCGTTCATTGGAGTGTTAAGATAATGGAACTCTGGGGCAGTGACTTCCAGATTGAACTCGATTGTGGAGTCTATGAGTTTCTTGTACAGATCAACATCATAAGACTTCATCCATGAGTGGAAGGTTCTGTTGATAAGGGCTTCATCCTATGGAGGTGGCCTGTGAATGTAGTGCTGGATAAACCACAAAGTCTTTGCTTCTTTCCACCTTTCAATGAGGGGAACATGCACAGTAGAGTCAAATGACCCTTCTGTCCTCAGAGGCAGAATATCCATCACCTCAACAGGTGCCTTCTTCCTCTGGCTTGATCCACTGGCAGTAGGAGTAAGGCCTGCTTCTCTGGCCTTCTTGTTTTGCTTCCTAACATATTTGAGCCTCTGCTCTTCATCTATGTTCTTCCTTACTCTGGCCAGTCTCTCCTCTGGAGTCTCCTCCTTGAACCTTTTCCTGCCACCTCAACTACTTGCTCCAAGAAGCTCTTCTCAACCCTTCTGATCTTCCTCTTGGCAGGGCCAAAGATGAAAACAAGATCTTGCTCTGAGTCAAGAGATTCTTCCTCTGCTGCAAGCTGCTTGGCCATAGTCAAGGACTTTAACTCCTCTTTCTTCTTCTTCTGCAGCTCAGCTTGTGCCAGAGTGTTCTCCAGCAGGTCCAGACGAGCACTATGATTGAAGAGGGTTTCATTGGTGCTCTTCGCCAGATCAGTTATGGTCTTCTCTTTCCCCTTTTTAACTTCATCAATGAGGGGCTGCACCACTTGCCTTATCAAATCAGGCATCTCAGTGGAGGAGGAAGAGTGAAGATCATGCAGCTTCTTGGCTTCATCAAGGTAGGCTTGAGCCTCAACCACCAGGCGCTCCTGCTTTGCTAGCATCTCCTGGAGGGAGTCCTTCATCTTGGCAGTCTCAAGCATGTGAGAGCCCATTTCAACCTTGAGCACAGAGACTGGGCGCAGCTGGTCCAGAACATAGTGTTGGAGTTGCTTCTGGCTCTCATGAACATCCATCTTGAGATAGAGGCAGTCAGATTTGAATGAGGCCTTAGCAGAGGCAAAAGTAGCCTTGATCTGCTTCAGAAACTTCCTTCTTTCATCCTTGATCTGGTGCTCTATCATTGCAGGCGCCAGATGCTGCATAGCCTTGCTGAATCTGCCAATCTGCTGAATCTGCTCATTGAAGAACAACTTCATCTTTTGGAGGATGGCAGGGGTGACATCAAAATCCTCCTCATCAGAGTACAACTCTAGAGGAAAGGTGAAGTGAGGTCCAAAGTTGTAAGAGGGACCCTCTGGAGTAAACATGATCCCTCTCTGGATCAGGAGAGTCCTCACAACCACCTTTGCAACTTCTGCAGATTCAAGCTCTGCTGGGTTCTGGAAGTTGAGCTTCTTCTTAACATCTATCTCCCAAGCCGTGAACCCAGCAGTGGTCATCTCCTCCAGCAGCATGACCATATTTTCCACATCTTCCAATCTGGCTTTGCTCTAGACTTTAGCATCAGTCTAGTCTGCCAGAAGGGGTAAGTGCTCCAGTAGGATGGGGAATTGCTCTCTTAGCCAGAGCTGAGCACTTACACTCATGCTCTGCCTGATGGGACCCATGTCAGCATCGTTGAATGTGAAGGGTTTAGGCCCAGAGGCAGAGGAGGATGGGGCTAATTTAGTCGGCTCTAGTGAAGCATTCTCATCTTCACTATCATCACTGAGTGAGATTGCGGGGGAGGCAGGAGGACCAGGAAATCCCAAGGACATTGAAGAGGGGGGAATCTGGTCAGGTTGTGATTGTGGAGAGATAGGTATTTGAGGTTGGGAGGTGGAAGGCTGTTCTGTACCAGAAGAGGTCAATGGCACCTCTGGTACAGAGGCTGTATGTGGGGGTGAAGGGTCTGTGGGTAAGGGTGTTTGTGATGGAAGGGGAGAGGGTGTTTGAGTGGGTAGGGTAGAGGTAGTGTATAGGGGAGTATTTGGGATATGGTGCTCTGGTGAAGAAGCTTGCAAACCAGAAGCAGGGTGGAGAGGTTGTGCTTGGGTTTCTGGGGGAGAGGTGGAATGGGTAGTGAGATCAACATGAGAAGAGGAAGGGTTTACCTCAGCTGAGTCAACATCAGCTGGTACAGTGAGCTCTGGGGCTGTAGCTCCCCCCATCAGCTGAGAGGCCTCCTCTATCGCCTGCTCCAGTGCATCTCCCAAATCAGATCCAAAATCTGAATCTTGCAAGATGGCTCTCTTTGCCCTCGACTTCTTTTTCAGAGAAATCTCCTCCTCAGACTCCTCCTCATCTGATGGCTCATCCACCTGGAGTGTTTTCTTCCCCTTTGTTGCCTTCTTGGATGTTCTGGGCTTCTTAGTGGAAGGCTTGGCTGCACCTACTTCCTCCTGCCTGGTCCTCTTCTTGGTTGGACCATCTTTCTTGGTAACTTCTTCACCATCACCCCTCTGCTTCTTCAAAGCAGCTTTGAGGGGGATCTGGTCATCCTCTGATGAACAAGAAATAACTAAGTTGGAAGAAGCAGGAGCTGCATCCTTCTTCTTCGAACTCCTCTTCCTCTGCCCTTTGCAGGAGAGGGCACCGCTTGGATAGGGGGGGCAGGGATGGCTCCTTAACCATCAGAATTGCATGACCGTGAAGGGGACCATCCTTGGAGAATAGAATCTTGGACTTGTGGAAGCTTCTGCACCAGGAGCCCTTCCACGCCTTGTCTGGAAGAATGAAGTCCAGAATCAAGGTCAACTTCGTGCCCAAAGATACATTGGCATTGAAGTAAAACTGCAACTCCCCTGGCTTGCTGGGGCATTCCTCCCTTTGAATCTTGGCCTTGTTTTTCCTCAACACGTCCCAGAAGAACTCAGCCCAGTTGCATTGTACTCCATCGTAAATCACCCTCATAACACACATACATCCATTAAAAATGGCATCCGTACTGTGATTTTAACACATCAGCACCTTCACCACTATGTCAAACAACACCTTGAATTTCTGCCTTAGGTGCTTATCCAAGAATCCCTTCGTCACATTCTGGCAAGAAGATCTGGTGAAGATCTTGAATGACTCAACAATTTCGCCTTCTGTTGGGGATATGTTTTAGTTTTGATGATTTTCCAAAACAACATGTAATAGGTTTGAAAGCAGTCAGGATAATATCTTTTGTTTCAGGTCAGGCTAGGTTAGCTCCTAGAGAATAGACTGTCAGTTGAGAAGAACTCAGTTGAGGGAACACTCAGTTGAGGGGGAACTCAGCGAGGGGGAACTCAGCCACACAGCCTGAGGATATCAAGATGACACCAAGGAGAACTGACTGAAGTCATGCTTGCAACCTGAACCAGAAGAGAAGCCTGAAGGATGTCCCACTGAGTGTAAACAAGGCTGATCTAAGCTAAGTCAGGTGGACCAATCAGTGAAGAGCATGATCAGGAGGATCAGTGCTGCACCAAGTAGGCCCTGAAGGTGTCAGGCTACTGTGGTCAGGGAAGTTTGTCATTCAGCCTTATGACAAACTTCTTGGAGTGATCTTCAAACAGTCTCTGAAGGACAACCACACTGAAGACGTTCAGTCCACTGAAGATCATCAGTCAGTGAAGGAGGAAGCAACCTAAAGTCAGTGGGTCTTAGTCAAACCCACTGAGTCAAAGATCCGTGAATCCAGGCCACGTGGACCAATCAGAACGAGGCAGCAACTCTGACACTGACAAAGGCCGCATTCCGAGAAAAGTGGTTGAAACCATTAAATGTTGGATTCAAATGTATCTACCCTCCAACAGATCCATTTGAATCCCCATTATATATGCAAGCTTATAGCTTCGTTGTAGAGCGTGTGAAAAGAAGAAAATAAACACCTACAAGCTGTGAGGGTGTGTTAGTTGTTAGGGAGTCATAAGGAAGTGTTACACACCCACGACACTGACCTTTAGGGTTATCACTTATATTCATTGAGTGTCAAGCTTGTAACTCTTAGCTTAGAGAGGTTTTCCTAATCTTAGCTTTAAGGCTAACACATTGTAAAGGAAAACCTCACCTAGTTGGAGAAAACCAAACCAAACTAAACCCTTTCAGAAGAATGTTAGGTTTGTAGTGAGGTGAGGAGAGGCAGCCCAGGGAGTGGCGTGAGTCCAGTTGTAAGTGCACCTTGGCACGTTAAAAACAAGAATCCCAAGTAGTGGATTTCCTGTTAAATCAGGCCGTGGATGTAAGAGCTTGAGTCTCTGAACCACGTTAAACTGAGCGTTGTTTATTGTCTAAGCACTTGCTAATTATTTGTAGTGTATGCTCTCTGAGTGTACTTGGAAAGTTTTGAAAAGAAGATTAGCTAAGTATTTTAGTCAGGGAGAACCAATCTCACTGACAAGCTTAAGCTAGCACTCTAGAGTTCAGTCTCTCGAGTCACTGCCTTGTTAAGAGCCTGAGCTCACAAGTCAGTTTGGACTGACTTGAGTGCTCTGACTCTTAGCAACGCAGTGACTTGAGTATTCCGTCACTGAACTCAGTCAGAGTGCAAGCTGTGCTTTTTAACGCACTCGAGAGTTCAGCATCTCAAGCCACTGTCCTTGCTCAGAGCATGAGACTCCAAGCCTTCTCACTGACTTGGTAACTCAGCCTCTGAGCAGAGCAGTGACTTGAGTATTTCTTCTCTTGCTGAACTCCCTGAGGAAAAGGTTTTTTAAAAAAAAAATTTTGCTCCTGAATTCCCATTTTGCCCTTCGAAAACGGGACCATCAATTGGTATCAGAGCGGGTTGTTCACATGACCACTGATCCAGTTTTGTTAAGAAAAATGGTCTACCAAACAGATCTTAAACGTTTTAAACTATGGGAATTCCTGCATTTTTTCAAACTATTACTTGTATTCTGACATTATTCTTGTATTAGAAAATCTTTTGGTTAGTAGTTTTGGAATCATCAAAAAGGGGGAAATTGTTGGGATATGTTTTAGTTTTGATGATTTTCCAAAACAACATGTAATAGGTTTGAAAGCAGTCAGGATAGTATCTTTTGTTTCAGGTCAGGCTAGGTTAGCTCCTAGAGAATAGGCTGTCAGTTGAGAAGAACTCAGTTGAGGGAACACTCAGTTGAGGGGGAACTCAGTGAGGGGGAACTCAGCCACACAGCCTGAGGATATCAAGATGACACCAAGGAGAACTGACTGAAGTCATGCTTGCAACCTGAACCAGAAGAGAAGCCTGAAGGATGTCCCACTGAGTGTAAACCAGGCTGATCTAAGCTAAGTCAGGTGGACCACTCAGTGAAGAGCATGATCAGGAGGATCAGTGCTGCACCAAGTAGGCCCTGAAGGAGTCAGGCTACTGTGGTCAGGGAAGTTTGTCATTCAGCCTTATGACAAACTTCTTGGAGTGATCTTCAAACAGTCTCTGAAGGACAACCACACTGAAGACGTTCAGTCCACTGAAGATCATCAGTCAGTGAAGGAGGAAGCTACCTAAAGTCAGTGGGTCTTAGTCAAACCCACTGAGTCAAAGATCCGTGAATCCAGGCCACGTGGACCAATCAGCACGAGGCAGCAACTCTGACAAAGGCCGTATTCCGAGAAAAGTGGTTGAAACCATTAAATGTTGGATTCAAATGTATCTTCCCTCCAACGGATACATTTGAATCCCCATTATATATACAAGCTCATAGCTTCGTTGTAGAGCGTGTGAAAAGAAGAAAATAAACACCTACAAGCTGTGAGGGTGTGTTAGTTGTTAGGGAGTTATAAGGAAGTGTTACACACCTACGACACTGACCTTTAGGGTTATCACTTATATTCATTGAGTGTCAAGCTTGCAACTCTTATCTTAGAGAGGTTTTCCTAATCTTAGCTTTAAGGCTAACACATTGTAAAGGAAAACCCCACCTAGTTGGAGAAAACCAAACCAAACTAAACCCTTTCAGAAGAATGTTAGGTTTGTAGTGAGGTGAGGAGAGGCAGCCCAGGGAGTGGCGTGAGTCCAGTTGTAAGTGCACCTTGGCACGTTAAAAATAAGAATCCCAAGTAGTGGATTTCCTGTTAAATCAGGCCGTGGATGTAAGAGCTTGAGTCTCTGAACCACGTTAAACTGAGCGTTGTTTATTGTCTAAGCACTTGCTAATTATTTGTAGTGTATGCTCTCTGAGTGTACTTGGAAAGTTTTGAAAAGAAGATTAGCTAAGTATTTTAGTCAGGGAGAACCAATCTCACTGACAAGCTTAGGCTAGCACTCGAGAGTTCAGTCTCTCGAGTCACTGCCTTGTTAAGAGCCTGAGCTCACAAGTCAGTTTGGACTGACTTGAGTGCTCTGACTCTTAGCAACGCAGTGACTTGAGTATTCCGTCACTGAACTCAGTCAGAGTGCAAGCTGTGCTTTTTAACGCACTCGAGAGTTCAGCATCTCAAGCCACTGTCCTTGCTCAGAGCATGAGACTCCAAGCCTTCTCACTGACTTGGTAACTCAGCCTCTGAGCAGAGCAGTGACTTGAGTATTTCTCCTCTTGCTGAACTCCCTGAGGAAAAGGTTTTTAAAAAAAAAAATTTTGCTCCTGAATTCCCATTTTGCCCTTCGAAAACGGGACCATCAATTGGTATCAGAGCGGGTTGTTCACATGACCACTGATCCAGTTTTGTCAAGAAAAATGGTCTACCAAACAGATCTTAAACGTTTTAAACTATGGGAATTCCTGCATTTTTTCAAACTATTACTTGTATTCTGACATTATTCTTGTATTAGAAAATCTTTTGGTTAGTAGTTTTGGAATCATCAAAACGGGGGAAATTGTTGGGATATGTTTTAGTTTTGATGATTTTCCAAAACAACATGTAATAGGTTTGAAAGCAGTCAGGATAGTATCTTTTGTTTCAGGTCAGGCTAGGTTAGCTCCTAGAGAATAGGCTGTCAGTTGAGAAGAACTCAGTTGAGGGAACACTCAGTTGAGGGGGAACTCAGTGAGGGGGAACTCAGCCACACAACCTGAGGATATCAAGATGACACCAAGGAGAACTGACTGAAGTCATGCTTGCAACCTGAACCAGAAGAGAAGCCTGAAGGATGTCCCACTGAGTGTAAACCAGGCTGATCTAAGCTAAGTCAGGTGGACCACTCAGTGAAGAGCATGATCAGGAGGATCAGTGCTGCACCAAGTAGGCCCTGAAGGTGTCAGGCTACTGTGGTCAGAGAAGTTTGTCATTCAGCCTTATGACAAACTTCTTGGAGTGATCTTCAAACAGTCTCTGAAGGACAACCACACTGAAGACGTTCAGTCCACTGAAGATCATCAGTCCGTGAAGGAGGAAGCTACCTAAAGTCAGTGGGTCTTAGTCAAACCCACTGAGTCAAAGATCCGTGAATCCAGGCCACGTGGACCAATCAGCACGAGGCAGCAACTCTGACACTGACAAAGGCCGCATTCCGAGAAAAGTGGTTGAAACCATTAAATGTTGGATTCAAATGTATCTTCCCTCCAACGGATACATTTGAATCCCCATTATATATACAAGCTCATAGCTTCGTTGTAGAGCGTGTGAAAAGAAGAAAATAAACACCTACAAGCTGTGAGGGTGTGTTAGTTGTTAGGGAGTCATAAGGAAGTGTTACACACCCACGACACTGACCTTTAGGGTTATCACTTATATTCATTGAGTGTCAAGCTTGTAACTCTTAGCTTAGAGAGGATTTCCTAATCTTAGCTTTAAGGCTAACACATTGTAAAGGAAAACCTCACCTAGTTGGAGAAAACCAAACCAAACTAAACCCTTTCAGAAGAATGTTAGGTTTGTAGTGAGGTGAGGAGAGGCAGCCCAGGGAGTGGCGTGAGTCCAGTTGTAAGTGCACCTTGGCACGTTAAAAACAAGAATCCCAAGTAGTGGATTTCCTGTTAAATCAGGCCGTGGATGTAAGAGCTTGAGTCTCTGAACCACGTTAAACTGAGCGTTGTTTATTGTCTAAGCACTTGCTAATTATTTGTAGTGTATGCTCTCTGAGTGTACTTGGAAAGTTTTGAAAAGAAGATTAGCTAAGTATTTTAGTCAGGGAGAACCAATCTCACTGACAAGCTTAGGCTAGCACTCGAGAGTTCAGTCTCTCGAGTCACTGCCTTGTTAAGAGCCTGAGCTCACAAGTCAGTTTGGACTGACTTGAGTGCTCTGACTCTTAGCAACGCAGTGACTTGAGTATTTCGTCACTGAACTCAGTCAGAGTGCAAGCTGTGCTTTTTAACGCACTCGAGAGTTCAGCATCTCAAGCCACTGTCCTTGCTCAGAGCATGAGACTCCAAGCCTTCTCACTGACTTGGTAACTCAGCCTCTGAGCAGAGCAGTGACTTGAGTATTTCTACTCTTGCTGAACTCCCTGAGGAAAAGGTTTTTTAAAAAAAAAAATTTGCTCCTGAATTCCCATTTTGCCCTTAAAAAATGGGACCATCACCTTCCTTGTATCTCAACAGATCAACTCCTTCCGAAGAGATGTTCCCAAAAAGCTTACAGAAGTCGTGCTTGGAGAAAACCACCTCTTCTCCATCGATCTTGGAAGAGATATGGTCTTCATGGATCTTCATCCTCACTAGGATCTGTGCAACATTCCCATCTAACGTGCGAAGACCTTTGGGGGTTGTGGAAATAAACTCCTCTACTCCAGATTTCCGTAGCATCTCAAGAATCGCCAACGCCGTGGGGTTGTGAGTGGAGTAGAAATCAACCACCATCTCCGTCTTTAACTTCTTGCAGACGTGGTCTGGGTCAAAGTTACACTTGGGTGCCATTAATGTAAAATAGAGAAGAAAAGAGATAGAACTGTTTTTGCAGAGAGGTTAGGGTTTGAAAGCTATGAAAATGTGAAGAGACAAATTGAGAATTTTGAGTTTAAAAGAGGAATACAAGCATGGGTTTGAAATTAAATGAGGTGTGAACGCGTGTACATTCAAAATTAAATTGGGGGACAAAATCAATTTGTCAATTGATTGATATATTGCACTTTAATTAAATATGATGGCCAGGATTGAGCTTGGCAAGATACAGATTTAATTGTGTGCGTGGCATGGTCATTGGGACTGGGTTCGAGGGGGTTTTGTGGCAGTCAAGAGAAAAGCGAAATGATTGCCTATGCCCACGACCCTAGGTTTAAATACACTCTGAATATGAAACGTTTTGGGTGTATTTAGTAATTTAAAAGGTGTGTCCCAATGATCAGAGGCAGAGAAGTAAACACATACCTGTCATCTGGTGTTGTAACCAGATGATACCGCAAGAAGTCTGATATTACATCTCATCTGATAGAACTAATCTGGTCCTGGTCAGAGTTTACTCCGAATTTCTCTGGAATCTGACTTTGTACCTCACCTGGTACAAACCTCATCTGAAGATGTAACTTCTCTGGTATATCTAACATGTAGGCATGTTAGTAGGACAAGTAAAAATAAAGGTATAATTGAAATAAAGGATACTTCTCTGGTGTTCCCTCTAAACCAATTCTGTCTCTGGATCCAACAAACCTAACTCAAAAGCTAACTCTCTGAATTTGGTCTCAGCCAAAGGCTTTGTGAGGATATCTACTCTATGCTTCTCTGTTGCAATCTTTTCCATCCTTATATCTCCCTTCTCTACATGATCTCTGATAAAATGATGCCTTATATCAACATGTTTGCATCTGGTGTGAAGAACCGGATTCTGGTTAATGGCTATTGCACTGTTGCTATCACTAAATATTGGAATATCCTTAGCCTTAATCTGGTAGTCTCTAAGCTGCTGACTAATCCAGAGTAGTTGTGAACAACAGCTACCTGCAGCCATGTACTCTGCTTCTGTAGTTGATGTAGCAACTGAAGTCTGTTTCTTAGAAAACCAAGATACCAATTTATTCCCTAAAAATTGGCATGTTCCACTTGTAGACTTCCTATCTATTCTACACCCACCATAACCTGAATCCGAATAACCACTTAACTCTAAATTATCATCTGCAGGATACCATAACCCCAAATTAACTGTTCCTTTAAGATATTTCAATATCTTCCTAGCTGCTTCCAAGTGACTCCTCTTAGGATTAGCTTGAAATCTGGCACACACACCTACAACAAAAGTAATATCAGGTCTGCTTGCAGTCAGGTATAGAAGAGAACCAATAAGTGCCCTGTACTGAGTCTTGTCCACACTCTCTCCAGACTCATCTGGATCCATGTTGAAATTTGTCATCATAGGAATCTTGGCAGCCTTGCTAGATCCTACTCCAAATTTCTCTAACATGTTTATGATGTACTTTGCTTGATTGATGAAAATTCCCTTCTCTGATTGCTTAACCTGCAAACCTAAGAAATAATTCATCTCACCCATCATGGACATTTCAAATTGGATCTGCATGAGATCTCCAAATTTCTCACACAGCTTCTTGTTAGGGGATCCAAATATAATATCATCAACATATATCTGGACCAGAAGGATGTCCTTTCCTTCTTCTTTCCTAAACAAGGTCCTATCAATCTTACCCTTAGTAAAACCATTGTTCAGAAGAAACTGAGATAGAGTGTCATACCATGCTCTGGGTGCCTGCTTAAGCCCATAAAGAGCCTTCTTAAGCTTATACACCTTATCACCTTGTTCAAAAATAGGAGGTTGTTCCACATACACTTCCTCAATGAGAATCCCATTAAGAAAGGCAGATTTCACATCCATCTGGTATACTTTTGATGAGGGCAAAATGAAACCCATCAACAAATATTTAAAGGAATACATGGAGTAAGGTAGCTAACCTGAGAAAGAGCTCCAAAATAAACTCAGAAAAATGTAGATGCTGCTCTGGAAGTCAGAATTCAGCTCTCGAACACTGCTCAGCAAGCTCTGATGATGATCCAACGGAATCCTACACAAAACCACGCCGGAGGGAGCTCCGGCGTCGGTCCTCCGACGCTCAAGTCAGCTAAACTTGTTAAACAAGAAAAGCCATGGAAAATACAGTAGTAAGAGAAAGTGTTTGGAGTGATAATACCTTGGAGAGGACCAAATGAAGATATTTATACCTTTTACATCTCTGAAGGGTAGAAAAATCTTTTACTCAATGTTGCCCTAGCACTTTTGGGACCACCAGTGCCAGAGGATGCGTGAAATCATGCCATGTGTCGAATATTCTGATTTGGTAGTACAACTGAAGGCCCTCTCTCAGTTGTCCTTTTCTGGTGTATGTGGTAGTGGGCAAATTCTGCATTTAATGTTGGGAAAAAGACGTTTCTAAGCTTATCCCCCTTCTCAAGAATAAGCTTATCACAGATTAGAGTTGGATTAAGTAAAATTAACCCCTAATCCTCGTAATAAAAGGATTAATTGCTCCGATTCAGGTTCATATTAATCATGTACGTGCATCCACGTGCGAATCAATTCCCAAGGCTAACTTTCAGAGTTGTCTTATTCAGTTCTGGGCAAACTCTGATCTAGAGTTGAGAGAAGTTTCCATCTCTGGATCTATTTCTTTGATATGGGCCGGACGCCACAGGCCCAGTACCAAGTAGCCCATATCAACTACTCCCCCCTATTCCAAATTATTTTGCTTTCAAATATCATTTGGAATAAATTTCAATAAAGTTGTTCAGATCCGTACACTGCATTCTGCACTGTGTCATGTACACCTATGCAGCACTGGTTTAGTTTCTTGATTCAAAATAAGTTGATCTCAGCCCTTGAGGAAATCGCGCCCTTTCGTATTCTTGAATCTGAGGCGTACACGTGGGGATGGAAACAAGGGCGGTCTGCCAGTCGCCTCTTCCCCATAAAGTACCCCATCTTTTCATTTTCCTTACTCTATTTCTCTTGCCTCCTTTATTCCTCCCGTGTCTTCCTTCTTTTTCCGAGAAACGCCTAAAAGAAAATTTCCAGCCACCCCTTCGCGAGCCCAGAAAATTCCGGCGATCTCTTCGGCGGCTCGGGAAATTCCGGTGACCGTCGTTTCTTCTGCGTAAGGTATTCTTCTTTTGCCGCATTTTCTTTTTCCAAAGCACTCTATAATTTTCTGGGCGGGTATGGCTAAATCACCTTCCTTTTCGGATGAGACTTCGCCGGAAAATGCCTCCACTAGTCCTTCTTCATCTCGCTCTTCTCAACCCCCCTCGTCGGAGGTTCTAGGGCTTCCCGCCTCCTCTTCTTCAAAAAACCCTAACCCCCCTCCCATATCCAAACGCCCTATTCGGGTCATTTCTGAGAGGAACAAGGTTAGGTGGGATGATATTTCTCGTCAAACAAATCTAAACGGGCAAGATCTGGAAAATATCAGAAATTTTCTCAGTCCTTGCCCTGATTTCCTTATCGATCTACCGGGTCCTGACGAGAGGCCTAATCATCTAGCCCCGCCGTCTTTGGCATTCTGGGCTGCTCAACTCACCGCAGGCCTTCGCCTCCCTATTGCCCCTTTTCTTCTTGAGGTATGCGGTTTATTTCGAATTCCCCCGAATCAGGTAAATCCTTCCTCCATTCGCTTGTTACTTGCTTTATATATGGTTCTTAAGGTAAATGGGGGTAACCCTACTGCCGAAATCTTTTACCACTGCTATGATCTGAAAAAACGTGAAGAGTTCTACTATTTTAGCTCTAGGGGTCAGGGGTTATCCCACTTTGTAGGCAAGCCCCCTAGTTTAGACGGGTTTTGGCGAGATAGTTACTTCGTAGTTACTCACCGCTCTGGAAAATGGTCGTTTAACCATCATGGGTGGCAGTATAGGGCTCCTAAAATTACCAGGCCCTCCACCCCTGTAGAGGATATCATTCCCTCCACAGATAGGGAAATCATGGCACGTTTAAATCGTATTGCTAAATCTCATGGCCCCCCTAGAATATTTCATCAGTTAAAGGAGCCTATTGTTCTTTCTCATTTCGGGTTTTTCGGATCGGCAGCTCCTCCACCCGCTGGAGCGGGTACTGCTCTTTTCTATACTCTAATTTTGCTCTTAGAGATATATACTGTTCCTGCTCTGATTTCGTTTTCTATTTTATTTTCAGATATGTCTTGGGAGAATGCTCTTCTCCTATCTGACGATGAGGAGCCTCTCAACTTGGCCCCTCCTACTGACGTGGTAGACTCGAAGGCTAACATAGTGCTAGAGCATGCCGTTACTCCGGGGATCTCATCTCTGCCTGTTTCTGATGAGAAATCTGTGGTTCCTTCATCTCCTTCTAAGGAGAGCGAAGAGGATGAAGGTGCTGGCCTTGTTACTCGTGGTAAGGGAAAGAAACGTGTTTCAACCGCTCCTCTCTCCAAACCTGTCCCGAAGAAAACTCGTTTTTCGAAGCGAACCGGTTCATTCTTGTGCTATAACTGAGGATCCACCTCTACCTCCTAATCCGCATTCATCTATGGACTTGGAAGAGAAGGAATGTATCCAGTTCTTGAAGACTCTCAACTCTTCTAAAACTGGTTCTGCCAGTTCGAATTTTTCAGTTGATCAACTGAAAACTCTGATGTCAAGTCGATTGGTTGAGGTGAATTTCTAATTTTACCTCTTCTCTGTTTTTAGCAATATTTCCATCGATTGCTCATTTTTCTTTTTTGTTAGTTTTTAGATTATCAGGCCCAATTTCTTGAGATGGACAGCTCTGAGGAGATAGATGTTGCTAAAGCTGAGCTTGAACAAAAAGATCAGGAGTTGATTCAAGCTATGAAAGAACTGAATGTGGCTCACATTCATAATGCTGAACAAAGATCTGCACTCCAATCTCTCGAGAAGAAACTGCAAGATGCTGACAACCTGCTTGCTCTCCAGTCGGGTAAAGAGAAACAGGCACGAGAGGAAGGCCGCTCTGAAGGTCATACTGCAGGTCTCCTTGAAGGCATTGATCTTTGTCGTAAAAAACTTCTCAATACAGCTCTTGGTCAAGCATTCCTCAAGGAACTGTATGAAGGCCTCATTGCCGCTTATCAGACCAGCCCTCAATTTCTAGTGGACATGGCCCCACATGCCGGCCATTTCATCAAACATGGTTTCAAGTCTGCTGTTGCCCAAGCCCAAGAGAAAGGCTTTACTGAACAACTTAGTATCTCCCGTGCTAAGGAGGGTGTGACTCCATCTCCTTATTTCAAAGGTGATGTGAATGCTCCCAAGGATACTCCTTGGTTTCTGCCTGCTATCAAGAGAGCGGCTTTGAAGTTAGCTCGGGAGGATTATCTATCACCCGAACTTCCTCCAGCGGATCTTATGTTTTGTGACCTCTCAGCTCCTGAAAGCTCTGCCTCTGAAGCTACCGTCAAGTCTCAGACCATCTCTGCTCCTGAGAACCTTGGACCTGACCTGAGTACTGATTTGAACGAATAGAGGATAGGACCCCTTGAGGTCATCTCTATCGTTCTCTTTTTTATTTCTGCAATCATGAACAATTTCCAGAGCCTGCGTGCTCTTGCTACTTCTGAGCCTGTGTGCTCTTTATTCTAGGAATATTCAGTTTCTTTTGTTGAGCATGCTATGCTCAAAACTATGCTTTTGCTATCTATTTGTTGTGCTTTTCTTCACATAATTGTTCATTATGCTTTATATTTTTTGCCTTTTTTTATCCTGTAAAAAGGGTTTTGACTGTGGGTGATGATATGTATATATGTATACATACTCCCCCCCTGTTTCAGAGTTTACTTCTGTAAAGAAATAAATTACTTTATTCAACTCTGGGAATGGGATGCACGGTAGTACCTTGCCTTCCCTCCTTCGACTCATTTTACTTTGTGAATGAGTTAACCCTTCAGGGGAAAGTGTGCATACTTTTATCTCCCCCTTCCAGAATTTACTTCTGTGAAGAAGTAATTTAGTTTATTTTGAGAATATCTTTCTAAAACTTTTTGCTTTTAGTTTTAAGTTATTCATGTTTAACTTTATCTGAGATTCGTGAGAATGTAAATTCTTGAAAGAAAATTAAATTCATATGCGTGATCCATGCTCGATTCGTATCAAGACTGAGAGGATGTGAATTCCGAATCAAGGTCCATCTCTCAGATGTTATCCATGCTCATATTCGAGACTCATAGGATGTGGATCTGAGGGATGCATAATTCTGAGAACTGATTTAGATAGGAATCCACTAGAACTGAAGAGTGTAGTTCTGTCGGCTTTTCATTGAATTCTGAAATACAGGAATGCAAACGGCGGCTGCTTACATACTTTCATTGAAAACTAACATAACTCTGAATTAACTCAAATATAGTACTTCTTCAAGTTACTGACATTCCAGGGACGAGGCATTCTCTTACCGCTCTGGTCTATCAGCTCATACGCGCCTCCTGCTAAGACTTGAGTGACCACAAAGGGACCCTCCCAATTCGGCTCTAATTTCCCCACAGGTTTCAGCGCATCAGCTCTGCGCAAGACAAGATCTCCCTTCTCAAACTTTCTAACTTTCACCCGCTTGTTATAAGCGGCTTTCACTTGACTTTTGTAGCGCTCTGACCTCAGACGAGCCATTTCACGTTCCTCATCAAGCATATCTAAATTCTCTCTAACCAGCTCTGAATTAGGATTCTCATCATAGTTCAGAATCCGATGGGTCTCTATTCCAACCTCTGCAGGGATTACAACTGTAGATCCAAACACGAGATTGAAAGGAGATTCTCCCGTAGCAGTTTTCGGACTTGTTCTGTAAGCCCAAAGTACTGAGTCCAGCTCTTCGACCCAATTTCCACCAGATTTCTCAAGTCTAGTTTTTATTCCATCCACAATCATTCTATTAGTAACTTCCACTTGCCCATTGGCTTGAGGGTGAGCTACTGAGACAAATCTCTGCTGAATTTTCAACTCTGAACACCAATTCTGGACTATAGAGCCAGTGAACTGTGTCCCATTATCCGATACCAGGGTTCTGGGAATCCCAAATCTGCAACATATGTTCTTCCATAAGAACCTGATAACAACTGCTTCATCAATTTTCTTTACAGCTTCAGCTTCAGCCCACTTACTGAAATAATCCACTGCGACGATTAGAAAAACTCTGCCCCCAGAGGCCGTTGGGAACTTTCCCACAATGTCAATTCCCCATTTATCAAATGGACACGGAGAATACATCACTCCCAATTCTTCTGCTGGGACGTGAATCAGAGGTCCATGCCTCTGACATTTATCGCACTTTCTTACCAATTCTTTTGCATCTTTCGTGAGAGTTGGCCAGTAATATCCAGCTCTCAACACTCGTCTCACCACATCTCTAAAGCCCGTGTGGCTTCCTCCGCAGCCTTCGTGCACCTCTCTCAACACATAATTTCCCTCCATAGTGGACAGGCATCTAAAAAATGGTTGAGAGAATGATCTCTTATACAAGTATTCGCCAATCATGCAATACTTGGCATATACTGCTTTCTTAGGGGCATCTGGCTTATCAAGCCTCTGCCCTGTTTTCAGATAATGAATGATGGGAGTTCTCCAATCACTCTCTTCATTGATTGCTCCCACATCCAGAGTTGACATCTGACTCTCAGCTGTCAGTAGTGTGATCTTTCCCTTCACACCTTCTTCCGCAGAGCTGGCCAACTTGGATGGTTAGTCCGCCTTAGTATTCTCAGCTCTGGGAATCTGCTCAATTCTCAGCTCATCAAATTTGGCTTTCAACTGTGTTGCCAATTCTGCATACTTTGCCATTTTCTCATTTTTCTTTTCGTAAGTTCCCAACAGCTGTTGGGTGACCAATTGAGAGTCAGAGTGCACAATTGCTCTTTGTGCTCCCAGCTCCCATAACATCTGCATGCCCCTTATAAAGGCCTCATATTCTGCTTCATTGTTTGAAGTTTTAAACTCAAACTTTACTGCGAACTGCAACTCTTCTCCGATGGGGGATATAATCACAATCCCAGCTCCACATCCATTGAGAGATGATGATCCATCAATATAAGCTTTCCATAGTTCTGACTCTTGAACTTTGGTTGTTTCCTGAATAAAATCAGCCAAAGCTTGGGCTTTTATGGCAGCTCTGGGCTCAAACTCGATGTCATACTCACCCAACTCTACTGCCCACTTCACCATTCTTCCGGACAGATCTGGTCTACCCATTATCTGCCTCAGAGGCAAATTAGTTCTCACCACCACTTTATGAGATAAAAAATAAGGCTTGAGCCTTCGCACTGTCACCATTACAGCCAGAGCTGACTTCTCCACTTCCGAATATCTCACTTCTGGTCCCTGGATGGCTTTGCTCACATAGTATATGGGTATCTGCTTCACCCCCTCCTCTCTGAGGAGAACAGAGCTCAGAGAATGTTCTCCTACAGAGAAGTACAAATACAAAGTTTCCCCCGGTATTGGCTTCGTGAGGAGGGGCAAACTAGTCAAGTATTTTTTCAAGTCTTCAAAAGCTTTCTGGCATTCATTATCCCACTCAAATCTGGATCCTTTCCTAAGGATTTTGAAAAACGGTAAACTCCTCTCTGCCGATCTGGAGATGAAACGGCTCAGAGCTGTGATCCGCCCGTTCAATTTTTGTGTTTCTTTCAGGTTCCGAGGTGGTTGCATATCAAGAATTGCTTTCACCTGATTTACTTCAATCCCCTTGGGAGTGACCATATACCCCAAGAACTTACCACTTCTTACTCCGAATGCGCATTTGGTGGGATTAAGCCTGATCTGGTAAGCTCTAATTACACCAAACACCTCTTCCAGATCTGAAGCATGGTCTTCAGATTTAAAACTTTTCACCAGCATGTCATCCACATAGACTTCCATATTTCGGCCAATCTGCTCTCGAAAGACCAGATCTACCATTCTCTTGTATGTGGCCCCAGCGTTCTTCAGCCCAAAAGGCATCTTCACATAGCCATACGTACCGCACGAGACTACGAAGCTAGCTCTGGGCACGTCTGCCCAATCCATCCAGATCTGATGGTATCCCTGATATGCGTCCATCATGGACAAGAGTTCACATCCGGATGTTGAGTCCACCAGCTCGTCAATTCTAGGCAAAGGGTAATGGTCCTTTGGGCAAGCCCTGTTCAAATCACGAAAATCAATGCACATCCGCCAGGAACCATTTCCCTTAGCCACCATAACTGCATTGGACAACCACTCTGGGTATTTCACTTCTTCAATATGCTTGGCTTTCAAAAGCCTCTCCACTTCTTCTTTAATTATCTTATCTTTCTCAGGGCCAAATTGCCTTAGTTTCTGCTTCACAGGTCTGACCTCTAGATCAACATTTAAACGATGCAGGGCCACTTTGGGGTCAATCCCCAACAAGTCCTCGGGTTGAAATGCAAAAAGGTCTGCATTCCTTCTTAGACAATTGATGACAGCTCTGGCCACATCATGCGTCATCTGAGTTCCAATTCGGGTAGTAAACCCGGATTTGTTTGGGAAGAGCTCTACTGGCATAAGCTCTTCCTCTGGCTGGATCTGCAGGTCTGGCTCTTCCTCCATCATCTCTGCACCCTTCATTCTCTTCCCATCCGGGTCATCTCCTCGACCATCACTCCTTGGGGAAGAGTGTGCAGCTTTCTTTACCGTTTCAACATAGCACTTGCGAGAGCAGAACTGGTCTCCCACAAGCTCTCCTACCTCATCTCCAACAGGAAATTTCAACTTCATGTGGTACGTAGAAACCACAGCCTGAAAAAGATTCAGAGATGGTCTCCCCAAGATCACGTTGTATGCTGAGGGAACATCTACAACTAGGAAGTTCACCATTTTAACTTTAACCAGAGGTGGATTCCCCATCCTAACCTGAAGAGAGACTTGCCCCTTAGGTTGGATGGCTCCCCCTGTGAACCCATAGAGCGCTGTATCCACAGGTTTAAGCTCCACATTAAGAACCATCTTCAAAAAACAATCTTGAAACAAGATATCCGCAGAGCTAACAGTGTCAATGAATACCCTGGCAACATCATAACCACCAATTTCTGTGGTCACCACTAAAGCATCATTATGAGGCCTCTGAACTGCCCTCTCATCTCTCGGCCCAAATTGTATGTTAGGCGAATCACTTGTTGGGAAAATAGGGGTGCCCGGAATCTATTCGGGATGAAATTTAAATACGAATTTAAATACAATTATTACTAGCATGAATTAATCCTAATTAATTCAAATAATAATTCCAACAACTAACTTTCATCATGCATGTTGAATTAATTCACATATCAACTATGGCGGAATAAACAAGTAAATATGCGATAAACGTACCTCTTGTAGAATTGACCTTTGGATATACGGGACAATTACGATCTCGCTCTATCAACCCAAAGCCTTCTCAAGTATTTCCCTTTTCACCTCACTTGATCACCGGTGGGAGAGGCTTTCAAGTAATTTAATAAACTAAGGAAAAAGAAAAATATATATGCTTCTTGATTTTTCCAACACATGGAATTACGTACTTGGGGATGAAATAATCATCCCCTATTTATAATATGTAGGGGCCGAAATTTTTAGTGATATTTGGGCTTGGAAAAAATCTTTTCTTGGACTCTAAGAAATCTTGAATATATCCCATATATTATTTTCTCCAAAATAAAATATTCCACAAAAATCTCACCCTTCATATTAAGCCTTTAATTTTCGAAAAATACAAGGAGAAAATCCAAGATTTGGATCTTCTTGAATATATGAGATAATCTTGTATTCCAAGAATACTTATCTTCCATAATATCTTTCCAAGAAAATCAACAAAATCTTTTCTCTCCTAAAAACCATATTTTCGAAATTAAGAGGAAAAAATCAGCATATTATTTTCTTTTTATTTTAATCACCTTATCATTATTGGGCTACTTAATGGGCTACTTGAGGGGCCTTTAAGGAGAATTAAGATTGGACCTCCTAATGGACTTCTGAATTTCAATATTGAGCCCCAATATAATTCAATCAATTAATATTAATTATTACCACTAATAAATTAATATTGCACTATCCATCTTAATCCATATTACGATAATATGGGCTCCCGGTTATTATTTCCCGCGTTTAAGATTATCAAGTCCATTAATTAATTCAGCTTCTGAATAGCTCTAAATTAATTAACATCTTTCACCTTGGAGTAAAGACAGCTCAACATTATTATTCGTACCGAAGAAACTGATTCTTCACTTGCAAGATTTGGTACAATAAAACTTCTGAGCCCACCAAGGGGACTAATCACACGAGCCGTACTCGCACGCGTTTCTCCGTATTAAATCTTAGCAACCGTCGTATGATTAATATTACTGCCCAAGACACAAAGTTCGAAGTCACAATGATTCTCACCCAACATGAATCAAAGCAGTAACCATTAAGCACACACGGTCCTATTTAAGTGACAGAGATTAAGAAATCAACAACCACTGAGGTCTAATTCTTCACCTTTCAGAACAGAAGAATTTATCCTCGCTGTAGGTCCTCTTCAACACATACTAAATGTGCTAGTGCAATCTCTTAGTCAAGACAGACCAATCTGAGCCTTACACATCGACCTTTCACGGCGGATTGTTCAATTCCACCTAGGTCGTGAAAATGTACGTTTAGTTACAAGTAAACTGTTAATGTTGTCTTCCGTGATCGAGTATCACCACATTAACTACAATGTAACATGTACTATATATTGAACGGTTTGCAATAGAAATTCAACATTCAATCATAACTAAAGCAAATGTGATAAAAGAATTATTCTCATAAAACGAGTGTTTGATACACGAGTTATACAAAGTAAAAGCATACTTTCACGTATAACTCCAACAATCTCCCACTTATACTTAAAGTCTGCTTTTAGTATACATCACGCATGTCTTAGTGTAGTAGCTCTACGTGACCTCTCATGTCAACCTACACTAACCTAATAATTCCTCCCACTTATACTTAAAGCAGATTGACAATAGTCTTGACTCCCATTCCATCCACATGTCTCTCGAATGTATTCAGAGGCAGACCCTTTGTGAATGGATTTACTAGGTTGTCCCCAACGCATATCTTCCACCTCTTTATCTCCCCTCTTAACGATTTCTCGTATAAGATAGTATTTTCTTTCTATGTGTTTGCTGGCCTTGTGGGCTCTCGGTTCCCTTGAATTTGCAACTGCTCCGGCACAATGATTGTGATGGGCAAATTCGGAACAACGTCCAAGTCCACTAAGAAGTACTTGAGCCAAACCGCTTCTTTCGCTGCTTCACAAGCAGTTACTTATTCGGCTTTCATGGTCGAATCGGCGATGCATTTTTGCAAATCGCTTCTCCATGTCATGGCTCCTTCTCCCATGCAAAACACACTACCCGAGGTAGTTATTTTGGAGTCTATGTCTGATTGGAAATTTGAGTCCGTGTATCCCATGGGAATTAGATTGTCTAATTGTTAAATCAGCATTCCATACCAAGTTCTTTTCAGAAACTAAAGAACGCATTTAATTGCAATCTAATGTGCTTTCCCGGGGTTACTTTGATATCTTGCCATCATGCCCACGGCAAAGCAGATATCCGGTCTCGTACACAACATTGCATACATAAGACTTCCTACGTCCGAAACGTACGGAACGTCTTTCATGTCATCTATCTCCACTAGGTCTTAGGGCATATTTCTTTAGATGGATTCCGTGCCTAAAAGGTACAAAACCTTTCTTGGAATCTTGCATGCTGAAATGCTTCAAAACAGTGGCTTTGTATGAAACTTGCGATAAGCCCAACATCCTCCTCTTGCGATCTCGAGTGAACTTGATCCCAAGGATGTGACCGGCTTTTCCCTAAGTCCTTCATATCAAACTGATTTGACAGCCATACCCTTACGTCTGACAATACCTTTACATTGTTTCCAATGAGCCGAATATCGTCTACGTATAATACTAAGAATACCACCGCAGTTCCGTTACACCTTTTATACACACAACTTTCGAACTTGTTTTGATCACAAACCCAAAAGACTTAATTACTTGATCAAAATACTGGTTCCAAGTACGCGATGCTTGCTTAAGTCCATAAATGGATCTCTTAAGCTAGCATACGAGGTGCTCTTGGCCTTTTTTAACGAAACCTTTGGGCTGTTGCATATAGATTCCATCAAGTCTTCCGTTAAGGAAAGCTGTCTTGACATCCATTTGTCAGATTTCGTAATCTAAGTGCGCAGCGATCGACAAGAGAATACGGATGGACTTAAGCATAGCTACAGGCCACAGGCCACAAGCCTTGCTTTGAAGGTCTCTACCCTTCCGTCCGGTCCTCTTTTCCTCTTGTACACCCACTTGCATCCAATGGGCTCTACCCCACTAGGTGGATCAACCAACTCCCACACTTGATTATAATCCATCGAACCAATCTCGGCTTCCATTGCCGTTTGCCACGACTCCGCATCTTTATCTTGGATTGCCTCGTCGTACGTCCATGGGTCCGATTCATCGCCGGGAACCAAATCCAAAGATTCTCCTATCCCCATGAATCTCTCGGGTTGCCTAGCAATCCTCCCACTACGACGGGGTTCCGGTTGTGAAGGTGTGACGTGTGGTACATCATCTTGTATACTTGGTATAGGAGTTTGCTCTCTTAACTCGTCTAAGGTAATATCTCTTCTGGGCTTTCTTTTGTTCATATAATCTTCCTCCAAGAGTTTATAGTGCGAACTAATCACGGTCTTTTAATCCTTGAGACTATAGAACATACACCCTTTCGTTCCCGCAGGGTATCCTATAAACAGCCTTAATTCCGAACGTGGATCCAACTTACCGGCTTCCTTGTCTAGCACATATGCTGGACAACCCCAAATCCGCAAGTGTCTTAGACTGGGCTTGCGCCCGGTCCACAATTCCATTAGGGTTTTAGGAACCGATTTGGATGGCACCAAGTTTAGAATGTAAGCCGCCGTTTCCAAGGCGTTACCCAAAATGATTTGGGTAAATCTGAATAACTCATCATGGATCTGATTATTTCTAAAAGAGTCTGCTTCCTTCGTTCCGCCATACCGTTCTATTTTGAGGGGTTCCCGGTGCGGTCTACAGGGACACAATCCCTTCGTCCGATAGGTAGTTCAAGAATTCATTGCTAAGGTATTCGCCTCCACGATCAAATCGTAGAGACTTGATACTTCTTTCCCTATGCATCATAAGGTAGATGTATCCATTTCTCAAGTAATCATCAAATTACTCATACCACTTCTTGCTATGATCGTCATTGAACCACACATATCCATATGAAAGAGTTCTAACACTTTGGTGGCTCTATTCCCCTTGGCTCCAAATGCCCTCTAGGTCATTTTACCCTCTAAACAGGATTCACAAGTTGGAAATGACTCAACTTGAAGTGACTCCAAGAATTCATTTTTCACCAACCTTTGTATCCGCATTAGATTAATATGACCTAATCTTAGATGCCATAGAAGTGTTTCGTTCATGTCTGAAGAATGCTTTCTTTTATAACTCGAAATAATCGATGTGTTATTAGATTCAATTTTATGAGTGGTGTGCCCAAATAATGGTATAAAGATCATCCATTGAAGTTCCGGAACAGATAAACTCATCGTTTCAAGCAATAATAACATCCTTATTAAAAGAAACTGAGTATCTATTCATAACCAATTTAGAAACTGAAGGTTGAGTTCTTTCTAAACTAGGAACATGAAGAACATCTCTCAATACCATAACTCTATCTTCAAAAGATAGGCGCACTTCTCCCACTGCTTCAGCTGCCACTCTTGTAGCATTGCCCGATGTGATGGGGATCTCACTTCCGTTAAGTCGTCGGGTTTGCTTGAACCCATGAAACAAATGTGATCAGTAGTTCTCGTATCCACTATCCACGAATAGACAGCATACGCCACTTCACAAGTTTCGATGACTAAGGTGTGTGAATTACCTAACTTTCCTAGCCTCTTAGGCTTGGAACAGGCAGACCTCCATTGTCCTCTCTCACCGCAACTAAAACACTTCCCCTTCGATGCTAGCCTTTGCATTTGCCTTTCGCAACAATTGGATTTGCTTGGATCCGGCCTTTGGTTCTCTTCCTCTTTTTCCCTCCCTTGGGACCAAAAGAGGTAGACGGACCATTAGCCACCATAGCACTAGACTGGTGCTCCATTTTCACCTCCACCGAAACTAAAGCTTGCAAGAGCTCGAGTAAACGATTTGTCCGTCCATTCATCTGCCAGTTCAGATGAAACTGCTCAAAGCTTCTCGGTAGAGAATGGTATATGAAATCAATCAAAATCCGCACCAAGTACTTCCAACTTGTTAAGGTATGCCATTATCTTGAGAACGTGCTCCCTCACGGGCGTTCCCTCCACCATTTCCAACTTGACCGAGTCATGTTTTGTGAACTGATTAGTCATGGGTTTGATGTGAAGACATCTCTTCAAGGTGTTCCATGATTTCAACAGCGGATACAATGTCTTCATGAACGCGCCCCAAATCCTAAGACAGAGATGTCAAGATGATGCACTTCATGTGTTCATTGTCACGCTTCAAATCATAAACTGCCTATTCCCATTGCTTGACTTATCATTAGGCTTGCCGGGTATATTAATGTAAATAACCCAATTGTGTTTTCGTGCAGTAAGGACAAATTTAAAAAAAAACATTTCCAATCGATATAAATCACTCCAAAAAGTTTATTAACTTTAAGTATATTAAACAGTGGATTAAAAGGTTGTGACGTGATGAAATGAGAATAAAACATACATTCATATCAATATCTAGAAAAATATGAAATTATCACATAATTCGATCACATCAATTATATTGAAACCTTAAAACAATATAATCATGCATCAGCCAACATCTCGAAACAATTTAAATGCGCCACGAGGGGTGGTCTATACATTTAAACACATTCAAGCGGATTACAAACTTAAAAGTTACAAATCCTTAATTCAAAATTAATAGTTGGCTCTCACTTTGACCACATAGAAACTGACAGGGACTCCGAGGGGAGTAAGTTAATATCAGTTTCCTATGCCTAAGTAATAACCATAATTAAATACAGGATTACTATTTCGCTTTGAGCAAGCCACTCGTGGTGAGGGTCAATACCGCCACTAGTAATAATCCACAATCATCCTTTCGGAATTTATTCATGTGAAATCCGTTCTTTTTGGCCGATCCGAGGGGAAAATGTATTCCAAAAGAACTTCACAAATAAATAAATTATGGAGGCCAAATTAATCCAATTTTAATATCCGGAATAAAATTGCGATTAAATAAACATACTTAGTAATTTTCGAAAGTAAGGTTTTTCTTGGACAATTAAATTCATGCAAACACATATTAACAAATAATAATAGGTGCACGAAATAAAACATCCATCAAAACAAAACTAAACACATTGGAGCACTCAAATCCAATTGTCACGGTTTAATTTATTCACGTCTTGATGCGAAAAATCGTCCTTGTTGCTTTCCGACGTTCGTCTCGACATGCTCCCACTCGAACAACAACACTTCATCAAAAACAACATCGTTTGGGGTTCGGGACGACGTTTAAAGTCACACGGAAAAAAACACGAACCGAAAAATTCCACGGGCCGAGATACGGCGCGCGTCGGCCCACGAAGTGTGCCCGCATGCCTCTCGGCCAGAAGCGCCGAAGCGCTGCAGGAGGCGCGCCGAGGCGCAGCACAGAGGCGCACCCGAGGCGCTGCACGGAGGCGCACCCGAGACGCTGCACGGAGGCGCGCCGAGGCGCCGCCCGGAGCGCCCCGAGGCACCGCAGGCCGCGCCTGAGGCGCGCGCGTGCGTGCGCGCGGCGCCGGCCTCCCATCGCGCCCGGGTCGTGCGCCTTGCACCCCGTGCGCCGTTTTTCACCGTTCGTCCTCGTTTTCTTCACCCCTTGCATGATTTTACGTCCATACACGCGCCACGCTTGTATGCGTCGTCCGGGTACGCCGTTTTTAATTCTTCGTTCTTCGTCACGATCCGGTTACAATTTATTTTTACAAAAAAAAAATAAATGCTAGATCTAGACTAGTCTATTACAATGATCGAATCAAAATAAAAACAACTAATCTACTCGTGGATTTTTTCACGGGAAAAACGAATTCGAACGAATCGAATTAAAAACAATTAATTCACACGCATGAAATTAAAAACATTAAAACCATGACAATTGGATACCTGCAAAAAAGATCTAGAAATTCTACTATCCAATTTCAATTTAATGTTTAACAATTTAAATTCCAATTTAAAGATCAGAGCCCGAAACCGTGGCTCTGATACCAGTTGTTGGGAAAATAAGGGTGCCCGGAATCTATTCGGGATGAAATTTAAATACGAATTTAAATACAATTATTACTAGCATGAATTAATCCTAATTAATTCAAATAATAATTCCAACAACTAACTTTCATCATGCATGTTGAATTAATTCACATATCAACTATGACGGAATAAACAAGTAAATATGCGATAAACGTACCTCTTGTAGAATTGGCCTTTGGGTATACGGGACAATTACGATCTCGCTCTATCAACCCAAAGCCTTCTCAAGTATTTCCCTTTTCACCTCACTTGATCACCGGTTGGAGATGCTTTCAAGTAATTTAATAAACTAAGGAAAAAGAAAAATATCTATGCTTCTTGATTTTTCCAACTCATGGAATTACGTACTTGGGGATGAAATAATCATCCCCTATTTATAATATGTAGGGGCCGAAATTTTTAGTGATATTTGGGCTTGGAAAAAATCTTTTCTTGGACTCTAAGAAATCTTGAATATATCCCATATATTATTTTCTCCAAAATAAAATATTCCACAAAAATCTCACCCTTCATATTAAGCCTTTAATTTTCGAAAAATACAAGGAGAAAATCCAAGATTTGGATCTTCTTGAATATATGAGATAATCTTGTATTCCAAGAATACTTATCTTCCATAATATCTTTCCAAGAAAATCAACAAAATCTTTTCTCTCCTAAAAACCATATTTTCGAAATTAAGAGGAAAAAATCAGCATATTATTTTCTTTTTATTTTAATCACCTTATCATTATTGGGCTACTTAATGGGCTACTTGAGGGGCCTTTAAGGAGAATTAAGATTGGACCTCCTAATGGACTTCTGAATTTCAATATTGAGCCCCAATATAATTCAATCAATTAATATTAATTATTACCCTTTTTCTTCTCGGGCTCTTTCTTCTTCTCTGCATTTCTTTCAGTGCGACTCTCCTTTTTCTTTATACCTCTGGCCTATTCCAAATTTATATACTTGTCGGCCCTTTCCTGTAACTCATCAAAAGTCAAGGGAGGTTTCTTGGCCAGAGATTTAAAGAAATCTCCATCATGAAGACCTCGCGCCAAGGCATTCGTTCTTACTTCATCTGTGGCCGCAGGGACTTCCAGGGCAGCCTCATTGAACCTAGTAATATACTCTCTCAAACTGTCTTGTGGCTTTTGTCTGAAACTCATCAAGTACAGAGATGTCTTTGTTATCTTTCGAGAACTAGTAAACTGATGCAGAAAAAGTGTGCTAAATTCATCGAATGAGCAAATAGAGTTGGCTGGTAGCTGGCTAAACCACTTCTGAGCAGACTTCGTTAATGTAGTGAGAAACACCCTACATTTCACACCCTCGGAATACTGGTGCAGCAGAGCTCCATTCTCAAATCTCAACAAATGATCCTGAGAATCAGTCGTTCAATCATATTCGAAATTCAGAGCCTTAAAGCTCTTAGGCAGTGGATCAGAGAGAATATCCTCCGAAAAAGGGGATCCTCCTGATCTGAATTTCTGTTTTCCTGTTTTCTCACAGTGCTTCTTAACTATTTCCATCTCTCTTTTCAAAGACGCAATCTCGCGGTTAGCATTAACAATAGCTGTGGACTCTGCCTCGGCTTCATCTGAATCACAATCATCATACTCAACCAAACCAGAAGTCTGAGCAGTCACTTTCCCGGCTCTGGCAGCTATCTGACCATCTCTGGTGGCTGTCCCACCGGCAGCTGTCCTGCCCCTGGCGGCTGTCCCGCCTGCAGCTGTCCTGCCATTTTTTTATTTGCGCGCTGCTCTCTCCCAAGACGTCTCCTGAGAGAGTGGGCAACGCAATGTTTTTGGGCACATTCCAAGCCCGATTTTCTGGCACACCTGGGGTCTTAGCTTTCGACCCGCCAGCGGCCAGTTGTTCCTCACTAATGCGGGTGATGGCCTCGGCGCTAGGAGTTGGCTGTTCAGGATTAGCTCTCGTTTCTGGGATCCTGGAAGCCAGAGCACTGTTCACAGCAGTCTGAATGAAGACTAGCAACTGTTCGGCTGTCAGAGTAATCAGAGATGCACGGCTCTGAGTTGGGTTTTACCCATGGTATCATCATCTAGGACTGTGACCACGGGAGCATTCATACTCGCCGGTGTGTGAACAGCCCCATCGAATTCTTTTCCCAAATCACGAGAGATGGGATCTGCCATTTCTGAGAGAGAATGATCATATCAAGTTAATCTCTCGAAGAATAATCAATAATACATGATTCAATACCTCAAATCACATCAAGTTTCTGGAAAAGACGCAAAGACTGAGAGATGATTCTTTTCTCATCTCTCATCTGTGAAGCTTATTTGTGTCCGTACTTTCGTACCGAATTCGCGGAAAAACACTTTTCATGAGGATTTCAGTTTCCAACCAAATCAAACAAGCATAAACACAAATTTCGAGAAGAGAAAAATGCATCCAAGTAATGAAAATCACATTTCATCATATCTGGCCAAAGAACTTTTGGCTACGTCTTTATCATAAGGGGTAATATTCTAGTTCATCTTCAAACATTCAATAATTTTTTCCAGAAATTCCTCAAAGAGGAAATTACTTTTCCACAAATCCGACCATTGATCTACATACATATTTCTTAAAAAATACTTTTCACGTGAGATGATCATAAATCCAAATCCATATTTGCTAAAACAACATATTCTTACAAATCTGGGCGAAAACCCGTCATGTTCATCATTTTCCCAGAAATCATCAAGAGAAAACATCAACCAGAAAAGATTCACAGCATATATCTATGCATATATTTACCGAAACAGCTAAGAAACAGCCTATTCATGCAAACTCACGTATATTTCTACCATATCCTTCATGCAAAAGACAATAAACAGCAGGATTTTCACAAATCTTGACAGATTATCACAGATTCATAGAAGTTCCATCATTATGAACATATTTTAAAGAGAAACTCAAGAAAATCTCACGTCCAAACTCAAGTTTCCCACAGACGGCGCCAGTCGATGAGGGCAAAATGAAACCCATCAACAAATATTTAAAGGAATACATGGAGCAAGGTAGCTAACCTGAGAAAGAGCTCCAAAATAAACCTAGAAAAATGTAGATGCTGCTCTGGAAGTCATAATTCAGCTCTCGAACACTGCTCAGCAAGCTCTGATGACGATCCAACGGAATCCTGCACAAAACCACGCCGGAGGGAGCTCCGGCGTAGGTCCCCCGATGCTCAAGTCAGCTAAACTTGTTAAACAAGAAAAGCCATGGAAAATACAGTAGTAAGAGAAAGTGTTTGGAGTGATAATACCTTGGAGAGGACCAAATGAAGATATTTATACCTTTTTCATCTCTGAAGGGTAGAAAAGTCTTTTACTCAATGTTGCCCTAGCACTTTTGGGACCACCAGTGCCAGAGGATGCGTGAAATCATGCCATGTGTCAAATATTCTGATTTGGTAGTACAACTGAAGGCCCTCTCTCAGTTGTCCTTTTCTGGTGTATGTGGTAGTGGGCAAATTCTGCATTTAATGTTGGGAAAAAGACATTTCTAAGTTTATCCTCATTCTCAAGAATAAGCTTATCACAGATTAGAGTTGGATTAAGTGAAATTAACCCCTAATCCTCGTAATAAAAGGATTAATTGCTCCGATTCAGGTTCATATTAATCATGTACGTGCATCCACGTGGGAATCAATTCCCAAGGCTAACTTTCAGAGTTGTCTTATTCAGTTCTGGGCCAACTCTGATCTAGAGTTGAGAGAAGTTTCCATCTCTGGATCTATTTCTTTGATATGGGCCGGACGCCACAGGCCCAGTACCAAGTAGCCCATATCAACTTTGAACTTCATGTGAGCAGCATATGCTAAAAACAATCTGATGGCTTCTAGTCTGGCAACAGGAGCAAATATCTCATCATAGTCTATCCCTTCAGACTGAGAATAGCCCTGAGCCACTAGCCTTGCCTTGTTTCTAGTAATGACATCATTCTCATCTTTCTTATTCTTGAAAACCCACTTAGTGCCTATCACCTTTTGATGTCTTGGTCTGTCTACCAGCTCCCAAACATCCTGTCTGGTGAATTGATTCAACTCCTCCTGCATAGCAACAATCCAATTTGAATCCTTCAGTGCTTCCTTGATGTTCTTGGGCTCAATCAAAGACACATAGAAACTGAACAAGGCAGCTAAGTTAAGAATTCTCCTAGTCTGGACACCCTTAGCTGCATCTCCTATAATTAACTCATTGGGGTGATCAACCAGGGTTTTCCTTCCCTTGGCCTTGCCTGATTGATCATCTACTGCAGTACCTTGGTGATTATCACCAACTGTAGGAGAGCTTCCCCCTACAAGAGTTCCAACTTCTTCTGGTTCTGCTCCTTGTGGAGGCTTCTGCTCCAGAGAACCAGGAGATGGGTCACCATCTGAATCTGAATCAAGAATAGGTGGATTAACTTTGATGATTCTGGAAGTAGTCTGATTCAGTATCTCTTTTGGAGACTTTAAGTCCACCTTGTACTAAAAAACAGATTCATCAAACACAACATGAGGTGTTTCCTCCACACAAAGTGAATTCCTATTGAAGACTCTGTATGCCTTGCTGGTGCTGGAATATCCTAAGAATATTCCATCTGCCACTTTAGCATCAAAGATCTTTAATTTGGATCTCCCATTGTCATGGATGAAACACTTACATCCAAAAATATGAAAGAATGAAACAAATGGGGTTTTACCTTTCCATACCTCATATGGTGTCTTATTGTGTCTCTGGGCAATGAGGCATCTGTTCTGGGTGAAACAAGCAGTGTTGATAGCTTCTGCCCAAAATCTCTAGGGTGTGTTGTGTTCTGCTAGAAGAGTCCTTGTAGCTTCTTTGAGGGTTATGTTCCTCCTTTCTGCTACTCCATTCTGTTGGGGTGTTCTGGCAGCAGAAGTCTCATGAAAAATCCCATGATCCTTGCAGTACTCTGCAATGTGTGAATTCAAAAACTCTGTCCCTTTGTCACTTCTGATCCTCACCATGCTCTGGTTCTGCTCATTCTGAATCTGCTTGAAGAATTCTATCAGCTTAGTGATGGTTTCATTTTTCTTAAACAAGAACACTACCCAAGTGTATCTTGAAAAGTCATCCACTATCACCAAGGTGTACTTCCTTCCATTGAAACTAAGAGGAGAAACAGGTCCAAACAGGTCCATGTGAAGTAGTTGAAGTACTCTGGTTGTGGTTGTGCTCTGGACATCCTTGAAGGAAGTCTTGGGTTGTTTACCCTTCTGGCAGGAACCACAAACCTGATCCTTCTTAAACACTTCATTAGGAAGACCTCGAACTAGTGTTGGAGTTATACGTGAAAGTATGCTTTTACTTTGTATAACTCGTGTATCAAACACTCGTTTTATGAGAATAATTCTTTTATCGCATTTGCTTTAGTTATGATTGAATGTTGAATTTCTATTGCAAACCGTTCAATATGTAGTACGTGTTACATTATAGTTAATGTGGTGATACCCGATCACGGAAGACGACATTAACAGTTTACTTGTAACTAAACGTACATTTTCACGACCTAGGTGGAATTGAACAATCCGCCGTGAAAGGTCGATGTGTAAGGCTCAGATTGGTCTGTCTTAACTAAGAGATTGCACTAGCACATTTAGTATGTGTTGAAGAGGTCCTACAGCGAGGATAAATTCTTCTGTTCTGAAAGGTGAAGAATTAGACCTCAGTGGTTGTTGATTTCTTAATCTCCGTCACTTAAATAGGACCGTGTGTGCTTAATAGTTACTGCTTTGATTCATGTTGGGTGAGAATCATTGCGACTTCGAACTTTGTGTCTTGGGCAGTAATATTAATCATACGACGGTTGCTAAGATTTAATACGGAGAAACGCGTGCGAGTACGGCTCGTGTGATTAGTCCCCTTGGTGGGCTCAGAAGTTTTATTGTACCAAATCTTGCAAGTGAAGAATTAGTTTCTTCGGTACGAATAATAATGTTGAGCTGTCTTTACTCCAAGGTGAAAGATGTTAATTAATTTAGAGCTATTCAGAAGCTTAATTAATTAATGGACTTGATAATCTTAAATGCGGAAAATAATAACCGGGAGCCCATATTATCGTAATATGGATTAAGATGGATAGTGCAATATTAATATATTAGTGGTAATAATTAATATTAATGGGCTGAATTATATTGGGGCTCAATATTGAAATTCAGAAGTCCATTAGGAGGTCCAATCTTAATTCTCATTAAGGCCCCTCAAGTAGCCCATTAAGTAGCCCAATAATGATAAGGTGATTAAAATAAAAAGAAAATAATTATGCTGATTTTTCAAGTATAAATTTCGAAAATTACATGATAAGGAGGAAAAAGATTTTGTTGATTTTCTTGGAAAGATATTATGTAAGATATGTATTCTAGGAATACAAGAATATCTCATATATTCAAGAAGATCCAAATCTTGGATTTCTTCTATGAAATTTTCGAAAACTTCATATTTATTTAGGGGTGTGAGATTTTTGTGGAATATTTTATTTTGGAGAAAAGAATATATGAGATATATTCAAAATTTCTTAGAGTCTAAGAAAAGATTTTCTCCAAGCCCATTAATCCTCTAATTTTCGGCCAACACCCTCTATAAATAGGGGATGATTATTTCATCCCCAAGTACATAATTCCATGTGTTGGAAAAATCAAGAAGCATAAATATTTTTCTTTTTCCTTAGTTTATTAAATTACTTGAAAGCGTCTCCCACCGGCGATCAAGTGAGGTGAAAAGGGAAATACTTGAGAAGGCTTTGGGTTGATAGAGCGAGATTACAAGTGTCCCGTATATCCAAAGGCCAATACTACGAGAGGTACGTTAATCACATATTTACTTGTTTAATTCCGCCTAGTTAAATATGTGAAATTAAATTAACATGCATGATGATAATTAGTTGTTGGAATTATTATTTGAATTAATTAGGATTAATTCATGCTAGTAATAATTGTATTTAAATTCGTATTTAAAGTTCATCCCGAATAGATTCCGGGCACCCCTATTTTCCCAACAACTGGTATCAGAGCCACGGTTTCGGGCTCTGAATTTTAAATTGGAATTTAAATTGTTGAACATTAAATTGAAATTGGATAGTAGAATTGTTAGATCTTTTTTGCAGGTATCTAATTGTCATGGGTTTTAATGTTGTTAATTTCATGCGTGTGAATTAATTTGGTTTTTAATTCGATTCGTTCGAATTCGTTTTTCTCGTGAGAAAATCCACGAGTAGATTAGTTGTTTTTATTTTGATTCGATCATTGTAATAGACTAGTCTAGATCTAGTATTTTTTTTTTGTAAAAATAAATTGTAACCGGATCGTGACGAAGAACGAAGAATTAAAAACGGTGTACCCGGACGACGCATACAAGCGTGGCGCGTGTATGGAGGTAAAATCATGCAAGGGGTGAAGAAAATGAGGACGAACGGCGGAAAAAAAAACTGCGCACGGGGGTGCACGGCGCCGCAAGCACCGCGCGCGCGCCTCGGCGAGGGTCTGCAGCGCCTCGGGGCGCCCCGGGCGGCGCCTCGGCGCGCTTTCGTGCAGCGCCTCGGGTGCGCCTCGGGGCTGCGCTTCGGCGCGCCTCGGGCAGTTTTCCAGCGCTTCTTGGGTCGGGAAGCGCGCGGGCCCACTTCGTGGGCTGACGCGCGCTGTATCTCAGGCCGTGGAATTTTTTCGGTTCGTGTTTTTTTTTCGTGTGATTTTAAACGTCGTCCCGAACCCCAAACGATGTTGTTTTTGAAGAAGTGTTGCTGTTCGAGTGGGAGCACGTCGAGACGAACGTCGGAAAGCAACAAGGACAATTTTTCGCATCAAGACGTGAAGAAATTAAACCGTGACAATTGGATTTGAGTGCTCCAATATGTTTAATTTTGTTTTGATGGATGTTTTATTTCGTGCACTTATTATTATTTGTTAATATGTGTTTGCATGAATTTAATTGTCCAAGAAAAACCTTACTTTCGAAAATTACTAAGTATGTTTTTATAATCACAATTTTATTCCGGATATTAAAATTGGATTATTTTGACCTCCATAATTTATTTATTTGTGAAGTTCTTTTGGAATACATTTCCCCCTCGGATCGGCCAAAAGAACGGATTTCACATGAATAAATTCCGAAAGGATGATTGTGGATTATTACTAGTGGCGGTATTGATCCTCACCACGAGTGGCTTGCTCAAAGCGAAATAATAATCCTGTATTTAATTATGGTTATTACTTAGGCATAGGAAATTGATATTAACTTACTCCCCTCGGAGTCCCTGTCAGTTTCTATGTGGTCAAAGTGGAAGTCAACTATTAATTTTGAATTAAGGATTTGTAACTCTTAAGTTTGTAATCCGCTTGAATGTGTTTAAATGTATAGACCACCCCTCGTGGCGCATTTAAATTGTTTCGAGATGTTGGCTGATGCATGATTATATTGTTTTAAGGTTTCAATATAATTGATGTGATCGAATTATGTGATAATTTTGTATTTTTCTAGATATTGATATGAATGTATGTTTTATTCTCAGTTCATCATGTCGCAACCTTTTAATCCACTGTATAGTATACTTAAAGATAATAAACTTGTTGGTGAGAACTATGTTGATTGGAAACGTAATATAAACATGGTCTTTCCTGCGCAAGAACACTATTGGATATTTAGCGTTGACGTACCCAAGAAACCTAATGATAAGTCAAGTAATGGGGAAAAGACGATATTCGATGATTGGAAGCATTCCAATGAGCACATGAAGCACATCATCTTGACATTTATGTCTGAGGATTTGAAGCGCTTTCATGAAGGCATTGAAGCGGCTGTTGATATCATGAATAGCCTTGAAGAGATGTTTCAACATCAGAACCCCATGGCGAATCTGTTCACCATTCGTGAGAAGCTCACGAAGGAAATGGTGAAGGGAACACCCGTAAGGGATCATGTTCTCAAGTTTAGGCGTGAGTTTGAGAAACTCGAGTTTCTTGGTGCCGGACAAAGTGAAGAAAGTCAAATCGATTCCATACTCCTAAAGCTATCGAGTAGTTTTGATGGGTTCTTTTGGGAATACGTGTTATCTGAACACAAGTTCACTTTGGATACCCTGCTCAAAGCCCTGATAACGGTAGAGTCATACTTGGGGAGTAGGGACGAGGCTTTGGTGATCAAGAGCTTTTTCTCGAAATCTAGGCCAATGGAAGGTGAGATTGAGAAGGAGGTGGTTGATCGGAACCAAACCAGTAGACTCACTTTGGGAAGCAAGAAAAGAGCTTTCAAGCCGTACGGCGTGAAGATACCCGGTAAGAGTAAGTGCTTCAATTGCGGGGAAAGAGGACATTGGAGGTCTACATGTTCTAAGCCTAAGAAGGCGGTAAAGAAAGGTAAGTCTCATGCTTTAGTCGTTGAAACATATGTTGCGGCGTATGCTGCCCACGTTTGGGTAGTGGATACCGGGGCAACTGATCATATTTGTTTCACTCTTCAGGGGTTCCAGCTAACCCGACGACTTAGCAAGAATGAGATCACAATCACTTTGGGGGATGCTACGAGAGTGGCAGCCGAAGCAGTGGGAGTCGTGCACCTATCTTTTGAAGATAGAGTTTTAATTTTAAGAGATGTTTTATACGTTCCAAACTTTAGGAAGAATTTAATTTCGGTTTCTAAGTTGTTTTTTGATGGATATTCGGTTACTTTTAATAAAGTTGTTACTGTTTCTTTTAAGAATGATGTTATCTGTCATGGAACGTTGGAAAACAATCTCTATACGATTAAGTGTGCACACCACTCAAATAATGAATCTAATAACACGTCGATCATTTCGAGCAATAAAAGAAAGCGTTCTTCGGAGATGAACGAAACACTTCTATGGCATCTTAGACTAGGTCATATTAATCTAAAGCGGATAGAGAGATTGGTGAAAGACGGATCCTTGGAATCACTCCAAGTCGAGCCGTTTCCAACTTGTGAATCCTGTTTAGAGGGTAAGATGACCAAGAGGGCATTTGGAGCCAAGGGGAATAGAGCCACGGAAGTGTTAGAACTCGTTCATACCGATGTGTGTGGTCCAATGACGATCAAAGCGAGAATGGGGTATGAGTATTTCGTTACCTTCATTGACGATTACTCAAGATATGGGTACATTTACCTTATGCGGCATAAGTCTGAAACTTTTGAAAAGTTTAAAGAGTTTAAGGCCGAAGCCGAGAAACATAGGGAAAAGAGTATCAAGTTTCTACGATCAGATCGTGGAGGCGAATACCTCAGCGATGAATTCTTGAACCACCTATCGGACGAAGGGATCGTATCCCAGTTGACCGCACCGGGAACCCCTCAACAGAACGGTGTGGCGGAACGAAGGAACCGGACTCTTTTAGAGATGGTCAGATCCATGATGAGTTATTCGGATTTTGTTGGGATATTTTAGTTTTGATGATTTTCCAAAACAACATGTAATAGGTTTGAACGCAGTCAGGATCGTATCTTTTAGTTTCAGGTCAGGCTAGGTTGTTTCTCAGGAGAACAGGTTATCAGTGGAGGAAGAACTCAGCTGAGGGGGAACCCTACTGAGAGGAACTCAGCTGAGGGGGAACTCTACTGAGAGGAACTCAGTGAGGGGGAACTCACTGACACAGCCTGAGGAAGTAAAAATAACATAAAAAAGAGAACAGACTGAAGTCATGTCAGAAGACCTGAACATGAAGAGAAGCCTGAAGGAAGTCCCACTGAGTATAAACCTGACTTTCTAAGCTGGTCAGTGGACTACTCAGTGAAGAGCATGATTGAGAGGATCAGTGCTGTGCCTAGTAGGACCTGAAGGAGTCAGGCTACTGAGGCTGGGAAGCTTGACAAATAGCCTTATGTCAACTCCCCTGAGTGGACTTCAAGTCTACTGAAGGAAGTCCACTGAGAAGACTTAAAGTCCAATGATGGTTCCTAAGAAGACTTCAAGTCTACTGAAGAAAGGTATCCTGAGAGGATTACAAGTCAGCTGAAGACAAGTCGCCTGAAGTCAGGACTACCCTGATCAAGTACCCTGAAGAAAAGAGCCGTTGGACTCAGTCCACGTGGACCAATCAAGTCAAGGCAACGAATCTGACAAAAGCTGACAAGGCCATACTTTACTGAAAAGGAGAATTTCACTCCAGAGATAGTCTGGATTTAAATGTTACTCTCTCCAACGGTAACATTCAAATCCAAACTATAAATACAAACTCAAGCTTCATTTAAAAGCAAGAAGCTGGTGGTGCGAGAGTGGTGCAAATCATGAGGGAGTCATAAGGGTGCACCATCTCCATCAAGAACACTGACCTGAGTTATTCATAGTCATATTTGAGTGTTCCAGTTTGTATACTCGAGCTCATCATATACATCCTAAGCTTAGAGAGATTTTCCCAACCTTAGCTTAAAGGCTAAAACCATGTAAGGGAAAATCTCACCTAGTTGGAGAGAACCAAACCAAACTAAACCCTTTCCAGAATAGTGTTAGGTGTTGCAGTGAGGTGAGGAGAGGCAGTCCCTGAGTGAAGAGGGATGTGAGGCCAGTTCGAGAGGCAGCTCCGCGGAGGGGTGTGAGTCCAGTTGTGAGTGCACCTTGGCACGTTAAAAACAAGAATCCCGGGTAGTGGATTTCCTGTTAAATCAGGCAGTGGATGTAGGAGCTTGAGCCTCCGAACCACTTTACATTGTTGTGTTCTTTATTGCTTTACTAACTTGCATAACATCAGTGTTAAAACAAAAATTTCTCCTAATTTCCCATATTGTCCTTGTTTGTGAATGAAAAAAACGGGACCAACAATTGGTTTCAGAGCAGGTTGTTCACATGACCACTGATCCAGTTTTGTTAAGAAAATTGGTCAACTGAGCAGATCTTAAATGTTTTAAAACTATGGGAAGTTCTGCATGTTTCAAACTATTACATGTGCTCTACCTCATTCTTGTAATAGAAAATCTTTTTGTTAGAAGTTTTGGAATCATCAAAAAGGGGGAAATTGTTGGGATATTTTAGTTTTGATGATTTTCCAAAACAACATGTAATAGGTTTGAAAGCAGTCAGGATAGTATCTTTTAGTTTCAGGTCAGGCTAGATTGTTTCTCAGGAGAACAGGTTATCAGTGGAGGAAGAACTCAGCTGAGGGGGAACCCTACTGAGAGGAACTCAGCTGAGGGGGAACTCTACTGAGAGGAACTCAGTGAGGGGGAACTCACTGACACAGCCTGAGGAAGTCAAAATAACATCAAAAAGAGAACAGACTGAAGCCATGTCAGAAGACCTGAACATGAAGAGAAGCCTGAAGGAAGTCCCACTGAGTATAAACCTGACTTTCTAAGCTGGTCAGTGGGCTACTCAGTGAAGAACATGATTGAGAGGATCAGTGCTGTGCCTAGTAGGACCTGAAGGAGTCAGGCTACTGAGGCTGGGAAGCTTGACAAATAGCCTTATGTCAACTCCCCTGAGTGGACTTCAAGTCTACTGAAGGAAGTCCACTGAGAAGACTTAAAGTCCAATGATGGTTCCTAAGAAGACTTCAAGTCTACTGAAGAAAGGTATCCTGAGAGGATTACAAGTCAGCTGAAGACAAGTCGCCTGAAGTCAGGACTACCCTGATCAAGTACCCTGAAGAAAAGAGCCGTTGGACTCAGTCCACGTGGACCAATCAAGTCAAGGCAACGAATCTGACAAAAGCTGACAAGGCCATACTTTACTGAAAAGGAGAATTTCACTCCAGAGATAGTCTGGATTTAAATGTTACTCTCTCCAACGGTAACATTCAAATCCAAACTATAAATACAAACTCAAGCTTCATTTAAAAGCAAGAAGCTGGTGGTGCGAGAGTGGTGCAAATCATGAGGGAGTCATAAGGGTGCACCATCTCCATCAAGAACACTGACCTGAGTTATTCATAGTCATATTTGAGTGTTCCAGTTTGTATACTCGAGCTCATCATATACATCCTAAGCTTAGAGAGATTTTCCCAACCTTAGCTTAAAGGCTAAAACCATGTAAGGGAAAATCTCACCTAGTTGGAGAGAACCAAACCAAACTAAACCCTTTCCAGAATAGTGTTAGGTGTTGCAGTGAGGTGAGGAGAGGCAGTCCCTGAGTGAAGAGGGATGTGAGGCCAGTTCGAGAGGCAGCTCCGCGGAGGGGTGTGAGTCCAGTTGTGAGTGCACCTTGGCACGTTAAAAACAAGAATCCCGGGTAGTGGATTTCCTGTTAAATCAGGCAGTGGATGTAGGAGCTTGAGCCTCCGAACCACTTTACATTGTTGTGTTCTTTATTGCTTTACTAACTTGCATAACATCAGTGTTAAAACAAAAATTTCTCCTAATTTCCCATATTGTCCTTGTTTGTGAATGAAAAAAACGGGACCAACAATTGGTTTCAGAGCAGGTTGTTCACATGACCACTGATCCAGTTTTGTTAAGAAAATTGGTCAACCGAGCAGATCTTAAATGTTTTAAAACTATGGGAAGTTCTGCATGTTTCAAACTATTACATGTGCTCTACCTCATTCTTGTAATAGAAAATCTTTTTGTTAGAAGTTTTGGAGTCATCAAAAAGGGGGAAATTGTTGGGATATTTTAGTTTTGATGATTTTCCAAAACAACATGGAATAGGTTTGAAAGCAGTCAGGATAGTATCTTTTAGTTTCAGGTCAGGCTAGATTGTTTCTCAGGAGAACAGGTTATCAGTAGAGGAAGAACTCAGCTGAGGGGGAACCCTACTGAGAGGAACTCAGCTGAGGGGGAACTCTACTGAGAGGAACTCAGTGAGGGGGAACTCACTGACACAGCCTGAGGAAGTCAAAATAACATCAAAAAGAGAACAGACTGAAGCCATGTCAGAAGACCTGAACATGAAGAGAAGCCTGAAGGAAGTCCCACTGAGTATAAACCTGACTTTCTAAGCTGGTCAGTGGACTACTCAGTGAAGAACATGATTGAGAGGATCAGTGCTGTGCCTAGTAGGACCTGAAGGAGTCAGGCTACTGAGGCTGGGAAGCTTGACAAATAGCCTTATGTCAACTCCCCTGAGTGGACTTCAAGTCTACTGAAGGAAGTCCACTGAGAAGACTTAAAGTCCAATGATGGTTCCTAAGAAGACTTCAAGTCTACTGAAGAAAGGTATCCTGAGAGGATTACAAGTCAGCTGAAGACAAGTCGCCTGAAGTCAGGACTACCCTGATCAAGTACCCTGAAGAAAAGAGCCGTTGGACTCAGTCCACGTGGACCAATCAAGTCAAGGCAACGAATCTGACAAAAGCTGACAAGGCCATACTTTACTGAAAAGGAGAATTTCACTCCAGAGATAGTCTGGATTTAAATGTTACTCTCTCCAACGGTAACATTCAAATCCAAACTATAAATACAAACTCAAGCTTCATTTAAAAGCAAGAAGCTGGTGGTGCGAGAGTGGTGCAAATCATGAGGGAGTCATAAGGGTGCACCATCTCCATCAAGAACACTGACCTGAGTTATTCATAGTCATATTTGAGTGTTCCAGTTTGTATACTCGAGCTCATCATATACATCCTAAGCTTAGAGAGATTTTCCCAACCTTAGCTTAAAGGCTAAAACCATGTAAGGGAAAATCTCACCTAGTTGGAGAGAACCAAACCAAACTAAACCCTTTCCAGAATAGTGTTAGGTGTTGCAGTGAGGTGAGGAGAGGCAGTCCCTGAGTGAAGAGGGATGTGAGGCCAGTTCGAGAGGCAGCTCCGCGGAGGGGTGTGAGTCCAGTTGTGAGTGCACCTTGGCACGTTAAAAACAAGAATCCCGGGTAGTGGATTTCCTGTTAAATCAGGCAGTGGATGTAGGAGCTTGAGCCTCCGAACCACTTTACATTGTTGTGTTCTTTATTGCTTTACTAACTTGCATAACATCAGTGTTAAAACAAAAATTTCTCCTAATTTCCCATATTGTCCTTGTTTGTGAATGAAAAAAACGGGACCAACAATTGGTTTCAGAGCAGGTTGTTCACATGACCACTGATCCAGTTTTGTTAAGAAAATTGGTCAACCGAGCAGATCTTAAATGTTTTAAAACTATGGGAAGTTCTGCATGTTTCAAACTATTACATGTGCTCTACCTCATTCTTGTAATAGAAAATCTTTTTGTTAGAAGTTTTGGAGTCATCAAAAAGGGGGAAATTGTTGGGATATTTTAGTTTTGATGATTTTCCAAAACAACATGGAATAGGTTTGAAAGCAGTCAGGATAGTATCTTTTAGTTTCAGGTCAGGCTAGATTGTTTCTCAGGAGAACAGGTTATCAGTAGAGGAAGAACTCAGCTGAGGGGGAACCCTACTGAGAGGAACTCAGCTGAGGGGGAACTCTACTGAGAGGAACTCAGTGAGGGGGAACTCACTGACACAGCCTGAGGAAGTCAAAATAACATCAAAAAGAGAACAGACTGAAGCCATGTCAGAAGACCTGAACATGAAGAGAAGCCTGAAGGAAGTCCCACTGAGTATAAACCTGACTTTCTAAGCTGGTCAGTGGACTACTCAGTGAAGAACATGATTGAGAGGATCAGTGCTGTGCCTAGTAGGACCTGAAGGAGTCAGGCTACTGAGGCTGGGAAGCTTGACAAATAGCCTTATGTCAACTCCCCTGAGTGGACTTCAAGTCTACTGAAGGAAGTCCACTGAGAAGACTTAAAGTTCAATGATGGTTCCTAAGAAGACTTCAAGTCTACTGAAGAAAGGTATCCTGAGAGGATTACAAGTCAGCTGAAGACAAGTCGCCTGAAGTCAGGACTACCCTGATCAAGTACCCTGAAGAAAAGAGCCGTTGGACTCAGTCCACGTGGACCAATCAAGTCAAGGCAACGAATCTGACAAAAGCTGACAAGGCCATACTTTACTGAAAAGGAGAATTTCACTCCAGAGATAGTCTGGATTTAAATGTTACTCTCTCCAACGGTAACATTCAAATCCAAACTATAAATACAAACTCAAGCTTCATTTAAAAGCAAGAAGCTGGTGGTGCGAGAGTGGTGCAAATCATGAGGGAGTCATAAGGGTGCACCATCTCCATCAAGAACACTGACCTGAGTTATTCATAGTCATATTTGAGTGTTCCAGTTTGTATACTCGAGCTCATCATATACATCCTAAGCTTAGAGAGATTTTCCCAACCTTAGCTTAAAGGCTAAAACCATGTAAGGGAAAATCTCACCTAGTTGGAGAGAACCAAACCAAACTAAACCCTTTCCAGAATAGTGTTAGGTGTTGCAGTGAGGTGAGGAGAGGCAGTCCCTGAGTGAAGAGGGATGTGAGGCCAGTTCGAGAGGCAGCTCCGCGGAGGGGTGTGAGTCCAGTTGTGAGTGCACCTTGGCACGTTAAAAACAAGAATCCCGGGTAGTGGATTTCCTGTTAAATCAGGCAGTGGATGTAGGAGCTTGAGCCTCCGAACCACTTTACATTGTTGTGTTCTTTATTGCTTTACTAACTTGCATAACATCAGTGTTAAAACAAAAATTTCTCCTAATTTCCCATATTGTCCTTGTTTGTGAATGAAAAAAACGGGACCAACAATTGGTTTCAGAGCAGGTTGTTCACATGACCACTGATCCAGTTTTGTTAAGAAAATTGGTCAACCGAGCAGATCTTAAATGTTTTAAAACTATGGGAAGTTCTGCATGTTTCAAACTATTACATGTGCTCTACCTCATTCTTGTAATAGAAAATCTTTTTGTTAGAAGTTTTGGAGTCATCAAAAAGGGGGAAATTGTTGGGATATTTTAGTTTTGATGATTTTCCAAAACAACATGGAATAGGTTTGAAAGCAGTCAGGATAGTATCTTTTAGTTTCAGGTCAGGCTAGATTGTTTCTCAGGAGAACAGGTTATCAGTAGAGGAAGAACTCAGCTGAGGGGGAACCCTACTGAGAGGAACTCAGCTGAGGGGGAACTCTACTGAGAGGAACTCAGTGAGGGGGAACTCACTGACACAGCCTGAGGAAGTCAAAATAACATCAAAAAGAGAACAGACTGAAGCCATGTCAGAAGACCTGAACATGAAGAGAAGCCTGAAGGAAGTCCCACTGAGTATAAACCTGACTTTCTAAGCTGGTCAGTGGACTACTCAGTGAAGAACATGATTGAGAGGATCAGTGCTGTGCCTAGTAGGACCTGAAGGAGTCAGGCTACTGAGGCTGGGAAGCTTGACAAATAGCCTTATGTCAACTCCCCTGAGTGGACTTCAAGTCTACTGAAGGAAGTCCACTGAGAAGACTTAAAGTTCAATGATGGTTCCTAAGAAGACTTCAAGTCTACTGAAGAAAGGTATCCTGAGAGGATTACAAGTCAGCTGAAGACAAGTCGCCTGAAGTCAGGACTACCCTGATCAAGTACCCTGAAGAAAAGAGCCGTTGGACTCAGTCCACGTGGACCAATCAAGTCAAGGCAACGAATCTGACAAAAGCTGACAAGGCCATACTTTACTGAAAAGGAGAATTTCACTCCAGAGATAGTCTGGATTTAAATGTTACTCTCTCCAACGGTAACATTCAAATCCAAACTATAAATACAAACTCAAGCTTCATTTAAAAGCAAGAAGCTGGTGGTGCGAGAGTGGTGCAAATCATGAGGGAGTCATAAGGGTGCACCATCTCCATCAAGAACACTGACCTGAGTTATTCATAGTCATATTTGAGTGTTCCAGTTTGTATACTCGAGCTCATCATATACATCCTAAGCTTAGAGAGATTTTCCCAACCTTAGCTTAAAGGCTAAAACCATGTAAGGGAAAATCTCACCTAGTTGGAGAGAACCAAACCAAACTAAACCCTTTCCAGAATAGTGTTAGGTGTTGCAGTGAGGTGAGGAGAGGCAGTCCCTGAGTGAAGAGGGATGTGAGGCCAGTTCGAGAGGCAGCTCCGCGGAGGGGTGTGAGTCCAGTTGTGAGTGCACCTTGGCACGTTAAAAACAAGAATCCCGGGTAGTGGATTTCCTGTTAAATCAGGCAGTGGATGTAGGAGCTTGAGCCTCCGAACCACTTTACATTATTGTGTTCTTTATTGCTTTACTAACTTGCATAACATCAGTGTTAAAACAAAAATTTCTCCTAATTTCCCATATTGTCCTTGTTTGTGAATGAAAAAACGGGACCAACAGATTTACCCAAGTCGTTTTGGGGTAATGCCTTGGAAACGGCGGCTTATATTCTAAACTTGGTGTCATCCAAATCGGTTCCTAAAACCCCAATGGAATTGTGGACCGGGCGCAAGCCCAGTCTAAGACATTTGCGGATTTGGGGTTGTCCGGCATACGTACTAGACAAGGAAGCCGGTAAGTTGGATCCACGTTCGGAATTAAGGCTGTTTATAGGATACCCTGCGGGAACGAAAGGGTGTATGTTCTATAGTCCCAAGGATCAAAAGACCGTGATAAGTACACACTTTAAATTCTTGGAGGAACACTATATGAACAATCGGAAACCTAAAAGTGAAATTACCTTAGAAGAATTGAGAGGTCAAACCTCGATACCAAGTATACAAGATGACGTACCACACGTCACATCTTCACAACCGGAACCCCGTCGTAATGGGAGGGTTCCTAGGCAACCCGAGAGATTCATGGAGATAGGAGAATCTTCGGATTTGGTTCCCGGTGTTGAATCAGACCCATGGACGTACGATGAGGCAATCCAAGACAAAGACGCGGAGTCGTGGCAAACGACAATGGAAGCCGAGATGGGTTCGATGGATCATAATCAAGTGTGGGAGTTGGTCGAGCCACCCAGTGGGGTAGAACCCATTGGATGCAAGTGGGTGTACAAGAGGAAAAGAGGACCGGACGGAAGGGTTGAAACCTTCAAAGCAAGGCTTGTGGCCAAAGGGTATACTCAGAAAGAATGGATCGATTATGAGGAAACCTTTTCGCCTGTAGCTATGCTTAAGTCCATCCGTATTCTCTTGTCGATCGCTGCGCACCTAGATTACGAGATCTGGCAAATGGATGTCAAGACGGCTTTCCTCAACGGAAGTCTTGACGGGATAAATATCTATATGCAACAGCCCAAAGGTTTCATTGAAAAAGGCCAAGAGAATCTCGTATGCAAGCTCAAGAGATCCATTTACGGACTTAAGCAAGCATCGCGTACTTGGAACCAGTGTTTTGATCAAGTGATTAAGTCTTATGGGTTTGATCAAAACGAGTTCGAAAGTTGTGTGTATAAGAAGCGTGACGGAACTGCGGTGGTATTCTTAGTATTATACGTAGACGATATTCTGCTCATTGGAAACAATGTAAAGGTATTGTCAGACGTAAAGGTATGGCTGTCAAAACAATTTGATATGAAGGACTTAGGGGAAGCCGGTCACATCCTTGGGATCAAAATCACTCGCGATCGCAAGAAGAAGATGTTGGGCTTATCGCAAGCTTCATACATTGACACTGTTTTGAAGCGTTTCAGCATGCAAGATTCCAAGAAAGGTTTTATACCTTTTAGGCACGGAATCCATCTATCAAAAGAAATGAGCCCTAAGACGCAAGCGGGGATAGATGACATGAAAGGTGTTCCATACGCTTCGGTCGTAGGAAGCCTTATGTATGCAATGTTGTGTACGAGACCGGATATCTGCTTTGCCGTGGGCATGGTGGCAAGATATCAAAGTAATCCCGGGAAAGACCATTGGACTGCCGTAAAGTGCATCTTGAGGTATCTGAAAAGAACTCGGGAGCGGATGCTGATTTACCAGTCAGATAGTCTAGTTCCCGTAGGATACACGGACTCGGATTTCCAATCAGACATAGACTCAAGAAAGTCAACCTCGGGTAGTGTATTTTGCATGGGAGGAGGAGCCATTTCATGGAGAAGCGTTAAGCAGAAATGCATCGCCGATTCGACCATGGAAGCCGAGTATATAGCTGCTTGTGAAGCAGCAAAAGAGGCAGTTTGGCTCAAGAACTTCTAGGTGGACTTGGACGTTGTTCCGAATTTGCCCGACAAGATAACTGTCTTTTGTGACAATGCCGGAGCAGTTGCAAATTCAAGGGAACTGAGAGCCCACAAGGCCAGCAAACACATTGAAAGAAAACACCATCTTATACGAGAAATCGTTAAGAGAGGAGATAAAGAGGTGGCAAAGGTAAATGTCGGAGGACAACCTAGTATATCCATTCACAAAGGGTCTGCCTCTGAGTACATTCGAGAGACATGTGGACGGAATGGGAGTCAAGACTATTGCCAATCTGCTTTAAGTATAAGTGGGGGAATTATTAGGTTAGTGTAGGTTGACATGAGATGTCACGTAGAGCTACTACACTAAGACATGCGTGATGTATACTAAAAGCAGACTTTAAGTATAAGTGGGAGATTGTTGGAGTTATACGTGAAAGTATGCTTTTACTTTGTATAACTCGTGTATCAAACACTCGTTTTATGAGAATAATTCTTTTATCGCATTTGCTTTAGTTATGATTGAATGTTGAATTTCTATTGCAAATCGTTCAATATGTAGTACGTGTTACATTGTAGTTAATGTGGTGATACCCGATCACGGAAGACGACATTAACAGTTTACTTGTAACTAAACGTACATTTTCACGACCTAGGTGGAATTGAACAATCCGCCGTGAAAGGTCGATGTGTAAGGCTCAGATTGGTCTGTCTTGACTAAGAGATTGCACTAGCACATTTAGTATGTGTTGAAGAGGTCCTACAGCGAGGATAAATTCTTCTGTTCTGAAAGGTGAAGAATTAGACCTCAGTGGTTGTTGATTTCTTAATCTCCGTCACTTAAATAGGACCGTGTGTGCTTAATAGTTACTGCTTTGATTCATGTTGGGTGAGAATCATTGCGACTTCGAACTTTGTGTCTTGGGCAGTAATATTAATCATACGACGGTTGCTAAGATTTAATACGGAGAAACGCGTGCGAGTACGGCTCGTGTGATTAGTCCCCTTGGTGGGCTCAGAAGTTTTATTGTACCAAATCTTGCAAGTGAAGAATTAGTTTCTTCGGTACGAATAATAATGTTGAGCTGTCTTTACTCCAAGGTGAAATATGTTAATTAATTTAGAGCTATTCAGAAGCTTAATTAATTAATGGACTTGATAATCTTAAACGCGGGAAATAATAACCGGGAGCCCATATTATCGTAATATGGATTAAGATGGATAGTGCAATATTAATTTATTAGTGGTAATAATTAATATTAATGGGCTGAATTATATTGGGGCTCAATATTGAAATTCAGAAGTCCATTAGGAGGTCCAATCTTAATTCTCCTTAAGGCCCCTCAAGTAGCCCATTAAGTAGCCCAATAATGATAAGGTGATTAAAATAAAAAGAAAATAATTATGCTGATTTTTCAAGTATAAATTTCGAAAATTACATGATAAGGAGGAAAAAGATTTTGTTGATTTCCTTGGAAATATATTATGTAAGATATGTATTCTAGGAATACAAGAATATCTCATATATTCAAGAAGATCCAAATCTTGGATTTCTTCTATGAAATTTTCGAAAACTTCATATTTATTTAGGGGTGTGAGATTTTTGTGGAATATTTTATTTTGGAGAAAAGAATATATGAGATATATTCAAGATTTATTAGAGTCTAAGAAAAGATTTTCTCCAAGCCCATTAATCCTCTAATTTTCGGCCAACACCCTCTATAAATAGGGGATGATTATTTCATCCCCAAGTACATAATTCCATGTGTTGGAAAAATCAAGAAGCATATATATTTTTCTTTTTCCTTAGTTTATTAAATTACTTGAAAGTGCCTCCCACCGGCGATCAAGTGAGGTGAAAAGGGAAATACTTGAGAAGGCTTTGGGTTGATAGAGCGAGATTACAAGTGTCCCGTATATCCAAAGGTCAATACTACGAGAGGTACGTTAATCACATATTTACTTGTTTAATTCCGCCTAGTTAAATATGTGAAATTAAATTAACATGCATGATGATAATTAGTTGTTGGAATTATTATTTGAATTAATTAGGATTAATTCATGCTAGTAATAATTGTATTTAAATTCGTATTTAAAGTTCATCCCGAATAGATTCTGGGCACCCCTATTTTCCCAACAACTAGACCTTTTCTGGCAATCTTGTTCAGTGCTTTGAAGTTCAGATGACTCAATCTCTTGTGCCAAAGCCAGCTGTTCTCTGCAGATCCCTTTGCAACCAGGCAAGTGTTTCTTGGACAGCTGCTAAAATCTGCAAGATAAATATTACCTTTCCTCAAGACAATAAGCAAGATATCATTATAATCAGAAGAAAAGAAAGTGCATGAATCACTAGAAAACTTCACTGAGTATCCTTTGTCACAAAATTGGGATACTAAAAGCAGATTATGCTTGAGTCCTTCAACATAGTAGACTTTATCTACAGATACATCATTTATGATCAACTTTCCAACGCCTCTGGTGACTCCGTAATTGTTGTCACCAAACATCACTCTTAGCCCATTCAGTGGCTTGAAATCCTAGAGATGATCTTTCTCAAATGTCATGTACTTGGAACATCCACTATCAATGTACCAGACATGGTTGCTTGAAAGTCCTTTCTCCAATGGGCTCTTGTCCTCCTGCAAGGAAATTAATTAGGTCCCCTACTAGTGTTGGGTCCTGATTGGTTAGTTGCAGGTTTTGTAGGATTCCATATATAAAGATCATCCCTTTCTAGATGAGGAGATCTTATTTTCCTTCCAAATCTATCTACTAGTACATGTCCTCTGACAATGACATATTGAGCTACTGGTCTGATGAGAACACCTTTCCTATACACTGGTCTAGTGTATCTCACCTCAAATCTGGCCCTTGGAATGGTCTGCCTCAAAGACATGGTCTTAAAGGTCTGGTTATAAGGATACATCATAGAAGAACTATCTCTGGTGTCATAACTACCCAGATCAGTTGGTTTTCTATAGATGGGTCTCTGGTTCTGATGAAAGTTAGACCTTTTCTGATTAGTATAGTTCCTTTGAGTGTTTCTGTTCTGGAATTGATTCCTCTGAGAAAACCGTCTCTGGGGTCCCTGGGTCTGATGATAGTTCTGTTGACCATTATTCCATCTCTAAGAGTTCCTATTCTGATTGGAATTCCCCCTTCTTGAGTGTCTTCTCTGAGGTCCCCTAATCTGGTTAGGTTTCACTCTTTGAGGATTCCTCTGGGGTCCTCCATTCTGAGTAGGTCCTATTCTTTGAGGTTTAATGTTATCAGAGACATCAATTTTCATTGGTTCCCCATTTTGACTTTTAGTCTCTAGGATTTTCTCTTCCAGAACAGTCAACTCTTCTGGACTATATTCTATATGATTATCAGAGTAGTTCCTTTTCCAACCAGGTTTGTGAACTACTTTGTAATCATTACCATTAGGGTCTTTTTCATCCCAGATTTCTACAAATTCACCAGCTCTTATAGACTTGTCTTTATTATAATGATATTTATGAGATCTGGTAGTAATTCCGGAATATCCTAAACCACTCTTGTCATTAATGCACTGAGAAGACTCTGATATAATAGATACAACAGTTGGTATCTTTGGAGCTTCTCTGGGCATAGGTACTTCCTCAATAGTATCCACAACTTGCTTTCCCTTGATAAGAGATTGGTATTTGACTCTAAGTTCATTAAACTCATCTTCCTTAGAGTCTCTTTCTCTTATGAGTTGATCTACCAGAGTATCTCTTTCTGTGATCTTTTCCTAAAGTTCAGAGACTTCTTTGGAATGATCTTTCATGAGTTCTCTTGGTGGATTTCTGCTCATGAGATAAAGATTGAACTTCTGCTTTGAGCCTACCATTCTCCTTCTCAAGTTTCTGGCAAAGTTGTACACAATTTTGGAGATCTGATAGCATTTGCTGAATATTAGACTCTCTGGAGGTACTAGATGAGTGAGAGGATTCAGTATATTTGGAATTAGATAAGCAAAGGGTAGTTTCTTGTACCTCAGTGATATCTGCCATGAGACATACATCATCATCAGATCCAAAGTCAGAAGAAGAAGAACTTGAACTAGTATCCTCCTTCTCTGCTTTTACCAGCAATGCTCTCTTGTCTGCATATCTCCTATCTCTCTTGAGTCTTTTCTCTTCTCTTTCTCTAGGAGTGAGTTGAGGACAATCATAGCTGTAATGGTCTGGCTTGTTGCATGTGTAGCATGTGTTGTCACCTCTGGGACTGGGACTAGGATCTCTCCTCCTCTGGTTGTATTCTGATCTGGCCGGACTATTCTCTCTCCTCTGATAGTCTGTTTTGCCTAAACTGCCATCTCTCTTTTTCTCTGGTGACCTGAACCTGGTCTCCCTTGAGTCTCCAGATGACTTTTCTTTATCAACAGGCTTGAATGAACTCTTCCTGTCTCTGGTAGATTCCTTCCAATGCCTTTTGTACCTGCCATACTAAGAGCTCATTTTATCAAGTTTACGAGTTAGAAGTGCTACCTGCTCTTTGAGACTCATGTCATCTGCAGTAGACTCCTTGACCTTTTCTTTAGTCTTTATTGTTGATGAGAAAACAACTCCTTTCTGACCAGAAGAAGAAATCTCCTCTGATTGATCTTCTTCCTGTAAGTCATACTCGTAAGCCTTCAGATCAGATAGAAGAAGATGATGGTCCAGAGTGTTGAGGTCCTTGATGTCCTTGATGACAATGACTTTAATTCTCCACCTGCTCGTTAGTGATCTTAATATCTTACTATTTATTTCTTTTTCAGAATAGGTTTTTCCTAAGGCACTAGCCTTGTTAAGGAGGTTGGTGAGACGCATGTCCAGCTGGTCAATTGTCTCATTTAGTTTCATCTTGAATGTGTCAAATGAGTGTTGGACCGCCTGGAGCTTGTTGTCTTTTATCTTCTCTGTTCCTTCACAAAGAAGAGCCAATTTGTCCCACATCTCCTTGGCCGTTGCACAGGTTCTAACCTTTTCAATCACTTCCTTGGTGAGAGTGCTGATGATTTCAGTCCTAGCCACCTGGTCCAGGTTATACAGCTTCCTCTCGTCATTGTTAAGCTCATCTCTTTTCTTGAGGATCCTTTGCCTGGGAACTCTATCTCCAGATCTTTCCTCGCCTGTTGTGCTAGTTTCTTCTCTGGACTCAGACCTGCCATCATCAATGGGAGTCCAGTAAAATTGTATTGGGCCACTTTCTACCACATCTAGCATGCGGTGATGGATAGCTCCCAGATGATTACTCATCATGAAGCTCCAGTGGCTGTAATCCTCAAACGAGAATTCAAGCAACTTTCGGCTCTTGTAAGAAGATTTTGAAGATATTTTGAAAGAGATTTAAAGGATTTTAGCAAAAATAATGAAGAGCAATGGATCTGCCCGGTGACCACCAAAAGCTTTTCAAAGCAGTGGTCTAGGACACACTGCTCTGATACCACTTGTTGGTCCCACTAATCAGTTTAATAAGGTGTTGTGGAAGCTTACCTTAAATCCTTTTCAAAGTCTTTTTTACTAAGAGCACAGGATAACAAAGTAATAGAGAAAGCAATAAAGAAGACAAGATATATAGTAGTTCGGATGTTAAAATCCTACGTCCAATCTCCCTTTTATCTAGGGGCCTTACTATCCAACCAACCAACTACGAACACTGGAATTGACAAGTACTAGTTCCTTGCTTACAAACTTTAGATCTCACTCCGATCTAAAGTACCAACAACTACAACCTTATCTTATAAGATGAACAGGTTGAGTTTATATTCCAACTAACTCCTCAAGAGTAGATATGAATAAGAACAAAGTAAGAGTGCTAAATGCTTAGTGATTAAGAGGCTTGAATATGAGCTTCGTGCGCGTATCTACAACCTTTCTTTAATGGTGCACTCTTGTATTTATAGTGATAATTAGGGTTTAGCCGTTGGAGAACTAATCTAATTAGATCTCTAATTAAGGAAACTTCAATCAATCAATCCCCTAATTGATTGATTGGGTTGGTGAGATCCTTGGATTGATTATCTTCAAATATTTTCCAATCCGATCATGTTTGACTTCATTTGAATTACCAACGGTCAAGTGCTTCCATTGCACAACTCTGATTCTTCCAGAGTAGGCTGAACCAGACATCAGATGGCCTCGATGTCCTCTGGTCCAGAGCCGGTTAAGAACCAGAATACTCAGTAGAATCTAGAGATGATTCTGAGCATCTTTTGGTTCACCAGACTCGTCTGGTCAGGACTCGTCTGGTCTGGAGAAGGTCTTCTGCCTCTGGTCTTGATCTTCTCTGGTGAAGTCTTCTGGCGGAGTCCTCTGGTGGAGTCCTCTGGTGACTCTTCTGGTGAAATCTTCTGGTCTGACAGTTCCCCCTAAACTAAGTCCTAATCTAGTTCCTCATCTGGCTAACAGGTCCAGATGGTCCTAATACATCTTCTGGTTTGTTTTAACTCATCAAAACTAATAATTTTTATCCTAACATCCTCCACCTTCTAAAGAATAGCACGTAACATCTCATCAGTGGTAGCTCCTCCTTCTCCTCCGGGGAGTTTTGAGCCAGGGTCTACTTCGGGAGGTACAATTATTCCGGCCTTTGATTGCTATAAGAGAAATTTGTATTCTTCCTCCATTGATTCTGAGGAGGCTGCTGGCCTCCTTGATACCCCTGAGTATTCCTCGCCCCGATGGTACTAACGGTTGACCATAAGTTGGTCACCCCTGAGAATTTCCACCTTGATAGCCATTCTGATTATAATTAGGCCTTCCCATGTAGTTAGCCTCCTCTTGCTGGCATGCTGGTTGATCCACTTTCTCACTCATTGCAGTATTTCCTCCACTCAGATTTTGCCCAACTTCTAGATTGCTAATCTTCTCCATCATCGCCATCAGCAGCTTTCTAGTCCCCTCACTTTCTTCCATTTGATAAGCCCTCTAAAATTCTTGATCCTCATTCCATTGCCCCGCATTCTTGACTATGTTTTCAACTATCTCCCTGCATTGAGCTGCACTATGGTTCAGAAACGCTCCGCTAGCACAAGCATCGAGGTGGTCTTGAGCTGCCTTGCTTGCTCCACAGTAGAAATAGGCCATGATGTCACCCTCGTTGTACCCGTGCTGCGGGCATTCAATGAGCATATTAGAGAACCTCTCCTAAGCCTGACTTAATTCCTCTCCTGACTTCTGCTTGAAAGATGAGATCTCTTTTTTTGCTTTGATCGTTCTAGAAGGAGGGTAGAATCGCTCGAGGAACAGATGCTCGAGCTCGGCCTATGTAGTTACACCTCCCCGTGGGAGCGTGTTGTCATACCACTCCTTGGCTATTCCCGTTAGAGAGAACTGGAACAACCTAAGCTTCTTGGCATCCTTAGACATCCCATTGTGATTGAACGTTGAAGCTATCATCAGAAAATTCCTCAAGTGAGTGTGAGGATAATACTTTCTGACCTCCCCCTTGAATTGGTTCTTGACTAGCATCTTCAGGATCCCTGGGGAGATAGAAAAGTTGTTTGCTTCCATTGGTGGCATAGCTACACCATCATAGTACCGTTGAGGCTGCGCCTCAAACCTTCCTCTGATTGCCATACAAGGATCAACATTCTGAGGAACATGCTGGGGATATACTGGTGGTAGAGGTATTTGTGGAATAAGAGGGTGGTTATAGTTAGGTTGTGGAGGGTAACAGGGTGGATAAGGATATGGTGGATACGGGTATGGGTAAGGTGGGTTGTTCTGTTGGTAGGCATGGTTGTTTAAAGGGTTTGGGTTTTGGTTTTGTGCTGGATTGTCTCGATGCTGTGGGACCGGGTTTTGGCTTTGGCTTCCCCCTGTGGGAGCCTACTTCTTACTGTTGTCTCCGTCAACTCCCTCAACCCGTTCCACTACCTGATTGTAATTAGTTGCATCTCCATCCAACTCATTACCTAAATCCATGTTTGTGTTTTCACCACAGGCAGTGTTCATCCTTCGAAGGAAGGCTCTGTTTCTTCTGGCGATTATCTCAGGGTCTAACTTTGTTCTGTCTTCACTCGATTCTCCCTTTGAGCGTGTTTTCATATACCTGAAATACCAAAAGAAATATCAAAACACAACTGCCTAATAAATACTAAAACAAATAAAATAAAAACACTCACTACTAACTACTAAACTATCTCCAAGTCCTACTCAATGGACATACATCGCCATCCCCGGCAACGACGCCATTGACTTGAACGCAAAATACTAGTACTACTAGTAGTTACCCTTCAAGAGTATGGGATCACAGTAGTATTAGCAAGTATAAGCACCAAGTATATCGAACCCAAGGAAATGTATATACGCGAATAGAGCCCTGGAGATCTACGCGTCGTAGTTAATATGAGTGTATGTTTTTGGATTTCAAAGATATTAATTCTAAATTAAATTATACTCCCTCCGTCCAATATTAGTAGGCCTACTTTTTGGGCAGTTATTTTTTGTCATAAGTTGGAGGGTATTATGAGGCATTGCGAGGTTTATTTATCAATAAATTTATTATTTATGGAAAATATAAGTATCATATTTTCCGTAAATAATAATTTTATTGATAAACGAACCTCACAATACCTCATAATACCCTCCAACTTATGATAAAAAATAATTGTCCAAAAAGTAGGCCTACTAATATTGGACAGAGGGAGTACTAATTATGTGCTAAAAAGTGAATTAAACTAATTAAATTCGGTTTGTATGCAAATATGATATGGTGATGCTCAGGATATAAATTCCTACGTATACTAACGGAGTTGGTACAGTAACTAGAATAATCGTGATGTGTAAGTAATAATCCTAAGTGTACTAAAACCATGCAATCAACTCCCCTAATCTAGCACAAGATTGAAAGACTAAAAGCTCAAGAATTAACCCTAATACTTCGTCATATCAACCTACTTCACAAATCCACTAAACAAGTTATATGAATTGTGCTTAATCAATGAGACCCTAATTTAACTAAGGTGATGCGGTCGTCCTCCCTAGATAAACCGGTAGATGATAAACCCCTTCTAAAACCCTTTCCTTAAGCCTATTAGTTATTAAAGAGTGATATGGTCGTCTTCTCTCTAACAATTTTCGTACTCAATTCCAAGATAATTCTAGGACTTATTTTAAGAATTCAATTAATTAAGAGAACTAAGACTAAACATCACGAGTTATCCTAATTACGTACCAACATCCTACTTCTACGAGTTCATCCTATCCTAAGCATGCAAGGGTTCTAGCCTAACATGGTTGATTGAATCACGAAAACAATAACAAGAACAATAAACATATGCATAATTGAATTAACTAATAAAATTAAGAACATAAACAACTAATAAATTAAAGTCTAAAAAATAACCTCTTATAATATGAAAAGCTAGGGTTTATAGTCTTAAAGAACAAAGAAAGAAAGAATTATCTAAGAAGTTCGAAAGAAATAATTAAACTATGAATTCGTAAATTAAAACCTCGATTACAAAGTATGAAACTCTTCCAATCTCTCTCCTAGCTCCAAGTATGTAAAAATATGAATAGTGATCAAAGGGTGCCTAAAAATGAGCTTGGGATCGAGTATTTATAAGCAACGGGCCTAAAACGGGCAAAAAGGCCAAAAATGCGCGAGCTCGAGTGTTTTGGTCGAGTGCTAGGCGCTCGACCAGTGCACGGTCAAGTGGTTCCATCTTACAGCGCCAACAGGGCGCTCGAGCCCCATCTGGTCAAGCGTCGACCATCATTTGGTCGAATGATGCAGCCGGTTGAGCGCTATACTCGATCGAGTAGTGCAGCCTTCCAGAACTATCAAGCCACTCGACTCACCTGTGCTCGAGCGCCTAGGCACTCGACCACCTCTTTCCTTGGGCCAAATGACAATTTTCTTTGCACGAACTAATACTTTTCGTATTTCTTCGATATCTTCTCATCCGGGCATCCATTTGAGTCAATTCAAAGTCCTACAAACTCCATTCTTCGCCCTTTATCCATCTATGAGCATCAAAGAGGAAAATTCATTAATTTATGAAAAGAGTACTCAATTGACTCTAAATACTCATCGAAATCACTCAAAATACGGGCAAATCGAGCTACAAATCAGAACAATTTCACGCCTAATCAAGCGCTTCCCACCGGTGAATAAATAAGACGAAAGGGAATACTTGAGATAGTTTTACGGTTGATAGGATCATTTCGCTTATCCCGTCGATCTTGGTTGGATATCGCTTCAAGAGGTATGATTTACGTGAAATTCTTAGTTTTTCCGCCATAGAATTTTACGTATTTGTATTCATATACATGTAAATTTGTTGTTGGCATAGTTATTATATGAATAACTTAGGATTAATTTATGATAGTAATAATTAGATTTAAATTCGTATTTAAATTTCATCCCAAATAGATCCGGGCACCTCGAATTTCCCCAACAATTACAGCCAGTACCACATCAGTTGAAGTAGAGCAAGAAGATGTAGGCCATTTCTAGCATCAAGATCAAGATCAAGATCAACCTGAGGATCAAGCCACAGGCTCTGAGGATGAACATGATTTATTAGATGAAAATGTGATTGAGGGCCAAGATCTCAGGAATTACAGTCTAACAAGAGATAGAGCTAGAAGGGAAATTCTTCCTCCAAGCAAGTTTGGGCATATTGGTTTGGTTGCATATGCTCTTGTGGCTGCTGGAGAGATTGAGTATCAAGAACCTCAGTCATTCAAAGAGGCTGTTGCAAGTAAAGATAAGGAACACTGGATGTTAGCAATGATGGAGGAGCTTCAATCACTAGAGAAAAATGGAACTTGGAAGCTAGTTGACAGACCAAAAGCATGAAACTTATCAGCTGCAAATGGGTATTTAAGAAGAAAATTAATTATGGAGCAGCTGAGCAAGTAAGATACTGTTGGTGTATACTGTAAAGCAAACTTTTGTTGGGCTTTTATGGAAGTATATTCGATTTCCTTATTATCCAAAATAAATGGTTTTTCACGTTATTACATTCTTATGAATTGCTTGTGTTTCTACTTATCTTATATTGTAGATAATGTGGTGGGTTTGTAGTCACACAGAAGATCACATTATCGGTCCCTTATAAGATATAAATATTATTCAAAACTGATATAGTTCTGGACATAACTATTGATATAAGTTGTAGTATGGACTTGTTGGTGGCTTGTCTTGGCCATTAGTTTATACTAGTACACTATGTCGTATTTAATGTATCACAGTTAAGACATGTTCTTCTATTCTGACAGTCATGAAGAACTAAAGGTCTTGGTGACTTTTATAATTCTTAACCCTAAGTGTGATATTTAGATGTGTTCATGGGGCGCTTGTTCACTACTTTGATTTACCATAGGTGAGAATCTTGTTAGATTCAACACACTGTGTATTTTGGGTAGTGATATCCTTCGCACGATGTCTTTTTTATCGGCGTTAGGGCACCGTGTCCTGGTGATTCAGGTTGATGACGTCCACTTGAGGAAATTCATAAAGGATTATCGTATTAAACCCTGCAGGTGGATTTAATCCGTACGACAACAAAGTTGAGTGGTACTACTCAAGAAATAATATATATTAATTAATTAAAGCAGTCAGAAGCTTTAATAATTAATGGATGTGTGATATCTTTAACACGAGGAATATAGAGTCTAATAAAAATACTAATTTGGTTCGGGATAGGACGGGAGTGCAACATTAATTCTCTAGTGTGATGAATTAATGTTCTCGGGCCAAATAAATGTTATGGACTGAACATAAGAGTATTTGGGCCCGTGAGGAGCCCAAACCCTATACCTTCTAACAGATCCCTAGTCTAGCCCATAAAACCTAAGTAGTATATATAAAAGGACCTTAATTTTGTCCAAAACCTAATACTGATATAGCAGCAGCCGAAATTAGTGATCAGGGTTTTGAGGAGACAAAATTGGGAGGCATTTTTTTCCACGTTCGCTAGTTCACCGTCCACTGTTGAACGAAGTTGGGAGACACTCTAGAAGATCAAAGTAGAATCAACGCCTCGGTCTTCAAGGGTAACAAATCTAAACTAATCTTTAGATGCATGTTTAGATTTTATCTATTGATTGTACATGTTTGGTATCCAATAACGATCTTGGGAATGGACCGCCTTCACCGGCGCGATCCATCATATACAAAGCAAGATTGGTGGCTAGGGGTTTCACACAGAAGGAAGGAATTGATTTCAATGAGGTATTTTCTCCAGTGGTAAAGCACTGTTCTATCAGGTTGTTGCTTGCAAAGGTAGCTCAGGATGATCTGGAATTACAGCAGTTAGATGTCAAACTGCATTCCTGAATGGAGACTTGATTGAGGACATCTACATGTGCCAATCTGAAGGTTTTATACTTCCAGGAAATGAAAACAAGGTATGTTAATTGAGGAAATCCTTAAATGGGCTTAAGCAAAGTTCCAGACAGTGGAACAAGAAATTTGACAGCTTCATGAATGAATTTGGCCTTGAAAGATGCAGATATGCTTATTGCAAGCAAAAACATGAGGAAGATTGAGTTACTGAAGAGAAACTTGAGCTCCAAATTTGAGATGAAAGGTCTGGGAGATGTAAGAAGGATTTTGGGGATGGATGTTTACAGAGATAGAGTTGTTGGAACTTTGTTTCTGTCCCAGAGAAATTATATTAACAAGGTCCTCAAAAGGTATAATATGCATGAAGCCAGGTCTGTATCTGTTCCTTTGGGGCAACAATTTAAACTCTCAGTAAATCAAGCTCCCAGAACTGTGGATGACAGAAAGGAAATGGCAAAGATACCTTATGCACGTGGTGTAGGAAGCATAATGTATGCTATGATATGCAGCAAGCCAGACTTAGCCTATGGGTGTTAGGATATAGATTAGATGTTTTGAAGATGTTAAAACAAGAACTTGTAATAGGACTAGCTGAATCTGTTAGACAGCTACAAATTAGTCTAGGTCTAGAATAGGCCTTTGGTTAAGGGGGAAGAAATCTGTGCAGACTAGATGAGGTGACCAGATGAGAGGTGACCAGATGAGGTGACCAAATGAGAGGTGACCAGATGAGGTGTCCAGACCAGAGCAGATGAGGTCCAGAGGAGCCTGACCAGAGGAGTCTGCCAGAGGAGCCTGACCAGAGGAGTCTGACCAGAAGACCTCTCCCAGATGAGGTTCAGAGCAGAAGTGTTACCTGACCAGACCAGACCAGAAGACCCCAGACCAGACGAGTCCTGATCAGATGAGTGTGATGGATTAGTTCACCCACATGGAAGCTGCATGTAATCTGGAGACAAGGAGATTTTGGAGATCATGATAGAGAAAAAGGCAATCTGGAGAGTCAACTGATGGAGGATATGATTGATTGCTTAATTGAAAGTTAACTAATCAATCATATAATCAATCTTTGATTGATTATATCCCTCCAATTATAGTTATTTGAATTTTTAGCTTTCCAACGGCTAGTTAATTCTCACAACTATAAATAGGAGTGCTTGGATGAGTTCTACATAAGAGTCGGGCGAGAGCACACAAGACACACGAACTCTTCCACTTACTCACCTTGTTCATTCAAGTTTATATACTCATTAGGAGTTTTTAGTTGGAATCTTTACTCAACCTGTTCACCTTGAAAGGTTGTTGTAAGAAAGTGTACGAAGGAGCTGGTACTTCCAAATTCCAGTGGTTCGTTAGTAAGTTGGTTGGAGAGAGAGTCCCCTTTTGAGAAAGGGAGAGTGGACGCAGGACAAGTTGGTCCGAACCACTATAAATTCTGGTGTTCTCTACTTTATACTTTTAAGTTTTCTGCACTTTTCTTTTAGCACTTAATTTAAAAGGGTCTTCTTAAAAATAAACTCAAAACGCTTTCCGCTGGATAACCTTTTTGGGACCAACAATGGGATTTTTGTGGTGAGCAGATTCATGGCAGATCCTAGAAAGAATCATTGGGAAGCACTGAAATGAATCTTAGGATATCTTAAAGGATGAATAAACACTGGTTTGATGTTCGGAAGAGCTGAAACGGGACGAAATCCACTTGAAGGATATGTCAGGTTTTGCTGGGAATATAGATACAAGAAGGTCATTGCCAGGATATATTTTCACTTTGTATGGGACTGCAGTAGTATGGAGAGTTGTTCAACTATCAGTGGTAGCTTTGTCCACCACTGAAGCTGAATACATTGTATTAATAGAAGCAATCAAGGAGGTTATGTGGTTAAGGGGAATTCTAAAGGATTTTGGTATAGCTCAGGATGGTGTTGAGGTTTTATATGATAATCAGAGCACAATACATCTAGTCAAGCATCAAGTATTCCATGAAAGGTCGAAACATATAGATGTTAAGCTTCATTTTGTTAAGGACATGGAGGAGAAATGTGTTGTCATTGTGAAGAAAGTGGCTACTGAAAACAATGTTGCTGATATGTTTACTAAGGTTCTATCAAGTTCTCAATTTCATCATTGTATGGACTTGATGAATATGGTAACATGGGATGTTCCATGATTTTTTTGACAGAAACTTGGAGGAGATGATGAACAATATGCAATGGGGAGGAGAATTGTGAAGATAGTATCAGTGCAATTGTCCAACGGTATTACTTTGATAACTGAAAGGTATCATTTTGAACTGGGGTGCATTTAGCAACTTAAGGAGTGCATATTAAGATGACAGTTTTGCTCCTAAAACAAAATAACCATTTTTCCTGTTTGGCAAAGGGCGGAATCAAAGCTGTTAATCCAAAACTGAAGCAAGAGCGGTTCAATTACTTGTTGGGCATTATTTTGCGAAGCTTAATTCATAATTTTAGTGTGTGATTTCAGTGAGGGCAGTTATCAATTTAAAATTAGGGTTCTTGAGTGTTGACTCATCTTTGAGTGAAGAATCTCTAAATTGAGTGAGTTTCTGTAATTATTGAAATGTTAGATTGCAATAGATTGAAGCCTTGATCCTCCCGTGGATGTAGATCATCTTGATCGAACCACGTAAATCCTTCGTGTATTGTTTTCAATTTTGGTCCTTTATTTTCTTCTTTGTTGTTATTGCTCGATTCATGCTATTTGTTCTTAACATATTGTATCCACCATAAAATATAGAATCAAATACCAACAAGAGTTGAAAGATTTATGTAATATTATACAATATACATTGTATGTTCACCATAAACTTGTTAAAATCTTGGAACCATCTTTGAGAATTGGAATTGCTCTCTGACAGAATCTTGTTAAAAATGTAAGCATCCATTAATTCAAAGATTACTCATGCCATATATTGTACGAAACATGTACAGTACAATACTGAAAATGCAAAGTATTGTGTGAACAAGTTTCACCGTAAAATTTATTAGTTGTTTCATTATAAAGTATTAAAAGTTATTTTCACTAAAATGTACTCCCTTCGTCCCAAACTTAATTTCTACTTATTTTTTGTCGTCCTAAACTAAATTGAGTTTAATTAATAAATGTGAATTAGTGACGCAGCGGGAACGTATTACGCAAGAGGAAATGGGATAAACCCTAATTATGATAATATTAAAAAACTATCGTTCAACATCGACAAGGAGGAATATAAATACTAGAGTCTGGGAAAACAAGGCTCATAATAAAATACTAAAGCTAAAACGATAATAATAAAATTAAGTCCAATAACTTAAATAAAGCAAGAATAAATATGATATCATTCAGTCTCTTCTCCATCATTCCCTTCCCCATCGGTACGATCGCCCTCGAATCGGGATGGATCTCTTCTCCAGGAGCATACCAAACCAAATGTTTGACATTGAAGACGTCGGAAGTACGCATGTTAGGAGGCAGACGGAGGCGGTAGGCATTGGGATTGATTCTTACCAGAACTTCGAGTGGGCCAATCTTCCGCGAAGCGAGCTTGTTATATCCATGGGTAGGGAAACGGTCCTTAGTAAGGAGATCCCAAACGAGAGCCCCAACATTAAACTCCACATGACGGCGACGGGCTTCGGCGTAGAATTTGTACTGTGCATTGGCAGCCTCCAAACGTGCACGGGCAGTGGCATGGACCGGAGTTACGTTGTTCCATTAACCAGCAGTGCCCGTATCAAGATGATCACTGGAGGGCAGCGTGAGGAGGTCGACCAACCCCCGAGGCATATGCCCATACACGATGAAAATGTGTGAATCTCGTGCTCCTGTTAACCGCAGAGTTATGTGCGAATTTGGCTTGGCTCAACTGTAAGTCCCATGACTTCAAATTATCACCCACTAAACAACGAAGGAGGTAACCCAACAAGCGGTTAACCACTTCAGTCTGCCAATCGGTCTTAGGATGGTAAGCACTACTAAAGAGTAACTGAGTATTGGCGAGGCGCTATAAACTCTGCCAGAAGTGACTAAGAAAACGTATATCCCAGTCAGATACAATGGAAGATGGCAACCCATGTAGGCGATAAACATCCCAAAAATACAAGTGGGCAACATGGTCAGATGTTCGTTTGCATGGGACAAAATGAACCATCTTACTGAATTTATCCACTGCCACAAAAATAGAATCTAAGCCTTGTTGAGTGCAAGGTAACCCGAGGATAAAATCCATACTAATACCGATTTAAGGAGCATCCGGTATTGGCAAGGGACGGTAGAGGCCCACATTAGTGATCGTGCCCTTGGAGACCTGGCAGGTGTGGCAACGGTCGATGAAATGGGCCACGTCTTAGCGCAAAGTGGGCCAGAAGAAACGCTGTTGTAGGAGGCTATAGGTGCGATCTCGCCTCACGTGGCCAACAACATGAAGTTCTTGAATAAGCTTCAGGCCGGAACACATAAACGATTGCCCAGAAATAAGAAACCATCTGTCAAAACAAATTTGGAGATATTGCCCAGAAAGTACCTTCGAAAAGAATGGGTCCAAAGCGTACAAGGCAGGGAAATTGTCAAAGCCTGGGACCATAACCCACATATCAACTAAAAGAGCGAAGTGAAGACTAAGAGCATCGGCCACCCGATTAAAAGACCATGATTGATGTCGAATGACGAAGTTAAATTGTTACAAGAAAGTGGCTCATGAAGCATGTCGAGTCGACAAGTTATCCTGGCTGCCCAAATATTTGAGTGAAACGTGATAAATGAATAGGATGATTTCTCGCTGAAATAGGTAGTGGCACTAGTGTCGGACTGCATGTACCACCGCATAAAATTTAACATCGTATGCACAATAGCGAGAGCAGGAGCCCGTTAATTTCTCACTAAAAATGCCATGGGACGGCATGTTGGATTTTGTAGGCACGTAAAACACGTAATACATGCGCAATAGAATAATACAATTCACCAACAATGAATAATTAACTGCATAATAATTGCGAGAAAACTTAAATAAGAATTCTTACAGCAATTCGTACGCGGAGTCCTCAACTATGGTATCCACATAATAGCCTTTTACCAACTCGCATCGATCTGTCAGCGTTGAATCTCGAGACGAACTTGCTAGAAAAATTTGAGCTAGAGATTTTATTGAGAAATTATATTTCTTGTGTGTTTTTTGGAATTCCCATAGTACTCATATTTATAAGGATAATCTTGGCTTAATTCTTAAGCAAGATAATAGGCCTAGCCTGTCAAATAAAATCTCTACGGATTTTATTTCCTTATAGATATTGTCCTACAAATTATTATCTTGACTAGATAATATTCTGTATAATATTCCAATATTATTATTGGGAATTCATATTTAATTAAATCTAATTTAATTAAGTATTAACAATAATTAATTCCAAACATAATTATTATTATATTCTCCATAAATTAAACATTATATCCAATATAATATTTAATCAACCAACTATAATTGGTAAATTGCTATTACTTTTTGTGTGACACATAGGCCCTCGCATATCGAGTGATTAATCAAATTAACGGTCTTAATTGAACCCTAGATAATAAATCAACATTCTCAATATACGAGGTACGTTGCGAGGAAATCTGCAACTACCTGTAATACTGTAGGTTATTGTGATATCTTCCTTTCACTTACGAATACCCGATTGACTCTTGAACATGATGAAGTGTCTATTCAAAAAACTTATCATATTATCTCTAATCACTAATTGATCACTCATGTCACACTTGGCCACAAAGTCCAAGTTGACGTGCATTGGCCGATGACTTAGATCCAATTATGATGAGAAGATGAGTATTCTCTCTAAATCCATATTGAGGAATGAATCCTATTCTTGGCTCAACAACCACACACATGTATTTCGTGATGAACCCAATCCATGCCATATCTACCCTTGGAGTGTGCAAGCGTCGGTCATGGTCAAAGTTCATCACTCCATATATGTTGTGTGTATTAACCTCAAGTCAGAGGAGTATCACATTGCTCCCACTAATCGAGACACCCGTAGACACATTGTGTGGAATTACATCAAACGGTTTCTCAGATGGGTATGCCAATACCCTCTAAAGTATTTGTGCATCCATTATGAGATACCTAGTATCTCATAGTAAGTGAGACCTTACTACACTCTCCTAAGAGTATAATGCAGATCGCACACCAATCTCAATTGCACCATCAATATCCCATTCTTGATGATCCTTGACTGGGGCTATTTGAGAATCATACTTAAGTCATCTGAGTTCTCACTCACTCAATGACAATATTGATTCATGGAAACACATATATGAATAAATACAAGCAATCAAACATAATATTCAGATAAGTGTAACGCCTTACATTTAATATTAAATAAAAAACAATATTAAACCAAAACTAAATATCATCTTAGTAGTATGTCCTCACAAAACATTGTCTCTAGGATACTAACACGGTCATCCTGACCCAGTACCGCTCCGATACCTACCTGTGCTGCGAGGCATCACAGTGAAGCTCAAATGGTATTGTGAAATCCGGGAGGATCAAAATAGGAGCAGAAGTCAGTTTAACTTTAATAACTGAGAATGCATATTCTGCAGCCAGAGACCAAGTGAAAGTTTTCCCCTTCATGCAATCAGTAATCGGGGCCATAATAGAGCTGAAGTGGGCGATGAACCGTCAATAGAAGGAAGCAAAGCCATGAAAGTTGCGGATGGCGGTAATAGTAGTTGGAGTCGGCCAGTTCTTGATCACATCAATCTTGGGATCATCCACAGAAATACCTGAAGCCGAGATATAGAAGCCTAAAAAGATAACTGAATCGTAAAAAAGACACACTTGTGAGGCTCGCCATAGAACTTTTCCGTGCGAAGAATCTGAAGCACCTATCTAACGTGATCGGTGTAAGCCTCTTCGGACTTACTATACACCAGAATGTCATCGAAGTAGACGATGACGCATGTCCAAATAAGTTGACGAAGGGATTGGTTCATCACATGCATGAAGGTGCTAGGAGCGTTAGATAAACCAAAGGGCATCACAAGCTACTCAAATAGATCCTCCCTCATCTTGAAAGTTGTTTTCAACTCATCCCCCGGCCTGATACGGATCTGATGATATCCACTTCGTAGATCCAACTTAAAAATAACAGTACACCCACATAACCTGTAGCGCATTGTAATTTTGTTGATACCCTGCTATCAACACACATACGCCACGAGTCGTCCTTCTTAGGAGTTAAGAGGGCTGCCACGCACGGGCTCAAACTCTATCGTACAAGGCCATGAGTCAATAGGTCCCCCACCTGACGCCTCAATTCAACATGTTAGAAAGCTCATGTTGTAGTGGGGACGATTAGGAAGTGGAGCTCTAGGCAACAAGTCAATTTGCTGCTGAAAATCGCGTAAAGGGGGCAATTTAACAGGCAACTCCGAAGGAAAAATAACGTTGAATTCCTGTAAAATAGACTGAGCAACTGAAGGTGGTGTAGACACATGAGAAATATCATGAGCAATCAAAACAAAACTAGGAGAACCCGCAGTCAATTCATTCTCAAAAGCTGACCGGGATAGTAAAGAAAATTGAGGAGGTGGTGGGGCATTCTGGGCGAGCTTACATGAGGAATGTAAGACAAATTTAGTACCATCCAATGTAAATATATGTGTTCAGGAAACCATCATGCGAAACATGTCTATCAAATTGCCAAGGGTGCCCCAACAAGAGGTGGCAAGCGTCCATTGGAACAACGTCACACCAAATAGTATAGAATAAATACCACCCACAGAAAAAGGAACTTGTACACGAGCAGTAACAGTCACTTTAGTATCATGATTCAACCAAGCAAGATTATATGGATGCAGATGAGTAGATGAAACAAGAGATAACTTTGATACCACATCACCATAAATTATATTTTCACATGCGCTAGAGTCAATAATGAACTTACAGACCTTACCTTTGATGGTGCAGGATGAGTGAAAAATGCAGTTCCTCTGATCAGAAACAGGTTCCAGCTGAGGGGAGCAGAAAGTCCGGCGCAAAACAAGGAGGGGCCAACATCACCCTCCAAGTGTCGTTCGTCGACCTCGCCGGTGGTGTCCTTGTCAAAGGCAGGGGGGTTGTCATAAATTTTTTGTGTATCTCCCTCAAGTAACATATCACGAGTGCTCCGAGAATATGGGCAAGCTGTCATGCGGTGGCCCGGGTTACCGCAATTGAAACATCGACCCGAAAAGGGGGTTCGAGGTCCAAACAACGGAGAGGGCTGTGAAGGACGGGGGGCCCGTAGCAATAGGTGTTGACGGTGGTTCCTGGGCCGTAGGGAGCGGCGCTGCTGGAGCAAAAGGATGGCAATCCGCCGCTAGAGGCTGGAAAGAAGACTGGCGGGTATGCTGGGCTTCAATAGTGAGGGTATGGTGATGCGCCATACTGGTGGAATTAGGGCAAAGTAAATTCACCATATCCTGAATCAGAATACGTAAACCTCCTACGTAATGAGAAACCAACTGGGATTGGGTTTCGCGGCTATTAATACGGGGAGTTGGTAAAACTCGGTCGTGTAGGCATCCACCGACCAGGTACCCTGGCACAAGTTTTGGAGTTTCTAGTACTGGGTAATCTCGTAGTTCATAGGCATAAATTCATCCGACATAAGTTGTTTGAAATCCAAACAAAGGGTAATTTTCGGGAGGCCAGAACGAGCCCTGGATGTTTTGACATGTTGCCACCAGGCGGCAGCTCTAGATCAGAACCGGGTAGCGATGAGTGCGACTCGCCGGGGAGAAGGGACCGATTGAACTCGAGAAGGTCCTCTGTGGTGTAGACCCAATCGAGGAAATCGTCGGGGAAGCCCTCGCCAGTGAACTCCGGGATCTCTAGACGAAAACCGGATTCCCACTTCGTATCCACACTGGGACGTAGACAGGCCAGTGTTGCAGTGGATCAAACTTATTTTCAAGGGTAATCATCTCTTCATCCGATGCGACATCGTGATCAGAAGATTCATCTCGAGGGTTAGCGGCGGCGGCAACCTGGGGGTTGGATTGGCCGGCTGCTTGTGCGACAACGTCGGCACAGAAGGTGTTCAAAGCCGCAGTTAGCGTGGCTACCTATGCTTTGAGGGTGGTAATCTCTTGATTGTAATCACGTTTGGGCGGCATCGTGGGTCCAAGGAACTGACTCCGAGTACCAACTGACGCAGTGGAAACGTATAACGCAAGAGGAAACGAGATAAACCATAATTATGATAATGTTCAAAAACTATTGTTCAACAATGACAAGGAGGAATATAAATACTAGAGTCTGGAAAAATAAGACCCATAATAAAATATTAAACCCAAAACGATAGTAATATAAAATTAAGTCCAATAACTTAAATAAAAGAAGAATAAATATGCTATCATTGGGTCTCTTCTCCATCAATTAGTATGTCTAAAATAATAATATGAGATGTAAGTATATTAGTGTGGGTAATTTATAATTATTAAATATAATGTTACTTCATTGTCATTTCTAGAATTATCGGTTGAACAAATGGAATAGTAGTTTCAGTGAGTAGCAATTAAATTAGAATCAGAGGCAACATTAGTTTTGAAGGATACCAATTAATTATTTTTACTGAAAAACATTAGTTAAAGAGTATTAATTATTTTAGTGAAAGGAATTAGTTATTCTACTATAAAATATTATAATTGCAAAATAGTTTCAGAAGTTTTACATTATACATATTCTAGACTTCAAACACACACACGCGAAAAAACACATACACACACAAATCACGATAAAAATGAAAGAGTAATTCTTGTATGAGACCGTCTCATAGTATGAGACCAATAATATTTGATCCACTTTTAATTTAAAATGTGTCACTTGTTAATTAAAAAGTTGTCACTTTTAAAAAGTGATAAGGTTTAAACAAAAAGTGATAATATTTTTTATTAAAAGTGACTTATCACTTTTCTTGAAAAATATTATCACATTTTATGATAATCCTATCACTTTTTTTAATTTGATCGGTCTCATATTATGAGACGGTCTCACACAAGTTTTTGCCAAAATGAAATTCAATGAACTCTTCGTTAACAAAACTCAATTCCCCTAATTAACCATGCATAACTTGTTTATTTAAAATATTAGAAACAAATTTAAAAAGCAAGAAACATAAATAATTACTCATTTTAGTAAAATAGACCATATCTCTATCATAAATATCAAAATCTAGTTTAGACTATTAAAAAAAATTATTAGATCTCAATGGATTATACGGTAGATCTCAATGGCAGTCCCTATTATGGGACAACGTCCGTATTGTTCATAAAATAAATGGTTAGGTCATAAAGACAAACAGGTTGTCTCGACATTTTCGGGCCAATTGGCAGGACATATTGTTTAACGTTAGTTTTAGTTTAGAATTTGAAAGGGATGTGACGCATTAGTTACGGACAGTCGCTTTGTTCTATATTTGTATAGGAAAACCCTAATTAAACCGTACGATGGATGGTTTTACTTTTATTTTCCATATGACAAGAGAACTTGTAATTCATAATATAAAAATATTTAAAAAGTACCTTTAACAATATTTTAAGTAAGTTTGATGAATTTTAATCGTATATTTAATAAATTTACGTTTGGATAAATTTTGTAATTGTTCTCGAAATATATAAAAAAATGTGAAAAAAATATAATTAATAGTTGACTTTTTCCCTGTCCTAAAACCCTAGGCATGCCGCACGGGCATGTATGTTCAACATTTAGGGTATGTTTGTTTTGGGATTTAAGTGTGCGGGGGAAGTCATGACTTTGAAATCTTAGGATGTGAAAATCTTGATGAATAATATGAGTATGTGTTTGTTTTGGGATTTTAGTAGGGTGAGATTTTGCTTTATGTCAAATCAATATTTATTAGTGATTGATGTTGTATTATTTTATTATATTGTGTAAGAGAAAAGTAGGAGAGAGGTTGAGTGGATGATAAAAAAATGATGATGTGATTGTATTTAATTATATGAAAAATAGTAATAGGTTTATAGGTAGGGATTGGGTTTGGGATTTAAAAACCCGGTTTTAAATCCCGAACTCGTATGGGGCGTAGATTGCAAAGTCCAAAGTCCATCCGTGTGAGTCCCATAACAAACATACCCTTAGAAATTTTGGATTTTGAGTTGAAAATCTCAGATTCCCATTTGCACTAGAAATCTTGATGAGGATAAAAATGTGATAGTAAATGTTGGTTGTTAGTTTAACAAGGCCTCAAGTACTCTAAAAATTTTCTAACAACCTTATAACTCATTTCATTTGTTCATAAAGAGAATCCAATCTGGGTCACTCACTAAAGTGTCCAGTGGCCAAGTGGGCTAATCATTGGTTTATAAGATCATTTATATATGAGTACTTACTACTCATATTTGTATTCTGTTTAAATTTCACTATTTGTACTCATTTCAAATCGTTAAAAATTTTTACATATATGTTGCGCTAGGCGTTCCTAATTTTATTCAAATAAATACGTTTGACATGTGAAAATTACAAAAAGTATAGAATTATTAATTATAATTCATACGAATTAGTTTAAGAACTTAAAAATTTTTGGTAACAAATTTGTATTCAACTTGGATTTGGTTCATGTTAATAACCTTATCAAACGAACTCAATGTTGTGAAACAAATAAAATAAGAAGAGAAAACAAGATGTTAATGTAGAGAGAAATATTGTAGGGAGAAATTGTATTATATTGATCAACTTTTTTATGCTTAAATAAAGGTGACACCACCTATTTATATACATGCATGGATCCTTCTAGGATCCTTTGGAGTCCAATTGTATAATTAAATGCAATAATATTGAGAAAGCAAAAAGACACCCCCATAATTCATATAATTATTTGAGTAATCAAAATGACATCCATTATTTTATTATTTCATAACACTCCCTCTTGGATGTCCGTTGTCACACAAATAATGTGTCTCGTTAAAAACCTTATTAGGGAAAACAAACTCATTGGGACAAAAACCCTAGTGAAGGGAAAAAGAGTACATATTATTTATTACAATAATTCTCCCCCAGATTTAAATATAACCTAAAATCCTTTAACCGCCGCATTCCAAGACGCTTCACCAATTTTTCAAATGTTGCCGTCGGTAATGCCTTTGTAAATAAATCCGCTAAATTGTCAATCGATCGGATTTGTTGCACATCAATTTCACCATTCTTTTGTAACTCGTGAGTAAAGAAGAATTTTGGTGAAATATGTTTCGTTCTATCTCCTTTAATATATCCCCCTTTTAGCTGGGTTATACAAGCTGCATTATCTTCAAATAATACAATTGGAGGATTTTCATTGTCATGTGACAACCCACAATTTTTTCGGATATAATTGGTCATTGATCTTAGTCAAACACATTCTCGACTGGCCTCATGTATTGCTATGATTTCAGCATGATTCGAAGAGGTGGCAGCAAGCGACTGTTTCTTAGACCGCCATAAAATTGAGGTACCACCACATGTAAATACATATCCAGTTTGAGACCTTGATTTATGTGGGTCTTGGAGATAGCCAAAAATGTGTTTTATACCATTCCAATGTCGTCGTGTAGGAGATGAACTAAATCTTGCTAATAAATTTACTGGAAATGATATATCTGGTCTTGTACTATTAACAAGATACATAAGTGCACCAATAGCACTGAGATATGGTACTTCAGGACCAAGAATTTCTTCATCTTCCTCTCGCGTTCTAAAAGGATCCTTATTAGGATCAAGAGATCGAACGACCATTGGGGTACTTAATAGATGTGCATTCTCCATGTAGAACCGCTTTAATACCTTCTGGGTATAAGCAGTTTGGTGGACAAAAACTCCACCTTCTAAGTGCTCAATTTGCAAACCAAGACAAAATTTAGTTTGCCAAGATCTTTGATCTCAAATTCTTTCTTCAAATATGAAACTGCACTTTGGAGCTCTTCAGGAGTCCCAATTAAATTGAGATCATCAACATATACTGCAATTATTACAAAATTTGACCCATTTTTCTTTATGAAAACACATGAGCATAATGGGTCATTGGTATAACCTTCTTTAACTAGACTATTATGTCGCATATGTCCAGATTATTTGACCTCAGACAAGAAATTCTGCAATTTAATAGAATAATCATCTTTTGGGTTGATTAACATGCTTTAGGCATGTTAAATATGAATTTTTATAAATTCATTTTCAATATAAATATACAACGGTTACGTCATTTGACGCATTCCCAAATTTTTCATATTTACTGCCAGAAATATTAAATAGCAGAACATTATTCCATACATAATAGGAGATATGTATGATTTATATTGGGTCTCTGTGAAAACCCTTGAGTTACTAATCTCGCTTTATATTTTCACCACCTTGTTATTCTCATTTGTTTTCATACAAATACACACTTTCGGGTGTACAATATATCAACACTTTATTTTGTTTAGCGAGTCTAGCTCTGCCACAATTTGCTTCTTACTATTTCACCTAGTCAAAGTGTTTTTGGCACCCAACATAGATACTGGATCCAGGTTTTATTTATGATAGTAAAAGCAATAGTGGACACAAATATGTTGTCGACAACGATAATATTGTATTGTAAGTTTCTCCAGTATTTATAAAATTCATTTAAACCAGATCATCATCATTTCCCAATATATTTTGATTTGGTCGTTCCGCAATCCTAGTATTTTGATTTATTTTGTGCACGTGCTTCATTACTAGGATTTTCGTCTTCAGGACGTATCTCTTCGGGAGTGACTTAATATTTAGCTAGCTTTTATTTATCGCGGATTTATAACTTTCATGTTTAGAGGTCATTTACGCTGTTGGCGTATAAATAGATATACTTGATTTCATTAGGAACCTCTATACTTTGTAGAGCATATACTGCAGGCATACGCTATGTAGCCACTCCTTTATGATTGATATAAACATATGGCAGATTATTTACTGCATATTGCAAATTAATTATCTTTTGAACTTCTGGTTCAGTTTGACTAGTGTGTGGGTTTAAATATTGAAGATCTTTTTTCCTTTAGAAATTTTTTTCGGCATTCATTTAATTTTGAATTCTTATCTCCCCCTAATGCCGGGAAATGATCTTTATCGAATGTGCAGTCAGCCTGCAGGGCTTTTGCGAATTGAGATACGTTATGGTGGTGACATAAGAATATATACTGCACAATCAAATATTCACAGATGGGAAATGATGGTTATTTCCCACACACTAGTTATAACAGGGAGTAGTCATTTTTCTTTTAAAAAACTAGCTCTTCAGGAGCAACATTTTTTTTTCTAGAGACAACCTCTTCAGGAGGCTGAACATTATTAATGCACATAATTTGAAGTCTTTTACCTTTTGACTCATTACTTTTATTTAATCTTCTTTTCCTTTGAGGATTTTTATCTTTTGACAAAGAGGTCTCACACGCTTCGGGTGTGTTTCAGATTCATATTTGTTATTTGTCCTTCAGGGACATCAATCTTTATCGAAATATTTTCTGCATGAATACATGATTTAGTAACTCTTATGGAGTCACTAAATGCATCTGATAATTAATTTGCAATTTGTTACAAATATACAATCCTTTGAACTTTTAGTTCACATTTCAAGGATTAAGAAAATTCAATGTTATTTTCCAAATGATTTCCTTTTCAGTTGATCTTTAAAAACTCAACAAATTTCTTTTAAACTTGGGAGACAATAGTGCATTCTTTATAACAAGTTAGTTTCCTTCAAGGAAAAATATAGTAGCTCTTCTGGAGCCTTCAATCAAGTTAATTAGCATTACTACATATATTAATATTATTTGTCTCCCCCTCTTCCAAATGAGAAACACATTTTCTATATTTATGCATGATATGTAGAAACACAGTCAATTAGATAAATAAAAAAATGCAAAATTCATAATTCATAAATTTCATAATGAAAATATGAAATATGTATAAGGGGTTCAATATATATTTATTTGATATCTTCAAAGAAAAAATATATCAAGATGAAACATACCTTCATCATCACCACACAAACATTATATTATCAAATGTGATTCATCCTTCTTTTCAGGGATGCTTAATAATATTTAACAAGATAATTCGATATCCGATATATACGAGATCAACGACCTTCCGTGCCACATTAGTAACATTGTTATTCATACTTTTTCTTTTCTCCACAATCTCTCTTCTGGGAGATAATTTATTTATTGTGACGATCATGGTTATTAATATTATATGAGATATATCTATCACGACCATATCTATAATTATTATTGTTGGTGATCAAATTTAGTTAATTGGATTAGTGAATGTTTTTAATTTGGTTTAGAATCACCAATCAATTTCGTATGATTGATTACCACCGTAAATGGTAAATTGAAGATTTGAGATATTAAATTGAGAATACGAAAGTTGAAATTGTGTTAATCTCGTATATGTGTACGCTTTGGTGTGTTAGTGTGTGTATTTTTGGAAGTATTTGTCAAATTGAACTTTGCCTTTAATGGAATTAGAGTTTAGCCTTAGGTTCTGTTCATTTTAAAAAAACGAACAACCTTTAATTGGCTTTGGTCCTCAAAATGGACTTGTACCTCGAGCTTTTGGACTTTTCCTCTTCGACGAACAACTACTATATTTACACTTCAAAAAATTTACAAGTGTTGTAAGACTGCTCGTCATTAACATATATAACCTAACGTACAACTTTGAACACTAACTAAAAACATGCTCGCCTATAATGTTTTTGCCGAGCAACTTGGTCTAAAATTAAAAAAGATGAAACAGCACTAAACTATACAATGTGCCGAACAACTTTAAATTCTATACTTAGCAAAATTTCCAAAATAAAATTAGGCAAGTTTTTTGGTTTGGTTTGCCTCACTTGGTTCACTGGCCCCCCAAGACATTTGTTCGCCCAATTAAGAACTTGTTCGTCTTATTGATAGTACTTCTTCAGATGTACAACATTCCAGGAGTATTGGGCCGGCTTGCCTTCCATATCTTCGATATCGTATACACCATTAACAAATTTTTCCGTTATACGATACGTGCCCTCCCAAGTTGGTCCCAATACACCTGGAGGTTGGGCGAGCAACTTTCTTAGAACCATATCTCCAACTCTGAATTCCCTGATTTTAACATGGGAATTATAATAGTGTTCTGCTCGCTGCTTATAAGTAGCATTTTTTAGCTCGGCATTCAGTCTTTTTTCTTCGAGCAAATCCATCTCAGTAGCTAGATCAGAGTTGTTTGCCTGCTCATCAAAGTTGGTCGTTCTGAATGTGCTGGTCTTTAACTCGATTGGTATTACATCTTCTGTTCCAAAAGCCATTGCGAAAGGTATTTCTCCGGTGCTTGACCTGGGAGAAACTCTGTATACCCACAGGACTTCCGGAAGTTCTTCAGACCAACTGCTTTTGCTCTCCGCTAGCCGTACTTTCAATGTATGCTTGATTATCTTGTTCACGGCCTCGACCTGTCCATTTGACTGGGGATGATAGGGCGTAGAGTAATATTTTTTTAATTCCCCACTTTATACAGAAATCTCTCAACTATTTTCCATCAAACTGCGGACCATTGTCTGTTACGATGGTTTGCGGAACCCCAAAGCGACAGACAATGTTCTTCCAAATGAAGTTGATCATTTTCTGTTGCGTGATTTTTACCATGGCTTCTGCTTCTGCCCATTTTGTATAATAGTCGACTGTCACAACGGCAACTCGAACACCTCCAACTCCTGCTGGGAAGGGACCAATAATGTTCATCCCCCATCTTGCAAATGGCCACGGGCTATAAACTAATACGAGCTGTTGGACCGGAGTATGAATGTTTGGGGAAAAAATTTGACATTGATGGCAAGTCTTTGCTTTCTTAATTTCATCTTGACGTAAAGTTGGCCAATAGTAGCCTTGTCTGATAGTTTTGTACGCCAAAGCTTGCCCCCCAGTGTGATTTCTGCATACTCCAGCATGTATTTCTTCGAGTATTGCTCGTCCTTGCCCCCTAGGCAAATATTTGAGAAGTGGGATTGATATTCCCCTTTTGTAAAGTTGCTCGCCCACCAGAGTATATCTGGTGGCTTGCTTTGTTAGCTTGACAGCTTCAAAAGGGTTGTTTGGTTTTTCCCCACTTTTCAAATATTTGACTATACTTGTTCTCCAGTCTTCTTCTTCACTTGCTTGTTCGTCAAGTTGGTTGACATTATAACTTCTCGTTGATGGATCATTCATCTTTGTAATTATAATGTCTGCCAACTCTGCAGGTCCCTCGCTTGTTGCTAGTCGGGCCAACGCATCTGCTTGCGTGTTGCTTGTCCTTGGAATTTGTTCAATGAAGACTTGTTCTAATAAGGACAGCAGGTAAGCAACAATTCGCTGATACTCGATCATATGATCGTCTTTCGCCTCGTATTCACCTCGGACTTGGTTCACAATCAATTGTGAGTCGCCGAATATTTGTAACCGTCTAACACCTACTGCTAGAGATAGGTGGAGACCAGCAATTAGAGCTTCGTACTCAGCCTCGTTGTTGGTTGCCATGAAACCAAATCTAATTGCCGAGGTGAATACTTGTCTGTCAGAGCTGATTAGAACCACTCCTGCCCCCGAGGCTACGTTGGTTGAAGATCCGTCAACATAAAGATGCCAGGGGTGATCAAGTCCTCTCGTCGGATCTGGTGGGAAGGTTAATTCGACTATAAAGTAGGCTAACGCTTGCCCTTTGATCACTGTTCGAGGAGCATAGGTCACCCCGAATTGGCTAATCTCTAGTGACCACTTTAAAAGGCGACCAGCTGTGTCGGGGCGATGGAGAATTTGTCTGAGTGGGAAAGTTGTTAGCACTTCAACTTGATGATAAAAAAAAGTATGGTCGTAACTTCCTTACACTCATGACAAGTGTGTACGCCAGTTTCTCGATTGGAGAGTATTTGATCTCCGCGTCGTGTAAAGCTTGACTGACGTAGTAAATAGGTTGATGAAATTTGCCGTCTTCTCGCACCAGAACAGAGCTGATGGCCACTTCTAACGCTGCCAAGTATAAATATAGCTTTTCTCCTGGGACGGGCTTTGATAGGATTTTAACATCTCCCAGGTAGTCTTTGAGTTGGTCGAACGCCTTTTGACAGTTGTTAGTCCATGTGAACTGTCCTTTCTTGATAGCTTCAAAGAATGGACGGCATTTGTCCCCCGATCTGGATATGAACCGATTCAATGCTGCTAGGCATCCCGTAAGCCTTTGCACTTTTTTTATTGAACGTGGTGGTTGCATATCCACGATTGCTTTGACTTTTGTTGGATTGGCTTCAATCCCTCGTTGACTAACAAGATGACCCAAGAACTTCCCGGAATGGACTCCAAAACTGCTCTTTTTCGGGTTCAGTTTCATATTGTAATGTCGAAGAATATCAAACACCTGGGTCAAATGTTGAAGATGGTCTTCTTTTCGGGGGCTTTTGACTACGATATCGTCTACATAGACCTCTACCGTATCTCCGATTTGTTCGTCGAACATTTTGTTCACCAACCTCTGATATGTTGCTCCGGCGTTGACGAGGCCGAAGAGCATTCTCTTCCAACACAACAAGTTTTTATTTGTATAAAATGCTGTGTTTTGTTGATCATCTGGATGCATTGGAATTTGATGGTACCCGGCAAAGGCATCCATGAATGTTAGCATTTCATGACCTGCAGTGCTGTCCACCAACTGGTCAATGTGAGGAAGAGGAAAGTTGTCCTTCGGGCATGCTGCATTCAGATCTGTAAAGTCTATGCGTAGCCTCCAGGTCCCGTTTGGTTTCCTCACAATGACTGGGTTTGCTACCCATTGTGGACAGAGTGCTTGTCGGATCAAGTCGTTGTCTAACAACTTCTTTACTTCTTCATGCAAGGCCTGATACTTGTCTGGGCCATACTTTCTTCGTTTTTGATGGAAAGGCCTTTTTGCTTGATTGATGTTGAGTTATGGCAAGCATGTTTTGGATCTATTCCCACCATGTCTGCATGAGACCAAGCAAAAACATCTAAATTTTTGCTGAGGAACTCTTTCATTCGGGATCTGTAAGGCTCAGGGAGCTCAGATCCTATGTATAATTCAAGATCCTGGTTTTCAGGATTAACTTTGTACGCCTCCGGTTCTTCAACTGGAGTTGCTCGTCGTTTTTGTCCTTTCCAACGAGGATCAAGTATTGGTCCCTCAGGGTTGAAATCATTTTCGATGTTCATGGGCTCTGCTCCCAGGCGGGGATCTAGATCATCTGTTGGTTCTGACTCATTGTTGTTAGTCAACACCTGGCCCTCCAAGTTATCCGATGAATGTTGCTCGTCACCACCCTTTTGTTGTTCGTCAGAATGATGTTCCTCATGGGTGGTGAGGAGTTGCTCGTCCAACACCTGCTCGTCAAGATATTGCTCGTCAGTATCCATGTGGTCCTCCTCTATGTCCATCATGTTCTCTAATATTGATGGTTCATCAGCAGGATAGCTAGTTGTGGCCTCCATCATGGATACTAGTGCATGTTTTGCCTGCAACTGTAGGAGACATTCCCTGGCCTTTCTTTGATCTCCTTTGATAGTACCTGCTCCGCTTGCTGTTGGGAATTTCAAACAATAGTGATAAGTGGAACATGCAGCTTTGAATTCATTTAAAAAGGGTCGACCAAGAAACCCGTTATAAGTTGAATCCTGGTCTACAACCAAGAAATCAACCATTCTTGTAATATTTTTCTCGGGTTCGTTGGCCGTTACAAGTTGTACTACTAAAGTAACTATTCCCAATGGGACTGTTACAGCATTCCCAAAGCCTACTATTCTATGTGTCGAATCCCGGATATAGCCCGAATAATCTCCAAGATGATCGAGTATTAGGGTTTTCTCAGATTTTTGAGAAAATTGCTAGTCGTTTTGATTTGTTTTTTGTTTTAATTGCAAATAGCTTTATTTTTAGTTTTAAGGTTTTTTTTATTGAAAAAATGAGTTGGAATTTTTTTTTGTTTTATATTTATTTTATAAGAGAAATTACTTAGTCAGCGTGCCACGTCCGCAAAATGAGACTCATCATCCTATTTCACCGGAAAATATTAGCACGTAACCGACACGTGACCAAAACAACGTCGTTTCACGAGTTTTCCGACCATTTGGATAAATTTGAATTGTTGTGGGACTAAATCGAAAAAGTAAATAGTATGGGATAAAAAAGAAAAAGGTAAAATGTTACGGGATGAAAACGGTTTTAATCCCTCCTATTCCGCCAGAAAATATTAGCACGTGACCAAAATGACATCGTTTCATGAGTTTTTCGGCTATTTGGGACTAATTTGGATAAATTTAAATTGTTGTGGGATTAAATCAAAAAAGTAAATAAGTATGGGACCAAAAAGAAAAAGGTAATTAGTTACGAGACGAAAACAGTTTTAATCCTCTCGGTGCATCATAAACCCTCAATTTCTATCCAATTTTGTATTGGGTCAGTCGATACAGAACTTTACTTTATCTTCAATTGAAATACATTGTTCATATTATTATCTCGACTCTAGAGGAAAAAATATTGAGGATATGAAGTTTAACGTTGGAGATCTTACTATTTTCATACTTTGTATACGACAAAGTACATTAACTTATGCATTGCTTGTAATTTTTTATGTTAATTAATCAACTCAAAGATATCCCCAACTCCAATATAATAAATATGCTCATATATATTTGTGGTTCGCTCAATAGAATATATTGATATACTAATTGTTATATATCTACTATAATCTTTCTTCAAAGTACTACCTCCGTCCCAAATTAGTTTGCACAGTTGACTTTTTGGGACTTTAGTATGAGAGTTAATTTATATTTAAATGGATAAAATAATTTTTTTATGAAATATTATTCAATTTAAGTGAATGAAACAAAATAAAGATATTTTTTTGCGTAATTATTAGTGAAATGAGATGTAATTTAGAGATCCGTGTAAGGGATGAAAAATGCACTGTAAAAACTAATCTGGGGCGGAGAGAGTAATTAATTTAGATATTATTTTTTTCTTCTACAAAGAATTGAGCGTATGTATAAAGTGAAATTGGTTCATACATAAATAATTTTGCAATACTTTCTAGTATAACCAACTAATACCCTTTTCAGTGAAAACAATATATACACTCCAGAAGTGATATTATTCAGTGAAAACAACTAATGCACTTCAAATTGTTCATATATAATTATTTTTACTATATCCTTTGCCAAAAATACCTCAAAAATATATTCAATATACTTTTATATTATATCTCAATATTTATTAAAAATTATGAAAACTACACTTCAAATGGTTCAAAGCTTAGTCTTATTCCATTTCTTTTATTTTAATAATTTCTAAATAAACAAACTTCTACAAACTACACATCAAAATAATTTTATACATTAATCATTCACAAAAATATTTAACTATTACTTTATAATAATTGAAATCTCTATTACCACATAATTGAGGATTTATCATAATATATATCTCAAATATATGTGAAGCATATTTTTATATTATATCTCAATAATTATTATAAATTATATTTAAAATATATTATCTTAAAATATATTTCAAAGATATATATCAAAGATTTAAAACGAATATCATTAAATTTAGCAATAATTTTATCGGAAAAATTCAATGGTTTCCAAATGTAGGCCAGTTAGCGTTATTATATATATATATATATATATATATATATATATATATATATATCTTAATATACTACAAAGACAAAGTTTTGGAAGTCTATGTGGCAAACTCTTAAGCCTCTATTTTGAAAATACTCTCCTCTCATTCACTCAATTCATTGACTTTAAAATATATTCTCAGCCATTGAATTTTAATATTTAATCTAATCTTGACCGTTGATTTTTTCACATCTCCTCTATATATACCATCTATCCCACACAACCAAAAATCAATTATAATAATCTCTCCAAAGAAATAATTCAATTCTTCTTCTTTTTATTTTTTTCAATTTTGCTATGAAGTTCTATATTAATTCTCCTTTCCTCTAAATCTTCATATTTTTTTTTTCTTGCAGGATCTTCATCCCAATATATTAAATCTCCATATTTCTTTTTTGCAGGATCTTCATTTTAAGGTACTTATTTTTTATTTTATGTTTTTTATAATTTTGATGTATGAATTTAATCTTCATATTTTGTCTAATCTCTTTTATCAATGACCATTTCCTTAAAACTCTTTTTTTTTTCTTTTGATTTGGACGAATACAAATCTCTACGTATCTAAAGTTATTTACTATATTTCCTAATTATGTTATTTTATTCATATGAAAATGATTATTGTGTGATTTATTTTATTTTATTTTATTTTTAGGATTGAACATCAACAATGAAGATGAAGTGGATGATCAATTCTTCGTATGAAGTTAAAGTGGAAGATTATTTTTATTGTGAAGATGAATAATCATAGATTATATGTTAAAAATTAGATTTTTTTAACATTGTAATGTATTACATACAATTCAATGTATTATTTACAATTCTATAAATAATATTCTTTATGAGAAGTTATAATTTTTTTATTTTATTTTAAGATGATGAAGAATCGTTCAAATTTGGATGATGGATATCTTTTATATATATTCATCTTCGATTCGATGAATATATCTTTCGAAATCTTCGTATGAATATATCTTTCGGAATATATATTCTTGAAAAATAATAATGGATTATTGAAAGCAAGATTTGAAAGCAAGATTTGAGTCCATGAATCCTTTGAAAACATAAGTTTTCGAATTATGTATATGATGATATACTTTGAATATAGTTGGAATGTTAATACAATTAATCTTACCTTTTAAATTTTCTTCTAATTAACAACTAAGATTTATTGACCTTTTCTTTCATACTATTTAATAAACTAAGATATTTTTAATGTCTTTACTAAAATTAATTAACATAAAATATTTTTGTTAATTTTCAAAATGAATCTTTCCAATGTGGTGGATACAATTTTTTTTTCATGTGTACCAACATTTCCTTAAAATTAGTATAGAATAATAATATATATATATACCAAATAATTAGGAATACATAATTTTTAATTTTTTTTATTAAGATATGGTCTAATAGAGAACATGTTTACGTCCTGTCGGGCCAGGGGGTGGGGGCCCTGGGGGTGAGGGTTTCGCCTTTTACTACAAGAGAACATGTTTACGTGTGTATCTCATGTCCCTTAAAATACGGATGAATATTTATTAAACATGTTCGAATAAAATTAAAATTTTATTTTTAAATTAAAGAATTATTTGTATTAAGATATTATTATTTTTTAAATTAGGAAAATTTGACTCTTTTTTAAAACATGTGACTTAATTAACAAGTCATATATCAATCCATCCATCAACTTTTCAATTTATTCACTTAACTTATGTACCTCAATTATATATTTGATTGTATCTTGATATTATCTCACATTCAATGCTGATTATATAATTTTGAAAAAATTAACCTGTGTTTAAATCATGTGATCCAATTAACAAGACATATATCAATCAATATATATATACTTATCTTAATTATATACTTTTATTATTAGGATCAATTTTATAGTTACTATATTCTATTATTTCATATAATTTAATACAAATTAATTATATTAAGAAAAATTCTGGTGTAGGAAAAAATATGACGGATTGTTATATTTGTTACATAATTAAAAAATATTGACCGATAATTATTATATGAAATAATGAATGGTTTGTAATTAAATCTTTCAATTAATTATGTATATCATTTTGTAGTTTGAGTGATTCTTCTATACACCCAAATACATAATATGCACTTGAATTTTAAAATTTAATTCCGAAAAATACATAGTTAAAACCCAAAACAATAATCAACAATATCTTAAAGTAATAATCGGGAATATCATGAACAATAATTAACAATACCCTAAGTGGTAATAAATAATACCTAAAGTAGTAATCAATAATATCTTAAAACATGATATTAATAGTTTCATATCATGCTACCAATTCGTTTACATATATGTAAAATATAAAATATAATATATAATCTTTCCAATTAGAAGATATTGATCAAATTAATAAAATATTTACTTTCTAAATAACAATTAATTCATAAATTATAGCATTCTACTGGATTTTAAGTTTAATTTTGACTTCAACTTTAATATTTCCAAACATGCACTAAGCCACTAACACGCTGAACTATGTATAATTTTTTTTTTTTTTTGCAATTGGAGTATTACTAATTACTTCTTGGGGTATTACTAATTACTTCTTGGAATATTACTGATTTCTTCTTGATTTTTTTTCTTCAAAATCTAAGTGCATACAATACACTCAAATGCACAATATAACTACTCTAATTAATTACTTTTTAAAATATAATCTTTCATTACTCACCTCCTAAAATCTCCAGCAAACACCTCCTTAATATATTGGAATGGGGTTATCAAATGGAATGAGAAAATAATATTATACTTATCTGTGTACTGTTTACATGTAATTTTTTAATATATGTTAATTAAAATATAATGTTTAGTATAATAATTATTTTTATAGTGCACCACAAATTTGAATAATATGTTTTAATTTGATATCTTATTAAATGTCCAACAAAAATTATGATTTATGATCTAAACTCATTTAATAAGCATTTGCAAATTAACTAAATATTATATTTAATTTTTTTTTACTATATTGTAATTATTTTAGTAAATTAAAACAATTCTATTAATTGTGTAACTATTTTTTTAAGATTAAGTATAGAGTAAAATTGGTTTATACATGAATCATTGAAGGGTATTAGTTATTTTCACTAAAGAGTATTAGTTGTTTTCACTGAAGAATATTACTTATTTACATTGAAGAGCCTTGGTTGTTAAGTGAAAATACACTAAAACTCTCTGATGAAACAACTAAAACTCTTCAGTGAAAACAACTAATAATCTTCAATGATTTATGTATGAACCAATTTCACTCGATACATACCTTTTTTTAATATGATATATTGTAATTTTTATTGTTATGGTGCTAGATTAAAATATTACTATGTCTTTATTGGTGTCGTGTATTATAAACTTAACGAGTTGTATGTGTATTTTATTATTTTTCATTACACATAATGTTCATATGATATAATTTTATGTGTAATGTTATTTATGTTTTTTATATTAGTGATATATTCGTGTTTACATCAAACAAGAATAGAATTGAGTATAAATTGGACATGACACATTAATACTTTAACAAGGGTGAGTGTTAATTTATATTGTCTCATGCCATGCAATGATCACACAAATTTGTTATCATATTATATAACAACAGTTCATGATAAGCTTATCATGAAATAATTTTTTAGTATCATTAATTCCATCAGGAGTATCATTTATCTGGGTCAGTGGTATTATATTATAATTGTTGTAAATTTTCTTGAACTCAAATTTATGTTACTCCTGATGAGATTAATGATACTCCAGGACAAATGTTTAATACCTTAATTCATGATAAACTTATCATGAACTATTTATATATAAAACCTACTCAATAAAAAAATCTATGCTAAGAAATTCTTGAAAATTTTACCCAGATTTATTTATCACAATTACTTGCAATCCGAAATGGCTTGAGATTACAAGATTCTTAAATGAGAAAGGTTTTGAATATGTTGATGGGCCAGATATTCTCTGCAGAGTGTTTAAGATGAAACTTGATCATATCGTGAAGGATTTTAAGGAACTTCAAATATTTGGAAAAATTGATGCATGTAAGTTTATCTTTTTATATTTTTAAATTTTTAGTTCCATAATATTTGTCTTTCATGATTAAAAAACGTTACATTTCTATTGAATTTTTTAGTATATAACTTGATTCAAATATTTTCAATCTGCAGTGTTAAACGCAGTGAAATTTCAGAAAAGAGGATTGATGCATGCTCATATTCTTTTATTTTTTAACCGTGAAAACAAAATTTCAAATTCAGAGGATGTTGATCGTATGATATCTGCAGAAATGCCAGATAAAGATGATGATGTATTTTTGTATAATTTGGTAAGTGACTACATGATTCACGGACCCTGTGGATTGGCAAAAAGAAATTATCCCTGCATGGTCAACAACGTTTGCTCAAAGAACATCCCAAAGAGTTATAATTAATTTACATCTGTTGATGATGAAGGTTTCCCACTGTACAAAGAAGAAATACAGGGGTTACTGTTGATAAAGAAATTTTTCATTTGAATAACTATTTTGTGGTTCCTTACAGTCCAATACTACTACGAAGGAGCTGATAGAGTTACTGCTACTGTGGGGAAGGAAGGGGTCATTAAAGGTGAATCAAAATTGAAAGACGGAGTGAAAATTTTCGTAAACTGTAGATACATATCTCCATGTGAAGCAGTTTGGAGAACTTTTCAGTTCGATATACTTTATGGGTATCCACCAGTTATGAGATTGAATTTACATCTTCCTAATCAGCAGAGAGTTGTGTTTCGAGATGAAGATTACATTGATGATGTACTCGAAAGACCATCTTCAGGTAAATCAATGTTTCATGGCGTGAATGGATAAAAATAAAACCAATGATGAGGATGCAAAGAAGTTGGCCTATGTGAAATTTTCAAAAATCTATGTTTGGGATAGAAAAAAATACCAGTGGAAAAAGAGAAAAAGTAATAGATTTTAATTGGGAAGGCTATACAGTGTTCCACCAGGGGCTGGTGAAGAGTATTATTTGTATCTCTTACTGTCTTATAATAAGGGATCAACATCTTATGAGACGATACAAACCATTGGTGATACTGTGTATGATACCTTTAAGGATGCTTGCTATTCAATGGGATTGCTGGATGATGATCGTGAGTACATTGATAGGATAGCAGAGACAAGTTATTGGCCAAACACTCATTACTTAAGGAACATATTCACTATTCTTCCCATGTCATCTTAAATGAACTCTCCAGAAATCGTATTCGAAAAGACGTGGAGTGTATGGCGGATGATATACCATATCAAAGAAGACGAACATTGAATATACCAGGTATAATATTTTTAAAAAATTAATTTGATTTATATTGTAAAATTATTTTATAATTATGTTTTTTTCTAATTTTTTTTTTTTAGATTTATAGCTTAACAGTGAAGAGTTGAAAAACTTGGCTTTAATTGAGATTGAGAAACTACTGCAGATGAATGAATCCACTTTGAGTAGATTTGCATCAATGCCAATATCAGATTTTGAGTTTGAGAATGATGTAGTAAATAAACTCATTCGTCAAGAATTGAATTACGATCGGTTTGAACAAAGAGAAGAATATGACAAATTAAGTTCAACTCTAACTCAAGAACAAAAATTTGTGGTTAGTGAAATACTTGAAGTTGTTTGGTTGCAAAAAGAAATAGTCTTCTTTTTATTTGGATATGGTGGAACTGGAAAGACATTCATTTGGAGAACGATCTTCGCAGCAATACGTTCAAAGTAAATATTGCTCTTAATATTGCATCAAGTGGAATAGGATCTCTACTTCTGCCTGGCGGACGTACAGTTCATTCAAAATTTGTTATACCGCTTTATATTGATGAGACCACCATGTGTAAAATTAAGCCGGAGACACATTTGTCCAAACTATTATTGAAGATAAAGCTTATTATATGGGATGAGGCATCAATGATTAACATATTTAGCTTCGAAGCTTTGGATATTGTTAGATCTCCAGATGGAACTATGAGCGATATGTCTTTTGGTGGTAAAATCGTTGTGCTTGGAGGAGATTTTAAACATATACTTCATGTTATACCAAAAGGAAGTCGAGAGGATATTGTGCACTCAACTATCAATGCTTCATATTTGTGGGATTATTGCAAGGTATTTTATGCATCTTTTATTAAATAATAATATTTTATTAAAGAATTAATTATTGAAAAACTAAATACATCTAATTTGTTTTCAATTTTAAGGTTTTAAGATTGACGAAGAACATGAGATTACAAAGTTCTGATCCTATTACGTCCTCAAATGATGATGATATTATTAACTTTTCGAGGTGGATTTTAAAAATTGGTGATGAGAAAATTGGAATAGGCAAGATGGTGCCACTGAGATTGAGATTCCGAAAGTTAATTAGATTTATGATGTCATTGATCCAGTTGCATATATAATCGAAAGTATTTATCCATCCTTAATTGATAATTTAAGGACACAAACATACTTTGAGGATAGAACAATACTTGCACCTACTCATCGAGATTTGAAGTCTATAAATGATAAGATTTTATTTATGATTCCAGGTGATACTAAAGTATACTTGAGCTCAAACAGTGTTTGCGCCTTTGAATTTCGAGAACGAGATAATGGACAAATGGTTACAGTTGAATTTTTTAATTCTGTTAGGTGTTTCGGAATATCAAATCACCGTCTGATCTTGAAAGAAGGAGTGCATATAAAGTTACTAATAAATATTGATCACAAATCCAAGTTGTGCAATTGAACAAGATTAATCGTCACCAAACTTGGCAACCACATTCTCGAGGCTGAAATAATATCTGGAAGGAATGTTGGAAATAAAGTCTTCATCCCAAGAATGACATTGACAAATTCTGATCCTACAATGCCGGCAAATTTTACAAGGCGATAATCTTCAATTCTACTGTGTTTTGTCAAGTGCAATCGTTTTCTACTGTGAGATTGTATCTTCCCAAACCTATTTTCACTCATGGTTAACTTTATGTTGCAGTATCCAAAGTTAGATCAAGTAGATGATTGAAGATTTTGTCACTTGATTCTAACGGAAATCCTTCCAAACACGCAACAAATGTTGTTTATAGGGAGATTTTCCGCAATTTGTAAGCATTATTTTCTAAACATTTGGTTAATAATAAATGTCATGAATTTATAGTTTATTGTCCTTGGAATATAATTATTTATTATTAACTAACATTTTTAAAAATACAATAAAAAATTGAATAAATAAAATAATAATAGTAACAACATTTATAAAACATAATAAAATTGATTAATAATTTTACCATAAATTTTATGTACAGCTCCGCGATAATCGCGGGTTTAGAACTAGTATATATATATATATACAGTAATGATATTGAACCCACCATCTGGTTTTTTATGGAACCAGATTAATGAGTTGGCATGCCAACTCATCATCCATATAATCTACTACAAATCAAATTAATAATAAAATCTAGCTTTATTATATATTTAAAATCTTCTAAATCTTCTCTATATAGAAATTAATTTTTCCATGGAAAATTAATTCATATCTTTCACTAATTGATTCAAATTTTTCTAAATTAATAATTAATTCCAAGTAAAAGTATTAATATTTAATACTATTAATTTTTTTGTCATAGTTAAGCTTTCAGATTGTATTATAATAGTTAAGCCTACAAAATATATTATATAATATTTTGCGGTACTTAAGTAGCATTATTCAAGTTAAACCTTGTTGCTCCGTTAAAAATTTTAGTTTAATTGTCAATATATTATTTTATACAAATATTATGTTCCAACAGTAAACAAATAGCCCCTTGTTTTTTTTTTCAATAATCAAGCATTGTACAATGATCAAACTAATTAGATGAAAGCCCATACGAGATCTTATTGTGGCATAATTTTTTTGGGAAATAATTTATGGATAAAGTTTTGTAGGCAAATTGCTTGTAGGTAATTAATATCTAAGAATTTTATTGCGTAGAAAAATTGATTTTGTAGGTAAATTTCTTGTAGTTGAGGAATGAAAGTACCTACAAGATTAAAATTTTTGTAGGCGAGTCGTAGACTATACCACTACTAAAAAAAATTATTGAAAAATTACATAGGTAATTCTAATTCCATAGGTAAATTTTTATTGTGTATGTATAAAGTAAAATTAGTTCATACATGAAGCATTGAAGGGTTTCAGTTATTTTCACCGAAGAGTATTAATTATCTTCACTGAAGAATAATAGTTATTTTCACTAAAGAGTCTTAGTTTATTTTCAGTAAATAACTAATACTCTTCAGTGAAAACAATTAATATCCTTGTGAAACAACTAATACATTTTAATGAAAACAACTAATATTCTTCAACAATTCATGTATAATTATTTTCACTCCATATTTTTTATCTCTTTTATTTTCTTAGATGTTTTATCTAACTATTTTAGTGGCCAGAGATGTAAAATTAAGTGAACGTTGTTAATCTAAGAAACAACCACTAATTTTGATGAGTGATGATTAATTAATGATCTTTGATTTTTTTTTAATTACTATATACTTTTTGACCTTATTTAAGTAAATCCAAGAATTTTTCATGCAAAAAGCTGATATATACATATATGTTGTTTAATTTGGAATAAATTCTGAAATATATTAATTAAAATTTAATGGTATTATACTTTCACTTGGAATATATTAATTAAAATCTAACAACATTAATACTTCACTTGGAATTAATTATTAATTTAGAAAATTCTGAATTAATTAGTGGAAGATATGAATTAATTTTCCATGGGAAAATCTATTTCTATTGTTGTAAATCTGGAAGATTTAATATTCCAAATCTAGGAGTTTTGGTATGGACATTACTTATGGACCAAGAAATCCAATGGGCTTTATCTATTAGACTAGGGTTTTAGTATTATAAATATACATTTGTATTCATTATTGTACTCACTCATACACAAGAATAATAGTGGAACTCCTGGCTTGGATCGCCCCCAGACGTAGTCGTTCCCGACGAACTGGGTCAACAAATGTTGTCTCTTTATTTACGCATTTATTTACAACACGTTATCAGCATGAGACTCTGCCCGAGATTAAACGGTACGCCCTAGAATTAAATTCTCTATAGATTATATGAATTAATTCTCGTACCGAATTATTTGATCCTTGTATTGCATGATTTATATGCCCTAATATTGCTAATTCGATTTATACTTATATTTGCAATTAATTGGATTATGCTTGTTCATTGAATTAAAATTAATTTATTTTTGGATTGAGATTAAACGGAGCAACGACTGCCGCCCTAGACCGCGGCCCCGTTGTGCCGCTGCGTCGTTGTCGCACCTCCTGCCGAGCGCCGCCACGCATCCACAGCCCCTTGTGCATCGATGCATCGTCGGGGCGCCTCCTGCCGAGCACAGCCACGCGATCGCTGCCCCGGTGTGCCGCTGCGTCGCCGTCGCGCCTCCTGTCCAGCACCGCCGCGCGACCACGGCCCCGTTGCGCCACTGCGTCGCCGTCACGCCTCCTGCCGTGTGCCGCCGCGCGACCACGACCCCGTTGCGCCGCTGCGTTGCCGCCACGAGCGCGCTTCGTGGCCGGTAGCCACCGCGCGCAATGCGGGCCCGCGCTGTCGCACGCGCCATAGCGATCCTCCGTGCGCCGCCTGCCGGCGTAGCCCCCTTCGTGGCCCGCTGCCTCCGTGTGCCTCCATGCGCAGCGTCGAGGCGACACTTCTCTCCTTCCGCTATCACACGTAGCGTTGTTCCCCCCTGAATTTTGTGAAAACCTAAACATAACTTCGGTTTCGTTTTATGGTATCACAAAAATTATTTTTAATCCTGAAAATATTTCGTTAAATTGCGTTAATATACACGAAATAAATATCCTTATGATTATTTCCTCTGTCTATTAAATCGTATATTTTCTGCAAATTATTTTCATGTGATTATCTCCCTTATTTGTTTTTGCATGTTTATGTGATATAATTATCCTATGTGCATTACTTTTGCGCACATAGTTTACTTTATTTATAGTCCGGATATTATGCCTGGGTAGGCGGCGCCCGGTATTTGACAGACTGTAAATTTATGCCTTGGGTAGACGGCGCCCAGTACGTGCATCTATGTTCCTTAGAGTAACTAAATAAATCCTTGTCTCCCTGTTGTCTATGTTTTGGTCAATCCCCTTACCCATGTCACTTTAATTGTAGTGAATAATGTCTGATATTACCAAAAGAGAATTTGCTGAGCTTACTCTTGATGGTAGTAACTACCTGACATGGGCACTAGATGTTGAAATGTGTTTAAATGTATAGACCACCCCTCGTGGCGCTTGAATGTGTTTAAATGTATAGACCACCCCTCGTGGCGCATTTAAATTGTTTCGAGATGTTGGCTGATGCATGATTATATTGTTTTAAGGTTTCAATATAATTGATGTGATCGAATTATGCGATAATTTCATATTTTTCTAGATATTGATATGAATGTATGTTTTATTCTCATTTCATCATGTCGCAACCTTTTAATCCACTGTTTAATATACTTAAAGTTAATAAACTTTTTGGAGAGTTTTATATCGATTGGAAATGTTTTTTTTAAAAATTTGTCCTTACTGCACGAAAACACAATTGGGTTATTTATGTTAATATACCCGGCAAGCCTAATGATAAGTCAAGCAATGGGAAGAGGCAGTTTATGATTGGAAGCGTGACAATGAACACATGAAGTGCATCATCTTGACATCTCTGTCTGAGGATTTGAGGCACGTTCATGGAGACATTGTATCCGTTGTTGAAATCATAGAACACCTTGAAGAGATGTCTTCACATCAAACCCATGACTAATCAGTTCACCAGACATGACTCGGTCAAGTTGGAAATGGTGGAGGGAACGCCTGTGAGGGAGAACGTTCTCGATATATTGGCATACCTTAACAAGTTGGAAGTACTTGGTGCGGATTTTGATTGAATTCATATACCATTCTCTACCGAGAAGCTTTGAGTAGTTTCATCTGAATTGTCAGATGAATGAACGGACAAGTCGTTTGCCCGAGCTCTTGCAAGCTTTAGTTTCGGTGGAGGTGAAAATGGAGCACCAGTCTAGTGCTATGGTGGCTAATGGTTCGTCTACCACTTTTGGTCCCAAGGGAGGGAAAAAGAGGAAGAGAACCAAAGGCCGGATCCAAGCAAATCTAATTGTTGCGAAAGGTAAATGCAAAGGCTAGCATCGAAGGGGAAGTGTTTTAGTTGCGGTGAGAGAGGACAATGGAGGTCTGCCTGTTCCAAGCCTAAGAGGCTAGGAAAGTTAGGTAATTCACACACCTTAGTCGTCGAAACTTGTGAAGTGGCGTATGCTGTCTATTCGTGGATAGTGGATACGAGAGCTACTGATCACATTTGTTTCATGGGTTTAAGCTAACCCGACGACTTAACGGAAGTGAGATCCCCATCACATCGGGCAATGCTACGAGAGTGGCAGCTGAAGCAGTGGGAGAAGTGCGCCTATCTTGTGAAGATAGAGTTATGGTCTTGAGAGACGTTCCTCATGTTCCTAGTTTAGAAAGAACTCAACCTTCAGTTTCTAAACTGTTTGAATAGATACTCAGTTTCTTTTAATAAGGATGTTATTATTTCTTGAAACGATGAGTTTATCTGTTCCGGAACTTCAATGGAAGATCTTTATACCATTATTTGGGCACACCACTCACAAAATTGAATCTAATAACACATCGATTATTTCAAGTAATAAAAGAAAACGTTCTTCGGAGATGAACAAAACACTTCTATGACATCTTAGACTAGGTCATATTAATCTAAAGTGGATAGAGAGATTGGTGAAAGACGGATCCTTGGAATCATTCCAAGTCGAACCGTTTCCAACTTGTGAATCCTGTTTAGAGGGTAAAATGACCAAGAGGGCATTTGGAGCCAAGGGGAATAGAACTACGGAAGTGTTAGAACTCGTTCATACCGATATGTGTGGTTCAATGACGATCATAGCAAGAAGAGGTATGAGTAATTTGATGATTACTCAAGATACGGATACATCTACCTTATGATGCATAGGGAAAGAAGTATCAAGTCTCTACGATTTGTTCGTGGAGGTGAATACCTTAGCAATGAATTCTTGAACTACCTATCGGAAGAAGGGATTGTATCCCTGTTGACCATATCGGGAACCCCTCAATAGAACGGTGTGGCGGAACGAAGGAGCCAGACTCTTTTAGAAATAGTCAGATCCATGATGAGTTATTCGGATTTACCCAAGTCGTTTTGGGGTAACGCCTTGGAAATAATGACTTACATTCTAAACTTGGTGCCATCCAAATCGGTTCCTAAAACCCCAAATGGAATTGTGGACCGGGGCGCAAGACCAGTCTAAGACACTTGCAGATTTGGGGTTGTCCGGCATACGTGCTAGACAAGGAAGCCAGTAAATTGGATCCATGTTCGGAATTAAGGTTGTTTATAGGATATCCCATGGGAACGAAAGGGTGTATATTCTATAGTCTCAAAGATTAAAAGACCGTGATTAGTTCGCACTTCAAATTCTTGGAGGAAGACTATATGAACAAAAGAAAGCCCATAAGTGAGATTACCTTAGACGAGTTAAGATGGCAAACTCCTATACCAAGTATACAAGATGATATACCACATGTCACACCTTCACAACCGGAACCCCGTCGTAGTGGGAGGATTGCAAGGCAACCCGAGAGATTCATGGGAATTGGAGAATCTTCGGATTTGATTCCCGGCGATGAATCAGACCCATGAATGTACGACGAGGCAATCCAAGACAAAGACGCGGAGGCGTGGCAAACCGCAATGGAAACCGAGGTAGATTCGATGGATTATAATCAAGTGTGGGAGTTGGTTGATCCACCTAGTGGGGTAGAGCCCATTGGATGCAAGTGGGTGTACAAGAGGAAAAGAGGACCGGACAGAAGGGTAGAGACCTTCAAAGCAAGGCTTGTGGCCTGTAGCTATGCTTAAGTCCATCCGTATTCTCTTGTCGATCGCTGCGCACTTAGATTACGAGATCTGGCAAATGGATGTCAAGGCAGCTTTCCTTAACGGAAGTCTTGATGGGATCTATATGCAACAGCCCAAAGGTTTCGTTGAAAAAGGCCAAGAGCACCTCGTATGCAAGCTTAAGAGATCCATTTATGGACTTAAGCAAGCGTCGCATACTTGGAACCAGTGTTTTGATCAAGTTATTAAGTCTTACGGGTTTGTGATCAAAACAAGTTCGAAAGTTGTGGGTGTAAAAGGTGTGACGGAACTGCGGTGGTATTCTTAGTATTATACGTAGACGATATTCTGCTCATTGGAAACAATGTAAAGGTATTGCCAGACGTAAGGGTATGGCTGTCAAATCAGTTTGATATGAAGGACTTAGGGAAAGCCGGTCACATCCTTGGGATCAAGTTCACTCAAGATCACAAGAGGAGGATGTTGGGTTTATCGCAAGTTTCATACAAAGCCACTGTTTTGAAGCATTTCAGCATGCAAGATTCCAAGAAAGGTTTTGTACCTTTTAGGCACGGAATCCATCTATCTAAAGAAATATGCCCTAAGACGCAAGTGGAGATAGGTGACATGAAAGACGTTCCGTACGTTTCGAACGTAGGAAGTCTTATGTATGCAATGTTGTGAACGAGACCGGATATCTGCTTTGCCGTGGGCATGATGGCAAGATATCAAAGTAACCCCGGGAAAGCACATTAGATTGCAATTAAATGCGTTCTTTAGTCTCTGAAAAGAACTTGGTATGGAATGCTGATTTAACAATCAGACAATCTAATTCTCATGGGATACACGGACTCAAATTTCCAATCAGACATAGACTCCAAAATACCTACCTCGGGTAGTGTGTTTTGCATGGGAGAAGGAGCCATGACATGGAGAAGCGATTTGCAGAAATGCATCGCAGATTCGACCATGGAAGCCGAATAAGTAGTTGCTTGTGAAGTAGCGAAAGAAGCGGTTTGGCTCAAGTACTTCTTAGTGGACTTGGACGTTGTTCCGAATTTGCCCGACAAGATAACTGTCTTTTGTGACAATGTCGGAGCAGTTGCAAATTCAAGGGAACCGAGAGCCCACAAGGCCAGCAAACACATTGAAAGAAAACACCATCTTATACGAGAAATCGTTAAGAGAGGAGATAAAGAGGTGGCAAAGGTAAATGTCGGAGGACAACCTAGTATATCCATTCACAAAGGGTCTGCCTCTGAGTACATTCGAGAGACATGTGGATGGAATGGGAGTCAAGACTATTGTCAATCTGCTTTAAGTATAAGTGGGAGGAATTATTAGGTTAGTGTAGGTTGACATGAGATGTCACGTAGAGCTACTACACTAAGACATGCGTGATGTATACTAAAAGCAGACTTTAAGTATAAGTGGGAGATTGTTGGAGTTATACGTGAAAGTATGCTTTTACTTTGTATAACTCGTGTATCAAACACTCGTTTTATGAGAATAATTATTTTATCGCATTTGCTTTAGTTATGATTGAATGTTGAATTTCTATTGCAAACCGTTCAATATATAGTACGTGTTACATTGTAGTTAATGTGGTGATACCCGATCACGGAAGACAACATTAACAGTTTACTTGTAACTAAACGTACAATTTCACGACCTAGGTGGAATTGAACAATCCGCTGTGAAAGGTCGATGTGTAAGGCTCAGATTGGTCTGTCTTGACTAAGAGATTGCACTAACACATTTAGTATGTGTTGAAGAGGTCCTACAGCGAGGATAAATTCTTCTGTTCTGAAAGGTGAAGAATTAGACCTCAGTGGTTGTTGATTTCTTAATCTCCGTCACTTAAATAGGACCGTGTGTGCTTAGTAGTTACTGCTTTGATTCATGTTGGGTGAGAATCATTGCGACTTCGAACTTTGTGTCTTGGGCAGTAATATTAATCATACGACGGTTGCTAAGATTTAATAGGGAGAAACGCGTGCGAGTACGGCTCGTGTGATTAGTCCCCTTGGTGGGCTCAGAAGTTTTATTGTACCAAATCTTGCAAGTGAAGAATTAGTTTCTTCGGTACGAATAATAATGTTGAGCTGTCTTTACTCCAAGGTGAAATATATTAATTAATTTAGAGCTATTCAGAAGCTCAATTAATTAATGGACTTGATAATCTTAAACGCGGGAAATAATAACCGGGAGCCCATATTATCGTAATATGGATTAAGATGGATAGTGCAATATTAATTTATTAGTGGTAATAATTAATATTAATGGGCTGAATTATATTGGGGCTCAATATTGAAATTCAGAAGTCCATTAGGAGGTCCAATCTTAATTCTCCTTAAGGCCCCTCAAGTAGCCCATTAAGTAGCCCAATAATGATAAGGTGATTAAAATAAAAAGAATATATTATGCTGATTTTTTCCTTTATATTTTCGAAAATAAGAGAAACAAAAGAAATAAGATTTTGTTGATTTTCTTGGAAAGATATTATGGAAGATATGTATTCTAGGAATACAAGAATATCTCATATATTCAAGAAGATCCAAATCTTTGGATTTCTTAGTGCAATTTTCGAAAATTACATTCTTAAGAGGTGGGTGAGATTTTTGTGGAATATTTTATTATGGAGAAAAGAATATATGAGATATATTCAAGATTTCTTAGAGACTAAGAAAAGATTTTTTCCAAGCCCATATCCACATGAAAAAATCGGTCAATACTTCTTATAAATAGGGGATGATTATTTCATCCCCAAGTACATAATTCCATGTGTTGGAAAAATCAAGAAGCATAGATATTTTTCTTTTTCCTTAGTTTATTAAATTGCTTGAAAGCGTCTCCCACCGGCGATCAAGTGAGGTGAAAAGGAAAATACTTGAGAAGGCTTTGGGTTGATAGAACGAGATTACAAGTGTCCCGTATATCCAAAGGCCAATACTACGAGAGGTACGTTAATCGCATATTTACTTGTTTAATTCCGCCTAGTTAAATATGTGAAATTAATTTAACATGCATGATGATAATTAGTTGTTGGAATTATTATTTGAATTAATTAGGATTAATTCATGCTAGTAATAATTGTATTTAAATTCGTATTTAAATTTCATCCCGAATAGATTCCGGGCACCCCTATTTTCCCAACACCAGCATCAGGACCATTTCGCTATTTCATGGTCCTCATTGATGTCTCCACTAGGTGGACATTTGCATGTTTGTTGTCTACCCGCAATCAAGCTTTTGTGAAGACTATCGAGCTTAGAGCTCAATTCCCGGATTATCCAATTAAATCGATTCGCATGGATAATGCAGCTGAGTTTAGCTCGAAGGCCTTCACAGATTACTGTATGGCCCTGGGAATTAAAGTGGAGCATCCGGTCCCCTACGTCCATACCCAAAATGGTCTTGCTGAGGCGCTAATAAAACGTATCAAATTTATTGCGAGACCATTGCTAATGAACTCTAAACTACCCACCTCATGCTGGGGGCATGCAGTCCTACATGCATCGCACTTAATTCAAATCCGTCCAACTGCATATAATGATCATTCCCCCCTACAGTTAGTGCATGGGAAAGAACCTAGCATTTCCCATCTGCGTATTTTCGGATGTGCAGTATACGTACCAATAACGATACCCAAGCGAACCTCTATATATGGGCCCACAAAGGAAACTCGGTATTTACGTTGAATTTGACTCTCCATCCATCGTGAAATACCTCGAGCCTTTGTCCGGGGATCAATTAATGGCCCGGTTCGCTGATTGCAGGTTCGATGAAGATTACTTCCCGGCATTAGGGGGAGATCCGAATTCAAAATTGAATGAATGCCAGGAACTTACGTGGAACGTAAGTAATCTTCAGTATCTAGATCCGCGCACTAATCAATCTGAACTAGAAGTTCAGAAGATCATTAACTTGCAAAACTTAGCAAATAATCTGTCAGACGCGTTCACTGACCATAGAGGTGTGACTAGATCGCATATACCTGCAGTAAATATTCCCCAAAGGGTTGAGGTCCCAAGCAAAATGAGTACTCATGCCCCTACACGCCAAAAGCGTAAGGGGTCCTCAATAGATAGTAACACACCTAAACGAAAGGCTAGCAAATCTGGTCAGTCGAATGGAAAATTTCTAAAAGAGATCCGTCTAGATAACTCCAAGTCTCTAGGAGACGAGAGTCCTAGTGATGAAGCACATGCACAAAATATTCCATGCACTAGGACCGTGGAACGACCAGACCCAGATACAATGGGAAATGAGGAAGGTCTGGTTGATGTAAACGTCGAAGTCTCTGTGAACTTCACAGATACGGGAGAAATATACAATATAAATATTATTGTCGTCGACGACGCATTTGCAGCGTCAATCGCCCTTTCCATTATAAATGATCTAGATCCAGAACCTAAAATAATTGCCGAGTGCCGGAAGCGCTCCGATTGGGTTAAATGGAAAGAGGCAATTGATGCAGAGCTCGCCTCGCTTAACAAAAGACAAGTATTTGGCTCTATCGTTCGTACACCCGCGCGTGCTATCCCCGTAGGATATAAATGGGTATTTGTACGAAAACGAAATGAGAACAATACTGTGGAGAGGTATAAAGCGAGGCTGGTAGCACAATGGTTTTCGCAGAGACCCGGGATTGATTTTGATCAAACATATTCTCCCGTCATGGACTCAATAACGTTCCGCTACTTGATATCTTTGACAGTTAAGTTGAATCTCCAAATGAGATTAATGGACGTAGTAACCGCGTACTTATACGGATCACTAGATGCCGACATTTATATGAAAATCCCAGATGGATTTGACATTCCTCAGATGAGGGATGGTGAAAACCGCAGTATGTATAGCATACAACTGCAAAAGTCGTTGTATGGCCTTATGCAATCAGGCCTCATGTGGTACAACCGACTTAGTGAATTCCTTCAGAAAAATGGATACACATCCGATAAAGCTTTTCCATGCGTATTCTCGAAGAAATCGCAAGATGGTTTTTGTATCATATCCGTACATGTTGATGACCTAAACATAATCGGAACATGCAAAGAGATTGAAGAAGCCAGTTCAATCTTGAAAGCTGAATTCAAAATGAAGTCCTTGGGTAAAACCAAGTACTGCCTCGGCTTGCAGATCGAGCACCTCCCAGAAGGAGTCCTTGTTCATCAGTCGACCTACGTAAAGAAGGTGTTGGAGAGATTTCACATGGATAAATCTCATCCACTTAGCACCCCGATGTTTGTCCGATCCCTTGAAGTGGATAAGGACCCATTTAGGCCAAGAGAAGATTCAGAAGAAATTCTGGGACCAGAAGTTCCTTATCTTAGCGTTGTTGGAGCTTTGCTCTATCTCGCAAATTGCACCCGGCCGGACATTGCATTTGCTGTCAACTTGCTTGCGAGATATAGCGCTTCTCCTACGAGGAGACATTGAAATGGTGTTAAGCACGTTCTACGGTACCTCCAAGGATCTCAAGATCTTGGACTGTTTTACCGTAAGAACCAAGACAAAACCTTAGTAGGCTATGCGGATGCTGGCTATTTGTTTGATCCCCACAACGCCATATCCCAGACTGGTTACGTTTTTCTCTGTGGTGGAACTGCGATCTCATGGAGATCGGTTAAACAATCCATGGTTACCACGTCTTCAAACCACTCAGAGATAATAGCTTTATTTGAAGCCGCACAAGAATGTGTTTGGTTAAGGTCCTTGGTAAAACACATTGGTGACTCGTGTGGAATCGCCAAAGGCGATACACCTCCCACCGTTATATTTGAAGACAACGCTGCTTGCATCGCACAAATGAGTAATGGGTACATCAAGGAAAACCTGACGAAACATATTTCACCTAAGTTTTTCTACCCATACGAACTCCAGAAGAGTGGCGTGATTACCATTCAAAAAGTGCAATCTAGTAACAATCTAGCAGATCTGTTTACTAAATCCTTACCTACGTCTACTTTTGAAAGGTATGTTCGCGGTATTGGGATGCAAAGACTTAAAGTGTTGTTGTCTTCAGGGGGAGCGGTAACCCTGAAACAAATCTAGAAGATTTAGATCTAGAAGATCGATGACATTCCTCCCAACTTATTATTTGGCCGATCCCTAGCACGTGGAGTTTTCATGACAAGACGTTTATGTTATGTTGTAATGTCCAAGGGGGAGTGTTGAAAACCTGGAAGATTTAATATTCCAAATCTAGGAGATTTGGTATGGACATTACTTATGGACCAAAAAACCCAATGAGCTTTATCTATTATACTAGGGTTTTAGTATTATAAATATACATTGTATTCATTATTGTACTCACTCATACACAAGAATAATAGTGGAACTCCTGGCTTGGATCGCCCCCAGACGTAGTCGTTCTCGACGAACTGGGTCAACTAACGCTGTCTCTTTATTTACGCACTTATTTACAACATCTATGTGAAGAATATTTAGAAGATTTTAGATATGTAATAGAGTTAGATTTTATTATTAATTTGAATTGTAGTAGATTATATGTATGATGAGTTGGCATGTCAACTCATTAATCTGGCTCCATAAAAAAACCAGGTGATGGGTTCTATATCATTACTGTATATATATATAGAGAGAGAGAGGGGGGGGGGGGGGGGGGGAATATAGATGATAATTGAAATATCTTTTACCACAGAATTGAGGATTCATCATAATATATATTTCAAAAATATATTCAAACATATTTGTATAGTATATCTAAATAATTATTATAAATATAATTTATAATAAATTATCTTAAAATATATTTAAAATGAATATTGCTCAATTTAGCAATAATTTTGGCGGAAAAATTCAATGGTTTTCAAATGTAGGTCGATTAGTATGATTATATATATATATATATATATATATATATATATATATATATAGTTAGAATTATTATTATATAATTATAATAATAATAATAATAATAATAAATATTTGAAGCCCATGTCGAGGACCGCGACTGAAATCATAACATTATTATTTAGCTGCAGCGGGGAGTCGGTCAAAATCACAAAACAAAAAAAAAGTCGGCAAATCCTGGAGAGTCACAGGAAAGGAAACGAAAGAGGTCCCTCAGAGATCAAATGATGCCTTAGTTTAATTTGCCAAATAAAGTAAAAATTGCTTTTCATCGTTTTGGATATGAGCATGTAAACGGATATAACAATGGATAAAGAATTGAATTACAATCTGAAATCTGAGCATTGCTAAGAATATTCCTATGTAACAAATTTATTTTTTATGATATCAGAGTAAAAAACTCACGTCTAGATAAAAATCTTTGGTTCGATTACCTTTGAAAGGACTTTTAAATAAGACATAATTTTTCAATAAAGGTAGGAATGAGAACCCCTCCTCTCTCTCTCTCTCTATATATATAGAGGACAATTATAATGGTTAACGTGAATAAAAAAAATGATTGATGACCATTACAAAAAAAAATGCAGATTAGCGATCGATTTAGAGACCGATTTTCGGTCACAAAACAGGATTTGCGCTAAAACGCGGGTAGCTAGTTTAACGACCGCCTTTTTAGGTTGGTTACTAATTAGCGACCGCCATAGGCGGTCTCTAATCCTTCCGGGTATAACCCGGTTGGATCATGGATTTGCGACTGCCTTAGGTCGGTCGCTAATCTTATTTTTAATAAAAAAAAATTAATTTAAAATTTACGATTAGCAACCGATATGGCGGCGGTCGCTAATCGTCGAACCTGCGAAAAAAAAAATAGCTCAGTGGGTTCAAATCCGCGCTCATTGGGTCCGGGCGCGGCACGAACCACTGAGCCCCTGACCCACTAGCTTATATTAGGCGAACCATATAATATATAAGCTCTTGTGAGCAGTGGCGAATCCAGAAAATTAAAAGAGGGTATGCACAACAACATAATACAAAATATAAATATTATATAAACAATTTAAAACATAAAAACATACTCTATTCACTACAAAAAAATATTATATAAACAATTTAAAACATAAAAACATACTCTATTCACTATAAATTTTTTCAGTGACTACTAAATTATTAAGTGCTTACAAAATTTTTCCAATCATGTAGACTTATTTTCATTTCTCAACCTATAAACAATTTGCCCTTGAAAATTTGTATAGAAAATGAAATTCATAAGTACTAATTAATTGTTTTTGTTTCTCGGCCCCGGGTTGTGGGGTCCTCCTTTTTTCTTTTTATTAATAGAATAACTTTATTTGCTTATGAAAATTCTAATATACAAGTTTGTAGGTATATAAGGAATGAAAATGTCTATATAATTACGAAATTTTATAGGCAAGTTATATACAATCTCTTCTACGTAATTTTTTTTGAGTATGTATAGAGTGAAATTGGTTTATATATGAATAAATGAAGGGTATTAGATGCTTTCACTGAAGAGTATTAGTTGTTTATACTAAAGAGTATTACTGGTTTACACTGAAGAGTCTTAGTTCATTTTCACCGAACAACTAAGACTCTTTAGTGTAAATCAGTAATACTCTTCAGTAAAAACAACTAATACTCTTCAGTGAAAACAACTAATACCCTTCGTGGATTTATGTATAAACTAGTTTCACTCTATACTTTGTCTCTTTTTTTTTTTGAAAACTTTTGTAAGTATGTTAAAACAACTGATACTTTTAGTGAAAATAACTAATACCACTTTAGCTAATATTTTAAGTACAAATAACTAATACCCTTTGGAGCTGATACATTTATTGCAATTCATTAATACTTTTAATGTAATTTACTAATACCCTTCAAACAAAATTCATCATAAATATTATCTTCCCATCGATTGCCATTATGTATAGATTTTAAGCTTCATAAATTATGTACTTAGACGTAAGTCCAATAGCCCAGTGTTCGAAGCTCTTTATATTAATTTTCGGCCATGTATGATATATTCCAAAACCGTTTTTATAGATTATTTAACAAAACTCAAAGTAAATTAGTATATGCAATATATACTGTATATTTTTTTTTTTTTGGAGAAAAGAGGGTATGCACTTGCATACCCTCTTGCTATGATGTATCCGCCCCTGCTTGTGCGGCTTGTAGAAATAAATGGGCAAATATGCACTCAAGGGGAATCGAACCCACGACCTCCAAGTGACCTGGAGGAGGTGTGAACCACTAGGACACATGCTATTGTTGTTCGTTTATTTGCATTTAATTGTATATAACCTCAAATTGACTCCCGTTTTTTTTTTTTTTAATTCATCAAATTAATTCCTTTTTGTTTCTAATTCATTTATATATATATATTTACTAACTTTATTTTTATTTTGTAAATTTAATATAAATTATTAACTTATTCATTTTTATGCATTTAATTGTATATAACCTCAAATTGACTCTTTTTTTTTAAATTCACCAAATTAATTCCTTTTTGTTTCTAATTTATTTATTTATATATATATATATTTACTAAATTTTATTTTTATTTTCTAAATTTAATCTTTTACACTAATATAAATAATTAATTTATTAGTTTTATACATTCAATTGTATATAACTTCAAATTAATTCTCGTTTTTTTTTAATTCATCAAATTAATTCTTTTCTATTTCTAATTTATATATATATATATATATATATATATATATATATTCACTAATTTTTTTATTTAGTAAATTTAATATTTTAAACTATTATAAATTATTAAATTCATCAAATTAATTTCTTTATGTTTTTAATTCATTTATATATGTTTTTTTTACTAACTTTTTTTATTTTATAAATTTAATATTTTAAACCAATATAAACTATTAATTTATTTATTTTTATGCATTTAATTGAATATAACTTCAAATTAAGTCCCTTTTTTTAATTTATAAAATTAATTCTTTTTTGTTTCTAATTTATATATATATATATATATATATATATTCACTAATTTTTATATTTTGTAAATTTAATATTTTAGACTACTATAAATTATTAATTTATTCATTTTATGCATTTAATTGTATATAACTCCAAATTGAGTCTCTTTTTTAAAAAAAAATCATCAAATTAATTCCTTTATGTTTATAATTCATATAAATATATATATATATATATATATATATATATATATAACTCATATATATATATATACTAATTTTTTATTTTATTTTATAAATTTAATATAAATTGAGTCCCCTTATTTTATTTTACTCCAAATTGAGTCTTTTTTTTATTCATCAAATTAATTCTTTTATGTTTGTAAATTATTTATATATATATATATATATATATATATATATATATATATACATACATACATATATATATATATATATATAAAATACTAAATTTTTCTTTATTTTGTAAATTTAATATTTTACACTAATATAAATTATTTATTTATTAGTTTTTTATGCATTTAATTATATATAACTTCAAATTGAGTTCTTTTTTTTTAATTTATCAAATTAATTTGTTCAATATGTATCAATTTACAAAACAATTCATTTTTTTTAAAAAAAATTGGAATTTTTTTTTGGAATTTTTTTTTTTTTTGGATTTTTTGGTTATTTTGACCAATTTTAGGATTAGTGACCGCCAGAGGCGGTCGCTTATTTCTGGTTACTAATGAATATCACCCGTTTTAAAAATCGGGTCAAATTTACTGATTTTATAAAATTGAAATTAGTGACCGCCTTGACGGTCACTAATCGGGCGGTTAAAAATAATTGGTCCTTTTGACCGACCTTTGGAATTAGTGACCGCCAAGACGATCTCAAATCGCACAACATTTTCGACCGACCTTCCTAGGCGGTCGCTAATTAGCTGGTTTTGAGACCGATTTTATAGGCGGTCGCTAATTTTTTTTTTTAGAGACTACTGATTAATTTCGATCGTTAATTGGTTGCTAATATATGATTTTGAGACCGATTATTAGGCGGTCGCTAATCCGCGAGTTTTTTTGTAGTGGACATTATTCCGCCTCCAAAAACAAAGTAATTATTACATATTTTAATTAATAATTTCCCCTTATACAATTGTTTTTTTTCTTAATCATTTTCCTCCACCATAATCAATAGCATTCTTCCTCCAATATATTTGAACATTACGTGAATTAAAAAGATATTTCAATTTTTATTCTCACTGAAGCTGGTTGACTTAAAAATTTATAAGTGGCCTACCCACCATCAATTAGTTTTACGAGCACAAAATTGCTATATATTTCGTCTAATGATCAAATTTTCGTTGAAGTAATGAAGGTCTAATGTTAGTTTGTTTTTATTTTTTGGTAAAAGAAAAACTTCTAGGTACGTTCTGGTATTTGATCAAGTGACTAAAAAATTATGAATCAATGTGCCTGCCTCCACAATGGCCTCGCCTCCTTCCCAGGCTATAAAGTTGTGATTCGAATCCATAATCTTTTGACCATAGGTAGTGAAGTTTTAACCACTTGAACTATACCACTTTAGCCACGACTATAAAAAATAGTAATTTATTATAAAGTTAATATATATTAATTTGTAACCTATATTATTATCATTTTTATTAATTTGTAATTTATACTTTTTTAATCAAATTGCAATATATACTATAAAAAATATCTGATTGCAACCTATATTATATTTTAGGTTGCAATTTGTCAATTTTGGTATAGAATAGATTGCAATCGGATAATAAAAATTGTATAGATTGCAAATTGATAAAATGACATAGTGTTAATTGCAAATTGACAAGCATAACAATATAACATAACATTAACATATATAGGGTTAATAAATTTGCAACTTGTACAATAATCTTTTGTCAATTTACCCACCCCACACACACACATATATATATATATATAAATTTTATTATACAATTGTAATATATACTATACGACTTATTACAACCTAAAATATGGTGTAGGTTGGAAACGAATAATTTTATATAATATAAATTGTAATTAAATTAAAAAATTGCACATATTACAAATTTATAAAGTGTTAATATATATATATCAAATTGATATTGACCCATTATTACAACTGAATATGATATACTATGACATTTTGCAAAGCTAGTGTGCTAACAAAATAAAGAGATTTGATACATTGAGTTAAGTTACGTCAGATTTTCTTTATGAATAAATCTCTAATCATTTCTCTAAGTTTAACTTAATATGAAAATATTATATTTAAGGTCTTTTTTTTGGGAAAAAAAAATCATTAGATAGTGTTGGGATAACTTCTTATCCATTTGAACACCACTAAATCATCTCCCGCTATCCCTTCCAATTTCCTTTTTCTGAAAATTTTCTACAATATATAACAATTTCTGCTGTCCGTTTCTTTCATATCCATAAAAACCCAATATATATATAATTATTCTTTTATTTATAAAAATGTAGTGTAGTATTTTTCTTGTTGCTTCTTAAAATTGATATATTAATTTATAAAACAAGTCTTTTATAGACAGTGTTATATATTAATTTATAAAACAAGTCTTTTATGAGACAGTGTTATATACATAAAATGTAATACTACTGCAAAAAATTTAATATTCAATTTTTTGAAAATATAATAAAAATATGTAAAATTATCACGCATTATTTATATCTTTATTTCAACTCGCATCATTGTCTTATCTCTCCTCCACTTTGCCCTGAATGACTAAATTGAACTCCATTCTTTGTTTTGTAAGTATCTATATATATATATATATATATATATATATATATATATATATATATATATACTTCTCTTCATTGAGATCAAACACTATATGTTATATATATACTTCTCTTCATCGAGATCAAACACTATATGTTCTTATAAATTTCATATATTTATATTACGATTATTGTTGTTGTTAATCACATGCATCTCTGAACTTTAATATTGATTTTATTATTATTATTATTATTATTATTGGAGTATCAAGAAACACGAAATAAAATTAATGCATTTGATGATCTGATTGCTGAATTATTTGGAGGGAAGTTGTCCTTTAGAAAATTGCAAAACAAATCTTTGAGGGTCCAAACAGAATGCATTAGATGATTCTTAATTAACACATAGAGATCGATTTTAACAATATCATATATTTGTTGTCCATATATATACTATTACGTTAGATAGTAATATAATATTGAACACACGATATTACATTATTCATGTAGATTTAATGTTTTGTAATACTATAAGGACAATTATATAATACAATTACGGTAACAAGTGATGTTATTTTTATGACCTAATCTGACTAGCAATATTTTTGTCTCAGGCGCGCAAGATGTTTGATTACTCGAGTGATTTTTCCCCTATGTTTTAAATATTACATAGACATGATATTGTATAAGAGAATTACTCATAATTAAATATACAAAAAAGAATAGTCTAAGCCCCTTAGAAGATAGTAATTTATAAGCCCACGAGTTTAATCACATGATTTAAATTGTGCGATTTACCTCTGTCGTCTAATTTGTAGATTATTGTACAATAGTGAAGTTCTATTGCGTATTCCCTAATTCAAAAAGAAAAAGGAAAAAGTCTAATCCAAGTTCACCAGATTATCAATCTTGCAGTTTTGTTTGGCAAGCTATCAAGTCATATTTATTTGCACTTGGAGTTATAGAAAAACTCAATTAATATTTGATAATGATGAATATGGACCAAGTTAATGGAATAATCAGCATTTAATTAAAAAGAGATAGTTTTGAAATTAAACCTATAAATTAATGAATGATGTGTAAGTATAGGCAGGAAATCAAATCAAATCTTGGAACTCAATGTGAAGATACATTTGTCCCTACTCCATGAGGGAAAATGCTCAATTTTTGCAAGCTTTGAAAACGTTTAGAGGCCCCACACAATTCAGACACATAGTGAAAAGTAAAAATTACACATAGTGGAGTGTGCATAATTTTGAGAAGTAGTGAGAATCGTAGCTTTAAAGGATGAGACACTGATGAATGTTGCTTTCAGCAAAGGATAGATGTAAAGCTAGGGAATTTAATGCATGTTTCTCTGGACCCAAATAATTCACATCTTTCCATTTTTAATTTGATTACTACAAATATATAGCCAATCAGTCAATGGAAATTTATTACTGTATTTCATTTCAACTTAATTTGTTTGATTTCCCATTTCTGTTTTATACTGTCACTTTCTAAATAAAAATAAAAATAAATAAAGAATTATTTACGAAATTAGAATTCTCTACAAAAATTTCCAACAAAAAATTTCGCAATAGAGATTGCCTACGAAATTTTCTAAACATTTTTAAGTATCTTCATTTCTCAACCTAGAAACAATTTGCCTACAAAATAAAAATTTTAGGTTTAATTATCTGCAAGTCATTTTGTTTATAAACTTTTTACCTACAACACAATTTATCTATGAAATTTTGTAGGTAAATTATTTGTAGGTAGAAAAGGAAGATGTCTTCCTCTATAATTAGAAATTTTTGTAGGCAATCACAGTACAAAATTCTTTACAGGAATTTTTTTAGCAATATTGACAAATTTCGTATACAATTCTTAATTTTCTTGGAGTAAGTCATCGATATAAACCAGCATAGTTTTCCAATAAGAATGTATTAATACAGGGGAGATTGGGTTTCAATACTTTAATGTTAATAATTGATTAATTAGGGAAGTATATCAAATCCATTTCAAGTTAATGCTAAGACTTCAAGTACATTATTTGTAAGATCCATAAGTCAAAGTAAGAGTGATCGATGGTTTCAATTCGATCGTATCCGTCCAAATACCTATAGATGAATGTATATGCTAATACGGAATTCAATCCATAATTTCAAACCAGTCCTTCAATGGAAACTATGTATTTGGCCTAATGAAAATTAAACAAAATCTTAAAAGTACCTCCTCTTTGCATTCGATATTGTATATAGTCCTGATAAATAAAACATGATAGAACTTAATGTGAATCTTACGACATTAAAAGAAAATACAGGATTGCCTACAAAATTAGAATTGCCTACAAAACTTTTTCAACAAAAATATTCGTAATAAAAATTGCCTACGGTTTGCCTACGAAATTTTTTAATTATGAAAGTATCTACATTTCTCAACTTAAAAATAATTTTGCCTACGGAATTAATTTGCCTACGAATTACCTACAAGTCATTTACCTACAAAATTTTACCTACATCACAATTTGCCTATGGAATTTCCATAGGCAATTTTTTTCAGGTGTGGAAGGAAAATGACAATGACAATACAATTATAAAGTTTTGTAAGCAATTCGTAGGTAATCTCCACAACGAATTTTTTTATTGGAAATTTTGTAGCCATATTGGCAATTTCCGTAGACAACTTTATATTTTCTTATAGTGTTATTATCCAGATCTTTTTGTTAGGCAGGTCGAAATTATGTGCAGATATCTTGTATATTGGGTGCACCGTGCAATTTATTTGCATATTTTTTTAACAGTATTGTTGTTTTAATTTAAAAGCGCAATTGCTTTTCACTTGTTTTTTTTTTACTAAAAACAAGTACTCCCTCCGTCCCACCATTATTTGCACACTTTTCTATTTCGTCCGTCCCAAAATTATTTGCACACTCTAAAAAAAGGAAACATTGATTTGCGTACTCACTCACAATAATATACACATATTTACTCATACGCCTCTACTTTACTAAAAAATTAATTTTTTCTTAATATGTGTGCTCATTTTTGTGTGAAAAAATGCTGGGACAGAGGGACTACTATTTAAAAATGTGCAGGAGTTAATTGCACGGTGGTACATAGTAGACTTTATCCTAAATTAAATAAGACATAAACTTGTGCAAGATAGTCTCACGGTAAAGTAGCACAAATTAACATTCATTCATTCCTAAATATTAATGCGTCATGATCAATTTATGCTTTGTCTCACCTTGAGACGACCTAACGACCACTACAAGAAAATAAAGAATTGCCTACAAAAAATTTCCAACAAAAAAGTTCGTAGTAAGAATTGTCTACGATTTACCTACGAAATTTTCTAATTATGAAAGCATCTACATTTCTCAACCTAAAAACAACTTTGCTTACTGAATTAATTTGCCTACGAAATAAAATTTCTATGTATAATTACCTACAAGTCATTTACCTGCAAAAAGTTACATACATCACAATTTGCCTACGGAATTTTTTTTGTAGGTGGGGAAGGAAAATGTTAATACATGTAGAAGTTTTTGTAGGCAATTCGTAGGTAATCTCCACTACGATTTTTTTTTTTTTTTTTTTTGCAAATTCCGTAGCCATATTGGCAATTTCCGTAGACAATTTTATTTTTTCTTGTAGTGGACTACTCATTATACTTCATCCGATTCAAAATGTTTGTCGCTTTCGATCATAAATCTTATTTCAAAATGTTTATCGTTTTTTAAAATATTTCCAAATTTCTCCTAGATTTACCCTCTAAAATAAGACATTTTAATTAGAAAATTTATTAATACCCATTAAATTAATTAACATTTTTCACATGAAAAATAGAAGTATATTTTTCATCCTTCTTCACTATCTATCCATATTTAATTGCATATATTTAGTCAATTAGTAAGAATAAAATTTTAAGAAAAATATCTTATTTTAATTCAATATAAAATATTAAAAATGATAAACATTTCAAATCAAAGAGATTATTATTATTCAGAGTCATTGTTTCACTAACTCTTATATATATCATATAGTGTATATTTTTTTATTGTACTCTGACATTCAGCTCAAAGTCCAATTAATTTAGGTGACTCATAATCCACCGTTCAGTAACTGATTTATATATGCCATATATATTTGCCCTTTTTATGGCGATGTGTCTAACCCCGACTCACCGAAAATGTAAATGAATTTATAATGTCCTATATGGGGGATATTTATTTAAATACTCCCTCCGTCCCTGAAAAATGGTCATAATTATTTTATTAGACCGTCCCTAAAAAATGGTCTTATTATCTAAAATGGAAATCATAAATTTTATTTATACTTTTTAATTTACACACATAATATTTTTAAAATAATTTATTTTGTACGTGATGTAATACAATATTCTTACTTTTTATATACTAGTATATCACCTCGTGCGTTCACACTGATTGTAAGTATAAAATAAATATAATGATGAATTTTTATAGTTATCTCAATTGAGAAAAATTATATGTTTATTTTTGTATTAAATAAAGTAGAAAGAATTATTACACTTTGTGTATTATTTATTTTTCATTTTCGGAAATTTTGTATATATATCACGATTATAATTTTTTCTCATTTGATGTGATGCTCAATTTTTTATTTATTTTTTCTTATCAAGTCAAAACATATAAAATATTTTGTGCTTAAAATGTAGAAAACATTTACATTGTTAAGTAAGCTAAATTTAAAAGATATTATGCTTGCTAATAACTTTTAAAAAAAAATTTGTTATAATCATATTGATTGTTGTTTTTTGATATCATCGTCCCGATTGCATATCAACATTTTCAAATTTTCTCTCTTGAATTTGTGGATGTACGTCGTAATATGTAATTATCCATGATAAAAAGTTAACCTTCTGATTTTCTAAGACAAAGTTTTGTGTGATAAGTATATTAGCAATTTTGAGTTGTATTAAAATTAAATATGATTTATCGATTTATCCGCTTATCCTTTTTTTTTTTTTTTGGTGTATAAATTTTATTCCATTCACAATAGAAATTTTCATAAGAGAGTATCACATTGTTTTATTATGTTCATTTTAATAATTCAAGTTTATAGAATTAATTTAATAGAACTTATTATCTTTTATATATATATATATATATATATATATAGAACTGGTCATCTTATAAATATAGAACTGATCATCTTATATGTATATAATTTATAGAACTGATCATCTTTTATATATATATATATATATATATATATATATATATATAAACACTAAAATTGTTTATATAGTGTATATATATAAACACTAATTAAAATAAAAATCGTTAAACTCTAAAATTTACTTTAGGAAAAATAATTATATATATACACATTTGTATATATATGTATATATCATCGATGTGAACAATTCAAACTTTAAGGATACCCATTTTTTAAAAGTTTATTTAACTTATTTTTCTTAAATATTTTGAGAAAGTAAATAATTATATTAGTAGATTAATTTTTTTTTTTTTTTTTGTGTAAAACAATAAATAGAAGATTAAAAGTTTTAAATTTTCAAATGAAATGTCTTAAAAAATCATCACATTTATTTTTCTAGTATGTGTTAAATGATATTTATTATATTAATTAATAAGTAATTTATTAATATCATGATAAAAATAGTAGTAGTTTTTTTGTGTCAAAATTTTATGTCTATTTTTAGTATAAAATTTTGTTATTATATTAGTATAGATTATACTCCCTTCGATTCATTTTTGTTTTTCACTTTAAAAGTGACACAGATTTTAATAAAAAGAGTTGTTTATTAGTATTTGTGGGTATAAAGTAGATATTTAAAAGGTGTAAGAGTTGTTTATTAGTATTTGTGGGTATAAAGTTAATTAAGTAGTGACATTAGTATAAATAAATTATGTTTTTAAGGGGTAATGTTTGTTTTTTGCTATTTTAGGTAAGTGGAAAACAAAAACAAAAAATCTTCCTTTTATGATAATACCGATAATAAAAAATGAATCAGATGGGGTATTTTTTATTTATTTTTTAATAATCATGCAAAAGTAATAGGACGGGGGATGAAGGATAATTTACAACCGCAGAAATTAATCCACGCTCAGTAACTATATTGTCCAGATCTGCCAATCAGTGACCTGGAATTACAGAGAGAATGGGTGAAAGCATCTCAAAATCTAGCTTAGGGTGGGACCCACCAATCCCAATTTGATTTTATTTTATTAATTTAGTTTGCTTATTTATAGGTGAGTGTGGTAGTAGTACTACTACTAGAGAGTGCCATACTCCCTCCCCGTGTACACATTAACTTGTCTCAACCTGCATTTATTCATCACACTTCCTCTCTCTCTTCTTCTTTTTTCTTCTCTCTCATGGCTTCTCAATTTGTTCCGATCATCCTCTTCTTCATCATCATCCTCATTGCCCCATCCATCAATGCTGGTGGATGGCCACCCTCACCCGGGTTCTACCCGAGTACCCGGTTCCGATCCATGGGCTTCAACCAGGGTTACCGAAACCTATGGGGCGCTAGTCACCAGAGCGTCGATAATAATGGCATTACCATGTGGCTCGACTCTAACTCCGGTATACTTTTTTTTTCAATCTCTTATTTTTTTTTTTTCATCGCATATTTATTAGGAAAAACATGTGTAGTATGTTCGGTTCATAAATTAGTTCAAATTAACAACTACTCTAGTAATTTATTTTGTTTTGGAATGGTAGGAAGCGGGTTCAAGTCGGTGAAACCATTTCGATCCGGGTATTTTGGAGCATCCATTAAGCTCCAACCGGGTTATACCGCTGGAGTAATTACAGCTTTCTATGTAAGTCAATGATGACATTCCACTTTATGTCACACGTACAAACTTTAACTTACTATAAATATGCACAGTAAATAAACACTCCGTCAGCATATTCAACTTAGGCAAATACTTTGTGTGAACGACATTCATTTACACCAACTTCTAATTATATAAATCAACTCCCTCCTATAATTCAAATGCATTTTTTAAGCACTTAGACTTAATTTTACTAAATAGTAGTTAGGGAGAGTTCATCGTAACATGTTGGAACAATGTAACTATTTTGTTAAAACAACTCTAATTGTTTAAAAATGCACTGAAGTTGTATGGTGCACCTAATGCACAAAGAACTTACTCTTCATTCACGCAACACTTAGCAATTAATATTAATATACTTATGAAGTGATACCACAATATTTTTCCAAACAGTTCTAAGTGTAAGATATTGTGATATTGTTTTATAAGTGTAGTGATAATATTTAATAAGTGATACTTATTATTGAATGAATCAGGTGATAGTCCTCCAACTAAGAATGTAGTAATGAGTTTATGTATTTTGGAAATTAATGATGAGGATGTGTGTTTGGTAATTTTAACTGCAGCTTTCGAACAGCGAGGTCCATCCGGGGTTCCATGATGAGGTGGACATAGAGTTCCTAGGGACAACATTTGGAAAACCTTATACACTTCAAACCAATGTTTATGTGAGGGGAACAGGGGATGGAAATATTATTGGGAGAGAGATGAAATTTCATTTATGGTTCGATCCCACACAGAATTTTCATCACTACGCCATTTTTTGGAGTCCTACGGAAATAATGTAAGTGGCTTCTTTGTAGAGTTTTAATGTGACAACAAAATATTCCTACATAAGAACACCGTACAAATATTTTTATAATAAAAATATCTATATTGTGAGTAGTTTTGCACCACTCAAATCATCATAAAATAAATAAATAAATAAATAAATAAAAGCAATATACTATATGAAAATATTTCATGATAAGTTTATCATGACATTTTTAAGGTATCAAATATTTGATCAGAAGTATTAAAAATCTCATAAGAAGTATCATTAATTTGAGACAGTGGTATTATATTGTACTCCCTCCGTCCCTGAGTAAATTTCTCACTTTCCTTTTCGGGCCGTCCCCCAAAAAACTTCACATTCCATAAATGACAAAAATAACACTTTATTACATATAACCTTTAATTCCTTCAAATTCACATAATATTACCAAAGTATCGCTCATTCAATTCACTCTTATCCCAAAAGTCAACATGTGACCCATCATATATTTTCTTAAACCATTCAACAAAAAGAAGTGGGAAAAAAGCTTTGCGACGGAGGGAGTAATTGTTATAGATCTTTTGGCCCCAACTTTTATACTCTTGGTGAGATTTTTGATACTCCCTAATCAAATAATCAATACTTTAAAATAGTTTAATGATACACTTATCATGAAATATTGTTTATATAATATTACTCATAAATGAAATGCTAATGGGGCAACTAATTTCTTTATTGTATTCAAATCGACCGAGTTTAGTTATAGCGTTAGTTAATTTACACTGATATTAGATCCATACAAATTTGTAGTATAAAAGTATTTGTGATAAATTTGAAATTTTTATATTTGATGGCAATATGATATGAAATTCAATATTATTTTAGAGATTTTGTGGATTTAGGACCTGAAAAATAGTGATACTATTGGTTATGGATCTATTTTTTTTTTTATTAATTTTAGATCAAAAAACTAAAAAAAAAAAACAATCATTTAAGAGCATGAAAGATTAAAACCAATTTTTTTTTCAAGTCATCGATAAAAATAGTTTACCTTTAATTATATCAATTTATAAAAAAAGAATATCTTAAATGTAAAATTAAACTGTTATTTTACCCCAATTGAGGGTCAGTTATTTAATATTGATTCAATTGCACCACCTAAAACTTTCATTCAATCATAAATGCTAGCCCACAACTATTATTGAAATAAGTAGATGAAATGTGCAGCCATGCTACATTTTTCATTTTTAAACCAAATAATAATTGAGATCTAGAATCCAACAACTTTAATTTTGCAATTCACATCACAATGATGTGATCTAATTTGTTCCTTTGCGCTTTGTATTATATAGTGTTATTATTAATCTTTCTTTTTTCAGATTCTTTGTGGATGATGTGCCAATAAGAAGATACCCTAGAAAGAGTGCCACAACATTTCCCCTAAGGCCAATGTGGGTTTATGGATCAATATGGGATGCATCATCATGGGCAACTGAGGATGGTAAATACAAGATCGATTTTAGGTACCAACCCTTCTATGGAAAATTCATCAACTTCAAAGCTAGCGGTTGCACCGCCTACTCTTCGCCCCGGTGCCGCCCCGTCTCAGCCTCTCCGTACCGATCCGGCCGCCTTACGGGGCAGCAAACTAGGGCTATGCAGTGGGTGCAAAGCCACAACAAGGTATATGATTATTGCCAAGACCATAAAAGGGATCATTCCAAAACACCCGAATGCTGGAGGTGAATTGAAATTTTGGTGGCGTGTGCAAACTCTATTCACGGTTTAGAAGCGCTTTTCAAAATCTAAAGATTCGAAGAGGCAGCTTGTAAAAAAATGATTTTGTTCTCTCAGTCTTCAGTTTGCAAACACCCCCTAATCAAGATCGGCCAATGATATATCAATGTTCCATCAATTCTAAAATTAAAAAAATATATATGGTTTTTTGAGATGGGTCCCTCTGGCAAACAAATTAATGAGTGCAAGACTAGTGGTTGAGCATCCAATTCACCAAAAAATATTGCTTGAATTTTTTTATTTTACTTATTTTGGATTTTCATACAAGATGAGAAATATGAGTGATTGAGTGAGCCCATTGGCATAATTGTATTTTCACTTGAAAACTGTTAAATTATATTCACTTGTCAATTCTCAAATAAAGCAAAATATCTTTTGTTCAGTTCATGTTTGCGAGTACACTCTTGAAATGTCAATTTTTCTCTTGTGGGTAATATAAGTTGACATTATATTTCATCCAACTCTTTATAATTATGTGAAAGTTACGAATATGAATGAAATATATTATAAATGTGATTTTAGTCCAATGGGATGTATTTTAATTTCGGCAATTCGCTGACTATTTTAAGATATACACATATGTACATAATTTTAAATAAGAAAAGTGAAACATGGCTTGAAATAGAAATAAGAAAAGTGATACATAGAATTTAAAGCCATTCTAATCAACCCGACGAATTGTCATTTTCCAGTTATACTGGACTAATTTACTATACAGGATGTGACTATAACTGATGATAGGTTTAGTTTATAATTTATATTATATGAATTGTAATATTTAAAATTGGGTGGTATTGGATTTATGGATTATATAAGTTTTGTTATTGTGTGATAAATTATTTTTTTCAAGCTTGATAAGGTATTTCGAATTTTTTGTGTCCAATAAATACTCCCTCTTTCCCAACTCTATCTTCATACTTGTGTGGACACTCATATCAATAAAAAAAACCACTTTATTAAGTATTCAATTAATAAGAGTGAGTGTTTTTTATTATATAAAATATTTATATTAATTTTTTTTTAAGAGTACAAAGATAGAATTGAGACGGACCAAAATAAAAAGTGTGAAATTAGAATTAAAATGGAGGGAATAATAATTATCACAGCCTTCTTTTCAAAACAAATAAATTACCATTGACAGAATTAGTCTTTTTTTTTTCCTTTTGGCCCAGACCCAAATCCATTCTAAACTTGTCCCAAAGGAAGCAAAACTTGAATTCCTCAAAAAAAAAAAAAAAAAAAAAAAAAAAAAAAACTTATATCCTTTCTAATCAACAAACCAAAGTAGCCTTTTGTTTAAAAATTTATTAACACTTCTAAAGTGTTTGGTAAAATAAAATATTTAACAATTTATAAGATTTTAAAATAAATTTTTTACCACTTACAAACTGTAAAAAGATAAATTATGATAATTCAACTTATTTTCTCACCACAGCCACCCCCACCCTCATTTCCTCTCACAAAAGTCAATAAAATAATAAAGTATCATTATTTTATTCAACTTCACACTTACATACTTCATTTTTTCTTAAAAATGGTGCAATTCAAGGTGTGAATAGTTCTATGGAAAGGGAGTAGTACTATAAAAAAAATTAAAAATAACTTATACTTTCTCCATCCCAAGGGAATTTGCACCCTTTAGGTGGCACACGGATTAAGAAAAGTGATAAAGTAGTAGCATATGGGTAAATATGTGTATATTTATGTGAATTTGCATGCAAATCGATGTTTTTTTTAGGTAGTGTGCAAATTGGTTTGGGATGTCCAAAAAAGAAAAGTGTGCAAATTCGTTTGAGACGGAGGGGGTAATATGTTAGAACTTATGAGATGTTTAAAAATAAGTTTAGTCAAATAGAATTTAGTGGAGATTTTGGATCATACAATATAATATTGGCGCAATAATTTTATTTTATTATAAGTATTTTAGTTGAAGTAGTTGAGGGGTGATTAATGCGACTTCAGGTGCTAGCACAACCACCAACACCGATAGTAGGTTCAAAGAAGTGAAACTACGAATGGTATAACAAGTGATTAGATGTGTCGACTTTCGTAAAATCGAACATAGACTTTTATTTTTATTTTTATGATTTTTTGGTCAAGAAAATCTGATTAATAAATTAAGATTTACGTTCGCGAGGATAAAAACAGAGATGAGACTCATGAGAGGGAATCCCATTATCTCCAATTATTGTTCCCTTTGTCTCCTTGTTTTTGCTTTGGCGTTGATTAGTTGAAGGAGACTACAATTACTTTTTTAATACCATAGCACATATCTCTTTTAGTGTATTATAATGAGAGTAAGTATCCTATAATTAGTTTTACGGTAAAATCCAAAATGATGTTATTTGTTTTTATTAAACAGATATTAAATTGATATGTTTTAGTGAAATAATTAATACCGTTAAAAACAAGTAAACTGCAAATAAATTTCACAATAAAATTAATTCACAATATAGTTTTTTTTATAAGTAATATGATTGAAAATGAAAGAGTGGTGTTTTGGTCCTAATATCTTAAAATTATAATGTTAATTAATTTAGGGATAGAGTTGTTAATAGCCTAATGTAAAAAAAAAAAAAATCTTTTATGTCATGAGTTTTTAAATTGTCCCTTTTTTAACCAAGAGAATAATTATTTGACTCATTATACCCTTAATGAATTAATTTTCTTAAATCAATATGTATCACCATTAGTTCACCTCATACCACAGTTAATTAACATCGTATCATACTTCATTTAAGCTCGTAATGTCACACGTTGAGTTTGTACTTCAAATATTACACTTCGTAAAATATTTTATTTTTTCCCGTACCACCATACATTTATTATGTATCTGTAAGCAAATAAATTTTGCACCGAATTAAATGTACACGGTACAAGTCGGTCGTATTAAATGAGTGTTCGATACTCATATTGGGTAATAAATACGCTTTATTTACCATAAGAATGAGAATTAAATGATATCTCGTAAAAAATGGAAGCGAATTAAACTAATTCGCAAATCACGCCAATCAAATGGCATGGGCCAACCAGGACGTGCCTGACTTGAACCGAAAATAATAACTTTTTACTAGTAGTTTTCCCGCAAGCGTACGGGTTCACTGTAGTATAAGCAGGTATAGCGACCAAGTATATCGTACCTCGGGATGGGTTGTATGCGAATATATCCCTAAAGATCTACGCGTCGTAATTAATATGAGTGCGTGTTTTTGGATTTGTAAAGAATTACTATAAACTAAAACTAAACGAATTATGCTAAAGAATTAAATTAAACTAATTAACTAAGGGTTGTTTGCAAGTATGAATAGGTGATGCTCAGGATAAAAATCCCTACGTATACTAACGGGGCCGGTACATAATCAAAATAAATGTGATGTGCAAGAAATAACCTAAGTATAAGATTGTAGAATGAAAGCTAAAGAATTTAAACCCTAATACTTTATCTCAATCGACTTCACTAATCCACTAAACAAATTAATAGATTGTGCTTAATTAAAGAGACCCTAATTTAACTAAGGTGATGCGGTCGTCCTCCCTAGATAAACCGGTAGATGAATAAATCTCTTCTAAACCCTCTCGTTAAGCCTACTAGTTATCAAAGAGTGATAAGGTCGTCCTCTCTCTAACAATTTTCGTACGAAATTCAAAGGTGAATCTGGAATTTATTATAAGTGTTCATTAACTAAGAGAACTAAAACTAAACATCACGTGTTACCCTAATTATGTACCCACATCCTACTTCTACGAGTTCATCCTACCCTAAGCATACAAGGGTTTTAGCCGGACATGGTTTTAACGATAACAAAAACAATTAAACAATCAACGAACGAAAACATAATTAATTGAAGTGAAAAACTAAAGACCATAGGGTTTTGTAAGAAATAAATTTAATCTAAGAAAGAATATTAATTAAAGATAGAATCAAAAGTCTCATGTCACACGTGTTGCAAAACAAAAGAAAGAAATCCAAAAATATAAGTCTAAACAATGAATTCGTAATATAGAAACCTCAATTACACGTAAAATAAGCTTGCTCGACTCTCGGTGCTCTTCTCTCTCCAAAAACGGACTCTAAGTGTGAAGTGGTATGTGATAAGATGTTCAAAACGTGTTCGGAATGAGTATATATATGTATCGGACCGATTCGGGAACTCATGGGCCGGAAAAACGGATCGGAAGTCAAAAGGCCTAGGCGCTCGAGCTGGTCACGCTCGAGCGATGGCGCTCAAGCTACACAGCTCGAATGAAAAGCTAGCTCGAGCGGGTGCACTCGAGTGAAATGCACTCGAATGGAACACGGGCTCGAGCGGGGGCGCTCGAGCTGCTCAAGCTCTTGAAATCTTCTGTAAGTTTTGGGCATTCGAGTCAAGCCCTTGCTCGAGCGGTGGCGCTCGAGTGGGTGCACTCGAGTGGTTCTCCTTCTTCAAACTGATACTTTTCTTTTCTCTCACTAATATCATTCGTATTTCTTCGATATCTTCTCATCCGGGCATCCGTTTGAGTCGATTCAAAGTCCTACGAACTCCGTTTTTTGCCCTCGATTCACCTATGAGCATCAAAGAGACAAATTCATCAATGTATAGAAATAATACTCAATTGACTCTAAATACTCATCGAAAACAATCAAAACACGGACATTTCGAGCTCTAAAATCTAACAATTTCACACCTAATCAACCCCCCAAACTTACCATGTTGCTTGTTCTCAAGCAACGAAATAATAAGTCAAGTGAAATTGTTAGGAATAAATCAAGAATCAAATCATGCAAGTAATCGTGCTCAAGTTTCAAAGCTCGTTCCCATGTATACAAACTCACTCCCCTCATCATACTCATGCACTAACAACAAGAATCACCAAGATCAAACATGGATGTGCACTCAACGATGTGTTTCACTCCCTCACAAGTGTATATCAATAATAAGGGACTCACTCAATCCATCAATCACACATATCAGCAGCCATAGGCTTGTATGCGCTCTCAACTTCGACCATATTCTAGAAATCAATGTCGAATCAAAAAGGACTTTATCAAGGCTGTAATGTAGGCTCTTTGGACAGGTGAGATAATTATATGGATAAGTGACTTAAGTGAATGGAGAATAGAAACTCAGACTTTAGTACTTCGAGACGAGGAACAAAATACTTCAAACATCTTCATTCAATACACTTTTCAATTCCTCTACTTTCAATACTTCAATTTTTTTTTCTCTAACTCATTTCACTTTTTTCAATCACCACATTTTTTCCTCTTTCACACATACATATGAGCTCATTTTTCTTTTGCTCATTCTCGACTTTTTGTTCTTTTCCACAACTCAAAACTTCATCACAGCCTTCTTTTTATCACAACTCAACCAACATAATTCCTTTTCTCAACTCAACTCAATCCCTCCTCATTCACACTTTTCCTATTCTCCACTCAAATTGGGACAAAAAGGTTTAGGAACTTGGATAAGTGTAAAATGTGCTAGCAAATAAAATAAGTTAAATGCTCAAACTGGCTAACAAGGGATCAATGTCATTGGTAGGGAAATTTTTGGCTAAGTGACTCAACAAATCACAGATGGCCTAAGATCACATTCGGCATATCAAACTAGACACAATCAAGAAGCAAGAACACACACAAGTTCTAGCATCTTCTAAGGTGACGACTCACTCACAAACAAAAAGATCGATTAATGCATCTTAATCTCAAAAGGCTCAAATCTCACGGCTTTCACATCCATACTAGTCCTAGTGAATTTTTACTCTCATCACAGAAGTACTCACAAGGTAAAACTCGTAAGTACACTAGTTCACTCTCAAAGCAACTCTAACTCCTACACTCACATAATAAAATTTCTAACTCAACTTCACAACTCACCCATACTCATCAAATCATACTCAAGAATAACAATCAGCAAGTAGCAAGGGTTAATAAGCATAAAATAATTCAATCATCTCAATGAGTTCAACACAAATCAAAACCCGATAGTTTGAATAACAATTCCATCACAGCCCCATAATCAACCACATAACTCACACATATCAGTTCACCCTCAACAATAGAAAACAAGAAAAGAAAAGAATAGAAAAGAAAAGAGAAAAGAGATGGGGAAAATCCCAATGATCAATGATCTGGAGGCGGCGGAGGTCGGTAGTGAGGATGATCAGCTCCCAAATGAGACACGAACAGTGACTCCATCCATCGGTGCATATCAAAAAACTGATCCTTCATCCGGGCCGATCGTGTATCCATCCTATCTTGGGCAGCCCGTAAGTACATAACATCTATCTGGAGGTTCTGAATCTGCTGACCCATCCCCGTCCAATCTGCATGTGTCGGGTACCACTGCTCGGGCGAGTACACCTCTGGTGACTCCACCTCCATCTCTTGCGGGACCTCACCCACTGCTGCTCCTCCTTCATCAGGTGCTCCTCCCTCATACTCTCGATCCTTCTCCTCTTGTAAGTCCCGGACTCCACTGCTTGACCCGGCACCACTTGTGCCCTCTCCTCGAGACCTCTTCACCGGTCTCGTGTCTCGAAGTCCGCTGCTATCCACATCCTCAGTGTACTTAGCCCCGATCTCGAGGTGCCGCTCTCCATTCATTCCAATGTTTTCTTTCTTTTTCCCTTTCAGTGTTACCAGCTTCTCATTCGGGAGAGGGAACAGGGCATCATCCTTGTACCTAATGCAATAGGTACCCATCCAATGCTCGAACATCATCGTGTTCAGCATCTGCTCAAACCCCAGGTCCATCCCAACATACGGAGATGCAACCGGTACGAACCCCAGGCTCTTCACAAAAATAGAGATCAATCCTCCTCCTCGAATCTTCGAGGTCTTTGCACCAAGCTTGAAGGGAACCTCCAAGTGGTGCTCGAGAAAGTCCCTCCCGAAATCATGATCTCTCACGTGCAACAGGCACCAAATCCCATAAAGCTGCTTAGCCTTCACCGTCCCCATTTCAGATCGAGCGTAGATGGTGTTTCCCAATATTCTCTCCAAGTAACGAAGAACGAGATTCATAATCGCTGAAGCTCGTGCGTTCTACCCCTTGTAGTCTCCTGTCATCCCGCCTGTGATGTCTTTCCAGAAATCATTTGCATTGAACGACTTGGACACTCGATTGGGCCTAGACAACGCTGGGAGTCCGAGAGCGAGGTTAATGGCACCAACCTCACAGTGCTGCCACTCGTTCCTTATCTTGAACTTGAACGAGTTATCATCTTTCCTCTCCACAGTAGCTAGGAATTGTTCCACGAGGTCCGCATTTGTCTCCATCGTTAATAGCATCTCAAAGAAATCTCCTAGACGATTTCTTGTGAAAATCCTCTTGATCTCTTTGTCTATCTCAATGTCTTTCATGAAGTTGACACTCGGTCGTCGGGTCTTCTCTACCTTTCCAGCTACTAAATTCCATCGGAAGGCCACGTAGCACCAACTTCTCTCAAAGCTCAAATTATCCCACCTTGAGGGCATCAGACCCTTATGCGTGAGCTCGTTGGTGACCTCTTCCAATTCCTCTCTCGTCAAACATATCTTCATTCTTCTTTGGAGGAGCCATAGTACCTTGCGAATCAAAACAATTCATGAACATTCAAGAAAATACCAATCATAAAAAGGTAACTTTTCAACTCAAATTCATTCCATGGTGTTCAAGGTTGCACACACAGGTGATATTATCTTCTCAAATCAATTTTAAATAGCCAATCAATCTCAAATCATGCTCATCAAGCTCAAGCCGTTTAATTTCGTATCAAAGTTCTCAGGTTGTATTATGCCTAATTCTAAATGAATTCAATCAATTCAACAATCCCCGGTCAATAATGCCCACAACTAAGTTTATCATGAAGTAATATCACAAGAATTATGTAATTTACATGCTCAAGACTCAATTCACACTCATTCATACTCAATACAATCTCAATCCACAAGAACTTCACTCAACAAGCAATACTCATATCATTTTCTCAAATTCCTACTTTCTCACTCTAGAAATTCACCCATTCTACTCATGCAATTTCAAAATTGAAAGCAAAACGAGCAAACCCATAGCATATAAGCATTAATCATCAACAAGGAATCAAGAATCAACGAGATATATGAAAATCCCCAAATTTCGACTTATGTAATGAACCCTAATTTTCTCATGCTCAATCTATGCCAAATCTAAGCCTAAACTACGAATTGACTGAAAAGAGTGAGAGAATACATACCTTTATTGAAGAATTGAAGGAATTCATGGAGAAATTAGGACAAAATGTGAGCAATTGAGTGCATATGGAGTGAAATCGCCGGAAATCGCCCCAAAGAGTGTGTGTTCGTGTGTGTAAATGTGTGGGGAGGGGTATTTATAGAGTGGGCGGCACTAGGGCAGAATTCGATGGGCGCTCGAGCACCACCCGCTCGAACGGGTGCACTCGAGCTGAATAGCTCGAATGGATCCAGGGGTCGAGCGCATGCGCTCGAGCTGCTCGAGCGGGAAAAACTTTATGGAAGAATAGGCGTTCGAGCCCCTACTCGGCTCGAGCAGGGGCGCTCAAGCTGCTCCAATCGAGCAGTTCTTCCCCCATCATGATAACTGAGGGCCAAAAATTGAAAATTTCCTACGAACAAGCACGAAACACTCATTTATCTCTTCTAAACATGAACTAACATGAGAACTCCTCGATTTAAGCCAGATCGCTAATTCGACCGAGGAGTTGGGGTCTCTTCCAAACGTGCAATTCACCAAGATAATTCAAGTCGCACTTATGCACTCACACTTAATTTGATCCAACTAACCTCATGCATCAATATTTTCGAAAAATTTGACCAATTTTTCATTCAAATTTTGTGTACAACTCGAAGTACGAATGCACACCCCCCAAACTTTGTTCTTGCTACGCAATAATAAAGTTTGCAAAGAATGAGTACGAGCGAGTATGTACACTAGATTCTCATGAACTTAAATCACTATCAATGCAAACCAATGAAAGAATAAAAACGCTACCCCCCTAAACTTCGACTTCGCAAAGATGTCTATGTTTGGGGTTCGGGTTACCTCATACACCAACAATCGAATGCTCCATTACTCAACGTCTCAACATCATCATGAATTGCTTCTCCTTAAGCTCACTTACTCGAATCAAGCACCACGAACCAAGCCTACACCAAAAATCTCAACAACGAGGTTAACATATACGATTCACAAAACGACAAAACTAACAAAACACATAAAAGCAAGTAAAAATGGGTTGCCTCCCATTTAGCGCTAGTTTTAAGGTTCTAATGTCGGACCGAGCTCGAATGAGCTCACGGGACTTGAGAATCTAAAATACCTCTCTTATTCTCACAAGAGAAGTCGAAGAATTTCTTTACTCGATGCCCGTTCACCATGAACATGTGTCCATCATCCTTCTCGACTTCAAGGACTCCACTCTTATGAACTTTCCTCACAACATACGGCCCGTTCCACTTGGACTTGAGCTTTCCCCCAAATAACTTCATCCTCGAATTGAATACAAGGACTTGATCACCCACTTTGAACTCCTTTTTCCTCAATCGAGCATCATGCCATCTCTTAGTCTTCTCCTTGAAAATTCGGGCATTCTCATAGGCACTATCTCGAAATTCCTCCAACTCATGCAATTGAAGTAATCTCTTCTCACCCACCAAGGCACTATCGAAATTCAGCTTCTTAATTGCCCAATACGCCTTATGCTCCAACTCCACGGGCAAGTGACATGCCTTCCCAAAAACCAATTGGTAAGGAGACATACCAAGAGGGGTTTTGAAGGCTGTCCTATACGCCTACAGCGCATCATCAAGCTTCAATGCCCAATCCTTCCTACTAATGCTCACCGTCTTCTCAAGGATCTCCTTGATTTGACGATTCGATACCTCTGCAAGACCGTTAGATTGAGGATGATAAGCAGTAGAGACTCGATGACTTACCTCATATTTTGACAGCAACTTCTCCATCCACTTGTTCACAAAGTGACTACCCCCATCACTAATCAAAGCTCTTGGGACTCCATATCGAGCAAAAATATTCTTCCTCAAGAACTCAATCACCACTCGGGAATCATTCACTCTTGTAGGGACAACTTCAATCCATTTCAAGACGTAATCGACGCACACGAGAATATACAAGAGTCCATTGCTAGGAGGAAATGGACCCATGAAGTCAATCCCCCATACATCAAATACCTCGACTTCCATGAATACGTGCAGTGGCATCTCGTCTCTCTTAGTAATGGAGCCAAATCGTTGGCACTTATCACACCTTCTTACCCATTCCATGTAATCTTTCAAGAGAGTCGGCCAATAAAAACCAGATTGAAGCATCTTCCTCCCGGTCTTCTCTCCATCCAAATGTCCTCCACATGGCAAGGCGTGACAATGCCTGATGATATCACTCCACTCCTCCTCTGGCACACACCTTCTCAACACATGATCAATCCCTCTTTTGAACAAGTATGGATCGTCCCAGATAAATTCTCGAACTTTCTTTAAAAATGCCTTCCGGTGCACCGAGTCCATCCCCGCCGGTAACTCTCCACTTGCTAAATAATTAGCATAATCAGCAAACCACGGTGCTTTCCCTTCAACTGGATATATCGAAACATCTCCTAAACCAAACAGCTTCTCATCCGGAAATTCATCGTTCACCTCCCGATCTTCCACTGTATTTTCCTTTGTAAGCTCCAACCTCGAAAGATGATCGACTATCACATTCTCACATCCCTTCTTGTCTCGAATCTCAACATCAAATTCCTGAAGTAAAAGGATCCAACGAATGAGACGGGGCTTTGCATCCTTATACTTATACGGTACTGAATTGCTTTGTGGTCCGTATATACTATTGTTTTCGTCCCTACTAGGTAGGGCTAAAATTTATCAAAGGCATACACGACCGCTAACAGCTCCTTTTCGGTCGTAGTGTAATTCACTTGAGCAGAATTCAACATCTTCGAGGCATAGTATATAGCGTGAAAATACTTCTCACGAATCTGCCCCAAAGCAACCCCCATCGCAAAGTCACTCGCATCACACATAAGCACAAACGGGCTAGACCAATCCGAGTCACAAGTATCGGGGCATTCACCAACGCTTCTTTCAACCTGTTAAAAGCAACTAAACACTCATTAGTAAACTCAAAGGCGACTTCCTTTTCAAGAAGCCTCGAAAGGGGTTTAGCAATTTGTGAAAAGTCTTTTATAAAACGTCTATAAAATCCCGCATGTCCTAGAAATGACCGAATCCCCTTCTCGGTTGAAGGTGGTGGAAGTTTCTCAATCGCAATCACCTTTGCCTTATCAACCTGGATACCTTTCGAGGACACATGATGTCCAAGAACAATACCCTCTCTCACCATGAAGTGACACTTCTCCCAATTTAGCACTAAGTTCGTCTTTTCACACCTGCTCAACACAACTTCAAGATTGATTAGACATTTATCAAACGACTCCCCGTAGATGGAAAAGTCATCCATGAAAACCTCCATAATCTTTTCTATCAACCCATGAAAGATGGTCATCATACACCTTTGAAAGGTGGCGGGTGCATTACACAACCCAAACGGCATTCTCCTAAAAGCAAAAGTCCCATAATAGCAGGTGAAGTTGGTTTTCTCTTGATCCTCGGGGGCTATCATGATCTGATTATACCCCGAATACCCATCTAAGAAACAATAATACTCAAAAACACATAATATATCAATCATCTGATCAAGGAACGGTAGAGGAAAGTGATCCTTACATGTTGCCTTGTTCAACTCCCTATAATCAACACACACACGCCATCCCGTCACTAGTCTAGTGGCTACCAATTCATTAGACTCTGCCTTAATCACCGTGGTAACCCCCTTCTTAGAAACTACGTGTAACAGACTCACCCATGGACTATCTAAAATCGCAAAGATCATGTTGCTATCTAACAGCTTTAAAACCTCCTTATGTATCACCTCTTGAATCACCGGATTAACTCTACGTTGATTTTATACTACAGCTTTTCTAACCTCTTCTAATCTAATCCTATGCATGCAAATGGAAGAACTAATTCCCTTAATATCCGCGATCGACCATCCTATTGCAGATTTGTGCTTATGAAGCACTACTAAAAGCATCTCAAGCTGATCATAAGATAAAGGGGCAGACAAAATTACCGGGTACTTCTCGGTCTCATCCAAGTAGGCGTACTTGAGGTGATTTGGGAGTGGTTTAAGCTTATTTTTCGTCTCCAATGGTGGCGCCTTATCAAACATCTTCTCGAAAGTCGACTCCTCAGCTTCTAAGTCATCCTCATCCTCTACTTTCTTCATCTCCAAGAACTTGACATCTTCATTATCTTTCAAGCTGTCAAAATAATCAAGATCATAAGAATCATAAGATAGATCGTCAAGGATAGGATAATTAAACTGATGAACATAGAAATAGCACGGGTCTAGAAGTGTGTCTTCTACAAAAGTGTCCATGATATCAATGAAGTGACAGCTCTCATCTCTCATGGGGTATTTCATAGCTTCATAAATAGCTATCTTCACTTTTTGATCATCAACTTTGACCGTAATCTTCCCATTTGCTACATCAAGTACCATCCCGGATGTGGCTAGAAATGACCTCCCTAAAATCAACGGCACATGCCCATCCTCCTCCATATCGAGTACCACAAAGTCGGCGGGAAACACGTGATTCTCCACCGTCACTAGAAAATCCTCACCACTCCTTGAGGTCAAGTGATAGACCTATCAGCAAGCTGGAGAGTCATCATCATGGGTTGAAACTCACCCCCTTCCAACTTCTTGAACAACGAAAGAGACATCAAATTAATGCTCGCCCCGAGATCACACAAAGCTTCTTTCTTGATCCCGTTCCCGATATCACATAGAATGGTAAAGTTGTCGGGATTCTTCAACTTGGGAGGAAGCACCTTGTGCACCATAGCACTCACCTCGTGGTTCAAGTGCACTAGCTCGGGTCCATCCACTCTCCGTCTCTTCGCTATCAAGTCCTTCAGGAACTTGGCGTAGTTAGGCATCTGTTCCAAAGCATCATAAAAAGGAATGTTAATATGTAGCTTTTTAAAAACATCAAGGAATTTTGCAAACTTTTCATCTAATTTCTTTTTCATAAACCGCTGTGGATATGGGACAGATATCACAGATTTGGGTACCCCCCATTCATCCCTCTCAGTTTCTTTCACATTCTTCTTTGCTTCTTTTGCCTTCTTCCACTTTGGGACTCTCTCAATCTCCTCAATGCTTTCCTCTTCAGGCTCTTTGCTCTTTTGAGTGCCTTCACCCTCAACCCCTTTCTCAACTTCTACCTCCTCAATCTCATCTCTAACTTCCTCGGGCTCTTTTCCTTCTATCTCAACCTCTCCTTGGGGCGTCTCTGAGTCAGCAAGCATCTGGGGACCATCATATTTGGTCTCACTTCTCAACTCAATAGCTTTACATTGCTCCTTTGGGTTTCCCTCAGGCATTGAGGGATACTTGCCCGACTCCCTTATCTGAGACTTTGCAATTTGACTGATTTGATATTCGATAGAAGAGAACCTATGGTTGTTCTCTTGTTGAGCTCTATTTAGATCAATGTCCCTTCTTTGGAGTTCTTGATCACGCTGATCACCTTTCTTGTGCAACTCTTTCACATCATAATCCAATGAGGATAATCTCTTGCTTCCTTCCTCCACCTTCTGAAGGATAGCTCTCAACATCTCCTCAGTTGAGGAATTGCCTTCTCCACCCGGGGGTTTTGAACCTGGGTCAACACCTGGAGGAACTGTGATTTCGGCCTTCGGATTGGTATATGAGAAATTCTCGTTCTTCCTCCATTGGTTCTGAGGAGGTTGTTGGCCTCCTTGATATCCTTGGTTGTTCCTCCATTAATTCTGAGGAGGTTGTGGACCAGGTGGTACAAATGGTTGGCCATAAGAAGGTCTTCCAAATTGATTGCCACCTTGTGGATACCCTTCTTGATTATAATTAGGCCTTCCCATGTAGTTGGCCTCCTCTTGCTGACTCGTGGGTTGGTCCATTTTCTCACTCACTACGGTATTCCCTCCAACCAGATTTTGTCCCATCTTGAGGTTACTTATCTATTCCATCATTGCCATCAACAACTTCCTCGTTTCTTCATTCTCCTCCAACTGACAAGCTCTCTAAAATTCTGGGTCCTCGTTCTATTGCCCGACATTCGTGACAATATTATCAACGATCTCTCTGTATCTAGCTGTACCATGGTTCAAAAATGCTCCACTAGCACATGCATCAAGATGGGCTTGATCAGCCTTGCTGGCTCCACTGTAGAAGAAAGCCATGATATCTCCCTCATTGTACCCGTGTTGCGGGCACTCAATAAGCATGTTAGAGTATCTCTCCCAAGCCTGACGTAAGTCCTCTCCTGGCTTCTGTCGGAAAGACGAGATCTCTAGCCTTGCTCTGATTGTTCTCGAAGGAGGGTAGAATCGCTCGAGGAACAGACGCTCGAGCTCAGCCCATGTGGTTACACCTCCCCGTGGGAGCGTGTTATCATACTACTCCTTTGCTATTCCTGTTGGTGATCAAATTTAATCGGATGGATTAGTAACTGTTTTAGTTCGGTTTAAGATCACCAATCAATTTCGTGTGATTGATTACCACCGTAAATGGTAAATCGAAGACTCGGGTTATAAAATCGAAAATATGAAAGTCAAAATTGTTTTAATTTCGTATGTGTGCACATTTTAGTGTGTTAGTGTGTGTTTTTGGGAGTTATTTGTGAATTTGAACTTGTATTTATTAAGTTGGAGAACAACTATTTATAGAGACTAGCAAGCATGAGGTGTCTATGACTCTTGGTTTCCCTAGCTTGCATGCTTGACAAGTGTCCTTTGACCTTAGTTTGACCTTATCTAAGTTAAATCTTAGTTACAAAGTCTTCTTTGGTCTTATCTCGGACTTCATTGTTGTTCGCCCAGGTTGGCTTAGTTGATCCAGAAGGATTTTTTCATAAAAGTTGTTCGCCTTTTGAGTGTGTGGCTCAGAAGTTGTTCGCCTTTGTGTTTTACACAGGTTGACTTTGGGATCTTGGTCCTTTGTTCGTCGACATACACCTCTTAGGCTGGTAGATGTATCACCTTTTGACAATGTTGCTCGTCATCAGTGACTTGGCAGAATGTTTGTATCTGGTCTCGGGTCTTAAAACCTGTTCGCCAGTATGTTGTTTGTCGGTAGAGTTGTTCGTCAGTTTATACACTCACTGGCTTGATTTATGCACCCCCATCTTGATTTTCTTTGTTAATAATCTTTGATTTGAGGTTGGTTCTTCATAATCCTTTTTAAGGCTTTAATCCTTGTTCGCCCATCATTGATTTATGTTCGCCTATCAACAATTGCCCCCTATCCTGACTACATGTTGTCCCAGACGAGCAACTGTAGTTAGGATATTATACTGGTGAGGATTTGGACGAACATCTTTGTACCGGGCGAGCAACTTTGGGTTCACCTCTTCGTCTTCCCACGATCTGGGGGATATACGAGAATGACGTGCGCGGTATGATTGCGCGCCGCCCACGCGCGAGCAGTCCCGAGGTCACGCGCCCCTGTATTTGCTCATAGGTCCTTTGATTTTTACTCTTGCTCGAATTTACCCCCGTTTTTTCATATTTTGGCCCCGGCTTTTTCTAAATAATACGGGTTTTACCCCGTTTTCTTCTTTGGTATAAAGGTGAGTGGGAAATGAAATTTTTCCCACTCTTCTTCATTTGCTACAGAGAACTCCGGCGAATCCACCATCTCCGGCGATTTTTTAGCTTTCCGGCGTCCATTTCTTCAACATTCAACTTCAAATCTTATTTTTCAGGTAGTTATTCTTCTTTCTCTCGTTCTTTTCTTCTTTCTTTCCCAAATTCGTACCATCGCCACCGTGGAAGGATTTGCGCCGCCGTCGCCTGCCCAGAACCGTCATCGGAGACTACAAACCCCTTGCTAACATTCAAAATCTTCATTTTTAAACTAATGTCCTCCCATTTGAGCAACAAAGGATCAGAGGAAGGATTGGACCCCCTATTCCCGATCGTGCCGTTTGTCGAACAGCCGCCGTTTGAAATTTCCTCAGAAGCGTAACCCGACGTGCATTCTGTGGTTCGATCATTGGAGGATTCGGGTGCTCGTCACTCTGGTGAAGTGGCTAAGGAGGCCACGAGCAGCTCCTCCGACGAGCAATCTTCATCTAGCTCTGAATCTGAGGAAGATCCGGAGTTTGACGAGCTTACCCCTGAATTTTTGGAAGGGATGGGGTTTCCAGGCCCTAAGATGCTCGAAAATGAGATCCCTACTGTGTTGCTCGCCCATTTAATTGGCGAGCATACTCCGACGAACACGCGAACAACTTTCCTCGCTCCCTGCCCCAAGTTTTGGATCTGGTGAGAACCGAGTACCAGGCGAGCAAAATTAAAAACGTTGTTCGCAAGGACGAGCTCAACCTCATACGGGAAGCATATCAGATTCCTCATGACATCTTCATGTGGGCTCCCAAGAGGAAGAAAAGAGTTGATCGGCCTCCACCCGGGTGTACGGCGATCAACATTGACACTCTAATTGCTAGGTTGAGGCTCTCATTGCCCCCAGTTGTTGGTCATTTTCTGGAGGCGACCAACTTAGCCATCACCCAAATAACTCATATTGGGTGGATGAACTTGCTCGGCATCATGGGCCTGTTCGCCCTGGAGGGATACGTAGACTGTATAACTGCCGAAGAGGTCAACTACTTGATGACCATCACCAAATGTCCGAGGGGCGAGGAAGGATACTATTATTTAAAGGCCCGGACTGGACTGAAATTGGTAGAGGGGGTGCCGAACAAGATTCGGGATTGGAAGGAGCACTTCTTCTTTATTGGGTGCGACTGGCGAGCATCTTCTGGCCCTCACGGCGGTGCCGGGCGTATATTTAAACCCACCACTTATGGGCAAATCAAACGTAAGGTCATCTTTGTTCGCCCTTGCATAAAGTTCTAATTTAACTTTTTTTGTTTGCTCGCAGGTCCCCGGTTGCTCAAGTGGAATTCAGAGGAAGAGGAGATTGGCTCTAAATTCCTCTTCACTTCGTGTTTGGTCGCTCTCCGGGATAAAGCCGAAAGGACCATCAAGTACGTGAATAAGGAGAAGTGTAAAAAAGTTGCTCGCCTGTTCACTTATCCCCATCATTTGGAGGCTCAAGTTGAGGTGCCCCCAGGTATAAAAATTTGTAACTTTCAAAATAAACTTTGCTCGTCATCACTCTCTGAACTTGCTCGTCTAAATTGAATTTAAATAAAAAAAAATTATAGCCGAGCAAGTCACTGTCGCCGTTCCTCCTAGCTTCGCTCTCTTAGAACAAAGAGTGTTCGAAATGGCACCGCCGAAAGGACGAAGGAAGAAAGGTGATCCGCCTTCCAAAGTGCTGGCGATGACGAACAAGGACGAGGGAGCCAAAGTTGCTCACCCGGCCGCACCTTCTGCGAAAACTCCTCCATCTCCTCCCCCGGCCCCATCCCCTCGAGGAGCAAAGCGTTTGAAAAAAAGGGATGGGACCTTCGTGGGTCAGACAGCTCATGCCGGGAATAAAGGCAAGGAGAAGGTGGGGCACAGCCATGCTCGCCATCACGCCGAGGGGGAAGCTGTTCGCCCCTCCTCCATTGAGCCTGCGGAGAAGGCAGGCAAGGCGGGCAGGGATTCTACTCCTGTTCGCGGTCCTGAGGATCTCACCCATCTGGGCTGGGACGATCGAAAATTCCAGGAGTAAGTTTACCCTTGTCTCTGTCGAGCAAGATTCAAAGAATTGTTTTATTTTAATTTTTCTAAGTATCCTTTACTTTTTTGTTCGCAAATACCGTGCTGACGATCACCCTGGACGAACAAGTGTTGTTCACCAGTACGCTTGTTCAAAAACTCCTGTCAATATAAGGGAGATTCCCGGCGACCACGTTCGCAGGGCAACAGAGCTGGTCGCCCGGGCCTGGACACGCCCCCTGGACAAGGCTGTCTTCCAACAAGGGCTGGCGGACAATGTTCATCTCTCCATGATGCTTCATGATAACGGCCTCGTCACGGCTCAAAGGGCAATGGCCCAGATTGCCGAGCAAGAAGAAGTTGCTCGTCGCTACGCCAGCACTGCTCGGCAGCTCAAGGAGGAGAAGGATGGCCTGGTCAGCCAGTACGAGGCCAAGCTTGCTCGCCTCAATAACCAGATCAATGTTTACATTGACAATGAAAAGAAGTATCTTGGAGAAATCCAAGGCTTGTCTGGTGAATTGGGAAGCAAAGATGCATTGCTTGGCGAGGAGAAGAAAAAGTTGTCCGCGGCCGAGCAGCAAATCGCCGAGCTCAAAGCGGAAGTTGCTCGCCTTAGGGACGCGGAGGCCAACACTTTCACTCGCGAGCAGCTCGAGGCCGAGCTCCAAGCCCGGTCTGCCCCTATCTCAAACTTGGGATACATCTGCGCTTATGCCGACTGCATCCGCATGGCTGACGCGTATGATTTCAAAGATATGGTGGAGGAGATGGGCAAAGACCTGACTGAGTTTCTGGAGCACTATCCCCCGCCGAACAACATCGAGCTCCAACTGGGGGATATCGCCGAGCTGGGGGTCAAGATTGATGGCCTTGACCCAAGCATCATCATTACTCGTCCTCCACCTTAAGTTGATGAGGGCGAGCAAGAAGAGGAGCCAGCTGCTGCGGACGAGCAGGCTGCTAAGGAAATGGAGTAAAAAGCCGCGGAGGACATGGCTAGAGACATGATTGTTGATCCTCCCGCCGACCAGACTCAAAACCCTCCTCCCGCCGAGCAGCAATAGACTTAGGACTTAGAATAGTCTTTATTTTGTAATGGTTGCTCGGTAGGCTCTTCTTTGTAGTTGCTCGTTTTTTAGTACTTTGTACTATTTTTTAGGCTTAGTGCCTTTTGTTTAATGGAATGTCTTTCTTATGTTCGCTCATTTTCTTTATATGTTAATTGCCTTTACATTTTTGTCAATGACTTTGCAATTATAACATATAGTGTTGGGCTTTTGTTCGAATTGAACTTTGCCTTCAATGGAATTAGGGTTTAGCCTTAGGTTCTGTTCATTTTAAAAAACGAACAACCTTTAATTGGCTTTGGTCCTCAAAATGGACTTGTACCTCGAGCTTTTGGACTTTTCCTCTTCGACGAACAACTACTATATTTACACTGAAAAATTTACAAGTGTTGTAAGACTGCTCGTCACTAACAAATATAATCTGACGAACAACTTTGAACACTAACTAAAAAATATGCTCGCTTATAATATTTTTGCCGAGCAACTCTGTCTAAAATTAAAAGATGAAACAGCACTAAACTATACAATGTGTCGAACAACTTTAAATTCTATGCTTAGCAAAATTTTCAAAAAATTAGGCAAGTTTTTGGTTTGCCTCACTTGGTTCACTAGCCCCCCAAGAAATTTGTTCGCCCAATTAAGAACTTGTTCGTCTCATTGATAGTACTTCTTCAGATGTACAGCATTCCAGGAGTATTGGGCCGACTTGCCTTCCATATCTTCGATATCGTATACACCATTAACGAATTTTTTCGTTATACGATACGGGCCCTCCCAAGTTGGTCCCAATACACTTGGAGGTTGGGCGAGCAACTTTCTTAGAACCATATCTCCAACTCTGAATTCCCTGATTTTAACATGGGAATTATAATAGTGTTCTGCTCGCTGCTTGTAGGTAGCATTTTTTAACTCGGCATTCAGTCTTTTTTCTTCGAGCAAATCCATCTCAGTAGCTAGAGCAGAGTTGTTCGCCTGCTCATCAAAATTGGTCGTTCTGAATGTGCTGGTCTTTAACTCAATTGGTATTACAGCTTCTGTTCCAAAAGCCATTGCAAAAGGTGTTTCTCTGGTGCTTGACCTGGGAGAAACTCTGTATGCCCACAGGACTTCCGGGAGTTCTTCAGACCAACTACTTTTGCTCTCCGCTAGCCGTACTTTCAATGTATGCTTGATTATCTTGTTCACGGCCTCGACTTGTCTATTTGATTGGGGATGATAGGGCGTAGAGTAATGTTTTCTGATTCCCCACTTTATGCAGAAATCTCCAACTCTATTCCATCAAACTGCGGACCATTGTCTGTTACGATGGTTTGCGGAACCCCAAAGCGACAGACAATGTTCTTCCAAATGAAGTTGATCATTTTCTGCTGCGTAATTTTTACCATGGCTTCTGCTTCTGCCCATTTTGTATAATAGTCGACTGCCACAACGGCAAATCGAACACCTCCAACTCCTGCTGGGAAGGGACCAATAATGTCCATCCCCCATCTTGCAAATGGCCACGGGCTATAAACTGATACGAGCTGTTGGGCCGGGGTATGAATGTTTGGGGCAAAAATCTGGCATTGGTGGCAAGTCTTTGCTTTCTTAATTACGTCTTGACGTAAAGTTGGTCAATAGTAGCCTTGTCTGATGGTATTGTATGCCAAAGCTTGCCCCCCAGTGTGATTTCTGCATACTCCAGCATGTATTTCTTCGAGTATTGCTCGTCCTTGCCCCCTAGGCAAACATTTGAGAAGTGGGATTGATATTCCCCTTTTGTAAAGCTGCTCGCCCACCAGAGTATATCTGGCGGCTTGCTTTGTTAGCTTGGCAGCTTCAAAAGGGTTGTTTGGTTTTTCCCCACTTTTCAAGTATTTGACTATACTTGTTCTCCAGTCTTCTTCTTCACTTGCTTGTCCATCAAGTTGGTTGACTTTATAACTTCTCGTTGATGGATCACTCATTTTTGTAATTATAATGTCTGCCAACTCTGCTGGTCCCTCACTTGTTGCTAGTCGGGCCAACGCATCTGCTTGCGTGTTGCTTGTCCTTGAAATTTGTTCAATGAAGACTTGTTCTAACAAGGACATCAGGTAAGCAACAATTCGCTGATACTCGATCATATGATCGTCTTTCACCTCGTATTCACCTCGGACTTGATTCACAATCAATTGTGAGTCGCCGAATATTTGTAATCGTCTAACACCTACTGCAAGAGATAGGTGGAGACCAGCAATAAGAGCTTCGTACTCAGCTTCGTTGTTGGTCGCCATGAAACCAAATCTGATTGCCGAGGTGAATACTTGTCTGTCTGGACTGATTAGAGCCACTCCTGCCCCCGAAGCTATGTTGGTTGAAGACCCGTCAACATAAAGATGTCAGGGGTGATCAAGTCCTCTTGTCGGATCTGGTGGGAAGGTTAGTTCAACAATAAAGTTGGCTAACGCTTGCCCTTTGATCGCTGTTCGAGGAGCATAGGTTACCCCGAATTGGCTAATCTCTAATGACCACTTTAATAGGCGACCAGCTGTGTCGGGGCGATGGAGAATTTGTCTGAGTGGGAAAGTTGTTAGCACTTCAACTTGATGATCAAAGAAGTATGGCCGTAACTTCCTCACACTCATAACAAGTGTGTACGCCAGTTTCTCGGTTGGAGAGTATTTGATCTCCGCATCGTGTAAAGCTTGACTGACGTAGTAAATAGGTTGATGAAATTTGTCGTCTTCTCGCACCAGAACAGAGCTGATAGCCACTTCTGACGCTGCTAAGTATAAATATAACCTCTCTCCTGGGACGGGTTTTGATAGGATTTTAACATCTCCCAGGTAGTCTTTGAGTTGGTCGAACGCCTTTTGACAGTTGTTAGTCCATGTGAACTGTCCTTTCTTGATAGCTTCAAAGAATGGACGACATTTGTCCCCCGATCTGGATATGAACCGATTCAATGCTGCTAGGCATCCCGTAAGCCTTTGTACTTCTTTTATTGAACGTGGTGGTTGCATATCCACGATTGCTTTGACTTTTGTTGGATTGGCTTCAATCCCTCGTTGACTAACAAGATGGCCCAGGAATTTTCCTGAATGAACTCCGAAACTGCTCTTCTTCGGATTCAGCTTCATGTTGTAGTGTCGAAGGATTTCGAATACCTGGGTCAAATGTTGAAGATGGTCTTCCTTTCGGGGGACTTTTGACTACGATATCGTCCACATAGACTTCTACCGTATCTCAAATTTTTAGTTGAACATCTTGTTCACCAACCTCTGGTATATTGCTCCGGCGTTGATGAGGCCGAAGGGCATTCTTTTCCAACACAACAAGTTTTTGTTCATATAAAATGCTGTGTTCTCTTGATCGCCTGGATGCATTGGAATTTGATGGTACCCGGCAAAGGCATCCATGAATGTTAGCATTTCATGACCTGCAGTGTTGTCCACCAATTGGTCAATGTGAGGGTGTGGAAAGTTGTCCTTTGGGCATGCAGCATTCAGATTTGTAAAGTCTATGCATAGCCTCCAGGTCCCATTTGGTTTCCTCACAAGGACGGGGTTTGCTACCCATTGTGGACAGAGTGCTTGTCGGATTAAGTTGTTGTCTAACAACTTCTTTACTTCTTCATTCAATGCCAGATACTTGTCTGGGCCATATTTTCTTTGTTTTTGATGGATTGGCCTTTTTACTTGATTGATGTTGAGCTTGTGGCAAGCATGTTTTGGATCTATCCCTACCATGTCTGCATGAGACCAAGCAAAAACATCTAGATTTCTGCTGAGGAACTCTTTCATTCGGGATCTGTAAGGCTCAGGGAGCTCAGATCCTATGTATAATTCGAGGTCCTGGTTTTCAGGATTAACTTTGAACGCCTCCAGTTCTTCAACCGAAGTTGCTCGTCGTTTTTGTCCTTTCCAACGAGGATCGAGTATTGGTCCCTCAGGGTTGAAATCATTTTCGATGTTCATGGGCTCTGCTCCCAGGCGGGGATCTAGATCATCTGTTGGTTCTGACTCGTTGTTGTTGGCCAACACCGGCCCTCCAAGTCATCTGGTGAGTGTTGCTCGTCACCACCCTTGTGTTGTTCGTCAGAATGATGTTTCTCATGGGTGGTGAGGAGTTGTTCGTCCAACACCTGCTCGCCAAGATGTTGTTCGTCAGTATCCATGTGGTCTTCCTCTATGTCCATCATGCTCTCCAGTATTGATGGTTCATCAGCAGGATAGCTAGTTGTGGCCTCCATCATGGATACTAGTGCGTGTTTGGCCTGCAACTGTATGAGACATTCCCTGGCTTTTCTTTGATCTCCCTTGATTGTACCTGCTCCACTTGCTGTTGGAAATTTTAAACAATAGTGATAAGTGGAACACGCAGCTTTGAATTCATTTAAAAAGGGTCGACCAAGAAACCCGTTATAAGTTGAATCCTGGTCTACAACCAAGAAGTCAACCATTCTCGTAATATTTTTCTCGGGTTCGTTGGCCGTTACAAGTTGTACTGCTAAAGTAACTATTCCCAATGGGACTGTTACAGCATTCCCGAAGCCTACTATTCTGTGAGTCGAATCCCGGATATAGCCCGAATAATCTCCAAGGTGATCGAGCGTCTTTTTTAATAGGATGTTGGTGTAGGCTCCAGTGTCTACCAACAATCTGTGGACTCGTGTTCCCATAATCTTTGCACAAATTACGAGCGAATCGTTATGTGGAGTTAGTATTCCTTTCAAGTTACTTTCGGTGAAGGTCAATTCTGTTGTCTGCATGATAGACGGTTTAACCCCCATTTCTTGGACTTGATCGATCGCTCGTAACTCAGCCTTTTTTTTCGGTTGGAGATTGGTGGTCATCCATCAGAACATCCTCCTGCGGGACCTGCAGGTTCCATCATGTATAAGTCTTCCAACGGACGAGTAGGAATGGTAGGAACTGGTCGTACTGGTTTATTGTTTTTCTGAGGTTGATCATCCTCATCTTCAGAGTTGTTCTCCCGCCACAGGTGCTTGAGCAAATCTCTACATTCACTTGTAAAGTGCCCCACGCTTTGATGGTAGGCACAATACTTGTTAGGGTTGAGTTTGCCGGTGTCTTGACGGATTTTCCGTGGAGGAGAGAGCAACTCCTTCTCCTTTACACTTTCATAAACAGTATCGACTGACACTGTTAGTACCTGATTCAATTTTTCCTTGAGCTCCGTCCCTTCAGTGAATGCTTTCATGTTTTTAGGGACTCGATAGTTTGTTACGCCAGGTTTCTTGTTGTTCTCCTTGGGATCAGCTTTGTTCTCCCCCAAGTTTGATTGCAAGGCCTCGTGCATGGAAACGAATATGCCGGCTTGATTTCTGAATTTGGCATAACTGTTGGGATATGTCTTAGTTTTGATGATTTTCCAAAACAACATGTAATAGGTTTGAAAGCAGTCAGGATAGTATCTTTTATTTCAGGTCAGGCTAGATTAGCTTTCAGTAGAATAGGTTGTTCAGTTGAGGGGGAACTCAGCAACACAGCCTGAAGATATCAAGATGACACCCAGAAGAACTGACTGAAGTCATGCTTGCAACCTGAACCAGAAGAGAAGTCTGAAGGATGTCCCATTGAGTGTAAACCGGGCTGATCTAAGCTAAGTCAGGTGGACCACTCAGTGAAGAGCATGATCAGGAGGATCAGTGCTGCACCAAGTAGGCCCTGAAGGTGTCAGGCTACTGTGGTCAGGGAAGTTTGTCATTCAGCCTTATGACAAACTTCTTGGAATGATCTTCAAACAGTCTCTGAAGGACAACTACACTGAAGACGTTCAGTCCACTAAAGATCATCAGTCAGTGAAGGAGGAAGCTACCTAAAGTCAGTGGGTCTTAGTCAAACCCACTGAGTCAAAGATCCATGAATCCAGGCCACGTGGACCAATCAGCACGAGGCAACAACTCTGACACTGACAAAGGCCGAATTCCAAGAAAAGTGGTTGAAACCATTAATTGTATGGATTCAAATGTAATTTCCTCCAACGGTTACATTTGAATCCACACTATAAATACAAGCTCATAGCTTCGTTGTAAGGTGTGTGAAAGAAGAAAATAAACACCTACAAGCTGTGAGTGTGTGTTAGTTGTTAGGGAGTCATAAGGAAGTGTTACACACCCACGACACTGACCTTTAGGGTTATCACTTACATTCATTGAGTGTCAAGCTTGTAACTCTTAGCTTAGAGAGGTTTTCCTAATCTTAGCTTTAAGGCTAACACATTGTAAAGGAAAACCTCACCTAGTTGGAGAAAACCAAACCAAACTAAACCCTTTCAGAAGATTGTTAGGTTTGTAGTGAGGTGAGGAGAGGCAGCCCAGGGAGTGGCGTGAGTCCAGTTGTAAGTGCACCTTGGCACGTTAAAAACAAGAATCCAAGTTAGTGGATTTCCTGTTAAATCAGGCTGTGGATGTAAGAGCTTGAGTCTCTGAACCACGTTAAACTGAACGTTGTTTATTGTCTAAGCACTTGCTAATTATTTGTAGTGTATGCTCTCTGAGTGTACTTGGAAAGTTTGAAAAGAAGATTAGCTAAGTATTTTAGTCAGGGAGAACCAATCTCACTGACAAGCTTAGGCTAGCACTCGAGAGTTCAGTCTCTCGAGTCACTGCCTTGTTGAGAGCCTGAGCTTTCAAGTCTCATCTCTGACTTGATAGCTCTGACTCTCAGCAACACAGTGACTTGAGTATTCCGTCACTGAACTCAGTCAGGGTGCAAGCTATGCTTTTTAACGCACTCGAGAGTTCAGCATCTCAAGCCACTGTCCTTGCTCAGAGCATGAGACTCCAAGCCTTCTCACTGACTTGGTAACTCAGCCTCTGAGCAGAGCAGTGACTTGAGTATTACTCACTCTTACTGAACTCCCTGAGGAAAAGTTTAAAAAAAAAATTTGTGCTCCTGAATTCCCATTTTGCCCTTCGAAAACGGGACCATCAATAACTTTTTGGGCACTTCAGACGTACCTCCTTCCATAGCTTCGATCCTTTTTTCAACCCGGCCATAACGGCAATGACTTTCGTGTCCTCGCTGATGGGTTCACCTTCTAACAACACCTTGTCAAACCTTTCCATGAATGCCCGATCCGACTCATCGTCATTTTGTTTTAGGTCCGACAATCGATGTTTCTGAGACAAGTACGACCCCGCCGTTGAGAAATGAGAAAGGAACTCTCGACTTAGTTGAGTGAATGAATGGATTGACGCTGGTGGCATTGCTGAAAACCATTTGTACACCCGATCCCCCAAGGTCAAGGGAAAGTTTCGGCATTGAGTAGCGTCGCTGACCCCCACCGAGACCATATAATCTGAATACTTTGTTAGATGAACTCTGGGATCAGCAACACTGTCATACTGTATGCTTGCCGGGAATTGGACCTTCTTCTGAATCGGGGCTTTCAGAATGACAGGTGATAGTGGTGAGGATGGCAAACTGGTTGTCCCCACACCTCTTTGTTGGTCCAACTGTCCCTGCATGCTCTCCACTGCCCTTCTTAAACTTGATAGCTCATACAAAGATGCCCCCTGACTTGGAGGCTGTTCGGCGAGCAAAGGTACTAACCTTTCTGCTCGTCGCAGACCCTCACTTGGAGTGGGCAAATCCTGGAGCTATTTTCTAGGGTTGCTCGCCGCATTTGGCCCTAGACGCCTGAAGGCAGATTGAGAGAGTCTCTCATGAACTGATGGGCGTGTTTGCTCAAATGTTGCTCGCCCACGCTCCACTTCCTGGCGAGCATCTTTCTCTTGTTGTTGGGGTTGGCCAAGTCTGTCCTGTGCACTGGAACGGGTAGTCCCATGGCTTGACATTGTTGTTCGCCCGCGAGCAGACTCAGCCTGGCCCTCTCTTGGTTCGTCTACCTTGGCTTTGCCTCTATCCCGCCTGACCTGGGCACTGTTCACTTCACGTTGCTCGCCCCTGGTTGACCTAGCCCTAACATCTTCTACGGGTCTATCCCTAGGCCTTACTTGTGAAGGCCTATTCTGATCTTGCTGTCTCTGTAGAGCTATGAGAGCAGCAATGGTTTTGGTTCGCCAGGGCCTCCATTTCAGGGGGGAGGTTGTGAGTTATGGCAGTATGCTGCGATCTATTCACGTGTCTAGGATTATGATCCTGGTGGTCGGCCGACGAAGCTCGGGTGGGGGATGCTCTCCTTGACAAGCGTGATGCTTGGGTTTCCTTTGATTGAGGCATTCCGAATTAATTTATCTTTGTTCTTGTAATGAAGAACACCAAGAACACCAAGAACACCAAGAACACTTTTATTTGAATCTTCAAATATTTCTTGAAACTTTCTTCAAATCTTCAAGTTTTTAATTTGAAGTTCTTGATTAATTACACTGAATCGAAGGTTCGAACCCTCCTTCTAGCGCCAATTTGTTGGTGATCAAATTTAATCGGATGGATTAGTGACTGTTTTAGTTCGGTTTAAGATCACCAATCAATTTCGTGCGATTGATTACCACCGTAAATGGTAAATCGAAGACTCGGGTTATAAAATCGAAAATATGAAAGTCGAAATTGTTTTAATTTCGTATGTGTGCACGTTTTAGTGTGTTAGTGTGTGTTTTTGGGAGTTATTTGTGAATTTGAACTTGTATTTATTAAGCTGGAGAACAACTATTTATAGAGACTAGCAAGCATGAGGTGTCTATGACTCTTGGTCTCCCTATCTTGCATGCTTGACAAGTGTCCTTTGACCTTAGTTTGACCTTATCTAAGTTGAATCTTAGTTACAAAGTCTTCTTTGGTCTTATCTCGGACTTCATTGTTGTTCGCCCAGATTGGCTTAGTTGATCCAGAAGGATTTTTTCATAAAATTTGTTCGCCTTTTGAGTGTGTGGCTCAGAAGTTGTTCGCCTTTGTGTTTTACACAGGTTGACTTTGGGATCTTGGTCCTTTGTTCGTCGACATACACCTCTTAGGCTGGTAGATGTATCACCTTTTGACAATGTTGCTCGTCATCAGTGACTTGGCAGAATGTTCGTATCTGGTCTCGGGTCTTAAAACATGTTCGACAGTATGTTGTTTGTCGGTAGAGTTGTTCATCAGTTTATACACTCCCTGGTTTGATTTATGCACCCACATCTTGATTTTCTTTGTTAATAATCTTTGATTTGAGGTTGGTTCTTCATAATCCTTTTTAAGGCTTTAATCCTTGTTCGCCCATCATTGATTTATGTTCGCCTATCAACAATTCCCGTTAAAGAGAATGGGAACAGCCTGAGCCTCTTGGCATCTTCAGACATGCCGTTATAATTGAAAGTCGAAGCAATCATCAGAAAACTCCTCAGATGAGTATGATGATTCTCCTTCCCGACCTTCCCCTTGAATTGATTCTCAGTGAGTAGCTTCAGGATTCCTGGGGAAATTGAGAAGTTGTTGGTCTCTACCAGAGGCAATGCCACTCCATCATAATATCGTTGCGGCTGTACCGCAAACCTTCCTCGAATAGCCATGTTCTGATTGGCGTTCTGAGGAACATGCTGAGGATAGACAGGTGGTATAGGTACTTGTTGGACTGGTGGTTGGTTATAAGTAGGAGGTGGATGATACGGGTATGGTGGATAAGGATATGGTGGGTATGGGTAAGGATAAGGTGGGTTGTTTTGTGGGTAGACAGGGTTGTTCTGAGGATTTTGGACAAAATTGTGAGCTAGATTGTTTTGATTGTGTGTACCTGGGTTTTGGCTCTGACTTTTCCCTGACGGAACTTGATTTTTACTGTTATTCCCTCCAGTGCCCACAACCCGGTCCACTGCCTGATTAAACTCTCATGTAGCATCATCCAACTCATTATTGATGTCCATGTTATCGTTCTCTCCTCCGACAGTATTCATCCTTCTTAAGAAGGCTCGGTTTCTTCTTGTTATTGTCTCAGGATCTAGCTGTATTCTCTCTTCGCTCGTTTCTCCTTGCGAGCGTGTTTTCATAAACCTGAAACACTAACAAAAGAATCAAAATGCAACTGCCGAACACGTAAGAATTAACAGAAAAAATAAAGCACTCACTACTAACTACTAAGGTATCTACAAGTCCTATTCAAATGACATACATCGCCATCCCCGGTAACGGCACCATTGACTTGAACCGAAAATACTAACTTTTTACTAGTAGTTTTCCCGCAAGCATACGGGTTCACTGTAGTATAAGCAGGTATAGCGACCAAGTATATCGTACCTCGGGATGAGTTGTATTCGAATAGATCCCTGAAGATCTACGCGTCGTAATTAATATGAGTGCGTGTTTTTGGATTTGTAAAGAATTACTGTAATCTAAAACTAAACGAATTATGCTAAAGAATTGAATTAAACTAATTAACTAAGGGTTGTTTGCAAGTATGAATAGGTGATGCTCAGGATAGGAATCCCTACGTATACTAACGGAGCCGGTACATAATCAAAATAACTGTGATGTGCAAGAAATAACCTAAGTATAAAATTGTAGAATGAAAGCTAAAGAATTTAAACCCTAATACTTTATCCTATCAATCGACTTCACTAATCCACTAAACAAATTAATTGATTGTACTTAATTAAAGAGACCCTAATTTAACTAAGGTGATGCGGTCGTCCTCCCTAGATAAACCGGTAGATGAATAAATCCCTTCTAAACCCTCTCGTTAAGCCTACTAGTCATCAAAGAGTGATAAGGTCGTCCTCTCTCTAACAACTTTCGTACAAAATTCAAAGGTGAATCTGGAATTTATTATAAGTGTTCATTAATTAAGAGAATTAAAACTAAACATCACGTGTTACCCTAATTATGTACCCACATCCTACTTCTACGAGTTCATCCTGCTCTAAGCATACAAGGGTTTTAGCCGGATATGGTTTTAACGATAACAAAAATAATTAAACAATCAACGAACGAAAATATAATTAATTGAAGTGAAAAACTAAAGAGCATAAACTAGGGTTTTGTAAGAAAGAAATTTAATCTAAGAAAGAATATTAATTAAAGATAGAATCAAAAGTCTCACGTAACACGTGTTGCAAAATGAAAGAAAGAAATTAAAAAATTTAAGTCTAAATAATGAATTTGTAACGTAGAAACCTCAATTACATGTAAAATAAGCTTGTTCGACTCTCGGTGCTCTTCTCTCTCCAAAAACGGGCTCTAAGTGTGAAGTGGTATGTGATAAGATATCCAAAACGTGTTCGGAATGAGTATATATATGTATCGGGCCGATTCGGGAACTCATGGGCCAGAAAAATGGATCGGAAGTCAAAAGTCCTAGGCGCTCGAGCTGGTCACGCTCGAGCGATGGCGCTCGAGCTACACAGCTCGAATGAAAAGCTAGCTCGAGCGGGTGCGCTCGAGTGAAATGCACTCGAATGGAACTCGGGCTCGAGCTCTCGAAATCTTCTGTAAGTTTTGGGCATTCGAGTCAAGCCCTTGCTCGAGTGGTGGCGCTCGAGTGGGTGCACTCGAGTGGTTCTCCTTCTTCTTCAAACTGATACTTTTCTTCTCTCGCACTAATACCATTCGTATTTCTTCTATATCTTCTCATCCGGGCATCCGTTTGAGTTGATTCAAAGTCCTACGAACTCCATTTTTCACCCTCGATTCACCTATGGGCATCAAAGAGACAAATTCATCAATGTGTAGAAATAATACTCAATTGACTCTAAATACTCATCGAAAACAATCAAAATACAGGCATTTCGGGCTCTAAAATATAACAATTTCACGCCTAATCAGTGCCACGTGGCACGACAGGAAAGGCAGGTTTGCCATTTTTCACCCTATAAATAGGGCCCTTCATCATTCATACCAACACACTCCAGGCGAACAAGCATTCAGACAATCGACAAGCGAATTCTCTGCAACCGTTCATGAAGATTTAAAGTGTTCTTCATCAACCTCAAGACATTCTACTTGGAAAGCCATCAGAAATAGCCTCCGATCCGAGATCAAGGTCCAAAACCCCTCCGATCCGGCGTTTCTCCTCGAAGATTTGAAGAATCTTCAAAGGCGTTCTTCTCAGAAACGACATCCGATCCGAGATCAAGGTCCATCACCCCTCCGATCTGGCATTTCTCCTTGAAGATTTGAAGAATCTTCAAAGGCATTCTTCACACAAGTCCTTCAGAAATAGCCTCCGATCTGAGATCAAGGTCCAGCACCCCTCCGATCCAGCGTTTCTTCTTGAAAATTTGAAGGATCTTCAAGAACATTCTTCACATCCGCTCGAAGATTCAAAGGACGTTCTTCACCAAATTCAAAGGCGTTAATCCCACCTTCAAAGGCGTTCATCCCCCAAATCTCCAAAATAATGTTTAATCCAAAATAAGGCATTTCGCCCTTGGATTAACGTTATGAATTCAAATCCAATCTCAAACGAAGATCGAGACAGAGACTTCGCACGAAGATCATCTAAGTTAAGGTCAACACCGAAGAGAAGAATCAGAGGAGCAAATCTAAAGTCTAGGACCCACACAATTTTTCTCGGTTTAATCCGAACAAATTCAAGTTGTAAATCTTTTTCGTATTTTTCACGAAATTTGTAGTTACAAATTTGGCACGCCCAGCGGGACCGACTCTGCCTCTCATCTCTTTTCTTCTCAAGCAAGCTTAACCACCATGACGATGGACGCCTCAACTATCGAGGAACGACTCGCCAATCTACTCAAGGTTGTTGAAGGGCTCACCCAACATGTTAAGAGTCAAGACATCCAGATCACCAGCCTGATGAATAGGATGGATGGCGGCGATGCAAACCACGTCAGAGGAAAGCAAGTTGAGGGCCACCACGATGAGGAGACCTCAACCAAACACCAAGCAGCAGAAATGGAGACAACTGCAAGGGAGCTTCAGATTTCATCAGATGGAGGGATCCAAGTTGATCAACTCAAGGAGCTCATACTAGAGACAGTAAAGAGCAAGTTCGACGATAGCTCCAAACCATCCTTCACTTACACTAAACCTTATACCAAGAGGATTGACGACTTGAGGATGGCAGCTGGCTACCAACCTCCGAAGTTGATGGTAAAGAAAACCCAAAGCATCACGTAGCTCACTTCGTCGAAACTTGCAACAACGCCGGAACCTACGGAGATTGTCTGGTCAAGCAATTTGTCCGCTCCTTGAAAGGAAATGCGTTTGACTGGTACATCGACTTGGAGGCTAACTCCATCAACAGTTGGGATCAAATGTAGTACGAGTTCCTAAATCGCTTCTACAGCACAAGGAGGACAGTTAGCATGATCGAGCTAACCAACACTCGTCAGAGGATAAATGAGCCCGTGATCGATTACATCAATAAATGGAGGATCTTGAGCTTGAATTGCAAGGACCAACTTTCAGAGGTTTCTGCAATCGAGATGTGCATTCAAGACATGCAGTGGGGTCTCCGGTACATTCTTCAAGGAATTCAACCAAAAACCTTCGAAGATCTGGCTACAAGAGCTCATGACATGGAGCTAAGCATGAACGGAAGTGAAGTTGAAGAACCATCAAGTCAAAAGCATCGCGATAAGACATATGTTAAACCTTCAAGTAATGAATACATAACAGACCTTCCTCGCGCCAGGTGACAAAGCGGGTGACTCTGAAAGAGATGTGACAAAAGCGATATCCTTTCTTAGACCCTGATGTCTCTGGGATATTTAATGACTTGATCGATGCAAAACTCATCGAGTTGCCTAAGATGAAACGACCAGAAGAAGCTAGACGCACTGATGATCCAAAGTATTGCAAATACCATCGATTAGTGGGCCACCCAATTGAAGACTGTTTCATCTTCAAGGAAAAGGTCATGCAATTGGTCAAGCAAGGAGATATCGTGCTAGAAGAAGCTACCTAAAGTTCTTCAAATGAAAATGCTCCTTGACAAGAGCGTAAACTGCCTGTGAAGCTCCTTAATATGAGTGAAAACTATCTCAAAGTCCCTCAAATCAAATGCTCATGACAAGAGCGTAAACTGTCTGTGAAGCTCCTTGATACGAGCGAAAACTATCTCAAAGTCCGTCAAATTAAATCTCCTCAACAAGATAAAACTGTTTGAAGCTCTTAAACCGGAGATCAAATTGAAGCCTCCCGGAACCAAATGATGCTCCTTGGTACGAGCGAAAACTATCTCAAATCCAAATCAAGTCTCTTGACGAAAGACTAAACTATATGAAGCTCTCAAGTTAAAGATCAAATTGAAGTCTTCATCAAGTCAAAACTCATTGATTCTTACTAAATTGTCTGAAGTTCTCAAGCCGAAGAACAAATTGAAGTGTCTCTCCAAATCAAATGATACTCCTTGATACGAGTATAAACTATCTATAAGTTTGAATTTTAATGCTCCTTGATACGAGCCTAAACTATCTACCATTTTGAAAATGAAGTCTCCTTGACAAGAGATCAAACTGGCTACAAATTTGAAGTTGAAATACTCCTTGATACGAGTATAAACTATCAAACGAATTCAAAGAATGTCTCCTTGACACACGAGTTTAAATTGTATATCACTCCTAGCCCACATGAGTATAAATTGTTTATGGCACCCCCTTGAACTACGTTTTGACTTTATCCTCTTTAAAGGGGTACGTAGGCAGCTTAGACATCCTCTAAGTTCAGTCATGATTCAAAACTCTAAATGCATATGAGGGCGTAAAATACTTTCGTGCTTCATTCATTCCAAGTCAAAACGACCGTGAACAAAGCACGAGGGGGCATTTGTAAGCAAATAAATTTTGCACCCACCAATTAAATATACACGGTACAAGTCGGTCAAATTAAATGAGTGTTCGATACTCATATTGGGTAATAAATACGTTTTATTTACCATAAGAATGAGAATTAAATGATATCTCGTAAGAAATTGAAGCGAATTAAACTAATTCGCAAATCACGCCAATCAAATGGCATGGGCCAACCAGGACGTGCCACGTGACACGACAGGAAAGGCAGATTGCTATTTTTCAGCCTATAAATAGGGCCCTTCATCATTCATACCAACACACTCAAGGCGAATAAGCATTCAGACGATCGACAAGTGAATCCTCTGCAATCGTTCTTGAAGATTCAAAGTGTTCTTCATCAACCTCAAGACATTCTTCGTGGAAAGCCATCAGAAATAGCCTCCGAACCAAGATCAAGGTCCAGAACCCCTCCAATCCGGCGTTTCTCCTCGGAGATTTGAAGAATCTTCAAAGACATTCTTCTCATAAACGACATCCGATCCGAGATCAAGGTCCATCACCCCTCCGATCCGGCGTTTCTCCTTGAAGATTTGAAGAATCTTCAAAGGCGTTCTTCGCACAAGTCCTTCAGAAATAGCCTTCGATTCGAGATCAAGCTTCAGCACCCCTCCGATCCGGCATTTCTCCTTGAAGATTCGAAGGATCTTCAAGAATATTCTTTGCATCCGCTCAAAGATTCAAAGGACGTTCTTCACCAAATTCAAAGGCGTTCATCCCCCAAATCTCCAAAATAATGTTTAATCCAAAATAAGGCATTTCACCCTTGGATTAACGTTATAAATTCAAATCCAATCTCAAACGAAGATTGAGACGGGGACTTCGCCCGAAGATCATCTAAGTCAAGGTCAACACCGAAGAGAAGAATTAGTGGAGCAAATCAAGAGTCTAGGACCCACACAATTTTTCTCGGTTTAATCCGAACAAATTCAAGTTGTAAACCTTTTTCGCATTTTTCACGAAATTTGTAGTTACAGTATCATAATTAAATCACCTCGTACCATACCATTATCGTACCATACTTTATTAAGCTCATACTACAATTCATTTAAGTATGTAACACAATTAATACATCACTTAGTGTCATACAACACAATTAATTTACATATTATTAAGTTTGTAGAAAAATTTATTTAAGTTCTTACCACAATTTATTCACCGTACGGTCCGTACCACCACATATTTAATCTTTACCACAATGAATTCATCCCAGTACAACACTTTATTTTATCTCGTACCACCATTAATATACCACATATTGATTCATATAGTACCACATTTAATTAAGCCCGTATCAGAATTTATTTAAGTCATACCACTATTAATTCACCTCATACAATAACCACGCCACACTTATGAAGCCCGTACTACCATGAATACACTTTATTAGAGGAGGGACACACACAAAAAAAAAAAAAGATAAATAAAAAAATAAACGCAGAAAAAAATATAAAGGAGAAGAAAAAATAAGTGTAGGACAAAATGGAGAAAAAAAAAGCCTAACTAAAATTAAAAAAGAAGGATAAGGGTAAAGTTGGTAAACAATATATATTCTCTCGACTAAAGAGAAATTAAATTAAAGCTCTTGACAAAATATAATTTTTTAAATTAGAATTGGTTAATATGGAGGTTTCATCATTAAATTTATCATTTGTATAATATTAAAATCAATTATAAACGTTTGCTGCATATTAATTAATTTGTATAATTAGAATCTTAGTACGCATTAGAATAGTTCTACATATTATCTTGTTAATAAAAAAATAATAATAATAACACTATTGTAGAATCATACTTATTACTATATAATAACAATAATTAGCAGGTCCATTCGTACTAATTATTAAAGGGACAGTGTTAGAAAAGGATTTGGATTTTGGACGGCAAAAGTGATGAGACAATAAAACAAACCAAAAACAGTGACCCAATTTGTAGAAAAACGACGACATTAATGATATGACATTTTTAGCAGTCGTTACATGCGTAATCTTCTAATTAACTACATACGGCTTTACAATTAAATTACGCAAATAATATTTGCAATAAATACTGGCACGAAATGAATTTTGGGTCCAACATTACTTCGTCATCAATAATGACCATAAAATTTACGCCAGGGGTAAAATTGGAAACACCGCAAGAAAATCTTTTTCTATGATGCAAGTTCCCATCACTTGAAATACATGGGGTGGGTAACTGGCAAAATTTGTTCGATATTACCCTAATATTATTTTTATAAATTAATATCATATTATTTTTATAGATACAAACACGTCTAATTATGTGGATAAATAATATTACTGAATAAATATGATATTATTGAATAATGTAAAAATGTTACTGAATGAATCCAGATTTATACGGTGAACAAATTTCACCGAAGGCTGACTTATGAGTAAGTCTCTTGTAAATCAACTTCACTGTGCAACTCAAACAATATTAATTATTTTTATTATATATAATTACTATTAAAGTAACACATTTTAATAAAACAATGGATACTATTTAGAATAAACATAAAATTGAAAACAAATTTTACGATGAAATTGGTTCAAATTATACTTTGTATAGATAGGTAAATTGCAAAGTTATATTCGAGGAAAAAAAATCATGTAGAATTATTGAACTACTTCACCTACACTTGCAAAAAGGGAGGCCCTCTTTACACTTGCTCTAACTTTGTGTTGCATCATCCAAAGACAAAAAACAAGTACCAAAATAAAAAAATAATAAAGAAAAAGAAAGAACAACATCAAGTGGAGGTCGTTGTTGAGGTGCCATGTATAAGAAGGCATTATTAAAAGAAATGGAAACAAATAATATTTCCGAAACTAAATGAGTTGGAAATGTATTAATTGCAACATTATTAATTTAGAAAAGAGAAGAAGGGCGTAGTCAGTAGTGTTATGAGGATTGGAAATGGACTGGAAAGTGTTAATGATAGGAGAGATAAATGACGACGACCTTTCACAGCCAGTAACAAGGAATATGTGTTGTCATTCAATTTCTCAATCATAATAATATACGACAAAATAATCAAATCGATATTACATTTATAAAATTATTACGTTTTAATTATTTTTAAAATGAGTAATTCATGAAAAACATTTTTTCTTTAAAAAAAGGTGATAATTTGTATGTTAAAATGTGTTATTTTGAAAATAGAAGTCGAGTGAACTGGTGTATATATATATAGATGACTTGCTCTGTTATATGTATATAAATGTCTATTCATACTTAAATGGTGGACCACTACATGCAAAATAACTATTCATCTATAATAAATGTTAGTTTATACATCCTCCGTCTCCCTTTATATTTTAGCATCTGGGGATGATACAAGATTTGAAAAATATAATTGTTAATGGAAGTGTAAAAAAAAAGTAAGAAGGTGGAAAGATTGTAAAATTAAATAGAGAGAAAGTGTAATGAATATAATACTTGAAAGATTTTTTTCAAAAAGAAAATGTTAAACTTAAAAGGTGACGCTCGTTTTGGCAAAATGTTAAACTTAAAGAGGGGCGAAGGAAGTATGTGTTTAAGATCATTCTATTGTGCACTAGTTGTATCGTGTAGTACAGGGGTATAAGGTGACACATGTTTTAATTGAAACATACATGCTAATATAACTTAAACGTGAAACCAATTTTAATTGAAATGTGACACTAACTTTAACTGGAAATTGGAGGCTAATATAACTAATATGGCACACTAGATTTGATTGAAAACATGAAATGAAATATAACACTAATTTTATCTGAAACATGACATTAATTTTAACTGAAACGTGACGAGTGTACGAATTTAAGATTCGTACACCTCGATTTTGACCATGATTTTATTTATATACTGCTGACTAAAGAAAACGTTGTTTGAAATTGAGAATCTCTTTATCATATTGTCACCACTAAATAAGGGACACTTACATTTTGGATGGTCTATTTGCAACCTAAAATCGCTAAATACTATATGTCCAGCATGTTTAGAAAATCAAATTACCTCTGAAATGTCTGTAACCCTAAACGATGTATTGATGTTTTTTTTAAGGTTATGCCTTTCAATTAAGACTCTTTTTATATTTTGAAACTTGAAGTAAACCTAGATTTCGAATATCACTAACACAATAGAAGTATTGGAAGAAAATCAGATTTATAACTAACTTAGGATCATAACTTTTAAAAAAATAAGAATATTTTTTGAAGATGTAAAATCATTTTGAGATATACCTTTAATCTTTGGGAAAATAGGTTTTTTTGTCCTTTAAGTTTGGTCAATTTTGTTTTTCGTCCTCTAACTTTTGACTTTATTTTTTAGTCCGATAACTTTTAAAAAATTAACATTTTCGTCCTAAAACCGATAATTTTTTAGTCCTAAAATTAACATTTTAGTCCGATAACTTATGTTTTAGGACGAAAATGTTAATTTTTTTAAAGTTATCGGACTAAAAAATAAAGTCAAAAGTTAGAGGACAAAAAACTCAATTTTCCCTTAATCTTTTAAGCAAATTTAACCTAATGTTGAATACATTTAATTCTCACCCTTACATTTATTGAATAAAATAATTCCAGTTTCCATTCTCTTTTGTTCTTCTCCATTCCTCCCTTGCAATCACATTTATTGTTTTCCTTGTTTGCTACTGCATTTCTTTTCCTTACTTTTATTTAGAATATATAAATGGATACTCCCTTCGTCCTGGATCTTTTTTCATAGAGATACATGACACAATTTTTAAGAAAAATGGAGTATGTGAATGTGAAGTTTAATAATAAAATAAAAAATATGTCTTATTGATTTTTGTGAGTATGAATTATTTCCTTTTTAAGGATGTAAAAAAAGAGTTGGTACGTTCCAAAAAGAAAAATGCAAAGAAAGTGTTGGGACATATGTTTTTGTAAGTCAAAAAAATTAATATGTTTTTATTATATCCAATCCCATTGCTTGTTTACCAATTATAGGCTATGTAATTTAAATTTATCATTTTGCATTTCGATTTCGTGCATATATATATATATATATGCTAGACATGTATGTTCCTACATTGTTATTTTATATTATTGGTGCGTTCTAACGTCATAAATATGGCACCGTTGTATGCAGATTATTAGGATTAACAATGATTTATTTTATTTCTTTTTCATGTAAGCCGATATGACACTTTGAAGGGTGATAACTGACAAGTTATAACAAACCAAACAATGCAAGCAAAAGCATAAATGAGAAAATTGAAATTAAATTATTTTCTCTTAGTATATTATATGAATGTATATTTGGCACTCAATAATCAATATAGTGGACCACGACACAATTCAGCTCGTATCTGCTACCATTGTTGTTTGTATAGGGATGAATTGTATAGTCCATTGTCTTTTAATTGATCAATTGATACCATTCGATGCAGAGATGTATGTTTAGTCTTTTAGATGCCTACAAATTTTCATATTTCTATATAATTTCAAGAAAAGTTGAAATGAATTATTTTGCCGGAAACTTTATTATCAATAAGAAAGAAAAGGGTCTACCTTTGTATTCTTGTGATCATTCAAATGAAATAATATGATGTCCATTATAGCTAAATTTTAATTATTGCATGCGAGGAGATTATGAAGCAAAAGAATCCATTTCCGCCCAAGGCAAGGTAGGATAAGTGTCTTGTTTGGTTTTTTTTTATTTTTTTCCTTCTTAAGTTCTGTATATATTCTAATTTTTTTAAAAAAATTGAAAATATTCTTTAAAATTAATACAACACGGAAGAAGCAATTTCCATTTCCCCAAAACAAACCGTAGACTTCACATCAATATTGTGTAGAAGTCTTTAATTTATATTGTTACTAGTCACAGACCCGCAAAAATTCGCGGACTTAAAATATAAATTTGTCTTATTTATAAACCAAACACATCAACAAATACATCATTAATAATAAACAAAAATTTATTTTTTCACACAAACAAAAAACAATTTATCACATACCAAATTAACCATCATGCTCCGAACTAATGCCTCATAAATTCCTAAAAACCTCTCTGTAAACAACATTGGTTGTGTACTTCGATGTCTTTCCTTCCGAATCCAGGCATAAGATCTTCAACCCATTCATCCTCTTAACCCTAGAAATCGCCACATAAAGCTGACCGTAAGTAAACACTGGTTTGGGCAGATACAATCCAACATTGGAAAGAGACTGACCCTGACTCTTGTTTATGGTCATTGCAAAGCAAAGCAAAACAAGAAGTTGCCTTCTAGTGAAATTCACTGGTATGGTTACATCTGAATTACTTAAAGTCACCCTGGGAATGAAAACCTTGTTTCCAATATTCCTTCCAGATATAATCTCAGCTTCAATTACGTGATTTCCAAGCCTAACGACAATTAACCTTGTACCATTGCATAGACCAGATTTTTTATCGATGTTCCTGAGCAGAACAATCGGAACACCCTCCTTAAGAACTAAACGATGGCATGGCATTCCGGAGCACCTGAGAGAGTTTAAGAAATCTACTGAAACCAACTCCCCTTGACCACCTGGTCGAAACTCTATCTTACACACGTTATCCGAACTCAAAAAAAATCTTGATTCCCCTGGAATCGTATCAATAACCTTATCATTGATACAATCCACATCCCTGTGTGTGGGTGCAAGAATAGCCATCTCCTCAAAGAATCTATGTGTACGAAGATTACGTTCTATCGAAGGATAGATACTCATAATGATTGCCAAAATAGGATCAACCTCATTTGAAATAAGAATGCTTGGTGGAATCTCAATTTCTGAATAACTATCCATACCTTCCCCAAGTCTGTCATCACCTATCTTGAGAATCCAATCAGAAAATTTTGCAATCTCCAAAACTCCATCCGTACCATGCACATCAGAATCCAATCGCATATTCCTGATCAATTTCAACATCTGAAAAAATACCCAAATAAAAATTCATCAGCCAATGACATGCGTTGTGTTTTTTTTTCAGAAATCTGAAATAATTTAATTCACCTTGCAATATTGCCACAGGTGAGATGAATTAATCGCAGAATGAACAACATCTTCCCTTGTACCCTTTGGTATAACTGGTAGAATTTGACGAAAATCCCCGCCGAGAACAATCGTCTTTCCTCCGAACGGTAGGTCATTCACTGATCCATCGGTCATCCTAACAATATCACGAAGAGTTCGATCCAAGGCCTCAAAGCAAAATCTGTTAACCATTGGGGCCTCGTCCCATATAATTAGTTTTGCCTTTGTAAGCAACTCGGATAGTTCAGACCTAGGAGCAACATTACAGGTGGATAACTCGTCGATGTTTATTGGGATAACAAATCGAGAGTGCGTCGTACGCCCGCCTGGAAGAAGAAGCGCTTCAATCCCACTTGATGCAACATTCAACACAACATATCCCTCGGACCGTATAGAAGTAGACAGTGTCCTCCAGATAAATGTTTTTCCAGTACCACCGTACCTGTAAAGGAAGTAGATTCCACCTTGGTCTAGCAAAACTGCATCATTTATCTCACGAAATACACCTCTCTGCTCAGGCGTAAGCATTGCACTCAATTCATTGAATTCATCTCTCATCATCGAACGATCATATCGAAGCTCCTCACGCAATAATTTATTTACACCACTTGCCACCAATGTTGAACCGGCTGAGGCATCGAAGGAAACGTAGCCAAGGTGCTGCCATTCATCTGCAACAACTTTTCCATCTCAATCAAGGTACAGTTCCTCAACTCCTCGACAGTTATTACCAAATTTGTTTTAGAACAATTTACAGTATTAGATGTAATTTAATAAAAGTGAAAAAAAATTAGTTGGTTGAACTCAGTATGAATACCTGGTTGGTTTAATAATTATCACTGTCTATACTGAATGTCATCCAACAAACAATCCAACGTCCTTTCAAATATATGCTCAGGAGAACTCATAGACGATGACAACAAAAGAATTGAAAATAATTTTTTGGCATAATGGACCAATGCCCAGAAACTTGCCTCAACTATCCCATCAATGTATTCATGATCGTCCTCTAATAACCCAAGTGAATAACATGCATCCTTGAAAGTTGGATATACAACACCACAAATGGTCTGGATCTCCTCATGTGACTCAGCCCCTTTACTGTGTGGCAACAAAATCCCCAGATAAAAATTTTCACCAGCACTCGGTGGAACGTTATACAACCTTCTCAATGCAAATCTAGTGTCTTCCTGTCAACCCAAACGTATTTCTTGTTGTCCCAAACATACTTAGAAGGAAACTCCATATATGTTAAACTCTTTGCAGTAGGATCAGCCCGATTACGCTCCATCCAAGCCAAAAATTCGACTTATATGCATTAGGTCTCTCCAGAACATCATCGATATAGTCATCATCATAAAAAACAACACTCTATTCACCGGGAAGATGAAAATTCAAACGGACAACCGGTGGAAATCTATGATGTATATCAAACTGGAGGGTCCTCCACACAGCCTCACATGGAGAAATGTATCTACAATTAATGAAATTCTCAACCTCATCATTCTCAACAGATGTTTATGCACCATTTTTTTATAGAAATAGTTGCTCTGTCGGGACCTTTATTCATATATTTGAACAGATACTTGATAGACTTGTGACGATTACACCACTCGACGTTTATATGCCCTTGATATCTCTTCAATAGAATAAGACTGTATGGCACAACAAATCCATTATCCAAAGCAACGTTACTCTTAACAACAGTTCTACCATCATTTCGTCTCATGTATAGTGGATACCCATCCTGATCAACCGATGTATTATCTATGTACCTCCGTGGGAATTTTTTCAAACAGTATTTTCCATTCATGCAAGGTGAATATAATCTAGCAAAACCACAAGGTCCATGCATCATTTATTCACTAACCAAATCGTATAACAAAGGATCATCATTTTTATAAGGAATCTCAGCCGATATTAATCGATCAACATCATCTGGATTTGGAATCTTGCTGTCACGGTTCAAGAACAGGAGAATATGAGCATGTGGCAATCCCCTCTTCTGAAACTCCACGATGTACACAACTGTTACAAAAAGTATTTAATTAAACACAAAAAAATGAAGTATATCAGCAGATATCCTACAAATTTAATCATGCAATTCCCATATACAGACATATATATAGACACACAGTTTAAACAGATCAAAGAGCAAGAATTACCTACATCAATTTTTCCAAATATTTGGAGATCTTTGAAATCAGAGATAATCTTGTCAAGTTTTATCTTAAACAAACGACACAGAATGTCTGGTCTATCATCTGTCTCAAGTCCTCTTGACGATAGAAATCTCGATATCTCTGGCCATTTAGGGTTGCACGTGATCGTAATGAACAAACCAGTATAAGAATAATACTTACAAGTTGCCATAGCATCCTGAAAATTCTGGATCGTGTACTTTGGCCCACCAGTAAACGAAGACGGCATTATTCTTTTACCAGTAGAAGACGGGTCCGTAAGACCTGATTGAACTGCACTCGACATGTCAGAAAATCTACCAGATCTTAACTTCACCTGATTAAACTTTAAATAATTCAACCTTTCTGCTTCTATCATCGTATACGAATCCACCAAAAATTGCTGAAACAGTCTACGGGATAAGAATAATGTATTGGGCTCGTTCAGGCGCTCGTGAATTTTGAACGCACAGAACTCGCGCATTGTCAGTCTAGTCCTCTTTCTCGAAGTAAAACCAGCATCTCTATGGTCAACATCGATACGGTATCCATTCTCACCATATGGGAACAACAAAGGATTCCCGCAGTGATACATATGACGGATGCAACTCACTTATCCTTAACAACTTTCCATCACATGTCTTTAGCAAAACATCTCTTCTATCAACAACTGCTTCAATATCTCCTGGAATCAGAGCAGCTACCTCAGATACAGTGGGGAGATTATGAGTCCTTCCATCTATATTTCTTCTTTGAACCAAATTCAACCTCAATAAGGGATCACGTCCAGACATAATACCATCCCTAGCAGTCCGGAATTGCATAGCAAAAGGATTATGTCGGTCTATCATCGACCGCAACTCACGCACAATAGCCTTGTCAAGATGCGTAGCATTTTTCTTTTCACAAACGCTTTGAAAAAAAAGACTACCGTCTTACAAACACAAACGATAAACACGACAAAAATTTTTCATTTTCAAAATAAAAAACAACATACCTGAGAGCCTTAATTCTATTATGTAACTCGTTATCAGTGTCATAGATATATAGCTGCGAAAACTTTGCCTGCTTTCCAGGGATAGGCAACAAACTACCAATCCGATGATAGTTAGCCCCATGAATTTTGTATACATAAGGTCCCCTGCCTTTATTCACCGAAGTGTCAACCGTACCACCCATCGATGTAAAACTAAACATCATATTATAAGCCCTAATGTTTTCCAGAAATTGTTTGCTCTTTGCTCCATTCGACGAAAATAGATTCGCCAGTGTATCTGGAGGCAGCTTCATCAATGGAATACGTATCTTTCCATTACTACAACACGACGGGAATTTAGGCGGAACCTCATTCCATTTTTTGGATGTCCTCTCCTCATACCACATAGAAGAATTGCAATAAATGCACACATACGTGGCATCACCAAAATCAAGATACCCCGAAATATAATCAATAAGTCATCAAGACAAACGAACATACACACATACGTAGACACATGGAAAGAATTAATAATTCACACTCACGAACGTACACACTTACACATACCTCCAACGTGAACATATTTTTCTCTTGATTTTGATCCAGTTAGAACATCAATTGATGATCCCCCATCTGCACACCGATGCAACACAGTCAGCAATATACAATAGGAATAAAATAATGGATGATAATCAAATTAGTAAAAAGCTATTAATACAAAATAAATATTGAATTAAAAAATCTGAAATGTAATAAACTTACTAATTCGAGCAGTTTGCCCAACTTGAATAGAATAATCACCATCCAGATTTATTATCTTTGAACCAGAATTCTCAACATTCACGCGCACGTGCCGACCACTAATAATTACATCGCCAACATCACCAACATCACCAACAATAGGTGTCTTTCCCTTTTCTGCAAGATTAAAAATATTATGAAAAAGAAAAGAAATATACAAAGATACATAAATGGAGGGAAAAAAAACCTTTCGCGGTGAATCTTATATTTTCTGGACATGTGTTATCCGGCAAAACACTTGCACGAACAGCGGGCGCCGAACTCGACACTAAATCTGGGTCCAAGAGAAGAAATAAGGAATAAATATAAACCACAACAAACTTAGCGACGCAAAATGTTAATATATGTATTTCCACTTGCCATTAAATGTAGGAACGTTCGGACAAGCAACACCATCACGCAAAGGGCGGTTGTCTGAATAAACAAAGTCGAGGAAATATATTTAACAGTTTAATATAAACAACAAAATATAAAATTGACTTCAGCATGAACATACCAATTAAAACGGATGAACCTCTAGAACGTTTATCAGAGATAATACACCTCCTAAGCAACCTTGCACTACGTTGCATGGATTTTTCCAAACCAGTATCTACATTATATTTAAAAAGCATAAATCAGATATCAAACAAATGAATAACAACATTCAAATTACCACATCACGGAATTAAATCCCAAGTTTGCAGGACACACAAAATTTACCCATTTCAAGTGTTCTACCACGCTTTCCAAGGATAATTTACACACAATATTGGATTCTTGGAATCCCAAGTTTGCAGGACACACAATATTGGATTCGAGCATGCCTTGCACAATTCCCTGTTATTAGCAAATAAAAAAAAGTCCACACAGACACAACATATTTAGCTTATAAAAAGAGAACCAATAATTACAAAAATAAAAAATAAAAATAAAAACCTAATCAATCAGATAAATAAAAAAATTATTCAATCTACACTCACAGTAGTGCAATATCCTCGTTGATCGAACATTACGGCAACCTGAACAACGTAAGTGTCCAAATTAGGCACACAACTCTAATACAATTAACAACAAATATAGTGCGAGTATTAGAGCAAATAAAATGTGATATTTAATCATTTATATCACTCGTATTATGCTTTTGGTCATATTAACTTACCATTATTAAAATACTACTTCAAATTCCCAGAAATTTTATGGATTTTATACAAAATCATAGCAAGATGGCCACAATACACCGCAAGTCAAGCAGATTAAAAATTACCAGACGACGATATGCTACCAACAACATTTGCAAAATAATCATCACCCATTGTGTCGTGCAACAAACACGCCGTACAAAATATTAATGAACCGCAATGAAACTGAAGAAAGAAATTTCAATGTAATATATATACATGTAGCATAAATGCGATAGATTAATAATTGTAAGATGACAACATCAAATGCTCGGATAAAAACAACAGTGCTCGGCTCATCTAACCAATAAAGATATATATATCACACGGAAATATTCATAATTGATCCGAGATTAGGGAGTAAATAACTTAAATTTCTTTGGAAGGAATGACATAAAATTATCTAAATTATTCATATATAAATAAAACATTCACCATAACACATTAAATTTATTTAAATATGCAATTATAAATCAATACGCATCATCAACTATCAACTATAGAATACGTTTATCATCCAAATTCGAAAATGTGTCCATATTAAATAAAATAAAAATATCCGAGATGGGGTGAGTTATCAAACATGATACACTAAATCCAATTTCTTCATAGAATAAATATTATAATAACTCATGCCAACTATATTTATAAAACTATTTAATACGATACAATATGAAATCGTATATATTGTGAGAACACGCACGAAAATTGCCACAACGAAATGAGAGATGTATAAGTTGTACAATCAAAGGAATATCAATTAAATTGTAAAAGGCAAACAGCCGTACCAAATCAAGTTGAAAACATGCTTATCACATACTTGCCTATGATCACATCCTTAGAACAACCATCATGCTTGATAGCCCAATGTTTTATGTCACGACATGGCACCTATTTTATATAGGTATTCCCTTAATGTAGAATAATCAAAGTATAGAGAAAGAGATTGATGGAAATATAGTAAAAGATATTCATTGCTCATAATAAATTTAATTAATTAGAACCAATGTTAATACAGTACCAAAAATAAAGTGATGTGGGGCAGCTTACGGATGCTAGTCGGCAAGATTTAAATAGTTGGAATGAACATTTAGATGGAACTTTTTTGGATGAAGCTAATAGACCAATAATAACCGAGGAATGAACCTGGCACGTAGCAAGTAGAATTTGGTTTCATTTTTTAATACGAAACTGCAAATGAGCAATATAAAATGTCATCAGCAAACAATATTAAAAGAATGTATATATACGGCAACATAATAATACAGATATATGGCAAGATATAATGTGAGTAGACTGGACAAACTTCCAGGGTCGATGGGGATAAGATGTGAGGTCATTGCTTTTACGGTATATGATTGAAAGATCTGGTATACATGTTACAGATTCGTGAGGATGATGAAGAGATTGAAGAAGAAGGTGCTAATTATCAATTTGTAATGATGAGATGCATGCGAGAGGTTAATGTTGATAACAAGACTGTTGGATGGTAAATACCTTCTTTCCACGAGTACACAGAACTCAATCCCACTCCATGTAGCTCGTGTATTTGCCCAATCAAAAAACATCAACTCATTCTAAATACCCCTCCATTCACTTTCATTCCTCCGTAGTTCCCCCAAAATTCACATATTCTTAGGTACATCTTCTATACTTGATTACATTAAATGTTTAATGATAATGCTCTCCAGTGTTTATTATTTTGCGTATTGCTTTCCACCGTTTTTGTTATCTGAATTATGTTGTTGTTGTAATGAGTTGTGCGTTTCCTACTAATCCCACATTTTTGTAGATGGGTTTCGAGTAATTTGATCAAAAGATGTATTTTAAGTTTAAAATACCATTTTGAAAATTTAGTCCAATTCAACTACCTTTTTCTATATGGATTTCCTTTTTATTCTCATTTTCTATTGCAAAACTATAAAACCCCAGAAGAAAGTCGATTTTAATTATTGAAACTAAAAGGAATTATAAAAAATATTTCAAATTTTACATAAGATCAATCAAGACAAATACATAGTGCTAAACTCAAACCCCATGTTTTCACTATTTTTTTGCGGAAAATGCATAATGTCAATTTATTCTGGTATATTCCAACAATTGTTTCAGATGCACAATGATGTGGTTCAATCTCTAAATTTTACTAACTTTAAATTATTTTTTTGAATGTGCCCAATTTGAAAATTAACAAAGTTAAAGTACAATAACCAACTTTAAAGAATTTATAAAATAATTTATAATCTTCCACCATACTTTTGACTAAAATTGGTATTAATAAGTCCTCATCAACAATCCATAATATATATATATATTTGACCACAAATGTATCGTAAATAGCGATTCACATTAGGAAATAATGAGAATAGATATTATTATAGTCCATGTATTATTTCAATAATCCAGACACAAAGGACAAAGTTACTAATATCCAAAACGACCAAAACCAACACGCGACTTATTATCACAACACAGAAGTTATCCCACCATGCATGAAATAGTCATGCCTAAACTCGTCGCATGTATAAAAAATGCATAATATAAATAATATTTGAAGACGAACATAACAATCATTCATCCTCAATCTTAACCGTCTGAATCATCTTCGAGCCAAGTGTATCGGAATCAGCATGATCACTAACATATATTGGTGTTTCATGATCACCAGACTTCCGCTTTACATCGGAAACAATTTCTGCACCCCGAAAATTATCAACTCCGTTGTCACCACCCTTCGACAGACTATCACAGGCATTAGCCACCACATCCTTGTATAAAAAGGAAACTTAATTTATCAAAATCAAAATACTAAATGATTGTAAAAAAAATGACATTTTTAAAAACTAACGTAGATACACAACATATACCATTCATTATAGCCGATTGTTATTTTCATTCATAAACAAAGAAATAATTCAAATATTACTATTTGATTATTTTATATATCCTGAAATATATCTATTTTATTTTATATACAAATATAAATTTTACCATGGAATTTTATGAAATCCACATGATTTTAAAAATAAAAAAATAAAGAAATAAAAAGGATATGAAACCTGTACAGATGAGAATGTCTCGTCCAATTTACAAATCAATGAACCGTCGTCGGAGCACTTAAAGACAGTATAGACATTGTACTTGTTGACCAAGTTGAATTCAAAAATGAGCACACGGAAAATGAATTGTTTATCAACCAAATTACCCAACTAGATTGGAATATCATCACACACATCATCCTGCAAGATCATGTATAAACTATCAAATATGGAAAAATTAAAGTAATATAGCTATACAAATAACATCTCAAAAGAATACCTTATCATCACCACCTAGAATGTCATTACAAGTTTTACCAATTAACTTAGAAACATCACTATTAAATAATATCAGAGACGCAGAACCAGTTTGGTCGCTGACACGGATTACGACTTTGAACCTAAAAACATGCAAAAAAAATCAATTACAAAAAAACGTATCATCTACAATAAAAAATAATAATAAATATATATATATATATATATATATATATATGTGTGTGTGTGTGTATATATATATGTGTGTGAACTTACTTGGTATCAACATCAGTTGGATTTGTCTCACATTTGATACAGTTCCACAATCCATCCACATAAATAACTTTCTTTGAACATGTTTTGCATGCGTGATAATACCAACCCATTGAGGTGTCTATTTCGTCGCATGTTGCAACGATAACACAATACATTTCCTTTTAAATAAAAAAGATGTAAAGTTCTACTATAAAAAAAATAACGTAAATGAAAAATGAATAATTATTCAGCGCAATGAAGTCAAATGTAATGAAGTAATAATCGATAACATGAGCATCTAACCTTTTCAACCTCGCCAAAACTTTTAATACAATGTACATCCGTATTAACATCAAAAGCAACATAAGCCCGGGATCGTGAAACATTTGCATCACTTGCAACGATGGGAGCAGGTATAGTAGTCATTATGTCCTCCAATCTATTTTTAGAGAACCACAAATCAATTATCTACAACAATTCAACAAATAAAACACTCACTCATAGTTCAATTATAAAAAAGTAAAAAAATAAATAATGTATAAATACCTCTTTTTATAGTCGTGAATCTCAACAAAATCAGCATTGACGTTAAGACGACTAGCATACATAGAGTTTGTGACGTATTTCACTAAAAAATATAATTTTTTTTTAAAACAGCGTGATCTAAAATAAACCCAAATAAAAGAAGAAAAAAATCTTTGTATTTTGGCTGCACTTTTGCATACTCCAACACAATAATAATTGGGTCATCAGGATTTTGCTTATTAAACGCAACCAACTGCTAAAAAAAACCTTCCCACAAAGTGCACATCATCCGAACACGACTATTGGAAAAAAATAAACAATAATTGTACAAAACAATGTGAATTATTGAAAAAAGAAATCATGAATATAAAAAAAAATACCTAGCATCTTCAACCTCACTATCAACTTTTTTACGACCTTTTCGCCAACACTTATTTCATCCGCACCGTATATCCGAACAACAAAACCAATCACATCTATGTACAATAACTTATGTGTTAAAAAAATAAAGAAGGAATCATAGAAAAATAATATAATAATATCCAAATAAAATACATAGAAAAAATTATAACAATTAAAAGAATGGAACAAACCTACTAGAGTCTTAGATTCTTCATCAGTGCAACTCTTTAATGTCAGTAAATGGAATAAAATCAAATCTAGATCTCTTAAAAATAACAGGAGAGCATCGCTTCACAATAGTGCCGAAGTAGAAAATTAACTCAAATGAATGCGAAGTTGCTCGGAATTGACCATCATTTCTACCGACATTAAAATTCGAGATTATAAAACTGGACACCTCAGATAAAATTCTCTCAAATTTTCTCACCAAATTCCTCCGAACAGTAGCTTGAATTTTGGTACCCTATATTCAATACATTACACAACCGTGTAAGCATACACAATACAACACAAACATTGAGAATAATTATGGAGAAAATTTGCTTGTATAATAATAAAAAAATTGTATAAAATATTGCACCTCCTCATCAATAAGGATTAGTTTAAAAAAGATAGCCTCCCCCTTATTATCCTTAGAAAGCACACTTCATGTCCTAGATAACTCCGCCTTTATGGAACAATTTTCCATATCAACTGTAATTTCAGATATGGGAGAAAAAACGGCGTCCGTATCCATAATCTGGTAAAAAAAAAAACACATATACACACATCACAATCATGACACCAACACAACATTTTTTTTTAAACGAAAAACATTCAACTATAAAAAAAATGTAGATGTTTTTAACATAGTTATTTTAACATAAAATAGTGTAAAAAAATTGTAAAATAACCAATGTCTAAAAGGATGAATGAATGTAGGAATGGATGGAATTAACAAAAACTCACCAGTTTTTATAGGCAATAGATGGCATGTGGATGTTAAATGTGATACACACTAAATATGCAAATGGAGGATTAAAGCACAAATATCAAGGATTATTGCATTAACAAATATTTAACCACTAACCATGAATAACATACAATGGAGTAAGTCAAACCAAAATAACATATTTGCAAAAATAATATATAAATAATTGAATAAATAAAATCATTTATAACATGATGTATACAATTTTGACACACATAGGCACGCTACTCATCATATTGTCATCTAGATCTTTTTGTTAGATACATTAGCTCAACTAATCTGCTTCGATTAAGGCTGGGCATGGATAGTCAATTATAATATCTTATTTTTTAATATACCACAGAAAATTTCGGACTATAATCTGTGACTAATAGGAATACTTACAAACATCTAGTTCACCCCATGAGCCACGCCTTATTGCACCAATTGGCTGCCTAATTTACCATTGATCATGCTATTGCCAAATTTACTACATAAAAAAAAATGTTATATTCACGAAAATCCTCACAATTATATCCAAAGAACAAATAAATGAATTAGTTGCAATTCAATTAAAAGTATCAATCAATATATATATATATAGATAATAAAAAAAATTGGGTCAAATAACTTATACGGTTTGCCTAAAATTGATCTCATTATTGCTGAGAATGTTGAATTTTGGTCTCATAACTTACCGAGTGTCCGATTTTAATCCTGAAAAAATTTGAATCTTCATTAATATGCGTGTTGTATATGGTTAAGGTTGTCATCATGTGTAGATTTGGAAAAAATAATTACACACCATCCGCGCAACAAAACCAACACACCCTCGAAGACAATATTGTTAATTAAAAAAAAGAAAAAAAAACCTTTCGCAGGCACATATCCGAGAGTACCGTAAAGGATCAAATTGGGACAGAATATGAGTCGAGCATGACAAAAAAAGGACATCATTGTTTGTATTTTTTAAGAAAATGGAACCAAAAAATGGACAATCCCTAAGAGTCACGAGAAAAAAAATTGAATAGCACAAAATTTTTGGGACCAAAAATCTGACACACAAAAAGTTATGAGACCAAATAACTTTTATTCCATATAAATATACCACACCAATAACTTTTATTCAAGTCTATCAATACAGGACTAATAAAGAATATTTTCATTTGCAGCTAATATGCAAACAAATAAAGAATCCGAATAATGACTGCAATTGCAAAAAAAAAAAAAAAAGCTCATCCAAAATGCATAAAACATGTCTTCCAATCTCTCGTATTCCGAACTAAAACTTATATACACTGGTCAACTTATACAAAAAAACTGAGACGAAAGTTATGTATTCCCATGTTTAAATTTCATATAATAATTTTATATAAAACATGAGGTAATAGATGGGTTCCTATTTTTCCAACAAAAAATGAGTAACTTTGTAGCCCCCCACTGAAATAAGATTATGTGCATGATTCTGGAAAATTTCACGGAAAAAATGTACAAAAGTATATAGCCTCAATTGTTGATTCAGTGCACCATAAACCAAACGCATAATTTTTTTATTTCTCACAGATTAATAAAATATTGAATGCCTCGCAACAGTGAACTAATTTGAGTCATAAGCCAAAACTTATTTTTTAGAACGACACAAACAAATCCGTAGCATTTGCAAATACAACGCTAAACCAATTAATATGATAAAATTAACAAAATATCAATCAATAAATATTATTTTCATATATATTGTTATCACCAAGGGTGCAGATGGCGTTTAGCGCTCGGCAGGCGGTATATGGCCGCCAAGCGCCGAGGCCACCTAGGCGGCCGCTGAGTTTTTTTTTCTTTTTTCTTTTTTTATTATTAAATATATTTTATTTAATATTTATCAAAGTAATAAAGTACCATATTTCCAACTTAATTTGTTTATTATCCAACTTAATAATTAAAGTAATTGAGTAATATTAAACACATCTCCAACAAAATGTCCAAATTAATAAACTACCACATTCATAATCCACATATGTGCAACTTGTTATTTTCCTTTTAATTTTCCTTTTTTTAATTATATAACATTTTATAGTTATTAAAACTTGAAAAAAAAATAAAAACAAAATCCTAGGCATCGCCTACCGCCTAGGCGCCGCCAAACGCGGTTTCTGCCAAATACGATCGCTTTGCATTAATCGTCGGCGGTAGGTGCTGACAAGCGTCTAGGCGGCCTCAGTGGCTGCAATTTACATCACTGGTTATCACACTCGAAAATAAACTACTTTAACTTTCATGGGAATCCATAAATATGTCATACGCTGCGTACAAGAGGGGAAAAGACAAACACATCAAAATACAATATAAATCCTTACTTTTATTGAATAAAATCAAACACACCGAAAGAGATAAGTAAATGTCCAAATGTGCAACAATAACAACACTGAGCATAGCAACGGAATAAAGAAGTAGACAAATTATTATTGCAGGTAGTCAGGTCGTAACACTAATTCCTAGGATAAATGGCTGACATTTGAGCATTCTCACTTCAACCACGGATCCAACCTTTAAACCCAAGTCATAGGACAGTTTCTTAAATCCTGCGTTTATCATAAATCGACCGAGCCAACCTTTGAAGGAAACAGTCCATGTAGTGTCCTCCCCCCTCACCACTACATCTGGATAAAACTTGTAGTATTTCTTAATATTACGATACCGAAACACGGATGGGATGGGCTAAAAAAAGTAAAACAAAACATATATAAAGATTAAGTAAGGATGCGACGATGAATAATTGGCCAAAGAAATAAACTAAAAAAAATTATAATGCGTGCCAATTTACACATACCAAGCGGCCGATCTTCAGATCAGGCTCAGTAATGCATCGGGAAAACGATGGAGCGTTAGCATCACCAATACCGAATCCAATATTATCCAGGGTACCAACCTTGATATCATTACAAAAAATAAAAACAATAAAACCACAATTAGCACAACATACAATCTTTTAAAAGTAAAAAATTCAAAACTACACCAGTCATATGGAAAGAGGAATAACCATTTTTCTAAGAGAAGGGATTGTAAGCTGGAAGCGATAACTGATTAGGCGTGAAATTGTCATGATTCGTCACTCGAAATGCCCTAGTTTTGGTTGATTTTGTGAGTATTTAGAGTCATTTGAGTATCATTTTCATAAACTAATGAATTTGTCTCTTTGATGCTCATAGATGGATGGATGGCGAAAAGAGGAGTTCGTAGGACTTTGAATCGACTCAAACGGACGCCCGGATGAGAAGATATCGAAGAAATACGAAAAGTACTAGTTCGAGGGAGCAAAAGTATCATTGGAGTGCACAAGCTAGAAGAGCTCGAGCACATTGTGCTCGAGTTGGTCGTGCAAAGTGCTCGAATTGAAGTGAGTCGTGCACTGAGTGCACGAGTCAGTCGTGTATAGTGCTCGAGCTGAATCAAGTCGTGCACTAGTGCACGAGCTCGAGTACTCAAGCACTTTTGGGGTTCTGTTGGTTTCGGAGTGCTCGACCACACACTACTCGTGCACTAGTGCACGAGTAAGTGCACGACCTGTCACATTTTTGGCCCATTAACTCCCGATTCGACCCGTTGCTTATATATACCCCTTCCAAACACGTTTTTTACAACCACTTGATACCATACTACGTTTGGAGACTGAGTTTTGAGAGAGAGGAAGAGGAGAAGAGACGAGCAAGTTTATTTTTACGTTTTTTGAGGTTTTCTTACGAATTCACGTCACGATTTTACTTTTGTTCTTAAATACGTTGAGACTTCGTTTTGTTTAATTAATTTCAGTTTATTCTTTTATATCTCAAAACCCTAGTTCATGTTCGATCTTTTCTTCGTTACAATTACTATGTTCATGTTCGTTACTTATTTCATTGCTTTAGTTTACGTTAAACCTATGTCTAGCTAAAACCCTTGCATGCTTGGGGTAAGATGAACTCGTAGAAGTAGGTTGTGGGTACGTAATTAGGGTAACTTGTGACGTTAGGTTTTAATTCTCTTGGTTAATGAATTCTTAAAATTAATCTAGACTTTACTTTTGAATTTCGTTCGAAAGGTGTTAGAGAGAGGACGACCGTATCACTCTTTAACAACGAGTAGACTTAACTAGAGGGTTTAGGAAAGATTAATTCATCTACCAGTTTAGCGAAGGAGGACGACCGCATCACCTTAGTTAAATCAGGGTCTCATTAATTAAGCACAATCTATTAACTTGTTAGTGGATTAGTGAAGTCGAGTGTTAGGGTAAAGTATTAGGGTTTAGAATCTTGAGCTTTCACCTTGCATTCTTTTACTTAGGTTATTTCTGGCGTGTCACAGTTATTTTGATTATGTACCTGCTTCGTTAGTATACGTAGGGATTCTTATCCTGAGCATCACCATCTCTTACTTGAAAACAACCCGTAGTTAATTTGTCTTCTTTAGTTTGTTAGTATAATTAGTTTATTTTAGTTGTCTTAATTAATCTTTAAAAAAAAAAAACCAAAAAAACATTACACTCATATTAGCTATGACGCGTAGATCTTCAGGGATCTGTTCGCATACACCCCATCTCGTGGTTCGATATACTTGGCCGTTATACTTACTAATACTACAGTGAACCCGTTCGCTTGCGGGGAAGTGACTAGTAGAAGTTAGTGTAATTCGCTTCAAGTCAATAACCCCGACCGCGTGCAGACGTCACAAAGGTACGTCGATACCTCTCCTTAAAAAAGGAGAATATAAATTAAGATCTAGCCACGAAATGTTAAAAATATACAAATTGGTACATTATAATACACAAAATCATTAATAGTTAGTCAATAATAATTATATAAAACATCAACACAGAAAAAAAAATATAAAATAATAAAATTCATGCATACATGATAATGCATTATATGTACCTGAAGTTTATAATCAGGAGTAACCTTGTAAAGTGACTTTCCAGCAGGATTAACGACCGTTAGTGGTCCACCGTCGTCTATAATTGTCTGTAGGGTTCTTCTAAATGAGGGGATATGCATCTTATCACAGTTAGCCCAACAAAGAATGTTGTGTCTATAATTGTCAAAACACCAGTTCAGGCTAGACGTCTTGACCATTGCATCGATCTGAAAAGATACATCATCGTCAAAAATCCAAGACCGGCGGAAAAGTGTATGATCCATTGGAACCATTGATTGGTTTGACTGAACTATCCTGCTGAGAGCCATCTGTGTCACCTATTAGATCAAAAAAAATATTATAAATAACAAACACAAAAAAGAATAAAAATTAAAAAAATGAAAATATTATCGAATTTAACAGTTTTGAAAAAATATTTCAGATGTAAAAGAATGAGCATCTTGAAAGTGTGATATCCTTTATAGTCAAGAGAACCAGATTTGCAAATAACACAAAATAATGTTCATAATACTTTGGATAATACACCAAATTTGAATCGAAACAGCACAATACACTCACTAATGACTACACGCAACCATTTAAAAAAATAGAAAAATTATTATAATAAAGAATAATCACATAAGCATTTCCAAATATTTAGTTAAATAAAAAAAATATTTTTTTAATAATGAATAAAAACGCCCTAATACACTATTACTAATGGCTTGAGTAAATCTACAACAGGTCGGAAGGCTTCCCAGAATATCATCTAACTCATGTTACAGTCAATTGGGTAACCACTACTCATTGTAAGCGATTAATACAAAAAAAAATATGTGTGTTGTATATGGTTAAGGTTGTCATCATGTGTAGATTTGGAAAAAATAATTACACACCATCCGCGCAACAAAACCAGCACACCCTCGTAGACAATATTGATAATGCAAGTAAAAATACAAGGCAATAATCACAGCAATACTGATAAGACAAAACAATCATTGGTTATGCAAATTAAACACATTCCACTGATGATAAGGGTGTGAAATTTTCGGTTCGAACTCACGGACTACATAACTATGATGCATTCACATAACGAACGATATAAAACGTTATCGAAAAGATTGAATAAGTACAAAAAACATCGATAAAGGCTTAAAAATATAGGCACACAACACACGAAAACAACAGCCGAGTAAGGAAGAACTACTTACAATCTGAATCGTATGTCACAGACCAGTAAGAGCCTTGATTCGAATCACTATTCAGCGTAAATCTCATGTTCGGACGGATTCTGGCGCAACAGCTGGAAACCAATTGAATCAAATGAGCAATGGGACCGATACACACTGCACAAAACATGGTAGAATTAGAGGACATGCAAATTTATCATAGGACAATATTATACAAAAGGAAATAATCTAAATCTTGGTAACAAAAATTGCAGCGAATGATTATACTTTCTATAATTATTTAATTTATATTTTGCGAAAATTGATGGTAATAATTGACGTTAAAAAGGATCCACGTTCATTAACTGATATGACATAGGAATTTTTGCATCGAATTGCATAATACCATCTAATGCAATATTGATTAGTGGTCCCAACACTATACTAAATGAGTATTAGATGTTCAGGTCAATAGTTTGAATAAAAAATTAAACTAATGTCTATACTTTTATAATGAGAACCATAGATTATTCAAGCTTGATAAAAAAAATTATTTCTCAATAAAAAATAAATAATATCCTTCAATAAAACAACCAACGCTATTTTATAACATAACCAATAACCTTAAATATTAATGAGATTATCATCCAATAAAACAATTACTAATATTACAAATTATCTTAATTATTTAATATAAAATAATTATTCATAATCATCAAAAATATTGTAAAATAGTAAATATTACTCCATCCGTCCCAGTTTTGTTTTCCTGTTTGACTGTGCGCGGAGCTTAATGCGAGAGTTGAATTTTAGTATTTAAATGAATAAAGTAGTATTGGGAATGATGAATGGTGAATAAAGTAGTAATTAAATGAATAAAGTAGTATTGGGAATTATGAATGGAGAATAAAGTATTATTTAAATGAATAAAATAGTTTCCTATTTAGGGATGGGAAAACAAAATTGGGACGGACCTTTTTGGCAAATGGGAAAACAAAATTGGGACGGATGGAGTATAATTCTAAGATGCATTCATTGACCAATAAACAAATATATACCTTTCACATATAATATATTTGTTATAAATAACTCAATATATATGAATATATTTTTAGTTAGTAAATATTACTCAATCTAAGGAATAAATATAACCAGATATAATCATTTAGAATTATAAAAAGTAGGAAATATTATAATTGGTCAATGCCCAAAGGAAAAAAATCAATAATCGTAGATGGTCCATGAGCAAACGATTTTAGTAATTAATTTTTATTAATTATTTTACATAACATAATAAAATAAGATAGAATAAATTTTAATAGCATGTGAACAATAAGTCAAATTTAGAAAAAATCGCAGATGTTTTTTTTTTGGAAACATTATTTGATAACTATGGCAACTTTGGTCTGTAATTCTCTACTTACCTGTTCTAGTGACTTAATACATCGTTATAATCCACAGAAATATTTAAGTTATAATTTATTAAAATACGAAAAAAAATTGATAAGGATAATCACAAATTATTCGAGATTAATATAAAATATCTATTATTACTATTGGAGAATAAAAGTTGTTTTCACTAAAGATATTAATTTATTTTCAATATAATAAAAAAAATCTATCAATTGTCGTAGAGTATTTCGTATAAAATAACATAACCAAAGAAACCAACTTCTCGTTGAACAAATATTGAACCCTCTTAATCATACTATATCAACCTATATTGTTTGACAAATGATCGGGTATAGTACTATTAAATTATTGAACTGTACAATATAGGATACATTCTTCCTGGTAATGCATACTAACCAAATATTTTTAATATTTTATAATGACATGTGACCAAAAGTTCAAATTTGGAAACAATGGTGCCTGATTCATTGCGGATTAATTCCCTGATAATTATAATAGTTTTGGTTTAGAATTTTTTCCATCTTGACTTGTGATTGATACTTTCTATACCCCATCAATCATAAAAAGCCTACAAATTTTGGCTTAGAAGTGTGTCCACCATTTTAATCTGCACTATTTAATCAAAAGGTGAAAAACGTGGATTATTTTCAAAATTTCTAGTGATTAAAAAAAGAAATGCATATTTAAATTATTGCGTTGACTTGCACTAATTTTTTCGTCATGTTGTAGGTATCATTCACATGGACCCAATCGTTATAACCATCGATTTTAAGATAATTCTGGATGAACCACTCATGAGATTGGGGTTCCAAGAGGCCGCATACGAGACTGAGGATGTAGGATGCGACCATTTTCCTACTTTTATTTGTACTATTCGTATTCGTCACAGTAATGATATGCAAATCATTCGTGGAGACGAAGAAACTACGTTTGCAGAAGCCGAGAATATCGTTGCGTATCGCACAATTAAATTTTTTAAGGGACTATACAATATTAGGATTGTAGATTATCATTACTATTAAATTTTAATATTTTGTAATGATATTAAGCAAATTACGGTTCATCTATTGGAATTTTCTACCAAAAATTAATGAATAATGATATACATTTTTTTATTAATTGATATGTCCATATTAAGGCTGCTGCATTACCAATAGTACTATTAAATATATCAATGTGGGCTCTATTAATTTCTGCCGATATTTAGTGTATTATGGTCAAGATCATACCATTTAGCCTACAAATTCAAGTAAATACATTTATGATAAAAGAACATATTATAACAGTTAATAAGAAACGATACATCAAAATTAAATTATCCCTCCTTACAATCAAAATAAAGGATGGTCAACTTAATTATTTTTCCTTCAAGAATCATCATAACAATTCTGAACTGGACTCACCATCGAAATAGCAATCGGAGTTTCACACATTGTCCTCCCGGTTTACACGGATAGAGCCTACCGTGCATGTCAGTGGTGAAAAACAATCAGAGACTTGTGGACGAACAAATCTTTCGAGTAAATTACTGAATAAAGTATGTATTACCAATATCCGTAATGTAAATAATTAAAAGAACGTCTCTTCTCGGAAGACTGAGAAAGATAGCAGTAGAATCCCACATGTTCATGGTTTTTTTTTGGATTATTGTTGGGGTATCGGGCAACGGTATATCGGGTCTCTTCACGAGACCCAAATCTCATAATTACAAGAGTTCGAGTACCCGAACACAAAATTTCAATAAATATACGATAACAACGTGTGGTACCCTATCAAACTGGGTGATACCCGAGCGGAACGGGACGGTGAAACCAAAACCCAAAATATTTTCACATTCCTACACAAAATGCCTATTATCACATATTGTGCCTACAAGCAATTTTTTTTCACGTTAGATGTGGATTAATAAATGCAAAATGCACCACATTGTCATACTCAAGGCAAAAGTTTGCTTCCACATCTCCCTCACGTATATCTTTTTTTCATGCACTCTCTCAGATACGGGGGAGGCATTTTTTGAACTTTTGAATGAGAATTTAGGTTTTTTAATCCGGAATGAGATGGAGATTGAATTGTTGCAAAAAATCCAATGCAATAAGTTCTTTAAATAAAGAAACAATATAATAATTAATATTCTAAGTGAGTAATCTATTAAATTTGTAGAAATATACATCAAGTTTAGACATATCGCGTATTCATTGCAATAATATGTCAGGACTTAAATCAAAGAATATAAATATAGTACTTTAAATTCAGGTCATAGTACACCAATATTAAAAATAATTAGGACGAAAATTGAAATACACAAGAAACATAGGTACAAAGACTATGTGATACGTCAGTTGTAACATAACATTGAATGGATAATGTCAAGTGCAGTATATATTCAATCTAGGACCAATATCGGAACGTCAGATAATTATTAAATAATATAATTTTATTCAAATAAATAAATGTAACATTACATATCGGTGGAAAATGTTAAAAATGATTAGAAGTCCTTATTAATACCACGAATTATAATTCTTTCATGAAAATCAAATCCCAAGCAGGCTTAAATGATCAATAATATCATCACCAATCTCGTCAGTGAAAAATATCCTCGTAGCATGAGGAATAACACCAAGACAAAGACCTAAAAAAAATCACATCAAAGAATATATACACATAAGAGACCATATGTATAAAACATAAAAATTTCAATTAATCAGAATCAATTGCATATAAACATATACCTCCATTGGAATTAAAAAAATTGCATTTTGCACAACAATAGTTACAGGAGGCAATTGATCGCTGACAACGGACCTCACAAATTGATCGCATAGTCCATCAACCAGAACACATTGCATTTTATGATCACTATACACAAATAATACATTAGAAATTTCATATAATAATGGTGAAAAAAAATAATCTTCATAAACCTGTTGTCCCGCAACTGCAGCCGAATAAATCTAACACAGCCAGACATCGGCAGGTCAATAGTATTCACAGGACCAATGTGAACCAAATTGGCACGCACATCTAAAATTTAATAAATTAATCAAATAAACTGCAACAATAGTAATAATAAAAATTAAAAGATGGATAGAAAACCAGCATACAAAAAAAATACCAATTCTCACCACGCAACACTGAAATATCAACGTCGCCATTTAGAATGTCCTTAAAATTAATAAAATCAAAAGACGAATTAGTAATGGTGGGCACAAAACATTGACGTAGATCTGTCGAGGTAGTAAATTCCAGTGTATACTGATTATTGGTACACTTGATAAGTCTATTATTTGGGACCACACCAAAATACGTGACGTAATATTCGTTGCCCTCGATAATAAATTTGTTATATCTCACAACCAAAACCGGCGTAATATATAGCAATAGATCCTTGTTCCCTGAATTAAAAATAAATTGGAAAAAAAATTAAAAAAAACGATTATCAACAATAAACCCATATCCCAAAATAAAAAGCACCAATAACCTGAGAGTCCATCATCAGTATATTCATGCTCTCGACGCCATTAGTCAACCATGTTTGCAGGATTCTCACATGGACGACCAAAGAACACATGTCAGAAAGAAATAACAAAAGCAATGGAGTAAACATGATAAATGTGTACAAAAAGAGACAAATAGTAATGGATGTGCTTCTTTGCAATGGCCACATATATATATAGTGACAAATACTTACAATGGTGGAAACATAATAAAAAATAATAATTTCCAAGGTATTATCAAAGGAGAAAAATTAGCAATTCATTGAATTCATTGAATAAATAATAAATTGTCAATTTAAACATGGGAATGTATAATTATTTAGATGAAATTATATAGGGGATTATTTTATGTGGTCATCATACATATAAACTAATCAACTTAACTAAGTGCAAGTTGGCTTAAATCAAAATTCAATGTCAGTAGACCCAAACATGAGAAAGAATCAATTTCAAAATGATCCTTTATAAAAGAACATTTAATCCAATATATTTCAAGAATTATGCTTTGATGAGAAATGCACTTCATTACAAAAATATAGCTATAAATTTCCAACATCTAAAAATTAATTTGTCTACGAATATTACATAGGAAAATTGTATTATATGTAAATTTCTTGTAGGCAAATCAATTTCGGTAGACAAGGTGTGTATAGGTTAAGAGTATATGTTTTCACAATTAAAAAATTCCATGGCCATTATTAGCACCATTTTTTTTGGGATTTTTTTTTTTATTATTTATGCAATCCTAATTTCATAGACAAGTAATTATATTTTTTGTATTCTAATTAAATGCATGAAAGAAATTTTTACCAATGACGGGATCATATATTCAACACAACGCATACCAAAGGTATGTTACGAAGGTAAAAAAATTAAAAATATAAGGGGAAAAAAAAAGGATTAAAACAAAATAAAAAATTAGAGGACCAAAAAGAAAAAATTCTGGATTCACCACACACAAATATCGACAGAAGTAAATTAAAGTTAACATTAAAAATTTAGAAATTATAAGCCTTTAAAATAATTAATTGAGTTAAATACAATTTATGGAGCATTCCAAAGGTAAATATAAGGAAGCCATTATGAAAGATACATCGGGAAGATTTCAAAGATAAATCAAAGATTTCAATGAGTTATGTAAGAAATGTTGTTAGAAATAGCAAAGCTCATCCCACGGCAAATAATAATTCAATAGCACACGATTTTAAAAAATAATGCAGCAACAGTATAGCGGCAACAGTCGAATTATTTGGATACAGTGGACCAAAATCAAAGATTTCAATGAGCTACTTGAAAATACATCAAATTGTTAGAAATACATCAATATCAAATTGCATATTTCATTTTGTGCCTAAACATTACTCAACCCACAATTATAATTAAGCTACTAACCAAGGAAATTAATTATTATTATTATTATATTATACACAAAAATTATACAATTAATTAATAATTTATAAACAGAAATTATACGATAAAGTAATAATTGTAAAAATCCTGCAAAACATTGGTGCTAATTCAGGAAATAATCAAAATATCAATAAAACCGTAATATTATGCATTAAACAAAAAGATATTTATAATTATTATGAGATCATGGATTGAAAAAAATGTCCCCCAATTTTATCTATATAAGCGTTAGATGTGGACTCCTCTTCATTCTAAACTGGAATCGAATAACAATTCACTGCTCATAATTTTGTCCCTTATACATGGATCCTAATATTTTTGTGGTTAATTTCAGGGTAATACTACACGACCTAGCGGTGAAGCTTGGTTATCTATGTGCTGCATATGAAACTGTTGGGATATGTTTTAGTTTTGATGATTTTCCAAAACAACATGTAATAGGTTTGAAAGCAGTCAGGATAGTATCCTTTAGATCAGGTCAGGCTAGGTTAGCTCTCAGTAGAATAGGTTGCTCAGTTGAGGGGGAACTCAGCGAGGGGGAACTTCTCAACACAGCCTGAAAATATCAAGATGACAACCAGAAGAGCTGACTGAAGACCTGCCATCAACCTGAACCAATGGAGAAGCCTGAAGGATGTCCCACTGAGTGCAAGTCAGGCTGATCTAAGCCAAGTCTGGTGGACCACTCAGTGAAGAGCCTGATCAGGTGGATCAGTGCTGCACCAAGTAGGCCCTGAAGGAGTCAGGCTACTGTGGTCAGGGAAGTTTGTCATTCAGCCTTATGACAAACTTCTTGGAGTGATCTTCAAACAGTCTCTGAAGAACAACTGCACTGAGGACGAGTCAGTCCACTGAAGATCAGAGTCAGTGAAAGAGGAAGCTACCTTAAGTCAGTGGGTCTTAGTCAAACCCACTGAGTCAAAGATCCGTGAATCCAGGCCACGTGGACCAATCAGCACGAGGCAGCAACTCTGACACTGACAAAGGCCGCATTCCAAGAAAAGTGGTTGAAACCATTTAATGTTGGATTCAAATGTATTTCCTCTCCAACGGATACATTTGAATCCCCATTATAAATACAAGCTCATAGCTTGTTGTTAGTGTGTGTTGTGTTATGTTATTGTAAAGATTGTAAGAAAACAAACACCTACGAGCTGTGAGGGTGTGGGTAATAGCATACGTGCATGGGAGTTATAAGGAGGGTTTACTCACATCTTAAACACTGACCATTAGGGTCTTCGAATATACACATATGAGTGTTCATCTTGTAACTCTAGGCTTAGAGGGGTTTTCCCTATCTTAGCTATTGGCTAACACATTGTAAAGGGAAAACCTCACCTAGTTGGAGAAAACCTAACTGAAACCAAAACCCTCTAGTCAGGTTTGTTGGTAGTAAGTGAGGAGAAGGGCAGCCCAGGGAGTGGCGTGAGTCCAGTTGTAAGTGCACCTTGGCACGTTAAAAACAAGAATCCAAAGGAGTGGATTTCCTGTTAAATCAGGCCGTGGATGTAAGAGCTTGAGTCTCTGAACCACGTTAAACCAAGTGTTATTACTTGAAATGTCTTTTCTTATAAAGTATTGCGAAAATCTGCTCACTGAGAGCATTGTTTAAAAGGGACTTTAGTTAAGCATTTCAGTCAGGGAGATTTATCTTACTGACTGAATCAGGCTAGCACTCGAGAGTTCAGTCTCTCGAGTCACTGCCTTGTTGAGAGCCTGAGCTTTCAAGTTTCATCACTGACTTGACAGCTCTGACTCTCAGTAACGCAGTGACTTGAGTATTCCGTCACTGAACTCGGTCAGGGTGCAAGCTGTGATTTGATAACGCACTCGAGAGTTCAGCATCTCAAGCCACTGTCCTTGCTCAGAGAATGAGTCTCCAAGCCCTCTCACTGACTTGGTAACTCAGCCTCTGAGCAGAGCAGTGACTTGAGTATTTCTCACTCTTGCTGAACTCCCTGAGGAAAAAGGTTTAAAAAAAAAAAAAAATTGCTCTTGAATTCCCATTTTGCCCTTCGAAAACGGGACCATCAGAAACCTATGATATTAGTACCAATAAAGTTAGAATTTTCCAGACGGACGTCTACCTCCACGGTGCATACACGTTTGTCGCAGGTTATCTTTTAGACTCCATTAAAGAGGTTGTAAACGATGCTGCATATAGAGGAATTAAGTACCTGGAGGATCTCCATTCTATCAAAGTTGCAGATGTTACATCCTATTAGCATCAAATGGTGTACCAATATATTTAAAGCACTGAACTTTTTCTATCACAAAAACATTTGTTCGGTGTCTGAATAAAAATTATTATATGAATTCTCATAAAACTAATGAAGTGCTCTACAATATAAACCAATGAAAGTAGCAATATTCATTAAATCCAATTTATGTTGCATTCAAATTAAATCGAATTTAACACCCCAATTATATGAATCGCAAGCATGAACACGACCAAATTCATTAAAACTGGAAAGTAGCAATATTCATTAAATCCAACATATGTAGTATTCAAATTAAATCGAATTGACACCTCAAATAATAGAAAAGCTTAATAATTATTAGAGTTTAAAACAGTTAATTGAGTTAGATACAATTTATGGATCACTCCAATTAAATATAAGGAATAAAAAACATCAAATGGATAAATTATCATTCATGTTAATTGCAGAGTACATTGATATTAAACACCAATTTCGCAAGCATGAACACGTACAAATTCATTAACAAACATACACCCTCAACTCAGGAGATCAATGAACCCTCCAATATCAAGATTGTGGGACCAAAATAATAAAAAGCCGGAAAGTAGCAATATTCATTAAATCCAATTTATGTAGCTTTCATATTAAATCGAATTTAACATCTCAATTAATAAAAATGCTCAATAATTATTAGACTTTATAGCAATTCAACCAACATAATAATTTGTACGATTCAAATTTCATTCACTCTAGATTTTATAATTCAACCATCCTAATCTTAATTTAAAGGTTAATATGACCCAAAATAATGTATATCAACTATACCCTGCATCAGAGTATACTCCGAGATTAAGTCAATTGCCGTGAACAGAAATAATTACACATTTAATAAATTTAAATAACATAATAATTTATAATTCACCCATCTCAATCATACTTTAAAGGTTAATATGACACAAAATGGAAATTTATATTACTTAAATCAAAATATCGTATATTAATTATACCCTGAATGCCCAAATTCTTTAACAAACATACATCCTCAACTCATGAAACCAATAAACAATCCAATATCAAAGACTGTAGGATCAAAATAATAAAAAGCCGGAAAGTAGCAAGATTCATTAACTATATCCTGCATCAGAGTATACTCCGAGATTAAGTCCATTGACATGTAAATTGTCGGCCAAGGCCTTGATGCCAAAAAAAAAAAGGACCAATTTCGCAAAGACATTGATTTCTTCAACTACCTTTATATGGAACATTTAGTCCAATTAGGATATTTAAACATAATTAAGTACACATTTAATAAAAATAAATAACATAATAATTTATAATTCACCCATCTCAATCATACTTTAAAGGTTAATATGACCCAAAGTAATGTATATCAACTATACCCTGCATCGGAGTAAACTCCGAGATTAAGTCAATTGTCGTGAACAGAATTAATTACACATTTAATAAAAATAAATAACATAATAATTTATAATTCACTCATCTCAATCATACTTTAAAGGTTAATATGACCCAAAATGGAAATTTATATTACTTAAATTAAAATATTGTATATTAATTATATCCTTCATGCCCAAATTCATTAAACCAATGAACCATCCAATATCAAGATTGTAGGATTAAAATAATAATAAACTGAAAGTAGCAAGATTCATTAAATCCAATTTATGTAAAATTCAAATTAAATCGAATTTAACACCCCAATTAATAAAAATGCTTAATAATTATTAGAGTTTATAACAATTCAACCAACATATTAATTTATACGATCCAATTTTTTACGACGATCTAATTTTATATTTCAATCATCTTAATCATACTTTAAAGGTTAATATGATCCAAAATGGATACTTATATTGCTTAAATTAAAATAATGTATATTAACTATACCCTGCATCAGAGTATAATCCGAGATTAAATCCATTGTCGTGAACATTGTAGCCCAAGGACTTGATGCCAGAATTTAAAAAAAAATAAAGGACCAATTTCGCAAACATGAAAGCAATCACATTCATTCAAAGACATACGTTTCAATTAGGATAATTAAGATACATGGCACATTTAGTCGTAATAGGATATTTAAACTGAACTAATTACACATTTAATAAAATTAAATAACATATTAATTTATAATTCACCCATCTCAATCATACTTTCCATGCATCAGAGTATATTCCTAGATTAAGCCCCTTGCCGTGAACATAGTCGGCCAAGGTATGACGCCAGAAATGAAAAAAAATACACTTATATTGCCTAAATTAAAATAATGTATATTAACTATACCCTACATCAGAGTATAATCCGAGATTAAATCCATCGCCGTGAACATTGTCGGCCAAGGACTTGATGCCAGAATTAAAAAAAAAAAAGACCAATTTTGCAAACATGAAAGCAACCACATTCATTCAAAGACATACGTTTCAATTAGGATAATTAGGATACATGGCACATTTAGTCGTAATAAGATATTTAAACAGAACTAATTACACATTTAATAAAATTAAATAACATATTAATTATAATTCACCCATCTCAATCATACTTTCCATGCTTCAGAGTATATTCTTAGATTAAGCCTCTTGCTGTGAACATAGTCGGCCAGGGTATGACGCCAGAAATGAAAAAAAAAATTCTTATATTTCTTAAATTAAAATAATGTATAATAACTATACCTGCATCAAAGTATAATCCGAGATTAAATCCATTGTCGTGAACATTGTCGGCCAAGGACTTGATGCCAGAATTAAAAAAAGGACCAATTTTGCAAACATGAAAGCAACCACATTCATTCAAAGACATACGTTTCAATTAGGATAATTAGGATACATGGCACATTTAGTCGTAATAGGATATTTAAACTGAACTAATTACACATTTAATAAAATTAAATAACATATTAATTTATAATTCAGCCATCTCAATCATACTTTCTATTGGGATATTTAGTTTTGATGATTTTCCAAAACGACTTGTAATAGGGAATGAGCAGGCAGGATTGTGTATTATAAGATTCGGGTTAGGCTAGTCTATTTTTAGTTTACAGGTAGTCAGTTGAAGGGGAACTCAACTGTCTCAGAACCTGAGAAGTCAGAGCCATCCTAGAGCAAACAGACTGGAGCATCAAGTCAGAACCCTGAAGATCTGAAGACCGTCCTGAAGGAAGTCCCACTGAGTATAAACCTGACCTTCTAAGCTGGTCAGTGGACTACTCAGTGAAGAGCATGATCATGAGGATCAGTGTTGTGCCTAGTAGATCCTCAAGGAGTCAGGCTACTGAGGAATGAGAGGCTAACAATTTGCCTTATGTCAACTCTCCTGAGTGGACTTAAGTCCACTGAGAAGACTTAAAATCCAATGAAGGAAGTCCACTGAGAAGACTTAAGGTCCAATGAAGGAAGTCCACTGAGAAGACTTAAGGTCCAATGAAGGAAGTCCACTGAGAAGACTTAAGGTCCAATGAAGGAAGTCCACTGAGAAGACTTAAAGTCTACTGAAGGAAGTCCACTGAGAAGACTTAAAGTCTACTGAAGAAAGTCTACTGAAGAAGTCTACTGAGAAGACTTAAAGTCCAATGAAGAAAGTTCACTGAGAAGACTTAAAGTCCAATGAAGGAAGTCCAGTGAGTAGACTTCAAGTCCAATGAGAGTTCCTAAGAAGACCTCAAGTCTACTGAAGAAAAGTATCCTAAGAGGACTTCAAGTCAGCTGAAGACAAGTCGCCTGAAGTCAGGACTACCCTGATCAAGTACCCTGAACAAAAGAGTCGTTGGACTCAGTCCACGTGGACCAATAAAGACAAGGCAGCGAATCTGACAAAAGCTGACAAGGCCGTACTTCACTGAAAAGGAGAATTTCACTCCAGAGATAGTCTGGATTTGAATGTTACTCTATCCAACGGTAACATTCAAATCCACACTATAAATACAAACTCAAGCTGCATTTAGAAGAGAGGCGCAGATGTGAGAGAGAGTGAAGTTCCAGGGAGGCATAAGGAGGCACCATCTCCATCAAGAACACTGACCCTGAGTTCTACATAGTCATATTTGAGTGTTCTAGTTTGTATACTCGAGCCTATCATATACATCCTAAGCTTAGAGAGATTTTCCCAATCCTAGCTTTCAGGCTAAAACCATGTAAGGGAAAATCCCACCTAGTTGGAGAAAGCAACACCAAACTCAAACCCTTTCCCGAGTGTTAGAGTTAGTGGTTGAAGTTAGGTGTGGAGAGGCAGTCCCTGAGAGAAGAGGGATGTGAGGCCAGTTCGAGAGGCAGCTCCGCGGAGGGGTGTGAGTCCAGTTGAGAGTGCACCTTGGCACGTTAAAAACAAGCTAATCCTTAGTGGATTATCCTGTTCAATCAGGTTAGTGGATGTAGGAGCTTGAGCCTTTGAACCACTTTACATTGTTGTGTTCTTTATTGCTTTACTGATTTGCTTAAGCACTGCACTGACCACTCATTTACAAAGCATTTCAGTGCACTCCAGTGTTTAAAAAAAATCATAAATTCCCAAATGCAAATGTTTTCACGGGACCATCACTTTCCATGTATCAGAGTATATTCCTAGATTAAGCCCCTTGTCGTGAACATAGTCGGCCAGTGTATGACGCCAGAAATGAAAAAAAAAAATCAGGGCCTATTTCGCAATATGCTGAATATATTAATTATAACAGCATCAGATTATATACCGATATTAAGTCCCTTGATGTGATCCAAGGCCTTGATACCAGAGAAGAAGAAAATATGACAGGGCAACAGATTATATACCGAGATCAAGTCCCTTGATGTGATCACAGTCGGCCAAAGCCTTGATGCCAGAGAAGGAAAAAATATTACAGGGCCTATTTCACAAAGAACTCAAAGACATACGATTCATCAATCTTTATACGGAACATTTAGTCCAATTAGGAAATTTAAACAGAATTAATTTTATATCCAAGAATGCGGCAATGGACATAGATACGGCAAAATGAACCGGGGTCAAAATACAATGATACGATCGCAAAACAGAGAACGAACATCAATCTGCCAGAATGGATGGTAGCACGAGATAGATTTTAGATGGAACATGCAATACATTTGGCGTTGAGTATACATGAAACACTGTGGTCCGCCACCAATATCAAATGACAATATACACGGACAATAATTAAATAAGAATATTTCATTAGAATTCGAAGAGAAATACAATATGTTACATCCAAGTTCGACGGCAATAGATGCACGAAAAACGATCACACGGTACAAACGAATATGAATAATGAAAAAAAATGAAAAACACAACGACATGATCGATCGACTAATCATCCGAAATCGCCAAGATGGAAACACAATCGCACAGCAAGGAGAAAAAGGTAAATAAAATAGGAGTTTAGAACCGAGGATTGAAAAAATAGGAATGGCAAATGAATAAATTTATAGGAAAAAAGACAAATGATCTACGGCCGAGATTAATCATAAAATGAATCAATGGCTAAGAAAGTTGGACACCTAAAATGAACATGGACCAAAGGATGTTGGAATGGAAAAATTGAAGGATGCCACATAGGCAAATTTAGCTTTGCCAATATATAGGATTGGATTGATATGCAGTTATGTTATCTCAATGGTGGATTCAATGACGTAAATACCGAGTATTTATTTTGTGTTGCGTGTATGAATTAGTTCAACTCTTTTGAAGCTTTCAACTTTGGGAAGTTGATTGGTCTACCAAAGTTTTATCAAAATGTTTTTCAAGGTTCTGAGATATTAGCATTGTTAGACTAATTTGAGAATTTTAGTATATATATGCGTTCAAATACTGATACTTCGTATTCCACTTGGTATTTCCTTCAGCTAGATTATTGACACAGGTTTATGTGGTGTACACTATCCAATAATTTTTTTTACACTTTTCATGTGTCGTTCGTCCACAATATAACATAGGAATATCAAATATAGAACATATGATTTCATGTGTCCATGTATTTTAGAATAAAAAAACATAAAAAATTATTCCCTCTGAATATAACAATGTGGTATAGTTCAAGTGGTTAGAATCTCACTACCTACCTCATGAAGTCATAAGTTTGAGTCATCATTTTTCCGATTATAAAACAAAACAAAAAAAACCCTATGAATATGACGTGAGACTTTAGACTATATTTGTAATACTTGAGATTTAGCCCTCCTTGCTTTTATATTTAACTTTTTTACATTTGTTCGCTTGAAGCGTGTATGTATGTAATTCAAAATTCAGAAGTTGAGAGTGTGCTCATTAAATTTATGTAAAAATAAAGTTAAAGAGGATAGTATTTGAATATAGAATCATATTCTGATCAAAATTTTGAATACTAAAAATGTATGCTAAAAGTTAATCTAGAGAAGTCGTGAGTTGTGATATGAGTACTAGCTTCAGACAAAAAAGTTGATTCTGCCAGAAAAAACATCAGTTGCAAACAACTCTAAATTGGCCATTGAATTGCTTCTCACGTTCAGTTTAAATATAATTTGTTATCTTAGTCAAAAATAGCTCAATCAAATAGACACGTTTAATTGATTTTCTAAATTGAACAAAGAACAAATTAACTTGAATCGGACCCAGTCAAATTATGATTTTGGGTCTTTATTAATTTCAGCTACAACAAAGGAGGCCTAGCACGACTGTGTGGCAGGTCGGCCTACCTAACTAGGTTTCATCTCCAAAGGCCTAACTCAATCACGTGACAGGTCAACCTAATGAATTTTCTTGGACGGGTGACAGGTTGACCCCAGGTTAGCCCAAGTGAGAAGATATTGTCCTTTTTCTAGCTCCCGAATAAGAGGTCCTCTCGCCTAGCTCATAAGTAAGAAGAGTTTATCTCGCCTAGCATGAACAAGTAAGAAGATGTTGTCTCACCTAACTCGTCGGCATAGCAGGTCGATCTATCTAAACAAGATAAATTTGAAGCCAACAATCAGCCGTCTATATAAGCCAAGTCATCTAGGTTAATACATGAATACTGAGTTATGATTCACCTAGTCACAAGAGATAAAAAGTCAAATAAATCTCTTCAACCTGAAGAAATAACTCATCTAGTCCCACAAGATGAGAATGGGGCAAGTTGGTCTAATCAAAATTACTTTACTTGTGGTAGTCACAACTTATGTTAGTAATGTACTCTAAATAGGAAAATATGTAATAAGGAAAGGGTTCAAAAATCGGCTAGCAGCTCAATTCACTCTAAAAAAAATTCCACAAAATAAAGAACACAAGAATACATTTTGTTTATTAGTAAAAAATAAGTCACACCATCCGAAATTACAAATTGACTGGCAATAATTGGTGCTAGAAGAAGGGTGTCAAACCTTCGTAGGACCGAATTCAACTGATTTATGTGAAAAGTCAAGAAAGCAGTAAGATTCCAAAGTTTATTTTGGTCCCCAAGAAACAAACACTCATATTCCTATCATATGTGAGAAAAAGAGGTCATAAACTCTAGTTGTTGCATTTTGGTTGTTGAAATTGTTTCTATTCCCAAGTTAATAGAACAACTAAGCACTTGTGTTCGTCTTACAAGCACCCATGTTCATCTTTGCAAGTAGTCGTGTTCTTCGCAAAAACCCTTAAATGTACTTACGTCACCCCCAAATTCATGTTCCTTTAGATGCTCCAGTCAACTTGATAAACATAGGACGTGACCCCCAATGTACGGCTGGGGTGTTGGAATATTTAACTAGGAAACACAAATAACATTTTAGGGGAAAACCAACTTGCACTGATTGAGCTAGGTTAAACGATCGAGATCGAGCATCTCAAACCGTAAGTAGTGAAAGACGTGTTCCTAATGACAAGGGGAAAAGAAAAATACAAGAACAAGGTCAGAGTCGATATGATTGCTCCAAACATTTACAACCTAAAAAATCCCACACATCGTCTTTGGAGTGTCTAGGTAGGCGACTACTGGTGAACGTGCTTCCCATTCGTCAAGATCGTAAACAACCATTTTCAATGCCAGAGAATGGGAATACAAAAAAATAACACATCGCAAATCTCCATACAATTAGAGGGAGGTCGACAGCTGGTTTTGAGTCACCTCGGACCACAAGTATTCTTATGGCAAGGAGAGGGAGCTCGGTCGATGCATGACCGAATTGGTCCATTGGTCGCATATCCAACTCAAACAAAGAAGGTCAATACTGATTTGTTTTGAAAGATGCAGAAATTCTTCGCAAGGTTGCAAATCGATCTTAACGAACCCAAAATGTTGGGTCATACTAATACAATGCCTTCATCACCTCTGGCGGTAACCATTTTGACTGCTGTATTTCAAAGGAAGCTTCAAGTTCCTTCCATTACACCATACAACAGAGAGACCGACCCTCGGGTGCACTTGAGCAAATATTTCGATTATATGGTGTCAGTAGGGGCAAATTGTGTCACTACAAAATAATGCTCATTTAAAGAGGGATTCAAAGAGGGATTTAAAGAGGGGCACAGGGTTAAAGAGGGATTTAAAGAGGGGGAAATGCCCTCGACAAAACAGGCCTCGCCAAACCCCCCCTCGGCTCGCCCCTCGTCAACTAACGAGGGTAAAGCGCCCTCGCCAACTAACGAGGGCAAGGCCCTCGCCTCGTTCAAATTTGCTGCCCTCGTCTATGCCCTTGGCAATTAACGAGGGGGGCGCCCTCGTGCGCGTTAACGTGGGCCACGCCCTCGCCTCGGATGGCTGAAGCTTGGCGAGCACCAACGCCCTCGCCTATTTTTGCCCTCGTCTCGCCCCTCGTTCGTTCACGAGGGGAGGCGCCCTCGTCAGACTCATTTTAAAAAAAAATTGCGGGCCGCACCCGCGGGCGGGCAAGACCCGACCCGACCCGCGCGCGACCCGTGTGCAAGCAGGTTCGAACCTGTGACCTCCCAAGAGGGAGAGATCTATCCCTTCCTCCTTACCGTTTGAGCTAGGCTTATCATTCGAAATATTTTCTATTGTAATTGTATATGTATTATTTCTTATTTGATTTCTTTGTTAAAACATTTAACTCCTATTTTGTTTATATCTTTAATTAATTAATATTATTATAAATCATTTCATTTATGATAACACCATCAAAATTAATTAAAATATTATCATTTTAAATTACATGATTTTCATATTTTGATTTATTTGTTAAAACTTTGAATTATTCTAGTAATATATTAATTTCTATTATGATTACACTTTTTATTAATTATTATATATCTTTACATTTATGGTAACAACTCCAAAATGAAATTTATATTATTTTCACATATATAATGAAATTAACACTTGCAAAATTATATTTTTACTTATGTATATAATCTTTTTAAATATAAAAAATTAACGCCCTTGTGCATACATATATATATATATATATTTTTAATTAAAATATTTTGAATATATTATGGATAAATTAATCAAATATTACATATAATTAAAGCACATACACAAATTAACAATAATTCATTAAAAATCTTACTAATTAAACACAATATATAGCTCCGGATTTCACAAACATTAATGAAAAATAAACATCTCAAACATAATAATTAAAGACGATGCACAATAATTCATTCCAAGCAATACTCTCAAACATTCATGAAAATAGTTAATCATTTTTCAAAAGTTTCAACTTCAAGATGATCAGGATCTTGGTCCCTTGCCACGGCTCGAACCCGGTCCTCGGGGTGGGGGATACTCATCGGATGGAGGCGGGGGTGGTGGGGTATAACCACCAGCTTGTGGGACGCTGGGTCCGGATCCCTGTTGTGATGCCCGCATCCACTCGGTAAACTGATTTTGGAAGTTCTGGGTCATCTCCTCACGCATTTGCCGTTGTCTCTCTTCCACTTGCTCCAACAATCGACGATTCTCCTCAGCCGTCTCTCTCCGCGTTCTCTCACGCTCCTCAGCAAGTAGTCGGTCCACATCAATTTGACTGTAGGCACCAAAATGAGTCCCAGCTGATGTCCCGCCTGGGCCGGAGACTATGCGTCTGGACTTTCCCAATTGTCCGAGCCCACGAACTTTACCGTGTTTTTTCCCCACAGTCTTGACGTACATCTGAGATAACTCTGGAAGACTGGGTTCAGGAGGTTGCTCGTCAGAGTCAGAGGTAGGGTGCAGTTGGGAGACTCTCGCTTGTACATCAGCCTGCACATTTTTTTAGAGAATTATTTTTCTAGATATTTAAATATTCTTAAATATTCATATTTTTATTTTAAAATGTAACAAGAATACTTACCAATGTATCAGATATAAGTCCATATGTATACTGTCCTGGACCACGGTAGTGGAAGTGCTCCACAATTTCCCAATCTGTGGCGGGACGTCCCTTCTTCCTCTCCTATAATTTAGAACATGATGATTAAAACTTAAAATATGTATACATATTATAAAAATTAAAATAGTGTGGTATCAACAAATGACTTACAATATCCAGGGCAACCTCGACGGCACCACGAGATCCACCTTTATGGGTGGAGATGCCAGTACCCGGGCCAGCAGGCTCAGATAGTCTGTTCCGTCTACATTGTGCGGATTTGGCTTTCACGTCTTCTCTGTCCCAGTAAGCGAGCAAGGCCTTCCACACTTTTGTATCCCACTGTGGCTTCTTACCCTTCAACTCCCATTTTCTTTTCACAAAGTTCAAAAGATCTACATATCTTTCAGCAGCTCTTTTCAAGAACAAGTGATGCACATACTGTGTGTAAAACCCAATTGTGATAATTGGGCATAAACCCATTTATATACAAATGTGTTTTCACGTCAATTGGTGCTCTAAACCTTTGGTTCCTACATCTGGATTTCGAGCAGGGACACCTAATTTCTCCTTCACTCATCCAATCAGGATTGCTAGTAGCGAATTGTATAAATGATTCAAGACCACTAAGAAAATCGGGAGCTATCATTCCATTAATTGTTCTTGGACCATACATCCAAGTACGACTTGAATAACTCATATTATAATCTGTTTCAAATTAAAGAATATTCAAAATTTAATAAAAATTCATGATCAATTGTAATTATCCTAGTGTTAAATAATTAGCTCATCTAAAATTTTCGGCAGAGTTTCGTTTATTTTTTTCGTATTCTCCAGTTATAACTAAGATCCTATATAGTGCATCTATTTCCGACTTAATTAAAATTAATCAAGTCGGAACGCACATTCTACAGCTAGCAAACAACCAATAATATATTCATCAACCCCCTCCATTCCAACATAATTAAATATAAACTTAATTTGAACAAAATTAACTAATTAAATAATATATTCATCAAACTAATAATAATGAAAATTAATGTAAATAATCGAACATCAATATTTATCACATGAATATATATATATACTTAAATATATATCATACAAATTAATTTATTAAATACAACAAATATATATTAGCTATTAATTATTTCTAATTAATTATAATAACATGAATACATTATCAAATTAATTAATTACCCACTAATTACAAATAACAAGCTAAAAACTACATAATTAGCAACTAATTAACACCTATACATGCATATATACATACATATATACATACTATAAACATATATATACATGAAATTAATTTGCATTTTACAAAGTATTTAACGGATTAAAACGAAAAATGTTACCGTAGAAATGTTCACGAGGACGAGTAGGCCAAAACCCGACCGGTGGAGGACACTTTCCGGCGACGGCGGCGGCGGCAGGTAGTGGCGGCGCGGCTAGAGGAGGGGGAGGGGAGGGTTTCTGCTGAAAAAGGGGAAGAAGGGGTATTTATATCCAATTTTTACCGAGGGGGTTAAAGAGGGCAACACCCCTCGGTAAAATCCTAGAATTTAACGTGGGCGAGGGGCTACGCCCTCGGCAAACTGGGCGAGGGGCCGAGCCCTCGGCTCGCAGCCGCGCATACATGGGCGAGGGGACGAGCCCTCGGCTCGCAGCAGTGCCCAACTGGGCGAGGGGCAACGCGCTCGTTAAGGCGCGAGGGGGCCCACCCTCGTTAATGCGCGAGGGATCCGCGCTCGCCAGGCCTTTTTTCAAATTTTGGCGAGGGGCCCGCGCTCGTTAAGTAACGAGGGGACCCCTTCCCTCGCCTCTGCCCTCGTCCATCCTTTTTTTTTTTTGCCCTCGCCTCGGCCCTCTTTAGGGACGAGGGCAAACATTGCCCTCTTTAACTCCCCTCGTCATTTCTGCCTTTTTTTGTAGTGTGTTACTCAATATCGACAATTCCTAAGATTGTTTTGTTGGAGTAGGTTGTTGATCCTGAGATCAATGACGTTGTGCATATCGAGCAAACAGAACCTGAATAGAGTTCAACGAATTAAGAAGTGTTTATCTCGACCAAGAAACCGCACCCTGAGTGCTTATCCCCTATGATCGAGCTAATGGACATTGATGACATTCAGGGCTCAACTAATCCAACTGAAATTGCACCAGAAATCATGGTCGGTGTGGAACTTAAAATCTATTTTGAACCAATAGATATTGATGACGAAGTTCTAAACTTGATTCAAGATCCTCGATGGAAACAACTAAATAGACGAGCAACCCCTACCGTAGAGCTCGAGAACGTACCAGTTAACCATGTCAGGCCTGAATTAGAAGTCTTAATCGGCACTAAATTTTCATAACCACTCTGGAATAACCTGATTCAAAAATTGAAGAGCAACCTTGATGTTTTTTCATGGTCACGTGAAGATATTGAGGGCAATGATCTGAAGCATGCATTTCACCATCTTAACCTTGATCTAGCTCTTTTCCCCATAAAATAGAAAGGAAGAAAGTTCGGTCCAGATAAGTAAAAACTCCCAATGTTGAAGTCATGAAGCTATTTGAAACAAGTTGATCAAACAAGCCAAGTGCACTAGATGGTTAGCTAATCTGGTACTTGTAAAAATTTAAATGGCACTTCGAGACTTTGTATAGACTTCACGCACTTGAATGATAATTGCCATGTTTGAAGGAGATCGAGAAGAAACAACCATCTACATTGAAAAAGATTTATTATGCTCGGAACAGATGTCGTTCGGTTTAAAAATGCGAGGGCGGCCTACCAAAAGGTTGGTGAACAAGATGTTCGACAATTATTTAGGTAAAATAATAAAAGTGTACATTGATGAGGGTAAAAAGCCTACGAAATGAAGATCACTTTGTGCGTCTAGCTTTTGACATTTTAAAGGTGTAAAACATGAAGTTGAATCCCAATAAGTGTAGCTCCGAATTGGGGCGGACAAGTTCCTAGGCCATATGATCAGTTAGAGAGGTATTGAAGTCAGTCCATCTAAGATACAAACAATTGTCGATATGCACCATCCACAAAATGTCAAGGAAGTTCAAAAGCTCACTGGATGGTTGGCTTCATTGAATAGATTCATCTTCTGGACCGAAGATGGGCGTAAACTTTTTTTCGATGCTTTGAAAAAAGGGAACTTCAAATGAACATGACATTGTCAGTTGGTTTTTTGAAAGACTTAAAGATATCTGGCGGATGCTAAAATTCTATCTAAACCAATTCTAGGGGAGAAGTTATTCTTATATATGACCGCATAAGAATCGACGTATTATCATAGTCGGGAAGCTGCTTTCTTAAGTCATGATAGTCAACTTCGAGACATTGGTCTAGTCCCTCGACCAAATCACCTCGTTGCACAGATCGGAGGTAACAATTTTATAGTAAAAATATATGGACTTGATTAAGCACCTCTTAGAAATTCATTTTTTGTCTTGATGTTGTATAGACCTCGATCGAGACCATTGCCTAATATCTTTCTAAAAACAAATGACAAAATCCCCTGCAACTCAAGGAAGACATGGAAAAGAGGGCAACCTTGGAGACCGGACGAATTGAGAAGAAGAAAACCAAATCCGGTCGGGATGGATCCTCGTCGACAGGAGGAAGGTAAGCTGGGGCCGGTTGCCAAAAATTCAAAAATCTAATACCAAATAATATTGGATGTGCCGCCCTCGAATATTGTAATAGGCTTGCCAACCTCCTCTGCTCCACTCAAACTGTCAGACCCGACTTTAGAAGGATTAACCTTGACAAGTGGGGAGGTTCCTTCATCGTCTGATAAGGTGGAAGAAATTCGTAATTCTAATAATCGAACATTCCTGGGATGGGACAAGGAACGGGTTAAGAAGTAAGTTGACATTGGTCGTTGTTCCTATGCATGCTTCTTCGACCCATTTCTTGCTAACTTGAATTGCAAGATTGTACTGTGACCATCTTCCTTGTTTATCCAATGATGTCTTGCACTCTTTGCAATCCAGTCGATCTTGAGCATTTCCCAAGACATCTCAAGCAAGCGACTTATGATATCAGTCGTTGGACTGCTGAGATGGAAGAGCTTGTACAAAATCAAAAAGCCTAGATGATAACTTTCAAGTTATCAGGTAGTCGGAATGTCAGCATTCTGGAACGAGCATGTATTCAAATTGAAAAGGTGGGCCAAAGCAAATGCTGAATGATGGAGACTTAAACAACAAGAAGAAACTGCCCTGGCCAATGACAAAGTTGAGTTAGCTGGGAAGGAGGCCAAAGAGTCCAAACAGTTGGTTGCTCAAAAGTCTGATGCACTAAAAGAGATCACAAAGGATAAGGATGAGAAAGAAGAGAACTAGTCTCTTTGAACGCCTAGGTGTCCAAAAGAAGGAGAGAAACAGATCTTAATGTTATATTTTCCTTCATTTGTGTCTATGTTGATGCGGCTAGGACCTTATTTCGGGCTTATTTTCAAGCTAACGTGAAACCACTGAGCGAATATTCCAGATGACAGGTCTTCCGAAAAGAAAGAAGAGAATGTTGAGGTCTTACAGTATGGAAGATAAGGAGACAACCACAGGGAAGGATGATGAGCAAAAGAATGTCGATCGGGCTCCTCTTTTTTACTTTCTCTCCATTTAGATTTTGGTTGTCTTTAACAGCCGTATGTAAAACAATCTTTGGATCTTTGATTAAATTTGGTGTGTGTTCTTGGAATGTTTGAACATATTTGTTTCTTTGTTAAACTGGTTGGCCCTACTATTAGTATTAGGACATTTACGAAATTGTTCTTTCAACAATGAGTTTTAGTATGAAGAATTGTTCGCAAACGCCGCTAACTTAGGTCTTCAATATATTTTGGCATTTTTAGGGATGGGAACATCTCAATAATATGTTAATTGGGCTACCGTAAAAAGAAATTTAAATACAAAATTTATTTTTTTATCATTATAAAATAAATATAAATAATAAATAAATCGGACACTGACAATCAAACACTATACAATTCTCTCAAGTGTAATTGTTTTTTCAGTCATAAATATTTAAAATTGACATGAATTGACATAAATATCATTTAAAATGACAGTACAATTTAAATAGAATTAAATTAAAAATTAGTATAAATTTGAATATTACGGGTGCATGACTTTTGCCCATAACATATTTCTGACAAAATGCACCCTGTGGCACTTAAGTATAATCGAAAATAGTCAAGTATCATAATGAATAAGAACATAATTTCGTACCTGTATACGGAATAAAGTAGTGTTACGTAGAATACAAAAATGAAAATAAAGAAAAGAAAAGATGCAAACTGAATAACACTAAAATTACACCACATAAAAAGCAGTATAAGTAGAAGTAGAAGAGGACAACGAAAATGAATAATCCTGCTCAAATACTTTTGCCAATTCTCCATTATAACTTTTTATAAATTGAGCTTTCGATAATTTGTAGTACATTTTTGAACGAGACAAGTTTGTATTAAAAACAAAATACATAAAATATATTCTACATGATTCTACACGCATGAACCCCCATTCAAATTTTTCTATGAAAAAAAAGGACCAGGAAGATGTACATCTTTGTTCACAGAACGCGTGTTATGGAATCTTTCACTTGCTTGCAAATTGAAAATAAATATACATTATTACTGAAAGAAAGGCAGAGAAGCTGTACCATTTGAAAGCAGAAAAGATAGTATGATCTTAAAGAGTATTACTTACAAGTCACCTGCAAAATTGAATTCCATGAACTATCTGATGACATACTTGGTTATGAGTCGGTCACCTGTAAAGAGATCAGCCCAAAATCAGTGTAGTACAAAACACCAAATAATTCTGACAGATAATGCAATGAATTGTAATAAAATAGTATCATATTTCCCCATTTATCTCCTTTTAAAGCCGTTCTAACTAATTGATTTGAAAGATATGTGAATTTATTACTCCCTGCACCAATTTCTCTGCCACTTCTAGGTGATGGGACAAATCAAGAGATACTCAATGAATCCATGCATGGATGAAAATGATAAGTGGCATGAGTCAAAACAGACAAGCTATTATTTGGGATTGTGATTTCAACTAGTGACCATAAATTATCCCTGTACGAACAGAAATTTAGCTTCAAATAAACAAAAAAATTCAAATGATAGTTTACCATCACCAGGGATTGGCTGTGAATAGCTGGAAAGAATCATCATTCAAACAGCCAAGTATTCCTGAACTTGATAGACGGTTGAACTTGATATCATGAATAGGATAATGCCGTGGTTTAAGATGATCAACAATTCTTTGAGATGGCAACTCTTGAAAGACAAGTTCACATCTTGATTCATCGCCAGATGTAAAAACAGGGGTTTGATATACATCATCAATAATTGCTGATTTAGGCAGTCTGATGTCACTCACATTGGCACAAGTCGCCCCTAATTTTTGGTATGTAGTGCCCATTTTTCTGTAAAGAACATGACTTCCTTGTGCTGCTTGCCCAGGTGCAGTAAGCATTGGTTGAGAAACTCCCAGGTCACCAGATATCCCAATTTTAGGACGATATGAAGCTACAATATAATCACTTGATTTGCAATAAGCAAGAGATATACAAACTCCTTCCATGTCTGATTCAGAGATTAAATTTGGCCTAGCATAACAATGAAAGAGTTAATGTTAATGAATTCAATCAGACAAATAATTATAGTATATGGATATTTTAAATATAAGGAGAGTTTTCCGATTAACAGTGGATTGTCAAGGGCTGTAAAGCGAAAGTGCAACTAAATGGTAGCAAGGAAGAACACATTTATTTAAGGATTCATAATTTTTTTCAAAAATCACAAAAAAAAAAATATAAAGAGTCTGAAGGTGTGACACAAGATGCTCTTGTTTGAATCAGCCACAGTACAATGGAAGAATTACAAATGATAGTAAATCAAAGGAGTTTATTCTCCACTACTGAGTGATTGAGCCACTTTGCCAATCTCCAGATTTCACAGTTAATAAGTAAGAAAGCTCACACAGGTAAAGGGGGAATAAAAACAAACATCTTTAATTCAGGATATAAAATATGTCTAAAAAGCTTCTGACCCAAACTAGCCACAATCAAATACTAAGCACCAAGTAATCAAAGACACCTGCATCTCATATCTCCAACATATTTGAGAAGAACTCGCTAAAAGAAGTTTCTGATTCTCCTAACTTAACTTTAATGTTTTAATATGCCATAATTACTTGGAAGGGATTTTCTTTTTGACAGTATAAGGGAATAGCCATAAGAGGATAAACAAAAGCTAATAAATGTACCTTTCTTCACTTACGCCAAAGTTCCATTGACATAACCCAGCTGAAGATGCAGTCAGAACACTCCTATTTCCAGTACTTTGAGATGACTCAAGTGACAGATAATGCAATGTGTGAATTGGGTTGCTTGTCAACCCAGCCAAGGATTCTACAGGTCCCACAGTGTGACGCATGTCAAATTGTAAAACTGTGCCATTCTGTGTTGATTTAATAATTAAATCAGATCAATGCAAATTTAGGGCACAACAATTAAGATTAAGAGAATGAAGAAATGTCAGAACCTGCAAGCCTGCATATACGTAATTTGAACTGCACGTATCCCATGAACATGACCACGCGGCAGCCTGAAAGTCGCAGGATCAATTAAGGATTCAACTAGCAAAACTAAAGATATGAAAAATAATATAGCACATGATGGAATCCCATTCGTGGAAACCTATTCATACAATTCCCAACCAACAAAACTAATAACAGGAGAAGCTCCTGATCAGAGCAGTTCATATTTTAGTTGAGGATCTTCTGATTAATTTTTATCTTTCTGATGCTAGCCTACTCTCCTATAGCAGGCTGAAGTGAGGCGGTTCCTGATCTTTTATGTTTAAATCTTTGATTAGAACACCTTAATTTTAAATTTGTGTTCCCTTTGTGTAAAATACAAGGTTGTAGATTAATTGATTTACACTTTTTAACTTTAAATAAATTCACAAAATTACTATAATAAAACTTCAATTACTCGTATTCACAATTTCCCAGAAGAAAATATTATTTTCATTGATTTCATTTTACATTTTTCTTGAATTTTACCAAATCCAAGATCCAGGCAGCGCACATTACAGATGCCGCCTTCAAAAGAACACATTAGTGTGTGGCTGGCTGATCTGAACAAACTATATTAAAAAAATTGTAGCGTAGACTCTTTTTATTTCATAATTCATAAACTCTGCATCATCATTCACATGTTGTAATGCTATTCATTTTATAAGAGTTTACCTAAAACTCTATTGTTAAAATAATGGGGAACACCCATATTTGCTGAGAACAGGTTCTGCCTCTATATTGCTTATAAACCACACTGACTACCATTGCTAGAGTTTCTATACTAAAAAAACATTTCAGTCTGAAATAATCACAAGCACATAAAGCATCAATCATGCACATATTTCCGGCCTCGATCATAATGATGCAATCAAATACAAGCTTCTTCAGCAACAGTGATTTCCCAATCCTATTCATTTAATCCTTGTGATCAAGTATGATGGGGCACTAATTCGGTTTTTGGCTATAAAAACCTAGTCTCACCAAAACTAAATATAAAAAACTAACATCTGAAACATTCAACATATAAAAGTCAAGCAATTGATCTATTGATTGAATCCAGATATGCAACAAGCATCAGAGTTAGTAAACTAATAGCAGAAAAAGCGAGAGATTTAGTTATTACCGGTAGATCATAGGTAAGAACAGTGTTGTTGCTTTCTGTGCTGAAACACAAATATTAAGAAAAGCAAAAAACAAAAACAGAAAAAATCAGTGGCAGAAAATGCATGCTAAATTTCTCCAATTATCATTTTGTTTGTGCAGAGAGAGAGAGCTAGAATTCTACCTAAGGATTGATAGTTTCTTTCCCAAGGAAGCTAACAACACAAGTCTAGCATGAGGTGAAACTCGTAGATCCTTCACGGTTTTTGTGTTCTCAGGGAGATGAATGTCCTCCCTTTCATGGTTAGATAACAAGCTCACCTATAAAAGCAAAAAATAAGTTATAAAGATATCCATACCAAGCAGAAGCCACTGACAAGTGGAACCAAAATGTTGGCACGACAAACTACAGGTTTAATACAAATTCACATTAGAAGCATTGGGCTTATAATCAACAAACAAAACAATTTAAAAGATAGTTTTTTTCCGGAAGATGAGAAAAAAACATTACTTTGGTCAGCAAAGGTGCTCCCCCAGTCCCCAGGAGCCTTCGAGCGAACACAAAAATTTTACTGGAAGAATCAATGTCAAATAGGCGGGCACCAGGTATCTGAAATTCACTCTGTAAAGTGATAACAAACAATTCATTCCAAACTTAATAGTGTTACTTGATAATGCTTTGCTGAAAACAAAAATTATAATATTACTTTTAATATTACTTTTACAAAACCACGGAAGAGCGGACAACAAAAAGATAAACAAAAAACAGTACATATTCACTTTCGAAGAATAATTATTGATCACAAATTCCAAGACGATAGACTTGATGCTTGATGTATACAAAGTCAGATAGCTGCTAAATATTACATTTTCAATTCAAACATAGGACAGGTTGAACCCTCTACTCTAGGTAAGATATTACAACATTGAATCACAAAAATGTGCAAATGGTAATGGAGGAAGGCAGCATTGTGGCATTCAGGTAGCATTTTTAACACAAATCATGTAGGTTGGTGATCTAGTTACTCTTTTTTTTTTCAGTTTCATAGCCAATGTTTACTTTCAATTTTCAAGAAAAGCCAGTAAATTCTTTTACTTTTTAAAACTATTTCTGATTATGGAGTCTCATTTTCAACTCAGTTTTAAAAGCTAAGATGTATTGAAAAGTTTACACCCAGATTTCTGAAGAAACTTAGTGCTTTCTCTCCAGAAAGTAACCTTTATAAAAGGTTTTAACCTGAGTAAACCAAACAAATTGTTTCTATTTGAGATGTGAAATTAAACCAAACAAATTATTTCTCTTTGAGATGTGAAATTAACATGTTAACTCACATTCTCACGAAACTACTTAATAAAACAATTTCATTACCATCAAAAGCAAAGAGAACATTTTCAACAACGTCTGAACTAAAAAAAAATATATATCTTAACAAATTTGTGCCAATAAACTTTTGAACAAGGCTAAGAATTTATTGTGATTTTCATATATCAAATAATAGAAAATCTCATTATTTCACTGACTAGTTACTACCCATAAAGGACTATAATGCACATGCTTATGGAAAAGATTAACTCAAACGTAACCAAGACAATAAAGTTATCAATTCATGATGTAAGTTTCACCAACATTCCTTGACAATCTACAATTATTTTAAGACTGCAATAATATATAAAATCTTGAAGAATTCAAACCTGCATTACAAATTTGTTCGTAGAACCTTGGTTGTCGATATTAGGTTTACCATTAAGTCCTGCATATCAAGAAAAGAAAGATAAATCCACAAAAGAACATGAAGTCCAAAAAAAACTAATGAATCGATTACAAAGGTTTATGTGATTAAATTACCCATGGTTGAATCTACAAAATAATTCATATTTGGTCCAGATGGTCCTGACACCCTACGTTCCATATCTTCTAAAAGATCTTCCAAGTCACGAGTTCTCTATAAGACCAGAATTTTGAGTGGCTAATGAGTAATAAAATGTAAATAATGCTCACAAAAACAACGCGAAAGTAATAGAGAAGGAAAAGAAAATTCAAGGCCTCACACATCAAGCAATTTAGACTAACTGTTTGTTTGATAATATGTCGAAAAATTAATAGTGTATAGAAACAACAAATAAACTACAACATGACAACAGTATTGCTAATAATATTCAAAAAAACCATTTGACTCATTAATAATTTAATATTACCATAAAAGATGCAACATGGATGACCATTACTCATTAGTATTACCAATTGAGAGATGAATTTCCAATAACCATCTTTTATCTTCAGTTTATACCTTAGAAGTTTGAACTTAAAGTCTCCAGTTAACATATCACTTTGCCAACTAGATAGCATAATAACATTTTCTAGTAGACAATTTCAAGACAGAATCAGATCTCAAATGCACAAATGATGGGAAGATAACATTACCCACATTAATTATTTATATTTGCTAGGATAAATGTTAGACAGGAAATGATAATGTGGGAATAACTAAAAAGCAGAGGAAAGATGTCCAACTACATCAAAGTAGGAATAATTCAAAAAAATATTGCTAATTAGGAACCAACCAGGCAGCAGAACAAGTACGTGATGCATATACCTCTTTGAGATATTGCACTTCCTTGCTCAAGTCAGCTTGTTTCTTCTTCCACTTACCTTCCTTCTTAGACCAGTCTGCGCTCTACAAATGTTGAGGACAAGCAGGGAGTAGGGCGAATCAGTGAAGGAGAAACACCGAAAAGATTTAGTTCATCCTTTTAAATTCTCTATTCAACCAAGATAAGAAAAGCATATCTTTATTTTTCTTGTTAATAAACTGTTTTATCCTAACATCACCTTGACAACAGTCATCATAATATGGACATAATCAAAAACAGTCAAAACCGTCATCACTTGAAAAGTGTAAGCAACAACCAGAAATAAAATATAATAAATATGTTCATCTTGTATACCGGAAATTTTTTTAAGACAGTGCCAACCAAATATGAAGTTCCCGTTGATTGAAGAGTATATATACACGATGGTGTATATGATCCCATTTACTGTGATTCGTTTCATCTTTCAATCAGTTTTACTGATGAAAAAAACTTACAGACTATAAATAACATGGAAGTATGCAAAATTGAGAACAAAAGAGACACAACTACACAAGGCAGTCAATTTACCAACTATATACTCCCTCCATCCCCAAACACTTTTCACAGCTACTTTATTTTCGTGATTTAGCGAAGGAGTTAATTATTAGTGTTTGAAATAATAAAGTGATTTTTTAAGGTAGGATATGATAGATCTATCTCTCATCTATTATAAGGTAACTTAAATATTATTTTATCATCTTAAATACTAACAAAAAACTCTTTCGCTAAAACACGAGAAAACAGTAACTATAAAAAGTGTTACGGGACGGAGGTAGTAGATACTGATTATCAATATATCCACCAAAGATTTAGGCATTTTGCATGATTGACAAAAAAGAAAAATCAGAAATGCTAAAAGCCAAATCCTCCAGTGTCAGAATGAAAATTAGTAAATTCAATAACGTGGTTATCAAAAAGGCAGCTATGTTTACAAGCTTTATAGCAGGACCCTGCTAGCATAATTTGTGAAACAAGGATACACCTACAAAATATTTCAAAATTAACCAGAGCAGATTAAGGCAAGAACCCATATTTTGTCTCGTGTACTTCTCTTCTTTTCTTTTTTTCTTTTTCTTTCTTTTTTGTTACTTTTGCCTCTGTAGTTTAATCAAATAGGAGTATTATATACATTATTTGCCCCTGTATTTCAATTTGTACACTCTCAGCTTCTGCACTAATATTCTCATGCACTTACATTTTTCTTTTCAATTATTACCCTACTTTGTAGGTTTACGCCAAAGTTAATAGTGAATATACTAGTGCAAGGAGCAAAAGTGTAAAACCAGAGCAAAAGGGCAAAGGTAAAGGAAGAGTATTGTTGGCAAAATATGCATTTTTTCCTCCAAATAATAATAGCATAGTTTTTAAAGGCGCAGCAAGGCGCAAGAGGGGTCCTAGCGCCCGAAGCGCAAGGCGCACACCTCTTGTCCTTTACTTTCCTAACGCAATTCACACATATTTCTATAGAAACAATATAAAACCACATAATACTACCAAAAACTCAACAAATAAACATAATATCACAATGTAAACATTATATTAATACTAAAGTAGAGATATTGGACTTCATTCACACAATGACGCAAAAACCATCAATTATTAGTTAAACAACACTTATATAGTTAACTAGTCTTCATCAAATTCAAAGGCCTCCTCCTCCTCATCACCAATTTCATCATCATGAATATATTCCTCTTCCTCATATTCGTCTCAATTATCATCTTCATTTCTATGTCTTAAAGATGAGTCTTTTACGTTCTTCCCCTTGCCCTTATCCACCTGTTTGTCGTTGCCCTCACCTTTAGGGGCCTAACACTTGAACTACCTACGTTCATTGATGATCTCTTCCCTCTAGTTTGATATGTCGGCTCATCAACTCCAAGAGCATCACCAACCACTTTCCAATTCAAGTATCAACTTCAAATACCAAATCTTCTTCTTCATCATATCTATCACCCAACCATTGGAGATTTGAAGTTGAACCTTATACCCTAGGTCTTATTTACCTATTTTATATATTTTCTGACTTTTAAAAAATGTGTAATTAATAAAATTGCTAGTACCTTCAATAAAAAGATCAAAAAGTGCTACTATTACTTTAACAATTGACCTGAAACATGTTTGACCACAAAGGGCGCAAGGCGCGCGCCTGGTGATCTGCGCCTCATTTTACTCCAATGAGGTGCTAAAACTATAGCCTCGCGCGCCTCGAGCCTTAGGCGCGCCTTTTAAAACTATGAATGATAGTAAATAGTTTTAACTATTCACACACCGCCAATTACACATTCATTATAACCGGATAAGAACTTAAACGGAGTGTTCTTTTGACATAGAACATGAATTAATATATTGGAAAACTGTACTCATGGCAAGAAATAAAAGCAGGGTAGCAAAGCATGAATTATATATGTGTTCTTCTCTCATCAAAAATACAATTTGTGGTGCTAAAGTATAAGAGTTTTCCTCACCTTTCTCTTAAGAGACGCACATTCTGCTTCAAGTGATTTTACCTTCTGCAGAATTGAAACAAAAGCTAAAATCATAGTCCAAATCAATTAAACCAAAAACAGAACACTTAATACTCTCTAGAGTTTTGGCAAAGCACATTTTGAAGCTCCCCATCGACGGCAACAACTCGAGATGCATAAAGTAGCCGAATGCTCTTAATTCCACATTTCTTTTTACATTGTGGGCACTAAAACAGAGAAATACAATTAAAGAAATAAGCAGAAATTGGTGAATATATGAAGACAAAACGAAAAGAAGACACATAAAATATAATTAACCAAAAAACTGAGAAGTACCTTGCCTGAGCCTGGACGACCCAGCCACTTTTTAATGCAAGACAGCCCATATAAGTGTCCGCATGGCAAACAACTAAAAATCCCAATATGATAAACGTAGTAAATTTGACTAACCAAACATGTTCAATTCAAAAACTTAAGCAATAACATTTTCAAAGTTCCAGATGGGATAAATATTACAAAGTGCATACCAGATATGGTGATCACCCCCACCAGAGGACCAAGCTTCAAAGCAGATGGGGCAAAACAAGCCATCAATTTCACCCCTATTGAAGTCTTCATTTCCCTCACCGTTGCCCTCTACCGGCGCCGTCGTACCCCGTTCACTGCCGTCAATATTTACCCTCGTACTGCTGCTTTCACATCCAACCTCATTAGCATTCTCCGTAGGTAGATCATCAACATTGATAACTTCCGCCATGTGCGAATTGATAACGTTCACGCGATTATGAAGCAACGCCGCTGTTTCAGAATGTCCACCCACGTTAACACCGCCGGCGTTATCTCCATCGCGCTCTTCCTCATCCTCCTCTTCTTCCTCCTCCTCTTCTTCTTCCTCCTCCTCCTCCTCCTCCTCCTCCTCCTCCTCTTCTTCCTCTTCTTCTTCCTGCTCCTCCTCCCCTTCTAAATCATTGGGATCTAAATCCAGTTCGATGTCTTGCATTCCAGATGGTCCGTAAAAAAAAGTCCTGTATGCGTCCATCCCTTGAATGTACACATTGTGGGGGGTAAATTTGGGGGTTTTAGGGTTTCGGGAATTCAAGAACTAGGCTTGTTCTGGGCCGATTGTCTCGCCAATTGGGCTGATAACGTAAAGAAACGTTCAAAGAATAAAGAGGGAAGAATAAGTAGCGGGAAAGTCAGAATTTGAAACGTTTAGAGAGGCTAGCCGACACGAAATCTTTGCGATCTTAACTTTGTATTTTAAAATCCCACCATATATTCTTACAAAAAACAAAATTGATTCAACATATAAAAAAAACAAAAACAATCTAGTAAACTATATTATCGGTATAATAACACTAATCAACCTACATTTAAAAATTATAATTTTTTCCGCTAAATTATTGTTAAATTGAGTAATATTCATTTTTCAAATTTTTTATATACTCCATCCATTTCAAAATAAATATCGTTTTATAAGTTAAATTTTGTTTCAAAACAAGTATTATTTTTCACATTTATCCTAATTTAGCCCTCATTCGAATTCAATATATAAGAGATCTTTAGGAATTATATTTGTTGTAAATAAGTGTGCAAATAAAGAGACAGCGTTTGTTGACCCAGTTCATCGGGAACGACTACTACGTCTGGGGGCGATCCAAGCCAGGAGTTCCACTATTATTCTTGTGTATGAGTGATTACAATAATGAATACAAAGGTATATTTATAATACTAAAACCCTAGTCTAATAGATAAAGCTCATTGGGTTTCTTGGTCCATAAGTAATGTCATACCAAATCTCCTAGATTTGGAATATTAAATCTTCCAGATTTACAGCACTCCCCCTTGGACATTACGACATAACATAAATGTCTTGTCACGTGCTAGGGATCGGCCAAATAATAAGTAGGGAGGAATGTCATTGATCTTCTAGATCTAAATCTTCCAGATTTATTTCGAGGTTACCGCTCCCCCTGAAGACAACAACGCTTTAAGCCTTTGCATCCCAATACCACGGACATACTTTTCAAAAGTAGACGTAGGTAAGGATTTAGTAAACAGATCTGCTAGATTGTTACTAGATTGCACCTTTTGAATGGTAATTACGTTGCTCTTCTGGAGTTCGTATGAGTAGAAAAACTTAGGTGAAATATGTTTCGTCAGGTTTCCCTTGACGTACCCATTACTCATTTGTGCGATGCAAGCAGCGTTGTCTTCAAATATAACGGTGGGAGGTGTATCGCCTTTGGCGATACCACACGAGTCACCAATGTGTTTTACCAATAACCTTAATCAAACACATTCTCGTGCGGCTTCAAATAAAGCTATGATCTCTGAGTGGTTTGAAGACGTGGTAACCATGGATTGTTTAACCGATCTCCATGAAATTGCATTTCCACCACAGAGAAAAACATAACCAGTCTGGGATATGGCGTTGTGGGGATCAGACAAATAGTCAGCATCTGCATAACCTACTAAGGTTTGTCTTGGTTTTTGCGGTAAAACAGTCCAAGATATTGAGATCCTTGGAGGTACCGTAGAACGTGCTTAACACCATTCCAATGTCTCTCCGTAGGAGAAGCGCTATATCTCGCAAGCAAGTTGACAACAAATGCAATGTCCAGCCGGGTGCAATTTGCGAGATAGAGCAAAGCTCCAACAACGTTAAGATAAGGAACTTCTGGTCCCAGAATTTCTTCTGAATCTTCTCTTTGCCTAAATGGGTCCTTATCCACTTCAAAGGATCGGACAACCATCGGTGTGCTAAGTGGATGAGATTTATCCATGTGAAATTTCTCCAATACCTTCTTTACGTAGGTCGACTGATGAATAAGGACTCCTTCTGGGAGGTGCTCGATCTGCAAGCCGAGGTAGTACTTGGTTTTACACAAGGACTTCATTTCGAATTTATCTTTCAAGATTGAACTGGCTTCTTCAATCTCTCTGCATGTTCCGATTATGTTTAGGTCATCAACATAGACGGATATGATGCAAAAACCATCTTGCGATTTCTTCGAGAATACACATGGGAAAGCTTTATCGAATGTGTATCCTTTCTTCTGAAGGAATTCACTAAGTCGGTTGTACCATATGAGGCCCGATTGCTCCAGGCCATACAACGACTTTTGCAGTTGTATGCTATACATACTGCGGTTAGACCTGTCAAAGTGGGTTGGGCCCGTTGGGCCGGCCCACCCCGCCATCCTTAAAATGAGGGTTGGGTTAGAGATTTCTTAGCCCGTTTGGGTCGCGGGCTTTTGCGGGTTGGGGGCGGGTTGGGGCGAGCCGGCCCGCCTTAAAAAAAGTTTTTTAAAAAAATAATTTTTTTATATATTTTTGTACACTGTCAAGTAGTATAATATCATTTTTAGGGTTATTTTGTAATATTTATATTCATAGATGATGAATTTGAATTGTATGAGTTTATTTTTATAAATTATTATTGTAATATATTGTGAACTTCAATTTGCAAAAAATTATTTTTCTAATTAAAGATAATAAATATAATTTTAATATTTTTATAATGATAGTTATCAAGATAAATTGTTTGATTATATTTGTTTTTGATGAATTTTATATATTAGAGCTTTTAAATTATATATTTTAATTTTTTAAAAAATAAAAAATATATTAAAAAATTAAAAGTGGGCCGGCCCGCCAAAACCCGCAGCCCGCCAATAAGTGGGTTGGGTTGGAATTTTGCAGCCCGCCAAATTTTTGGCTCGCCCCGCATCGCCCCGCCAAAAGGCGGGCTTTTGCGGGTTTTAGCTCGCCCCGCCCCGCTGGCCCGTTTTGACAGCTCTAACTGCGGTTTTCACCATCCCTCATCTGAGGAATGTCAAATCCATCTGGGATTTTCATATAAATGTCGGCATCTAGTGATCCGTATAAGTACGCGGTTACTACGTCCATTAATCTAATTTGGAGATTCAACTTAAATGCCAAAGATATCAAGTAGCGGAATGTTATTGAGTCCATGACGGGAGAATAGGTTTGATCAAAATCAATCCCGGGTCTCTGCGAAAACCCTTGTGCTACCAGCCTCGCTTTATACCTCTACACAGTATTGTTATCATTTCATTTTCATATAAATACTCATTTATATCCTACAGGGATAGCGCACGGGGGTGTACGAACGATAGAGCCAAATACTTGTCTTTTGTTAAGCGATGTGAGCTCTGCATCAATTGTCTCTTTCCATTTAACCCAATCGGAGCGCTTCCGGCACTCGACGATTGTTTTGGGTTCTAAATCTAGAACATTTATAATGGAAAGGGCGATTGACGCAGCAAATGTGTCGTCGACGACAGTAATATTTCTATTGTATGTTTCTCCCGTATCTGTGAAGTTCACAGAGACTTCGACGTTTACGTCAACCAGACCTTCCTCATTTCCCATTGTATCTGGGTCTGGTCGTTCCACGGTCCTAGTGCATGGAATATTTTGTGCACGTGCTTCATCACTAGGACTCTCGTCTCCTAGAGACTTGGAGTTATCTAGACGGATCTCTTCTAGAGATTTTCCATTCGACTGACCAGATTTGCTAGCCTTTCGTTTAGGTGTGTTACTATCTCTTGAGGGTCCCTTACGCTTTTGGCGTGTGGGGGCATGAGTACTTATTTTGCTTGGGACCTCAACCCTTTGGGGAGCATTTACTGCAGGTATATGCGATCTAGTCACACCTCTATGTTCAGTGAACGCGTCTGGCAGATTATTTGCTAAGTTTTGCAAGTTAATGATCTTTTGAACTTCCAGTTCAGATTGATTAGTGTGCGGATCTAGATACTGAAGATTACTTACGTTCCACGTAAGTTCCCGGCATTCATTCAATTTTGAATTCGGATCTCCCCCTAATGCCGGGAAGTAATCTTCATCGAACGTGCAATCAGTGAACCGGGTCGTTAATTGATCCCCAGACAAAGGCTCGAGGTATTTCACGATGGATGGAGAGTCGTATCCGACGTAAATACCGAATTTCCTTTGTGGGCCCACAGAGGTTCGCTTGGGTATCGCTATTGGTACGTATACCGCACATCCGAAAATACGCAGATGGGAAATGCTAGGTTCTTTCCCACGCACTAACTGTAGGGGGAATGATCATTATATGCAGTTGGACGGATTTGAATTAAGTTTGATGCATGTAGGACTGCATGCCCCCAGCATGAGGTGGGTAGTTTAGAGTTCATAAGCAATGGTCTCATGATAAATTTGATACGTTTTATTAGCGCCTCAGCAAGACCATTTTGGGTATGGATGTAGGGGACCGAATGCTCCACTTTAATTCCTAGGGCCATACAGTAATCTGTGAAGGCCTTCGAGCTAAACTCAGCTGCATTATCCATGCGAATCGATTTAATTGGATAATCCGGGAATTGAGCTCTAAGCTCGATAGTCTTCGCAAAAGCTTGATTGCGGGTGGACAGCAAACATACAAATGTCCACCTAGTGGAGGCATCAATAAGGACCATGAAATAACGAAATGGTCATGATGCTGTGTGAATCGGTCCGAAAATGTCTCCTTGAATTCGCTCAAGAAAAATCGGAGACTCTAGTCCAACATTGGTGCGCGACGGGCGCACTATCAACTTACCCTTAGAACATGCATCACAGAAATATTCATCAACGGGAGGGATTCTATTATTCGGAATATTATGACCAGTTGAATTAGATAGAATCCTACGTATCATTGTTTGTCCCGGATGACCTAACCGCTGATGCCACAATTTAAAGGAATTTGGGTCATGGAATTTCATACTCATCGCTAGATGGGAACTAGACGGACGGATGTATGAATAGTACAAACCGGAGGAGAAGGAAGGAAGTTTTTCTATAACTTGCTTACGGCTACCTCGAGTACTAGTCATCAAAAGGTATTCGTTATCGTTCTCAGTTTTAGTTTCAATATGATACCCGCTTATCCTAATGTCTCTAAAACTGAGTAGGGTACGCTTAGATTGCGGAAACAATGAAGCATTATCAATTATTAATTCGGTACCCATGGGGAGGACAATGGAAGCTCTTCCAGAGCCCACTATCAACGAACTATCATTAGCAATTGTCGTTGTACTCCCCTTACGTTCTATCAAGTTATGAAAATACTTTCTATCCTTTAGGATCGTATGTGTGGTGGCACTATCTACCAGACATAAATCACTATGGACATCCATCATGCAAGAGGAAATAGTCCAAACCTAATAGCTGATTTGTTTACTAGTCATAAATGAGAACAACAATATCCAAAATAAACACATGGACAGCTATTAAGGTAAACATATCAAAGCTAATAAATTCATTCATAAATAAAATATCCGAATGAAAGGATCTAAAATATAATGAGAAGTTGTTTTATTCAGAAAATAAAATACTAGGAATAACTAAATACGTAATTCTACTCGTCATCTCCAAAATCCTTAAGCTCAATGCCCGTACGATCTGTGTTGTCTAGGTCAGAGTCTACTTCGGGCAGACTGGCATGGTGAGATTCAACTCTAGGAGCCTTCCCCTTATCGTCCTTCTGCTGCTTTTGATAAGCCTCGACCAAATGTTTGGGAGTGTGACACGTGTGAGACCAATGACCCTTGCATCCGCATTTGTAGTAGGACTGTTCAACCTTATCTTGATTATCAGATTTTAGGGTAGCGGAGTTCGTGTTAGATGCAGCCTTCTCACGAACCTGAGCTTGATTGTCATTCAAGACACCTGAACCACCGGATTTATTACGACCTCGGCCTTGGCCACGAGTTCGTTTACTTCATCTCCTCCTTCCACGCTTGCGACCTCTTGTATCACTTTGAGCTACAACATGTGATTCGGGCACTGCTTTCGAGCCAACCGGCCTCACATTATGGTTCTGCATAAGGAGCTGGTTGTGATTTTCCGCTACTAGAAGTGCAAAAATCAGCTCGGAGTGTACAGTGTAGTTCTTAGCCCTATACTGCTGCTGGAGTACAAGGTTGCTTGAGTGGAAAGTCTACAAAGTCTTCTAGATTAAGTCGTCCTCGGTTATTGTTTTCTTACATAACTTTAACTAAGACACAATACGATGTAGGGCTGAGTTATACTCCGTTACGGACTTAAAGTCTTGGAAACGGAGGTTCAACCAATCGTATTGGGCTTGAGGGAGGAGTATATTATTTTGTTGTTGAAAACGGTCCTTCAGGGACTTCCACAACGTTCCAGGATCTCTCTCTGTGAGATACTCATTTTTCAGGTCCTGATTGAGATGATGCCTAAGGAAAATCAAAGCTTTCGTCTTCTGGGTGTCAGTTGATTTTGGATCATCGACAATCGTGCCACTAAGGTTGTTTGAGGCTAGATGTATTTCAACATCTAGCGCCCATGTCAGGTAGTTACTACCATCGAGAGTAAGCTCAGCAAATTCTCTTTTGGTAATATCAGACATTATTCACTACAATTAAAGTGACATGGGTAAGGGGATTTACCAAAACATAGACAACGGGGAGACAAGGATTTATTTAGTTACTCTAAGGCACATAGATGCACGTACTGGGTGCCGTCTACCCAAGACATAAATTTACGGTCCGTCAAATGCCGGGCGCCGCCTACCGGGGCATAATATGCGGACTATGAATAAAGTAAACTATGTGCGCAAAAGTAATGCACGTAGAATAATTAAATCACATAAACATGCAAAAACAAATAAGGGAGATAATCACATGAAAATAATTTGCAGAAAATATACGATTTAATATACAGAGGAAATAATCATAAGGATAATTATTTTGTGTATATTAACGCAATTTAACGAAATATTTTCAGGATTAAAAATAAATTTTGTGATACCATAAAACGAAACCTAAGTTAGGTTTAGGTTTTCACAAAATTCAGGGGGGAACAGCGCTACGTGTGACATAGCGGAAGGAGAGAAGCGCTGCCTCGACGCTGTGCACGGAGGCGGCGGGCCACGAAGGGGGCTACGCCGGCAGGCGGTGCACGGAGGATCGCTATGGCGCGTGCGGCGGCACGGGCCCGCATTGCGCGCGGTGGCTACCGGCCACGAAGCACGCTCATGGGTGCAACGCAGTGGCGCAATGGGGTCGTGGTCGCACGGCGGTGCTCGATAGGAGGCGCGACGGCGATGTAGCGGCACACCGGGGCCACAGTCGCGTGGCGGCGCTCGGCAGGAGGCACGCCGGCGATGCAGCGACGCACACAAGGGGCCATGGACGAGCGGCTGCGCTCGGTAGGAGCCTAGGGCGGCAACCGTTGCTCCGTTTAATCTCAATCCAAAAATAAATTAATTTTAATTCAACGAACAAGCATAATCCAATTAATTGCAAATATAAGTATAAATCGAATTAGCAATATTAGGGCATATTAATCATGCAATACAAGGATCAAATAATCCATTACGGGAATTAATTCATATAATCTATAGAGAATTTAATTATAGGGCGTACCGTTTAATCTTGGGCAGAGTCTCGTGCTGATAACGTGTTGTAAATAAGTGCGTAAATAAAGAGACAGCGTTTGTTGACCCAGTTACGTCTGGGGGCGATCCAAGCCAAGAGTTCCACTATTATTCTTGTGTATGAGTGATTACAATAATGAATACAAAGGTATATTTATAATACTAAAACCCTAGTCTAATAGATAAAGCCCATTGGGGTTCTTGGTCCATAAGTAATGTCCATTCCAAATCTCATAGATTTGGAATATTAAATCTTTCAAATTTACAACAATATTCAAATATAACAGATTTGTTAGAGATTATTAAAATTTTATTATTCTTAGGGAGTGTATTGGCTATAGAGTTTGTAGGATTTTTTTTAGACTTTCAAAGTTTGAGAGTATTCAATCTGGATTTTGAAAAGTTTTTTTAAAAATCCTGAGGTATTCAATACGGATTTTAAAAAATCTTTAGGTATTCAACAGTCTATGGATTTTAATACTCTAAAGATTTTCTTTGATTCTCTTCCAAAATACAAATAGATTTCACTCTCTCCAAAATCTCTTCTAATTACCAGAGATTTCTATGGATTTTAAAAAGTCTTAAAAATCTTTAATTATTTAACAGTCTATGGATTTTAATACTCTACGAATTTTCTTTTATTCTCTTACATAGGGATGTCAACGGGGTGGGGTAGGGACGGGGGCCACTCCCCATCCCTGTGAAATCGGGGATTCCCCGTCCTCATCCCCGCGAAAAAAACGGGAGAAAAAAAACTCTCATCTCCACCCCGCCGGAGATCTCCATCCCCGCGGGATTCCCCGTTCCTCACCTAATTATTTTATCTCTCATTTTTAAAATGTAAAAAAAATATAAAATTATATCTAATTTAAACAAATACAATCATGCACAACAATTACTTTAAGTTGGTGTTAAAAAAAATTAATTTAAATAATTTGAAGAGTCTCTAATTCTAATATTTTTAGTTAACATATATACTAGAGTGAAAATTATATAATTTGTAACTAATAGCATAATATTAAATAAAATATAGATGTAATTTTGAATAAATAGTCAATTGAGTAGGAAATTATGAAATATTTATTTGTAATTTACTTTTAAATTTAAATAATAATATATATATATATATATATTAATTATATGAAAAATAATGCGGGTCCCTGCGGGGAACAAGGCGGGAATTACTATCCTCGTCCCCGTCTACGGGGCAAAAAAAATCTCGTCCCCATCCCCGTTTGCTTCGGGGATTTTCCGCCCCATTTTGGGCAGATCCTCGCGGGGATCAGGGAATGGAATTGAAGATGAGAATAATAATGACAAATAATAATGTATTTTTTTAACTAATCTATTTTTGGTATTTTTTTCTAAACAATTTGGATAACTTTTTTTTATATACAAGTTTGTTCTATATACATTTGTATCAATGGTTTCAGCGCCGAAGTCTATGAAAATCCATGTAAATCAATAAAAAAAAAGTGTATTCCACAATCCTGTCAAATCTATGAAAATCCATGTAAATCAATAAAAAAATTAGCCTAACTCTACATGGAGTCTATTGATTTTCTAAATCCACGGACTTTTTAAAATCCAAAAAAAATTCAATTGAATACACCCCTCTTAGTTTGGTATGAAATTTCTAGAAGGACACTTACTTTGAATTATAGGTAATATTTATTATAAATGATGACAAATAATTAATTACAAAATATATTGGATATACTTTTGAAATATAATTTATAATAAATATTGAGAAATAGTATATTTTTTTAGATTCAATTATTTTAAAGTAATAGTTATTAAATATTTTGTGAATGATGAATTTATAAAAATAATTTGATATATAGTTTGTAGAACTTTATTTTTTGTAGAAACTATTAAAACAAATATTTATTAATGAAAAAAAAATAAGACCGCTCATTGATTTTTGGCAAAGTATAGAGTGATAATGGTTCATACATGAATCATTTAAAATGCATTAGTTGTTTTCACTGAATGTATTAGTTATTTTCACTAAAGGGTATTAGTTGTTTTCAGTGAAGGGTGTGAAGAGTATTAGTTATTTAACCAAAGGGTATTAGATGATTACACTAAAGTGTATTAAGTGGTTACACCAAAAGGTATTGTAAAGTGGTTTATGTATGAAACAAGTTCACTTTATACATACTCTTAATTTTTTGTAAGAGATAAATTATCTTGATTAAGAGTATGTATAAAGTGAAATTGGTTCATACATGAATCATTGAAAGATATTAGTTGTTTTTACTAAAGGGTGTTTGTCGTTTTCATTGAAGTGTATTAGTTGTTTTCACTATACAATTTATACCCTTCAATGATAACAATTAATAATCTTTAGTGAAAACAATTAATCCCCTTCAATGGTTCATGTATGAACCATTTTCACTCTATATTTTGTCATAGATTAATTACTTCGAAAAAAATTATAGTAGACATGTAATAATTAATATACCAATATATACTATTTGGCAAACCACAGAATACATATGATCATACCTATTATTTTTTTCCTTTAGACCCGAGATGATTTCACAGGATTATAATATGAACAGTGCATTTCAATCAAAGACAGATCAAAGCTCTGTATGGACTGGCCCAACACATAAATAGATAGAAAAAAAGAATTTTAGATCTCAAACCTAAATTAATTCTGGAGAATATGGAATAATGTTAGTTATTTATTATAAAATATATGTGAAATGCATACATTCTTAAATTGCATATTTTTTAATTTATGCATTTATCTCAATATTATAAAAATAAATCTTAAAAAAATAATATCTATGAGTAATCGTATAAAACGAAAGACTTTATAGATGATTTTTTTTTAATTGAAAAAAGAAAAAAATGAAGAGACTTCATTGATAATTTTACAAATATTTCGTTCAAAGCTATACTTAGAGAATATTGTGGACGATCTAAATTATTTGAAGGACAGAGCCATACTTGCAACTATTCTTAAATAATTTGATGTTTTATGATATGTTGAATCATGATTTGTGTTGTAAATCTAGAAGATTTGATATGCCAAATCCAGAAGATTTGATGTGGACATTACTTATGAGCCAAGTAGTCTTATAGCCTTTAGGGTTTTGATATTATATATATATATATATATATTCCCGTACTCAATATTGTAATACACGCATATACATACACAAAAATATAGTGGAAAACTCCTGGCTTGGTACGCCTCCAAATGTAGTCATTCATGACGAATTGGATAAACAAATCGGTGTTCATGTTTGCGCTCTTTATTTTACAACACGAGTGTTCTACCCAACTAGATTGCAATCCTCCCTTTCAAATTTATCTTTCGTCACATCGGTAAGCAATTGGCAGAGAAAAAGGTCAGTAATTAATTATAGAATTTTTTAATGATGTTGAACAAGAAAATAACTACTATTTCGAAGTGACGGTAATTTATGACATGGGTTCAATTGTAAAAATTCTTTTGGGTTATTCGCTACTACGCCTATGGTGTAAATGTAAATATTTATTCCTTGCTAGATCTTATTTGAGTGTGGTATACGGATGTTGTATGGTGTATATCTACTTAGATTGAATTTGTCTAATTAATTGACGAATTATTGCTCGATGAATCTCTATGCGACATCATGAGGACTAAATATCTACCTATCTGTGCTTAATGCTAATTTGTGCACATACTTTTAATTTATATTAAAAGAATAGTTGAAGTTTGTTTTGTGTGGAGCGTGACGGCGATGGACTTCCGTCGAGCCAACACCCCCTCCCTCCGATCGGATCGAAATGAGCGACGATGCCTGGAAGGTCGTCCCCTTCGACATAGCGGTGATGGAGCCTGGTGTTGGAGTTATACGTGAAAGTATGCTTTTACTTTGTATAACTCATGTATTGAACACTTGTTTATAAGAATAATTCTTTTATCACATTTGTTTTAGATATGATTGAATGTTGAACATTTATTGCAACCAGTTCATTATACATAGTACTTGTTAATGTGGTGATACCCGATCACGGAAGATCACATTAACGGTTTCCTTGTAACTAAACGTACAAATTCACAACCCAGGTGGAATTGAACAATCCGCCGTGAAAGGTCGATGTGTATATCTCATATTGGTCTGTCTTGACCAAAAGATTGTACTAGCACATTTAGTATGTGTTGAAGAGGACCTACAACGAGGATAAATTCTTATGTTCTGAAATGTGAAGAATTAGACCTCAGTGGTTATTGATTTCTTAATCTCCGTCACTTAAAGAGGACCGTGTGTGCTTAATGGTTACTGCTTTGATTCATGTTGGGTGAGAATCATCGTGACTTCAAACCTTGTGCTTTGAGCAGTAATATTAATCATACGACGGTTGCTAAGATTTAATACGGAGAAACGCGTGCGAGTTCGGCTCGTGTGATTAGTCCCCTTGGTGGGCTCAGAAGTTTTATCGTACCAAATCTTGCAAGTGAATAATTAGTTTCTTCGGTACAGATAATAATATTGAGCTGTCTTTACTCCAAGGTGAAATATATTAATTAATTTAGAGCTATTCAGAAGCTTATATAATTAATGGACTTGATAATCTTAAACGCGGGAAATAATAACCGGAAGCCCATATTATCATAATATGGTTTAAGATGGATAGTGCAATATTAATTTATTAGTGGTAATAATTAATATTAATGGGCTGAATTATATTGGGGCTCAATATTGAAATTCAGAAGTCCACTAGGAGGTACAATCTTAATTCTCTTTAAAAGCCCCTCAAGTAGCCCAATAATGATAAGGTGATTAAAATAAAAAGAAAATAAAATGCTGATTTTTCTCTTAATTTTCGAAAATATGATATTTAGGAGAGAAAATATTTTGTTGATTTTCTTGGAAAAATATTATGGAAGATAAGTATTCTTGGAATACAAGATTATCTCATATATTCAAGATGATCCAAATCTTGGATTTTCTCCTTGTAATTTTCGAAAATTGTAAGCTTATAAGGAGAGTTAGATTTTTGTGGAATATTTTATTATGGAAAAAAGAATATATGAGATATATTCAAGATTTCTTAGAGACTAAGAAAAGATTTTTTCTAGGCCCATAAAATACACAAAAATTCGGCGACTATTATTATAAATAGGGGGTAATTATTTCATCCCCAAGTATATAATTCCATGTGTTGGAAAAATCAAGAGCATATATATTTTTCTTTTTCCTTAATTATTTAAATTACTTGAAAGCATCTCCCACCGGTGATCAAGTAAGGCGAAAGAGAAATACTTGAGAATGCTTTTGGGTTGATAAAGCGTGATTGTGATTGTCCCGTTTATTCAAAGATCAATTCTACAAGAGGTACGTAAGTCACATAAATTCTTGTTTATTCCGCTATAGATTTTATGTGAATTAATTCAACATGCATGATGATAAATTTGTTGTTGGAATTATTATTTGAATTAATTAGGATTAATTCATGCTAGTAATAATTAAATTTAAATTCGTATTTAAATTTCATCCCGAATAGATTTCGGGCACCCCTATTTTCCCAACACCTGGAAGGTCGTCCCCTTTGCCAAGTCCAATTCAACCTTCGATTCCCCGAAGCAGCCAATGAGACTTCATCTCTCCCCTCTGGCATCGTGGCTTGGTGAATTACATCGACCATGGCAGTGAGATTCTCGGCGACCTGCAGTCGTCGAAACCATTAGTCGTAGCGCAACCATGAGCCAGCAACGACGTAACTGAGTCGTTACACCTATTGACGCAATTGTTGCGATGCAATTCCAGTCAGCGGCTTGCCATCTCGGTCGATGGAAATCCCAGCATGGTTATCGCTCACAACATGGCGGTGCGTCTGGCGGCGGTATGGCCGAGCGACAGCCACGACGCGACAGGGGTGAAGCGCCTAGCGGCGCGATCGCCGCTCCCTCTCGGACAGGCGTTAATGGAGGAATATCCCTCGCCGGAATTACCCTGGATCCTTTTCTTTTCGCTGTTAATTAAATTGAGCTGGGTCTTTCCGGTTTGGGCCTTTCCTTTTCCTTTTGGATGTTAATCAAATAAACTTGGGCTTTTCCCTTTGCTTCTCAATACTTGTGCTGAAAGGAGCAAACATGACTTTGGGCCAGTTTTTTCTGAAAATAAAATTAAAAAGATCTAAGGCTTTTAATTTAATTATCATGAGCCTTATAATTAAATGAAATAAATTATTGCATATAACTAAGCCCAATATTTTTAGAATTAATTTTTATATTAGTTCTCAAAATATTAAATAAACCGTCTCTTGGAATTTACTAATCCATTACATGTTGGGCTTTCTTTTGGACTCGATACCTGTATGATTGCTCCACCCACTTGAGACGTGTCAAATGCTGCCCGATGTTAGCTGAATCCATCAACAGATGTTTAGGAACCTTTATCGTAGGGTTCCATCCTGGTAAGAGGCTTAATTCTTTCTTTGATATTTCTAGCAATTAACACTGTTTGCGCTCTTTATTTTGCCGCAACATATGCTTGTAAATTATTTGCTGTAGTAATTAGGATTTATATGAAAATTCTTGTGTGCCTATCTTTGCTGCTAATATAATTCACTCAAACAATGCCCAAAATTTTTGTATACAAGTTTTCCTGAAGCAAACATGAGCATTGACTAAAATTTGAACTTGAATAGTTGTTCCTACTTGTATACCTATTTATGTGAATTAAATTTACCCTTTAGTACGCATATATTGTCTGGGTAGGCGGCGCCCAGTATTTGTCGGACCGTAAATTATGTTTGGGTAGACGACACCCAATATTTGCTCCTTTGAGATTGAGCATGTAAAATAAATCCTCTTTCTCCCTTGTTAAATAAAAAAATTCAAATTGTATATTTTACCATGTCCATTTAAAACGTAGTGATAATGTTTGGTATTACTAATAGAGAATTTACTGAGCTTGCTCTCGATGGCAATAACTACGTGACATGGGCCATAGATGTTGAGATTCATCTAGCCTCATCCTAATTAAGTGAAATCATTGTTCATGGTCCCAAATCTACTGGCAAAAGTGTTGATTTATCTCAGGTACTACCTAAATCAGGACTTGAAATATGAGTACCTTGCTGAGATGGGCCCTATAATTTTATGGACATCCCTAAAGGATTGCTTCTATCAACAAAATGATATAATCCCTCGGGTACAATACGATTGGCTGAATCTCAATTTTCAAGATTTAAATCTATAACGGAGTGCAATTCTACCTTGCATCGTATTGAATCTCAGTTAAAATTATGTCAGCAGCAAATTACTGAGGCCGAGTTGATACACAAAATATTATCAACATTCCATGCTAGTAACCTTATACTCCAGCAGCAGTACACCTCTCACTCAGAGCTAACTTCTGCACTTTTAGTGGCAGAAAAATACAACCAACTCTTGATGAGAAATCGCAATACTAGACTGGTTGACCCACAAGCAGTGCCTGAAGCACATGTTGTAGCTCAAGGGAGCCTGAGTGTGTGTAAGCGTGGAAGGGAAGAAATCTGCAAATCCAAGCACTTGATTGAGGCTTATCGTAAGATACCAAAGAGCAACAATGGCTTGGCCTCTCAGGGTGAATCTCACCATGTCACTCTACCTGAAGCAGATTTTGACATAAACAACGATGATCTTTTTTAGCTTAAAGTTCGAAGATTTTTGGAGACAAATAGTGATTTACATAATTGGACATTATTAGTATCCTGACTTGAGCTTTGAGATTCGTCTTGCTTCATTTGGGACAAATGTAATGAAATTTTGACCCCATATTTACCCAGAAGGCAGATGCACTGATTAAATTATCCGATACCATCTTAATAAGATATCAGTTGTTTATAAAAATCCCTGAAGGATTATATTCATCAACAAAATTTGAATAAAATCGATAGCAGAAAATATCGATAGATGAACATTATGTCCGACGCCAAATAATTGTTGAGGTGATCGAGATCGAGTATTTCCCCAAGCGAATTTCAGCATGAAGCAAACATGAACATTGTCAGTGACATGACATTAAAGACTATGAGTTGTCAAGATACATAGTGTCATTATTTTGTGATTTTTATGCATGTTATGACTATATGCTTTGTCATGATTAATATTTGCGTAAAATTATAACTCAATTACCGGATGTCTTTAACAACTCCAACAGAGTTAATGAATCACATATTTATATAGAAAATCCCTGGTTAAAATTTATGTCCCTGAAGGACAAAATATCACATGCCAATGAATCTAAAGCACGTCTGAAGCGTGAAAGACCTTATTAACAAAATCCAACCTCCTGATGAGTTGTAGATCTGGTCTTAAAACCAAATTTAGATTCATACATATTATAGCATGAGTGGTTAGTCCATCTAAAATAATAATGTAATATGTCGGATTTTGTCTAAGTTCAATGGCTATGATAAGTCAAACCCTTTCGTAAATAAATTTATGGCATATACAAAGGGTGAACATAGAGTACGGTTGAATCGTACTAAAGTTTGAATTAAATCTCCCATTTTTAGAATAGTTTCATTGAGATATTTGTGGACTGATTGTCCTAGTATGGGGACCATTTTGATAGTTAATGGTCATAATTAATGCTTTCACACGGTGGACTTATGTATGCTTGTTATCCACCTGCAATCACCCTTTTGTCAAGCCTATTGCAACACTATTTAGCTTAGTTCTCATTTTCCAAATTATTAAATTAAATTCATTCGAATGGATAATGCCAGTGAGCTCACATTGACTGCATTCAATGTTTAGTATATGGCGTTGGGAAATTAAAGTGAAGCATTAAGTTCCCTTATGTCCACACCATAATGGTCCATCTGAGTTATTAATATGATGCATCAAACTATTCGCTAGACCATTATTGTAAGAAATTCCAACTTAGCTACATATTAGGGGCATGAATTTTACATGTAACCACTCGAATTTAAATCCGACCCACTGCATATCATTAATACTCCCCTCTACAACTAGTGTGCAGAAAATGACACATCATTTCCCATCTGCGAACATTCTATTGTGCAGTACGCGTACCACCACAACACATCAACAACCCTGTTGGTTGACTGCATAATTGATGAAAAGTCTATTCTCGGCATTAGAGGGAGATTAGAATCCAAAAATTAAAAGAATACCGAGAACTTTCCCTGATGGAAACAGATCAAGATATTTTTCTTGAAGGAAAAAGACCAAGAAATTTCCCTGAAGGAAAAAGGTCCTCAATATTTAGACTCGTGCACTAGTTAGATTGAACTTGAAGTTCAAAAGATAAGTAACTTGCAATGTATAGCAAGTAATTTGTCAGATACATTTACTGACCACAAAGGTGTAAAGGTCCAAATGAGATCAAGTATACATGCCCCAAACACCAGAAGCGTAAAGGACCTATAAAAGAAACATACATACCTAGAATGAAAGCTAGCAAAACTGGTTGGCCAAACCTCAAATCTCCAGAAGAGATACGTCCAGAAGACTTGAAATCTCCAGAAAAGATTCGTCCTGAAGACGAAGAATCCTAGTAACAAAACACGTGCACAAAATGATCTAATACTAGGATTGTGGAACGACCAGATCAAATACATAAGGGAAATAATGTGAATCTAGTTAATATGAAATCAATAAATAAATACCGGAGAAACAATATAAATTCGTTGTCGACAACATATCTGTGTCCATAATTGCTCTTTCTAAAATCTGGATCCAATACCTAAGTTGAGTGCCCGAAGCACTTTGATTTGGGTGCAATAAAGAAGAAGCAAAAGTGTGGCAGAGTTAAACTCGCTAATAATAAGTTTTGGTTCTATCGTACGCACACTCGAAAAGTTATCCATGTAGGATAATGAGTGTTTACACGAAAACCAAAAGAAGGGTGGTAAGCGAGATTAATAACTTTAGGATTTTTGTAGAAACCTGTGGGTTTCACAGAGACCCATGATTGTTTGTGATCAAACATATTCTCCTGGTATGAACAAACAAAGTTCCGCTAATCACTGACATCTAAAAATAAAATGCAGTTAATGGACCTTGTAAACTGCATATTTTATATGGTTATTATATACCAATATTTATATCTCTGGTGGATTTAAGATTTTCCAGAAGAAATATGATGAAAACCACAATATGTATAGTACAAAACTGCGAAGGTCATTACATGATCTAGAAACAGTCGGATCAAATATGGTACGATCGACTTAGTGAATTCCTCCAGAAGAAGGAATATACCAACAATATAGTTTTCCCTTGCGTAGAAATCGCAAAGTGGTTTTTGCATCATATCCATATATGTGTTGGAGTTATACGTGAAAGTATGCTTTTACTTTGTATAACTCATGTATTAAACACTTATTTATGAGAATAAATCTTTTACGCATTTGCTTTAGTTATGATTGAATGTTGAATATCCATTACAAACCGTTCAATATATAGTACATGTTACATTGTAGTTAATGTGGTGATACCCGATCACGGAAGATCACATTTACAGTTTTCCTTGTAACTAAACGTACAAATTCATGACCCAGGTGGAATTGAACAATCCGCCGTGAAAGGTCGATGTGTATATCTCAGATTGGCCTGTCTTGGCCAAGAGATTGCACTAGCACATTTAGTATGTGTTGAAGAGGACCTACAACGAGGATAAATTCTTCTGTTCTGATATGTGAAGAACTAGACCTCAGTGGTTATTAATTTCTTAATCTCCGTCACTTAAATAGGACCGTGTGTGCTTAATAGTTACTGCTTTGATTCATGTTGGGTGCGAATCATCGTGACTTCAAACCTTGTGCTTTGGGCAGTAATATTAATCATACGACGGTTGCTAAGATTTAATACGGAGAAACGTGTGCGAGTATGGCTCGTGTGATTTGTCCCCTTGGTGGGCTCAGAAGTTTTATTGTACCAAATCTTGCAAGTGAAGAATTAGTTTCTTCGGTACGGATAATAATGTTGAGCTGTCTTTACTCCAAGGTGAAAGATGTTAATTAATTTAGAGTTATTCAGAAGCTTAATTAATTAATGGACTTGATAATCTTAAACGCGAGAAATAATAACCGGGAGCCCATATTATCGTAATATGGATTAAGATGGATAGTGCAATATTAATTTATTAGTGGTACTAATTAATATTAATGGGCTGAATTATATTGGGGCTCAATATTGAAATTTAGAAGTCCATTAGGAGGTCCAATCTTAATTCTCCTTAAGGCCCCTCAAGTAGCCCATTAAGTAGCCCAATAATGATAAGGTGATTAAAATAAAATAAAATATTGCTGATGTTTCTTTGTTAAAATCGAAAATTAGGAATTAAGAAGAGAAAAGATTTTGTTGATTTTCTTGGAAAGATATTATGGAAGATAAGTATTCTTGGAATACAAGATTATCTCATATATTCAAGAAGATCCAAATCTTGTGATTTTCTTCTTAAGATTTTCAAAAATAACAATCTTAATAGGAGGGTGAGATTTTTGTGGAATATTTTATTATGGAGAAAAGAATATATGGGATATATTCAAGATTTCTTAGAGACTAAGAAAAGATTTTTTCTAGGCCCATAAAATACACAAAAATTCGGCCACTACTATTATAAATAGGGGGTAATTATTTCATCCCCAAGTACATAATTTCATGTGTTGGAAAAATCAAGAGCATATATATTTTCCTTTTTCCTTAGTTATTTTAATTGCTTGAAAGACTTCCCACCGGTGATCAAGTAAGGCGAAAGGGAAATACTTGAGAAGGTCTTTGGGTTGGTAGCGTGTTCGTAATTGTCCCGTGATAATCAAAGGACATATCTACGAGAGGTTCGTAGTCACATAATCTCTTAGTCTTTCCGCCATAGATTTTATGTGAATTAATTCAACTTGCATGATGATAAATTTGTTGTTGGAATTATTATTTGAATTAATTAGAATTAATTCATGCTAGTAATAATTGAATTTAAATTCGTATTTAATTATCATCCCGAATAGATTCCGGGCACCACTATTTTCCCAACAATATGTTGACGATCAAATATAATCGGAACATGCAAAGAGATTGAAGAAGTCAGTTCAATCTTGAAAGCTAAATTCAAAATGAAAAATCTTAGATAAAACCAAGTATAGTCTCGACCTGCTGATTCGAGAATTTTCCTGAAGGAAAATTAATTTTAAGTATTTCCCTAAAGGAAAATTAATTCGAGCATTTCCCTGAAGGAAAAATGAATATGATATCTCCCTGAAGGACGAATGAATTTTATACACCAGTCAACCTACTTGAAAAGGTTATTAGAGAGATCTTGCATAGATAGATCTCGTCAACTTAGTACACCTATGGCAGTTCGATCCCTCGAAGTGGATAAGAACCCATTTAGGCCCAAAGAAGATACAATAGATATCCTAGGATCGGAAGTTCCATATCTAAGCGCTATTTGGTGCATACTTTATCTTGCAAATTGCATCAGTCCGGACAACACATTTGCGGTAAATTTGCTTGCAATATATAACGTTTCTCCCCGAAGGAGATATTGGAATGATGTTAAACACATTATATGATAACTCAAACTGGTTATATTTTTCTTTGTGATGATATTGTGATCTCATGGAGATCCATTAAATAATATATTCCCCACTGTAATCGATGAAAACAACGTAATTTGTGTTGCACAAATGAAAAACGGGTATGTTAAGAGGAACTTAATGAAACATATTTTCCGAAATTCTCTTCCCATACGAACTCCAGAAGAGCGACGTAATTACCATACAACATGTGCGACCTAGTGACAATCATGATCTAGCAGATCTGTTCACTAAGTCCCTACCTACCTCTACCTTCAAAAAGTATGTTTATGGTATTTGGATGTGAGACTTTGAAAGTTGTTGTCTTCAGGGGGAGTAACAACATCGAAACAATCCTGAAGATTAGATCCAGAAGATCAATAGTTGTACTCTTTCTCTAGTCGAATATTTTATTCTGGCAACCTAGTCTATAGAGTTTTTGACGTGACATGGACATTACGTCTTAATGTCCAAGGTGGAGTGTTGTAAATTTAGAAGATTTGATATGCCAAATTCATAAGATTTGATGTGGACATTACTTATGGGTCAAGTAGCCTTATAGGTTTTAGGGTTTTCATATTATATATATATATATATATATCCCTGTACTCAATAGTGTAATACACACATGTACATACACAGAAATATAGTGGAAAACTCCTAGCTTGGTATGCCCCCAGATGTAGTCATTCATGACGAACTGGGTAAACAAATCTGTGATCCTGTTTGCGCTCTTTATTTTACAACAATTTGAACTTGAAAGTTGAGATTTCAATTATGTTACTCAGAGATATAAATCATTTAAGAGGATTGTGCAATAGAACTAGATTCATGACTATAATAAAACTATGTGATAGTGTTGGAAGATATAGACATAACCAAAAGCAATTCAGATGAGATGATGTCGATTCCTAAATCTTCATTGACTCCATTCGACCCGAGACTTTTGTTCAAGTTTCAGAAGAGACGTTTTACATTGGTTGTCTCATATGAAATGTCAATAAATAAGAGTCAATAACAATCGCTCGCTAATGTTGCCATATTTTTTAAGAATCCAGTTTGTAGTCACAACTAGTCATACGTGGATGTCTTGAGAGTCACCAATCACAATAATTTGAAGATTTTGATGTGTGGTGACTGACGATGAATGTTTATCGAAAATGGAAAAAGAATATGATTGTTATAGAGGTGTTTTGAAATTTATAGTCCTTTCGATTTCTTTTTTACATCATGTTTAATATGGATTCATAGTTATTACCAAAAAAAATTATTGCATAAATCATAAAAAGAATTATATGGTGAAATAAAAATAGAGAAGCTCTCTTGTGAAATATTTCACATGTTAAATATACCTAAAATAGACAAATATTAAAAACATCATGGGTCGGGTCGCTCCAGGTAAAAATTCGCGGATCTTGGCCGGGTCGAATTTGGAGGGTTTTTTCCAAAATCTCGCGCAAGTCAAGTTTTAGGATTTTTGCTCCCAATTTGTGTTACTGTATAGGCAAATATATGTTACTATATGGGCAAATGTGTGTTACAGGTCATTAAAACACATGTTTTTTCTACTTTAAAATAATAATAATGAGAAATATATATTTTTACAAGATCAAATATGTATTTTTAATCTATTTCTCGTCCCTTTAAATTTAAATTTATTGTTTTATATATTAAAATATATTTTCTCCAACAATAACATACATTTTCTCTAACATCAAATACATTTTTGCTCCAACATTAATACACATTTGCTATAACATTAACACACTTTGTTTCAATAGTAATACATATTTCCTCTAACAGTAACATACATTTGCTCCAATAGTAATACATATTTTTAGTAACATGCATGTTGACGATTGTTTCTAATTATGAGGATTAGCGGCTGTTTTCAGTTGTAAATTAGACCATCAAATAATTATGTGTGATTGGTCACTACCGTAAATAATGAATTCGATTGTTCGAGTTGAAAAAAGATTAATATGTGTATTGCTATTTTGGTTCGTATGTGTGTGAATCAAGGTGTTTTAGCATGTGTGGGCAAAGTATGCTTGTATATGTGAATTTGTGCTTAGCTTTATTCATTAAAAACCAAGGTTTTTATACAAGCCCTCCAAGTAGGAGGTGGCTTGACCTTTGCTCTCCCATGTGTGCATGTTTGACACATGGAGAGTTGACTATTTGACCTTATCTAAGCTAATTTCTATCCTCTAAGCTGGAATAGCTCGTATTAAAGAGCAGTTCGTCATTGTTGGACTTGTCCTTGAGGAGTTCTTAGCTTGATCTTATTGGTCGACTTATCTTCTGCATGGGCACTTTGGCTAAAGTAGCTCGCCAGGGATTTATTTGGGCTTAGGTGGCCTTTTCTTTGATGTATCCCGACATGCTAAAGTAGCTCGCCTAGCTGGAGTAGTTCGCCTGACTATTCCGGCTCGACCTGGCTTGACTTAGCTTGTTTAATCTTGTTTCTTGTGGGGTTACTTTGTTTAAACATGTTCTCCTTGTGTTTATTGTAGCTCGTCTATCAACAATTGCCCCTAGCCTGCCTTTATACTGTGAAATAAGAGGCGAGCTGCTAAAGGGTTGACTATAATCTTGGGCTTCTCGGTCGGACTGCATCATCAATGGGGGAACTGGATTATTTTGGACGAACTACTATAACTTGGACGAGCTACCCTGGACGTGTTATATGGACATCGATGGCTGGAATTCCAAGACGTGGGGCACACTTCGAGGCGTGACGTGGGCGGCATGATTGCTGCTGCCCATGCGCGCATTATTTCGAGGCGACGTGCCCTCCCATAATTTTGGAGGAGGGCCACACGCGCTCAATATTTACCTGTTGGTCCTCAATTTTTTTGTTCTTCTCACAAGGTACCCCATTTTTGCTTGGTATAAAAGGGGAGATTCTTCATTTCTCGTTCTCTTTTCACGAATTCTTCAGTGCCAAAACCTCTCATCTTCTTCCTTTCAAATTTCCAGCAACACAATCTCATTTCCGGCCACCGTTTCCACCATTTCCGACGATGGTCCTCCTCTTTCCAAGCTTTTAAGGTAAATTATTTGTTCTATCTTTTTGTTTTTCTTCAATTTCATCCTTGAGTGGTGGGAATTTCCAAACTCCGTCGTGACTCCCTCCAAACGCCGCCTGTTCATTTCCTTCGCCAAAAATCGCCACTAAAGCCGCCTCGAGCTTCCTTTGTCAATATTTCTCTATAAGACTTTAACCAAATGTCCTCAAACTCACGAACTGCCTCTGATCCTCCTCGAAACCTTGGAAAACGCCCCATCAGAGAGAGTTCAACCCCCATTCTAGTTGTAACTATCGATTTGAACCCAGAGGCAGCCTCTGTAATCCGATTTGTGGACTCAGGAACTTACCAGTCCGGGGAGGAGGTCGCCGAGGTCAACCCCGCTCGTGAAATCATGGAGGAGACCAATTCGGATCTCCATCTTGAGGAGGAGGACGAGGTCGAGGTACAGTAGTCCGCCCCCACAGACGAGCTAACCTGGGAGTTTCTTAGAAGCATCAATTATCCCATACCGAACCCAATCGAGCACTAACATCCAGTAGCAGTGGCTCGTCAGGTCGGCTGGGATACTTACGAGAGGGAGTACTCCAATCGTTTCCCCATTCCAGCTCGCGGGAAGCGGAAGCTCAAGATGAACAACTTCACGATGAGTTACATTATCTCGGTAATCACCAAGGATGAACTGCCAAAAATTAGTAGGGATTACAAGATCCCTTTTGATGTTCATATGTACGCACCACTGGAGGATGATAGAGCAGACCGATCACCCCGTGGGCTCATGGTGATCAACCTCACAATTCTCAAGGTTGGGGTCACACTCCCCTTACATCCATTGATCGGCCATTTTCTTTAGGAGACAAACTTGGCGATTAGCCAATTAACACCAGTGGGGTGGATAAACTTGATGTCCCTCTTGGTTTTGTGCGCCCTAGAGGGATATCCCAACAAACTCTCAGCGGACGAGGTTAACTACCTCATGGCACCCATCATTTGCACTGGGGACGAGGCGGGCTGGTACTACCTTAAGGCTCGTCCTGGCCTTAAGGTAGTTGAAGATGTCTCAGGGAAGGTCAGGGACTAAAAGCATGTCTGGTTCTACATCGGCGGGGACTGACGTGCTTCAGCTCACCCATACGGTGGCAAGGAGAGAATAAACACTCCAGTGGAGTTTGGGATTCTTAAGCGTAAGTTTTACTTCTTCATAATCTTTGAAGGGGTAAAACTAATTTTAATCTCTTTATTTTTGTTTCAGGTCCCAAAACTCTCAAGTGGAGGAGTGCCAAAGATAAAGTCGATGATCTATTTATGTCCATCTTTAGTCAGATCGCTCTTAGGAACCGAGCAGATTACACTATTCAACACCTTTGCTTGGAGGAGACTCACAGAGTAGCTCGACTTACCACCTACCCCCATCACCTAGAGGCACGAGCTGAAATCCCCGAGGGTAAGCTTTCCCCATACCTAGCGAGCTACTTATGTTTATCATTAATTTTATGGGAATTTTTCTAACACTAGTAGCTCATCTTTTTTAGATCAACTCGTCACGGTTGCAGTAGCCCCTACCTTCACCATCCTCGATCAACACGTGTGTGAGATGCCGAACAAGAAGGGAAGGAATAAAGGGGATACCATCTCGAAGATGGTGGGACTGGTCGCCAAACCCAAGGATGATCTCCATAAGGCGGGTACGTTGGGCTCGTCGAAGCAGCCCGCCAGTGGCTGAGAAGGAGAAGAGACTTCACCACAGAGATGGCACTCCCATCTCTGAAACTAAACGTGCTCACAAGAAGGCCAAGAAGCATCATGGCGGAGAAGTGCATCCAGCTCGCTCCGCCGAGCAAGAAGCAGCTCGCGCTTCATTGGTGGAGATCATCCCTGGTCAACAAATGATATCCACCACACAATAAAAAAGACCAGGGTCTCCAAGCGATCACACTTTCCTAGGCTGGGATGCAGGTCGCTACTCCCAGTAAGTATCCTTAGACTTCTCTCTATGATTTTTTTTACACCCTTTCATCTTTTGCAGGTACCAGACCTCCAACTATCCTGGCCGCTCACAGGCTGTGCACCAGTTCACCTGGTCAAAGGTGCCAGCCACTCTTAGAGAAAATTTGAGTTCACGTTCGGTCAGCTACTGAGTCGATCATGCGGGCTTGGACCAAGCTACTGGACGATACGGTGAACGAGCAATCCCCTAGTGACAATGGCCAACTTGCCCTCATCCAGGCGAGCAACTCAGTGGTAACCATTCAGAGGCTGGTGGACCAGTTAGACGGCCTGGAAAGGGATGCCCGCCAGCATACTAACATTGTTTGCCGCATCTCCTAGGAGAGGGACGATGGCAGGGCTAAGGCGGGCTTAGCCGTTGCCAGCCTTCAAGAAAAGGTGAAGGCTCACCAGGCTGCCGAACAAAATGCTCTTGACCTTCATCAGAAGGTCTCTGAAGAGCTTAAGGCAAAGGAGGCCGAGCTGCAACGGCTGCACACCCAGCTCGCCAGAGAGCAAAAGAAAAGGAAGATGGCTGAGAAATGGGCCACCGATACTGAGGCCAAGGTAGCCCGACTGGAGGAGCCGCTCGCCGGGGCCATATCTCAAGAGGAGTTGGTTCCTAAACTGGAGGCGAGCTCCATCATGGGATTTGTTAGTGCTTATGCAGAATGCATTCGAGCTGTTAACGAGTTCGACGTGCCCCGTGTTCTTGCAGGCATTGACAAATAATTTACTGACTTCCTTCAGGCCAACCCTCCTCCCCAAGGTGCTATTTTGCAAATAGGCGCTCTGTCTGAGTACGGGGTGAAGATTGACTTCCTCGACCCCAACATCGAGATCACCCATCCCCCCGAGGGTGATGATGAACAAGAGGAGGTCGCCGAGGGCACGGTAGATGTTCCAGCTGGCCCTACTGAGCAAGCCCAGAAAGAACGGGCAAATGCTGAGGGGCTCATCGCTGAGCTAACCATAGATGTCCCCCTCGACCCTTCTATCTCAGGGACACCCTTGGAAAACCCCAAAGATGACAACCTCCCTCCTCCAGCCGGGCAGGAGTCTTAGGGAGTTAGGGTAGAGTAGCTTTCCATTTGTAATTTTTCCTTTTTTGCTGTAGTTGTTCGCTCCTGTAGGGAGTTTGTTTTGTAATCTTGGGCGAAAGGCCTTGCTTATTAATGGAAATTTCAATTTTGTTCATCTCGTTCTTGCGTACTAATTGCCTTGCATTTATTTTCATGCTTTACAATCTTAGTACTTATATTTGGGCTTTGTTCAAAAAAGAACTTTGCCTTTAAAAATGGAATAAGGGTCTTGGCCTTAGGCTATGTTCATTTAAAAACGAACAACCTTTATTGGGCTTGGTCATTTAACTTGACTTGTGCCTTGAGCTTGTACTTCCTCCTTTGAACGAATAACTATTATTGAACTTGTTGAAAAAATTACAAGTATGAATGACGACCTTCTTTACATAACTTTACAAACCAAGTTAAAGTAGTTCGACTACTATACATTTTGTCTAACAACCTTTAACTTGTCAAAATATATAAATTGCAATCCAAGTCAAAGTAGTTCGACCACTATACACTTTCTCAAACAACTTTTAACTTGTTGAAATATCAAGACTATACAAACACAAACATGTTATAGGCCAAATTAGATCGACTAGCACATGTTGTTCGATCACTAATACTTAGTGAAAATTTTAAAAAAATTGGCAAGTTTTTGGGTCTTACTTGCACATATGCAGCTTTAGCTCGTCCCTTTGTCATAGCAACCCGCCTTGCATAAAGGAAACCTTATCATTTCCCTTAGACAAAGTAGCTCGCCCTACTGAAAGTATTTCTTCAAGTTAACTAGATTCCAGGAGTATTGGGCTGAATTTCCTTCTAGGTCTTCAATGTCATAAGCACATTGGGTAACCTGTTTGTTACCCTGTACGGGCCCTCCCAAGTCGGTCCGAATAAATCTGGAGGTGGGGCGAGCTTCTTTCTTAAGACGAGGTTACCAACTTCAAATTCCCTTAGCTTGACATGGGAATTATAATAACACTCTGCCCTTTATTTGTATATTGTATTTTTAGCTCGGCTATGATTCTTTTTTCTTCGAGCAAGTCCAGTTCGACTGATAAGGCAGCGTTGTTCGCCTCTTCTTCAAAGTTGGCAGTTCTCAAGGTCTTGGTCTTTAGTTCAATTGGGATAACTGCTTTAGTTCCGAATGCTAGTGCAAATGGTGTTTCTAAGGTGCTAGACCTGGGAGAAACTCTGTATGCCCACAAAACATCCGGGAGTTCTAAAGACCAATTTCCTTTACTTTCCGTTAATCATATTTTGAGAGCATGTTTGATTATTTTATTGACGGCTTCTACTTGGCCATTTGACTGTGGATGATAGGGGGTTGAATAGTGTTTTCTGATACCCCACCTGGTGCAGAAGTCCCTTAGTTTCTTCCCATCAAACTGAGGACCATTGTCTGTAACAATTGTTTGAGGAACTCCAAATCGATAGACAATGTTCTTCCTGATGAAGTCGATCATTTTTTCTTGGGTAACTTTGACTAAGGCTTCTACTTCTGCCCACTTGGTGTAATAATCCACAACCACGACGACGAATTGTATGTTTTCCTTTCCAGGTGGAAAAGGCCTAATGATGTCCACTCCCCATTGTGCAAATGGCCAAGGACTGAAAACTGAGACAAGCTCTTGAGCCGATGTGTGGATACTTGGGGCAAAGATTTGACATTGGTGACAAGTTCTGGCCATCTGGATTGCATCTTTTCGTAAGGTCGACCAATAGTAGCCTTGCCTTATTATTTTGTAGGCTAAAGCTTGCCCCCCAGCATGATTTCCACAGACTCCTGAATGTATGCCTTCCAAAGTAGCTCACCCCTGCCCCCTAGACAAACATTTGAGAAGTGGAACTGAAAAAACCCTTTTGTAAAGTTGCTTGCCCACCAGGGTATACCTGGCTGCTCGTTTTGTTATTTTGACAACTTCAAAAGGATTGCTTGGTAGTTCACCATCTTTCAAGTATTTGACTAAAGGAGTTCTTCAATCATCATCATCAAGTAGTTCGCTCATCTGGTTGACCCTATAATCTAAAGTTGATGGATTGGCCTTTTTGGTGATGATGATATCTGTAAATTCTGATTGCCCTTCACTGGTGGCCAGTCTAGCTAGTGCATCAGCTTGTGTGTTGCTCGCCCGAGGTACTTGTTGAATGTATACTTGGTAGCATTGATATCAGGTGGGCGAGTATTTTTTTGATACTCCATCATGTGTTCATCTTTGGCTTCGTACTCACCTCATACTTGATTTACAATGAGCTGAGAGTCTCCGAATATTTGGAGTTGTCTAACTCCAACTGCTAATGATAAATGGAGACCTGCAATTAGAGCTTCGTATTCAGCCTCATTGTTGGTTGCCATAAATTTGAATCTGGCAGTTGAGGTGAATACTTGCCGGCCGGGGCTAATGAGAACTACTCCTGCCCCCGAAGCCATGTTTGTAGATGAACCGTCTACATAAACATGTCATGGGTGATTTAGCCCTCTTGTCGAATCTTGGGGAAAGGTCAGCTTGACTATAAAATTGGCTAATGCCTGACCCTTGATCGCTATTCGAGGTGCATAAGTCACTTCAAATTGGCTAATCTCTATGGACCACTTCAATAGGCGGCCAATTATGTCTGGTCGGTGTAAGATCTGTCTGAGTGGGAAAGTTGTTAGTACTTCGACTTGATGATCGAAGAAGTACGGTCTTAACTTTCTAACACTCATAACCAATGCATATGCCAGCTTTTCGGTAGGTGAGTACTTCACTTCGGCTTTATGTAGGGCTTGGCTGACATAGTAGATATGCTGATGGAATTTTTCGTCTGCCCAAACCAGAACAGAGCTGATGGCCACCTCTCACGCTGCCAGGTATAAGTACAACTTCTCTCCTGGGATAGGTTTTGATAAGATTTTTACATCTCCCATGTAGTCCTTGAGCTTTTCAAAAGTACTCTGACAGCTGCTCGTCCATAAGAAGTTGCCTTTTTTAATAGCTTCAAAGAATGGACGACACTTATCCCTGATCGAGATATGAACCTGCTTAAAGTAGCTAGGCATCCAGTTAGCCTTTGTACCTCTTCCACTAAACGAGGTGGTTGCATATCCACGATGGCTTTAACTTTCACGGGGTTGGCTTCAATCCCCCGTTTACTGACCAGATGGCCCAGAAACTTCCCCAAATGTACCCCGAAGCTGTTTTTCTTCGGGTTTAGCTTCATGTTATATTTTAGGAGAATGTCAAACACCTGGGAGAGGTGCTGGAGGTGATCTTTCTTTCTTGTACTTTTTATGACTATGTCATCAACATACACCTCCACCGTCTCTCCAATGTGGTCGTCGAACATTTTGTTCACGAGCCTCTGGTAAGTTGCCCCTACATTGATCAGTCCGAAGGGATTCTCTTCCAGCAGAGTAAATTTTTATTTGTGTAGAATGCCATGTCTTCCTGATCATCAGGGTGCATTGGAATCTGGTGGTAGCCGACAAAAACATCCATAAATGTAAACATTTCGGGCCCAGTTGTGCTGTCCACCAGTTGATCAATGTGTGGAAGTGGAAAGTTGTCTTTAGGAGAGGCTGTATTCAGATCTATGAAGTCTATGCATAGCCTCCATGTCTCATTTGGCTTCCGCACCAACACCGAGTTTGCCACCCATTGAGGACACAACGTCTGCCGGATCAAGTCATTGTCAAGTAGCTTTTTTACTTCCTCATTGAGTGCTTGATATTTGTCCGACCCGTATTTTTGCCTTTTTTGGTGGACTGGTCTTCGGGCTGGATCAATATTCAGCCTGTGACAGGCATCCTTCGGGTTGATCCCCACCATGTCAACATGTGACCAAGCGAAGACATCAAGGTTTGCCCTGAGAAACTCTGCCATCCGGGTCCTATAAGGCTCAGGGAGCTCGGACCCCATGTAAAGTTCGAGATCATCACGATCAGGATTAACTTTGAGGGCTTCCAACTCTTCGACTGGAGTTGCTCGCTATTTTTATCCTTTCCATCGTGGATCGATTACTGGTCGCTCAGGGTTAAGTTTATCCTCGATGTCCATTAGGTCAACTCCAAGGTGGGGTTCGATATCTTCAGTTGGCCCTAGATTAAAGCTGTTTGCTGAGTTTGGGCCCTCCAAGCTTGCATCCAGGGGTAGTTCGTCAACATTCATGGACTGTTCCCCGGTTGGCTCAAGTAGTTCGCCCGGGGACGGGAGCTGTTCGTCCACCTCCATTTGGTCATCCTGAGATTCCAGGATGTCATCCAGGAGTAAGGGTTCATTTACGGGATAACTGGTGGATGCTTCCATCATTGACACCCGTTTTTTATTTGACTGCAGTTGGAGAAGACACTCTCGAGCTTTTCTTTGGTCTCCCTTCAACGACCCAGCACCACTAGGCGTGGGGAACTTGACACAGTAGTAGTAGGTTGAAACTGCGACTTTAAATTCATTCAAAAAGGGTCGGCCGATGAATCCGTTATAGGTGGATTCTTGATCTACAACAAAAAACTCAACCATTCTAGTTATTCTTTTTTCGAGATCCTCGGTCGATACAAGTTGCACAGACAATCTAATTATCCCTAATGGGACTATTACAGCATTACCGAAGCCTAGAATTCGGTGATTAGAATCTTCGATATAGCCTGCATAATCTCTGAGTTGGTCGAGCGTTTTCTTGAAGATGATGTTGGCGTAGGCTCCAGTATCCACCAGCAGACGGTGTACTTTGGTCCCCATTATTTTGGCGCAGATTACGAGGAAATTATTATTGGGAGTCATGATTCCGTCCAAGTCCCTTTCGGTGAAGGTCAACTCCGATGTATGTTGAACTGATGGGTTGACCCCTATTACTTGTACCCGAGCTACAGCACGTAGCTCAACATTCCTTTTCCTGTTCAAAATTGGAGCATCAGAGCAGCCTCCGACTGGTCCTGATGAATCCATCATTAGGATCTCATTTCCGATCCCTCTGCGGGGGCTGGAGCAGGTTGCCCAGGCCAGATCCTTCGGGGGGCTTGTTCAACTTCATCCCCCTCGGAGCCGTCTGCCCTGGGCCTCTTACCAGGCTGCCTCTTGACAAAGTCGGACAACTTGCCCTCCTCGTAGAATCGTTAGAGTTGCTTCAGCAGGTCTCTGCATTCACTAGTAAAGGCCCCACATTTTCTGGTGGTAGGCACAGTACTTGTTTGGGTTCAACTTGCTAGTATCCTGATGAATCTTCCTTGGTGGGGTAAGCAGTTCCTTCTCCTTCACGTTATTGTATACCGTATTAATCGATACAATAAGCACCTGATTAAGATTGTCTTTTAATTTCATCCCTCATTAAAAGCTTTCATATTTTAGGGACCCTATAGCCGGTTTCGCTGGATTTCTTCATACTTTCCTTCGGGCCTATCTTGGTGACTCCCATGTCTTTTTGCAGTGCTTCATGCATGGAGACAAAAACTCCCACCCGATTGTGGAATTCGGCATAAGTTTTCGGGCACTTGAGATGCACTTCTTTCCAGAGTTATGCGCTCTTTTTTCAGTCCAGCTAGGACAGCCACAATCTTGGTATCCTCGCTCACCGATTCTCCCTCCAGCAGGACCTTGTTGAACCTTTCCAAGTACGATCGGTCCGATTCATCGTCAGCTTGTTTAAGATCAGATAACTGATGCCTCTGAGTATATAGGACCCCGCCGTGGACAAATGGGATAAGAATTCTTTGCCCAGCTGGACAAATGAATGAATTGAAGCCGACGGTAGAGCCAAAAACCATTTATGTACACGATCCTTGAGTGTTAGGGGAAAGTTCCGACATTAGGTAGCATCACTAGCTCCTATGAAAATCATGTAGTCAGAATATTTAGCCAGATGCATCCGGGGGTCCGCCATTCCCTCGTATTGGATTCTGGCAGGGAACTGAATCTTCTTCTGATCGGGGCCTTCAGAATGATGGTAGATAATGGGGATGAAGGAAGGGTAGTTGCCCCAAAAACCCTTTATTGGTCCAGCTGGCCTTGCATGCTTTCTATGGCCTTCCTCATTGATACCAGCTCGTCCAAGGACCCTCCCTGACTTGGAAGCTGTTCAGCGAACAACAGTGCATGACCATCCGTTCGCCGCAGTCCCTCACTCGGAGGGGGAATCTCTTGAGCTGGTTTTTTAGGGTTGTGTGCCCCATCTAGACCCAGGCGACCAAAGGCCGGCCTGGTCAGCCTCTCATGGACTGACTGGCGAGCTGGATTTTGGCTTGGTCGACCTACTTCGGCTCTTAGTCGAGCTACTTCTCTGTGATGGTCTGGTCAACCAAGTCTGTCCAGCACGCTCTGGCGTGTAGTCCCATGACTAGCCCCTGCTGCCTGGCCAGGGGTTGACTCTCCATGGTTGGCGGGCTCGTCCAGCTGCTTTGCCTTGCCCTTTTCTTTTTGGGCTTGAACACTGTCCGCCTTATTTGGTCATTCATCCCGAACCTTCTCATGCATGTGAGCTCTTGTTGGGCCGTGCCTTGCTCTAATATGAGAAGGACCAGGTTGCTCTTGTTGCCTTTGCAATGCTTGAAGCATTGCTACCTTGCGGGTAAGGTCGCCCGGGTTGCGAGTTAAAACCTCTAACTCCGGAGGCATTAATTGACTGGCAGTCGGCCTGTTCCCATCGGCGTATCGAGCTGTTTGAGCTCATCGGCCAGCTGAGGAGCCTCTGGTAGGTGAGCCCTTCGTGGAATGGTGGGAGTGTTGTGTTTCCTGAGACTGTGGCATCTTTGGTTAATGGTGTTGTATGAATCTTCAAATGTTCAAATCTTCAAGTGAAGAACACCAAGAACACCTTTGCTTGAGTTTTCGAAGGAAACTCAAGGATTTCTTCAGATCATCAAGTTTTAAACTTGAAGTTCTTGCTAATCACACTCAATCGGAGGTTCGAACCCTTCTTCTAGCGTCAATTTGTTGATGATCGTGTCTAATTACAAGGATTAGCGATTGTTTTTAGTTGTAAATTAGATCATCAAACAATTATGTGTGATTGGTCACTACCGTAAATAGTGAATTCGATTGTTCGGGTTGAAAAAAGATTAATATGTGTATTGATTACGTATTTTGGTTCATATGTGTGTGAATCAAGGTGTTTTAGCATGTGTGGGTAAATTATGCTTGTATTTGTGAATTTGTGCTTAGCTTTATTCATTAAAAATCAAGGTTTTTATACAAGCCCTCCAAGTAGGAGATGGCTTGACCTTTGCTCTCCCATGGAGAGTTGACTATTTGACCTTATCTAAGCTAATTTATATCCTCTAAGTTGGATTAGCTCGTATTAAAGAGCAGTTCGTCATTGTTGGACTTGTCCTTGAGGAGTTCTTAACTTGATCTTATTGGTCGACTTATCTTCTGTCTGGGCACTTTGGCTAAAGTAGGTCGCCAGAGATTTATTTGGGCTCAGGTGGCCTTTTCTTTAATGTATCCCGACATGCTAAAGTAGCTCGCCTAGTTGGAGTAGTTCGCCTGACTATTCCAGCTCGACCTGACTTGGCTTAGCTTGCTTAATCTTGTTTCTTGTGGGGTTACTATGTTTAAACCTGTTCGTCTTGTGTTTATTGTAGCTCGCCTATCAACAATGCATATACTAGAGTTAACACACATTTGCAGTAACACATATTTACTCTAATAGTAACTAACACACTTTGCTTCAATAGTAACACATATTTCCTCTAACAGTAATACGTATTTTTAATAACACACATTTACTCTAACTTTAACACTCATTTGCAATAATACACATTTACTGTAATATTAACACACTTTTCGTCAATAGTAACACATATTTCCTCTAAGTGTAACACACATTTACTCCAATAGTAACACACATTTACTCTAATATTAACACACATTTGTAAGAACACATATTTACTCTTATAGTAACACACTTTGCTTCGGAAGTAACACATATGTCCTCTAACAGTAACACACATTTGCTTCAATAGTAACACATATTTTTAATAACACACATTTACTCTAACTTTAACACCCATTTGCAATAATACACATTTACTCTAACATTAACACACTTTGCTTCAATAATAACACATATTTTCTCTTAACAGTAACACATATTTGCTCCAATAGTAACACACATTTACTCTAACATTAACATACATTTGCAGTAACACATATTTACTCTAATAGTAACATACATTTGCTCCAGTTGTAACATATATTTGTAGTAACACACATTTGTTCTGACAGTAACACATATTTACTCTAACAGTAATATACATTTGCTCCAATAATAACACATATTTTTAGTAACACATCTCCTTATCCCCTTGCGTTTAGATCTTTTTTGAAAAAAAAATCGCATGGTCTAGCTAGTTGCCCATGAAATAGCTTTTATTCTATACTAAGAATAGCTCTGTTAGGCCATCTCCAACCATTCTCCATTTTGGAGAATTGGGCACAAAATGGAGAATGGTGGCTCTCCAACCATGCTTTAAATTTAGAGATAGAGATAGAGGGTGGAGAGAGAAACTTCAAATTTAGAGAATGGGGATGAAGATAGAGTGTGGGTTTAGAGGGTGGGTTTATTTACAAAAATGCCATTTTTTTTCAATTATAAAAATTATGTTATTTCATTTAATTAATTAAAGTGTTGGTGTTTTTTATTTATTTTTTATTTTTTATTTTTGTTTGTTTGAATTATCATATTTTTTGATTTTTTTAATTTAATTTTTTTTCATCTAATAATTAGAATTTAATCATTAAATTACAAGATAATGACTCTAACGAAATAAATATTACATAATTTGAAAATGAAATATTACAACAATTACCAAACATACTAGAGCATAGATGAAAATATAAATAACATACCCCCTACAATTAAAACAAGTAAACTCAAATTAAATAAAACGAGATACATAAATAAAAATATCGAAACATGCTAGTACGGAGGAAACTCGGAGTCGGATGAGGAAGTTCCATTAAAGAACTGGCCAAATGGACCAGTACTCCCACCACCTTCATCTCTTGCTGCTCATTTATGAAAAATCTTTCGTTGCTCCTCAATCAAGTATGGACGGAGTGATTCGTCAAAAGACATAGGGTTCATTCGCAACACTTTATTTTCCTCTCTATGAGCCGATATAGAATTCCTTTCTTTCTCAATATCAATGAACTCCTGTCGAGAAATCTCGACACTCTGCATCATATTCAACATTTTCTCACTGCAATTTGCCATGGTGGAAAGAGCTTTTGAGTTTTTCTCATTAGCTTTGGCTTTACGTTTTGCCTTTTTAATGCCCATTGGTCGTTGAGAACCTCCCTCCGGTAAAACATCTTCATCTAGGTTTATGGAAAATCCAGACAGATTTGGAGAATCTGGCATCGGTGACTTTTGAGTTGGTGAGTAATCAGATTGCGATGAATCATCATTTCCACTATTTGCCACAAAAGCAGGTAAGGTGGTATTGGTTGGCTTAAACTTATCTAGGTCCTTTAGAGCTGACCAGACATGATCAAACCTCCAAGGTGGCGCAAATAACTTGTATAGTTCTTTTGCTTCATCCAACTATAAAATAAGAAACCACATTTAGAAAATAAGAAATCACATTTAGAAAATAAAAAAAATGAGGATTAAAATGGATATTAAAACTACTTACAATGTCTTTCTCTGAAGCACCACTGAGGTGCCTTTTTTCCACTTGATTAATGCATCCGCTAAATTTTTGGACAGCTTTGCTTAGGATGCTAAATCTACATTGCAGGGCCTTCTCAGTACGAGGCTTTGATGGTAGTTGGCTATTGTAGTTGGAAGTTATTCGAGACCACATACTATCATTGGTTTGGGATATACCAATTATAGGATTCATTGAAGACTCAATATAACAATCCACCAGGATTTTGTCCTCCTCAATTGAAAAAGAAGAACTACGTTTAGATGAACTCATTTTACCAAGTGTGAGAAATTGTGTATAAGATAAAATGCAGAGTGAAGATGACCACACATTATATAGAGAGGATACACACACCCGTGTATATATTATCTCTATTATTGTTGGCCCCAACTTTGCAGAGAAGTAATCTTTATTATTGTCTTGGGAAGTTAAATGAATACTATTCATGCATAGTATATTACTATTCATGTCTTGGGAAATTATTATGGATACTATTCATGCATAGTAAATAAAAGATAAATTTCCATTATTCATGTCTTGCAGAGAGCATAGTAAGTGCATATGGTTTCAACTGTTCATATTTAAAGAAATTTGAATCTGAGAACAAAATAAATAAATATGGTTGCAGATAGCATAGTAATCTGATTGTGACAATTCACTCCAATTTTCTATCACTAAGGATTCGAATAAATTGATCAACGGTTCACATTTAAAGTGTTGAATCTGATTGTGACAATTCACTTCAACCATTGAATCACTAGGGATACGAATAAATTGATCAACGGTTCATATTTAAAGTGTTGAATCTGATTGTGACAATTCACTTCAGTCATTGAATCACTAGGGATACGAATAAATTGATCAACGGTTCACATTTAAAGTGTTGAATCTGATTGTGACAATTGACTTTAGTCATTGAATCACTAGGGATACGAATAAATTGATCAACGGTTCACATTTAAAGTGTTGAATCTGATTGTGACAATTCACTTCAGTCATTGAATCACTAGGGATACGAATAAGTTGATCAATGGTTCACATTTAAAGTATTGAATCTGATTGTGACAATTGATCTCAGATTTTTGTCACTATGGATACAAATAAAAATTTGGATGGAAAAACTCATACGAATAGATAATTGAAGTTAGATTTGACAAATATAATAAAAGTAGTAAGGAAATTATTATGGATACACCAACCCATTGTGTTATTTAAAGGTGGCGTCTTTGTTCACTTTCTCAGCACATTCTCATACAAAATCATCCTTCCTCTTATTTAGTTTTCTCAAAGTTTTCATCTTATTTCATCGATCTTATTAAGATGAATTTTCATGAGGGGGGTCCTTCCAACAATTCTTTTTATTCATCATCATCATCATCATCTGAAGCTGAAGAAGAGTCATATGCTAAACTAAGAAATGAGCGAGCGGCCATTGACCAACAACAACAAATGTTTATCCTCCAAATGCAAACTAATGTTGTTGTTGTATCCGAATATTACCAATAATTTGACAATGTGCTCCATCGAGGCTCAATTCTTGGTCATATGGTAATTAATCGTGATCGAGCGGCCGCCGATCAATGTTTATCCAATGACTACTTTTCAAGTTCTCCAGTTTACAATGAGGCAATGTTCAAATGCCGTTTTCGCATGTCACGTCGTTTATTCTCTCGAATTTTAGAGGCTATTCAAGCACACGACACTTACTTTACACAAAAGCGTGATGCAACCGGCCAGCTTGGGTTATCCCCACACCAAAAGATAACTGCTGCAATGCGGACTCTAGTATATGGTGTAGCGGCTGATGCGACTGACGAATATATTAAGATCGGGGAGTCCACTTGTATTGAAAGTGTAAAGAGGTTCTGCCGAGCCATGGTGAAAGTTTTTGGTGACTGGTATCTTCGGTCTCCCAACACAGAAGACATTGCAAGACTTCTCCATATTGGAGAAAAACGAGGATTTCCAGGGATGCTGGGAAGCGTTGATTGTATGCATTGGAAATGGAAAAAATTGTCCAACAGCCTGGGCAGGACAATATGCTGGTCGTAGTGGAAGTCCAACAATCATTTTGGAGGTTGTTGCTGATCACGAACTATGTATATGACATGCATTTTTTGGTTTGCCAGGATCGAATAATGATATTAATGTATTGTCAAAATCTCATCTATTTTCTAACCTGGCCAATGACATAGGTCCACCCGCTAACTATGTCATACAGGGAAAAGAATACACTATGGGTTACTATCTAGCCGATGGTATATATCCAAAGTGGGCAACTCTTGTGCAGACAATTCACAAACCCAAAGGTCCGAAGCAACAACATTTTGCAGCACGACAAGAAAGTTGTAGAAAAGGTGTGGAACGGGCATTTGGTGTTCTACAATCAAAGTGGGGAATAATCAAAGGTCCATCACGTGTTTGGGATAAAAAAGTGTTGCATAACATCATGACAACATGCATTATAATGCACAATATGATTATTGAAGATGAGCGAGATATCGAGGCGCCTATTACTGATTATCGTGAAGCACCCGCCCCAGAGGTTGAACTTGTACACAATGAACACAATCGATTTCAATAATTCCTTGCACGTCATCGTCAAATTAAAGATAAATCGGCTCATTATGCACTTCGAGATGCTCTTATCGACCATTTGTGGGAAGAATTATCCAACTTGGAGTATTAAATTTCCTAATTTATTATGTTATTGCTTTTTAAGTTGTTTGTTGTGATATTTATAATAAGTCGCAATTTAATTTGTACTTTGTATGAATCGAAATTTAATTTCAAATAAAAGAAATTATTTTGAAAAAAATATCGGTATTAATTAATTGATTTGGATGCATTAATTTTATAACTAGTGATCGTCCTACCCGTGCTTCGCACGAACGGAATTGTTACAATTTTTTAACTATGATAATACCTTATTTTTAATTATAAAACTTAAAAACTACTCCCTCCGTCCTAATTTTGTTTACCCAAAAGCCCCAAAAAGGAAGATTTTTTTTTGTTTACCAATTTCCTAAAATAGCAAAAAACAATACCATTTTTTCACACTCAACTCTTAAAAAGCTATTTTATATTAAAGAATATTATTAAACAATTCCCAAAAATCTACTTTATACTCAAAAGTATTATTAAAAAATTACTTTCTTAAAAATTGTGTCATTTTAAAATGGGTAATCAAAATTGGGACGGAGGGAATACTTTTTTTTAAAGAAAAAAGAAAAAATCAACCTTAAACTTGTTTTGATCCCTAATCAAATATACTGCTGATGAAATTTGTGATATTACCGATTAAATATTCAATAATTTAAAATAATTTCTTAATTAACTTATCATGAACTATTTTCTTATAAATTGGACATAAACATTTTAATAGTAGTGGTTGTTAATATGCATTGTCTAATAACATGAGACAATCATACATAAATTCAGCATATAATTAAAATACTTAAAAAATTAATCCACAATATAATATATTTAAAAAAAATACTCCTGTCTGTCCCATTTTTATTCAAGACGGTGTCCCTTTTTAATTGTCGCTCTATTTATATCAATGCATTTTTACCTACTTTTTCCAACAATTCCCCTAATAAATTATAAAGTCAATCACCATTTTGTAATAAATATGAATAATAAAAAAGGGTGTAATCGTTTTTTGATATCCTAATAAATAAATAAAATGGTTTGTGTGAATGTATAAAATGGGACAGACAATAAGGGATGGAGGGAGTAACTATTTTCTTATAAAAAAAAGTAAGATCAGGTCTTGTGTGAGACCGTCTCATCCCATGAGACAATGGGATGTGGTATAACTTGGGCATTGACACATTAACAATTTGGTATGGTGGATGTTAATTTATATTGTCTCATGCCATGAGACGGTCTCATACATGTTTTTGCAAAAAGTAAACACAAAGATCAATTACATTAATAGTAATTTATGTCATATTGAATAATTCTTTCACACTTTCTCATATATATTTGAGAACACACGTGTATGTCTAAATTATTCAAGTATAACATATGTACATTCCATAGATATTGTGGTACTACTATATTATAATATAAAATCTATTTTCATAATATAATTTTGAATTTCAAAAATAAAATATGACGTCTACACATATATAAAGATGATGTTGCAATGTATTCCATACTACTTCAATGAGCACTACAACTGACCGAAGTATGATAGATCTCAAGTTTGAGAAAAGATTTGTAACAATAATGCCTAGAATAGTGAGAATCCACTGATTTAAAGAAAATAAAACCCAGAGGAATCAAAGATACACTTGCTAATGAGTTGAATAATCTCTAACAATAATGGACTATCAAATACATTCATTAAAAAATAATGATATAAAACCTACTCACACTAATTAATTAACCATGAAAACCCGTTATTCATCTATTATTACCTACGCACATGGTCGTGTTTTCCTAAAAAAAAATATGCATTTATATTTTTATTCTATAATTTATAGACATAACAATTTTTACTCATATTGTTTTTAACACAGTATTATTTAATGCCTATATTTCTAATTATACATAACTATCTAAGTCAAATGGTCTCTTTGATTAAGAGATAAAAATTAAAATCACTTACAAATATAGTACTCTTTTGTTTATTTTTATATTGCTCATTACTAAAGAAAAATAATTATACCATCTACAATTAAACACGTTCACACATCTTTTATTTATACTTCATTATGCTACATTATTCAATATACCATTTTGATGGTCCCGTTTTCGAAGGGCAAAATGGGAATTCAGGAGCACAAAACAATTTTTTTTTTTAAAAACCATTTCCTCAGGGAGTCCAGCATGAGTGAGAAATACTCAAGTCACTGCTCTGCTCAGAGGCTGAGTTACCAAGTCAGAGAGAAGGCTTGGAGACTCATGCTCTGAGCAAGGACAGTGGCTTGAGATGCTGAACTCTCGAGTGCGTTATCAAGTCACAGCTTGCACCCTGACTGAGTTCAGTGACGAAATACTCAAGTCACTGCGTTGCTGAGAGTCAGAGCTATCAAGTCAGAGATGAGACTTGAAAGCTCAGGCTCTCAACAAGGCAGTGACTCGAGAGACTGAACTCTCGAGTGCCTTGCCTGATTTAGTCAGTGAGATGGAATCTCCCTGACCTGAAATGCTTAACCAAAGTTCCTTTTAAACAATGCTCTCAGTGAGCAGATTTTCGCAATACTTTAGAAGAAAAGACATTCCAGATAATAACACTTGGTTTAACGTGGTTCGGAGACTCAAGCTCTTACATCCACGGCCTGATTTAACAGGAAATCCACTCCTTTGGATTCTTGTTTTTAACGTGCCAAGGTGCACTTACAACTGGACTCACGCCACTCTCTGGGCTGCCCTTCTCCTTCTAACAACTTACTCCCAACAAGCCTGACTAGAGGGTTTTGGTTTCGGTTAGGGTTTTCTCCAACTAGGTGAGGTTTTCCCTTTACAATGTGTTAGCCAATAGCTAAGATAGGGAAAACCTCTCTAAGCCTAGAGTTACAAGCTGAACACTCTTATGTATATATTTGTGAGCTCTCAAGATCAGTGTATAAGATGTGAGTAGAACCTCCTTATATCTCCCATGCACGTATGCTACTACTCACACTCTCTCAGCTCGTAGGTGTTTGTTTTCTTTTGATTTTCTTACAATAATCTACCAACACAACACCCTCTAACAACAAGCTATGAGCTTGTATTTATAATGGGGATTCAAATGTATCCGTTGGAGAGGAAAATACATTTGAATCCAGCATTAAATGGTTTCAACCACTTTTCTTGGAATGCGGCCTTGTCAGTGTCAGATTTACCGCCTTGTGCTGATTGGTCCACGTGGCCTGAATTCACGGATCTTTGACTCATTAGGTTTGACTAAGACCCACTGACTTTAGGTAGCTTTCTCCTTCACTGACTCTGATCTTCAGTGGACTGACTCGTCCTCAGTGCAGTTGTCCTTCAGGGACTCTTTGAAGATCACTCCAAGAAGTTTGTCATAAGGCTGAATGACAAACTTCCCTGACCACAGTAGCCTGACTCCTTCAGGGCCTACTTGGTGCAGCACTGATCCACCTGATCAGGCTCTTCACTGAGTGGTCTATCAGACTTGGCTTAGATCAGCCTGACTTACACTCAGTGGGACATCCTCCAGGCTTCTCCACTGGTTCAGGTTGATGGCATGTCTTCAGTCAGCTCTTCTGGTTGTCATCTTGATATCTTCAGGCTGTGTTGAGAAGTTCCCCCTCGCTGAGTTCCCCCTCAACTGAGCAACCTATTCTACTGAGAGCTAACCTAGCCTGACCTGAAACAAAGGATACTATCCTGACTGCTTTCAAACCTATTACATGTTGTTTTGGAAAATCATCAAAACTAAAACATATCCCAACAATTTCCCCCTTTTTGATGATTCCAAAACTTCTAACCAAATGATTTTCTATTACAAGAATAATGTCAGAGTACAGGTAATAGTTTGAAATATGCAAGAATTCCCATAGTTTAAACATTTAAGATCTGTTCGGTAGACCATTTTTCTTAACAAAACTGGATCAGTGGTCATGTGAACAACCCGCTCTGATACCAATTGATGGTCCCGTTTTCGAAGGGCAAAATGGGAATTCAGGAGCACAAAACAATTTTTTTTTTAAAAACCATTTCCTCAGGGAGTCCAGCATGAGTGAGAAATACTCAAGTCACTGCTCTGCTCAGAGGCTGAGTTACCAAGTCAGAGAGAAGGCTTGGAGACTCATGCTCTGAGCAAGGACAGTGGCTTGAGATGCTGAACTCTCGAGTGCGTTATCAAGTCACAGCTTGCACCCTGACTGAGTTCAGTGACGAAATACTCAAGTCACTGCGTTGCTGAGAGTCAGAGCTATCAAGTCAGAGATGAGACTTGAAAGCTCAGGCTCTCAACAAGGCAGTGACTCGAGAGACTGAACTCTCGAGTGCCTTGCCTGATTTAGTCAGTGAGATGGAATCTCCCTGACCTGAAATGCTTAACCAAAGTTCCTTTTAAACAATGCTCTCAGTGAGCAGATTTTCGCAATACTTTAGAAGAAAAGACATTCCAGATAATAACACTTGGTTTAACGTGGTTCGGAGACTCAAGCTCTTACATCCACGGCCTGATTTAACAGGAAATCCACTCCTTTGGATTCTTGTTTTTAACGTGCCAAGGTGCACTTACAACTGGACTCACGCCACTCTCTGGGCTGCCCTTCTCCTTCTAACAACTTACTCCCAACAAGCCTGACTAGAGGGTTTTGGTTTCGGTTAGGGTTTTCTCCAACTAGGTGAGGTTTTCCCTTTACAATGTGTTAGCCAATAGCTAAGATAGGGAAAACCTCTCTAAGCCTAGAGTTACAAGCTGAACACTCTTATGTATATATTTGTGAGCTCTCAAGATCAGTGTATAAGATGTGAGTAGAACCTCCTTATATCTCCCATGCACGTATGCTACTACTCACACTCTCTCAGCTCGTAGGTGTTTGTTTTCTTTTGATTTTCTTACAATAATCTACCAACACAACACCCTCTAACAACAAGCTATGAGCTTGTATTTATAATGGGGATTCAAATGTATCCGTTGGAGAGGAAAATACATTTGAATCCAGCATTAAATGGTTTCAACCACTTTTCTTGGAATGCGGCCTTGTCAGTGTCAGATTTACCGCCTTGTGCTGATTGGTCCACGTGGCCTGAATTCACGGATCTTTGACTCATTAGGTTTGACTAAGACCCACTGACTTTAGGTAGCTTTCTCCTTCACTGACTCTGATCTTCAGTGGACTGACTCGTCCTCAGTGCAGTTGTCCTTCAGGGACTCTTTGAAGATCACTCCAAGAAGTTTGTCATAAGGCTGAATGACAAACTTCCCTGACCACAGTAGCCTGACTCCTTCAGGGCCTACTTGGTGCAGCACTGATCCACCTGATCAGGCTCTTCACTGAGTGGTCTATCAGACTTGGCTTAGATCAGCCTGACTTACACTCAGTGGGACATCCTCCAGGCTTCTCCACTGGTTCAGGTTGATGGCATGTCTTCAGTCAGCTCTTCTGGTTGTCATCTTGATATCTTCAGGCTGTGTTGAGAAGTTCCCCCTCGCTGAGTTCCCCCTCAACTGAGCAACCTATTCTACTGAGAGCTAACCTAGCCTGACCTGAAACAAAGGATACTATCCTGACTGCTTTCAAACCTATTACATGTTGTTTTGGAAAATCATCAAAACTAAAACATATCCCAACACATTTAATAATAAAATATATTGTATTTAATAAGTGGAATATACCAATATAACCTTAACTTTACATCTCTTAATACTAATGCACAATTTTTTATTTATTAAAACTTGCACTATTTCATATGAGTAATCTATTTTTCTACGGAATTAGCATTAGATACTTCCTCCGTCCACAAATCTTTCACCCCGTTACTGTTAGACACAAGATTTAATAAAAAAATAGTGTTTTATTGACAAAATAGATAAAGTAAGAGTATTATGGGGGTTATTGTGGGATCATTTATTGGTTTGTGAATGGTGTTTATTTCTAAAATAGGAAATGAGTAAAAGATTAGTGGACAACCCAAAAAGAAAAGTGGGTAAAAAATTGGTGAAGGGGGGGGGGGGGGGGGGGGAGTAACCACCAAGAATGTTAGGACATATTTTTTCTACAATCAATAATTAAAACATCAACATTACAAACAAACAAAAAAAATACTAATAAATTTTACATTAAATGGAAAAAAAAAACATAAACACATAGTTATTTGAAAAAATCACAATTATTTATTAAACAAATTAACATGCATCCAATATTTTAAGTTAAATAATGCATCCATTCAAATAACATGAAGTGCATTACTTAAAAATATAATGTCATTACACAACTCTATACATTTCTAAAAATTTATTGAAATACTATAAATTTTTTTGTAGTACTACATTCAACATTATCATTATGACACAACATTATTTTCAACCCCGCTCGACTGGTAATCCTTACAACTGCAACATAGAGCCAACTATGGCTAAATACATAATTTATTAAAATACTCCAATATGGAAAAATGATTGACTTTGATTTTTATTTTATCTACACGTAATATGAAACATTCAATGGAATTGTTGGCATATAAACTTGAAGGCTAATATCTTAAAGATCATAACTTTAAATATAACATCTTAAATAAAAATACTTGGAAAACACATATATATCCCTTCTCTTGCATAAAATATCATTAGAAAGATATATCCAACATCTTTACCATATATCACGCGGATTACTTAGAGAACCAAATGTGAGAAGAGTGGCAAAAATAGATCTCATGGACAATGCAGACGCCCAAATGCTATCTTGTTCAAAATCATCAACGTATTCTCTATAATCATATAACAAACCTCTAGCAAATTAGGCATCACAAAATGTAATATGCATTACTCCATTAAACTTTTTTATATCATCAAAATACGTTTAATCAGTAACAACATTTAACAGATTCCTCAAATAATAGACCACACCAGCACCAGGTGGTACATAATAAATATGACCAATAACAAATCATTCTAGTCTCTCTATCCACTACCTATCTTTTAACTTAAAAAAAACTGAGAAATTTTAGTTGATGTTAACTCACTTGCTTTTTTAGACACATTATTTACCTTCAACCAAGCTAAAAACACATTAGTTTTCACACTTAGTCTATACAACACATAATTCAAGAAACTGGTATCCCTAAATATAACATTCTGCTTATTTGGTAGATGAAATTCAAACGTTTAACCAATGGATACCCTATATTTAATTTCAAACCTAAACAATCTTCAAGCAACTCCACATGAGAAATATATCTACAATCATAGTACATAAATATTTACCAACATATGTAAAACCATTAGAATCTCGAGTATTTTCAACAAAGGTAGCAGTCACATAATCATGATCTTTGTTGATATACTTGAATAAGTATTCAATAGCTCTTGACTGATTGTACCAATCAATATTATTGTGCACACCGTATTTAAAAGAAGGTATCGATTGTGAGGAACAACATACCTATTATCCAAATCAACACCATTTTTCTTTAAAAAGAATTCATAGTCATTTATCTTATAAATAAGATATTCATCACATCAAATGAACACTCAGAAGCAAACTCCTTTGGAATTTTTTTTGTACATTCACTTTCGTGACATGAAAGGTGAATACTTAACAGTTGGACCAAAATGACCATGCATAATAAAATCACGTTCATCATCAAAGTATTATTTTTCTTTAGACTTATTTGGTAATTAAATTGAAATTACTTGATCAATATCATCACCTGAAGGAGCATCATTATGTTTTCAAGAAAAACCAAGATATGTTGAGGCAAACCCACGCTTCTGAAACTCAACAATATACAAAACTACAAAATAATACATACAAAATGTATTAGATACTTACACATTTAGTTTATCTTAATAACTAATTAAGATAATATACTTAAAAATTAAATAAAAATAAACTATAATTTTTGGCACCTTCATTACATTGTCGAAAATCTTGTTTAGATGAATGTCACAAATCAATGCATTCAATTTGACCTTAAACATTCTACATACTATATTCAAACAATCTTCAATATTTTTTCTTTTGGCTGACATAAAATGAACAGTTTCAGGTTACTTTTGGTTAGATGTGATTGTTCTGAAAAATTATTGATAAGCATTCCAATGATAAACAACCATATTATTCTGATAATTCTAGATTATGTATTGTGGCCCTTCATTATATGAAGGAGACAAAACGATACATTTACCAATATTACTTTCATCCATCTCACCACTAATATATGCATCTTCAACACCAGAATACACATCACAATAAAGTTTCTTTTCATGATTTTTAATGTATAAAAAGCCTTCCAGACTCAGCAATAGTATATGCATCAATAATAGATTGTTGAGTCAACCTCTTGCAAGATAATATTGTAGAAGACTTTCCATTTTTTTTCCTAAAGACGGAACGCAAAAAAAAAAAAAAACTCATTTTTTTTCTGTCATATTAAAATAATAAAAAAACTTGAAACCTACAAGCTAAAAAAAATATACTTGAGTGCATGCTAAAAATTGTGTTAAAAAAATATACTGTTTGTTCTAGGTAACAAAGTGTTTAGTTTGAATGAATTAAATATTCATTTTTCATACAGGTACGTAGAAGATTATATTAATAGACATACTCAAGGACAATATATGTTATAGTGTTTAGTTATAAGATACATAATATAGAAAACTATACATAGACTTCACATATGTAAATTTTGCTCACATAATGTTTAAATAAATAATGAAACTATTTATATTTATATTGAGAACAAATAAATAATTTCACCAAAACCTTGCATGTTTTCACAAAAGCAAAGAGTAAATACATGAACACAATGATATTATTGTGAAAATTAGATTGTATTCACATTTTTTCCTCACAAATTATCCATTAAAATCAAATCAACACTGAAAACTAAAAGAAGTAAGATAACCCAAATATTAAATGCATTTTGCATTATTACTCTCTCAATTCAACAAAACTCAACTACGAATTCATCAATATATAATATGATGATTTTCTACACATCACTTCCTTTCTCAATTTCTTATAAATAAAATATTCACCTACTTCAATCATAAAATTTTGAAAATTATAATGGTAAGAATTTACATTACCAACTAAAGAAACTTAATTAAAACGGTATGTGAATTAAATTAATAAAAAATCTAAATCGACATTTATATCTTTTACGTTCACATTTAAGGACAATAACTTGTGGAGATGACAAAATAAGGATGGTAATTTTTTGGGTTGCAAAACTAAGGACAATAATTTAAAAAAAAATGGCGAATTGAGGCAAAATCAACCTAAATTGGGCTAATTGGCCAAATTGACTTAATTTTAAGCTAAGTTTTGGTCCGATTTGTATTTATTCGGACTTGTTTGGCCTCAATTTGCCCCAATAAAGAATAAACATCTGAAGTATACATAGAAATCAAATACTTTACAATAATTGGCATGGATAAAGTATCAAACATATTTATGTATATACATAACTACCATATAATAAAATTTTGAAAGCCATAAAAGAAAAAAATTGATGGGTTTTTATATTTTATTCTAACCGCCCATGCACCGTTCTTCAATATCAAACACACAGATTTGTGAAATAATAAGTGTAAGCAAATTAATTTTGCACACAATTAAATATTGACGCGTGTACAAATAAATATTAATATCAAAATAAATTTATTATTTTAATTTTGGGGATTTAAATAAATTAATTCTCAAATTAAATAATTAAATTAATTGATATTTAATATACACCGTACAAACTTGCTAAAAATACGAGTTTGCAGTAATTAATCTCATTGACTTAGTGCCCAAGAAAAAATCAAATCGTATCTTGCATGAAGAAGGAAAGAAATTAATGAGAATCAACTAAATCTGGAAATTGGCCAATAAAAGCCCATCAAATCGACATTGGCCAATCATAAAGCGCCACGTATCACCATGAAGAGGGAAAATTTTCATCTCCTCACCCTATAAATAGAGTCCTTCATTCATTCATTTTACACACATTCAGACAGGCAGAAGCACAAGGAATTCAGAAGTTCGAGAGCTTTTGAAGATTCAAAGCGTTCTTCGTCAAAGTCAAAGCGTTCTTCGTGGAAAGCGGTCAGAAACGACCTCCGATCCGAGATAAAGGTCCAGCACCCCTCCGATCTGACGTTTCTCCTTGAAGATTCAAAGGCGTTCTCTGCGACTTCGAGACGTTCTTCGCGCAAGTCTACCATAAACGACCTCCGATCCGAGACAAAGGTCCAGCACCCCTCCGATCCGGCGTTTCTAATTGAAGATTTGAAGGATCTTCAAGAACATTCCCCGCATCCGTTCAAAGATTCAAAGGACGTCTTTCACCAAATTCAAAGGCGTTCATCCCGCCTTCGAAGACGTTCATCCCCCAAATTCCAAAAATAACGTTTAATCCAAAATAAGACGTTTCGCCCTTGGATTAACGTTATAAATTCAAAGATCAACCTCAAACGAAGATCAAAGCGAGGATTTCTCCCGAAGAACATCCAAGTCAAGGTCAACACCAAGAGAAGAATCAGAGGATCAAATCTAGAGTTAGTCAACCCACAGAAGTTTTTCGGTTTAATCCGAATAAATATAAATTGTAATATTTTTCGTGTTTATTATATTTAATAAATTCGGAATTTGCAGTTACAATAAGAAGAATAAAAATTCATTGTAATGTGTTGTTGGTAAAAATTGAGATCTTTAAAATAAGAACGAAGATGATCTAAGTTGTTATATGAAAATTGAACCACAATATTAAAGGTTTGCGATTAAAAAAAAAAGGACCCATGTGATAATGTCATTTTAGGCCTTGTGCTTTGAACAAAGATATGCACAAAATTTATTTACAATTTTTTTTTTAGAAGCAGCTGAAATATAGTAGTAGACGCAAAACGACAGAACAAATTTATATATCTGTAACTAACAGTTGTAGAGAAATATTTTGGATATCTAAACAACTGAATATGGTTATAGTGATTTTTAAATATTATCTCATATCACTGAATTCACACAAGTATGTTCACATTCTATTTACACAAATATATGAAAACGAAATAAGATTAGAATTGATCTTTGTATTAAATACATTAAAAAAATTGGACTCTTTGCAGATTGTTTTCGGTTCTAGTTATGAGGCTTTCACACCATCAATATAAGTGACCATCAAACTGAATTCATGTTTTACGGATCGTCTCAATTTTTATATTTTGGAATTTTACTATCTCTGATTTATAGCGGAAAGAATTGAGTAATATATGTAATAATCTATAATTAATAGTGTGATGTGAGTCCTTTGACTTAGTCAATCCTCGGACAGGATACCGAGTCATACAATAATTAAGATTTGATAAAAAAATTAATAAGAACAGTAACATTTAAAAAAACTATTTAGACATTCCATTTAGGAAAAAACAAAACAACTAATTAATATAACATTAAATTGACGAATAAATTCATAAAGTATGAAATTAGTTTTAATTTTAAAATGATAAAGTATAAAGTGAAATTGTTTCATACATGAACCATTGAAGGGTATTAGTTGTTTTCACTAAACAATATGAGTTTTTTTTTTTTTTTTATTGAAGGTTATTAGTTGTTTTCATTGAATAATATACAGTGAAAATAAATGAATACGTTTAAGTGAAAACAACTATTACTCGTTAGTAAAAACACATAATATTTTTTAGTGTAAACAACTAATACCCTTCAGTAATTTATATATGAATCATTACTCTGTACTTACTCTTTTAAAATAAGTTATATGTAAATATTTATTATTTTATATTGATAAAACTAATAATTAATTAATATATTCAATAATATTTTCATTTTGGATTTTTTAATAACCTGCAAAAATTTATTATACGATAGTAAATATAGTATTAAAGTTAAATGACACTTCAATGGTAAATATTAGAGATAAATAAAATTAATGACATAATTATATAAAATATTTGTAATATCAAATTCTGAAAATTGACCGAATATATTGGTACAATATCAATCAAACTTGCCTTATTTATAAATATTGGTTAGACTCGGTCAATTAATTTTCGAAGGATAATTAAAGGAATATAATAAAAAAATATCAACAACAAAAAAAAAAAAGTGAAGGTTAGGGTGTTTTATATACTACCACTATTACAAAATGGTATGCACACATTATAGAATTTAGAGACCATCAATACAAAAATTAAACCCAAATTATTAAGAATTAACTTCTTTACATAACGTCCCGTCAAAAAAAAAAAAAAACTTCTTTACATAACGTAATGATAATAATTCTTAGGTAACAATTGAATTAACGTAATTGTGCAAGTCATGCATATGGTAACATATAATATGCTATTATTATTTTGTCCCTATTGGTTTTAATGTCTTGTAATGCAAACCATGATCAATTTTGTATATAAAATTTAAGTTTAACAAAATATTAAACATTAATTTTAAATCTTTCTTAAAACAAAGCATAAATTTTATCTAGTGAAATTTGGCGAATTTAAAATTAAGGAAATTAATAAAATTAAAAACTCAAAGTATCAATATGCAATAATAATTAAAAAAATTATCTAAACCAAATGTTGCGCAAGAAATTATGCAACAAATAAAAACTCAAAACTAAAAAAAAGAATAAGTCTTTGTATTATATATTTATTTATAGATTCTATTTATTTTGGTAGTATTAAAAAAACGTGTAATATGAGTTGTGCCATTGTTCAAAAATTTACGTAAGATGTGGAATATCAATATATAATTGCTTAAACTAAGAGATTTAGATGATAGCTTTTTTTATTGGGAAATTGCAATATTGAGAGTATAATTAAGACAACCAAAAAAATATCACAATAATTTCTTAAATTGTTAAATGAAATTGATTTGTTTATAATTAAAGTAAACATTAATAAATTATTTATAAAATTCACCAAAACTTGATAATTGCCTAAATGGTACATTGATTTAACGGATAACATGGAATATGCATATATTATGCAAATAATTTTAATTAAAAAAATCAAAACATGTTATTAGGGAATTAATTAATTAAATGCTAATAAAGTTAACAATACCTTCATTACAAAAAAAGTAACAATTTCATACTGCAACCAATCATTTTTATTCTGGATTGGAATTAAAAGATTTTGTACGAATAATTATAATAATATCTATATCTATAATATATAATAGCACCTACCTTCCCATATATAGTTTTGGAGGGAAATTTTTAGGACCATTGATCAAATCTTCAATTACAATTTATGTCCGTTGGATCTATTTAGTGTTCGGTATGGAATGTTTTATATTGCAATGCATGGATTATGTTATTTGATTTCTTAGGAATAAAGTTGTCCATTGATTGTTGCTAAAAATTAGGGACCGTTTTTTTTTTTTGCTATATATGTATAGTCGTCTATTTCTTCTTCTTCGTCACTATCATATTTGGAATCGGAATGTGTTGTTGCACATGATACAAATACATAGTTCATACGTTTATTGTTTCATATTATATTTTCATTTATGTAGGGAACCGTCAGTTTTATGATATTATTTGAGTACACTTTTTAGAAGGAGTAGTTAATGTTTGTTATTTGGGTGTCGAGCTTTTGGATTTCCCAGTGCAATTGCAAGTTTATAAAAAAGTTGAAGAGGAGTTTGATTCGCCTGCGCTCAAATGATTCATTTTTTATGTTTCTAATTTTATTGTATTACATTATGTATGCAGTTAGTCAACTACTTAATATATTTAGTTTTTCCGATTTAGGATGCTTTTATTAGTTTAAGCTATGTTTATTTATTTATTTATTTTAGATCAATAAATTTTTAAGACATAGAGATATGCTCAAAATTTATAATTCCAATATTTTATTTATTCTAAATATGTTTTGTGTTGCCAAATATTATCTGATAAAATATATATTATTTTAGGTTGGATATTTTGTTCAAAGTTCCATTAATTAAGTTATGAATCTTTTATATATATATATATATATATTATATAAAAGTTCGACTGAAATAAACAATTCAATTTTTTTATTAGAATTGATTTCACTGCCCAATCATATATATTATTTGACTAGATAAATTCAATGTTCATTTAATATGCTTCAAAAATTATATATGTATGGTACATGAAAACCTATTTATAATAAATATTTAATAATAATGAAAATATGCAAATCAACAATTAAGTATTCTGCTCCTTCAAAAGTTATGGTTAGTATATTTTTGTTTGAATAATTCCAACACAAAATTATATTTCTATAATTGCAAATTTTATGCATAAATATTTGGTTAATTGGTTTATATTTCTAATTATCACTATACTCTTTTTTTTTCATTTATATAGTTAATTTCATTTCGTTCCCTTCATTGATAAAAATCTTTAAAATTCTAAATTATATTTATGTAGTATATGTAATAGATATATATTGTAATATGCAACATTAAAATATTATTAATATCTAATTTTGTAATAATATATGGTTAGTATACATTTTTGAATAATCTCAGCGTAATATTGTATTAGACAATTCCAATAATATCATAATTGTTGCATATATATAAGGGGTTAAAAGAAATATGCATATATATTTAGTTAATTAGTTCCATAATTCCAGCGAATAATCTTCCAGTAAAATTAATTAAATTGAACACACAATTACAACAAATAAGCTTTTGAAGTGTTCACACCATTTTTGGCTTGATTATCGACTATTTATTATGCTTTAATTTTTTCCCATATCACATACCTAATTTGACGTGAGATTCCATATAACTCCTTTAAAATTATTTATTGTGGATTAATTAAAATATATTGCCTAAATATGTCATGTATTCTTTATATTATAAATAATATTATGTAATATCTCCACAAATATACTTTCATTTATGGATTAAATATGTTAAAATCATTTGTATCAATGGTTAAGCTATGTGGAATGGATAGAAACAATTAATTTAATCAATCCATGCAGAATTTTTGCGTACGTAGCGAATAATCAATTTCTCTTGAGACTTGACAATAATATCAAGTTTTCACTATTTTAAATTTCTAATATTCTATTTTTCCTAATAATTGGAGATACTTTTAGTTCCACAAATATTTTTTATGTTATATAAAAACATTTATGCTGAAAAATAAGTCATTTATTGAAATTTATATTTATTTGGATGCATATCTTCTTTTTCCTAATTGAAATTGTAAATTTAGTATTTTTTTTCTAGGTCTTTTAGTGTATACAAGTGTCGGGTGTAAATCTTTTAGGAGAAGTATTATATTTTATTAATTATTTCAGAACTAAAGAAATTTTCTCAGTTTATTATGAATACAAGTTTATTGGTTACACAGATCGTCACATGTTCGTCATACTGAACTTTGGTTTAAATTTGTTATAAGAATTGGGTTACGTAAAAATGATTAATTTGTTTTCAAAAAGTATAGTAGTATTGACGTCGCAGTAAGAATAATTTTTTATTGTTTGCGTAACAAGGTTAAGTACTTGATAGGAAATAATTTCCAGGATCGTAAGCTGCGGATAATAGCAAAATTAGGACTTTAAATCTTGAGACATATAATTTAGGGGCTATAATTTTTGAAGTTGTGAATTGAGGTTAAATCAACTTGAATCAAACTGTATTGGGTTATTTGATCCGATCTGCCCTGAACTTTGGGCTTATTAGCATGATTTGACATGAATTCAGGATGGATTTGGATCTATATTGGGTTGATTTGGGCTATTATAACCTAGATTCACTATTTTAAAAAGTTATTGTTCTTAAAGTGTCAGCCAAAAGAGTTATAATCTTTATTTTGTCAGTCTAAAGAGTTATAGTCCCCATTTCTCCACCCCCAAGGTACGGTCATAAAAAACCTATTCATGCACTCGATATTGGTTCCTTTGTTTTGTAGCGCTCAACTTCAACGACGATATACTTTTTTTATCATAGTGAAAATTTATTTTTTTATGTGGTTAATATTTTTTATCGAGTAAATTTATTATATTTTGACAAAGTATAGAGTGAAAATGGTCCATACATGAACCATTGGAAGGGTCTTAGTTTTTTTGGTATTATTTGTTTTCATTGGTGGATATTACTTTTGGATGGTATTAGTTGTATTCACTGAAGGTTTATTGTTGAATGGTGCGAATTGTATTAATCATTTAACTAAAGGGTATTAGTTGGTTACACTTAAAAGTATTGCAAAGTGGTTCATGTATGAAACAATTTCACTCTATAAATACTCTTACATTACATTTTTTTTTAATAGTGATAAAAAAAATTATAAATGACCATATATAAACAATTTAAGTTTTCCTCCAAAATATTAACTGACCATGTGAAAATAGTTTAATTTTTAAATTTGGTTATATTTATGACGAAAGTCATACAATTATATACACCTTAAATAATACTCTGATTATTTTTCATATTTTTTTGGTCTTTAGCGCATAATAGTGTTGGGTGTAAACTTCTTTTGGTGAAGAATCATATTTTATCATAGTTGAAGTATTTCAGAACAAAAGAAGTTTACCAATTTACTATGGATATAAGTTTATTGGTGGCACAGATCGTAGCATAATTCGTCTTACTAAAGCTTGATTTAAATTTTTTATAATTGTTGCATTGCGTAAAAAATGATTAATTTTTAGTATAATGATATTCATGTCGGAGCAAGTATGATTTTTCCGTAAGGATATCTTAGGGGTGATAGGAATCTCTGTGCAGACAATTTAAGGACAGTAACTTTAAAAATCAAGATTTGGGGTCAAATCTACTTGAATAAAAAAAATCCGACTAATTGACCTGAAATTGTGGCTTATTGGTGTGATTTGGACCAAATTTTTACTGATTTGGGTTGATATGGTATAACTTCACTACTTTTAAAAGTTATTGTTCTTAAATTGCCAGCTTTAAGAGTTACAGTCCTCATTTTTCCAGCCAAAAGAGTTACAGTCCTTATTTTGTCTCCCCCCCCCCCAAACCGAATAAAGTATCTGCCAAAAAATTTAATGTATATATCACTCATTCCTTAAGGTGAGAGTTAATACTCTGAAAATATTTTTTAAGGAACGTAACTTTGGGGCTAGCGATTTAAGATTGTAATGTTGGATTGTGTAAAGATGATAAATTATTTTGAAGAAATATAATGGTATTGAACATGTTAGATGATGATATTAAGTATATCGATGGATTTGAACAGGCTAGCTTTTGGGTGTCTGCATCTTCTTCGAGGTCTCTCTTTGTTATTCTAACCACGTCTGAATCTTTGAGTAATTTATGTGATATATTAAATAAATGCTGAAAATATATGTCAGATGATATTTTGTATAAGAGAATGAAAAATAATGTGTTTTCTAGGTATATTTTTCTTTTTATATTCTATTCTCTAAATATTATTATTTATAAGTTGTATTAATATTTAAATACATTTAATAATAACGTAAAAAAATTTATTGTATTTATTTTTTTAAATGGAAATAAATCATATATATAATAAAATAATTGTACACAATGTATCTGTACATATTTTTTTCTTGAAATTTATTAAATTTAGATATTTATTTAACTTTATTATAATTTTGTAGTTTTATTTTTTCTTAAATATTATTTTTTGTGTTATTTGTGATGACGTTATTGTGTTGCATATTCGGTACAATTGTTTAATTATTGGAGATAAAAAAATATGTTGCGTTCTCTTGGTAAAAGATTGAATGATTTTGATGGAAAGCCAGTAGTTGTTGATAATAACTTAACATCCCGTAATAGGATACTTTTGAGTGAGTTATCATACTATATAGTTGAATTGTGGATGGAATATGAAGTCTTGGTAAGCAAATTAAATGATGAGCAGTGTATTATTTTTTGAAAGAATAATTGAATAAGTATCTTCGGACATTGGAAATGTTTTCTTTGTGTATGGCTATGGGGTATTAGATTTTTTTTTTTTGGAATACCCTGTCTGCAAAATTGTGTTCTGAAGGTAAGATAGTGTTGAATGTAGCATCAAGTGGAATATTTTTTCTTTTGCTTCCTGGTAGACGTACATCTTATTCTATATTTTGCATTCTAATCAATTGTTTGGAGGATTCTACGTGTAACATTAATCAAGACAGTCACCTTTTACAACTTTTGATTAAATACAAACATATCATATGGGATAAGCCCAATGGTTCACATACATTTTATTGAAACATTAGATACATCAGTAAAATATATCATGTAGTTATCTAATCCATCGTGTTCTGCAATAACTTTTGATGGAAAGACAATTATTTTTTGTGGAGATTTTCAACAAATTTTACCTATCATTTCAAAAGAAAAAAGATAAGATATTGTGTATGCTACTATCAATTCATCTAATGAATGCACTATTTTGAGGTTGATAGAAAATATGAGATTGTTGCAGTCTAATTCTGTTGAATGGGTGAATAAAATAGAGTTGTTTTCAAAGTGGATTGAATCAGTTGGTGAAGGGACTATAGAAACAAAGACTGATTGTGGTCCTGACATTATCATTCCAGAAGATATATTGTTGAGAGATGGTGATGACCCTATTGCTTCTATTGATAATTGCTTTTATCTATAGATTCTAAATCAAGGATGTATGATCACAATTTTTTATTGAAAAAAACTATCCTCGCACTGACACTTGATTCTGTCAGAAATATTAATGATTATATGGTAAAGTTAAATGAAAATGAGTCTCGCAAGTATCTCAGTTCTGATAGTCTTTACAGGCCCGATTCCAATCTTGATTCTCTCGCTGATGTTCATACTCCTGAGTTCCTTAATACTTTAAAATTTTCTGGTGTTCTTGATCATGAACTAAATCGTAAAGTTAGAACATATGTTATGTTATTGAGAAATATTGATCATTCTAGAGGATGGTGCAATGGAACGAGATTAGTTTATTATTTTATTATGCAATTTTAATATAGTATTTAGTATTACTTCCTTTTTTTTTTTAAATTGTAGTTTTTTTTTTGTATATACAAGATGATGACCACTAGGTTGAGTGATAGAGTGATTGAAGCCAAAGTTTTGACTGGTAGCAGTGCTGGAGAACTAGCATTGATACTACGACTGTTGCTGACACTTTCTGATCCTAGGTTACCTTTCAAATTTACACAGAAACAATTTCCATTGATTGTTTCGTATGCTATATCTAAAAATAAAATTTAGGACAATCTTTTAGCCATGAATGGGTATTTCTTAAGATGCTTGTGTTTAGTCATGGACAACTTTATGTTGCAGTTTCAAGGGTTACCAGACACAGTGATTTGAAGAATATGCTATGTTATAATAATCGTCTTGATTATAACACAACTAAAAATATTGTATATCAGAAGTGTTTAGAAATGCTTAGACTTTTGAAACTATTATTTACTTTTTTTTATTTTATTTTGATCTATAAGTTGCTTTACGTGAAATTGTAAAAGATAAGTTTTTAAGTATGGTGATAGTAATTTTATTATTTGATATTTAGATATGTGTTTTACATAGGCAGTATATGTTGGCTAATGTGTTATAACAAGTTAAATTAAAATTTATTTCTTAGAAAAAATAGTTGAAAAATAGAATTAGAATGAAAGATTTTTTTAATATTATACGTAATAATTTGTTCATAAAATTATGATATATTACGAAAATGTATATTGAAGAATATACAATTTATATATATATATATATATATATATATATATATATATATATATATTCAAATAATACAATACAATAATACGATTTTTGTAATACAAATAATTGACTGAAATTTCTTTAACTACAATAAAATTAGCTCCCGTGCAACGCACGGAACAATTTCCATTGATTGTTTCGTATGCTATATCTAAAAATAAAATTTAGGACAATCTTTTAGCCATGAATGGGTATTTCTTAAGATGCTTGTGTTTAGTCATGGACAACTTTATGTTGCAGTTTCAAGGGTTACCAGACACAGTGATTTGAAGAATATGCTATGTTATAATAATCGTTTTGATTATAACACAACTAAAAATATTGTTTATCAGAAGTGTTTAGAAATGTTTAGACTTTTGAAACTATTATTTACTTTTTTTTATTTTATTTTGATCTATAAGTTGCTTTACGTGAAATTGTAAAAGATAAGTTTTTAAGTATGGTGATAGTAATTTTATTATTTGATATTTAGATATGTGTTTTACATAGGCAGTATATGTTGGCTAATGTGTTATAACAAGTTAAATTAAAATTTATTTCTTAGAAAAATGGTTGAAAAATAGAATTAGAATGAAAGAATTTTTTAATATTATACGTAATAATTTGTTCACAAAATTATGATATATTACGAGAATGTATATTGAAGAATATACAATATATATATATATATATATATATATATATATATATATATATATATATATATATATATATATATATATATATTCAAATAATACAATACAATAATACGATTTTTGTAATACAAATAATTGACTGAAATTTCTTTAACTACAATAAAATTAGCTCCCGTGCAATGCACGGGTGGGTACATTACTAGTCATACAATAAAGATTACATTAACTTGTATAGTAATTACAATATTATCAGAATATTATGTTGCAAAACTTGTATATACTCTCAATTCAAACTTTTGTATATGTTGTAAACTGTAATATGGTATAATAATTTTTTTTTAACTAATTGTAGGTGATGCATCACCAATTACGTATAAGCACGACAAATTAATCATTCCAAACTCCAGGCAATCATTCTACAGAGCGAACTCAACTCCCTCACTTGATCTACAGCAATAGTGCACTTGTCTGCACTATTTCTTCTGTGATTGCACGCTCATGGCAACTGCTAATCGACAATATCCTGATCCTTTATATACGCCTATACATATTCATTATATTCTTGAAATCTTGAATACAAATTACACTTAGACAGAGAAAATCAACAAACAATCACATTTCAAAATCTTCAAATATAATAAAAATATATTGCGACTACACATTCTATCTAAACAGAACATTAGTTCGAATCCCACACGAAGCAAACAAAAAATGGAGACTTGAGGTGATGAATATGATCATGGAATGGTGGGTTTATATAGACTAAAAAAGACACTTCTCCTAAATTTATGCAGTTAATCTAAACGTCCACATTTCATCACAAAAGTTAAACGGTCAACCTTTGATTATGTCCATGATCAAATTAAATGATGATTGATAAAAAAAAAAAATTACCATAATAATTAAGAAAATAAATGAACGGTGATGATCAAGCCAAGAAAAATTGATCAACGGTCCTGAAAATCTCCCGCCTAAACTATTTTAGGAAAAATAGCTTGTATTATATATTTATTTATTTATTATAGATTATATAAACATATTGTTATTTAAATTCTTTAATTTGAATAAAAATAAAAATAAAATAGATATTTTAATGATATAGAGTGTGCATTGTTGGAGATGATTTATGAAATAGAGTAATCTATACTCTATTTTAGAGGATAGAATACTCTAAAATGAAGAATATCCTTGGAGATGGCCTTAGTAAAAGCATTTGTTCCTCCATTTCAAACTCCTCTTCGTCTAAATTGTTTCTACACAATTTCCCAAGTTTCAATGCATTTGCCTTCAAATTATCACAAGAAAACACCTTATCAAATTTTTTCCTTGATTTCACGCCTCGACCTAATCCCATCTTCACCAGGTTCAATTCTCAATCCAACCTCCCATGTATTGCAGATATAATTCTGATTATGGAACTGGTTCGCAAGAGACGGCCAACACAAGAACGGAAACCCCATACTTAAATCTTCTAGGGATGGGCGGGCTGTTGGGGCTTGGGCGCTGTTGGGAGAGGGGGCGGGGCTGTTGGGTGCTGGGGATGGGCAGTGGTTGAGGTGAAGGGAAAGAAAAGGATGAGGATCTATTTTCTAAATATGGATTATTCTACGGAACTAGAATTCGTAAAATATTTCATATAACAATTTGCGATAAAAATAATATTAAGATTATCTCTTATAAATAAGATACAATATTCATTACACTTTATTTTCACAAAAAAATTTCGTCATCTGCATTACTTTTTTTTTTTTTTTTTAAAGTACCTTCAAATAAAATTATAATAATATAATCTATTTGAAATGAAAAATACTTTAATATGAATACTAATAAACACTCCTAAACCCAAGAATATGTTTGTTTTGGGACACATTCGAATGGATTTTGGACTTTGCGATCCACGCTCCATACGAGCTTGAGATTTAATATTTGGTTTTCAAATCTCAAATCAATCTACACCTAAAAATACCTATAAACATATTCCTACTTTTTACAAAATTCAATACAATCATATCATCGTCTTTTCTTTTATCATCCACTCATTCTCTCTCCTATTTGTCTACCACACAATACAATAAAATAATATTACATATGTCTCATATTATCTGTCTCATTTTATTTATTCACACAAACTAATTTTCTCATTTATTATGGTATCAAAATATACTTACACCCTTATTTATTACAAAATAATTTTATCTTTACAATTTATTAGAGATTTTTTTAGAAAAAGTAGGTAAAAAATGCATTGATATTAGTGGAGTGACAATTAAAAAGTGCATCATTTTGGATAAAATGAGACATTTAAAACGGGACAGGAGTACATCATCTATCACTATTAAATATTGATTTGACATAAAGTAAAATCTCACTCTACCACAATCTCAAAACAAACACATACTTATATTATTATTAATTAAGATTTTCACATTCTAAGATTTTAGAGTAATGACATCTCCCACACACCTAAATCCTAATATAAATTAGAGACCTATAAATTAATTATATAATTATGATTGCACATCACATAATAATATACGCCACATTACCTTTTCAATTTATTTTTTCCCGAATGGACTTTCTTAATTATCCTTTGTTTCCAAGGAAAGTGTTGATAAATTTAACTGTGATTTAATCTCCTTAAATCAATAAACTTTTAAAATCAATTTCTTAATGAATGCATTTGTTGTGTTTATTATACATTTTAATATCTAATTATATGTAATTTAATTCGATTCGATAAGTTTGTGTAATTAATGTGGGCATTTTTTTGGAATTTGATTGCACTAACTATAGTTAAATAAAAGGTAAACTTTATCAATTTAGAATATAATTTATTAATTTTAGACTTGAAAGATTTTTTCTATCGATTAAGGATCTAAAAGATTGAAAATTGTCGATTCAAAACCTAAAAGATAAAACTATTAATTTAGAAGTCACTCATTTTGAGACCGTGTTTGATCTCTAATAAGTGTGAATTTTGTTTGAGACCATCTCATGCCAGTAGACAGTGGAATGTAGTATATATTGGGAATGTCGCATTAACACTTTGATAGGAGTGAATATTAATTTGTGTTGTCTCATGCCATGAGACGGTCTTGTACGAATTTTTGCCCTCTAATAATTTTTTGTTATCCAATAATATTTCTTATAAATTATAATTCCAAAAATATAAAAGATATATTAATTTCACGTGATTGATAACATAAAAATAAAAGAAATAGTAAAAAAAATAGATGTATATAAATAAACTAAGAATATAGATTATAATAGGCGTAATTGCAAACAAAATCACCACTTTTCCACAAATTGCAATATAAGCTAAACTTTTGAATTTTAGCAAAAATAAAATAAAATTATCACTTTCATATTAGTTTGCAATTTAAAATTTGAGCAGTTTGTCCCTTGCCTGAAGCTAATGTGTACAAATAAATATACACAATCATCATCTTAGTAATCATCCACATCATTAATTTTTTTTTAAATTAAATAACAAATATATATTATAAATATGTTTAAATATAATTTTTTAAGTATATTTCTTAAAATTAAAATACTTATTTGTACTTTTGAAAATTTTAAAAATTAATTAATATCTTAAAAATGAACAATTCAAATACATTTGAAATAATTTTAAAAATCAAATTTCAATTAAAAAAATCAAAATGTCCAAACACCAGTTCACAATACACGTTCCAAATATCTCAACTCCAATTAGAATATCCTATAATTTAATTGAATAATATAAATTAAATTAACCTCCAATCTCTTTCAGTTCTTCATCCTCAAACATACGGTATATTGGGCAATTATGCAGACAGTCTTCCACATGTCTCTTTCTATTCTCTACCTCCTTCTTTGCAAATCTCGAGTTCAAAAGACTAGTTCGATGTAAAGGTCAAAATGTGTCGGCATCAAAAGGGTGGAGCGGCGCGATTGAATGGTGAAGATAGGAAATGAGGATGAACAATGGTTATAGGGTTGTATTTGATAATTATAGAATGATTTTTGAGAGATTTTGAATTTGGTAATCGAAGAAGAGAGTTCTTTTATTTAATTAAGAAAATATTTAGTTTTTAAAATTTTTATTTTTATTTGGCGAAATTTTAAATTGGTTAATTTTTAAATTTTATCTTTTTCAAATATATTATACACTCTTGAATTTTATAAATATAATTAATTTTTTTTAAATATGACTAATCAATTTTATATGTATATTTATTTATATTTTTATAATATTAATTTGTAATTAAATTTTATTTAGTATTTTTTTATAAATAATTAATGATGTGGATGCATACTGAGATGATGATTGTATATTTATTTGTATACGTCAGCTTTCGAGCAAGGGACAAACTGCCCGAAGTTTAAATTGCAAACAAATATGAAAATGATGATTTTTTTGCCAAAATTCGAAAGTTTAGCTTATATTGCAATTCGCGGAAAAGTGGTGATTTTAATTGCAATTAAGTCATTATAATATGTAAAACATGGTCTTAATAATCTTTAGTTTTAAATTGATAGGTTATATCTTTCAATCTTGAACTAATTATTTTTCAGACCTTGAATCGATAGGAAAAAAAATTAGGTCTTAAATTGATAGTTTTACCATCTTTGAGGCCCTGGACTGACACCATTTCAGAAGCTTTATCAATTCAGGGCCTGGAAAATTGTAAAACTATTAATTTTAAGGTTTGAAAGATTTTTCCTGTCGATTTAAAGTCTGAAAGATTGAAAACTATCGATGTAAGTTCTGCAAGACAAAACTATTAATTTAGAACTCAATAATTTTAAGACTGTTTTTTTTAATCTCTAATAATTTCTTATTATCCGATAATATTTTTATAAATCATAATTTCAAAAATATAAAAGATATATTAATTTCACGTATTGAAAAAAATGAAATAATAATAATATATATAAATAAAATAAGAATATAGATTATAATATATCTTAATATCTTGATTTTTAAATCGATAGGTTCTACTCCCTCTGTCCAATATTAGTAGGCCTACTTTTTGGACAGTTATTTTTTATCATAAGTTGGAGGGTATTATGAGGTATTGTGAGGTTCGTTTATCAATAAAATTATTGTTTACGGAAAATATGATACTTATATTTTCCATAAACAATAAATTTTTTGATAAATAAACCTCGCAATGCCTCATAATACCCTCCAACTTATGACAAAAAATAACTGCCCAAAAAGTAGGCCTACTAATATTGGACGGAGGGAGTATCTTTTAGGTCCTAAATTAATAGTTTTCTATGAATCAATAGGGATAAGATTTTAAATTGATAGTTTTACCATCTTTGATGCCTCGACATTATTCCTAAAAACCTTAACTGCACTGAATAAATATTCCACCATTTAATATAAAATTAATTATAATCCAGGACTTATTCTAAGTATAAATACATATACATAGAGTACCCTTCCTCAATTCAGGCCAGCTAAAACGTCAGATTAATATTATCGAATACTGTACTATGGCAAATTGTGGAGCTTTTAGGTCCATCATGGTCACGCTATTCCTCTTCGTCGTCGTTTTGAATCCCAATTTGCCAACCGGTGATGCTGCTCGATTCGCTGGTGATTAACTAATACCTTATCGACTCAATTAATTAGGTTTTTTTTTTAATAGCAAAGATTTTATTTTGGAGGAGACATATTAATATTATCAACTCATGAACCATGCTAATTACACTAATTTTCAATCTCATTCCCATTACCATTGAAGAGTTATTAACCAAATGTCTCTTTATTTGATACTACTATATGCAATCATTAATATTATTACATGTATTTACTATTATTGTAATATTTTACACTATAAAATGTTATAATATTAGTAAATGCATGCGAATGCATATGATGATAAAACTGGTACTTGACTAATATCTTATCAACTTAATTAATTAAGTGTTTTGTCTAAAATGACAAAGATTTTAATTTGGAGGAGACCTTCCTCTGAAAATTTATTCATAGTATAAAACTGATACTATTATATATAAATTACTAGTACTCTTATATGCATTTACTAATATCATAATATTTTAACTTGTAGCTGACTCTTGCTATGAAAATTTGTTCATAGTATGATATTGATATCATTATATACAATCACTAATATCATTACATGTAGTCATCAATATCATAACATTTTAAATGTTAAAGTATCATTGAATATCTGTAAAAGCATATAATAATATCATTGAATTATAAATTATTTCACACTAATTTTTGCGTTTATTGTCAGATGAAATTCCGACTGCTTCGTATAAATGTCCACATTGTTTGTGTTGTGGGCCCCCACCACCAGGGTATAAATGTTGTTCTTGCTGCGCTCCATTAATCGCCCGTCAATATCAAAATGGCTCCCCTTGAATCCTGATGCTCCTTGTGAATTAGAATATTGATTTATTTTAATGGCTAAAAAAAAAGCGGGATTATGTAATAGTTACACCAGTTGAATAATACTACCTCCGTCTCTTTTTTGTTTTTCCATTTAACTTTATTACATTTACTTGATTTGTAATATTTAAATGAATAAAATAGTTTTTTTATAATTGTGTATTATACAATTTAAGTGCTTATGACAAAATAAACATATTTTTTTACGTAATTATTAGTGAAATGAGGTGTAATTTAAAAATGTTTGAAGAGGGTAAATAATAAAGGAAAAAGTACAGCCCAATACATGCTTTAGAGTCCATTATACACTTTAGTAGTTAACAAAAAATTAGTTTCTAACAAATACTTTTATAGCACTGTTTAATGCACTCCATAGACTGAAATGTGCACCCTCATTTCCAAGCAACAGTACCACTATCAATCAAATCAATCCCATAATATACAGTAGAAGCCCATCTCTCTCTTCATGGATTTTTCGTTCTATTAGGTAGGAATTCAAATTTCAAAATTCATTTTCCATATTTCTAGGTTTTCTTTCATTGCGATATAGGGAATCCAACATTCATTGTTCGTTTCAAAATCGATCATCTATCATTTTCGGTGGATCAGATATTCAAGGCAATTGGACCGCCCACTCAATCATCATCTCCGGCGCCCAATGGAAATCCAGCCCGTTGCAGTTAACCCGACGAAAATGGACACGATTCTCACAGTCCATTTCAATGGAGAGTGTCGCGTCGTGAAGGTCGATAATTCTACCACTTTTACGCAGCTCAGCGATCAAATTTCTGGTATGTGGCTTGACCTTAAAGCTTCAGACTCCAAAATGAGGTATTCGGTTGGTAAAATCAATAATTGTGTATTAGAATCCGATGTTGATTTGTTTAACATGATATCCATATCCCAGTTAATGTCCGAGAAGATTGTTTGTGTTGTTGTTTCATTACTAGCTAAATCCCATGTTGAATCCAATGTTAGTGTCTGCCCTAATATGTTGTGCATAGAGGGTGATGGTTCAAATTCAAACTCGTTAGATGATGCTAAGACAGCTAGCAAAGAACCTACTGCTATTAGTAATAGTGCTATATCTCTTAATAAGGTATTGAAACAGGGTAGGATCCCATTTAAGGCTTCAAAGAAGAGGAAATTAGATGGTCAAGAATTAGAGTTTAGTGGAGAAGATCGATGCTTGCCTTCTTTTGATATCTGCCCGGTTGTAGTAAGGAAAAATTTGTTATCGGATGGGTGGGAAGATATAATGCAAGGTGGTATTGGTACCATATTTAGGAAGGGTGCAGATGGATTCCAGAAAGAACTAATCAAACACTCAACAAGCATGGGATTTAGTTACAAGTTTTTGAGAAATGACTCCAAATACATCTATGTAATATGTTAAGAGAACAGTATAATTGGGTGTGGGTGGCATATAAAAGCGCACTGTATGAAAGAGAACAACTTTTTTAAAATATATAATGGTGTTTTTGTGCACACGTGCTTGGGGAGATCGAGAAGTATTCATAAGAAACGGTTTGGACCAAAGATTATCAGGCATCTTGTGGAACACGATGTTATGGCGAACCCCGATATAACCGCAAAAGCTGTTATTGACATCATTAGAGTTAACTACGGGATAATCATACCTTACTATAGTGGCTATCGGACAGCAGAGGGTGCAAGAGAACAGCTGTTTGGGTCATATCAAGACTCATATGACAACCTTAAATGGTACGGAGCTGCTGTGAAATGAACAAATCCAGGTATATCATCTCACTGTTATGTTTCATCGTCAGTTTCTTACGAGACACTATCACGTCTAATATTTTGTGTTTCAATTTTATGCAGGGAGCATATTTGATCTGGAGGTCAACTCGTCCTCCAACTGTTTTAAGCGTGTGTTCATTACTTTTAGGGCAAGTCTTGAGGGGTTCAAAAGTTGTCGGCCCATGCTGTTTCTTGATGGTACCTTTTTACATGGACGCGCCAAGGGAATTCTACTTACTGCAACCGCCAAAGACGACAACAATGGTATCGAAAAAAATTGTTCATGTTGATAAATGTAATGATCAGTATTTGCTTGCCCTTTTAATATATAAGTTACGTCTTGCAGGGTTGTTTCCGGTGGCCTTTGCGATTGTGTCAGCAGAGAATACTCCAAACTGGACATGGTTTCCGACTAAGTTGCGTGATTTTTGCAATCACGAGAAGGAGATTTTCTACATCTGATAGAAATTGTGGACTGATGGCTGCCTTTCCTCTAGTATTTGATACTCCAAAGCACTTTTTTTTATCTTGTCCACCTTCTTAACAATTTAAGAGGTAGATTCGGTGGTGGGTTATGAAAGAATTCCCGGCACAGGTTGTCTAATTTGTTCAAAGACTGTGCATATGCCCCTAATACAAGGATTTTTTTTATGAAAAGCTTGCTCTTTTCAAGGAACTTGGAGGGGATAAAGCCAATCAGTTTCTGGACCAGCTACCATTCCAGAATTGGGCAGTTTCGCACTCCCCCCATATAACAAGGTATGGGGAGATGACTTCTAACGCAGCCGAATCCTTTAACTCATGGGTGAAAGAAGCTCAAGGTTATCCTATTACACACATGATAGATTATATCAGATCAGGTATTCTTCTACCCTGTTCATTTTATAGTTTTATATTTGCTTCTGTGTCTAATTAAGTCCCGTGTTCATTTCTTTGTGTTGCCAGAAATCAGCAGGTGGCAACTTGAAAGGAAATCCACAAGCGATTCGTGGACCACAACTATTTGTCCCAATAAGCAAGCACTTTGGCAACATCATCTAGCTGTCTCACGATCATGGAAGGTGCAACAAATGAGCAATGGGAAGTTTGAAGTATTGACCTCACCGTCTGTTGTTGTCGACTTAAAGAGAGGTCTTGTTCCTGCTGCCAATGGAAGATCACAGGTTTCCCCTGTTCACACACAACTCTCGTTATTAACATGTATGTCACCCCCCTCGTTGACTACGTTGATGAATCCTTCCTTACCACCACATACCAAATATGCTACACACATGTTATACAACCAATTCCCGAAATAGAGAAGTTTGAATTCAATGACCAAAACAATGAATCCAAAATCAACCCTCCAGTCCTAAAGAACATGCCTGGGCGTCCAAAAAAGACCAGAATGAAGTCCTTTGGTGAAATTCCAAAGAACAAAAGATAGTGCTCTTTGTTGTACAGTGTTTTTTTGCTGCAGCTGGTATATGCACGATTACTGGTTAGATTTTATATTATTGAACAACGCGAGGGGCTGATAGTTTTTTGCATATCGTGGACCTTCGTGTAGTTATTCTCGATACAGTTTGTTATTTGATGTACCATTATAATGGACATCTTTTTTATGTATAAATACTGGGCATGTTCTGTGTTATTTTGATATATTATGATCCATTATACAACTCGTATGTGAAGGTATGGGATGTATTTTGTTTGCATTATTTTTGGATGGTCTATGTTTGATTGTGTTTACAATAGAATTTGAAAATAAAATCAGAGGTAATATATTTATATTATGAGGTGATAGATTACACACAAATTAAAGGGATAATCAACACAATCCCAGTGCAACTATTAATTGATTTGAACAAGAACATTTTTAAACTGAGTTTGTGGCATGGGTGCCCAAAATTATATGCATCATATTACATGAACAAATCTCTAACGTAAAACACAGTGTAAAGAAGCACACATAGTGTGATAAAATTTCCCAGCAGCAAAGTTTCCAACCTAATCTCATAAGTGGTTCTTGCATTCGTGTGGACTTGTTCATCTCTGGCCTCCTAGCGGTTATGATCGAAATACGGCGCCTCGAAACTTACTGGTACACACCAATGGGAGAAATTATGTACATCACAGCAATAGTAAATCCTCCCAGGGTTATCTATTGAACAACTTATTTTAATAATCGTGTTTCGACCATACTTTTTACAAGCTTCCTTTGCATACCGAATATATGTGTCATTGCTGTTGTTTTGACTGGCTGAAGACATGTTGATCTGGAATTTTGTTGTATATATGGATGTTGGATAGTTTTCAATTAGGCCTTGTTGTGGAATTGTATGAGTTTTCAATATATGGAGGGTTTGTGAAATAGTTGTTACACAATATGAGAGAGCAACATATATATAAGCTAATAATGCAACGGTAACATTCTGGGGTACTGACATTTATTGTGTAATGGCTATTTCCCCAGATTTAACTATCTACAGTGTATATCAACGTTAGTACAGAAAAAATAGTTATATCCAATAGTATACAATAACAAGCAAAAGTACCCGAACCTACCCCATTTCTAAATACTATATATATAGAACAACTAATCCAAAAACTTACTATTGAATACTAATAAGCTAAATGAATAATACTATCCTGGCTTAGTAACATTACTATACCTTTTTTTTCATTATTTTGAGTAAAAAAGAAAAATATTAAAAAGTGGTTAGGTAGTTAATTAACTAATTTTTAACCACCATAATAGTTAATTAAACGACAAATTACAATTAGAACCCTAAAACAAATCAACAATGGATGCGTGGCTTCCCACCAATTTGTTCTTCGTTTTCCCGCTATAATACCAAACGACGCCATAGTACAACTCACGATCAATCACTCAATGACTAAAACTCTACAAATTTTATAAATAGATTTCTATAGAAATGAACTTTCATATTTCAAAAATCAAAACTTGCGAACAATCTTTATCTTCTCCCAAATATGAATAAAAATGATCCTCCGTCGACGAACATCGGTGGCACCGTATTCCCACCAGAAATCATGGAGGATATTCTTTCAAGGGTTCCCCCAAAACCCCTAACCACATTCAAAATGGTGAATCGAGCTTGGGATCGTCTGATATCCAGTAGAAGATTTGGTGCCTTTAGGCATCTACCTATGATGCGCGACCAAAATCGATTTTGGTTCATCTTGCAATCCCAATTTGGTTATTGCCCTCTTACATACGAGCCCTCTGAACCTGCCCAAAATGAAGAAAATAACCGGGTAATTGTAAACCCCAACCCAACTGTTAATTTTCTGGCAGCTTGTAATGGTCTAACCCTACTCTGTAATTCCGAAGATGAATTCTTTATTGGGAACCTTGTTAGTGGGATTTGTTTGCATCTTCCTCCTGTCAAACTTGATTTTCCGGAAGAATCCACCACTGCCACAGTTGTTTACGGAATAGGTTATCTTGCAGTTAATAATGAATACAAAGTATATAGGGTTGCCCTGTTCAACTCTGTTGCATTTAAGCTTCCATTCATTGTTTTTCAACTAGGACAAATATATGGAGATACGTGGGTGAGTTTCCTTTCAACTATCTGGTTCAAAGCCCTGGAGTATGGTGTGGTGGTTGTCTAAATTGGCAGATTGCGCAAAATTTTCTTGTAGACCATATAGCCTCCTTTAACTGTTCAACTAAAACCTTCAATCTGATAGCATTCCCGTCGGGTAGGGTTAGTGTTAAACATTACGGAGAAATTGCAGCCATTAATGAAGATAAACTTTTCGTGTATTCGAGCATATGCGAAAACTTTACTGATTTTGAGTTATGGATTCTAGAGAACTACAATAATCCCCTATCATGGAAGAGGCTGGTTTTCGATGTAGGGTATCGGGTATGCAATGGCGAATTCATTTTTGGAATCCAACCCCTGCTGTTGCTTAAACCTGATGGGAGAAGGCTTCTATGTAGGCTTGAGCCATTTGGGAGGTTTGTGGAGTACGATACTCTAGAAAAACAATTCTACAACGTTCGAGGCCCAATATGGGAAGATGATTGTGCTTCTGTCTTCTGCTTTGTTCAGAGTATCATGTGTCCTTTAAAGTTATTTTAGGGATTAGGTGTTAAGTTTCTTCTTTTGGGTTTTTCTCTTTTTTGGGTTGTTGGTGTTTGATAGGATGCACAAATTGGTAGTTATCGTGGTCTGCAGTAGTTGTGCTTCGAACATATATTTTGTTGTAGGGTATTTTTGTAAGTTAAATTGCTAGCCCCACAAGAGTCTTCTTATGTTGTTCAAGTGGTCACATAAGAATTTTCTTATGTTGGCTATTTAAAGGTTGTGTAATAGGAGGGAATCCCTCCTTTTTGGGTTATCAACATTAATGTTTCTTCTTCACTATGATAAATGCCCAATTTATATACATGTTCCTATAGTAGTTGATTGCACTAGAAAATGAAAAACTCATAGAGCCTGCACTTTTCTATTGGTTTCCCTATAGTACTCGAACATAAGGTAATAATTCTATAAAGTATGAGCACATTTCATAAAAATTCAGCTTATTCATACAAATGGGAAAGAGTAAGGCATTCACAGTATCATGGTAAACTTATCTTAATTATACAATAACAACTCAATCCAAAATGAGTTCCAAAAAATCTACTGTCTTGATCAACGGTTTATATCCAAAAGATAAGCATGCCAATCACCGCCCTCTCGGATCGACATGACAAAAATACTGCCAAAATGCCCAAAGTTTTCTTACTTCTACACTGCCAAAAAACATAAAGTTTCTTACTTCTAGACTATCCATGCTAACATAAAGTTTCTAAATATACAAAAAAAACAATGCAGAATTCTTTAGTCTTTATTGCTGCCAACCACTTTTACATTTTCTGTATCCATAAACCATTCAACCATTCTTTTTCGGAAATCACCAGCAGCCGTATGTGTCATATCCCTTAACGAGTAGAATTTATGTGTAACTATATTTTCCATGTTGTAGCATACAACCACACCGCAATCTAAAGAATCGGGTTGTTGCTACAAACATGGGACTGAATAAGGCAAACTATTTCCTTTGGCAAGTAGCATATGGTTGACATTCGACTGCATGAATATAGCACTCAGCTTCCCAATAACATAGTTAACCTGCAAATTTAACTTGTTTTATGCATGAATGTTATAAACTATATCCAATTACTGAATTAAAGATCATACACTTACAACATGAATTGATCTGTCTAGGTCCTGATCCCTTTCATCCGGTCGTCTTGGTATACGAGAATTGTAAAAACTCCATTGGCACGTGCTCAGGTCCATCTTTAACAACGTCCAATGATCACCTTCCATACCACTGTCAAGATCACTTGTGAGCAGAGGAAATATCAGAACATCTTTCTGCCCAACCTTATGCAATCTCTTATCAACCAAAGCACTTAGACCACGACTAGGCTTACCCCCATCTCTCACAATCAAATCCTGATAAGATATACGATCAAATCAAAACATACATAATATTTTGGGTAACTCTATATACTGTCAATTCTATTCTGAATAGAGTTTGATGTACATACCCAACACATCGAAGAAAAAATGACAATATGACTCGTATCCATAATCTTTGAATATTTTATTTTCAACAGCTCACCCCAAGAGTCAACAACCTATAAAATTCAATGAAATTTCTAAAATATGAAAAGGTAATTTTATAATAAATTCAAATACGTATATCTGAATCCTGGATTCAACATAAATATACCCCTTTTGAAATCCTGTCGTGATGTAATATATTCAATATATCCTTCAGCCTTACTTCTGCCATTGCTTCCGGAATACTCCAAGCAACAAATCTGGATGTTATTAAATAATTAGTCATTAAAAATACTTGTTAAACAATGATCATATCATACTAAAAGTAGCTGTTTTTGCTTACTCTTATCCCTCTTCACTCCAACATTGCTCTATTGTTTGTTTTAACTTCTTTGAAAGCTTCTTCACAACAGAGAACTTCTTATTCAGTTTCACAACGCCAAACTTTCTCGCCTCGTGCATCTCGATAAGTTCAGTTGTGTTCACTTGTGGAGAAATCATGGTTGGCCTCCTGTCATCATACCTCAGCCTCGTCTTAACCCTACGTGCTACGGTGCTAGGCTCGTAGTGTCTCTTAGACCTCCGCCTTTTCCAACAGGTGACGCTTCAATAGGCCGGTCGATCTTAACATCATCGATTACTTCATATAACTACAATGTATCAACCAAGTTTGCATTCTCATCCTTCAGCTTCTTTTGTTTAATCATTTTCTCTTTTTCAGTCTTTTCTATACTGAGCTGAGCTTGCATGTCAAGCACAGCCACACTCCTTTCGTCCTGAAGCACCTGAGATACAGTTGGGTAACATAATGAATGTAATTTTGCCCTTGTATCGGTGAGCTCCTGCTTGTTAGATTCTAGCTTAGCTAACAATATTTTCCTCTCTCCTGCATGATCCGCTCGAGCTTTAGACAGTAATCAGAGAACTGCTCATTCAATCTCAGTATTTCATTGTTTCTGTCCACCAAATCGTTACGTAACTTTGCAGTTTCAACCCTCAATTGACTAATCTCACCCAATAACTTTTTCTCCAAATCAACATCTTCAGGTGGTTTGTCCCTTGCATCATCCATATCAAGCCCTCTGACTATCCTCAAAACACTGCCTGAGGATTTTCTCGCATTATCGATCTCTGCGGTCAGTCCAATGCCAAATGATGGGACACTAGGTCCTGTCCCAACATCATTCCCTTTTGGAGATGGGCAGTCACCGGCTCTTGAATTCCCAGCCTTATCCTTTTCATTAAAATCTTCCACCATAACAGGAGTTTCTGCTACTTCATTCTCTAATCCAGTTGGCTGACCACCCTCAGAATTAACTCTTGGTGAATCAGAATCAAAAGCACCACCTCTTGGCCTAGTTGCAATGGGGTAAGTGCCACAAACACCCAAATCTGAATCAGAATCCATTTCATGCATGTTATCAGCTACGGGGCTAACTCCGTGTGATCTGCTGTCTTCACCTCTTATACCACCATCCACAATGTAATCCCTACTCCATGTTTCCATCAAAGACTGTAGAAATTCCTTCTCATACGACGTTGGCTTGAGAACAACTTTGTGAATCTGCAGAAGATATTTAAATTAATTACAAGTTAAAACATTTCTTTCAGAATATGTTCCGCTAAATTAAAAGTTACACACAAAATAGCTATTAATTACTCACTTTTGAAGTTCTTAGTGAAATCAGATCCAACCTTACTAGTTTTTCTCCTAACAATGAGAGATCCCACTTCAAAATATGTAGAAATCTTCCAGGTTGAGACGCAACCACCAAATTTGTGTGCTCACATAACCAAAACTATAAATTAAATTTATCAAATTGTTAGGAAATAAATTATGATAAAATTAAATGACTAATCTAAACCAATCACATAGAATTCTGAATTTTATTACCGGTAGTAATACAACACATCCAGCTATATTTAAATTTTTTTATTTTGTCAGTTGTTTAAACAGTACCTCAACAACTACTTTGCACCAATCAAACTCTCTAATTTCTTCAAAATTCTCAAGATAGATACTATAGTGTCCTGGTATAGTAGAATTCCTCACTGGAATCAACAAAGTTGTCAAGAAATACACATGCACAAGCCTGGCTACATCCTGGTAGCTGTGTCCAGTACTCAACTTCAAGAAGAATTTGATCTTGTCAAACGTCTGCTTCCTCTGTAGATAGATAGATCCCCCATGCTCCTTAACCTCCTCCCGCAAGCAACGATCTACCCAAGGTACAACACCATAGTCATTCGAACAAAGAGGTATATTCCTTGATCCACATGCAACCCCAAGTATCAATTGGACATCCCTGCTTGTCAGTTCTAATCGCTCACTCCCAAGCCAAAATGTCTGACTCCTCTGATCGAAAGTTGCCATGACACTTTTGATGTCGTCTTCATTTTTCTGCCACAAAAACCTGTAAGAGTGACTTGAAGCGAAAATACTAACTTTCTACTAGTAGTTTCCCCGCAAGCGTACGAGTTCACTGTAGTATGAGTAAGTATAGCGACCAAGTATTATCGAACCCAAGGGATGAAGTGTATGTGAACAGATCCCTGAAGATCTACGCGTCGTAGCTAATATGAATGTATATTTTTGGATTTTTGAAGAATTAATTCGAAACTAAAATAAACTAATTAAACTAAAGAACGAAAGAAACGAATTAACTAATGCGTGTTTTCAAATAAGTGATGGTGATGCTCAGGTTAGGAATCCCTACGTATACTAACGGAGCAGGTACATAATCAAGATAATCGTGACGTGCAAGAAATAACCTAAGTAAAAGATTGCAAGACGAAAGCTCAAGATTTAAAACCCTAATACTTTATCCTAACAATCGACTTCACTAATCTACGAACAAGTTAATAGATAGTGCTTAATTAACGAGACCCTAATTTAAACTGAGGTGATGCGGTCGTCCTTCTTAGATAAATCGGTAGATTAATTAACCCTTTCTAAACCCTCTCATTAAGTCTACTCATTGTTAAAGAGTGATACGGTCGTCCTCTCTCTAACACTTTTCGAACAAAATTCAAGAATAAAGTCCAGATTGATTTTAAGAATTCATTAATTAAGAGAATTAAAACCTAACGTCACGAATTACCTTAATTACATACCCACAACCTACTTCTACGAGTTCATCCTACCCTAAGCATGCAAGGGATTTAGCTAGACATGGTTTTTACGTAAACAAGAACAATTGAAGAATTTACGAACATAAACATAATGATTAAAACAAATAAATTATCAAACATAAACTAGGGTTGAAAGAAAATTAATACTAAGAACTGAATTTAAATTAAGAAAACTAAGTCTCAAAGTAATAACGAACAAAGGTCTTAAGAAACGGAATTAAAAAGCAAAATCGTACTATGAATTCGTAAAGAAAACCTAAAAACGTGGATCTCAAGCTTGCTCGTTGAATACTAACTCTAAAAGTACTAAGGTATCAAGTGGTAAGTGGTGGTCTATGAAATCGTGTTCGGAAGGGGTATAAATAGGCAACGGGTCGAATCGGGAGTTAATGGGCCAAAAATCACGTACGCTCGTGCACTACTCGTGCACTAGTGCACGAGCTCACCCCCGTCGTGCGCTACAATTCTTCCAGAGAGCAAAAAGTGCTCGACCTTATTTGCTCGTGCACTAGTGCACGACCCGCGTCTGCTCGTGCACCCTGCACGAGTGCTCGTGCACTAGTGCACGAGTTGCACCTTCTCGAGCGCTTTACACGACTGCTCGTGCACTATGTGCACGAGTGCTCCTTGCTTGTGCACTCCAATGATACTTTTGCTCCCTCTAACTAATACTTTTCGTATTTCTTCGATATCTTCTCATCCGGGCGTCAGTTTGAGTCGATTCAAAGTCCTACAAACTCCACTTTTCACCCTCTATCCATCTATGAGCATCAAAGAGATAAATTCATTAGTTTATGAAAATGATACTCAAATGACTCTAAATACTCATATAAATCAATCAAAACAAGAGCATTTTGAGTAACGAATCATGACGATTTCACGCCTAATCAAAGAGTTGTAATCCAAATTTCTTAAAGCATCGAATAAGAGCCAAAATGGTGTCTTTTTAATTTCAGACAGGTGATGCTCATTGAATTTTAGCTCCTGTAATTCCTTTGCACACATAACAATGTTACTCCTAATATACTGTGTACCATCCTCCAGTGTCAATCTCCCTATAAAAAAAATAAAAAAAAGGTCATCGATATATCTAAAGATTTTAGAATCAATTTTATACAAATTTCTTACCAACCAAAAAATAGAATCCCACTCACCAAAATTATTCTTTGGACCATCATCATAATCACTAGAATCAGAAGTTGAATCCCCAAGCAAATCATCTAACAGAGTTTGATCCTGACCAGATTTACCTTGTTCATTTCAACCAATAATATCAATTACTAAATGAAAAAAAAAACAGAAATCTCAAAACATGAAAAACAAATCCCAATAAGTAATTTATAGCTCAATTTTAAGTAATACAGTGAAGGTACCACAACATAATATATATCTAATTAAATCAATTACCAAAACCATTACCTGACCTCTTCTTCTTGGCCCCATCATTGTCCCTGCTTCTCATCTTCTTCTTTTTCCTCTCCCTATTTCGATGAATACCCCCTGAATCTTTTATACCAGGACATATTCTTTTTTTTGAGACATTACATGTTAATATAAAAAAAATTGAAAATCTAAGTTAAGGAAGTTTTATTACCTGAATCGGACTATTCACTAACACTGGCTACTACTTTCTTCCCTACCACATCACAGATTATGTAATTTGATTGACAATATAATAAACCCAACCGAAAATCTAAATAATTATTCTAAAAAATAGGATCCACCTCTTCCTTTTGAAGGTTTATGTCGTTCTTTTCCTTTTCGTGATGTCGTTGTTGTACCTATCAAAGCAGAAATCTCAAGTTTAACTTCTTTTTCACTAAATTAATCTGGAAAAAATCAAAAGTGCCACCAAAACAACAATAGTACTGGTACACTTACTATAGTATTGATAACATACCTTTAGTGCTCGCAAACTTACTGTAGTACTGGTACATTTATTATACTCCCAGTACCACAACGATAAAAACAGTACTGACACACTAATTATAGTACTGGAACATTACCTAAAGTGCTGGCACTATAACTGTAGCACATGTACCTTTTGTTATACTACAAGTGATAGCATGCCACAATAATATTAGACCATTAACATAACACTACTACAATAAATGTGAATTCAAATAAATACCTTTGTTTTTTCTGGCGATTAGCCTTTGAATACCGATCGTTTTTTAAATAAGAATCATCCCCTGTGTCCATTGAATCGCTGGTTTCACCACCCCTTCTCCTTGTCTTTGTCATTCTAAAAAATATCTCAAAATCACACAACAAACATAAAAAGGTTAAAAAAATTAGGAAAGAAGGACCAACGAAGAAATAAAAACCCTAGTTTAAGAAGATTTTGAATTTCAAATCCCTTTTCAGAACCCAGATGTACGAAATGTTGTTATACCTCGCTATACCAAGAAGAAGCCCGTTGAAAAGATGATATATTTCCCGGTCTCTGCTGCGTCGCTGTTATAACCAGAATTTTGGATCAGAAAAATAAACCATTTAATCGGTCGAAATCAGTAATTTAATGGGAAATTAAAAATCTCTGTATACGAATGGCTAAAGTTTTATCGGTAATTAAAGACGACGATGACTTTCTATGGTGAATTTCCGATGAAGATCAACAGTGGAGAGCCTTCTGGAAGAATTTTTGTGGAAAAGTGTGTGGGAAAGTGGAGGGAACCGAAAAGTTTTTTGACACAGTGGTAAATGAATAATTAGTCTGCTTTTTGGTATTAAAAAATCGTGCCCTTCTGTTCACCAATTTTTTAATATATTTGAAACGGACACACATCAAATCAAAAACAGCTTTTAGTGTGGATGTATTATATTGTAAAATTTACCTATGGGAAATTCAAAAAGTAAAAACAAGTTTGTAGTATTATCTCTTAATATATTGCACCCCTTGGCTTCTCCCCCAATAATAAAATGGGTAAAAAAAACTAGTTTGACTCTAATAAGATAGGTGATAGTGTTTTGGAAGGTGCAGACTTAACCATAACCAATTCAAATGAGATGATGTCGATCCCTAAACTTTCATTGACTCCATTCGACTTGAGACTTCCGTTCAAGTTTCAGAATTCAAGTTTCAGAGGAGACAATTCACATTAATTGTCTCATATGAAATGTCAAGAGGCAAGGACAATTATTTAGTAATGTTGGAATATTCTTTATAATACCCGAGCTTCTCACTGCTCATTGACCAATATATTTCATGCATGCGTATATTTAATTATTTAAGCGATTTATAATTTTCGTGAATATCCTATTACTATGTGTTACTTTTGAATTTGCAGTATTTAGAGTGTTTTAAAATATTGAATTATTTATGTGCTATTATATATTTAGTGATGACTAAACCCCATTACAATATATTTGAGACTCAATGACAGTAAAATGCAATTATTTGATTATTGGTATCATAATATACTATATAGGAGAGACTGTAAAATTCTATGTGGCCAACCCTCCATCCTCTATTTTCAATCCTTGCTCTCCTCCTCACTTAAGCCTTTTTCGATCTCAACCGTCCAATATTCTTTGACCAATCTCGACTTTTGATTTTTTTTATTGTTTGCCTATATATATGTTATTCACTTCACACGATTGTTAAATCCATTCTACATGTTCATCTGTCATCCATTTTTTTTCTCTTTCTCTCTTCTTCCGTGTGCGGGATTACGACAAAACTTCGCTGCCTTTCTTTTGGTCGTTGACTTGTAGCGAAAATACTAACTTCTACTAGTAGATTCCTCGCAAGCGTACGAGTTCACTGTAGTATGAGTAAGTATAATGACCAAGTATATCGAACCCAAGGGATGAAGTGTATGCAAGTAGATCCCTGAAGATCTACGCGTCGTAGTTAATATGAGTGAAATGTTTTTGGATTTTTTTTGAAAGATTAATTGAAACTAAAATAAACTAATTAAACTAAAATACTAAAGAAGACGAATTAACTAAGGTTTGTGTTCAAGTAAGAGATGGTGATGCTCAGGATAGGAATCCCTACGTATACTAACGGAGCAGGTACATAATCAAAATAACCGTGACGCGCAAGAAATAACCTAAGTAAAAGAATGCAAGATGAAAGCTCAAGATTCTAAACCCTAATACTTTACCCTAACACTCGACTTCACTAATCCACTAACAAGTTAATGAATTGTGCTTAATTAATGAGACCCTAATTTAACTAAGGTGATGCGGTCATCCTCCTTCGCTAAACTGGTAGATGAATTAGCCCTATCTAAACCCTCTCGTTAAGTCTACTCATTGTTAAAGAGTGATACGGTCGTCCTCTCTCTAACACTTTTTGAACAAAATTCAAAAGTAAAGTTAAGATTAATTTTAAGAATTCATTAAAAAAGAGAATTAAAACCATAACGTCACAAGTTACCTTAATTACGTACCCACATCCTACTTCTACGAGTTCATCCTACCCCAAGCATGCAAGGGTTTTAGCCGGACATGGTTATAACGATAACAAAAGCAATTGACGAAGTAACGCACGTAAACATGATGAATTGAACTGAAAAATTAGAAAGCATGAACTAGGGTTTTGAAAGAAAATAAATTTAAGAACTGAAATTAAATTACTAAGATGAAATTTAAACGTGTTCAATAACAAAGGTATGAAGAAACTAAACTATAAAGTAAATCGTGACGTGACTTCGTAAGAAAAACCTAAAAAACGTAAAGTAAACTTGCTCGTTTTTCTCCCTCTAAAAACTAAGTCTAAAAGTAAAAATCTATCAAGTGGTTCGTGAATCCCCCCTCAAGACGCGTTCGGGGAGGTATATATAAGCAACGGGTCGAGTCGGGATCGTATGGGCCGAAAATCCACGCTTGCTCGTGCACTGCTCGTGCACCAGTGCACGAGCACATCCCACTCGAGCACTTCAAAACGACCAGAGAGCCAAAACTGCACGACCACTCGAGCTCGTGCACTAGTGCACGAGCACACGCCTTGCTCGAGCGCCCTGCATGAGCACTCGTGCAGGGGTGCACGACCACCTTCAACTCGTGCGCTATGCACGACCACTCGAGCACTTGTGCTCGAGCTCCTCTAGCTTGTGCACTCCAATAATACTTTTGCTCCCTTGAACTAGCACTTTTCGTATTTCTTCGACATCTTCTCATCCGGGCATCCGTTTGAGTCGATTCAAAGTCCTACGAACTCCTCTTTTCGCCCTCTATTCATCTATGAGCATCAAAGAGACAAATTCATTAGTTTATAAAAATGATACGCGAATGACTCTAAATACTCAACAAAATCAACCAAAACTAGGGCATTTCAAGCGACGAATCATGACAATTTCACGCCTAATCAGTCGTGTCCATTATTACAGTAGGTCTTTGTTTGGTTCATTTTCGACCGAGGGGCTGATAAGTCGAGTTTAACATGTAAATTTGGTGCTCATTGTGATTATATTATGTAATTTACTTTGCTATTTTCTTCATAATTGCTGACTTATTTTATTTTAGGCCTGTTTGCTTTGATTTGGTGTTTTCTTTTATTTGTAGGCTATTTTGGACCCTTTCTGATTAAGGATGAGCCGAGCCTAATGATAGCAGTCCGACATGGGGGATTTCAACATTGAAAGTTGACAAATATCGTGTGATTACTGCAGTAATTTATTAGCCTTTTAATTCATACCATTATGATAATTTAAGTGGGTCTTTGATGAGGAAAGAAAATGGAGGATTACAATTAATTGTGGTCCCTATATATGGAGGAGACGAATGTGGACATAGAGGTAGTCTTGGAGAGTAAAATTCTTGAGAGGACAAGAAAGATGGAGATACGTACATGAAGATGGGAAAGATGGACGCGTGAGAGTTTCATGCACTCAAGCAGCGTGTATAGCTTCCATCGGTATCATATAGGAGAATGTTAGTTTTAAATATTTTTATTTCTTTATTTTATAGCCATGTCTAGCGGCTAAATTTTCATTCTAGTTTGAGGATGTGTGGAACCCTGAATAATTTTATACTATTTCAGTAGTTGTGATATTTTTGGTTTATACTCGATTTCTTCGTTATTTATATCTACGCGATGCATGTTTAATTAACTGAATAATTTGGTTATCTACCTGAATTTATTGGTTATTTATTCTAGCTAAATTACCATTATAATTCGTAATTGTTATAATTGTGTAATTGAAGTAGCAAATAGGGCAGAACACTCTAGGGATAGTGAAGTCTAGATTGTATGATTCAGGCATTCCGATTTCATAATCTAGTGTATCCTATTATTTTCGTGCGTTAATGCATTCAATAAATTGAATCTTGAATACATGTTTTGAGATTATTTACTTGAATAGATTAATTGGGGGTCGTACCTACTAATTAATTAAACTTAACAAATAATTCGAACTAGTTTGGTTGTACCACTAGTTTAGGGATAAGATTGGAGTAGAATTAAGGACCTCATATATTTTTTATTAAGCTAATTAAATTATTCAGGGGGAAACCATCCGATAACTAGACTTTTCTTTTATTTGATTCTCATTATTTTTCTTCTTGTTTAATATTTTTGCATATTGTTTCTAGTGATAATTTAATAAATCAATTCCCCCCCCCACACATTTTTATTGCTTTTGCTACACGGACTTAATCAATTAAATTACACTGTTTCTCGTGGGATCGATCCTTACTTACCCTACTACATTAAGTGGGCTAGTTAAGGTGAATTATTTTTGAATGCCTACGACAACACACCAAATCTTGGCGCCGTTGCTGGGGAATAGTCGTTAATTTAGTTGAATTTTTTGTGTTTTATTTTTCTGTCAAAAAATTTGAAAAATAAAAAAATATTGTGTTCACATTCTGCACTACAGGATTATACTAACACCGACTCCATCAGTGTTTTGTTCAGGTTTAAGGGGATTTGAGATATCACAGCCTTATTGACTCTATTTTTTTTCTATGTATTATCCTTCTTTGTCTTCAATGGATAGATTCCTAAATATTTTTAAGGAAATTTTGGCTTACCTTACCCAATCTGAGACAAGTAAGAGACCCAATCATCAGTATGCGGTTCATCAAGGCACTTACTCCGGAGATAATTATTGGCAACAATACCATGATCAAAGGCCTCAATTATTCAGAAATTATGAGAGAGCTTATGATAATGGTAGACATATCAACTATGAGCAAAACTCTGGACCTTCACTTGAAGATTTGGTGAAAACTATGGCGTTGAGCACGTTGAATTTTCAACAAGCAACCCAAATGAGTCTTAAGAACTTGGCAGATAGACAAAGAAACTTGCAAGATCAGCTTAGCTAAATGATGATTGTCGTGAGCGAATTGCAAACACAAATGAGCGATATTCAAGTGGAAGATGTTGTAGAGCCTTACCAGGATTGGAAAATTGAGAGGGAGATTGAAGTAAGGGAGGAGGCATATTTTGATGAATCTGGTGATCATATTAAGGTACGAGACGAGCTGATAGAAAATGAAAAATCAGCATTGAAAAATTTGGACTTGGAGACAGACACTGACCCCCTCAATGTCGGTGAGCCAAAATAGGAAATTGAGGTAAAATCTTGTGAATCTACTCCTATTATTACTAATGCATTACCCTTTTCTTCCAGGATTTAAGAGGCTGAGAAAAGTGTCAAGGAGCCGGAACTCGATGTCTTTCGAAGAATTGAGGTCAACATACCATTAGTTGAGTCAACCAAGAAAATTCCAAGATATGTCAAATCATTGAACTAGCTCTACACCGACAAACAATGACTATCTTAGAATGAAAATATTTTGATGGGATCTTGCATTGTTTCTCAATGTTAAATGCCCCTAACAAGAGAGAATTATCCTACTCCCATTACTTGAAAGAGAAGATGGTCGTCGAGCCAACGACGTTAAGAAAAGACGCTGATTGGGAGGCAACCCAATATTTTTAATTTATTTATATTTTTTATAGTTCAAATAAGTCTGTCTATTTCTCTCTTTTACCAGGTCTCAATGAAGCCCAATGGAGTTGCAAAGATAAAAAAAAAAGTGAGCTCAAGTCTTCATGGTCACCCACAACTCACTCCCACAAACCTGGCCACCGGTTCCAACCAATTAGATATCAGTCGTCTATATTCGGAGTTGGAGTCAGAGACATTGAATTATAATGACGAATGGACAAATTTGGGGCTAGACAAAAAGTTTGAGGGGTTCAAATTGCAGAAATCCTACCGTTGCTCCAGGAGCAACGACACTCTCCTACCAATTAAATATCGGTAACCCTGCTCCACTCTGTTTAAATCATGTTCAATGTGATTAGTTGTTTTGTATATCTTATGTGCTAGAGACTATCACATGTTTAGGTGTGGGAGGGGGGGGGGGGGGTGATATTGTGTCTTTTGTATTTTTTTTTGTAGTTAAGTAAATTAAATTCCATGTTTTGTTGAGTTGAGCCGAGTAGCATGAAAAATGTTAGGTGTGATTGATAATTTTTATTTGGGATAAGGCGATGTATCTTGTTGGTCTTGATAATTAAATGAAGAAGAATGTGCAAGATTCGATACAATAGTCATTTCATGTGAGCTTTTGAGCTTTTATGAGCAATACATCTATATCATGCTCTATTTTTTTCCTACCATGAGTGATCAAACATGATTTGTACATTCTAGATCTTGATTTGTTATGCATTTTGAGACCACATAGTGAATTCATGTATTTGAATGATAAGGCCATTTAGGATAAATGATTAGGCGTGAAATTGTCATGATTCGTTGCTCGAAATGCCCTTGTTTTGATGGATTCATATAAGTATTTAAAGTCATTTGAGTATTATTTTCACAAACTAACAAATTTGTTTCTTTAAAGCTTATAGATGGATAGAGGGCAAAAAGAGGAGTTCGTAGGACTTCGAATCGACTCAAACGGATACCCGGATGAGAAGATATGGAAGAAATACGAGAAGTATTAGTTCGAGCGAGCAAAAGTGTCATTGAAGTACTCAAGATGAAGGTGCTCGAGTAAACACTACTCAAGCACTCGAGTAGACTACTCGAGCCAGCTTCGGTCGAGTAGCCAATACTCAGGCACTCGAGTAGACTACTCGAGCCAGCTTCGATTGAGTAGCCAATACTCAGGCACTCGAGTAGACTACTCGAGCCAGCTTCGGTCGAGTAGAACTACTCGAGCTTAAGGGCTCGAGTACTTTTCACGTTATGTACAATTTTAATACTCGAGCTTGCATTGCTCGAGTACTTTTACTCGAGCTCTACTCGAGCTCGACGGGAATTTGGCCCATGAGATCCCGTTTCGACCCGTTGCCTATAAATACCTCTTCCAAACACGTTTTGAAGGATCCCCGAACTTTAGAAATAACTTTTAGACTTAGTTTTTGGAGAGGAAGGAGAGAAGCAAGTTTACGTTTACGTTTTGTTGAGGTTTTTCGTACGAATTCTTAGTTTCTTTTCGTTTATTAGTTTCTTTTCGTTAGTTTGATTTCTTTAAACACTTTGAAACTTCGTTTGAGTTAAATAAATTTCAGTTCTCAGATTTATTTTCTTTTAAAAACCCTAGTTCATGTTTCTTATTTTCTTCGCTCAATTCATTATGTTTATGTTCATTGTTTCTTCTATTACTTTTATGTTTGTTAAAGCCATGTCCGGCTAAAACCCTTGTATGCTTAGGGTAGGATGAACTCGTAGAAGTAGGTTGTGGGTATGTAATTAGAGTAACTTGTGACGTTAGGTTTTAATTCTCTTGGTTAATGAATTCTTAAAATTAATCTAGACTTCGCTCTTGAATTTCGTTCGAAAGGTGTTAGAGAGAGGACGACCGTATCACTCTTTAACAACGAGTAGACTTAACGAGAGAGTTTAGGAAAGGTTAATTCATCTACCGGTTTAGCGAAGGAGGACGACCGCATCACCTTAGTTAAATTAGGGTCTCATTAATTAAGCACAATCTATTAACTTGTTAGTAGATTAGTGGAGTCGAGTGTTAGGGTAAAGTATTAGGGTTTAGAATCTTGAGCTTTCACCTTGCATTCTTAGACTTAGGTTATTTCTTGTGTGTCACAGTTATTCTGATTATGTACCTGCTCCGTTAGTATACGTAGGGATTCCTATCTTAAGCATCACCATCTCTCATTAGAACACAACCCTTAGTTAATTTGATTTCTTTAGTATTTTAGTTTACTTAGTTTAATTCAGTCTTTTAATTAATCTTTCAAAAACCCAAAAACATTACACTCATATTAACTACGACGCGTAGATCTTCAGGGATCTATTCGCATATACACCATCCCTTGGGTTCGATACTACTTGGTCATTATACGTACTTATACTACAGTGAACCCGTCCGATTGCGGGTAAACGACTAGTAGAAAGCTAGTGTAGTTCGCTTCAAGTCAATGGCGCCGTTGCTGGGGATAGTGTTATATGCTCTTTGAATAGGACTTGTCGATAGCTTAGTAGTTAGTAGTGAGTGCTTATTTTCTGTTTTTATTTCTTACTGTTATTTTTATTTATTCGGCAGTTGCGTTTTGATCCTTCTGCTAGTGTGTCAGGTTTATGAAAACACGCTCACAAGGCAATACGAGCGAAGAGAGGTTGCCTGCAGATCCTGAGATAATAGCTAGAAGGAACCGAGCCTTCTTGAGAAGAATGACTACTGCCGCGGGAAACAAAGACAAGATTTCTGATGAACTTGGGGAGTTAGACAAAATAGCTGCAGAGTATACTGCTCTTGTGGAACGGGCAGAGGGTGCAAATGGAAACAGCAGTAATCAGCAGATACCCATAGGGGGAACTGAGAGCCCACACCCGAACCCACAAGACACAATCAACTCTGCACAAACACAACCCCAAAACCAGAACCAAAACCCTGCTTACCCACAAAACCCAAATAACCCTTTCAACAACCCAGTATACCAACATTACCCATACCCTTATCCACCATACCCATATCACCCACAACCTATGTACCAACCACCCCAACAAGTAACCGTACCTGCTGCTAATCCTCAACACGTTCCTCAGAACGTAGATCAACATATGGCAATTCGAGGGAGGTTTGCAGCGCAGCCACAGCGGTACTATGATGGAGTGGCATTGCCTCCGGTTGAGGCAAATAACTTCTCTATTTCCCCAGGAATTTTAAAGCTACTGACCGAGAATCAGTTCAAGGGGGTGATCGGGAAGGAGAATCCTCATACACATCTGAGGAGCTTTCTCATGATAGCCTCCACATTCAATTACAATGGCATGTCTGAAGATGTCAAGAGGCTTAGGCTGTTCTCATTCTCATTAACGAGAATAACAAAATAGTGGTATGATAATACGCTCCCACGGGGAGGTATTACCACTTGGGCCGAACTCGAGCGTCTGTTCCTCGAGCGATTCTACCCTCCATCTAGGACGATCAAGGCTAGGATTGAGATCTCTTCCTTCCGCCAGAAGCAAGGAGAGGACCTACGTCAAGCGTGAGAGAGATACTCAAACATGCTGATAGAGTGCCCGCAGCATGGGTACAATGAGGGGGATATTATGACATTCTTCTATAGTGGTGCCAACAAGGCGGGGCAAGACCATTTAGACGCCTGTGCGGGCGGAGCATTCCTGAATCAAGGCATAGAGAGGTGTAGGGAGATCGTGGACAACATTGTCACGAATGCGGGTGCTTGGGGTGTGGATGCAGATTTTCAGAGAGTGCATCAGGTTGAAGAGGGAGAAGGAACAAGAAGGCTATTGATGGCCATGATGGAGAAGATCAACAACCTCGAGTTGGGGAAGAATTTGGTTGGAGAGCATGCAGTAGAAAATGAGAGAGTAGACCAACCAAGTGGGCAGCAAGAGGTAGCCAATTTCATGGGAGGCCTGTATTACAATCAGAATGGCTACCAAGGTGGGAATCAGTTTGGAAGACCTTCTTATGGTCAGCCATTTGTACCTCCAGGCCCACAGCCACCTCAAAATCAATGGAGGAACACACAAGGAGTTCAAGGAGGCCAGCAGCCTCCTCAAAACACATGGAGGAAGAATGAGAACTTTTCTTATGCTAACCCAAAAGCTGGTATTACTGTTCCTGCAGGTGTTGATCCGGGGTCTAAACCTCCTGGTGGAGAAGGCGGTGCATCAACCGAGGAGATGTTGAGAGCTATCCTTCAGAAAGTGGAGGAAGGGAGCAAGCGGTTGTCATCCTTGGAGTACGATGTGAAGGAGCTGCATAAAAAGGGTGATCAACGTGATCAAGACCTCTAGAAGATGAACGTTGAGTGGACTAGAACTTAACAAGAGAACAATCGAAGGTTCACTTCTATAGAGTTCCAAATGAGCCAGATTGCAAAGATGGTGAATAGAGAGCCGGGAAAATATCCTTCCATGCCGGAGGGGAACCCGAAAGAGCATTGTAAGGCGATCCAGCTTAGAAGTGGAACCAACTATGAAGGTCCTCAGATTCCTGCTGATTCTGAGACGCCCCAAGTTGAGAAGGGGACTGAAAGTGAAGGGATTGAGAAACATGAAGATAGGGATGAGACCTAGAAGAGCAAAGTGCCTGATAAGGAAAGTGAGGAGATTGAGAGGGTTCCTAAGTGGAAAAAGGCAAAGGAAGCCAGAGATAAAGTGAAAGAAATAGAAAGAGATGAATGGGGGGTACCCAAATCTGTGATACCCATCCCATATCCACAGCGCTTCATGAAAAAGAAGCTTGATGAAAAATTTGCAAAATTTCTTGATGTTTTTAAACAACTTCACATTAACATTCCTTTTTATGATGCTTTGGAACAGATGCCCAACTATGCAAAGTTTTTGAAGGACTTGATCGCGAAAAGACGGCGAGTAGATGAGCCGAAGTTGGTACAGTTGAACCACGAGGTGAGTGCATTAGTGCACAAGGCGCTTCCTCCAAAGCTGAAGGATCCCGGGAGCTTCACCATTCTTTGTGATATTGGAAACGGGATCAAGAAAGGAGCGTTGTGCGACCTCGGAGCGAGCATTAATTTGATGCCGTTGTCACTTTTCAAGAAGTTGGAAGATGGTGAACTTCAACCCACAATGATGACCCTTCAACTTGCCGATCGGTCTATCACTCGACCTCAAGGTGTGGTTGAAGACGTCCTAGTGAGAGTTGGAGATCACATTTTTCCAGCCGACTTTGTAGTGCTTGAGATGGAGGAAGATGAGCACGTGTCCCTGATATTGGGAAGACCGTTCTTAGCTACGGCGGGGATGGTGCTAGACGTGGCGAATGGGAAGATTACGTTGAAGGTTGATGATCAAGAAGTGAAGATTTCCCTATATGAAGCCATGAAGCACCCGAAGGAGGATGAGAGCTTGTATTGCATGGATGCAATTGATCCTCGTGTTGAAGACACACCTTCTATCCCTAAACCTTCTCATATTCATGAATTTTATAATCCTTCACTTAATTATTTAACCCATGAGCGTTATGATCTTGATTATGTTGATAGGGATAAAGTGAAAAAGTTGAATGATGAAGAGATGAAAAGTGTGGACGTGGTCCAGCTAGAGGGAAAAGGAGGAGCTAAGAAGAAAAAGTCCAAACTCAAGAAATTGTTTAGTAAGACTCCTCCAGATAAAGGTGAGAAGGAGTTGAGACCTATACCACTTGAGGTGGGGAAGGAAGCAAAAGAGCTCATGATGGTGGGGCATCAAGGAAGGGAATTCAAACACCACTCTTATGAGAGTGAGGGAGGTAAATTTGAGTATGATGTCCCATAAGCTCCTTTGAGCTCGGTCCGGCATGAGGACCTTAAAAATAGCGCTGAATGGGAGGCAACCCATTATTATTTTTTATTTGCTTTGAGTTTTTTTAGTTATTAGGAAGTTATTTTGAGTCGTATGTTTAACCTCGTATTTGAGTAAGTTGCTTGTAGGCTTGTCTCGAAGGAGTGCCAAAGGAGTGGAGATTGAAGGAACCAACTTGAGACAAGGGAGTGTGCAAAGCTATTGAGAGAAACGGAATTATTTGGTTGAGGTAACCCACAACCCCAAACTTAGACCTCTAGCAAGGTCGAAGTTTGGGGGGGTGGAGTTTTTTTTTATATATGTTTCTTGTTACATTGCACATGCATGCACGCCCTTATCTTTGAGTTGAGTTTGATTGATTAGTGGTTTGTTGAGCTACTCCTTGGGGTGATTTTGATTTGACTCGCTATTGCACATTTCATGCCTATCAATCATCTTATGCTTGTTGATTGCTCTCTTGGAGTACGATCTGATGAGTAGAGTTGAGTTGTGAGAGTGAGTTGAAAATTCCTTTGTGTGAGTATGTGAGTTTCAGCTGATTAGGGAGAGAACTTGTATGCTTATGAGTTTTCTTTTGAGTGCTTGTGTGATGAGAGTGAGAATTCACTAGGACTAGCATGGATGTGAAAGCCGAGAGACTTGAGCCTTTTGAGATTTTGATGCATGAATTAATCTCTTCGTTTGTGAGTGGATCGTCACCTTAGAGGATGCTAGAACTTGTGGGTGCTCTTGCTTCATGATTATGTCTAGTTGGATATGCCGAATGTGATCTTAGGCCATCTTTGATTTTTTGAGTCACTTAGCCAAAATTTTCCGTACCAATGACATTGACCCCTTGTTAGCCCCTTTGAGCCTAAAGCCTATTTTATTTGCTAGCACATATGAACACTATTCCAATTCCTAGGCCTTTTTGTCCCAATTTGAGTGGAGAATAGGAAGTGTGAATGTGAAGGGAGTGAATTGAGTTGAAAAAGGAAAAGGTTGTTTGTTGAGTGAATATGAGAAGAAGGAGTGATGAAGTTAAGAGATGTGGGAAAAAGAAAAAAAAAATTGAGAATGAGCAAAAGAAAAAAAAATGAGCTCATGTGTTTGTGCGAAAAAGAAAAAAAAAGTGAAGTGATTGAAAAAAAAAAGTGAAAAGAGTTAGAAAAAAAAATTGAAGTGTTGAGAAAAGTGGAATTGAAAGAGTGTTGATTGAATATTTTGAAGTAGTCTGTTCCTAATCTCGAAGTGCTAAAGTTTGATTTTCTATTCTCCATTCACGTGAGTCACTATGCCTATATTGTTATCCCACATGTCCAAAGAGCCTACATTACAACCTTGAGAAAAGTCATTTTTGATTCGGCATTGATTTCTAGAGTATGGTCGGAGTTGAGAGTGCTTACAAGCCTATGGCTGCCGATACGAGTGATTGATTGTTTGAGTGAGTCCTTTGATCATTGTTATACACTTGTGAGGGAGTGAAACACATCGTTGAGTGCACATCCATGTTTGATTTTGGTGTTTCTTACTGTTGTTGCATGAATATGATAAAGGAAGGTGAGTGAGTATACTTGTGATGCATCTTTGAAGCTCGAATTTATGTACTTGCATGATTGGATACCTTGACTCATTCCTAACAATTTCACTTGACTTATTATTTCGTTGCTTGAGGACAAGCAACATGGTCAGTTTGGGGGGGTTGATTAGGCGTGAAATTGTCATGATTCGTCGCTCGAAATGCCCTTGTTTTGATGGATTCATATAAGTATTTAAAGTCATTTGAGTATTATTTTCACAAACTAACAATTTTGTTTCTTTGAAGCTTATAGATGGATAGAGGGCAAAAAGAGGAGTTCGTAGGACTTCGAATCGACTCAAACGGATACCCGGATGAGAAGATATGGAAGAAATACGAGAAGTATTAGTTCGAGCGAGCAAAAGTGTCATTGAAGTACTCAAGATGAAGGTGCTCGAGTAAACACTACTCAAGCACTCGAGTAGACTACTCGAGCCAACTTCGGTCGAGTAGCCAATACTTAGGCACTCGAGTAGACTACTCGAGCCAGCTTCGGTCGAGTAGCCAATACTCAGGCACTCGAGTAGACTACTCGAGCCAGCTTCGGTCGAGTGGAACTACTCGAGCTTAAGGGCTCGAGTACTTTTCACGTTCTGTACAATTTTAATACTCGAGCTTGCATTGCTCGAGTACTTTTACTCGAGCTCTACTCGAGCTCGACAGGAATTTTGGCCCATGAGATCCCGTTTCGACCCGTTGCCTATAAATACCTCTTCCAAACACGTTTTGAAGGATCCCCGAACTTTAGAAATAACTTTTAGACTTAGTTTTTGGAGAGGAAGGAGAGAAGCAAGTTTACGTTTACGTTTTGTTGAGGTTTTTCGTACGAATTCTTAGTTTCTTTTCGTTTATTAGTTTCTTTTCGTTAGTTTGATTTCTTTAAACACTTTGAAACTTCGTTTGAGTTAATTAAATTTCAGTTCTCAGATTTATTTTCTTTTAAAAACCCTAGTTCATGTTTCTTATTTTCTTCGTTCAATTCATTATGTTTATGTTCATTGTTTCTTCTATTGCTTTTATGTTTGTTAAAGCCATGTCCGGCTAAAACCCTTGTATGCTTAGGGTAGGATGAACTCATAGAAGTAGGTTGTGGGTATGTAATTAGAGTAACTTGTGACGTTAGGTTTTAATTCTCTTGGTTAATGAATTCTTAAAATTAATCTAGACTTCGCTCTTGAATTTCGTTCTAAAGGTGTTAGAGAGAGGACGACTGTATCACTCTTTAACAACGAGTAGACTTAACGAGAGAGTTTAGGAAAGGTTAATTCATCTACCGGTTTAGCGAAGGAGGACGACCGCATCACCTTAGTTAAATTAGGGTCTCATTAATTAAGCACAATCTATTAACTTGTTAGTAGATTAGTGGAGTCGAGTGTTAGGGTAAAGTATTAGGGTTTAGAATCTTGAGCTTTCACCTTGCATTCTTAGACTTAGGTTATTTCTTGTGTGTCACAGTTATTCTGATTATGTACCTGCTCCGTTAGTATACGTAGGGATTCCTATCTTAAGCATCACCATCTCTCATTAGAACACAACCATTAGTTAATTTGATTTCTTTAGTATTTTAGTTTACTTAGTTTAATTCAGTCTTTTAATTAATCTTTCAAAAACCCAAAAACATTACACTCATATTAACTACGACGCGTAGATCTTCAGGGATCTATTCGCATATACACCATCCCTTGGGTTCGATACTACTTGGTCATTATACGTACTTATACTACAGTGAACCCGTCCGCTTGCGGGTAAGCGACTAGTAGAAAGCTAGTGTAGTTCGCTTCAAGTCAATAAACCATTTTGATAACATTTTCTTTGAAACTCTACCCTTGGTAATTTTTCCACTAGTTTGCCTCTTTGAGCTTTTAACCTTTTTGTTTGTTTCAACACATATGATAAGCTAATCCCTTTTATTCTATTTGGTCAATATTTTGAACCCTTCTAATCAAGAATTGTGAATGAAATGCATGTGCCAATGGTGTATTTTGACTATAATTGGAAAAGGGGGAGGAGGGGTAAAAAAAGTGTGAAAAAAATGGAAAAAGAAAAAAAATGTGGCAGAAAAAAAAAGAAAAAAAAAAGGCCACTGTGGGAAGAGTTGAAAAAAAAAAGGATGAGAAAAATGTTGTGATATTCCTGAGTATGCTTTGTTTGGAAGAAATATTAATGGGGGATTTTATTTTTGTTAGGGAAAGCTAATATGGTGATTACTTGGTACATTAATTATTGATGTATTTGAAAATTGTCAACTAAAGTGAGAAAAGGAGTTGGGGTGATATGTATTGAAAAATGTAGTGAATGGGGTGAATTCCTTATGCGTGCTTTGAATTCACAATTTCTTGACTCGATATAGCCCACATTCTATTCCTTATCGTATCCCTGACCAAAGCCCCATTATAACCCTTGTAAATACCCTTTGACTTTTGTATGGCATTCATAAATTGGTGGTGGAGATTTGATATATAAGCAAGCTTATGGTAATGGCATGTTGTGTTTTGATTTTGAGTGATTTTTTTTGTTCTTTTGCAAACAGTTAAGGGAATTTAGTGATATCCTTGTGAGATATTGGATCATGACACGTTTGACTTTGTGATGTTATTGGGTATTAATGAGGTGCACTTATTTTGTCCTGAAAATAATGTCATGATCATTCTACTTTTTGGATTGTTATTGACTCAATTTTTCACGGTTTGGTATTTTGGATTTCAACTCTTGAAAATAAATAGTGTTTTTAAGTGCCTTTTGATTTTGTATAGTACATACTTGAGGACAAGCATGGTTTAGGTGTGGGGGAATTTGATAAGTCGAGTTTAACATGTAAATTTGGTGCTCATTGTGATTATATTATGTAATTTACTTTGCTATTTTCTTCAAAATTGCTGACTTATTTTATTTTAGGCCCGTTTGCTTTGATTTAGTGTTTTTTTTTATTTGTAGGCTATTTTAGACCCCTTTTGATTAAGGATGAGTCGAGCCTAATGAAAGCAGCCCGACATGGGGGATTTCAGCATTGAAAGTTGGCAAATATCATGTGATTACTGCAGTAATTTATTAGCCTTTTTAATTCGTGTCATTATGATAATTTAAGTGGGTCTTTGATGAGGGAAGAAAATGAGGGATTATAATTAATTGTTGTCCCTATATATGGAAGAGACGAATGTGGACATAGAGGTAGCCTTGGAGAGTAAAATTCTTGAGAGGACAAGAAGGATGGAGATACGTGCATGAAGATGGGAAAGATGGATGCGTGAGAGTTTCATGCACTCAAGCAGCGTGTATAACTTCCATCGATATCATATAGGAGAATTTTAGTTTTAAATATTTTTATTGCTTTATTTTATAGCCATGTCTAGCGGCTAAATTTTTATTCTATTTTGAGGATGTGTGGAACCCTGAATAATTTTACACTATTTTAGTAGTTGTGATGTTTTTGGTTTAAACTCGATTTCTTCGTTATTTATATCTACATGATTCATGTTTAATTAACTGAATAATTTGGATTACCTACCCAAATTTATTGGTTATTTATTCTAGCTAAACTACCGTTATAATCCGTAATTATTATAATTGTGTAATTGAAGTAGCAAATATGGCAGAACACTCTAGGTATAGCGAAGTCTAGATTGTATGATTCGAACATTCCGGTTTCATAATCTAGTTTGTCCTATTATTTTCGTTCGTTAATGAATTCAATAAATTGAATTCTGAATACATGTTTTGGGATTATTTACTTGAATAGATTAATTGGGGGTCGTACATACTAATTAATTAAACTTAAGAAATAATTCAAACTAGTTTGATCGTACCACTAGTTTAGGGATAAGATTCGAGTAGAATTAAGGACCTCATATATTTTTTATTGAGTTAATTAAATTATTCAGGGAAAACCATAGACTTTTCTTTTATTTGATTCTCATTATTTTTCTTCTTGTTTAATATTTTTGCATATTGTTTCTAGTGATAATTCAATAAACCAATTCCCCCCCTCATTTTTATTTCTTTTGCTACACGAACTTAATCAATTAAATTATATTGTTCCTCGTGGGTTCGACCCTTACTTACCCTACTACATTAAGTGGGCTAGTTAAGGTGAATTATTTTTGGGTGCCTACGACAACACACCAGGGGCGTTCTTTCCAGGCGAATTTCGGCGAATTCCGGTGGTGTCTCCATTGTTGCCGTGTTGTAGGTGGATTTGTCTGTGTCGTGTGTACTTTTTTTTCTGGATTTGTTGTATTCTTAGATTGGTTTCGTTTTTTCGGTTGTTTCCGCAAGTCGGTTACTAGACATTGTAAAATTGTATGTTTTGATTCCACGTATGGGATTATTAGATGTACGTATCATTGAATCGCGTGGTATGTACTGTTGTTTTCTAATAATGGAACCAATTTTTGTACCACATTTCTTTATTTTTTGACTCCGTGTGCTTATCCTTCTTTGCGCTTGCATTTTTTCGTGTTTTAACTCAACTCTTCTGATCCATGGACCCATCCATGGTGCATGAACTATTCATATAAAAAACACACAAGATGAAATTGTCATCCAAGAATTATAGGCACGATCCCACATATTAAGTAGATTCAATTTACAAATTGGTTCAACTACAACTTGTCAATATCTCTGAAGCAAATGAATGTCACACTACTGTTTGACCCTAATGTGTGTGTTATTGACGTTCCATGTCCATTCTCTATTATTGGATGTGTATTAAAATTTATTTATGTTGTTGAATTTAGCTATCAATTCCACATGTTTGACAAGAAATGGTCCAATTGGAAGGTTTGTTCTTATTGTGCGGTTTTGCTTGGATTTGGATCATCCTTAGATCACGAGTTAAGATTTGTCCCATGATTGTGAACATTGAATGTGAGGTGGTAATTATGTTTTGTGTTATACGCATGTTTTGGTATTATTTCGAATAATTATAATAGTAATATCCTATTTGGGAGATTTAGTTGGCATACATGATAAGGTATTATTAATAATTATTAAAGAGAAATTACGGTGCATAAATTTAGTCAATGCTTTTGATGTTTATTTGTGTTGATGATTTAGGTTATGTATTCTTGCAATGTTTGACTAATTATAATAGGAATATCCTATAGTTTGGGAGACTTAGTTGAATAATTATTAAAGAGAAATTAATTATTCTAATGTGACTAATTCCAATGTGACTAGTTATGTATTCTTGCAATGTTTGACTAATTCTAATGTGACTCACCAAACAACATCAACTTCCGTCTACTGTTAAAGAATTTATGAAGCCATGAGAGGTAGTGAGAGAAAGTGTGAGTATGGGGGGGCGGGTAGAGACCTATCTTCCGAGTGGATACCGGTGAGGCAGAAAAGAAGCCATAGGATCCCTAAACCTAGAGTAGGATTGGCACAGGTAAGACCGGATTGGATCAAGGTTTGGAGTTCAGGGACGGGATGTGTCTCCTTCTTCTTTTGGAACTTTCTAGAAGACTGCTCGTCGGAGTCTCTGTTCAGGAAATTTAACGAAGTGGAAAGAGTCAGAGATCTTTTCATCCCTAACAGGAAGAGCAAAATTGGTTCAAGGTACGGGTTCGTCAGATTCAGCAGAGGCATTGATATATCTCTAGTGGAGAGGAAACTAAATGAGATTTAGTTCGGAAGTTACAAGTTGCGAGCAAATGTTTCAAAGTTTGAACGAAAAAGCGCCCAGATGACTCTTAGGGTGGAACCGGCGAAATCTGCGGGGAGATTGCACGTTAATGAGATCAAATCCCAAGCTTTCAGAAGAGGTGAGTGTTCCTTCGCAGAGGCTTTAGGAAACAATGAACCCCGGAAATCTGAGCCAAGGCAAGCGTCTTCGCCCCTCAAGTTGGATAATCGCCAGAATAAACTGAGCTATACGTCAGCGGAAGAAGATAAAACATATCTGCGCAAATGCTTCATTGGAGTCCTAAAGCAGAATTTCGTGTGGTTCGACGTGGGCGAAAAAATCCGAAATGAATGCGAAGAGGTAGCTGATGCGAAATACATGGGGGGGGGGGAATATGGTTTTATTCCAGCCGGAGCATGGGAGAGAAATTTCTAAGGAAAAACTAGCGGGGGTAATGGAATGGCTGTCGTTTTTGGACACTTGGGATGAAAATTATGTTCAAAATGTTAGAGTTATTTGGACCAAGTGGTTTGGGGTGCCCCTCCATGCGTGGAACTCTAAGTTCTTCAGTCTAGTTTCTTCCAAATTCGGCTCCATGATACAGGTTGACGAGGACACGCTAAGTCTGAGAAGAGTCCACCTAGCAAGAGTTTTAATCAAAACCCCTCTTGCTGAGATCCCTAGAAATTCATTTGAAGTAGTTATTGACGGAAGATCGTATCATATCAGGGTCAGGGAAGAAGAAGAGGATTGTGAAGATGATCTCGAGGAGTGGGAAGAAGGGAATATTTGCGATCTGGATGAAGATGATGACTGTTCGAGCTGGTCCGATGAGGAGGAAAACGGGGATGAAGTCGCCGGAGAATTCCCTGTAGGTGGTAATGGGATCGAGGGTGTCGAATCATCTTCCGAGATAGATGGAAGGGCGGCGGAAAATTCGATCGTGCAGGTCTTCATCGATAACACAAAACCCAAGGAAGATATGATAATTAATCTCGGGGTCATTAATGATAACAAGGCGGCTACTTTATTCGAACCTAATAATGATGTGTTGGAGAATTTAGCCGACAAAGCTGGGCCTACTTCGAGTGGTTTTATGGAAAATAATTTGAAAGTTGGGGCATCAAAGGTAGATGGGCCGAGTTTTAGTAGCAGTCCAGGTGTTATCCAAGATACAATTGAGCCCAGTATTTTTGGTAAACATGTGGGCCAGGTGGATCTTAATATACCCCCAAATGGGTGCGATTCTGAGGCCCAGATTTCGGCTCAAGGGCCTTTTTCTAATAAGGCCCAGAATGAGGTTAATCTGAAGGGAGTGTTGACCGTAAGCCCAGAGAAGATGGATTCTGTCAATCCATCGAATTCCCTAGCTACAGCCACTGCGAATGCAATTAGAGGGGAGAATCATAAAATTAGGGATCCTTCTCCCCAGTCGGATCAAAGCAGAAATCCCGAAGTGCGTTTGGCGGTGAAAGCAAAAATTCAGAAATCTAAAAGGAAGACGGGTGCGGACGATTCGAGTCTGAATAGCTGGAATGAAGATAGGCAAAAACATCCTCAACACGATTCAGAGATTTCCGAGGAGGTGAGAAGAGCCTGGGAGGTGGGAAAGAAGCTGGGCCTAACTGGGAAAATTTCAGATATCGAGATGGTCAAGCAATTTGAGGAACTGGAAAGAAGGGACAGAGCGACGGTTCGGAAAGTCAGGAAAGAAAGAGGAATTGGCGGCAAACAGGTTAGTAAATGAAGATTTTGAGCTTTAACGTTAGGGGATTGGGGAAGAGGTTTAAAAGGAGGGATATAAAGGAATTGATTACCAAATACCGTTTTGATTTTGCATGCTTTCAAGAGACGAAAATGGAAAGGATGGAAAACTGGGTGTGCAAGGCTATATGGAATAGTAAAAATTTTGATTGGGCGTGTGTAGAAGCTGATGGGAGGTCAGGGGGAATTCTGTCTATCTGGAGTGTAGAGGCTTTTTGTAAAATTAGCGCTTGGTGTTCCAAAGGGGTGTTAGTAGTTAATGGGTACTGGAAGGAAGACGGTTCTCTGGCCAGTATCTTAAATGTCTACGCTCCTTGTACTACCCTGGACAAAGCAGAACTATGGAATGTGCTAAAATCGGTGGTGGAGCAAAATGGTGATCGGTGCATATGCGTGGTGGGTGACTTCAACGCAGTTAGACGTTCGGGTGAAAGAGTTGGAAGGAGAGAGGATAATATTTCAAGAGAAATGACGGACTTTGAGTGTTTCATCAATCAGAGCAATCTCTTCGAGTTGCCGCTGATTGGCAGGAAATTCACTTGGTACAAGCCGGATGGCACGTGCAAAAGCAAGTTGGACCGAGCTCTTATTAATGACAGGTGGTTCGAGAAGTGGCCAAATCAGAAGCTTAGGAGTATTGGAAGGTCGTTCTCCGACCATTGCCCAATCTTCTCGGAATCCATACAAGCTAAGGATTGGGGCCCAAAGCCCTTCAAGTTCATAAATGGGTGGATATCTCATCCGGATTTTAAGAGTTTCGTCTTGGAAAAATGGAATAATTATAATGTCAGTGGGTGGGGTGGCTACGTGCTCAAGGAGAAGTTGAAAGCGTTGAAGGCCGATCTAAAAACCTGGAATAAAGAGATATTTGGATGTATAGATACAAATATTGCTAACAAACAAAAGGAACTGGATTTTTTGGATTTGGTGGATGACATCTTTGGGCTAGAGGAAGATGAGATAATAAGAAGAAACAAAGCCTCTGCAGAGCTTATTAGAAGCCTTAGCTGGAAAGAAAGTCTCCTCTTTCAAAAGCAAAAATCAAATGGATTTCTGAAGGGGATGGTAATACAAAGTTTTTCCACGGGTGGATCAATCGCAGGAAAAAATCGAACCACATTGAAGGATTATCGGTGAATGATACCTGGGTAGAATCAGTTCAAGAGGTCAGGGAGGCGGTGTTTCAATTTTTCCAGAATCAATTCAGGTCAACCCGAAGAGCAGCACTGGAACTTCCGCAAGACTTGTTCAAAAACAAGTTAGATGTTTGCGATAACAGTCTTTTGGAAGCAGATTTCTCTATAGAAGAAGTAAAAGATGCGATCTGGAGATGTGACTCAAATAAAAGCCCGGGTCCTGACGGCTTTTCATTCGCCTTCATCAAGGAGAATTGGGAATTATTGAAGGAGGAAATCATGAAGATGATGAGGGAGTTCCATCGTAATGGGAAGATCACTAGAGGCATGAATCCGTCGTTTATTGCTTTGATTCCCAAGAAGGACAGCAGCTCCACTTTGGACGAGCTCAGGCCAATTTCTCTTATTGGTTGCCTTTATAAGATTATTGCTAAAGTATTGGCGATAAGATTAAGCAAGGTTCTCGATCCAGTGATATCCGAGAATCAGTCAGCATTTGTAGGCGGAAGACAAATTCTGGATGGGGTGGTGGCGCTTAATGAGATACTGGACGAAGCGAAGAAGAAGAAGCTAAAGAGAATTATCTTCAAAGTGGATTTTGCAAAGGCATATGATTCGGTCGAATGGGAATTCCTGAATAAAATGATGGTGGGTCTGAACTTTGGCATGAAATGGAGGAGATGGATTATGGAATGCGTGTCCTCTGCGTATGCATCGGTTCTGGTGAATGGTAGCCCGACTCCTGAATTTAAACTACAAAGAGGATTAAGACAAGGAGACCCACTGTCTCCTTTCTTGTTTTTAATTGTAGCTGAGGGGTTAAATTTGTTGATAAGGAAAGCTGCTGAGATCGGTTTGTATGAAGCGGTTGAAGTAGGGGCCGAGAAAGTTCATGTTTCTCATCTACAGTATGCAGATGATTTGGTGTTCACGTGCACTGGAAAATGGGAGAATATCAAAGTAATTAAAGATGTGCTGAGAAACTTCGAAGTTCTTTCGGGGCTTAGGGTCAACTTCCACAAGTGTAGCTTGCTCGGCTTGAATCTCGATCACTCCTTGATTGAAGGTATGGCAGCTTTTCTTAATTGTGGAGTGGGAAGAACACCTTTTTCCTACCTAGGGCTGAAAATTGGGGTGAATCATCGGAAGGCCTCCTCTTGGTCTAATGTGGTGGATAAAGTCCGTAAAAGAATTGCATCTTGGGGCGGGAAACATATCTCGTTCGGGGGCCGAACAACTTTGATCCAAGCTGTGTTAAATGCTGTGCCAATCTATTGTTTGTCTCTTTACTTGTTACCAAAAAAAATTATTCATGAGCTTATTGGTTTGCAAAGATCATTTTTGTGGGGGGGAAATGAGAGAAACAGGAAAATTCCTTGGGTTAGCTGGGAAGACGTTTGTATGGGGAAGAATAGTGGGGGCCTAGGGATTAGAGATTTGGAGGTTTTTAATAGAATTCTTATTAGGAAGTGGGTCTGGAGGATTCTCACCGAACCTAGAAGATTGTGGGTAAGGATTCTAAAATCTAAATATGGGGAATCACCTTATTGCTTCCTCCAAGGGGCAGGAAATCTGAGTGGGGGCAGAGGGAGAATGAGGGGGAGAGTTTCGGGATGGTGGAGAGACGTGTGTAAGGCATATGTGGGAGAAGAGGGGCCGGGGTTGAGGGAGGAAATCAGGAAGGAGATAGGAAATGGGGAGAGTACAAAATTATGGGAAGATTTTTGGGTAGGAGTTGGACCGTTAAAACTGAGTTTTAATAGGTTGTTTAGACTTTGTGTGAATCAAGAGGGGTCAGTAAGTGAGTTCGGGGCCTGGGAGGGCGGGGTTTGGAAGTGGGAGTTTGGATGGAGGAGAGAGTTAAGAGATAGGGAAACTGCTGTCCTTGACGAGCTTCTTTCTGTGCTTAACAGTGTGAAAGTGAAACAGGGTGAACAGGATAGATGGAGGTGGATTCACGCAAGAAACGGGTTGTTCGAAACCAAGGAAGCTTACAAGAAGGCAACGGAAGCGGAGGAGGAGGAAGAGGCCAGGGATTCGAAGAAAGCGTTTTCAAGATTATGGGAATGCTATGCTCCGAAGAGAGTTCAAGCCATCGTGTGGAAGCTATTGAAGAAAAGAATGCCAACAAAAGATAACTTGGCTAGAAGAGGAGGATTCGTGGCGGGAAATGATTTGTTGTGTGCTCTTTGTGGGGAAGAAGAGGAAAGTCAATCACATATTTTCTTTTGTTGTAAATTCGCACGTGAAGTTTGGACGGCTTGTTACAAATGGTTGAAGGTTGAGATGGTGACGCACAAAGATCCCATCATACACTTATTACAACATGAAGATATATTTGGTACCGGAAAGACGATAAAGGAAGCAACAACACTTTGGGCGGGAGTCGTGTGGTCTTTATGGAAGGTGAGGAATGATTGTATTTTTAATAGTGTGGTTATTTCTCAGTGTAAAGTGGTTAGATTGATTAAGAGTAGGATTTGGTCTTGGTTGAGTGCGAAAGTACCAATGGTTAGAAATAATGAGTTTGGGGTTTGGATAGGCGATCCTAGGCGATGTATTAATGGTTAGGAGGTAGAAAAGTGTGAGAGAATAGATACAAGATATGTTAATTTTTTTGTAAGGGTTGGAGTACCCCTTGTACTTCCTTTTTAGTAATTTTCTTTTTCCGATCAAAAAAAAAAAATTTATTCTAATGTGACTAATTGTTCATGTTAATGTGCTTATTGTTTGATTCAATGGCCAAGTTATCATTTATTTGAAATAATATAATGTATTATGTAATACCCCGTCCCGTTTTATACCTTTTATATTCCTAGAACCCTTATTTTATATTATTATCTTTGTTTCTTTTAATTTTATTATTTTGAGTGCTATTTGTGTAATTTAATAAATATATATATATACCCTTTTATAAATTCCTAAATTCGAAGAAAGGAATCAGAATCTTTCAAACAAATAAAGGACTACGAGAAATTAAATATTCAAGTTTTAATTAAGGATTTCGATCCGTATAATTTATTGATAAAAATATACCCTTATAATTCAAATACAATAAAATATTAATTGAGTTTTAAAACTGTATTAATTTCCAATTCGGAATTAAACTCGTGAACCAAACGATCCCTAAACCGTATCAAGTGGGAACGAAAATATCCGAATTAAAGGGGATTAATCCCTACCCACATAAATTACTTTCCTTTTAGAATTATTTTAATTAGAGATTAATCTCACCCACATATTAATTCCTCTTTTAAAAATAATTACTAAAGAAATTAATTTCCAAAAAGAATCCGTATATAACCATTTTCAGTTTCTCTCTCCCCTTCATTTCCTTCATTCACGCACAAAAAAATCCTCTCTCCTCAAATTCACTCTTGCTCTGCCTCCTCTCTAGAAAAGAGAGCACCGCCGCCTCTCTCCTCCCTGTTTCCGGCGACAACCGCCATCATCTCCGCCCCTCTCCGATCGAAGCCTCCCTTCGCCCTCATCTCTCTCTCGGTTCGTCCCATCTCTCTCGCTTCTCTCTGCTCTCCCTCTCTTCTCCGACAGAGCAACCGGTGACCTCCGCCTCCGCTCACAGCCGTCCGCCTCCCCCAACCAAACGCTGCCGCCGCCTTCCCTGTTTCTCCATCGAAGCCGAAACCAAATCGCCGCCGCCTCTCTCTCTGATGCGCGACGGCTATCGCTCCAGCCCAGGTGCCGTCGCGATGCATCCACCACCGAAGAGCAGTGCTGCCGTTGATCCCAGTTCCCGACCGAAGCAACGCCGCCGCCTCCTTCAGCCCAGCCGCCGCCTCTTTAATTTCCTTCCAAGATGACGCTGCAAATCGAAGCCGCTGCTGCCGGAATTTCTGTAAATCCCGATCGACGCCGTTAGGCTGTTCGATTCATTTTCTAAATCCCCAATCGACGCCGTTAGGCCGCCCGTTTAACATCTCGAACCGAAGCTCGTAAGGATTCTGTACTTTTCGGGACACGCACGGAGGACTCGACCGTCTGCCTACACAATATTCTCAGGACTCAGAACAATCAGGTGGGTGATGATCGGTTGATTGATCTGCTCATAATACGTTGTGCTGGTATACTCTGAACTCGACTAAATTGTTAGGATTTTATCTGCAATTATAGAGAAATTGAAAAACGGAACAAACGATTTGGTTACCCAGTTCGTCTGTAAAGACTACGTCTGGGGGCACTACCAAGCCAGGAGATATACTATATTTTCGGTGATACAATTACAATGAGTCATATGAGAATATATAAGAAACCTGGGCGAAAATCCTAAGCCCATCCAACCGAAAATTCTGCCTTTCGAAAAAAAGGCCCAAAAATCGAGAAGCTGGGACGTGAAGCAGTCGAGCAGGCTCCATAACTCAACAGTCTCCCACCTGGAGACTGACTCCAAATGTAACTTGTCTCCTCCATCTTATCATTATCTCTCACTGGTAGTAGTGACATGCCTTTATCTCAGTTTCCAAGGCCAGTTGAAGTCATGCATAACTTCAACTTCTCTAAGGTCACAACCTTAGTCAACATATCAGCAGGATTCTCACTTTCTTGAATCTTCATCAGCTGCAAGATCTTATTTTCAATGAGATAACGGATGTAATGATACCTCAACTCAATGTGCTTCGTCCTCGAGTGAAAAGCTGGATTCTTTGCTAAGTGAATAGCACTTTGACTATCACTATAGAGCATACTATCCTTCTGTTCCTTCCCCAATTCACGCAAGAGATTCTGCAACCATACCATCTCTTTACTAGCCTCAGTAACTGCTACATACTCTGCCTCTACAGTGGACTGAGCTACGATCTTCTGCAACTTAGAAGCCCAAGAAATTGCTGTACCACCAAAAGTAAACACATACCCGGTTGTACTCCTCCTTTTGTCAAGATCGCTCGATGCTAAGTCTGCATCAGCATACCATGCCAATTTAACACTTTTGCCTTCAAAACACAATGCTCTTTCTGTAGTACCTCTCAAGTACTTGAGGATCCATTTTACTGCCTCCCAATGCTGCTTACCCGGATTTCCCATAAACCTGCTAACTACTCCCACCGCATGTGCAATGTCTGGTCTTGTACACACCATAGCGTACATCAAACTGCCAATTGCTGAAGCGTATGGAGTTTTCTGCATGTGGGTTCGCTCCTCTTCGCTATTAGGTGAGTCCTTGTTGGATAGCTTGAACTGACTTCCCAACGGGACACGAACTGGCTTCGCATCTTCCATACTAAATCTCTTCAAGACCTTCTTTATGTATTCAGTCTGTGAAAGATACAACTTTCCTGCCACCCTATCACGATCGATTCGCATACCTAAGATTTGCTTGGCCTCCCCAAGGTCCTTCATAGCAAACCTATCAGACAACTGCTTCTTCAACTTGCTCACTTCTCGAGCACTAGAGCCTGCTATCAACATGTCATCAACATATAATAGCAAAATGATATAGACATTATCATACCTCTTGAAGTAGCAGTAATGGTCAGCTTCACACCTATTGAACTCAATCTTGTGCATGAATCCATCAAACTTCTTGTACCACTGTAATGGAGCTTGTTTCAAACCATACAAGCTCTTCCTCAATTTGCAAACAAGCTCATTGTTTCCCTTTGACAAGTATCCTTCTGGTTGCTTCATGTAGATGTCGACATCCTCCAAATCACCATGAAGAAAGGCTGTTTTTACGTCCATCTGCTCTAACATCAAGTTCTCTGCAGCTACTAAACTCAGAACTAACCGAATGGTAGTTAGTTTAACAACAGGAGTAAAAACATCAGTATAATCAATACCATATTTCTGCTGAAACCCCTTCACAACCAGTCTTGCCTTGTAACACTTGCTTCCATCTGCCTCCTCTTTAATTCTGTAAACCCACTTATTTTGCAGTGCCTTCTTGCCCTTAGAAAGCTCAACTAGTTCCCACGTTTCGTTGGTCATCAACGAATTCATCTCATCATCCATTGCAAGTTTCCACTTGTTCACGTGCTCACTACGTGTAGCCTCTGCATAACATTCAGGCTCACCACCATCAGTCAACAATAAATAATGAAGAGAAGGTGTATACCTATCAGGAGATCGACGTTCTCTAGTGGATCTCCGCAGCGGAATTATTGGAGGTGGTGTACGTGGTTCTTCCTCAACAACCACCTGATCATCATGAACCTCCTTGCTCCCACCTGAGTTCGAAATGTCTAATTCAATGACCTGTGTCTCGGAACCAACTGCTTTAGATGTACCCAACCTGTCTTTGTACAAAATCTGCTCATTAAATACGACATCTCGACTACAAATTATCTTTCGATTCTGCTCATCCCAAAATCGATAACCAAATTCATCACCGCCATATCCAACAAACGTACATTTAACAGATTTAGCATCCAATTTACTTCTACTAGCAGCATCAATATGAACATATGAAACACATCCAAATACTCGAAGGAAAGACAAATTTACCTCCTTACCAGTCCAGGCCTCCTCTAGTATGCCATACTGCAAGGGGGTTGAGGGTCCTCTGTTTATCAAGTAAGCTGCAGTGTTCACTGCTTCTGCCCAAAACATCTTCGGCAGCCCACACTTCAATCTCATGCTTCTAGCACGTTCACACAAGGTTCTGTTCATACGTTCTGCAACACCATTCTGCTGGGGTGTTCCTCTCACAGTTTTCTCCATGCGAATTCCATTCTCTTCACATAATTCTTTGAACTCACGAAGCTCGTACTCTCCACCATTATCAGATCTCAAACACTTCACTTTGAGACCTGTCTCAGTTTCTACGAGGGCCTTCCACTTCCTGAAAGCATTAAAGGCATCAGACTTATATTTTTCAGAAAATAAACCCATACCTTTCTCGTAGAGTCGTCAATGAAAGTCATGTAATATGATGCTCCACCAAGGGATGTCACAGGTGCTGGACCCCACAAGTCGCTGTGTACCAATTCCAGTTTCTGCTTCTTCAAGGTTCTGCCTCCTTTCGAAAAACTCACCCTTTTTTGTTTTCCGAATACACAGTCCTCACATAAGCCCATGTCAACTGTCTTGAGGTCTGGCAGTTTACCCTTTGAACACATTACTTTCATTCCCTTCTCACTCATGTGGCCAAGACGACAATGCCACAAATCTGCATTGCTCTTTGCACCTGCAAGAGCGATGCTATCCCTAGTGTTGCCTGTCATATACAAGGTTCCCTCTTTATTTCCACGAGCCACTACCATAGCACCTTTAGATATCTTCCACGTATTGCACCCAAAGCTCACAGTGTAACCCTCATCATCAAGCTGCCGTACTGATAGTAAGTTCCTTTTTAGTCCAGGAATATATCTCACATCTCGTAACTGCAAAACAGTTCCGTTTGGTGCCTTGATCCGAACATCCCCCTTCCCTATGATTTGTAGAGGCTCATCATCAGCAAGATAAACCTTCCTAAAGTCCCCAGAAGTGTAACGTTCCATTACATCAGCCCTGCTGGACGAATGAAACAATGCTCCAGAATCTAACACCCAAGATTCCAGTGGACTACTTACGCTCAGGATCAATGCATCTGATTCCTCATCAGTGGCTGCGTTTGCTGAATTATCATCCTTTGTTGGTGCATTCGTTGGTGCCTTTGCTGGTGCCTTGCACTGGTTTTTGTAATGACCAAATTCATGACAATTGTAACACTCAATCTGACTTTTGTCCTTCTTGGGCTTATTTTTGCCCCTCGACTTCGATCTACCTCGATTCGATTTCACTTTAGATTCTGATCTGCCTCTGTTACCTGCACTCAAGGCTGATCCCGTGGCCACACCCAATTCTTTCCTTCGAATTTCTTCGCTCATGACCAGATCCCTAACGTCATCAAACCTAAGTTTCACCTTACCTGCTGAAGCACTAACGGCCGTCACCGTCCCACTCCAACTTTCTGGTAAAGAAGACAACAAGATTAGGGCTTGTACCTCATCATCGAAATCAATCTCAACCGAGCTCAATTGGGCTATTATCATATTGAACTCGTTGAGATGGTTGGCTACCACAGTATCCTCTGCCATCTTTAGGTTGAATAACCTCCGCATCAGATGAACCTTGTTCGCTGCAGATGGTTTTTCGTACATCTCAGTCAGAATCTCCAACATCTCATGTGTGGTTTTTGCCTTCACCGTATGTAGGGCGATGTTCCTGGACAACGACAAACGAACCACACTCATCGCCTTCCTGTCCAACAACTTCCACTCATCGTCCTTCATGTCTTTAGGTTTCTCACCCAAAGGTTGATACATATCCTTACCGTACAAGTAATCCTCGATTTGCAACTTCCAGAATCCGAAATCTGTTCCATCAAATTTCTCAACAGGCGATTTCCCTTCAGCCATCATAATTGCTCCCACCAGATCCTCTCAACCCGATGCTCTAGATACCATTTGTAAGGATTTTATCTGCAATTATAGAGAAATTGAAAAACGGAACAAACGATTTGGTTACCCAGTTCGTCTGTAAAGACTACGTCTGGGGGCACTACCAAGCCAGGAGATATACTATATTTTCGGTGATACAATTACAATGAGTCATATGAGAATATATAAGAAACCTGGGCCAAAACCCTAAGCCCATCCAACTGAAAATTCTGCCTTTCGTGAAGCAGTCGAGCAGGCTCCATAACTCAACATAAATTAATCTAAAACAATTAATCCAACATAAACGTAAATCTTATTATATAATTGTTTGAATTATGTATATATCACGGGATTCGTTTGAGGAAGTGGTGCGTGGCCATGTTTGATAATAGATCAGGTGCATGGTCACGGGGAATTGTTTATATTATTTTGGAAGAGATTTACTAAATGTGAAAGTGATTGTGGGCTTTTCCCCTTAACGTGAACCAACTTGTGATATATCAATTATGTGAATGTGAAACATGTCATGCCCAATTAATTATTACGTGAGCTTGTTACTTCTAGGATATATGTTATTTATATATCAACTGCTTAAATAAATTATATATTTTATTAATGAGTACAATTTAATATATTTCGGATTTACCAATCCCATGACGTTGCAAATCACCCATACGTGAGAATTCAAATCTCACGCCCCCTTTTTACAACCCTTGCAGATTATGATTTTGTGGAGCAAGGACAGTAATATGGACGACACGGAGTTCCCCACTTAAATAAAATGTTAATGTTAATACTAAGCTTTATATTCATATATATATGCGTGTGAGATACTTATAAATATTATTCTACTCATTCTTCCGCTGCATAAAACTCATCTCTCATTTTGTTATCTCTTTTTATATCAAAAATTTTATAGTTCGGATTTTAGTTACAAGTGGCACCTCGAATTCGATACAATTAATGTGTTTTGGATTCAGGGCGTTACATATTAAATTACATCCGAAAATGGGACAATATCTTTGCGGACCTTCTAAATTATCTTTTTTTTTATGTAATTTATGGTCCTTATTTGTGACTTTCACATTTTCTATTACTTGATATGTGTTGATCAACTACACATGTTTGCCAATTAGTAGTGCATAAATTTAGGCAATTTAATTATTTATTCCTTGATTGTGACTCACTTTGACTAATTGTAATAGTAATATCCTATAGTTTTGGAGAATTAGTTGACATGCTTGCTAAGTTATGTTGAGTAGGTATACACATGGAATCAATTAATTCTCTCGTGGGTTAAGAATAACATTTAGGTAATTTTTAATATATTGGCAAGTAATACTTTTAATATATCAAATTATAACTGATATTGGGACAATATCTTTGCGAACCTTCTGAGTTATGATAATATCTTTACATAATTGCAGGAATATTTTTTTTTGGTCCTTTTGTTGCCCTTATTTTATGTACTTTGTGGTCCTTATTTGTGACATTCACATTTTCGATTACTTGATGTATCTTAAGGTTTATTTATATTGATGAGTTAAATGATCAATTACACATACTTGCCAAAAGGTAGTGTATAACTTTAGATAATTTGATTATTTCTTCTTTAATTGATACTCATGAAAAAAGGTATTATGAATAATTTTTGGATGTAAATTAAGGTGCATAAATTTAGTCTATGCTTTTGATGTTTATTTGTGTTGATACTCATGAAAAAAAAACCCGCATGTGCTAATGAGTGGAAAGAAACATGTGTTTTAAATGAGTGATCTAATTATAGTAGAAATTTCAATATGTATTATATTTTAATGCACATTCAATTGTTAGGTTATCAATTGCACATGTTTGCGAAATAGTAGTTCATAGATTTAGGCAACTTAATTATTTATTCCTTGATTGTGACTCACTTTGACTAATTGTAATGGTAATATCCTATAGTTTTGGAGAATTATTTGACATGCTTGCTAAGTTATGTTGAGTAGTTATACACATGAAATTAATTAATTCTGTCACGGGTTAATAGTGGTGATTAGGTAATTTTTAATATATTAAATTATAACTGATATTGAGATAATATCTTTGCGAGCCTTCTGAGTTATGACAATATCTTTACATAATTGCATAACTATTTTTTTCTTGGTCCTTTTGTTACTCTTTTTTTTGTACTTTGTGGTCCTTATTTGTGACATTCACATTTTCTATTACTTGATGTCTTAATGTTTATTTATGTTAATGAATTAAATTATCAATTACACATGCTTGCCATAAGGTAATGTATAAATTTAGATAATTTGATTATTTCTTCTTTGATTGGTACTCATGAAAAAAGGTACTACCTCCGTCCCAATTTTGTTTACCCATTTGACTTTTGTTGACTTTAATGTGAGACTTAATTTGTTGTATTTAAATGGATAAAATGGTTTTTTAATGATTGCGTATTATTCAATATAAGTGCATGAAACAAAATGAAAATACTTTTCTACGTAAATGGAATGAGGTGTAATTTAGAAGTGTTCGAAGGGAGTAAATAATGAAATGGGTAAACAAAATTGGGACGGCGGGAGTATTATGAATAATTTTTAGATGGAAATTAAGGTGCATAAATTTAGTCAATGCTTTTGATATTTATTTGGGTTGATACTCATGAGAAAAAAACCGCACGTGCTAATGAGTGGAAAGAAACATGTGTTTTAAATGAGCGCTCTAATTATAGTAGGAATTTTAATTTGTATTATATTTTAATGCACATTCATTTGTTAGGTTATAAATTGCACATGTTTGCCTAATAGTAGTGCAAGTAATACTGGCAAGTAATTTTTAAAATACTAGAAGTAATTTTTAATATATTAAATTATAACGGATATTGGGACAATATCTTTGTGACCTTCAGAGTTATGGCAATATCTTTACATAATTGCAGAACTGTTGCACTGATTTTTAATTTTTGGCCAATTTAGTCCTATTTTATACACAATATTACCGAATAGATATATCGTAGTGTGGCTTTGTTTGGTCCACATTTCATAAGATTTGGCCTAATTTGACCAACATAAAAGATATTATCCTAATTTTGTAGTCCCTCATAGTATAGTTTCCAAGGTTGCGGTGTGTTTTTGGTTTATATTTTTTTGGTCCTTTTTTACGTTATATTTTTTTTGGGTCCTTAATTATGCCATGCAAGTTATGTACAAAATTTCCTTATTAAAGAATATTTTGGGATTCTTCACTTTCTAAGAATGAAATGATAGCGTTCCAATTTTATAATCCCATAAAGATAGTTCCTGTATTTGTAAGTCCGAAAAAATAGTATCCTAATTTTGCAAATAACCCATAAGATAATATCTTAAAAATAGATTTTTTTCCTTGCGTATATGAGTTAATTTAATGATAAATTATAAAGTACAATTTATTGTATACATATCAATTTGTAGTTCAGACAATATTGGTGATAGATTAGAAACATGATTAACCTCAATGTGGTATAACATACTTTAATCACAAAATATTACTATTGAGCGGAATTGATCATATGGTGGCACAATATTATATACTCACCGTATACGTGTTAATGGCACATAAGCAAGTATAAGCAATCAACTAAAATATTAATGGGCCCCCTGCTTATGTGTCATGCACATTCGCGGTGGGTATATAATATTGTGCCCACCGATGGGCATGTGATTATTTTCGTACTATTGAGAGTAAATTTTAGAATTAATTGTTTCATATACGAACCACTTTATAATTATTTTTAGACACACTTTACTTTAACCAAATAATTTTTTTTTGAGTAATCAATTAATACTCTTCGCTACCATTAACTAAATTGGTTATAAGGATTTTTATTTTATTTTAGGACACTACCTTATGAGTGTTTGTAGGATTAGGACACTATCTTTACGGGTTTGCAAAATTGAGACAATATCTTTACGAACTTGCAAAATTAGTACAATATCTTTACAAACTTGCATATAACTAAAACACTATTTTTTAATTTTTATCAATTCAGGCCAAATATTAAAATATGGCAAATTGGGCATATCATAATTCGACCTTATTTGACCCACATTTTATAAAATTTTACCTAAATTTGCCCAACATAAAAGACAGTGTCCTTATGTTGCAAGATTGTAAAGATAATGTTCTAATTGTTGGGGTTATACATTTTTATATCCCATGAAGATAGTTTCCTAATTTTGTAAGCCCGAAAAGAGAGTGTCCTAATTTTGCAATCACCCATAAGATAATGCCCTAAAAAAAGAATTATTTCTTGTGTATATGAGTTAATTTAGTGATAAATTATAAGGCATGACATATTGTATACATATCAATTCGTAATTCAGACAATATTGGTGATAGATTAGAAAATAATTAACCTCATAGTGGTATTACATATTTTAATCATAAAATATTACTATTGAGAGTATGTTTTAGTATTAAATTGTTTAATATAAGAACCACTATATAATTATTTTTAGATAAACTTTACTTTAATCAATTAATGTTCTTTAAATAAATAATTAATAGTCTTTGTTACCATTAACTAAATTGGTTATAAGGGTAATTTTGTTATATTAGGACACTACCTTACGAGTGTTTGTAAAATTAAGACACTGTCTTTACGAGCTAGCGAAATTGAGATAATATCTACACAAACTTGCAAAATTAGGAAAGTGTCTTTACAAACTTGCAAAACTAGGACACTGTCTTTTAATTTTGGCCAATTTAGGCCAAAAAATATATAAAATATGGCCAACTGGGTATAGTATAAACGGACTTTATTTGACCCACATTTTATAATATTTGACCTAAAATTTATTTAAGTGGAAGATGTGGTCATAAATCACAACTTCTACAATTATGTAGATAATTAACTTGAAGATGATTTTCACATATTGAAAAGTTTATTTAAAAAAAATGAATGGTATAATGTCTAATGGATTAATTAATCATGGTTTTGATTATACAAGGAAACAACAACTAGAGATCAAGTAAACTCTTTCAACTCTTCTCTAAAGCGGTTATCATAAGAATATATTTTTCGAAAAAGTTCCATACTTTTCTCCATTAAAATTGACCTTATTTTTTTGGTTTCTCAATCTTGCCTTTCTTAAAATATTGGTTATTAGAACTTTTTTTATTATTTTAGAACACTTCCTTGTGAGTGTTTGTAAAATTAGGTCACTTTATTTACGGGCTTGCAAAATTGAGAAAATATTTTTACAAACATACAAAATTGGGAAAATGTCTTTACAATTGGCCAAAACTAGGACACTCTCTTTTAATTTTGGCCAATTTAGTCCAAATTTTATAAAATACGGTCAACTGGGCATATCATAATCGGAATTTATTTGACTCACATTTTATAAAATTTGGTCTAATTTTGCCCAACATAAAAGATAGTGTTCTTATTTTGAAAGATTGTTAAGATGTGTTCTAATTTTATAAGCTCATAAAGATATTTTCATAAATTTGTAAGCCCGAAAAGATAGTGTCCTAATTTTTGCAAAAAAAAAAAAAAAAAAATTTGAGGACATTGTATACACAACTATCAATGCATCATATTTGTGGGATTATTGCAAGGTATTACCAGTGAACTTTCTAATTCATTTGTTTATTAAATTATATAATATAATGATGCATCTTTTTTCCTGTATTTGATAGGTTCTGACCTTGACCAAAAATATGAGATTGCAATGTGGAAGTGCTGACGACGACTTCGATGCTAATGATGTTGCTGAGTTCTCGCAATGGATTTTGAAAGTAGGCGATGGAAAGCTTGGTGATAGTATTAACGGCTATGCTGACATTGAGATTCCAGATTATATTTTGATTTTCAATGTGAGTGATCCAATTGCATCTATGATTCAAAGTATTTATCCATCAATAGTTGATAATCTGCATACGCATAAATATTTTGAGGATAGAACAATACTTGCGCCTACACATCGTGATGTGGAGACTATTAACAAGAAGATTCTATCAATACTTCCTGAAGAGAATAGGGTGTACTTGAGTTCTGATAGTGTTTGTAAGTCTGAGTTTCGAGAGGGAGGCCATGGGGACGCAGTGTCTGTTGAATTCTTGGATTCAGTTAAATGTTCGGGATGCCAAATCATTGTTTGGCTTTGAAGGAAGGTGTGCCAATAGTTCTTTTGAGGAATATTAATCTAAAGTTCGGTTTGTGTAACAGAACGAGATTGATTGTCACTAGGCTTGGAAATTGCATACTTGAGGCTGAAATTATTTTTGGAAGAAATATTTGAAGTAGAGTGTATATCCCAAGAATGACTTTGACAAATTTAGATCAAACGATGCCTGTGAATTTTACTCGGCGTTAATTTCCAGTGTTGCTCTGTTTTGCCATGACGATAAATAAGAGCCAAGGCCAATCCCTTTCGATTGTAGGATTGTATCTTCCCAAACTAGTTTTCACACATGGGCAATTGCACGTAGCAGTCTCGAGAGTTCAAAACAGGAAGGGACTGAAAGTTCTAAGTCTTGATGCTTAGATTAAGCCGTCAAAATATACAACAAATTGTGTGTATAAAGAAATTATTAGAAATTTGTAATATTTTTAAGGTGGGACTCAATATTTATTTTTTAGGTGTGGACGAAGATAAGATGTCTTATCTATTTTTTCGTCATTTATAATTTAATTATATATTGTTGTTATGGAAAAAAAAACATAAATCATGATGAGAAAAATAACTTTTCAAAAACTGGTGTGAATATTTTATAAAGATTTATAAACTCGCGACAATCACGGGTCTAGCACTAGTTACTAGCTAATCGTAAATTGTGAAAAGAAAATATTAACTATACATGATATATCATTAATCTTAATTATATCCATATGTACGCATTTCCATACCTTATTTTACATGCTTAGTAATATTTATATATGTTTTCCATAAATTGCATACACGTTTCCCTAACGATAATCTATATTATAATAAGGTTAGGATAGTTAGTATTATTTAAGGTAATATATTAATTATCATTCCTTTAGCTAATTATAGTTGTCTGCGTGAGTATATATACGCTTACTTAGATATTAGTTGAGTTATATTTATGGGTTTTAGTCTACCATTAGCAAGTTACGCAAACAATTAAATAAGAAAATTAAAAAAAAAAAAAAAAAAACCTTTGCGATTAAGAAAGCTAAGGCGGTGGTTTTGGGATAAGTACCCAGTGCATTTCCAAACCTTTCTTTTGCAACTAAATAGTAGAACTCCCTAGCGAAGGTTTACTCGCGAAGGTACTGAAGAATTAAGAAACTAACCACATCTTCGAAATAAAGGTACCTAGCTATTTATAAACATATACACACATATATGTTAGCTCGGGAATTTAGTTGTAGTATAGTATTTGTTGTGGAGATTTAAAAGAAAATAATATTTTGCAACTCATTTTATTAGACTGGATTCACGGGAGTCAATGAAATAAGCACATAGAACTTGTTACTAATTTAATTAAATTAGTTAATCATTCTAAGTGTTATTTGTAATTTATTTATTTTTCCATTAAATTTGATAGTTAAAGACAATAAGGTGGTTTAAGGGTTTGAATTATCGGCGCTTCCTGGAGTCGAGGTAAGTAGAAATTGCAACTACAATGCATAAACATAGTATTTTGTGAATTATTTATGTTTAAATGACGATACGTGAATTGTACGTAATACTGACTGATATTTAGTGATTATTGTGGATCGAGCCTGTGAGCTCAGTATTTGATGTAGAATGAGCTTGTGAGCTCAATATTTGATGTGGATTGAACCTGTGAGTTCAACAATCTGTGAATTTTGTGACGTATCATTGGTAGCACTGCATCATGCATTGAAATGAAAGTATGTTTTTATAAACTGGTGTGGTTGACCACTGATTATGCACCGAGGGCGGAAGGGGCGACCTGGGAAGGAGCGACCTAGGGAAACCTAATGTAGGCTACCTAGCATGGGCCACTGTCTTATACGTTATGTTGTGTACATGTTTATAGAGGGGACTTCTGAACGAACATGAGGTCAAGTTTGGTGATGGACCTCGCTAGGCCGTTAGAGGGATGGATCCTCACCGTGTGAGTCGATGTGTAGGGGATTACTTCTTGGTGGACATGAGGGGCGCGATGGGGGGGACCCTCGTGTTAGTATTAGTGTCCTAGAGACAATCCATCGAAATGACATAATATTAAGATAATATTCAGATTTGGTTAATATTATTGTTAGTTTAATATTGAATGTATGACGTTACACTTATCTGAATATGATGTTTGATTTTCATATATTCTTATTTGTGTTCCCATGAATCACTACTGTTATTGAATGAGTGATAGCTCAGGTGACTTAAGTATAATTCTCAAATAGCCCCGATCAAGGATCATCAAGAATGGGATATTGATGATGCAATTGAGATTGGTGTGCGATCTGCATTATACTCTATGAGAGGGTGTAGTAAGATCTCACTTACTACGAGATACTAGGTATCTCATAATGGATGCACAAATACCTTAAAGGGTATTGGTATACCCATCCGAGAAACCGTTTGATGTAATTCCACATAATGTGTCTACGGGTGTCTCGGTTAGTGGGGAGCGACGTGATACTCCTCTGACTTGAGGTCAATACGCACGACATGTGTGGAGTGATGAACTTTGACCATGACCGACGCTTGCACTCTTCCACGGGTAGATATGGCATGGATTTGGTTCATCACGAAATGCATGTGCGTGGTAGTTGAGCCAAGAATATGATTCATTCCTCAATGTGGATTTAGAGAGAATACTTGTCTTTTCATCATAATTTGATCTAAGTCGTCGGCCGACGCGCATCAACTTAGACTTTGCGGCTAAGTGTGATATACTTGATCAATTAGTGATTTGAGATAATATGATTAAGTTATTTGAATAGACACTTCATCATGTTCAAGACTTAATCGAGTATTCGTGAATGAAAGGAAGATATCACAATAGCCTACATTATTACAGCTAGTTGCAGATTTCCTCGCAATGTATCTCGTGTATTGAGAATGTCTGATTTATTGTCTAGGGTTCAATTAAGACCGTTAGTTTGACTAACCACTCGATATACGAGGGCCTATGGATCACACAACAAGTAATAACAATTTACCAACTATAGTTGGTTGATTAAATATTGTATTGGATATAATATTTAATTTATGGAGAATATAATAATAATTATATTTGGAATTAATTATTATTATTTAATTAAATATGAAATCCCAATAATAATATTTGGAATATTATTATACAAGAATAATAGATATGGTAAAGATATTATTCGTAGGAACATATCTAGGGAAATATAATCCGTAGAGATTATATTTACGGGCTAGGCCCGATATCTTGCTTAGGAATTAAGCCAAGTTAATCCCTATAAATATGTGTCTTATGGAAATTCCTAAATATACGAGAAATATAATTTCTCCATAAAATCTCTAGTTCGAATTTTCATAACAAGTTCGTCTCGAGATTCAACGCTGGCATATCGGTGCGGGTTGGTGAATAACCATTGCGTGGATACCATAATTGAGGATTCTGCGTACAAATCGCTGTAAGGATTTATATGTTGTTATTTATCCTTTATATTTTTATGTTATACAATCATGTTTCAGGTTTGTTGTTGGTGAATCGTTTTCTTCCGCTGCGCCGAACATGGTGTTCGTGCCTCTAAAATCCAACACATCGATGGTCATAATAGGATGGACCCCGTCGAGATCATACTTATTGTGGCCACTTGATTATATTTTATTGATCTTGATGATTGTGCCGGTGCATAATAGTGAGTCAGGGGCCCTTAATGAGTATTTCAAAAATAAATTGGTGATTTTAAATGAGAGTGCATTGTGCATAGTGAGGATTTTGAGATAAACATCACATCACGCATAATTTCTGCTTACTGAGATTTATATATCTCAAGTAGTTTATGCATAGTAGGTAATCCTGATGATGCGTGACGACCTGTTTATACTGGACTATCTGTGACGCTCTTGCAAGCTTTTGGGTTGCGGTGTACATAGATGACGACCTGCGGGCATGATCGTGGCTTTGTTTTGCTTCCGCTATTATACATTTTTTTTATTTGGACATGTACTATATTATATTATAACCTAGTATGTAATTGTGTGTTGGTTTGGAGTTACAATAGTTTGTTCGTTTGACTTGAAACCTCTTTTGTAAATATGAACAGGTTGTCGTGTTTGTGATAATATTATGCTTTTGTTAAGAAAAAAATAAATTATAGCAGGTTCACAGGGTTGTATATTATTTAAATTAAGATTATGCTTGTTGCTGTGAGTGTGGTCGTGTCATTCTTGAAGAATTAACCAGTCATAGTTGGATGTTTTGAGAGTCACAAATTGTAAAAATGTGAAGATTTTGATGTGTGGTGACTGATGATGAACGTTACATCAAAAATAAAAAAAAATGTAATTTTTAGTGAGGTGTTTCGAAATCTATAGTCCATTCGATTTTTTTGTGCATCCTGTTTAATATGGATTTGTAGTTATTGCCAAAATATTTTACTGCGTAAATCATAAAAATAAATTATATGGTGAAATAAAAAAAAACAAAGTATAGAGTGAAAATGGTACATACATGAATCATTGAAGGGTATTAGTTGTTTTTACTAAATAGTATTACTTGTTTTCACTGAAGGGTATTAGTTGTTTCCATTAAAGAGTAGTAGTTGTTCAGTGAAAACAAACTAAGACTCTTCAGTGAAAACAATCAATACTCTTCAGTGAAAACAAGTAATATCCTTCAATGGTTCATGTATGAACCAATTTCACCCTATAGATTCGCAAAAAAAAAAAAAAAAAATTAAGATTGTCTTTTATAAATAGAATATAATATTAACCTTCAAATAAAAAAATAATAATTTTATCTACTTGAAATGAAAGATATTTTAATAGAAATACTAACACTCTTACATCTAAACAAACAGACTATAATATAAATTGAGGACCCATAAATTAATTGTGCAATTATGGCCGTGCATGACAAATGTATCTTTACACTTTAATTTAATTAAATAACTAATACTCTTCGTAACCTTCAACTAATACCTTTCAATGAAAACAATTAATACCCTCCAAAACTAATACTCTTATGTGAAAACAATTAATACCTTTTAGTGAAAATAACTAATACACTTCAAATGGTTCATGTACAAACTATTTTCACTTTATACTTTCCCAAAAATTAAAGAGCGGTCTTATTCCCCCTTTTTTTTTCCAGATTAATAAATATTTATTTTAATAACTGCTACAAAAAATAAACTTCTACAAACTATATATCGAATTATTTCTATACATTGGTCGTTCACAATAATATTTAATAACTATTATTTTAAAGATAAATTCTAGGGTGTATGCAAGTGCATACAATGCACTTGGAATTTGATCTCAATTTAAAATTAATTTTGACTTTTAGCGGATTTATTAACTTTTTTTGGATCTGGCAACAAACATGGGTCGCAAATGGGTTGCGCGTGTTTCGTACCAATACCCAGAGTTATATCACCAATACTTCAAATTATATCACCAATACCCCAAGTTATATCCCTAAAGAATTATTTATCAATACCCCGAGACTTAATCACCAATACTCCAAGTTATAATCAATAATACCTAAAAAATTACTTAATAATACTCAAGACTTAATCACCAATACTCCACATTATAATCACCATTACCCCAAATTCCATCCCATTACCAAATCAAAAGATGTAAAACAGATACAAAAGGAAAGAAACTGATGGGGTTTTGAAAAAGAAAAAGAAGGAGCGAAAAAAGGGAAAATAGATGAACATCAAGAAAAGAATGAATCAGAAAAGGAAAAACAAGTGGATGAGGATAATGAGGGGAATAATTCTGCAAAAAAAGGGAAAGAACGAGAACAAGTGAGGGACATTAGGCAGGAAGATTTTCAGTCCGAGATCCCTATATTGTATGCATCATTTGGAAGAGAAGTGCTGGGAATTGAAAGTCAGACACTTCTATTGGAGCTTAAAAGGATTGACTGGAGCTGCCGCTTATTTCGTTCAGGTTGCAATTGAACTGACCGGGTAACCGCGGCGGATTTGTTAATGTATTTTTAAAATTGGAGTGCTGCTTGCCGCTATTCTATACATGACCCGCATATAAAATTTGACCCGGTTGAGATGAAATTGAATATTAAAATCCTACACTTGAATGCATCCTAAAATCATTCTATTTTAAAATAATAGAAATATCTTTTGTACTATAAAATAGAGAGATTTATCAAACACTATTCAAACCTCAAAATCCTCTAAATCTACCCCACCTACTAAATATACACCATTAAAATTTAAAAATCAACTTATTTTACTAAACACACCACATTTCATTCCTATAATATCATCCTTCCATTAATATTGCCGCAATTCCATTAAATCCACATCACTTACTAAAAATTCTCATCATTCCATATTCTCATTAAAACCTTTCTTTTAATTTTTTTTTATTCTTTCATATTCTTTGGTTTTAATCAAAATAAAAAAAATATTAAAAATTAAATATATTTTGAATTTTTTTATAAATAATTAACTAAATCTTCTAAATAAGTAGTTATCAAAATAAATATCTTCAAAAATATCAAAAAATAAAATAAATATAAAGATAATTTTAATAATCAATTAAATTGTAAATGTATTTGAATAAAAAATTTAAAGTAAATTTGACAATTATTTTAAATAATTCAGAAAATAAAATAATTTTAAAAAATCTAGTTAATTTTTTTTAAATCATTTAAACCTAAATAAAATTTGACAAAACTTATATAATAAAAAAATTAAAATTTGAAAAATAAAATAACTACATAACTATAAGAAAAATATCTAAATCTAAACAAACTAAATTTAAAAAAGAATAAAAAAAATATTCAAAAAGGAAAAGGCTAAAGATAAATCAAATCAGAAAAATATTTTATAAATCTTAATTAAATTGTTGTAAATAATTAAACTAAATAATCAATTAAAATTTTATTTTTATTTAGCTTCGATTGAATTTTAACGATTTTTAAAATAATTTTTTTAATTTATTTATTTTTTAAAATTTAATTGATCTTTTTAACTATTTTTTTAGTTTTTTTTTTTTTTTTAAATTGGATTTGTTTTAGTTAAATTATTTTGAAGATTTAGTTGATTTATTTTCTTTTGTTTTCCAAATTTTAAGGACTTCTTAATTTCATTTAATTTGATTATTTAAATATTTAATACATTTTAAAACATATTTTTTTAGGGTTTAAAAAAATGTAAGAAAAAAAATTGATCAATTAAAAGTTAAAATACTAATTTTAAAATTAAATGACTTAAAGGACTAAAGTCAAAATAAACATAAATTTAGAGTATAATTCATTCTATATATATATATATATATATATATATATATATATATATATATATAAGGATAACTTAGTCATTTTATTTATGTCTATTTTTGTCTTTAAAATTATGGGGTTTGTTTGAAGGATTTTGAGGTTTGAGTAGTGGAACTCAATATATATTTCAAAGATATATCAACATATTTTTATATTATTTCTCAATATTTATTATAAATTATATATCAACCTTGAAGGAGAAAGCGTCTTCTATCTACGTTGATTCAATAAAATACCGTAAGATAGGAATAGGAAAAATCTTAATTATCATAATCAATAAACTGCGTTCTCAAAATTTGCGATAAACCTATAAATATTAAAGTTAAAGGACTAAAATATGCGGCACAGTTACTAAAGTCTCAAACTCAAAATAAACAAGGACCAAGTCAAATAAAATAATTTAATAAAATCAAGAGAGCTTGACAATCATATTCTCATTCGAATTGGTTTTGAACTTTGTTGAGATAAATCACCGCAACTTTATCTCCACCAGTTTCCAACCTCAAACCTAGATTAAATCTACAGGTACTATTTTAATGTTAGTTATTTATTTTAATGGATACAATTATCTCCATATTATAAAAATAAATCTTAAAAAATTAATATATACGAATAACTTTCTGAAACAAAAGACTTTATAGATGATTTTTTTTTAATTGAAAAAAGAGAGAAGTGAAGATACTCCATTAATAATTTTAAACATATTTCATCGAAAACTACGCTTGAAGAATATTGTGGACGATCTGAATTATTTGAAGGATAGAGTCATACTTGCACATACTCTTTGAATAACTTGATGTGTTATTGGTGCGTCGAATCATGATTTGAATTTGAAAGTTGAGACTCCAGTTATATTACTCATAAATATAGATTATTCACAAGGATTGTGCAACAAATTAGATTGACCTTAATAAGACTAGATGACAGTGTTCTGAAAGGTACAAACTTAAACAGAAGTTCAGGTGAGATGGTGTTGACTCCTAAACTTTCATTGACTCCATTCAACCTAAGACTTTCGTTCAAGTTTTAGAAGAGACGGTTCACATTAGTTATCTCATATGAAATGTCAATAAATAAGAATCAATGACAATCGTTCGCTAATATTGACATATTCTTGAAGAATTCAGTTTTAACTTTTAAGTTGCAACCAATCGTAAGTGGATGTATTGAGAGTCACTAATCACAATAATTTGAAGATTTTAATGTGTGGTGACTAGCGATGAACGTTCATCGAAAATAATTTTTTTTTAGAGAAGTGTTTCAAAATATATAGTCATTTTGATTTTTTTATATCCCGTTTAATATAGATTTGAAGCTATTACTAAAATTTATTAGTGCGTTTATCATAAAAAATTGTATGGTGGAATACTAATAATATTATGATTGTCTCTTATAAATAAAATATTATATTTATTACACTCTGTTTTAAAAAAAAAAATTATGACATCTGCATTACTTTCTCTTAAAAAAAAATAACCTTCAAATAAGAGAATAATAATAATAATACCTATTTAAAATGAAAAATACTTATTAGAAATACTAATAAACACTCTCCCATAAATTAATTGTATAATTATAGTCGTGTATCACACGGATTCACTTACTAATAATATAATAATATGAATTACTTACACACTTGATTTGAGATGAAGTGTTCCAAATAATAATATAATAACATTACATCAATTATTTTTGTGCATTTAATTTTATATATAGTTACATCAAACTCAACTTAAAATTTCAAAATAATATTACCATTTATCATGTTTTTAAAATCCTAACCATTCGAATTTCACCATCCACCATCAAATATAAAACAATCATATTTTGTTTTTAGATTCACTTGAACGAGATGAGGACTTTTCGACCCCCATTCCATTCAAGTTAAAAATTTAAAATTCAGAGATTTTGGGAACTTTGAGGATGATGAATGGGATGGAATGGAAAATTGATTTTTGGTTTAATATTAAGATTCTTTACTCAAATACATTTATATCTTAAAATTAAAGAATCCATCATTTCTTAGTAATTTGTCATTCCACCCCAAAATTTTGAATTAATATTTTTTGTTGTTCAAACATAAAAATCATTAAGTAATGTTGTTTTACAAAAAATAAATAAGAAAGTTAAATTATTTTCATTCTTAAATAAATTGGTAAACCAAATACAATTTATGGTAATGATAGTCATTCCTATTATCAATCAAACAATACAATTATGCCAAAGTTTTATATGAAAATAATGGTATCTTATATCTGATCAAGAATATCAAAAATTTCACCAAAAGTATCAATAATTGGGATCAGTGCTATTATATTGTAATTGTTTTTTATTTTCTTTTTCTCAAATTCGAATATGTAATATCATAATAATGATATAATTTTAATCATTTTTTTGTTATGCGATTCTATACAAAATTCCATGACCTTAATAAGCCTAACTGACATAATTATGTTTTTAGGATTTTTCTATCAACTCATTTCCATTTTGATCTGTTGCAACTTCCAATTTAAGTAGAAAATTATCTTTATTTTTTCGTTCATACGTAGTTCATACATTTCATTTCAAATATGGAGTTGACTAAAATTTCATATGATTCAATAAACAGAATAGAAATTCCATCAGTGTTAGAAGTATTCTATGGAATTCGAACCCGAACTACCAAAAGGGGGAAAGAGGTCCAAACACATCAAACAAGAAATAACTCAAAAAATTTACTACAACACTGGGGGCCAACCAGGCAGCAAAATAAATAGAAAAGAAATGTGAACTAAAGCATGCATATACCTCTTTGAGAAATTGCATTTTTTCGTTCATGTCAGCTCCTCTTTTCTCCAATTCTGCTTCCTTCTTTGACCAGTTTGCGATCTGCAAAATGTTGAGGACAAGCAAGGAGTAGAACATAGTCAACAAGGAGAAAACTAGAAGTTATTAGTACACCCTTTTGAATTCTCAAATTCATCCATGGGTTAGGGCCATACAATTATTTTCTTGTTTAAAAAATATTGCATCTTAACATCACCTTGGCAAGAAACAGAGGTCAAAACTGAAATGGATCAGCACTTGTAATTGTAAAGCAACAACAGAAATAGAATACGATAAATATGCACGTCTAGGATAACAGAAGTATTTTAAAGTGACCGTCATTCAAAAATATGAATACCCATATGCTTCACATTGATTATAGTGTATATCATGATGGAGTATATGATTCCATTTGCTGTGATTCAGCTCCTCCTAACAATCAGTTTATTGGTTAAACGAAAAAAACTAAGACTATATAACAAGGAAGGATGTGAAGTCAATGCACGATTGACAAGAAAAGAGACACGGGACAGTCTGTTAACCAATAAAATGACTTTCCGCTCCTGTTTACTATATTGAATCTGATAATTTGTACACTTCTATTCCCATGTACTTTCAACTTCTTTTTTTCAACTATTGCCTCTTTAGGTTAGGGGATTAATAGAAAACAGAGCAAAAGTGTAGAAACCAAAGTACAAAGGCAAAAGAAAAGAGGAGGAAGTATTGCAGGCAAAATATGCATTTTTCCTCCAAATAATGAAAATAAATAGTTTAACAGGCCACACACTCTCATACACCTTTTAATTACAACCGGTCAAAAACTCAAATAAATTGTTCATTTTGCATACAAGATGAATTGATTAATATTTTAAAAAAACTCTCCTCATGGCAAACAAAAGCAGGAAAACAAAGTAAGTTCTTTTTTTTTTTATGTCATTCTGTTGGAGTGAAGGGTAAGAACGATAGCGCGCACACACGCACACTCACAACGGGAATTCCGTCCCACACCAAAATAGGCTGCTAATCTCAATAATTTTCAACGTAGTCACAACCCTACTAACTAAACAATATTTATAGTTCAAAGGCCCATGGGCCAAAACAAAAGATTAGCAAAAATAAAGTACCAAACATAAAAAACTGAAAGGAAATCCAACGCATCAAAATAATAAAAATGGGCCTGTTCATTCTAGCTTGCTTCCTTCCGAACACGGCGGCGCCGGTAGACCACAGGCGTATCAGTTCCCTCCCTCTCAAAAGCAGCCTTGTCCCCAAGTCTGAAATCTGGGAACTGAGGTTTGAACATCTCCACATCAATCCACGCTGCATCCTCGAGGGGTCGAGATTCCCACGCAATGAGGACCTGAGGAATGCGATCATCTCCGCGCCACACTTCTCGAAACCGCAACACTCGGGCAGGAATAAAGTCCAGAAACCCATCCTCAATATGAGGAGGAATGAGGGGATTGACCACGACATCACCGACGCATGTTTTCAACTGCGAAACATGGAACACAAGATGCAAGCGGCATCCAGGAGGAAGGGTCAAGCGATAAGCCGAAGGTCCTATCCGCTGCTCAATGACGAACGGCCCAAAGTAACGGGGCGCAAGCTTCACCCCCAATTTCCGAAACAAGGAAGCTTGGCGATAAGGGTGAAATTTGAGAAACACCCGGTCACCAACCTCAAAATGCACATCTCGGCGATGTTTGTTAGCCTCGCGAGCCATCCCCTGTTGGGCCCGTTCCAGATGGTGGCGGAAATTTGCAAGTATTGAATCACGTTCTTGCAGCTCATCAAGCACTGCTTTCACCCGGTAAGTAGCGAGATAAAACAGGCGGTTTCTGGCCGTAAACAGCCTCAAATGGGGTGCATCCCGTAGAAGAATGAAAACTGGTATTGAAGTAGTACTCAGCCCATGCTAACCAATCAACCCAACGATGCGGATGATCCGACACAAAGCACCGCAAGTAGGTCTCCAAGCATCTATTCATGACCTCTGACTGACCGTCCGTCTCCGAATGATAAGATGAACTCATACGGAGTTTGGTGCCAGCAGCTCGAAACAACTATTGCCAAAATGCACTGCAGAAAATGGGGCCCCGATCAGAAACAATGGAACGAGGAAGGCCGTGTAACCGGACTACCTCGCGAGAGAAAATCGTGGCCACGTCCCGTGCTGTGAATGGATTGGTCAAGGGCATAAAGTGGGTAGCCTTTGACAAACGATCCACAACTACCAAAATTACATCGAACCGGCGAGATTTTGGGAGGCCCGTGATGAAATCCATGCTCATATCCTCCCAAATGCGATTGGGAATGGGCAACGGTTGGAGGAGACCCACTGGCACACGTGTATCTGCTTTACTACGCTGACAAATTAAGCACTCCGCTACAAAACTTGTGACCATTCGCGTCATTCCCGACCAATAAACACTGGACGCAAGGCGCCGATATGTGCGAAACGCCCCCGCATGGCCTCCTGTTAGGGTCGAATGAAACTCAGAAAATAATTTACGAGTCCATTTCGGGTCTGATGGTATTGCTAACCGGTACTTAAAGTAAAGCAGCCCATTCACCAGAGTGTACGGCTTCGCAATGTTCTCCCCTCTCTCCAAAGAGCAGATTAACGGCGCATAAACTGGGTCACTACGGACAGCTCTCTTGAGTGCACCCCACTCCACCCAAGTCGGAATTGTGATGGCGGCAAGAGATAAATCATAATCCCGTCGTGAAAGTGCATCCGCTTCGACGTTTGAAACTCTAGATTTGAATTCGAACACAAAATCAAACCCAATTAATTTCGATACCCAATATTGTTGAGCTAGTGACTACAAGGTCTGCTGCAACAAATGTTTCAAACTATGGTGATCTGTATGAACCACAAAACGTTTGCCCAATAGATATTGGCGCCAATGTAAAACTGAAAGTACCAAAGCCATAAGTTCTTTCTCATAGATGGATTTTGCGACGTTCTTATCCGAGAGAGCCTTACTGAAAAAGGCAATTGGGCGTTTGTCTTGCATAAGCACAACACCGAGTCCTCGATCCAATGCATCACACTCAATATAGAATGGCGCACTAAAATCTGGAACAACTAGTATAGGGGCTGAAGTGATGGCTTTCTGAAGGGTTTCGAAAGTTGCCTGTCCTTCCGCAGTCCATGAGAATCCCTCATGCAAAGCCTCCTTCCGAAGAAGAGCGTTTTGGCATCACATCTCTTTTTACAGTTAAGTGATGTTTTACCTTTTTTCTTTTTCATCCATTCACTCAATTTTACCCCTCCTACAATTTAGAAAATGTGGAAAAATGAGAAATAGAAATGTACTGAGACACAACATTTAACTAGGGATAACAATATCATTATACACCACCTTTTAATTAAAAAAATATATACGTACTTAAAACATCACTTATTTGCAAATATATTATAACTCCAGATAAAGACCATTCCATCTAATATACCTTGTCGTTTTCAACGTAATAAGAAACATATTCCAATGGCTGGGATGAATGAAAGCAACATCCATTTAATGAAAGTTGACTGAAAGTTGCCATCATTATTGCACTTCTACCAGACTTTCGCCCTTCTTGAGATTACCGATAAATCAAATATCCAACGTATACTATTTTATTTAAATAGGTCCTAAGCTCAAATAAACACTCCAACTTTATATAATGGAACAGACAGGCACTTTTGTTGAATTAACGTCTAACAGACGGTTTCATTAAAACAATTTTATTAATATAATAACTTAGATTACTGCTTAACCATGCGATTCAATGCTGAAAATATTCACAACACTATGTTTCTCCAAATTTTTCTTTCCTCTTGTTTTTTCATCCTTCATTCGTCAATTAAATAGGGGAACCACACAACTCACTATTAATTTATCTCATTTGTTCCAAACATCTTTTCTCCGTGAATAATCTCGACTTCAAGCTTCCTATATCGAATACATTATACAAACCTGATTTGGACTCCTGCCAAAATTGTAAGACTGCAAAGTGGACTAGTGAGCAGGACAAATGTATTCCACCGCTAATGAGACTCGATATGTTCTAATATATTAACAAGGAGAACCCACAAATGTATTAAATTAATGTAATTCAATTTTTTCACACAGAGTACTAGTTTACAATGCAAACCCCTTTTTGATATCTGAAGTTGGGGATGATTCACAGAAAAGAGACGTTTGGAACAAAGAAGACAATTAGATAAACTAATAGAGCAGTGTGTTCTTGAGGAAGAAGAAACAAGTGAGAAGAATAATAATTTGGGGAAATAGGGTTTGTTGTGAGAAAGAAGGAAAGTCGTCGAAAAAGCTTCGAATTGATTGTCGCCGGAGAAACCCCGTGCCAGAATTGATGGAGTTAGCTGGAAAACTCCATTGTTACTGGAAATTTGTTCACAGAAGAGAGAGAAAGAAAGTCATCATAGGAAAGCTTTCGATGGCGGAAAAAGATGCAGAAATTCGCCGGAGCTGGGGACAAAGCTCGTCGTCGGAAAGCTGCCGTGAGGACGATAGAAGCTGTTACTCGTCGCCATGGCCGTAGACTGGGAAGCATCGCCAAAATTTCTAAGCTCCATCCGAAATAGCAAGCTCCTTGTTACTGAAAACTAAAACTCAGCCATGGAAAAACCGAAGGAGAAACCGCACCTCCGATCAAATTGAAATGCTTGCGTCGGCGTGTGTAAATTTGTATTTTGATTTTTTTTACTATAAGGATATTATAGTAATTTTATATATTTATTTAAAAATTAATTATTTTTTCTAAGTGCAAAACTAAATCGCTAAAGGTGAAATAGGATGAGTGTAAAGTTTGTACTGATTTACTGACGTCAGGAAAGACGAAAGCCTTCCTGTTCGTAGAAAAACACTACTAACATTTGCATAGTTGTGCAGTCGTCCCTCTTTCTTAGGGTTTCATTTCACCCTTAGTCCACGAGATTATTTAATTGAATCACATATTGTTATTATACGTGGTCCCAAGAAACTTGATAGTTTCCCGGAAAAAAAAGAAAAGAAAACTTGATAGTATGATATATGTAAGCACTGTCTCACTGAGACATGACATACTGATATTTGGTACAATAATTTACCTTAATTATTTACATCAACTTAATTTAATTTTTCTCAGCTGAGTAGGAGTCTGTTAAGCTGAAATAAACCTCAATGATAAAGCAAGAAACCAACTAAAACTAAGGTGCTTGGTTTGGCAGGAGGATTTGGAATGAAGATAAGAATGATGGTAGTGAAGAATTAATGATAATGAATATGTATATTATCTTTACGTATTTGATTTAATTATTTTTTCAATAATAAAAATTGCCATTATCTTTTATATTTAAAAAATATATTTTTAAACAATTTATGCTTAATTATAATATGCTAATAATAATAATAATAATTAATTAATTGTTTGGAAACTTAACTTTAAATAAGCAATTAATTTTTAGGGATATGACTTTCATTCCCAAAAAATAAGAGGAATGAAAGTATAACTTTGATTCCATAATTTTTTAATATGAAAACACTATTCATCAAATATCTTTCAGTTTTTTATTTTTCTTATACTATGAAAGAATTCGTCTCACCTAAAAATCTTTATAAGATGGATATTATTCTATTATTATAATAATGCAAAATAAAATATCTTATATATGTATTAAAAGTCTTGTGCGATGAAGGAGTGACTGGAACTGATCATGAGTGCACCAAAATATAATTAGCAATTAAGATTCACTATTCCATTTCAGTATTTTATTTTGAGGTTTCATTGTGTTTGACATTATGCATATCATTACGTGAGTGTTCGTTTCTCATACTTACATTTTCAATTTTGTACAAATTGTATATGTAAAAAGACAAAGTATAGAGTAAAATTGTTTCAATGAAAACAAACTAAGACTTTTCGATGAAAATAACTAATACTCTTCAGTGAAAATAATCAATACTCTTCAGTGAAAACAACTAATACCCTTCAATAATTTATGTATGATGTATAAACTAATATCACTCTATACATATTCATGTAAAAATCTGTCATACTCAAAGATAAAATCTATCTCTAGCTAGGTATTTGAATCTTTGTGTGACTTAGGGGAAAAGAAAAAAAATCCGGAAGAGATGAATACATCTTTGTATATGTAGTAGAAATATTTGTTTCTTATTACATGTGAACAAATTTAAGCTAGCTTAATTTAGTACAAGTAGGACAATTTTAAATTAAATACCTGCAGCGTCTCTTCATAAGTGGCACCAAGCACACGACATTATTAAAGTTAGGAAATGAATTAACAAAAATTTTATTAAAATAATATATCCTTGAAAATTACTGCACAAGTGCACGTTTTTTACATTTACTTAATTGAGTTGTAGTAAGGAGTAAGGACGGATTTAGGGACGCAGGGTGGTCCTCCTTCTTGTGATTTAATTTTTTTATATTATACATGTAAATAAAATTTATAAATAATTACATGGAGCCACACACTTTTCCCCCAAATTTAAGAAAGGCCCATGAATTTCCCTTCATTACAAGAAGACACACTTTATTACATGGAGGCACACTTTTGTTTTCACGTGGGCCCCACGGGGGGTAATATTAAATTCATTTCTTCTTCCTCAGCTCTCCTTCTCTACCTTGGAAGCTGGAATAGCGGCGACGTCAAGCTGAAGGTGTAACTGGAGGTATAAGCTAGCAGTCCCATCAATCGTACATTTTCTAATTCAAATTTTGAAAATTAATTTCAATCATCCCCAAGTTCTGTATCCTGATCTTCGCATAACTTCTTCCCCAAAATTTCTCATCTTCGTCTATTTTTTCGATCAAATTTGTCGTGGGCTATCGCTATATATGCTTTTCTGTAATGGTTGACAAGCTTATTTTTGCCACGATTTTCAGGGGGGAAAACAAGTTATTCTCAATTGAAGCCAATTGTTCTTTTGCCGATTTCCGATCCCAAGTTATAGTTAAGTGGGGTGTTCTTATGTTTCAGTCATTTTCTTTATCATGTTCTATTGGTACCCTTAGCAATTGTGTGCTTGAAAGTGATGATGATATGCTTAGTATTTTCTTGCTTTGCGATTTGGATTCAACTAGGGTAGTTTCAGTTGACGTGCGCCTAAATGATGCATCACCTTCCACCCCCAGTAGCAGCAACAATAATAGCGTAGATGTTGATGATGCATGTAGTCAAGAATATAGTGATAAATCTAGTTCATTTGATGACCACCTGGACCATGTTTTGGATGATGATTTTGATGACATCCCGAGGTATGATGTTTGTCCTAGACTACCAAAGAAGACTTACTTAGCTGATGCATGGGCAGATTTGTTAAAGGGTGGGGTAGACACTGTTTTCCCTGGTGGTAAAGAAGGCTTTAAGGAAGCAATCATCAAGTACTCATCACAAATGAAGTTTAACTTTAAGTTCTCAAAAAACGACACTAAGTACAAGTATGTAGTATATTCGCAGAACGATGCCCAAGGTTGTGGTTGGTTCTTAAAGGTCAGGGTTCACCCTGTTACTGGTAATTATCAGATTTACAAGGCTAAGCTAACTCACAGTTGTATTGGTAAGTTATCGAATGTTACCCCCGAAAGGCTTAGTCCAAAAATAATGGGCCGGTTCTTCTTAGAAAACTTCAAGGATGATCGTGAAGTATGTGGTAGGGATGTAGTTGACAAGATGAAAAATAATTATGGCTTTCAAATCCCATATCACAAAGCATGGCGCACTATTGAGGCTGCGAAAGACCAGATATACGGTACCTTCGATGATTCATATGACCAACTCCGTTGGTATTGCGAAGCTATCAAACGCACAAACCCCGAAAGTGTTGTACTACTTGAGTCGGATAATACTTCCAAGAGGTTTGAACGGTTATTTGTTTCATTCAAGGCATGCTTAGATGGGTTCCGAGACTATCGCCCTATGCTGTTCGTCGACAGCACATTCATGAAGGGACGTGCTAAAGGCACACTCTTAGCTGCAACGGCAAAGAACGGAAACAATTATACTTAATAAGAGTGTCATGTTACCACTTTGTTTTTATTTCCCCTAATCTGCCCTGTCCCCTTTATGTTACATCATTAGTCATCTTTTGTGTCAACCATGGAATGATGCATATATCCATTTGTTTCAATCTGCTGTCCTTTTTCACAATCCTTACCTCAGTATAATCTCTCTAATTCGTGTCATCATTTGTAGGGTTATATCCTGTTGCATTTGCTGTTGTTGGAGCTGAAGACATTCCTAATTGGACATGGTTTCTGTCGAATATTCGCGATCATGTAAAACATGATCAACCTATATGTTTCATCTCTGATCGGAACCTAGGTTTGCTCAATGCATTTAATAATGTCTTCGTTGAACCTATTCACTTTTACTGTCTTTATCATCTTAAATTGAATCTGAAGGCTCGTTTTGCAAAGGGTTGGACAAACACCAATCGTTGCCAGCTGGTTGAGTATTTTAATGCTTGCGCTTATGCCCCTAATGAGCGGTTATTCCAGGAAAATGTTACCAAATTCATAGAGTTGGGTGGTAAAACCGCTGTAGACTTTCTGGAAGGACTACCCAGAGAAAAGTGGGCAGTTGCGTACTCCTCCCACATTCAACGTTACGGTGAGATGACATCTAATGCAGTCGAATCCTTCAATAATTGGATTCTCAAGGGTCGGTCCCTCCCCATTACAAATATGTTAGAGTATATTCGTAGTGAGCTTGGTCGTTGGTTTGTTGAAAGACGTGTTCAGGCTGAAAAATAGAACGATGATCTTGTCCCTAAGTGGCAGTAGATATGGAACTCCCTCCTACAAGATGACAAGTCTTGGTCCATAAGTAAGAGCTCGACTTCCGAGTTTCACGTGAAGTCCGATATTTCAGCTGTGGTAAATTTGCAAGGCAGGGTATACTCTTGTTTTCAATGGCAACTTTCTGGCTTCCCGTGTGCCCACGCCATAGTTGTTTTAAATCGTAGTCGATGCGATTTAACTGAATACATTGATTCAGCATTTTTTACAAACACATACCGAAACTGTTACAAATCTGATATTCATCCAATTCCACAAACGCTGAAGTTTGAGCTGCAGAATATGGTTGGCCTCGAGAAGATTCTCCCACCTATCCTAAACCCCCCCCCCCCCCCGACCGACCTAAAATGAAAAGACGCCCCTCTCGCGGTGAACATGTAACGAAGAAGAAGGCTCGACCATCACCACCAAAGTGATAGGTTTACTTTGGTATATTTGCAGTTCAATCTTTTGTCTTCTTATAACTCCATTCATATCTAACATGATAAACAGTTATGACTGATTTGGGTTTTTCTGTTTTCAATTTGTGCAGTTTTTTATCACGAAATTGTCTCTTGTTCATATAGCAGACTACGGGATGGGGTGTGGTAGGCCTCTGTGATTTTTTGGTAATTGAAGATCTTCAAGGTCAGTCTAGCAAAACTGTTATGCAAAATTATGTTTTTTGTGTGCTAGTTTTGTTGGGGTGAATCAAGTATATAACATTTTAGGCAGCGCAACACATCTCAATGGTTACGTGTGAATTATTTTTTACTGATTCACTTTTGAAGACCAGGTTGATCTAGTTATTTTGAGATTAAGCGTTTTATCTTTTGACTAGGTTTTGAGATGCTTGCTGCTACTTATTTTTGTAGTATTTGATTGGTATTATCCCTCTTGTATTTTGACTGATTCCAAATCAATTATATAAAATTTGTTCACCTCGGTGGAAGATTCATATGGGGGGGTCTTATGTGATTGTGTTTATACAATTCTGCATTTTCATGAGATATCTCATACTGTTATGGCATGTTAGCTCTCACAAATAATTGATCCTATAACACATTACAATATTTTTATAAGCAAAATGATATTTTAGAAAGTTACATAATATTCATTCGAGTCCTATTACATCATGTCATTTAGGGTCCTAGACTACTAGCTGAAAAATTGGACTGGTATTATGCACTGTTTTTTGGACTGTTACATAAACTTCACTGCTATGATAGTAAATATGCAAAGTATTGCTCCAACTGTTAGTGCATTTGCTAGCATTATTGTCCCAAGTGTTAGGTTGCATCGACCGGCGTACTCTGTTCCAAGCCCCATTTGTTCGTTTTTATACACGACACGTCCTGACGATGTAGCATCATCTTTATTTCTTGAGTTGACATACTCTATTGTCACACACCAATGCGACCAGCCGTGTATGTCACAAGAGTAGAATAACCTACCTGGGTTGGTACGAGTCTCGGAAACCTTGATGGAGGCTGGACAACGGCATACATGGTAATACGAACGTGCGTATTTAGGATATGCATTTTTGTAAAATATAATGTAATTTAATCAGTACTATATTTTTGTGTAGGTAGGATTTATTTTTTGCTCAAGAGTTGTGTGTTTGATTTGTATTTTGCACTGGGCATATATATAGAGCTTTTTGGTATGATAAGATCAAGTTCTGTCAGCAGATCCAACGGTCCGATTTTTTAGATTGAGCAGCAACGGCTATAAAATGGAGAAAGTGGCAAAAAGATGAAATGCTGATGCAGTTTATAATAATGGGAGAAAGTGTGGCCCAGTATAAATATATAGATGGCCCAAAAAACTCTTGATCCATATTGGGCTTGACTTTAAATTTTTTTTGAAGGGGCCATCGCTGAATATTTGTGTTTTTGGCCCAAATTTTTGTAAGCAAGCCTCCATGTACCCAATCGTCTATTTGTGTTGTAACCCAAAATTCAAAATCTCTCTGAATGAATAATAAAAATATTCCTACAAATAGCCAAAACTTGTTATTCAAAACATGTAACCATTTTATTCTTATTATGCTTAATTATAACATTTGAATAATATATACATATTGACACCTCATGATTCTTTTCGGCAGCAAGCAAAATCTACTCCAGATTGAATAGAATAAACATGATATTGAAGCCATACGAATGCCAAAACGATTCTATATATTCAAAATCCAGAATTTACAAAAGCATATTACATTGCTTTTCCACAAAAAAAAAAATCTGGAGAAAAAAAATTAGGAGCCTAGATATATTAATTGGGGCCAGCTAAATGGAGGCCCAATTTAGATGTACTCAAAAGGAGATAACATACTCTCCACTATCACATGTTTGATGAGCACACCCTCCCCTATTGTATAGTCAGCCGAGACATAGTATGTTTGACACTTTGTGTCATATACCACAAAAATACCAGTAGGGAAAACCTGAATTAGAATTTTATCTTCGGCTGGGCTAAAAACACGTAGTGGCCGAATCATTACAAACTCCCTATTCACTGTGACCCCACTCCCCAAAATGATCTTGTAACTCGCCCAAGACGAACAATCAAAATAATTTTTCATTATCCAGAAATGATACGAATCAGAATTGCAATATCTATATTTACACAAAACCAACTTTTCCTCGCTAACAACACACAGGTCACAATCCCTAGTGCTAGTCATCGAACCATCAGGGGCATCAATCAAATTATACTCCCCACTCTCCAAGTTTAGTGCAGCAATATAACCTTTATGATCGAGAAATACCTGCCAGTGGAGATTTCCCAAGACAAACACCTCTGGCCTGGGGATGAATTCCGCATATGGAAATGATCGCCACGTAGACCATTGCTCCGTCGCGAGAGACCACATCTTTACCTCAGTCACAGAGGTTGGGGTGGGGAACCATGCAATTCTTACAATTCGGCAATCCTTAGTTACAGATGAAACCCCCATACCCCAAAATACCCAAGCATTATGGGATTGGACTGGAAAATGGATTTTTTCGAAAGGAATAGGCCGTAATGTTTTAATGGTGGGATTAAAAACATACACCCTGTCTCGGCGCGTCATACACAGGGCAAAGTGGAAGCAACTGGCCATATACTTGACCTTTCCGTCCAACTCAGGGGCGGACCTCTGATTAAAATTGCTCCCACTGGCGATCGAATCATACTTCAACGGTACATTCCCGTAATATGAAACGGGCAAGAACACGAACCGATTCATAGAAACTATTTTCTCCAGATGTCTTTTTCGAAATTCCTTTACCCCAAGCTTCGTGAGGAAGTCTTTGCTTATACATTTCATCGCTCCGATCATTTTGGAAGGCATTCCAATGAAGATTGAAGACACCAACTCATCTGGTAAATCGGAAAAGGAAGAATTTCGTGAAACCTCCATTTTGTGATGTTTCTTCTTGATTTTTGCTGCTGTTTTTTCAATAAACCCTGAAACAGTGTTCTTGACAGAGTACAATGGGGGTAGAATGCAGTCATCTTTGAAATTTTTATCTTCGGAAAATGTAGCGACCAATGGGGGCATTCGATCACTTCAAACGTCGTTTTTGCAGTTTTTTAGACGCCATTTTTTGTCTCTGAAAATAATTACATTGAGGTATAGGTTTTTTAGGCACGGGGACAAATTTAATTGAAAAATGGGGTAAACAAATATATGCTCTAATACTTGGAAATCCTTTAATTACAGTGAGGTATAGGTTTTTTAAGTACCCAAAATTAGTTTATTTAATTCAAGCACCCCAATTTATGTGAATAAATATAATATATTATTTGTTTAATTATTCTCAAAATTAATATTAATATGGGTATTCATATTAACCAAACGATCAAGCCGCAAAAAATAAAAATAAAAAAACCAACGATTATGCAGAATAAGTAGATCAGTTATTCTTTTTTTAAAATATTGAATAATCGAGATCACACAACCATTCTATAAATACCAAAATCAACCAGCCGCCAAAAATTAACTGATTATTCAATATTCGAATATTAGTTATTCAATGTCAGAAGAATGAATATTTTTAAATTAATTTCTGCATAACAAATACTCCAATTTCTAATTGTAATAGTTATGATATCTGGGCATGGGACTCTTCTCTAAAACTGCCTTTTTCCTAGGCTTTTTACAGGTTATGTAGGTATAACTCGGTTAGTGTGAGGGAGATGGGTGATTGGAGTGAGGGACAATGGGAAACGGGCTTTTGACAATGGAGGAGGGGACTTTTTGAACGGGCACAAACCTCGGCGCACCTCCCTAAGGGAACAAATGTAAATCGAGCTTATCACCTAGCGTAGAGTATAATACTAAATCTGTATATGGTGTTCTCACTCATGTTAATGAAGCTGTCAACGAGTACGATAAACAGGTTTACAAAGCTATATGGATCAAGTGTTTTCCGTCTAAGATAAACCCTAACACTTGGAGATCAAATATGGGAAAGCTTGCATACGACGTCAAATCCGAAGAGAAGACATGCACTTCCACCCAAAGCGAACTTGCATTGTCCTTTTTTGCGGCATTCACCCCGAATCTGTAAGACAAGCTCTCTTTTTGAATGTCCCTTTTGCACATGAGGTTTGGATGGGATGTGTAAGATGGCATGGGATTCTTCGCCCAAACTGTCTTTTCCCTAGGCTTTACAGGTTATGTAGGGATAACTCTGTTACTGTGAGGGAGATGGGTGAGTGGAGGGAGGGCCAATGGGAAACTAGCTTTGACAATGGAGGTGGGAGTTTTTTGATAGGGAATATCCTCTGGTTAATAACTGAGTTGATCTGGTGATCAGACACAAACCTGCGATAGAGAGAAGAGGACAAATGAATGATGTGAACTTTGTGGGATATTTATTCATACCTGTTTTGTAATGAAACTGACATTTCCTATGTTTTTTTACAGGTTTATGTAGGGATAAATCGGTTAGTTTGGGGGAGATGGGTGACTGAAGGGAGGGAGAGTGGGAAAATGAGCTTGACAATGTAGGAGGGGACTTTTTTGATAGGTAAAAAATATAAAATAATTATTTTTTAATTATTCTCGAAATTAATATTAATATGTTTATTCATATTTAACAAACGATCACGCAGGAAAAAAAAAACCAACGGTTATGCAAAAAATATAGCTCATGCCTGCATACCAATTTGAATAATTGTATTATGGTACAGTTAAATCCATTATAATCTTTCTGAATTTAAAAGCACAACTAATACATTAGCCCAACAAATTTAAAAACATCAAAAAAATTAAAAGCCCATTCATTCAAAATTGAAAGCCCATTCCCCCGAAAAGAAAACCCATTAATAATCTAACTCTAATATTGTAATGCTTTAATTAATTCCATTAATTCAAACAAGAGTGTCATTCTCTGAAATTAATTCGAACAAATATATAAACCCAATAAATATTACAAGCCCAATATGCACTCTCCCAGTTTTTAAAAGACCAACATTTAAGTTACAGATTTTTGTGTAGATCCCAAAACACCAAAGAAGCCCATTATTATAGTTATAGATTATTCGGTGAGGGTGGAAATTTGAAATGATATATGGCCAAGGAAAGTTAACCGTTGTTTTTTTAGACAATTATTTTGATTTAATTCTGAGTACCAAAAATTCTGGGAATAAATTTAAAATAATTCTCGAAATTAATATCCATACCCAAAAATAATTATTTCATATTAACTAAAATGATCAGGCCGGAAAAAAAAATCCAACCGTTATGCAGAATATGTAGATCAGTTATTCATTTTCAAAAGAGTGAATAATTGTAACCCATGTCTGCATACCATGAGAATAATTGTATTATATTACAATTAAATCCATTATAATCTTTCTGAATTTAAAAGCAAAACTAATACATTAGCCCAACAAATTTAAAAACATCAAAAAAATTAAAAGCCCATTCATTCAAAATTAAAAGCCCATTCCCCCAATCCCATACAATAGTAACTTTCCTGATTTTTTTACTGCCCCTAGCCTAACAAATTTAAAAACACCAAAAAAATTCAAAGCCCATTCATTAAAAATTAAAAGCCCACTCCCCCAGTTTGGACAATATTACTAAACCTGATTTGGTTGTGCCCTTACCTGTTTATTCATATTAACCAATCGATCAGTCCAGGAAAAAAAAAACAACGGTTATGCAGAATATGAAGATCAGTTATTCATTTTTAAAATATTGAATAAATCGTAACCCATGCCGGCATAACATTTGAATAACTGTATTACGTTACAATTAAACCCATTATAATCTTTTTGAATTTAAAAGCCCAAATAATATATTAGCCCAACAGATTTAAAAACCACAAATAAATTAAAAGCCCATTCATTTAAAATTAAAATCCCATTTCCCCAATCCCATACAATTATAATTAACCTGATTTTTTGTGTGCCCCTAGCCCAAAAAATTTAAAAACCCCAAAAAAAAAATTAAAAGTCCATTCATTAACAATTAAAAGGCCATCCCCCAAATCTGGACAATATTAATTAACCAGTTTTTTTCGTGCCCCTACTTGTCACATTTGATCAATTCCGAAAAAAAAAACCCCGTTAATAATCTAACTCTAATACTGTAATGCTTTAATTAATTCCATTAATCCAAACAAGAGCGTCACTCTCTGAAATTAATTCGAACAAATATATAAACCCAATAAATATTACAAACCCAATATGCACTCTCCCAATTTTTAAAAGACCAACATTTAAGTTACAGATTTTTTGTGTAGATCCCAAAACACCAAAGAAGCCCATTATTATAGTTATAGATTATTCGGTGAGGGTGGAAATTTGAAATGATATATGGGCAAGGAAAGTTAACCGTTATTTTTTAGACAATTATTTTGATTTAATTCTGAGTACCCAAAATTCTGGGAATAAATTTAAAATAATTCTCGAAATTAATATCAATACCCAAAAATAATTGTTTCATATTAACCAAAACGATCAGGCCGGAAAAAAAAATCCAACCGTTATGCAGAATATATAGATCACTTATTCATTTTCAAAAGAGTGAATAATCACTAGTACAAAAAAGGACTTAGAAAGCGGTTATTTTTTAGCTTAGAAAGCGGTTGGAAACGCTTTCTAAGAATTCGCTATCTAAGCTAAGAAAGTGGTTAGGAAACCGCTATCCAAGATAAACACTTAGATAGCGGTTTAAAACCGTTGTGTACTAGGAAAGCGGTTTCGAACAGCTATCCAAGTCAGTCTCTTAGAAAGCGGTTTCAAACCGATATCCAAGTCTACTTCTTAGAAAGCGGTTTAGAACCGCTATCTAAGATCTTTACTTACAAAGCGGTTCTTAACCGCTATCCAAGTGCATTTACGTTTTTTATTTTATTTAATTCACTAGGAAAGCGGTTCTTAACCGCTTTCTTTGATTTTTAATTTTTTTATATTTTCTATTTTATTTTAATAAACCTGTTTATATACAAATAAATATATTTATCCATACCATCAAATATTAATCCATAACATCAAATAAATATAATTAATTACCAAAAAATTCATAATAATATCATATCATCACAAATTAATATTTAAGTTACAGACCAAAAGTTAATGTCTTACAAAAAGAAAATTACATTAAGAACCTATTGTATAAATACCCCATCCAATCCATTTTCCACTTGTCAATTCTAGCTTTTTTGTAAGTCGGGATCCGAGGATTATGCACAAACTGCAAATTACATTTAAAATTTAATTAATTAATACGAATATGTTATATATATCAATCAATAATAATTTAAATAAATCGATAAATCAACTTACTTCATCAGGTATAGTCGTCTGAGAAGTCAAGATTATATCTTCAATGTAGCAACACACAAAATGTCCACAGTGATCGCCATCTTGCTGCCTCGGAACCTATTGATTAGCAATTATAATCACGTACTATATATACCTATGATTATTTTTAATTGAATTGAAAAATTTATAAAGTAAGTTTACCGAAATATTTTTCCACAACACTTTACTAATGGTTTTTTAGCTTTGACCTGGAAGACTACTCCGAAACATTCTCATTACACTATAAAAAATATTTAGAAAATAAAGCTCAGATTAGATATGCATACTTTTTAAAAGTAAAACAAATAATAATATGAGAATATTAAAAACTAACTTACCCGTCCATAAATGTCATGAGATTAGGAAGATTTGTATACACTCCACCGTGAGCTGGATCCATATAATACACATTAAGTTCATTCATGTCTATGGCCACCAGCACCTAATGTTTACTACAATATTATATTAAGAATATTAAAAGATAATCATTTGTTTATATAAAAAAAAATATTTTATGAAATATTAATTGTACTCACCCCACATTTGTCGGCCATAAAATGAGATGATTTTTTCCAGTATATTTCAACATATGGTTAACAATATCCCTCATTAATTGTGTCCTCTTACCAAACATGCAACACACTTATGGAGAGACGAATGAATACTTTGCACTTGCCCCGATATCTAGGGTGAAATATACCTCACCCAAATATCTTAAACAAACATACGCTAATTAATATTTAATAAGAAAATTAAACTATATATATATGAAGTAAATATTGAGTATTAGTTAATTAACACATACCTGAGGTAAAGAGTTATGGTAGCTGCACTCAACCACACATAATTCGGTAGGATGAACTCTTCATAACCAACCTGGTGAAAGTAAGAAGTAATGGGAACCGCAACTGGATCGTAGGTGGGGGACGAAACCATCAAGTGCGCTGTTGACATTGTAGTGACGTCGTGGGGTAAGTCACCGTGCACTGGATAACCTAATCGTCGTCTGCGAACACCAATAGTGGGTTCCCTCGGTCTCTCCCTCTCAATACCACTTGATCTTTGTGGAGCCTTTTATGGAGTCGGCAGTATCTACAATCAATTTTTAATATAATTTAGAATAAATAAAATATTAAACTTTAATACCATGAATTTTACCTTCTTGGTGAGAGAGACCAAGTTCCTCGGCCATTCGAGAAAGTGTTCGACCGCTGTTCTGACTATGGTGGCATCATCTTCTGGTCTTGGCACTGGTGAATTCTCTTCTCCGATTTCAGGTACAATAAGTGTGACTCTCACAAAGCCAGAAGCGTGGGGACGACCGTGAATGATTCCACTAGAGCTGTCGTGCAACATTCCAGTTGCCACCAATCGAAGAGGATGCTCCACATAAAGGAAACATTCCACTGGCTGTTCGAAGAAGATATTAAGTTTAGAAAATTATACTAGTCTTTAATTAAAATAAATACGAGATACATCTGATACCTGGGAGACGTTTTGAAGTGGATCGTTGAATTCGTTTCTAGCATCAGCGGAAAACATAGTCGGGACATTGTTTTCACAACTAGCACTACTCGACAACATCCCTTGTCTCAATTGTCTTTGATTCATGATCTCCATCTGTTTAGCCAAGTCGGCAACCTGCATAGAAAGCTTTTCCACCATAGACATAGCCGCAACACCGGGTTCCATCTCTAATGTTTTCTTCGTGACGCCATATCCAAAAGCTCGTAAGCGTCCGGGATGCTCCTGACGATCTATTGCCCGTGCAAACAGATCATCAGTCCCCACAGTGCGGATGTCGTCGGGCGTCATGCTCTGAGATATGCGCTCCTGAATAACAAAAAAATATTATTAAATCATTTCAAATGAAGTAATTGTTTTTAATGTAAAGGATAAAATAATGGATGAATTACCGCTTCTTTAGAGATACGCTGAGATCTGTTATCGGGAAAATTTCCATCTCGAGTCTTTCTTGTAGTTTGAAATAACTCGTAACGGGTAACAACAGGCGCACTCTCTCCAGCTTTCCTTTTTTCTTCTTTCTACGACAATGATAAATATGTCCCCAAATTATTAAAAGTGAATATATATTAAGAGTGAATGATCATAAAAAAATTAAAAGTTAGTATTTTTAGCTCACCAAATCTTCCCTAATATGTGCATAACCTTTGGAAGATCCACGACATCGCGCCTCCATATTCTTAGCTTGTACGCTATTTCTATTACTTTTTTCCTACAGTGTAATATAAATACAATAAACACTTAAAAAATTGTGCATTAATAGGAATAGATGAAATGACATTGATCAAGGTTACCTTGAAATCATCAAGCATAGATCTACGCACGAATTCCTGCCAATATGGGGCCACCATAGGGGATTCCTCATAGTCCTTAGGCGGCTTAGGCGAGTACTGACCAATCTTCGGGTCTCGTGAATTTCTCCTCAGAAAAGACCGAATTTTTTTTGCCGCATTCCCAGCTTGCATAAGTATTTGATGCTTCCTTGTGTGATCAAGGCCGGAGAATGTTTGCTGCATACACATATAAAATATTTTATGAATATTTAGTAATTTCACAAGCTTATACATAAAAATAAGTCATGCAACAATAAAAATATGCATATAATTAATTTACATACCATGAGCTCATCCCATATCGCTTCCTTGTAAGGACTCATTTCAGGCTTACGCCAGTCACTGCATGGCAGCACGATAGGGACCACTCTCCTGACTGCAGACCCAATGTAGTGCGCCAACTTCGCACTCTCAGGTCCAATCGGCTGCCCATACTCATTGAATGATAACTGCAATTCAATGATATCGTTAACTCAACAAACAATTATTAAAAATAATAAAAATTAAACTGTTCAGATGTAATAAAATTAATTACCTTCAGTAATTTTCCTTTGCTACGGTCTTTCTTCAATAAAGTCATCGTGACTATACCCCTCTTGTGCTTCTCTCCAGAGCTACAAGAGGTGTGAGCATCAGTGTTATCCTGTCCCAAGTCATCATGATCTCTCTCATCTCTATCATCTCTATCATCCCCATCATCTCTATCATAGGGAAAATAACCCCCATAATCTTCATCACCCCCATAATCTCCATCATCTCCATCATAGGGCGGTTGATCCATGATCCTGTGAAACAGAAAAAAAAAATTAAATAAATAAACAGAAACAACATTTAATAAAGCAGAAAAAACAACATTTAATAAAGTCGTACATTTCTTTTTAGCTCTGGTTTTTATTTTTCATTTTTTGGTTGACTTTTCTTGTTCATGACCATGAATGTTAACGAGATCCGGATTGTTATATTCATCCTCGTTTCTAAGATTTCTCTGGTATGGACGTGGATTTGCAAGATCATCAAAAGAGGGTACATAATGTGTGAAGTTCTGAAAAGGATCATCAATCATGTCAACATCTTCATCGACTTGGTCGTTGATCTGGTAACTATGGTTAAATTTGTTTGACAGAAGCACAATTGACCATTTCTTGTTCACTGGGTCGGGGACATAGAAAATTTGTTGAGCTTGACTGGCCATTATGTAAGAGTCGTCTCTGTATCCCACATTCTTCAAATCGACGCGTACAAACCCATAACATTCAACTTGGACCCCATTTGGGATCCTCACCCAACTACAATCGAAGATTGGTTCTCGGTGACCAACATAGTTGAGTTCCCAAATATTGACAATCTGTCCAAAGTATGTGGTAATCGACTCATTCCATGCAGTTGCAGTAATAGACACCCCACTATTCTGCATTGTACTTGCGGCATCATGATCCCTGGTATAAAAAGTGTATCCGTTGATAAGATAACACTTGTATGAATACGCATGCCTATCAGGCAATCTGGATAGCCACTTAACTCTTTCTTTCACTGATTCTTTATTCTGTAACAACATATTTGCAACATAACCATTGAACCAGTCAACAAACGTCCGATTATGCTCAGCTTCAATCCATGATCTATCTCTGGTGGGAAAGGACTCAGACAATGCTTGCATGTGCAGGTCAATAAAAGGAAGCACATCGACCGTGTTGTGAAGTACGCACAAGTACATCCGTGTTAGCTCCTCCATACTAACACATACCGGTTGACCACCGGTAATGCCTTCACCATCCATCCTATTAGTGTATCGGGTACTTGGAAGTCCAATTGCATCAACATTTGGAATAAATTCAGACCAGTACTCAACTGCTTCTTCTACTAAATAATGTTCTGCAATGCATCCCTTCGGCCTGAACATATTCATCACATACCCTTTCAGCACTTTCATGTATCTCTCTACACCATACATCCATCGCATACGAGCAGGACCACACATTCTTGTATCGTGTACCAAATGAACAGTTAGGTGAACCATTATATCAAAAAATGATGGAGGGAAATACATTTCAAGCTCACATAATGTCCCCACAATCTGTCTCTGAAAACCAAGCAATTTTTTAGGATCAATGACCTTGCTACTCATTGCCTTGAAGAACCAACAAAGCTTTGTTATGGTTATGCACACATTTTCAGGCAAGATAGAACGTATTGCAATGGGCAAGAAATTCTCCATAATGACATGATAGTCATGCGATTTCAGATTCGTTAATTTCACGCCATCATCTGAAACAAGTCTCTGTATGTTGGACGAATAACCCTCTGGTACTTTCACATCCTTTAGTGTTTGAAGAAACACTTTTCTCTCACTCTTGGACAAGGTGTGTGCAGCATGAGGTAATTTCGGTGCTTTACCTTCTTCACACACAGGTGCCAATTCTGCTCTTATACCCATAGCAACCATATCCATTCTTGCATTGTAACCATCCTTGGACTTGTTATCAGCTAGCAGAGTATTGAGCAAACTAGCACACACATTCTTCTCAACGTGCATTAGATCAATGGAGTGTCTAACATACAACTCTTTCCAATAGGGTAATTGAAAGAAAATTGATTCCTTCTTCCAGCCTCTAGTTGGGAGACTCTTTGCAAAGAGTTTTCCGTATTGTGTGTTGACATTCTTCATCTCGTTCAATACATCTGTACCTGACAATAAATGTGGAGGTCCACGTTCCTCGATTGTGCCATCGAATACATCAGCCATTCTTCTATACTCATGTGTTGGCTCCAACCACCTTCTATGCCCCATATAAACAGTCTTCCTACAATGACATAAACGAATGTGATCTGTGTTCGTGGTACACCAAGGACATGCATCGGCTCCCTTCACACTATATCCAGATACATTCCCATAAGCGGGGAAGTCATTGATAGTTCCAAACAACATGGCCTTCAACTTAAAATTCTCCTTTCTATAAGCATCATACACATTGACACCCTCATCCCACAGGAGCTTCAAGTCCTCTATCAAAGGAGCCAGATATACATCTATGTCGTTACCAGGTTGTTTGGGTCCTGATATCAATATAGACAACATCATGTAAGTGCTCTTCATGCACAAGTCCTGTGAAAGATTATAAATCATCAGAATCACTGGCCAAGTACTGTGGTTGGTACTTTGCATACCAAATGGATTCATTCCGTCAGTTGAGAGTACAAGACGCAAATGTCGTGGTTCGTTCCCAAATTCTGGATGTCTGGCATCGAATGTCTTCCACTGGGGTGAATCAGCAGGGTGTCTTAGCATTCCATCCTTGATCCTATAATCATGATGCCAAGTCAAATTTCTGGCATCCACATCGCTACTATACATTCTTCTGAATCTTGGTATTATCGGGAAGTACCACATCACCTTCACTGGAGATTTATTTTTCAGATATCTCTTTTTCCCACACTTGGGACATTCATCGAGGTCTTCATACTCCTTCCGAAACAAGATACAATCACCCGGGCAAGCATGAATTTTCTGATGTGTTAACCCAATGGACTTAAGCATTTGCTTAGCCTCATATGCTTTCGTAGGCAATACATTTCCATCGGGCAATAGACCACTAACTGCTTCCAGCATGCTTGAGAAGCACGCATCGGTCAACTGGTGTGCTGCTTTTAGGTTGAACAATATCAACACAGCTGACACTTTTGTTGCCTTCTTACACCCGGGCCAAAGGGGTAATCCAGCGTCATCCCTTAATTTCTCTGACATATAAGGGTGATCTCGCAGATTTGTGTCATCCCCACTCGATGTATCAACATTCGGTACATCTCCAATACTATCCTCAACCACTGTATCTTCAAATCTAAAGTCAGTTCTTATGTTGCTTGAGCTACATCCATCTCTTCTCTCACCATGAAATGTCCAAACGGTATATGTTTTATCAATACCGTGACACATCAAGTGGTCTAACAAACTTTCTCGACCACTAACAGTTTTTCCATTCATACATTTCCAACACGGACATACAATGTATCGATGGTCGGTGCAGTGTCTAATTGCATGATTACAAAACTCTTCCACCCCATTCCTATACTCCTCTGATAATCTATCTGCTCGAACCCACTTCCGATCCATATAAAACTAGAGATGCCTATATATATACATTAATCGAAAAGCACACGAGTTGAGTCTATATATAATTAGCAATCCAACTCTATTTATATCTACTACTATTTTGTAAAATTTTATAACCTCTAGCTAGGCATGCTAAAATTCTAACATGCATTCTAACAATTCCATCTAAAATTAATCATAAAGCCTTCAATTAAGAATTCTAACCCTAACAAGGACATGATAACAATCTTATTATGAGTTGAATGCTAATAATAAATTAGCTTTAATGTAATTATCACAAGGCAATTTAAATCATATCGTGGTTAGTATCTCTTTTCTACCGTTTAGTCATGCATAACTAGAGTGAATCAAATTACGCAATCACACAATTTCAATAATTTTGGGCCCAAAAACCATTTTAATTAATTCACCACCTCAATTAATGGAAGGCAAATTATATCACTAATAATTATTATTCATTTAAATTTCCATTATCATCCTCATTCACAATCATACAACATGAGATGCATATATAAATTAATTACCGACATCAAGAGCGTAGAATCAAATATATTCATCAAATATAAATTAAATTAACAATTTATATATATACCTAATTATATTATATATTCATCAAATAAATTAGTATATAAATAAACAAACACTAATTAACTAATTAACTAGTATATAAATAAATTAACTAGTATATAATCATCAAATTAATTAGTATATAAATTAACAATTTCTATATATACCTAATTATATTATATATTCATCAAATAAATTAGAATTTAAATAAACAAACACTAATTACCTAATTAACTAGTATATAAATAAATTAGTATATAAATAAATTAACTAGTATATATATTCATCAAATTAATTAGTATACAAATTAACAATTTCTATATATACCTAATTATATATATTCATCAAATAAATTAGTATATAAATAAACTAACACTAATTAGTATATATATAACACTATAAATAAACTAACACTAATTAGTATATATATATTCATGAAATTAACATTAATTAACTAACTATAGTATAAATTCATGAAATTAACAGAGAAATTGGAGTATTACCTGGAGGCGGCGGGCTACGGCGGCGGCGGAGGTGCGCGGACTGGGGCCTCGTCGGAAGAGGCGCGCGGCCTGGGACGGCGTGGTGAGGCGCGGCGGGCAGGGCGCCGCAGGGCTACGATCGGCGCAAGGCTGGAGTACGGTGGCGTGCCGTCGCGGGTGGGAGAGAGGAGGGAGGAAGGAGATCGGTGTTGCGCTGAATAAATTAGGGATTTAGGCATTTAAATTGGGTCAAACACTTAGAAAGCGGTTCTTAACCGCTATGCAAGTCTTTACTTAGAGAGCGGTTCTTAACCGCTATCCTAGTGGTCACTTGGATAGCGGCTTTGAACCGCTATACTAGTTAGATCTTAGATAGCGGTTTCGAACCGCTATCTAGCAATTTAGTACTTATATAGCGGTTTATAACCGCTTTCTACCTTAGAAAGCGGTTATAAACCGCTATCTTAGATTTTTTTTTTTTTTAATAAATTACTTTACATAACCGCTCTCCAAGTGGGTTCTTGGAGAACGGTTTTTATAATAGCTATCTAAGTACAGCAATCTAAGTTCGAATTTGTAGTAGTGAATCGTAACCCATGTCTTCATACCAAGAGAATAATTGTATTATGTTACATACAATTAAATCCATTATAATATTTTCTGAATAATTGTAGACCAACTAATACATTAGCCCAATAATTTTAAAAACCCAAAAAAAAAAATTAAAAGCTCATTCATGAAAAATTAAAAGCCCATTTCCCCAACTAGGTGAATATTAATTAACCTGATTTTTTTGTACGTTTGATCAATTCCGAAAAACGAAGCCCATTAATATTATAACTCTAATACTCGAATACTCGAATACTCAAATATATAAGTCCAACAAATATTTTACAAGCCCAATACGCACTCTCGCAATTTTTTTTTTAAAACCCCAACATGGTTATAAGTTACATATTTTTTTTTTTTTTGTATATCCTAAAATACTAAAGAAGTACATTATTATAGTTATGCATTTAAAAGCCCCTCATTACAGTTATGCATCTAAAAATACATTATTATAGTTATTATATTATTTTCTAATAATTCCAGTATACTCTAAAATGTCCATTTATTATAGGTATGCATAAATAATACATTAGTTATTCAAAATAATTAAATTGAATACTTCATTTTTTGGCATGCATACCCTAACATGCATAATTGAATAATTTTGAATATTTTTCTGGGTATTCAAGAATGATCATAAAAATTTAATCAACATCTCATTCTACCAAAAGAAAAAAAAAAATTCTAAAGTTGAGAATCACCCCATATAGCCCACCTCACCGTAGTAAAAAATACATCCTAAGTTAAAAAAATTCAAAAGCCCAATCTGCAGCCCTCAACATTTCAATGATTAAAATATAAAACCCACTTTCACGGCCCATACTCAAATTAATATGTCTAGTACAAGGATAACTCCATATTAACAAAAAAACCACATACAGTGCATATTAACTATCCCCACACAATTGTTTATGGAGGAATCCAACAACTAAATCTAACATTAATATTTTTTTCACATCTTCTGCATAATAATAAGTAAAAAAAAAATCAGTAGAATTTTTGTCTTACTGATGTCAACAAAAACCTATTCCCCCACACAATTCATCCTATAATTTTCATCAAATAATTACGGTATCTGGGTCCAGAAACCAATTTACCATTTTCAAACGGTAATTTCCCGACTTTTCATCAGTATACGCGCGCCCTTCTTGGAAGTTTTCCGCAGCAGTAAGTTCTCCATTAAATGGCAAACAACAACCCCGCAATCAACTGAACCCGGGCTCTGCTGGACACAATCCTCATAAACAGGCAATACCAGCTGCTTCATAAGGAAGGATGGTTCGACTCGATCTTTTTGTATGCATCCCGAATTTTCTTATGAATATACCTGACCTGTCAAACCAAAAAACATTATGTCATTTACACCTTACAATTTCAAAACAACAGTTAAATGAAGTTTAGACATCATCTGTCTCACCACAACATATGATGCTGTCAAGTGTGGATCTACCGTTTCCTTTCTGGTGTAAGAGGAATTATAGAACATCCATTCTGCTCTTCGTAAATTATAACGTAGCAGCGTCCAATGGAACCCCAACCTCCTACTTGAAGAGTCTCCTTCGCCAGCAAGCAAAGGGAACAACAAGACGTCAATGTTCAAGCAGTCCTCTATCCAGTCATCAATCAATGCTTTCAGCGCACTGGGGTTATTTTTGCTTCCACTTTTTATCAAACTCTGCATGTCCATCAAATATTAGTTTTAATACAATACACTGAGATCAGGAAAAATAAGAGGATACACAACATACCCAACATTTCGAGGTGAATATCATCGTTGTTTTGGCCTTTTCATTAATTCTTCCATACTTCTTTATCAACAGCTCACCCCATGAATCAATAATCTACATATTCAGTAGTTAGACAAATAAATAAACAATTCATTTTGTACAAGTAGTACTTGTTAAAATCATTAAACCATGGAGTTAAACGTTTACCGGGCCGTTATAGCACTTGTTTTGCAGTATGTCAATTATATATCCAACTATTACTTGCGCCAACGGCTCTTCCCCAACCCAAATAGCATGACTATAAAATCAATAATTATTAGTAACACACCCCTAATAAAAAATGTAAAAAAAAAACAAACACAAATGTAGAATATTTATTATTTTAAATACCTTTCCCCTTCAGTTTTCAAATAGTACTCAATCTCATTTCTGTGGACCTGTTGTAATTTCTTCACAGCAATGCATTGCTTGTTCCACTTGAATGTCTTGCAATTGATTGGTACTCGTTCAGTTTTATTCTTGGGCCTTTCTTCAACCAGATTAACCAAATCTTCGGTGTTCATCTGTGGTGTAGTCTCTACTGGTTTCCTAGCTTCTTTAATTGTTCTTTCCTTCACCCGCAAACACATTGAACTTGGAGTTGGATGTCGAGTTGTCCTCACTTGTTTGACACAAGGTGTTATATCCTGATCCATAACATCCATATTTGTTGTCACCGGTTTTTCATCAGCTTTATCAATCATCTCCTGATTGCCTTCCTTGGATTTTATATTACTCTCGTAATCCAGTGCTATTGCATCAATCTTCGCCTATGATTCTGGATTCTGCAATACTTGTGTTGCACTGGGCCCACCATCATCATCCTCAATGCTACGAGGGGCAGGGGTGATATTTGTTAGCATAATTCTCCCCCCAACACAAGTTTCTGGGTTATTGTACTTCGGGCTCTCAGGATCAGCAACCGAACCTCCTAATAATGATTATGCAGGATCATTACCAACCCCACACGACCCATCGTTTCTCTCACTCAATCTCATCTCACCAACACTACTCTCCCCTTTCTCAAATATTCTTTCAACACACATACCCTCTTTTCCAATTTCCACCTTTGCTCCAACCCCAGTATCCACCAAGTCATCATCATTTTTCTCCACCATAACCTGCTTGTTCTTTTCAACAAACACATCACAAGCTGGCATGCCAGCCTCAACAATTTTTCCAACCAAAACCTCATTCTCAGAACACAAAGTAGTGATGCATTCATCTCTTTCCTAATTTCCAGCTCAAACCACTTTTTCATTTCCTCCAACATCTGATTTATATTACTCACATCTACTTTCAACTTGCACAAGTCGTCATCTCTAACATCTCTGAAACTTTCCTCTATAGCTCCCAGAACACTCTTGATCTCAACATCCGCTTTATCCTGTGGTGTTAAGTAAGGAGTCAGACCTATACTCCAGGTTGGCTCAACATTCTCATCAGATGAATTCCCATAAACACCACGTTGATCCAAGCCATTTAACGGTTCCGGACCCCCAGAGTGGTTAACCGAGACATCATTATCTTCTACATCCATCTCGTCTATGCACACTGCTTCATTTGTTGTTGCTGGAACATCCTCCTCATCACTTGAAATTAAACAAGCTGAATCATTTTCAAACTTACCACTGTCTTTGAATTCAACATGTCGCATATCACCCAACTTAATCAACTCCTCTCTTTAAAAAGAAGTAGGTCTAAGACACAACTTTTCGACCTAAAAACCAATGATAAAAAAGAAATTAACAAAAAAACTGTCAATTTTTTTTTTAAACTAGACAGTAACAATCTACTAGTTTAATTGAATATAAGACCTATACAATTGTTCACCTCCCCAATTTTTGATAGTCTCACACGACCAATGGCATTGTGTACTGCCGTCATATCCCAATTAAAAAATCGAGGGAATGTAACCTTACTGGGTGATGCAACTATGTTTGTGTGCCCGCAGAACCAATACTAAAAGTAAAAATACCAAAAAAAATTTCTCAATCAGCTATATGTCATATATAATTGTATTAGAAAAATAAGTCAAGAAAAAAATCATACCGGCTAAATTACTACACATCCCCAGCATTCATCTTGTCGCTTGTTTTTATCTGGCTCTTGAAGTAATCAACAATATATGTGCTCCAATCATAATGGCAAATCTCTTCAAACTTCTCCAAGTATTCCGCAATGTGAGGTTGAATAACACCGCTTTTATTTGGACTAAACAAAGAAGCCATCATAAAACATACAACCATCCTGGCAACATCCATACAACTTTCCTCATCAAACCCCCCCAATGATTGCTCCAGTTTTTTTAAAAATTACAGATCGGTACAACACCAAGTATTTTGTTCGGTGGTTCATTAAGCCTTTGAACACACGTTTCACCCACTCTGGCGTAGCATACTCTGGGTCAGTTTGATCTATATCTCTTGACCCACAGCTAATCCCAAATATTAGTTGTGCATCATTACTCAAAAGCGGAACCCTTGTACCCCCAATAATGAAGGTCTCCGACTCAAAGTCGAAAGTCCGCATTATCCTCATGATGTCATCCTCGTACTTTTGGCATGGCCTCAGCATTTTCTCATACCCCCTTTTATAGATAGACTTGAATAAGAACCAAAACGGTGTTAACCTTATTTTTTGAATATGCCCTTCTTTAAATTCCAACCCGTTGATATCTTTGATCAATGAACGCAGGTTAGACCTGTAGTAAGTCTCTTTTTTTTTGCAACAGATATCCCACTTGAATAAACAGTATTCATCAAGCTATCTATATCCGTCTTCAAAAAATTAAATTAATTTGAACAAGTCAATTGGAACAATTCAAGTTCTGCATAGCAAAGTCAATTTAGGTGGGAATAACATTCTTTATAAGCTTAATAACTGCAAAAGAATTCTGCATAACAAGAATAACTACATCAGAAACTTATCAAATACGTTCAAAGGCCGCAACACATGTTTTGACTGCTGTTCCCTATCTCCACCATTTTTTTGGTCCGTAAATAGAACTTTATTCTTTGATTTCCCTATACAACAATTTTTTCCCGTTTTAAAACCAAAACACTACCTTATACAATCATATAAGCTACAAGGTAACTATGAAGAATACCTTTCTTGTTCTGTGGCAAGTCAATATCTTCTTTTAATGTTTCATGCCGTGATACCCTTTCCTTCGGTACTGCAATTTTACAAGATTTATATTAAATCAATACACCAATATTTATTGTGTGAACATAAAAGTGTTGCCTGGACTTAGGTTACAGGCATTTCGACTTCTCTTTCTTAGCTCTGGACTTGAAGCATCTGAAATAAGAACATCTTTTAATACTATTGTCAATTAGACTTCTTAGTATTTTACCCGATTCAACAACTTTTGACCGTGTTCGTCCTCTTCTAACAACCACTGGACTATCATTTTCTAATAAAAAAAATGAACAAAAAAATCATTTTAACAACAAAAACCAAACATGAATCAGATAAACAAGAAAACAATCTTTTATCCCTGTAGTTTTGTCCAAAAATACCTGTTTCAGTAGTTTGATCATTCCTTCGACTACACAATCTACTTGAACTTCTATGATCATTTACTGAATATTTAATCAATGCTTATTCAGTTGAAACATAATTTAAAGGCACAACAAATCCAGCTATTTGTAACAAACTGTTTTACCTATCTCACTAATATTCAACCTTTTCCTGCTTACCCTAACTACCTCAGCACTCCCAAGTTCTGCATAATAACATAACACCACATAACCCACAGTAGCAAAACTGTATAAATCTTCACAAATATTTTTATCAAGCTTAGAGTGTTCTGTTATTTTTACCTGAATCAGATGTATAAACATATCGAAGGACCCTTCTACCTGGGATTTGGAGTCAATAAGTAAACATATTATCACATAATAACCTTTGTAAACTGCAGAAATTTATAAGAATTAAAAAATCAGGCTAAAGATTAATAACCTCTTTTCTTGTTACCACCTTCCACAAATAGAACTTTCGAGCTACGAGAACCTACATATTATCCATTTTTATAGAAGGCGTGCATGCTATTAATCGGTCGGCAAAACATAGGACATATAAAAAAAGTTAGGATTTAAACAACAAATAAAGCTACCTCTTAATTCAAGCCGATTTTCTTTATCAACACTCTTCCTCCTTCTAGTGGTGATCGTTGACATGTCCTCAAACTCACTTTCAAAGTCCGAATCGTCTTCTCTAACCATGCGTCTCTTTTGCCCCATCTCTAACGCATAAGCAACTCTAGGAATCGAAACAAAATATTGAATAATCGAAACAATCGGAAATATTCAAAACAAAAATGAAGAACAGGTTTGATTAATGTAGCAAAATAAAAAATGGAAACAACTGAAATCGTATAACCAAAACCGCACCTTGATCGCCCTTTTTGCTCTCCCCCCCCCCCCCCCCCCCCCCAAAATTTTTTATTTTCAAAATTAAACCGCTGGGGTGGGTAACCTCTGGGTATAACTAGCCTCAGCTGTCAACTCACCGCGTCTAATCAAGCATGGGGAACGGGGGGGGGGGGGGGGGGGTGAGGTGGGAGCTGGAAGTTGGAGGGTGGGTAAGGTAAGGGGTGGTCAGCTGGGAAGTTTTGTGGTTGTGGCCCACCCAAAGTGTGGTGAATGGTAATGAAGGGAAAATGGTGGGGTTAATTGTAATAATGTTTATAGAAGTGGGGCTATAAGTTACTAACCCTAAAATTTATTACTACAAAAATATAAAAATTTGTCTACGAATTTTTTTTTTAAGAAAATTTCGTGGTGGGGATTGACTACAAAATTATCTACAAATTTTTTTTAATTGTGTAGACACCTTCATTTCTCAACTCACAAACAATTTATCTACAAAATGAAATTCCTAAGTAATTAATTATTTTCAAGCAAGTTGTCTACAAAAATTTACCACAAACAATTTGTCTACGAAAGTTCCGTAGGCAAAATTCTTTGTAGGTAAGGAATAAATATACCTATATAATAAAAAAAAAATTGTAGATAATTACGTAACCAATTCCTACTACATAGTTTTTTTATTTAAAATTTGTAGTCATATTAATAAATTTTATAGACAATTTTTTTTAATATTATATATTCTTTAAATTCATGAAATCTTGCCATTGTGGTCTATTTAAAATAATAGTATCATTAAACCTGTTAGGGGTATCACTAATCTGGACCAGTGATATTATATTGTAATTGTTTTAAATTTTCTTGAACTCAGACTAATGATACCCCTGATGAGATTAATAATACTCCCGATAAAATTAATGATACTTTAAAATTATTTTATGATAAACTTATCATGAATTATTTTCATATAATACTTTGCCTAATTTTTTATTCTCTATACATTTTCCCCTTCTTGGAACAAATTTTTTGAACTCATTCCCGGATGGAGTCCTAAGAAAGTCACTGATGCCAGCCTAGCTAGTTGCCTACATTATTATTATTATTATTATTATTATTATTATTATTATTATTATTATTATTATTATTATTATTATTATTATTATTATTATTATTATTATTATTTCACAAAGTTGCCTACACTGTTATTAAAGAATTATTGGCTAAAAAGTACAAATATTCCTATCCATTATTATTCCAAACTCTATCCAAAGATAATATCCTATCCTTTCCCATTTCCTAGAATAAAATATGAGTAATCAGGCTTTGGACAAGGTCAAGTGTTTTGTGACTAGGGGCATTATAAAAAAACTTTACAAGAACTATTTTTGAGAAGATTTAAAACAATTATTAATATACCACAAATACTTATATATAATAAGAGAAAATATCAAAATTAGTCCTGTAACTTATGTTGATTCCAATTTTAGTCTTGTAACTTTTTATTTTCTCAATTTTAGTTTTGGAGTTGTCAATTTTAGTCCTGTAACTTTTTATTTTCTCAATTTTAGTCCTGATATTTTTTATTTTCTCAATTTTAATTCCGTAGTTGTCAATTTAGTCCTTATATTGCCTCAAAATAAAAAAAAATTCACTGATTTGGGTTGGAGCCATTTTTATTTCCAAACGGGCCGATTATAATTAGATGATTGATTAATTTTTTGATTATGTGGTAATGTGTACAATTTGCCGGAAAAAAACCCCCAATTTTTCCGGTGAGTATTTGAATTTTTATTCAAAAAATGACTGAAATTGATAACTCTAGGACTAAAATTGAGAAAATAAAAAGTTACAGGACTAAAATTGACAACTGCAGGACTAAAATTGAGAAAATGAAAAGTTACGGGACTTAAATTGGAATCAAGCAAAGTTACAAGACTAGTTTTGATATTTTCCCTATATAATAATGTACCGGCTAAACATGTACTAATACATGAATAAAACAGACTAAAATTGGGTTGCCGAAACAGTATTATTTGTTTACTATAAAAATATTACATATTTGTTTATATAATATTATACTAAACAATAGCACAATATATATTGTGACAAATCATTTTTTTAAAATCTTCCAAAGTACGGTGTCTAACTAACAAAATATTATTTAATTTTGAAAGGCATACAACTCAATACAACATAAAAATACCCACGCAAAACTTTACCCTCCAATAAAACATGTAATATTGCATTAATGTTCATGCAATACATATTTTGTTTATATGTGGCAAAGTATTAGTACCATTAGATAAATAAGTAATATTGTCTACAAACCTGGTGGCTTAATCCATTGTCCACTGGATTCCTCACTTTAGTGAGTGAAGTCTATGAATTTTCTAAATTCATAGTCTTTTCAAAGTTCAGAAAACCCAATAGAATCTCAATTAAATACACCATTTAATTATGTTTTAAAGGAGAGCATGCTCAAAATAATTAAGTGGAACAATCATTTTATATATGAAAATGCTCTGTACAAGAGTCTGCATGTATGGTGATATACATTGTCTTACTATTACTTTTATATACTAAGACCCCATTTGTGTACCCGATTATGCCAAGATTGTGGTATTACCGTGGCTAATAGTTGTTTGGTAGAAATTGCGCAGACCCAAGAGTGGGTAAAGCCCGAGCCTAAATACTGTTTTCTTCGATGGAATAATCTTACAAATTGGGCAGATAATTAGTTGAATCTCACCAGTGCATTGTACAGCCTACATGCAAAGACTAATTTAACCCTTTGGTATTTAAAGTCAACACTATATTTTTTTTCCTTTTATTTCATTCATCAGCCACGTTGGAGGCAACCTTGTTCTTCATTGTTTTTGGGAATTATAATTTTAATTACCACACAATTTTGTTTCTTAATATGTTACTACCTTTAGCGAAAAGATTAAAAAAAAAGATTATAGGTTTGTTGGTTTAGCGAAAAGATTAAAAAAATAAAATATAAATTAAACTAATATAATCTCTATTATAACCCAATTTCGTAAGTGTAAAAGAAATAATTAAATGAATTAATTTCATACTTCTCTATAAATTTGGACTTTTAGATGAGAATAAATTCTTTTATTCTATCAAAATCAATAGGCTCACGCCAAGACAAAGATCCATTCATATTAAGTTGTCTGTTCACCGAATCTTCCCAAAGAGCATAATTTTCAACATAATTAATGTATAGGGTTATATTAATATTTTTTATTAGTAAATGTATTAAAAAATATTCAATATAAAAATACATAAATAATTAGTATATTCATAAAAGAAATTTTTTATATATAATTAAAACGGAGTCAATTAATTAACCCACACTGTAAAACTATTAATATGTTGAATAAAATCAAGTATTAAAAATGTTTTTTAATTTAAAAGGTTTAGACTCATAATTTCAGCTTTTAAAATAAAATAATTTTTTTTAAACATATGTATGGTATTGGTTGTCAGTGGTCACTCATGAAATTTAACTGGGTATGTCATAATGTAAAATAAAAAAGGGACATAATTTGGAGCAATATCTACAAATAAAGAAGGTAAAAAATTCATTCATATCTCTTTTATTTTAGGCTACAATTGAAATTGTATATTATAATGGGGATAATAGTGTCATTTCAGACAAAATATATAATTTAAAATTAAAAAAACATGCACACATGTCTCACCCCAACTATGTGCATACCAAACAATGGAGAACTAATTCAATTGTAAATTATCTGGACATTTTAATAAAACGGGCCTAATCTTAAGATAATTCCTTATGGCTACCAAACGAGGCCTAATGATTTTATTACGGAATTCAATATTTGATTTCTCGTGAAGTCTACTCCGAGAAAAGTTACATGTAAAAATTATTTATGAAACCTGACTTCCTAAGAAAATCCATTCACATGGATTAAATTTTTATGACTAGAAGAAGTTACATATAGGATTAATTAATTATAGATACAATTTAGGAGATCAAATTATCCCTTGATACTATGTGATTTTTTTTCATCATTAATTGGTTCAATTTTTATTGTGGTGTTCTTTTATTGCCCTTACGTAATTATTTTTTCCTTATTTGTTAAAAAATGATTTTTTCCTATTTTTGACTTTTGTTTTGTAACGGTTTTGCCCATGTTTTATTATTTTCATTCCTTAGTTAATGCTCATTAGTCATTAAAGATATTATGATGTTAGTGACGTGATTGTTGGATGGTAATTCCATCTGCTTGTTATTCGTTAAAATGGCTTTTGTAGTTCGGTTTTTTTTTTTTTACGAATTCTTTACGATTGCTGGAAAAATTTGTATAATTCGTCTTTCAATTTTGAGTTTCATCCGTCAAGTCTACTGTTTTATTTTTTTATTTTAGTGTCATTACTGTTTCAATTTTGACTTTTGAAGATGTTGGGCTTGATGTTACTTTTTGGTTTTTGAGAATATGCTTGGATTAAGTCATTTTATGTTACTATCATGGAATGAGGTGTTTTTTTTTTTATTACATCACATTAATTTTGTATTTATTTTCATAATGTAAATGTGTGCTTAATAAATAAGAGATGCATGCAATTCAACAATGTCTTACTTTGTGTTTATGTAGTGTTATGTTTGTAATGTACTAATTGAATGTGGAATGTATTTACTACATGTGCAAAGTTTTTATTGTTAAAGTGTGATGTGTTAAACATGTGTAACGTAACAACTAAATGTGTAATCTTTGTCATTCAATGTACAATCTCTTATGTGTATGTGCAATGTTCAACTCAAATGAGATGGAGATTTCTTGTCATGTGTTGAGAATACTTTTTTCCCCCAATATATGTGTAATGTTTCTAACCCATGTGCAAACTATTCTGTTAATATGCAATATGCGTAACATGTACAACCTAAGTCACAAATGTGAATTTCGTTTCACATAGTTTTACAATTTACCATGTGTATATGCAACCCCCAAATGTTAATGTGGTGAGCATATTAGTGTTCAGTTCATTTTTTTTTTTTTTTTGCCATGTGCAATGTGTAGTGTGATTTATGTTGCACATGTGTAACCCAAGTTAACATAGTTTTCAAACATCCACTTTCACGCTTATGGGGTTTAAGAACCATTTTACCATTTTGGCTCTATATTCACTAGGTGAAGTGGTTAAAAATTTTCCGTTCTCTCTTAATTTTTGAGTGATGGTGTATCCAATGAATTTCTTAATTGAGAGTGCTAGATTCTTCAATTTATGACATAATCAGACGATGAATCAATGTGAAGCTTGAAATAGAGAGTACAAAATAGATGGAATATTACCGTGGTTTTAAAGGAGATTGAGGGATAATCCAAATGAATATGACCTTGAGGTAGTAGTAATGATCGAATGAAGATCCAAATTTTTCTTTGATGATTATTGTGGCAGATCATGAAGTGGGCGGTTGGGGGGAGAATTGTCATCGGATTCTTTCTTCTAGGATTTGGGGATGAAGGCCTTCTTATGATTTCTGCAACATTAGCGTCAATTAGTGGGTGATGCTAGATTTAGTCAATGCTAGTTATTATTATTATAGTAATTATTGTAGATTTGTTTTGCTAGTTTTTATTTTTGGATAGCTTTTCATATTTTGTTTCATTATAATTATGTATATGGACATTAGTGTAATATTAGATCTAATTTTGTTTTTAATAGTAATAGTTTAGATGAGTGGTAGTGAACATTAAAGTGTAATTCCATATTGAACCTTAAAATGAGCCCTCCTTACATATATATCACTTGAAATTCCTAACATTTTTCCCCCCACGATTATTTTTTCATGTAGTACGCAACTGCATAATTTAAAATTTACCATGACTGATGGCTCAGTAAGAATTAGAGTAAATACTTATATTTTATTGTAAAGAAATTAATAATTCATTGAAATTTAAAAAATACGAAGTTACTTGCGACTTAAGTATTGTCTGTTGAACATTACTTAGAAATTAGAGGGGTATATTGGATTAAGATTTTAAAGGATTTTTTTAGCCGAAAAAAGTCATGCAAATTTTAAAAGACTTTGCAGGATTTTTATGACTTTTAAGATTTTGCAGGATTCTATAAGACTTTTTAAATCGGGATTTTAATGAATTTTGTAGAACTTTGCAGAATTTCATGGATTTGTGACATACAAGGAGTTCAAAATTTTTTTTTCATACATTCGAATTTAAAAAGAGTCAAAGAAAAAAAAACTCCATGATATCATGTCCTCCTAAATAGCATCTATCCACATATCCATAGCTATACTAGTCCTCCAAGCATTAACATATTGTCGCTCTTGTTCTTGGGTTTGAATAATAGGCTCAAATAATGATCTTCATTAATCGGTAATGTTGAAGATGAAGGTTCGTCCACTGGTTCAACTGAAAATTCATCAGAACAACATTCTTTGCGAAGAAAGTTATGTAGAGCTGCACATGCTAATACAAGTTATGTTTGTGTCTTATATTAAATGGAGGTGCTGACTTAAAAATTGTGAACCTTGATTTAAAAATACCAAATATTCTCTCAATCACATTCCTTAAAGACGCATAACGAAGATTGAAAATTTCTTTCTCATTTTTAGGGTCATTACCCTGACCTAGATGATATCTTACACCTCGAAATGGAGCTAAAAACTGGCGTCGGTTAGAAAATTCACAATCCACAAAAAAATATTTACCTAATTACATATGCAATATATAATATCAATATTATAATAATACTAATAATATTAATATAAAAAATAAGTATTTACCTTGTGGCACTTTAAGTCAATTCCTCCTTGTCATAAAATCATTTGATATCTTAGAATCATGAGCCGAACCCTCCCACTAAGAACGTACATGAACTCCAAATTAAAATTACAAGCGCCTAATACATTTTGTGATATCTTTTCATGACGATTACGATAACTACTTACATCTCGTCCCCTTACCCTGGAATATGTGTCCCGTTAATAGCTCCAATTCAATCCTAATATAACACTTTTTGTATGAAAATATAAATATAGGAGTGTCATTTTAATTATAATTTTTATTGTTAGATAATTATTACATACCTTGAAGAAAGGGAAGAACCTTGTGCTTTCTCTGATTTTAGTAGGTACACTTGAACCTGGTTTAACCATAAAAGTAGGTGCTATCGTGTTCAAAGCCTTTAAAATCTTGTGAAAAATTTCACTTGCAGTAAATTGTGATCGGCCAAATGTGTTATGAATTTCACAATATCGAGTATTCTGGCAACAATTTGTAGGAATGATGCAAGCATTTCTTCAACACAAATATATATGGTGTTTCCTCTAGAGGTATTTTTTCTCTAAGAATTGCACATAACTTTCGAAACACATCTGGATACATCCTATAAACTTTTTGAAATAATGTAGAATCATCATTTAATGCTCGGTGTATATAGTAATTTTCCTTGTTAGTAATCCGTTGTCGATTTAATGGACGCTCAATTTGTTCATTATGTAATCTGGTTATTGTGCTGCAAGACTTGGGCTTGGAATTTTCGCACAATTTTTCGCGAGTGTATTGGACTGCTGCACATCAATTTTGTTTCGTCCATATCTTGAGCTCTCGAACTCCGATTGACTCGATTCTTTTGTTGTTGCGATCCCAGTTTCGAGAAGCTTCACATGGTTCAAGTATCTTCTCATAAATCCACTGTATCAACCCCAAATATTTTTCTTCTCTAACTCAAAAGGTTCCAAAATATCCTGAAATTCATCAAGACCATAATAGCATAAATCAGATAATTACAAATAAAATCGTAAATTGTTATATGAAATATTCTACGGATCCTAGATCCATAGAATAATCCATAATAAAAAAATGGATCCTCACCCTCCCGCGCCCCTTCTCACGTCCACTGCCACACGCGCCTTTCAACAGTCCATACCGCCATCACATCCCACTCCCTGTATTCCAGCGACCCCCTTCCCCCCCTCCCCCACCCCACCCCGCCCCGCCCCAAAAATATTCCAGCGACCGCCCTCACCCCCCAATTCCAGCGCAAGCCCTCCCCCATTCTAACAGCCTCTCGTGCAAACACCCCTCTTCCAAAGTACCCCCACCCCCACCCCCACCCCCATCTCCTCCCTTCGCCTATCCCGAAATTCATTTTTTCTTCCCCTTCTCTCCTCAAACCTTTCTCTGCAAATCAATCTTCATTGTATTAATAGGGGTGTAAAAGTCTCATCATAAATTTTACATGCCACCTGTTCGATCAAATGCCTTGAAAAAAGTTCTTAAAAATTTGTGTTACTATTGGGAACAAATGTGTGTTACTGTTAGAAGAAATGTGTGTTACTAAAAATATGTGTTACTATTGGAGCAAATGTGTGTTACTAAAAATATGTTTTACTATTGGAGGAAATGTGTGTTACTGTTGGAGGAAATGTGTGTTACTAAAGATATATGTTACTATTGGAGCAATTGTGTGTTACTAAAAATATGTGTTGCTAATGGAGCAAATGTATGTTACTGTTAGAGTATATATGTGTTACTACAGATGTATGTTACTATCGGAACAAATGTGCGTTACTAAAAATATATGTTACAATTGGAGTAAATATGTGTTACTGCAAATGGGTGTTAACGTTAGAGTAAATGTGTGTTACTATTAGAGCAAATGTGTGTTACTGTTAGAGAAAATATGTGTTACTATTGAAGCAAAGTGTGTTAATGTTAGAGTAAATATGTGTTAATGTTAGAGTAAATGTGTGTTACTAAAAATATGTGTTACTATTGGAGCAGATGTGTGTTACTGTTAGAGGAAATATGTGTTACTATTGAAGCAAAGTGTGTTAATGTTAGAGTAAATGTATATTATTGCATATGTGTGTTAAAGTTAGAGTAAATGTGTGTTACTAAAAATATTTGTTACTATTGAAGCAAATGTGTGTTATTATTAGAGTAAATATGTGTTACTATTGAAGCAAAGTAACATATTAGAGTAAATATGTGTTACTGCAAATATGTGTTAATGTTAGAGTATATGTATGTTACTAAAAATATGTGTTACTATTGGAGCAAATGTGTGTTACTGTTAGAGAAAATATGTTTTATTATTAAAGCAAAATGTGTTAATGTTATAGAAAATGTGTATTATTGGAAATGTGTGTTAATGTTGGAGCAAAAATGTATTTGATGTTAGAGCAAATGTATGTTATTGTTGGAGCAAATATATTTTAATATATAAAACAATAAATTTAAATTTAAAGGGATGAGAAATAAATTAAAAACACATATTTGATCTTGTAAAAATATATATTTGTCATTATTATTATTTTAAAGTAGAAAAAAATATTTTTTAATGACTTGTAATACACATTTGCCCATATAGTAACATACATTTTGTTTATACTGTAACACAAACTGGGAGCGAAAATCCTGAAACTTGACTTGTGCGAGATTTTGGAAAAAACCCCACCAAATCCGACCCGACCCGGCCAAGATACGCGAATTTTTACCTGGAGCGACCCGACACATGATGTTATTAATATTTGCCTATTTTAGGTATATTTCACATATGAAATATTTCACATGTGACCTCCTCAAATAAAATTGTTGTTTTAAAACAACCATAATTTGAGCACAAATTCCGACTTATCAATTGTCAAAACAAAACATAGAAAAATAATGCATTAATCTAACCGACAATTTGACAACGAATCATATTCAAAAGTGAAGAGACAAAGGTGAAGATATTACCGGAGAAAACACCTCAAGAGTCATTTCAAAAGTCCTTTAAAATCATATGGGTTTGGATGAGATTTTTGGTATTTATAAAAACAACTAAAAAGTCTTTCAAAATCAATCTAACACTACAATCCTTTAAAATACTTATATTTTTTAATACCAACGGATTTGTTTTAAATAGTAAAAAGTCTTGAATAAATACCAATGAATTTTAATGGGCTCTTTAAAAAATCTTGAAAATCTAGATTGAATACCAATTGATTGTTTTTAAGTGACATAAAATCCTGACTAAATAAAATACCAACAAACTTTTTTTTTTTTGAAAAAAAAGTCTTTTAAAATCTTGTGAATTCTTAATTTAATACACCCCACTTAGTATCATTTCATTGAAAAAAGCGTATAAAATCATATATTTCAGAAGCCTGGAACCGAAAATTTAATCAAACTTATTCAATATTTGATAAAAAGTTGTTTGAACGTGATTTGATTTACGATATCAATCAAACTTGAATTACATACATCTATGTTCAATATAATTCAAAACTCGACTCGAACCTTTAAATTAAAAAAGGTTAAAACAAGAGTATAAATATCGAAATATTTGAAGTTGCCTTGAATAAATCTTAAAACAAGCATACATTTCAAAATTCAATAATATTTCTTTAAAAAAAAAGTTCAATAACATTTCAAATAAATTTAAAGTACAATATATATGACTCTATATGTGTGGCCATGGGAGGCGTCAAAATCATTAGAAAACAAACAAATGAAACGCCACCTCCCCACCTACACCTACTGGTATGGGAGGGGGACCCCTTCGCCCCTCCTTCTTCGCCTTCTTTTCACCAACCAAAAAAAATTCAAAGAAAAAGCACATGAAAATTGTAACACCAGTTTTCTTGCATCAAATAAAAAAAAAGGAAATGTAACAATGGCAGCTAATCCACTTCTTTCGTATCCAAATATTTTTATATTTTTCTTTTTCATTAGTTTTTTATTGTCTTTTATCACAATTATTAAGAAAGTAAATATGATATTATAAAAAGTAAGAATATTATATCAAATTAAATACAAAATAATTTGTCTTAAAAATATTGTGTGTATATATTGAATGGTGTAGATAAAAATAATTACTTCAATTTTAGAACGCAAGACCATTTTTACGAATAGATTAATAAGACAACGTTGACCATTTTCTACTAATGGAGGGAGTACATTTCATACTTTTAAAATAATATTTTTTTTAATAAAATTGCCTACAACTTTACTTATATTTACGGATGGAGGAGGTACATTTTCATTACTTCAACAAAAATATATATTTTGTAATGAAATTGCCTATAATTTTTTTTAAGTATATATATATTTTTAATTAATTTGCCTATAAAATTAACCTAAGTATATCTAGAAGATTTATTATTCCAAATCTAGAAGATTTGATGTGAACATTACTAATGTACCAATAACCTAATGGGCTTCATATCTTAGACTAGAGTTTTATTCTTATAAATATACCATTGTACTCAGAATTGTATACACTCATGCACAAGAATATTAGTGAAACTCCTGACTTGACTCGCCCCCAGACGTAGTCGTTCCCGACGAACTGGGTGAACAAATCTCTTCTTTTAATTTACACACTTATTTACAACACGTTATCAGCACGAGACTCTGCCCGAGACTAAACGACGTCATCAAAGCTTTGCAGTACAATACGATTTCTCTTGTGTCAAAGAGGTTCACAGTACTTTTTCTATTGCATATTCCTATTGATATTTTATGAATTAAGATTAAAGGTACAGATTTGCGGCCAAGCGGATCTTCTTCTTTAATGTCGAGGCAAATTTGATATACCTCATGCTAGTGTAATTTTATACTTTTGATATACATGTGGTGCATGTGTATAGGTAGATGTGTGATTATGCATATTTGATTAGGAATATATTATCTTATCATCTTATGCCTAAACACCCTGAATCTTAATTTTGCTTAATACACGTACATATATATGTACCGCCTTGTCCCAACGACACCTGCACCGCCGCTGCGGTGCCGGTGTGGGTCGCACACGCGCCACCAAAGCGCTGGACCATGCGCCGATCCCCGAATTTAGTGATATTTTTATACTATGAAAATTATTTTTTGTGTTTTTGGGCCTGAAGCCTAGGAGTTGGGATTAATTTTAGTGGGCTTACTATATCTAATTTTTTGGGCCTGAAGCTCCAATTTTGTGGGACAAAATTAATTTATTAATTGGACAATTGAATTATATTATTTATTTGAGCCTCATATAATTTTGAAAATATTTTTATGCCCTCAAATTATTTTATCAAGTTTTCGAAAAATACTTGAAAAATTAAATAGTAATAATTCTTGCATATTAATTAAACTCGGAAATTTTTGGAATTAATTTTTAAATATTAGTTCTCAATAAATTGTCTTATATGCTTAATTGATATATGCGCATCGTCTCGCGACGCCGCCGCGTGCCTCGCCCCGCGAGCGTCGTCACACGCATCGCCTTGCGACACCGCCGCGCGCACCACCTCTTCTCGTGCCGCCGTCGCACCGTGCGGAGGCCGGCGCCGCCCCCGCGCGCCCATCGTCGCGCCCGCAGTCGCACATGCCCGTGTATCCTATGAAGCCCTAACCCACTTTTGGGCTCGTTTTTGGGCATCACAAAATACCAATTAATTTTAAAATCCTGAAAATATTTCGTTAAATTTCATTAATATACATGAAATATTTAGAATATTAAATATGCATGTTTATTAAGCCCGTAAATTTTCTTTGAAATTATTTTCATGTGATTATCTTATATGCTTATTTGGAAAATATGCATGTCTTTATGATTTAATTATCTTACATGCATTATTACTCCCACACATATTTTAATTGCTTATAGTCCGCATATTATGCCCGGGTAGGCGGCGCCTGGTACTTGTCGGACCTTAATTTATGCTTTGGGTAGACGACGCCCAATTCTTGCTCCTATGTGCCCTAAAATAATAAAATAAATCCTTATTTCTCCGTTGTCAATAAATTGGTCACAACTCTTACCATGTCACTTTAAAATCGTAGTGAAACATGTATGATATTACCATGAAAGAATTCGATGAACTTGCTCTCGATGGTAATAACTACCTGACATGGACGCTAGATGTCGAGATCCATCTAGCCTTAAATGAGTTGAGCGAAATAATTATATAAGGTTCGAAATCTACTAGCGCCCAGAAGGCGAAAGCGTTGATTTTCTCATGAATCACCTGAGTGAGGAATTCATTTTTCAGATCCTCATTCAGGGACCCCGGAATGTTGTGGAACTCCCTGTAGGGCCGTTTCCAACAACAAAATGATATACTCCTCCCTCCGGTACAATACGATTAGTTGAGACTCCGTTTCTAAGACCTTAAGTCTATAACGGAGTACAACTCTACTTTGCACTGTATTGTAACCCAGTTGATGCAGAACAATCTGTCAACATTCCACGCTAGCAACCTTATACTCCAGCAGCAGTATAGGGACAATTATATGATTGGTTGCAAGCGTGAAAGGGGGAGAGAAAGTAAGATGATCTGGGTTAAAGGCCGATGTCGTAGTACATCCGGTGGTCACAGAACATCGAATTTCGCTATTAAGAAATCTGGCAATCAAGATAAGGTTGAGCAATCCTGTTACAGATACGGATGCAGAGACCATTGGTCTCTCACGTGTCGCACTCCCAAGCACTTGGTTGATGCTTATTAAAAGCAGCAGAAGGACGACAAGGGGAAGGCCCCTAGAGTAGAATCTCACCATGCCAGCCTGTCTGAAGCAGACTTTGACCAAGACAACGTCGATCCTTTGGGCATCGAGCTCAATGACTTTTGAGATGATGAGTGATTTGCATATTTGATTGTTTTAGTACTTTATTTTTGTTAAAATAATTTTATGGATCTTTTCTTTCGGATACTTTATTTTATGGATGATATTATGTTTTAGCTTCGATGTGTTTACCTTAACACTGTCCATTAAATTTACTTGGATATTACTATACATAACTAGTAAACATATCAGCTATTAGGTTTGAGTTATTTCCTCTGACATGATGGATTGAGATTGTGATTTATGTTTGGTGGATAGCGCCACCACTCACACAATCTTAAGAGATAGGAAGAATTTTCATAACTTGGTAGAACGTAAAGGGAGTATAACTACAATAACCAATGATAGTATATTGATAGTGGGCTCCGGATTCCATTGTCCTCCACGTGGGTATCGAACTCATAATCGATAATGATTTCCACAATCTAAGAGTACCCTACTCAGTTTTAAAGATATAAGAAATAATGGCCATCACATTGAAACTGAAACTGAGAACAATAACAAATACCTTTTGATGACTATTACTCGAGGTAACCGTAAACAAGTTATAGAAAAACTTCCTTCCTTCTCCTCCGGGTTGTATTATTTCTACATCTGACCGTCTAATTCCCATCTAGCTATGAGTATGAAATTTCATGACCCAAATTCTTTTAAATTATGACATCAGCGGTTAGGTGATTAGGCGTGAAATTGTTATGTTTTGGAGCCCAATTTACTCATGTTTTGAGTGTTTTCGATTAGTGCTTAGAGTCAAATGAGCATCATTTCTATACATTGATAAATTTGTCTCTTTGATGCACATAGGTGAATAGAGGACGGAAAACGGAGTTCGTAGGACTTTGAATCGACTCAAACGGATGCCCGGATGAGAAGATATTGAAGAAATACGATTGGTATTAGTGCGGACGAGGAAAAGTATCATTTGGAGGGATTAAAGGTTACTCGAGCGCATCACTCGAGCGCCACCGCTCGAGCGCCTTACTCGAGCGCGCAAACATACAGAACCATTCTTGCGCTCGAGCAGCTCGAGCGCCACCGCTCGAGCGAATCACTCGAGCGCCCAAGAGTAACAGTGTCATTTCAGCGCTCGAGCAGCTCGAGCGCGACCGCTCGAGCGAATGCACCATTCGAGCTACACTGCTCGAGCGGGACCGCTCGAGCGTTTTGCTCGAGCGCCCATATACTTTCGCCTCCGGATGCGTATTTTCGGCCCGTTAACTCCCGTTTCGACCCGGTGCCTATATATACCTCTTCCAAACACGTTTTGAAGGATCCCCCACGTTTAGAAATAATTTTAGACTTAGTTTTTGGAGAGGAACGAGACGAGCAAGCTTTACTTTTACGTTGTTAAGGTTTTTCATACGAATTCTAGTTTCTTTTCAATTCTTAGTTTCTTTTCATTAGTTCGTTACTTTGAACACGTTTAAATTTCGTTTTTATCAATTCAATTTCAGTTCTTCGTATTTATTTTCTTTTAAAACCCTAGTTCATGTTTCTTATTTTCTTCGTTCAATTCAATATGTTTATGTTCGTTGTTTCTTTAATTGCTTTTATTTTTGTTATAACCATGTCCGGCTAAAACCCTTGCGTGCTTAGGTTAGGATGAACTCGTAGAAGTAGGATGTGGGTACGTAATTAAGGTAATTGGTGACGTTAGTTTTAATTCTCTTAATTAATGAATTCTTATAATTAATCTGAACTTTACCTTTAAATTTAGTACGAAAGTGTTAGAGAGAGGACGACCGCATCACTCAATAACAACTAGTAGTCTTAACGAGAGGGTTTAGGAAAGGTTAATTCATTTACCGGTTTAGCGAAGGAGGACGACCGCATCACCTTAGTTAAATTATGGTCTCATTAATTGAGCACAATTCATTAACTTGTTAGTGGATTAGTGAAGTCGAGTGTTAGGGTAAAGTATTAGGGTTTAGAATCTTGAGCTTTCACCTTGCATTCTTTTACTTAGGTTAATTCTTGTTTGTCACAATTACTTTGATTATGTACCTGCTCCGTTAGTATACGTAGGGATTCCTATCCTAAGCATCACCATCTCATTAGAACACAACCCTCAGTTAATTTAATTGCTTTAGTATTTTAGTTTACTTAGTTTATTTCAGTCTTTTAATTAATCTTTCAAAAAACCCAAAAACATTACACTCATATTAACTACGACGCGTAGATCTTCAGGGATCTATTCGCATATACACCATCTCTTGGGTTCGATAATACTTGGTCCCTATACTTGCCCATACTACAGTGAACCCGTACTCTTGCGGGGTAGCTACTAGTAGAAAGCTAGTGTAGTCGCTTCAAGTCAATGGCGCCGTTGCCGGGGATGGCGTTTTATGCTTTTTGAATAGGACTTGTCGATAGCTTAGTAGTTAGTAGTGGGTGCTTAGTTTCTGTTTTTATTTTTTATTTTATTTTTATTTATTCGGCAGTTGCGTTTTGATCCATCTGCTAGTGTGTCAGGTTTATGAAAACACGCTCACAAGGCAACACGAGCGAAGAGAGATTACCTGCAGATCCTGAGACAATAGCCAGAAGGAACCGAGCTTTCTTGAGAAGAATGACTACTGCCGCGGGAAACAAAGACAAAATTTCTGATGAACTTGGGGAGTTAGACAAGATAGCTGCAGAGTATACTGCTCTTGTGGAACGGGCAGAAGGTGCCAATGGAAATAGCAGTAATCAGCAGATACCCATAGGGGGAACTGAGAGCCCACACCCGAACCCACAAGACACAATCAACTCTGCACAAACACAACCCCAAAACCAGAACCAAAACCCTGCTTACCCACAAAACCCAAATAACCTTTTCCATAACCCAGCATACCAACACTACCCATACCCACCTTACCCTTACCCACCATATCCATATCATCCACCACCAGTCTATAACCAACCGCCTGTTTACCAACCACCACCCCAACAAGTACCAGTTCCTGCTGCTAATCCTCAACACGTTCCTCAGAACGTAGATCATAATATGGCGATTAGAGGGAGGTTTGCAGCGCAGCCACAACGGTACTATGATGGAGTGGCTTTGCCTCCTGTTGAGGCGAACAACTTCTCGATATCACCGGGGATTTTAAAGCTGCTGACTGAGAATCAGTTCAAAGGAGTGATCGGGAAGGAGAATCCTCATACACATCTGAGGAGCTTTCTCATGATAGCCTCCACATTTCATTATAATGGCATGTCTGAAGATGCCAAGAGGCTTAGGCTGTTCCCATTCTCATTGACGGGAATAGCCAAGGAGTGGTACGATAATACGCTCCCGCGGGGAGGTATTACCACTTGGGCCGAGCTCGAGCGTCTGTTCCTCGAGCGATTCTACCCTCCATCTAGGACGATCAAGGCTAGAATTGAGATCTCGTCCTTTCGCCAGAAGTCTGGAGAGGATTTACGCCAAGCGTGGGAGAGATACTCAAACATGCTGATTGAGTGCCCGCAGCACGGGTACAACGAGGGAGACATTATGGCATTCTTCTACAGTGGAGCCAGCAAGGCTGGCCAAGCCCACCTAGATGCATGTGCAAGTGGAGCTTTTCTGAACCAAGGGGTAGCGAGGTGTAGAGAGATCGTGGACAATATTGTCACGAATGCTGGTGCATGGAACGAAGATCCAGAATTTCAGAGGGTATGCAAGTTGGAAGAGAATGAGGGTACGAGGAAGCTGTTGATGGCTATGATGGAGAAGATCAGCAACCTTGAGATGGGGCAGAACTTGGTTGGAGGGAATGGAGCAGCAAGTGAGAAAGTGGAACCACCCACGAGTCAGCAAGAAGAGGCCAACTATATGGGAAGGCCTAATTACCCACAAGGGGGGTATCCACAAGGTGGAAACCAGTATGGAAGACCTTCTTATGGTCAACCATTTGTACCTCCAGGCCCACAGCCGCCTCAAAATCAATGGAGGAACACACAAGGGTATCAAGGAGGCCAGCAGCCTCTTCAAAACACTTGGAGGAAAAGTGAGAATTTTTCTTATGCTAACCCAAAAGCTGGTGTTACTGTTCCTGCAGGTGTTGATCCGGGGTCTAAACCTCCTGGTGGAGAAGGCGGTGCATCAACCAAGGAGATGTTGAGAGCGATCCTTCAGAAGGTGGAGGAAGGGAGCAAGCGGTTGTCATCCTTGGAGTACGATGTGAAGGAGTTGCACAAGAAGGGTGATCAACGTGATCAAGAGCTCCAAAAGATGAACGTTGAGTGGACTAGAACTCAACAAGAGAACAATCGAAGGTTCACCTCTTTAGAGCTCCAGATGAGCCAGATTGCAAAATCAGTGAATAGAATGCCGGAGGGGAACCCGAAAGAGCAGTGCAAGGCGATTCAGCTAAGAAGTGGAACCAACTACGAAGGTCCTCAGATGCCTGCTGATTCTGAGACGCCCCAAGAAGAGATTGAGCCTAAAGGAGATGAAGTTGAGAAGGGGATTGAAAGTGAAGGGATTGAGAAGCATGAAGATATGGATGAGTCCCATCAAGAGAAAGACTTTGAGGAGATAGAGAGAGTTCCTAAGTGGAAAAAGGCAAAGGAAGCAAGGGATAAAGTGAAAGAAACAGAAAGAGATGAATGGGGGGTACCCAAATCTGTGATACCCGTCCCGTATCCACAGCGCTTCATGAAAAAGAAGCTTGATGAAAAATTTGCAAAATTTCTTGATGTTTTTAAACAATTGCATATTAATATTCCTTTTTATGATGCTTTGGAACAGATGCCGCATTATGCAAAGTTTCTGAAGGACTTGATTGCAAAAAGACGGCGAGTGGATGAGCCGAAGTTGGTGCAGCTGAACCACGAGGTGAGTGCATTAGTGCACAAGGCGCTTCCACCAAAGCTGAAGGATCCCGGGAGCTTCACCATCCTATGTGATATCGGAAACGGGATCAAGAAGGGAGCGTTGTGCGACCTCGGGGCGAGCATAAATCTGATGCCGTTGTCGCTTTTCAAGAAGTTGGAAGGTGGTGAACTTCAACCCACAATGATGACGCTTCAACTAGCCGATCGGTCTATTACTCGACCTCAAGGTGTTGTTGAAGACGTTCTAGTGAGAGTTGGAGATCACATTTTTCCAGCCGACTTTGTAGTGCTAGAGATGGAGGAAGATGAGCACGTTCCATTGATCTTGGGAAGACCGTTCTTAGCTACGGCGGGGATGGTGCTAGACGTGGCGAATGGGAAGATTACATTGAAGGTTGATGATCAAGAAGTGAAGATCTCCCTATATGAAGCCATGAAGCACCCGAAGGAGGATGAGAGCTTGTATTGCATGGATGTAATTGATCCTAGTGTTGAAGACACACCTTCTATCCCTAATCCTTCTGATATTCATGATTTTGTTAGTCCTTCACTTGATTATTTAACCCATGAGCGTTATGATCTTGATTATTTTGATAGGGATAAAGTGAAGAAGTTGAAGGATGAAGAGGTGAAGAAAGTGGACGTGGTCCAGTTAGAAGGGAAAGGAGGAGTTAAGAAGAAAAAGTCCAAACTCAAGAAATTGTTTAGTAAGACTCCTCCAGATAGAGGGAAGAAGGAGTTGAGACCCATAACACTTGGGAATGAGAAGAGAGCAAAAGGGCTCATGATGGTGGGGCATCAAGGAAAGGAGTTCAAACACCACTCTTATGAGAGTGAGGGAGGTAAATTTGAGTATGATGTCCCATAAGCTCCTTTGAGCATGGTCCGGCATGAGGACCTTAAAAATAGCGCTGAATGGGAGGCAACCCATTTTTATTTGCTTTCATTTATTTTTAGTGTCTTTTTATATTATTAGGGAGTTATTTTGAGTCGTATGTTTAACCTCGTACTTGAGAATTTTATTTTGTAGGCTTGTCTCTAAAGGAGTAAAGGTATCATGGAGTTATTTAGATTGAAGGAACCAACTTGAGACAAGGGAGTGTGCAAAGCTATTGAGAGAAACTGAATTGTTCGGTTGAGGTAACCCACAACCCCAAACTTAGACCTCTAGCAAGGTCGAAGTTTGGGGGGGTGGAGTTTTTTATTTGTTTTATTATTACATTGCACCGGAGCACCCCTTATCTTTGAGTTGAGTTAGTTATTTGGTGCCTTGAGATGCTCCTTGGGCTATTATTAATTTGTTTTGTTACTCAACATTTTATGCCTATCAATCACCTTATGCTTGTTGATTGCTATCTTTGAGTATGATTTGATGAGTAGGGGTGAATTGTGAGGCTGAGTTAGGAGTTTTCTTGTGTGAGTGTTTGAATTTGAGCTGATTTGAGAAAGAACTTGTATGCTTATGAATTTTTCTTTTGAGTACTTGTGTGATGAGAGTGAGAATTAATTAGGACTAGCATGGATGTGAAAGCCGTGAGCTTTTGAGCCTTACGAGATTTAAATGCATGATTTAATCTCTTCGTTTGTGAGTGGATCGTCACCTTAGAGGATGCTAGAACTTGCATGTGCTCTTGCTTCTAGATTGTGTCTAGTTTGATATGCCGAATGTGATCTTAGGCCATCTTTGATTTAATTGAGTCACTTAGCCAAAATTTTCCTTACCAATGACATTGATCCCTTGTTAGCCCCTTTGAGCCTAGAGCCTATTTTATTTGCTAGCACATATGAACACTATTCCAATTCCTAAGCCTTTTTGTCCCAATTTGAGTGGAGAATAGGAAAGTGTGAATATGAAGGGAGTGAATTGAGTTGAAAAAAGGAGAAGTTTTTTTTTTGTTGAGTGAATATGAGAAAAGAAAAAAGGTGTGAAGAGATTTGAGTTGTGGGAAAGAACAAAAAAATTTGAGAATGAGCAAAAGAAAAAAATGAGCTCATGTGTTTGTGCGAAAAAAGAAAAAAATGATGAAGTGTTTAAAAAAGTGAAAAAGTGAGAAAGAAAAAAATTGAAGTGTTGAGAGAATTGAAAGCGAAAGTGTAGTGATTGAATATGTTTGAAGTAGATCGTTTTTAATCTCGAAGTACCGAAGTTTTGAATTTCTATTCTCCATTCACTTGAGTCACTTTACCATATTGTTATCCCACCTGTCCAAAGAGCCTACATTACAACCTTTTGAAAGTCCTTTTTGATTCGGCATTGATTTCTAGAGTATGGTCGAAGTTGAGAGCATTTACAAGCCTATGGCTGCCAATTCGTGTGATTGATTGATTGAGTGAGTCCCTTTATCATTGTTATACACTTGTGAGGGAGTTAAACACATCGTTGAGTGCACATCCATGCTTGATCTTGGTGTTTGTTGTTATTGTTGCATGAGTACGATAAAAGAAAGTGAGTGAGTATACGGGTGATTGATCTTTGAAGCTCGAGTTCAATTACTTGCATGATTTGATTCTTGATTCATTCCTAACAATTTCACTTGACTTATTATTTCGTTGCTTGAGGACAAGCAACATGGTAAGTTTGGGGGGGTTGATTAGGCGTGAAATTGTTATGTTTTGGAGCCCAATTTACTCATGTTTTGAGTGTTTTCGATTAGTGCTTAGAGTCAAATGAGCATCATTTCTATACATTGATAAATTTGTCTCTTTGATGCACATAGGTGAATAGAGGACGGAAAACGGAGTTCGTAGGACTTTGAATCGACTCAAACGGATGCCCGGATGAGAAGATATTGAAGAAATACGATTGGTATTAGTGCGGACGAGGAAAAGTATCATTTGGAGGGATTAAAGGTTACTCGAGCGCATCACTCGAGCGCCACCGCTCGAGCGCCTTACTCGAGCGCGCAAACATACAGAACCATTCTTGCGCTCGAGCAGCTCGAGCGCCACCGCTCGAGCGAATCACTCGAGCGCCCAAGAGTAACAGTGTCATTTCAGCGCTCGAGCAGCTCGAGCGCGACCGCTCGAGCGAATGCACCATTCGAGCTACACTGCTCGAGCGGGACCGCTCGAGCGTTTTGCTCGAGCGCCCATATACTTTCGCCTCCGGATGCGTATTTTCGGCCCGTTAACTCCCGTTTCGACCCGGTGCCTATATATACCTCTTCCAAACACGTTTTGAAGGATCCCCCACGTTTAGAAATAATTTTAGACTTAGTTTTTGGAGAGGAACGAGACGAGCAAGCTTTACTTTTACGTTGTTAAGGTTTTTCATACGAATTCTAGTTTCTTTTCAATTCTTAGTTTCTTTTCATTAGTTCGTTACTTTGAACACGTTTAAATTTCGTTTTTATCAATTCAATTTCAGTTCTTCGTATTTATTTTCTTTTAAAACCCTAGTTCATGTTTCTTATTTTCTTCGTTCAATTCAATATGTTTATGTTCGTTGTTTCTTTAATTGCTTTTATTTTTGTTATAACCATGTCCGGCTAAAACCCTTGCGTGCTTAGGTTAGGATGAACTCGTAGAAGTAGGATGTGGGTACGTAATTAAGGTAATTGGTGACGTTAGTTTTAATTCTCTTAATTAATGAATTCTTATAATTAATCTGAACTTTACCTTTAAATTTAGTACGAAAGTGTTAGAGAGAGGACGACCGCATCACTCAATAACAACTAGTAGTCTTAACGAGAGGGTTTAGGAAAGGTTAATTCATTTACCGGTTTAGCGAAGGAGGACGACCGCATCACCTTAGTTAAATTAGGGTCTCATTAATTGAGCACAATTCATTAACTTGTTAGTGGATTAGTGAAGTCGAGTGTTAGGGTAAAGTATTAGGGTTTAGAATCTTGAGCTTTCACCTTGCATTCTTTTACTTAGGTTAATTCTTGTTTGTCACAATTACTTTGATTATGTACCTGCTCCGTTAGTATACGTAGGGATTCCTATCCTAAGCATCACCATCTCATTAGAACACAACCCTCAGTTAATTTAATTGCTTTAGTATTTTAGTTTACTTAGTTTATTTCAGTCTTTTAATTAATCTTTCAAAAAACCCAAAAACATTACACTCATATTAACTACGACGCGTAGATCTTCAGGGATCTATTCGCATATACACCATCTCTTGGGTTCGATAATACTTGGTCCCTATACTTGCCCATACTACAGTGAACCCGTACTCTTGCGGGGTAGCTACTAGTAGAAAGCTAGTGTAGTCATCCAGGACAAACTATGATACGTAGGATTCTATCTAATTCAATCGGTCATAATATTACGAATAATAGAATCCTTCCTGTTGATGAATTTATTTGTGATGCATGTTCTAAGGGTAAGTTAATAGTTCGCCCGTCGCGCACTAAGGTTGGACTAGAGTCTCCGGTTTTTCTTGAACGGATTCAGGGAGATATTTGTGGACCGATTCACCCAGCATCAGGACCATTTCGGTATTTCATGGTCCTTATTGATGCCTCCACTAGGTGGACATATGCCTGTTAGCTGTTTACCCGCAATCAAGCTCTTGCAGAGCTCATTGCGAATACTATCGAGCTTAGAGCTCAATTCCCGGATTATCCAATTAAATCGATTCGCATGGATAATGCTGCTGAGTTCAGCTTAAAGGCCTTTACAGATTACTGTATGGCCCTGGGAATTAAAGTGGAGCATTCGGTCCCCTACGTCCATACTCAAAATGGTCTTGCTGAGGCGCTAATAAAACGTATCAAACTTATTGTGAGACCATTGCTTATGAACTCTAAACTACCCACTTCATGCTGGGGGCATGCAGTCCTACATGCATCGCACTTGATACAAATTCGTCCAACTGCATATAATGATCATTCCCCCCTACAGCTAGTGCGTATGAAAGAACCTAACATTTTCCATCTGCGTATTTTCGGATGTGCGGTATATGTTCTGATAACAATACCAAAGCCAACCTCTATGGGCCCACAAAGAAAACTCGGTATTTACGTAGGATTTGACTCTCCATCCATCGTGAAATACCTCGAGCCTTTGTCTGGGGATCAATTGACAGCCCGGTTCACTGATTGCACATTCGATGAAGATCACTTCCCGGCATTAGGAGGAGATCCGAATTCAAAATTGAATGCCGGGAGCTTACGTAGAACGTAAGTGATCTTCAGTATCTAGATCCACGCACTAGTTAATCTGAATCAGAAGTTTAGAAAATCATTAACTTGCAAAATTTAGTAAACAATTTACCAGACGCGTTCACTGACCAAAGAGATGTAACTAAATCGCATATACCTGCAGTAAATGCTCCTCAAAGGGTTGAGGTCCCAAGCATACCGAATGCTCAAGCCCCCACATGCCAGAAGCGTAAAGGACCCTCAAGAGATGCTAGTACACCTAAATAAAAAGCTAGCAAAACTGGTCAGCAGAATGTAAAATCTCTAGAAGAGATTCGTCTAGATAACTCAAAGTCTCTAGAAGACGAGCATCCTAGTGATGAAGCACATGCACAAAATATTCAATGCACTAGGACCGCGGAATGACCAGACCCAGATACACTGGGAAATGAGGAAGATCTGGTTGACGTAAAACGTTGAAGTCTCTATGAATTTCATAGATATGGGAGAAACATATAATATAAATATTACTTTCGTCGACGACACATTTGCACGACATTTTCTCTTTCCATTAACGATCCGGATCCAGAACCCAAAACTATCGTTGAGTGTCGGAAGCGCTCCGGTTGGGTAAAATGGAAAGAGGCAATTGAAGCAGAGCTCACATCGCTTAACAAAAGACAAGTATTTGACTCTTTCATTCGTACACCCTCGCGCGCTATCCCTGTAGGATATAAATGGGTTTTTGTACGAAAACGAAATGAGAACAATACTGTGGAGAAGTATAAAGTGAGGCTTGTAGCTCAAGGGTTTTCGCAGAGACCCGGGATTGATTTCGATCAAACCTATTCTCCCGTCATGGACTCAATAACGTTCCGACATACTTATACGAATCACTAGATGCCGACATTTATATGAAAATCCCCGATGGATTTGACATTCCTCAGATGAGGGATGGTGAAAATTGCAGTTTGTATAGCATAAAACTGCAGATGTCGTTGTACGGCCTGAAGCAATCGGACCTCCAACTTAGTGAGTTCCTTCAAAAAAGGAATACACATTCGATAAGGCTTTCCCATGCGTATTCACGAAGAAATCGTAAAATGGTTTTTGCATCATACCCGTTTATGTTGATGACCTAAACATAATCGGAACATGCAAAGAGATTGAAGAAGCCAGTTCAATCTTGAAAGCTGGATTCGAAATGAAAGTCTTGGGTAAAACCAAGTACTGTCTCGACATGCAGATCGAGCATCTCCCAGAAGGAATTCTTATACATCAGTCAACCTACGTGAAGAAGGTATTGGAGAGATTTCACATGGATAAATCTCATCCGCTTAGCACCCCTATGGTTGTCCGATCCCTCGAAGCGGATAAGGACTCATTTAGGCCAAGAGAAGATTAAGAAGAAATTCTGGGGCCAGAAGTTCCTTATCTTAGCGCTGTTGGAACATTACTCTATCTCAAAAATTGCACTAGACCGGACATTGCATTTGCAGTTAATTTGCTTGCGATATATAGCGCTTCTCCTACAAGGAGACATTGGAATGGTGTTAAGCATGTTCTACGGTACCTCCAAGGGTCCCAAGACCTTGGACTATTTTACCGTAAGAACCAAGACATAACCTTAGTAGGTTATGCGGATACTGGCTATTTGTCTGATCCCCACAACGCCATATCCCAGGCTGGTTACGTTTTTCTCTGTGGTGGTACTGCGATCTCATGGAGATCGGTTAAACAAACTATGATTACCACGTCTTCAAACCACTAAGAGATAATAACTTTATTTGAAGCCGCACGAGAATGTGTTTGGTTAAGGTCCTTGGTAAAACACATTGGTGACTCGTGTGGTATCGCTAAAGGCGAGACACCTCCCACCGTTATATTTGAAGACAACGCAGCTTGCATCGCACAAATGAGTAATGGGTACGTCAAGGGAAACCTGACGAAACATATTTCACCTAAGTTTTTCTACCCATACGAACTCCAAAAGAGTGACGTGATTACCATTCAAAAGGTGCAATCTAGTGACAATTTAGCAGATCTGTTCACTAAGTCCTTACCTACGTCTACTTTTGAAAAGTACGTTCGTGGTATTGGGATGCAAAGACTCAAAGTGTTATTGTCTTCAGGGGGAGCGGTAACCCCGAAGCAAATCTAGAAGATTTGATCAAGAAGATCGAATACATTCCTCCTTAACTTATTATTTGGCCGATACCTAGCACGTGAAGTTTTTATGACAATACTTTTATGTTATGTCGTAATGTCCAAGGGGGAGTGTTGTAAATCTAGAAGATTTATTATTCCAATTCTAGAAAATTTGATGTGGACATTACTAATTGACCAATAACTCAATGAACTTCATATCTTAGACTAGGGTTTTATTATTATAAATATACCATATTACTAGAATTGTATATACTCATACACAAGAATATTAGTGAAACTCCTGGCTTGGCTCGCCCCCAGACGTAGTCGTTCCCGATGAATTGGGTGAACAAATCTCGTCTTTTAATTTACGCACTTATTTACAACAAAAATCAATCAGAAAACAAACAAATGAAACGCCACCTCCCCACCTACACCTACTGGTATGGGAGGGGGACCCCTTCGCCCATCCTTCTTCGCCTTCTTTTCACCAACCAAAAAAAAATTCAAAGAAAAAGCACATGAAAATTGTAACACCAGTTTTCTTGCATCAAATAAAAAAAGGAAATGTAACAATGGCAGCTACTCCACTTCCTTCGTATCCAAATATTTTTATATTTTTCTTTTTCATTAGTTTTTTGTTATCTTTTATCACAATTATTAAGAAAGTAAATATGATATTATAAAAAGTAAGAATATTATATCAAATTAAGTACAAAATAATTTGTCTTAAAAATATTGTGTGTAATTGAATGATGTAGATAAAAATAATTACTTCAATTTTAGAACGCAATACCATTTTTACGAATAGACTAATAAGACAACGTGGACCATTTTCTACGAATGGAGGAAGTACATTTCATACTTTTAAAATAATACTATTTAATAAAATTGCCTACAACTTTACTTATATTTACGGATGGAGGAGGTACATTTTCATTACTTCAACAAAAATATATATTTTGTAATGAAATTGCCTATAAATTTTTTTAAGTATATAGATATTTTTATTTAAGTTGCCTATAAAATTAATCTATGTATAGATAATTAGTTAGTCTAAAAAAAAATTGCTAATAAATTCTTTATATGTAAATAATTAAAATGTTTATATAATTAAATTAAATTTAGTAGGTAATACCTCCTACAAAGTAGTTTTATGTTGGAAATTTAATAGGTATACTGATAAAACGTAGACAATTTTATATTTTCATGCTGTCCACTGTTGTATACAATTGAACTCATTTGTTTAGTTTATACTCCTCCTCGTATTTTTCTCTGTCGCAATTTCAGTATCAACACATAGTTTTGGTGCAAGCATAGCATATATAGCAGAGATAAACCAGAAATTTCTGCTTCTTTCAGTTTAAAATAAAAACCCACTTATTTTGTATTGATGAGAAACGTACTTCACTGTATTTAGACTGAATCTCTCTTGATTGAAAATCGAAGAAAAAGAGGTGGAAGAAATGGGTGGTCTGTTTGATGATGCGGTGATAATTAGGCAATCAGAGAAAGAAGAAGTTATCACTGTGAATTGTCCCGATAAGACCGGATTGGGTTCTGATATTTGTCGCATCATTCTCTTCTTTGGACTCACTCTTGTTAGAACTGGTATTTTTTTCTTATCTACCACGAAATTGAATTCTATATATCAAATTTTGGGTTTCAGATTATATATATATACTACTACCTTTTCCTTGATTTATGAAATGTGATTATGAGGATATTTTGGTTCCTGTCTTGTTAATTTGTTGCAGGTTTAATTCAATCATTTATCTGGAGTGAATCTGTAATTGAAATTAGACTTGGAGTTTGAAGACCACTCCAAGAAAATAAATAAAGAATTGGTTACTAATTTTTCAACATGCCAACGAATTTAATTCTGTTCTTGAACAGTGGAGATTGCATTTTTTTTTTTCTTAATTATGTAGGGGCAATCTCCACTATTGAGGACAAAATTATTTTCATTAGAAATTCCGTAGCCAAAAATTCTGCGGGCAATTCTTTGTTTTGTTATGGATGGTGAATTATTTGAATTCTGTTTAATTTTGTGTACTTAATGGTGTGAGGATTGAAGATGTATCGACGGATGGAAAATGGTGCTACATAGTGCTGTGGGTGGTGGGAAGACCGAATACACGGTGGGGTTTGCTGAAGAAGATACTAATGGAGGCATGCCCATCATATTCAGGAATTTTGTATAACTGGCCCCAATTGCAACCGTACAAGCCTCCTGATGTCTTCCTTTTGAAGTTCAGCTGCCTTGATCGAAGAGGCCTTTTGCATGGTAAATCCTTTAGATCATTTTGATGGGGTTTCCTGTTACATCATGGTGTAACGCCTCCAAGATGAATGACACATAAAACAACGAAGATAAATGATAACTGTTGGTTTATCATGTGTCATTCATCTACAAGATGTTACAGAAAATTAACAAGGAATCCCAACTGATGTCTTTCATCTATCACTTCAATATTTATCGTTTGTAAAGATAGATTACATGATTTTGCTGGATGTAGTTTCAAGATGAATAGATATTTTTTGACTTTTGAAGACCTTGAAAACATTTGTCCTTGTTAGATTGTGAGACATGTTAAAGCTGTATGAATCTGTATCTCTCTGTCTTTGGTTCTCTTAGCTTCAGCTTTTTGGTGTATTAATATATAATTTTGTCCATAGTTGTGGCATCTGATCCAAGAAGGGTAGTGGTAAGATCCATTAGTTGAAATTTGGAGAATTTTTTGGCAGATGTGACACAAGTTCTTTGCGAGCTTGAGCTAGCGATAAAGAAAGTAAAGGTGTCCACAACACCGGACGGGAAAGTGATGGATCTCTTCTTCATAACAGACACAAGGTTTTCCATTCTTTAGTCTTGCTCCAAGTTTTATAAATCTCGAAAATCGCATCATGCATTCATTCTGAATTGGTTATCTAATTTTTAATTTCTTTCAACAAACTCATGCTGATGCTTCTACATATTGTTTAACTACCGTTATGTTGAGCATAGGTCAAATTCCAATGAATCATGTGTTTTTTGTTAATATTTAAACATATTTATCAGGGGACTGCTACATACAGATACGAGAAAGGAGGACATATACGATCATTTAAAAGCTGTTGTTGGGGATACCATAATCATCTGTGACATAGAAATCACGGGTCCTGAAGTTACAGCTTGTTCTCAAGGACCCTCGTTTCTTCCGGATGCAATTGCTGAAGACATGTTCAATATAGAGATGCTAGAAGATGACGACACCCTTGCTCTTAAATGCCCATCCATCACCATGGATAACTTGTTGAGTCCTTCTCACAATCTTCTCCAAATTGTTTCCCAGGATCACAAAGGTCTCTTATACGATGTTATGCGGACTTTGAAGGATTTCAACATTCAGGTATAGTGTCTATTTTTGTGCTATCCCCTGCTAATTTGTAGCTTGATCGTGAAAGTAACACTTGTGTAAACTTGATTCACGTGAACTCCATCCCTTTCTTGGCTCATGTATAAAGTGGATCTCAAATCTGTAAACCATATCGATAAGAGTTATTATTTTTTTTTGTAAATCAGATTTCTTATGGACGTGTAACCACAAAAGGAAAAATGGAATGTGAGATGGACTTATTTATCATGCAAGCAGATGGTAGAAGATAGTAGACCCCAACAAACAGGACGTATTGAGGTGTCGTCTTGAGATGGAACTAACTCGTCCTCTTAGAGTGTCGTTGATAAGTCGTGGCCCTGATACTGAGCTGCTCGTTGCAAATCATGTAGAGTTATCTGGCAAGGGTCGTCCTCTCGTGTTTTATGACATAACACTAGCTCTCAAGATGCTCGATACACCAATCTTTTCGGTACTACTCGTAACACATCTCTCTGTATATGTTAATTCAAAATTTATTGCACAAGGTTAATTGCATAAAAAATCACTGACATTTTCACTTGCACATACTTTTTAAATTTTGCAATTATGTCATATGACCATCTTTCGACAACATATGCTGATGGGACAACTGGAAAATCTTTGAAAAAATTACAAGTAAATTCAGTGATCTTTTTTTTTTTTTTTGACATATTGTCATGTCAACAAGGCTTGCTGGAAATAGTCATGTGAAAGAATGGTAGCAATTTGAAAGGCCGTGTATCGAATTCTGAATTTTAAAAACATTTGAAACTGTCATGGTTAATTTTGCAGTTAACCCTCCTGCATTCTCTTTCTTAGCATCGAAGTATGCAATTCTTCATAAGAATCCCCAGTGACTTAAAGTGTCATGCTGTTTTTTTTTTCAGGCCGAAATTGGGAGGTACTTGATAGGAGGTCGGGAGTGGGAAGTTTATCAAGTTTTACTAGATGAAGGCGACATCCTTACTTCTGTTTCAGAGAAGACAATAGAGGAGACAGTTTGGAAGATGTTAACGACTTGGCCTTAATGAGTAACGACAATGATTGGCTGCAACCGCCTGCTCTCGACATGCATATATATTACCCTGTGTAAATTAAGCATTTTTTCACTCTGAGCTTTTGCAATATGTATATATAGAGTCGATTTTCTTATAGAGCCCAATTTCAGTACAAAATTAAAATATTGGGAACATATCAAAGTCATGTATATGTGTCTTGTAATAATATTATAAAAGCCTACCTTTTGCAGGTCATACTTAGCTTCAGTAGCCTACAATGAGTGACTGTAAATAATGAGGTTGTGAAAATATTATTAACCTCTTACTTTTATGACAATGTAAATATTGTTATATTACTCCAACAAACAAGATCCTCTTTTTTTCTTTACATATGTTTATTACATATCAAAATATATGAATAGATAGACAAGATTTGTAAATTGGACAGTAATGCTATTGCAATTGAAAACTCAAAATTACAAATAGACGAAGTTGCAAGAAATTTCAAATTTGATTGATCCATGAAATTTTGTTTTTGGTTCAATATTTCTGTTACAATTTCCAGTAGATCCCAAATTTGTGCAAGATGCCAGAAATCACTGACCAGAAAGTGATTTCAGCAAATATTACATACAATATAGTCCCCACTCTCTCAGATTTCCACACATCATTAAACACATGATTCTGAATCCAACTCACCTGCAAATAACCATTTTGAGCCCACAATTTTTCCAAATCATCAGATTTATAATAAAAAAAATATGTACATTCTTACCAAATTGTTTTCAGGATGCTCAAAATACCACCCATTTACAAATGCTGCAAAAATTCCCTGAGCTGCCATCACAAAAACCAACATTGCATTCATTCCTATCCATTCCAGAAACAAGAATGGCTTCCTCATTCCCCACACGTCAATCTGCACATCAGCTAGCTACGAATCAGAAAAAAGAAAGAGATACATAGAGAGACGGCGGGGAGAGAGAGAGAGAGAGAGAGAGAGATAAAGAGCTTACCAATACGTAGAAGACGGAGAATACAATGCCTGCTGCACCAGCCGTGAAACAAACATAGCTGATACTATAAAGCTGCTTGTTGATAGGAATAGCTGCATCACAATACATGTATTGCTTATCAATTTCTTCAATTATAGTGCTAAATGAAAGACACATAATTAACCACCATTATTATCGTCGTCTCTTTCTTATGTTACGTGTCATTCATCTTACACGAAATCCCAACTGTTATTTAATATGAGAGCATAACTTACCATCTGTGAAGTGAAGAATTAAGGCGGCTATTAGTAAAACAAGCGCCATAGATACCCACTGCTTCAACCTTTCAACATGACCCTATCAAGCAACACATTTATCATAATTAATTAATTAAAACCATGTTCAATCTTAAAAAACTTTAATTGAACACAAGTTTCACCAACCATCCATTACCTTGAAATGGATCAACACATGGCCATAATGAATTCCAATGGTGCCAGAAATGATGGCTGCAATTGAACTATATGCAAAATCCTAATCATGATCAAAATCAAGATTTATTCACAAGTACAATCATTACATATTGCATAGTCACAAAGTGCAAACCTCAGTAGCCCTTCGGGTTCAAATGGACCATAGCACCAACTTGGTGCGTCCGTACGAAACGGACCAGAGCTCGGAGAACTAAATGTACAAGCCTGCAAATCCAAATAACATCAAAATCAAAGTAAATGAACTAAGAATGTCATACTTTGAACGAAGAACGGACCTTTAACCGTGCCCAAACTGGTTGATTGTATATATGATTAACACCCCAGGCTTGTCTGTCCACATAACCAACTGCATTGCATCCCGGTCCAAAATGTCCTCTCATCCCACATTTCACCTGTAATTGAATTCTTCATATATATTACATCCCTTATGCTATAAAAAGGTTAGTAAAATATATTGGTTATTTTTACAGTATATCTTTGGGGTTTGTTATTGTTGTCTAACGCCACGAAACTCCAATCCGGAACGTACAGAGAAAACGTCGTAATCATGTAGATTACAAATGCAACAAATCCCCCAATCCTGGATACAACAATAACTAAAAGAGTGTTAATCACAAGATTTTTTAGAATTTGGAATGTGATTAAATTGGATAAGTGTGTTACCATTGCCATTTATAAGCAGAAAAAATGGAGAAACGATGAGGGCTTAAACTGGTTGGTCGGAGCTTGGTGGTAAGAGTTTCTATCAAGGCCACAACACAGTACACCAGAGCTATTCTCTGTTCATATATATATTCAGATGGAGGTCATCAGTAATAATTGTATGAACTTGATTCACGGAAATTTTATGGTGAACTCGATAATATTGCTTAACATATAAAGTATTACGGTTTAGTGGTTTTGAGAAATAACTTATAAAATCAAACATTTGGTATTTCGTAGACTAAACAAAATTACTTGTGATTAAATTTCACACCTGGAGTATGCCACACCATCTTATCTGCTTCATGTCGACGCCGTAAGATAATGGAAACGGTGCATGAGAGTATCCTCCTACAAGTCATTACACTTGAGAATGATGATAAGAAAAAAATCATTACGTAAAGAAAAAGAAAATACCTTGAAGCAGAACACCCCAAAATAGGAGCTTTAATGTCCTCAAACTTATCTTTCTAATTGCATGCCCTACATTTGGTATTCTCTGCAAAACTTACGTCCAAATTAATACTCATTCATGCAACAATCAATGAAGAAAAAAAAGAAATCAAGAATGTGTATACGTACCTTGAGGGCAAGAGCTATGGCCACTCCCACAATGAAGAGGAAAAAGGGCATAACGAAATCGGCCAGCGTGCACCCATTCCACGGCGAATGATCAATTCGCGGATACGCCCCTCCTGCGTCGTCCACGAGTATCATCAACTGCACACAAACAAACTACCCCTCTTTAGACAAGTTCAATGACAGGGCTAATTAAGTACTTTTACTTGCCACAATAGTGAGTCCTCTAAAGGCATCCAAGGTCGCAACTCGCTTAGTCTTTTGCTTCACCGACGGCTGCTCCTCTGCCATCTTCCTCTTTGCCTCAATCTCCTCGTTAATATCCCCATCGTCTCCACCATTCTCATCTATTCCCAACCCTTCTTCCAACTTCTTCGGGTCCTCCATTTAGTGTCAATTCTTGCTGTAACTCTACCTTACAACTAATATATATGCACTATATAAGTGATGTTTGAAAAGGGACAACCGTAAATTCAGCGCCGGCCTTGTTTGGGAGCTGAGTAGGGAAGCAAAAAGATTCAAAGCTGGCAGTTGCGGACAAATCAACAGCTCTTGTGATATATAAAAAACCAATAAACAAGTCATTTTCTTTAATTAAATGGATAATCCAAATGAAAATTTTCAAATTTTTGCTACCCTATATATATATATTTCTAGTACCTTAATTTTGTCCATATTGTAACACTACGGATGAGCCATCTTTTAGATGTATCTTGATCACCCATAAAAAATGTTAGCTCATCTAAAAAATTAACAAATTCTTGTTAAATGTTGCGTCTTCCTTAACTAAAAGTATCCATGAATCAACGTTGTTGATAAAGCATACAAGTAGAATCTTGAATATGCAAATATTATATCTGTATACATACGGATCCAGGCATCAAATTAAGACAGTTGGAGGTATTAAAAGCTTCCAAAATGCAAAATTTCAGGGACAAAAAAGTCACAATCTGCACGTTTGCACCTGTTGCCTTGCATTGCATCAGGTAGACGCTCTTCCGCTATAATCTATATGCTAAGATTCTATAACTTAAAAAATGACATCGGAAATGATCATATGCCATCGGTAGGCACCAACTTATATGTCCACCATCTATATTGTGATGCTGCATAAATAATTAATTAAATAACGGTGGAAATCATTACACAAGTGGTGAACATATAAGTTGGTGTTCACTAAGTGAATAATTAATACATATATATATGATATAAAATTATGGACATAAATGAATAATGTGAAAAGGTAGAATTTGGAATCCATCTACTTGGTTTCTTCCAAGGTGGAATCTTTCTTCATGAATCAATGTATGGATAATAGGGTCAAGCGCTAGGAGCTAATTAGTGCTCTGTTTCATACATTCCATTATTGTTAATTGTTTGTTTATTAGGAAAATTTTGGAGACTATTTGAACACATATACACACACATATCATGCCAAATTTGGATACCTTTTCTCTTTATTTGGAACTAATGTAGTGAAAGCAACTTATGTCGTATGTCTTATGCCCGGAAGAAAATGGCTTTAGAACACAAAATAAGAATTATGTGAATATATATAGTCATGATTCGAAATATATATATATATATATATATAAATACTGGAATTAAGTCCGGGGTGCATCTATTCAAACACCAAAAAATTGTACGGCACACCCCTGTAATTCTTAAGGCTAAAATAGACATATGCGAAATAACAATTTTACCTTCATATAAATAACAATAAAATAAGATTATAATTTCCCACTTTTTTAATATCCTTATGAAGATTTTTATTTATTTTTATTTGACAAACACTCACATAAGAATATTCTAACGTAAAATATGGTTCAGATTAAAAAAAAAACTCCCCGATCTTGGTCGGGCTGGATTGAGTAGGCGGATTTAAAAAAATTTATGTGGGCAAACATGTTTTACTGTCACAACAGTTACTAGTTTCACACAATTATGTGGGCAAAGGCAAATATCGAAATTATGTGGGCAAAGACAAATATCGAAATTTCGCTCTTAGTTTGTGTTATTATGTGGGCAAACATGTTTTACTATCACAACAGTTACTAGTTTCACACAATTTTTTTTTTTTTTTTTACAGAAATAAATATTCTTCAGTATAATAGCATATGTAAGACATTGAAAAATGTGTTACTGTATGGAGAAAAATGTGGTTGTGCAAAAATATAAAATTTCTCTCACAAATTGTGTTATTAATATTATTATAAGGGCACATATGTATTATGTAAGGGCAAACGTGTGATACTGTAAGGACAAATAAAACATTTGACCTTATAGTAACACATGTAAGATATTGAAAGACAAACTCTCATATGCACCAAGTGCACAATGCACTCACTCAACAGTTGTCCATGTTTATACTGAAAGTTTGTTTCAATTACACTGAAAAGTGTGGTTGGATTACACTGAAAAGTTTACACTAAAAACTGATTTTCATTGTAAAATTTTAAGTGTAAACAGGATCAACTATTGAGTGAGTGCACCATACACCAAGTGCACAAGAGAGTTACTCATATTAAAATGTGTGTTACACTATAAAAAAACTCGCATTTATGCGACCGAAATTAGCGACCACCTAGATATCGGTCTCTAAATAATGTATTAGCGACCAATCAACGACTGAAAAGAACATTGGTCTCAAACTAAAAAAAATTGCGATCGACAGAAAAATCGGTCTCTAAATTGAAAGATTAACGACTGTCTACGACTGCCCAGACGGTCGCTAAACTCAAAGGTCGGTCAAAATTGACCAATAATTTTTGCCACTTGATCAGGCGGTCGCTGAATTTAATTTTATATTCAGCGACTGCCGCTTGGCGGTCGCAAACTGATCAGTTTGATCCGTTCTTGGAAACAGACAATGGTCATTAATGATTGTTACTTAGTGGCGGTCGCTAATTTTTTTTTACCCTTTTTAGGCGGAGGTCGTACTCACTTTCACCATCGCTTTTAAAATTCCACCGTCGCCGCTGCCGCCTTCGTCGAGCAATCTGTTCCGGTCAAATCACTCGTTGCTTTCCCGTCTAAACAATAACCGTAAGTTTTTTAAATTTTAACCGTTTATTATGTTTGTATATCATTTTTTAAAATTTATAGGATTTATATACATGAAGTTATATATGTATGTTTGTATATATGTTTGTATAAATCATGCATGTTTGTTTATAGGATATATATATGTGTATATGTATAAATTTATATGTTTGTATATATATTTTTAAATCATGTATATATATGTTTAGTATTTATATATATGTCTACACAATAACCGTAAGTATTGTATTTAGTTGGTATGTTAGTTGCTATATTTAATTAGTTGGTATGTTAGTTTAGGAATATACATCTTTGCATCAATTTGATTGATATGTTAGTTGATTGATATATATTTTAGTTGATTGATATTCTTAGGTATTGCATTATTTGATTGATCTACGTACGTAACTAAGTATTAATTTAGTTGATTGAAATACGTAGGTATGAATTTAGTTGATTGAAATACGTAGGTATGAATTTAGTTGATTGATATACGTAGTTATGAATTTAGTTGATTGATATATGTAGGTATGAATTTATTTGATTGATATGTGTAGGTATGAATTTAGTTGATTGGTATACATATGTATGGATTTAGTTGATTGGTATATGTAGGTATATATGAATTTAGTTGATGTTGATTGATATACGTAGGTATGAATTTAGTTGAATGTGTATAAATATAATATGGTATGCTGATCTGCTGAATTTATAATTATTACAGATGAGCTCTCAAGATAACCCTGCTCAGAGTGGGGGACGGGTCGGGGGAGGGGGAAGAGGAGGTCGAGGTCGTTGAGACCGAGATCCCGAAGGTTAGATGGGCCCTGGAGATGACACCATCATCTTCATAGCAGTCCAGTGCTGCTGACTCTACTTTAGTAACCGGATCTTCGGCTTCACGCTAGCATCCTGCGTTGGATATTCGTCTCACCATTGTCCCTCGCGACAACATGTAAGTATTTTATAATGAATTAAATAATTTTAATTATATTCATTAATATTAATATTAATATTAATATTAATATTAATATTAATATTAATATTAACTTGATTTTTTTTTTGTCACAGTATGCTTTCAGGCCATGAGACTAGCTCTTGCGTCTCAGAGACCATTAAGAAGATCTCGTTCGAGGTTGGTGCCTCCTCATGGTCCATGGTGTCCGAGTGAAAGAGGAGGGACTACTTCGAGGAGTTCAATGTATATTTATTATGATTTTAATTTTTAATATTTTATTTTGAATTTATTTGTTAATATTTTATTTTTAATTTAATTGCAGAAACTGTGCGTCTGGGACCCTGCCCATGATAGTGTTATGTACGGCTTGTTCTGCGCGAAAGCGCAGGAGTGGTACAAAAATATTATATACGGGTTGATGAAGCAATTTGATGAGGGGAAGCAGTTGGAGCTGGGTCGAGGGCAAGACGAATGTTCCGTTTGGGACGTTTTGGTTGCTCACTGGAATAGTGATGCATTCAAAGTCAAGTCCTCGAAGTCCAGGGAGATCCGGTTGAAGGACCCCGCCGGGCACGGCGTTGCCAGACATCGGGCTGGATCCTGGTCCATCTACGAGCACTCTCTCGCCTTTGTAAGTATTATAATTTTTATTTACATTTGAATATTAATAAATTTTTAAATGTTTAATATTTAAATCTATTGAATTTGGTTCGCAACAGGAGATGGAGTACGGACGAAAGCCTTCTCTCTATGAGCAGATGAAGATCTCCCACCCAGTGAACCCGGAGACTGGGACGTCTACCTATACTCGCACCACCGAGATCCACGTAAATATTTTTTTAATTTTAATTTTAATTATAATTATAATTTAATTATTATAATTATAATTGTAATTTAATTATAATTGTATTTTATTTATATAATTTCAAATGTAGTCTAAGGACCGTCTCGCCAAGACCTCGCAGCAGGTGGCTTCCACCGACGACAGCGGAGAGAACCCCACCCCTCCCCGGATTGACGAGGACCATATCTATTTAGAGGTGGCCGGAGTCAAGAAGGGAAAGGTATTACCGCCAGACCAGTGGATCGTCCTCCTCGATCGGCTCTGCTCCCTCTCAGGTGGAGCGTGAGCTGAGAGACATCCGGAAGCAGATGGAGGCCCTGACAAGCTACAACGAGACTCTTCGTAACTGGTTCTCCAACATCTCTCAACAGATCATGAGATTCATCGATCCACCTCCATCACATCTTGATGTCGGGGGTAACGGTGCCGGGGGGAGCGGGCACGGAGGGAGTGCAGCCGGTGGGGCAAGTGGCGAGGATGACGATGATGAGGAGACCGAGCCGCGGGTGAACTACTCCGTCTCTGATGATGACAATTAGGTGGAGAGAGCTAGAGAGGGAGGGAGGGAGGGAGGGAGGGAGGGAGGGAGGGAGAGAGAGAGAGAGAGAGAGAGAGAGAGAGAGAGAGAGTTTGTCGAATATTTTATTGAATATTTTTTATTTTTTATTGAATATTATAGATTTTCATATATTTTATGAATCTGTATAAATGAACTAAAAATAAAAAAGGGTTTAATTTGATGAATTTAAAAAAAGGGAATTAAATTTGAAGTTATATACAATTAAATGCATAAAAACGAATGAATTTAATAATTTATATTAGTCTAATATATTATTTAGTGTATATATATATACATACATATATATATATATATATATATATATATATAAACGAATTAGAAACAAAAAATAATTAATTTGATGAATTAAAAAAAAGGGAGTTAGTTTGAATTTATATACAATTAAATGCATAAAAATGAATTAATTAATAATTTATAATAGTCTAAAATATTTAATTTACAAAATTAAAAAAAAGTTAGTAAATATATATACATATATATATATATATATATATATATATATATATATATAAACGAATTAGAAATAAAAATGAATTAATTTGATGAATTTAAAAAAAACGGGAGTTAATTTGAATTTATATACAACTAAATGCATAAAAACAAATGAATTAATAATTTATAATAGTCTAAAATATTAAATTTACAAAATTACAATTAGTAAATATACATATATAAATGAATTAGAAACAAAAATGAATTAATTTGATGAATTTAAAAAAAAAAAGAGAGTCAATTTGAAGTTATATACAATTAAATGTAAATAAACAAACTCTGGGTTACTCGGAGGTCGACGGATTGATTCCCCTTGGGCGCATATTTGCCCATCTATATCTACAAACCTTATTATAAGGGCTTATATACTATTTGCCCCCCTTTTTTTTTTTCAGGTTCAATTAATTTTATTTATAAATAAATTAGCGACCGCCTTCCTGCGATCGCTAAAACCTGACCCAACCAGATCAGAGCCGGTTAGTTCAGCTACTGACAGGTGGCGGTAGCTAAATGTTAGCGACCGCATAGGCGGTCTCAGATTAACGACCGTCTTCAAAAGGCGGTCGCTAATATTAGCTACCCGCATTTTAATGACCGATTTTTTTCGATCAGAAATCGGTCACTAATCATGTTTTGGAACCGAAAATCGGTTGCTAAGTCGATCGCTAATCCACATTTTTTTTGTAGTGTTATTAGATGAACACAAATATGTTACTATACGAAGAAAGATGTGTTACTATAAGGACAAATGTGTGATAATTTAAGGATAATTTGTCCGTATGTGTTCTTATATGAATACAAGTGTGTTACCATATAGATAAAAATACACATAACATGATAGTACCAATGAGAAACAACTTCATGAGTGGAATTACTTTGAGTAGAAATCAGAATCGAATCTAGAGTCTTTATGTGGGTGTAACCTTATGATTTTGATACCTAAATGAATTACACCTCATCTAAAAATTTAAATTTATAAAAACTAAAAATATATTAAATTAATTCATTTAATTATTTTCCTGAGCTGAAACCTACTTCCACCGTTCACTGCGAAACCCCCCACCACCAGAAAGGAGTATATATTTTTAATTGAAGAGGAGCGATGCCACTCCCCTCCACCATAACGACTCACCTCTCCCCTTTCTTCTTCCACTTTTCATACCCTACTTCACAACTTCCCCCCAATATTTGTCATTCACTTTTTCTTAAAGTGCATATAAACGAATGGGAACAAATAAAATGAGACTTAAAGCAATATGAATTGAAGGACTTTGGAGTTAGAAATGAATTTAATAACGATTTTAATCATAAAATTGGGAAAAAAAACACGATTCACGATCCCTTTTCTCGGTTTACTTCTGACAATTCTCATTAATTTCTTGTTTTCTTTTGGAATTTACGTTTTTGTGCGGTATTTTTATTCGTTTTTCAGCACTGTTCTTTCTCTTTGTTTATGTTGCGTGGATGATGAAAAAAATGATTAGGGGTTTGGGATGACAGTGGTGCACACCGGCAGTGGTTACTAAATTTTGGATTTGTGGAAGATGCAATATTCATTTTGGGAAAGTTTTATATGAAAGTTCATAATAAATTTACTATGAAATAGTTTTAAAGTAATAAATATTTAATTAGAAGTATTAAAAATTCCATAAAAAATATTATTAATTTGGGTCAATGGTATTATATATAATTATTGTAAATTTTCTTGAACCCAAATTAATGATACCCCCAATCAAATATTTAATACTTTAAAACAGTTTCATGATAATCTTATCATGAACCGTTTTTATATAAAAATTTACCCATTTATTTTAGGGATTATATATTTGTACGTCCAGTAACTTAGCCCAACTTTGAATTTGGTCCACAACGAATACACGTTTTGAAATTGGTCCCGTAAGTTTGATTTTTTTTTTAAAAAATTGGTCCTTTGACCTGATATAACCGGTCACAATGGATATTAATTTTCGTTTTTCTTTATTTTTGCTGTTCCACGTCAATATATTTTATTAGATTGGACTGGGTATGAAATACGAGTCTCTCGGTGCAAGCGCCGCCTCCTTGTCACGGCAACAATTCACCGTCGGAACGCCATAGCCACCGATGCGCGTGCCTACTCGCGTTGACAAATCCGTCGAATCGAGCGTGGACGTCCGCAATAGCCTCTTCTCCACGGGGCAGCGCTGCCCTCTATCACATTGCCCGTCGTCGTCCTTCTTCCGCCGCCTCTTTATCGCGGCACTGCTTCCAGAAAATCCAAGTCTCCACCACTGAGCTACATCATCGCGGCCGTCACACGAGAACCACCGCCTGTTGCTTTATTTACTTTTTTTTTTTTTACCGAAAGGAAAGAAAAGAAATTGCTCCTCTTTCAGACTTAAGGTTTTCGAATTTTGGGGAGTAGAAGATTCGGTTCTTCGTGAAATTTGGGAGTGGATGAAATTTAGGGAAAATATTGTGGTTAAGGGATTATGATCCGTGTGTTGAGGAAGCCGGTTCTGCTAAATTTCATTTTAAAATACCCAAATTTAATTATATAGTGTTTGTCCCATTTTAACCTGACCCAATACCCTCCCAAATTAATTAATCTTGTCACAATAAAAAATATTAAAATATATTGGCGTGGAACTGAAAAAAAAAAAAAAACGAAAATTAATATCCACTGTGGGGATAACCAGATATGTAACCCGTTATACCAGGTCAAAGGACAAATTTAAAAAAAAAAAATCCAAACTTACGGGACCAATTTCAAAACGTGTATTCGTTGTGGACCAAATTCAAAGTTGGGTTAAATTACTGGATGTACAAATATATAATCCCTTTATTTAATTTTCTTTGTTATGAAATGTAGAACAATATTATCTTAATTTTAATTGAATATGACGCCTGTATTTTTTTTATAGGATGTGACTAGTGATACTCTTGAGTTTGTGCTATATGTGAAATCAAATCTGAATTATTTTGTGAGAAACATACTACAATCCACCTTGTTTTAGTAAAAGAGAAGTTGGCCTGTTGAAAGGCTATGTTGCCTAACTGGTGGGAATCATTTCTAAGGACAAACAGAACAAACAATCTACCTTGTTGCTTTAGTAAAGAGAAGTTTGGCCTCCTCAAATGTTTTGTTGCCTAATCAGTGGTGCGAATGATTTGTTAGGTCAAACAAATAATTGACTTCAATTCCTGGTTTGGTTTCTATAATCTTTGTTTGTATCAATATCTCGAAAATGATCAATAAGTTCAATTAATATGTTTGCATTTTTTTTGTAGAAGTTTATATTTTTTTTAAAAGATGAATGCTTCTTTTTCTTAAGCCAACTCTACTTGAATCTGTGCGTGAGACATTAAATTAATTGACCCTATACATGGATTAGAACTAGACTCTCAAAGCCGTTGTTAAATTAAATGTAAGCCACTAACGAACTAAAAAAAAAAAAAAGGGAAAAGAAATTAAGATTAAAATTCAAAATAACTAGCCCATAATGAATTTAAGTTCACCATATAACAATAACATGATAAGAGAGAGTTTTATGTAAAACGGTTTCATTTTCGGGGGAAAACTTCATTATGATATTCAAATTATACGTTTTCTTGATTGTGTTGAAAACTCATTGTCCCGATCAAGTTTACAGGATGCCGTTATTTAATAAATGCTCAATTTACATTCCGCAAGAAATATTTTACGAACATAAGCTCATGAAATCAAGTTCATTTTAAGCGATTTTTACATTTAAATCACATCAATTCGATCGTTTTCTTCATCTCGTTAACTGTTTTCTATGAAATCTACTAAAAACGTTTACAAAAAGATCAAAGCAAAATGAGTCCTATTTTAAGGCTAAAAAATAAAATAAAACTATTTTGGGAGAAAATATGTATAAATGAGAGATGTGATATACATTTAGCACGGATTTCCATTTTAAAAAACAGTGGGTTGGGCCTTTGGGACCGGAATGGGTCGGCCCCAGCAGAGTAGAGGTCAAAGTCAATTAATTGATACTTGGATGTGTATGTCCACTTGCATAGGCAATCGGTAATGGTGTTTTGGATTTTTATACCTCAATTTTTTGATAATTTTGAACACATCATCATACGTTGCTAAAGAAAACTTTCTAAACCACATCAGAGGATGCCAAACTCATCTAGAAAAGGTTTCACTTTTTTTGTTTTATTCATTTAATTCAACTTTGTCTACTAATTGAGAAATCGAGATTGCGGTGGTGTTAAAACACTATTGGAACAGAAGAATCACTTTTTTAATAAATATTTTTTTGTTCTTACCCACGCCAGCAAAAATTGATTTTGAACTCAACATTTAGCGAATCGAGGAGATCCAACAAGTATATAATTTAATAAGGGTGAAATTGTTGTCAACAGGGTCTGAACCCAAAACGTGTGGGCGGCATGAGCTTATTGACCCTGATATCATGAAAGAATTCCGCCTCATTTAAATTTTGAACGATAGGTGTGAAATTAATTTGTTCTCAATAATCACTAACTCAACCATTAACGAGAATATGTTAAAAAAGTAATTTTATATACCATGTGTAGTGATATAAGACATGAACGCAATCGTTAGAATTATGTGACAATAGTTAATAGCTTCGTAGTGAAGTTATACTACCTATGAGTTTCTGAGAGAGACATTAATAAAAATAATACATCCAATAAAATTGGAATCATATATAGAAGATTAGCATGAAAAATCGCCAAAGGAATAGGGTGATGTGCACTAAATACACACACGTGATGTGCACTAAATACACACACGTGATGTGATGAAGAAATGCAGAAAATTGAGATTTGAGAGTGGTGGTGAGCATTCGAAAACGGCCCTCAGTTTTGACTCATACTGGCGTTTACATTAATAGACAACAACGTCACTTAAGTGGAAGGTAAGATGACTTGACTGCAACTATTAATTTTTTTAAGTTTAATATCTCATATCTATACTTACTCAATTTGTCAGGTGTCAAGAGCTAGAATACACTCTTGAACATGGTTGAATTAAACAAGATCAGTGGACTTTGGATTCAGTGGACCTTAAGATCAGTAGACCTTAAGAATGATCAGACGAGTTCAAAGACGAAAGCAACTCAACTGATAAGAATTTCAGTAGAGTTTAAAGCACAAGACTCAGAAATTTATAGTGGTTCGATCCAATCGATCTACATCCACTTTGTGAGGCCTTTCACTATGTTGAAGAAGAGATTACAGAACTACAATGATATTCTCCAGAGTATAAGCTAAGAAAATAGAATCTAGCACTCAAAATATCACTCTAGCTAACAAGTTGAAAATCTGCCTTTTACCTAACAATGAGCTAATTTATATATCAGCAACTGAGACACCCTTGAGCAGTTATGAGTTAAGAGTGATAGCCTGCCACGTGCTCTTCATCTTGCAACTCGAGTCAGTTATAACCTCCAAGTAGTTAGGAAGTTATGACCTCTTGAAGTTGGCACCAGATAACACTTGAAACTGTAACAACTTTGCGTAACTACCATTCGTAACCGAATAACTGTCAACTCTCTTGGCTTTTTCAGCTGTTAGGGATCAAGACCGGATCTTCAAACTTCACACTTTCATATGGCTTGAAAGATATTTACCAGATTTAGAGATAACACCTCTCAAATCTCCACCTTTAGCTCTAAATCAACAATAGCACCTTTAACAAAAGATCCTCACCACTGCTCCCTCAAGAGCAGCACCAACCAATGCTTTAATGCATTCCAATAAGCCTGAGACAAAGTTCAAACTTTGCCTTAGGCAATGCCTTTGTGAATCCATCTGCAGGATTGTCTTCAGTAGCTATTTTAGCTACATGCACCATCTCTTTCTCTACCATGTCCCGTACAAAGTAGTACTTTACATCAATGTGTTTTGTTCTTTCATGGTAGCCTTGATGTTTTGCCAAATGTATGGCACTCTGGTTGTCACAATACACTGTGACCTTTCTCTGATAAAGTCCCAATTCCTTCAGGATCCCTTTTAGCCAAAGACTTTCTTTAACAGCCTCTGTAAGTGCTACAAACTCAGCTTCTGTGGTGGATAGAGCAACATTGGACTGGTGTGTTGATCTCCAAGACACTGCTGTTCCAAACAAAGTAAACACATATCCAGTTAAGGACTTCCTAGTATCAACATTAGCTGCATAATCTGAGTCAACATATTCAACTAATGCTTCTTCATTTCCTGTGCACTTCTGAAACTTCAATCCCTTGTCAACAGAGCTAACAATGTACCTCATAATCCACTTCACAGCCTCCCAGTGTCCTATTCCAGGATCACTCATGTATCTGCTAACTACACTCATAGAGTGAGTAAGATCAGGCCTGCAGCATACCATGGAATACATTAGGCTTCCCACTGAGTTTGCATAAGGAACCTTACTCATATGAGATCTTTCTTTGATATCTTTTGGACTTTGCTGAATTGACAACTTTATATGCTGTCCAAGGGGAGTTGTTACTGGTTTAACTTGATTCATTCTAAACCTGTCAAGTACCTTCTTCAAGTATGAGCTTTGACTGAGATGAATGGTATTCATGTCCCTCTTTATTTCCATTCCCAGAATCATCTTTGCTATCCCAAAGTCTTTCATTTCAAACTCTGATTTGAGCAATTCCTTCACCTTGTTAATTCCTTCTTCATCTTCACTTGCTATAAGCATATCATCCACATAGAGCAGTAAGTAAGTTTTCAATCTGAGACCATCCTTGAAATAAACACAGCTGTCATACTTGCTCCTTGTGAATCCTACTGATATAATAAACTCATCAAACCTGAGATACCATTGCCTTGGACTTTGCTTGAGTCCATATAGTGACTTCTTAATCAGACAAACCTTGTTAGCAGAATCAGGTATGTTCACTCCCTCAGGAATTTTCATATGGATGGGTTTATCTATCTTTCCATGAAGAAAGGCTGTGGTGACATCCATCTGGTGTAACTCCAGATTGTATTGAGCTACTAAGGCCAAAAGAATCCTTATGCTGCAATGCTTCACTACTGGGGAGAATATCTCATTAAAATCCACCCCTTCTCTCTGAGTAAAGCCCTTTGCTACAAGCCTTGCTTTGTATCTTATGGATCCCCCTTTCATAGCTTCCACTTTCTTTCTGTATATCCATTTGCACCCAACTAGTTTCTTATTCACAGGTTTATCCACTATCTCCCATGTTTGATTCTTCTCAAGAGAAAATAACTCCTGCTCCATAGCTACAATCCATTTATCTCTTTCACTGCAGCTAATAGCCTGTGTATAAGTCTTAGGTTCCTGTTGCTCCATATCTTGAGCAACATACAGTGCATATGAGATTACATCAGCATGTCCAAATCTCTGTGGTGGATGAGTCTGTCTCCTGACCTTGTCCCTTGCTAATTGATAATCCTGGTATTCAGTATCACTTCCTTGATCACTCTCATGATCACCTTGATTCTCATGAGCATAGTTTCTTATATCCTGTGGCTCCACCTCAAGATGTGTAGTACTATCTTGATTCTCTCCAGAGCCTGCATTTTCAGTCACCTTAAGAGGTAAGCAGTTTTCATCAAAGGTTACATCTCTGCTTATGATACATCTTTCACTTCCCTTCTCAATGCACCACAATTTGTATCCCTTTACCCCTGTTGGATATCCAATCAGTACACACTTGAGAGCTCTTGGTTCCAGCTTGTCTTGCCTTATATGAGCAAAGGCCTTGCATCCATAGACTCTTAAGTTGGAGAAGTCAGGTTTATGTCCTGACCAGACTTCCTCTGGTGTCTTGAACTTCAGTGGTGTAGATGGACTTCTATTTATGAGATAAGCTGCTGTGGTTACTACTTCTCCCCAGAAGGACTTGGGTAATCCAGAGCTACTCAACATACACCTCACTCTTTCTAGCAAGGTTTGATTCATCCTCTCAGCAACTCCATTTTGTTGAGGAGTTCCAGGTACAGTTCTGTGCCTTACAATGCCTCTCTCCTTGCAGAAAGTTGTGAATTCTTCAGATAGATACTCCAACCCATTGTCAGTTCTTAGAACTTTTAGCTTCTTTCCACTGGTGTTCTCCACCTCAGCTAGCCAATTCTTGAAACTACTGAATGCTTCAGATTTAGTTTTCAATACAGATATCCATACCTTCCTGGAGTAATCATCTATAAAGGTAATGAAGTATCTTCCTCCATTCCTTGTGGGATTCTTTGAGGGTCCCCACAAGTCTGAGTGTACATAGTCAAGGATTCCTTTTGTGGTGTGAGAGGCAGTGGTGAATTTCATCCTCTTAGACTTCCCATATATGCAGTGTTCACATATATTTATCTTTGAGATTCTGTCTCCACCTAGGAGATCTTGTTTGGCTAACTCTTGCAGGCCCTTTTCACTCACATGAGCTAGCCTGTTGTGCCACAACAGTGTGTTGTCCTTTTCATTTACAGAATTAGTACCACCAGTAACAGTCTTTCCCAGTAAGAAATAGAGATCATTCCTTCTAGTTCCTTTCATAACAGTATGATTATCTCTGGTAACTACTAATTCACCATTTTCAGAAGTAAACTTGTACCCCATGTTATCTAACATGCCAAGAGATATGAGATTCCTTCTGAGATCAGGTACATACCTCACATTCCTCAGAGTTCTGACAGCTCCATCAAACATCTTCAAGTTTACAGAGCCAGTTCCTCTTACTTTACAGGTGTGGTCATTTCCAAGCAAGACTGATCCACCATTCTGGTGTTTGAACTCAGTGAACCATTCCTTCACAGGGCACATGTGAAATGAACAACCTGAATCCAGGATCCACTCATTCTTCTCTTCTGATGTGGTGATGGAAAGTACTTCAGCTAGTTCAAAGCTTGTGGAGTCTTCAGTTTCTACTGCTTGATTTGCTTGTTTCTTATCCTTCCCAGATTCAGCAACTCCTTTAAACTTTGAGGACTTCTTCCACTTAGGGCAGTTTCTCTTGAAATGTCCTGTCTCATGGCAGTGGTAACACTTCCTGCCTTCTCCATCATTAGAGGTTTCTGATGATTTCTTCTCAGGTTTCTTGCCTTTATCTTTAGGCCACTTCTTGAAGTTCTTCTTTGAATGGTTTTCCTTCACTGTTAGACTCTCATTCACCTTGGAACTACTACTAGCTTCAGATGTTTTCTGCAGTTCCTTAGACTTAAGGGCCAACTGCACATCTTCAAGGCTAATTGTATCTTGTCTTCCAAATAGTATGGTGTCCTTCAGGTTTTCATAAGACTTTGGTAAAGCACTTAACAGGATAAGGGCCTTATCCTCCTCTTCCAGCATGATTTCAATATTCTCTAAGTCATCCAGAATTTTATTGAAATCATCCAACTGCTCCAGGATGGATTTGTCATCTGCCATCTTGAATGCATAGAGTTTCTGCTTCATGTACAACCTGTTAGCCAAGGTCTTCACCATGTACAAGCTTGAAAGCTTGTCCCAGACCTCCTTTGCAGTTTTCTCCTTAGCTACCTCCCTCAGAACTTTGTCACCAAGGCACAAAATAATAGCACTGTGTGCCTTTTCTCTGATCTTGGCTCTTTCTGCCACTTTCTTACTCGTTTCTCCTTCTTCTGGTTTTCCAGGTTCTTCAATGGCTTCAGCCAATCCTTGCTGAACCAGCAGGGCCTTCATCTTGATTCTCCAAAGCCCAAAGTCAGATTTTCCAGAGAACTTTTCAATGTCAAACTTTGTGGAGCTACTCATCCTTGCTTCTTGCCTTGTTTAGCTTCTTCCCACAGACGGCGCCAATTTGTCAGGTGTCAAGAGCTAGAATACACTCTTGAACAGGGTTGAATTAAACAAGATCAGTGGACTTTGGATTCAGTGGACCTTAAGATCAGTAGACCTTAAGAATGATCAGACGAGTTCAAAGACGAAAGCAACTCAACTGATAAGAATTTCAGTAGAGTTCAAAGCACAAGACTCAGAAATTTATAGTGGTTCGATCCAATCGATCTACATCCACTTTGTGAGGCCTTTCACTATGTTGAAGAAGAGATTACAGAACTACAATGATATTCTCCAGAGTATAAGCTAAGAAAATAGAATCTAGCACTCAAAATATCACTCTAGCTAACAAGTTGAAAATCTGCCTTTTACCTAACAATGAGCTAATTTATATATCAGCAACTGAGACACCCTTGAGCAGTTATGAGTTAAGAGTGATAGCCTGCCACGTGCTCTTCATCTTGCAACTCGAGTCAGTTATAACCTCCAAGTAGTTAGGAAGTTATGACCTCTTGAAGTTGGCACCAGATAACACTTGAAACTGTAACAACTTTGCGTAACTACCATTCGTAACCGAATAACTGTCAACTCTCTTGGCTTTTCCAGCTGTTAGGGATCAAGACCGGATCTTCAAACTTCACACTTTCATATGGCTTGAAAGATATTTACCAGATTTAGAGATAACACCTCTCACAATTAAATCTGTAACACATGATTTATTTTACCCAATTTTTTCACTAAGTTATTACACGAGAACTTAATTAATTTATCAACTGTGAATTCATTTTAAATCAAAACATATTAATAAGTCTTTATAGGTGACCGTAACTCATTAGACGTGATAATATTCCATTTTCATTCAGTCACATTTTAAAAAAAGCTTAATAGTGTTATAGGTCAATTTAGTATGAGAAAAGTCAATGACAGATTATGAGCACAACTGTGTGGTTGATAAGTATAAATTCAAAGTACGTATTTATTTATATCTACTACCAAACTTAATGAAGCGAGATGGCGCAGTCCAAACCAAATTGATGGAATTGCTATTGTTCAAACTTCAAATTGATAAACTAAATATACTCATTATAAGAATCAAAAGACCACACCTACACCTGTTAAAAAAAAAAAAAAAAAAAAGACCACACCTATTAATAACCATATTCTTACAAATTTACAATATAAATATTTCGATCCTCAATTATTTATTTGATATATTTTCTCATTAGCATATTAATGTTATACATTTCGAGTACATAAAATTTCAAATCGAACACCTAAAAGCGTCGTAACATGTTCTTATCGGACGGACTGTGCATATATTTGCTTTTGGAAAGATGTGCCTTGTATTTTCACGTGTATATGATAGTAAAAAACTTGATTGAGCACATAAAAGTATTAGTAGTAAAGGATGAAAGGATAGTATTTGCTGAAAATGCAGGAGTCCTTTATCAAGTTGGGGTGTTTCTTAATCAATATATAGGGCCCAACGTCAGGCCGGCTAAATCAGGAATTCAGAATCCAAATGTGAACGGATCTTTTGTGTGTGAATTTTACACGAGATATGAAAATAGGGAAAGTAATCCCTTATCAACAAAACAACTAATAACATTTTGAGTGCTACAATGATATTGATTTACAGAAGACCTAACAAACCATTTTGCGAGATAAAAATCTAGAAGATTTAAATTCATTTACAAAATCGGTCAATTGAATAATTCAGTTTAATTTTAGTATTCCACTATTATTTTATTATTATTTAAAAAGTATGAAAACTTGTAATAACATATAGTTGGTTATTTACAATCCATAGATTAAATTATTTTTACTCTCTATGTCCACTAAAAATAGTCCTCATTTTTTTTCACAGAATTTAATTAATGCAATATGTTGGAAGCTATATTACAGGATATTGGGAGGTTCGTTTTTTAATAAAATAATTATTTATGAAAAATATATTTTGCATACTTTTCATAAATAATCATTTTATTAAAAAAAAAAAGGATCTCAGAACACCTCATAATATCTTCCAATCTATTACATTAAACCATGTAAAAAAAATGACATTTTTTTATGGACGGGTAGCATATATTTAAAAATTGAATATGAGAATTGGAATGATTCCATCCTCTTACAACTACCAAGCTAAATTTAGTGATCCAAAGAAATCATGATCACATGATATATAAAGTCATATATATATATAACCTTTCAGAAAAAAAAAAGGTCATATATAGAGAAAATAATATACTATGAATTGATGTGTATATTATATTATTATATATGATAATTAATATCAAGTGACTCTTTAGGCTTTCTTTAAGTAAACATAACATATATATCATAATTCATAAGAAGCAAAATTCTGGCTTTTAATTAGATCATTTGTTAATGGATTGTTAGTTATGAATTTTCAAAATTATTCGATTCTTGAACCGGATACTGAGTATCCAAAAAATAAATAAACAAAACATATAATTTCCTACTACTATATTTAAAAAAATTATATTTCATTAATTTAACTTAAAATATCATAATACATGATAATATATCAGATTTATAGACTATTAAAACAAAATAAATTAGAGCACATTAATAAACAAAATCTTAAAATTAATTGTCAGACAAGTAGCTTATAAATAATTATTACTAAAATACTCATGCATGCATTTATATATGTACCACCCATTTCCTTCCGTCTCTGCACTCTGTACACTGCGCATACATGCCTATTTATACACGGGTCGATCTATTCTTTTGAAGGGTTTAACAAGTATTTAAAAAACCAATTTATCAATTTATTTATGAATCATACTTAGAGTTCATGTATGTATTCTATTAACCTTTTTCTTTTTTGGGGTAGCAACCCGTTAAGTTAGAGCGCATTAAATATACGCTAGGTCACGTTGCCGAAATTAGAAAAAGTGACCAACACATGAACAGCACACCGAGTACTTCCAATTATGGATGTCACCGTTGAGGCTACGTTTATTTCGGAATTTAGACGTGTGCATGAAATTATAACTTTAAAATTATTAGATGTAATACTAAAAATATGTCAAATTAAAATTTAATAATGATTGATGTTGTATTATTTTAATATATTGTGTTAAGAGTTAAAATAAAATAGAGAAAAATGAATGAGCAAAAATAATGATGTAGATTTCTTTTTTAAATTATATAAAATGATAATTGTTTTGAAAAGAATAATAACACGTTTATAGTTGTTTATAGGGAAAATTATTTTTTTTGTCATGTAACTTTACCTACTTTTGATTTTCGTCCAGCTGATTTTTAAATTTTGATTTTAGTTCTGTAACTTTACCTCTTTTCTATTTTCGTCCTGCTGACTTTCAAGTTTTGATTTTCATTTTGTAACTATTTTTTTGTCCTACAACCTTCTAAGCCTTATAGGACTAAAAAAAAAAAAGTAAAGTTATAGGACTAAAATAAAAAAGCGGTAAAGTTACAGGACTAAAATTAAAATTTGAAAGTCAGCAGGACGAAAAAAAAAAAAAAAAGTATGTAATTTATAGGACTAAAATCAAAATTTGAAAGTTAGTAGGACGAGAATAAAAAAGAGGTAAAGCTACAGGACAAAAAATATCAATTTCCCTTGTTTATATGAGTGAATTGAGTATGAGATGTGAAAACTGAAGTTTACGTCCGTTTGGTTTGAGGGATTGTCTGGGATTGTCTTTATAATCCCAGGTAATCTCGTGTTTGGTTTGAGGGATTGCACAAGACCATGACTCTAGATAGACTTAGAACGACTATCTCGTGTACAATTCGATCCAGAAAATTTGATTCTAGTCCAAATATCCTGGTTCTAGTCTATCCATTTTCTGATAGTCGTTCTAATCCAATGCTATCCCGTAAACCAAACGACCCCTAATAGGATAGGGTCAGAAAGTCCTAATTCTATCCGAGAATCCTGATAGATTAAATTGTCATGTTGTTGCCACAACCGTTATTATTATATCAACACGATAACACCACATCAACGTTAAAATGCATTACCTTTTTTTCTTCTCAATCATCTATCTACCTAATATATCACTCTTTAACAGTCCTATTATCATATTTTCTCTCTTTTAATTTTTTTTAGGACAAGAACTTTGTTACTTCAATTTGTTTTTTCTCTTTTATTCGAGCCAAACCGAATACTAGAAGTTTGAACTTGATTCGAGTATTTATCAAATTAAGTTCAAGCTCGCTCAATGACAATAACGAGCTGAAAATAGAGTTTGACTCGACTCAATTTATCTAAATCTAGTTAAGATAAACCTAACTAGCTTAATGTAATTACAAAAAAAATCCTTGAATATCGAGCAAGCTCGAATTGACTCGTTAGTAAATTAAAAAATACAAGGTTAAACTCAATTTGTTTATCAATATAAATAAATCGAATTTGAGCCTTGATGAGGTGAGCTCATAAACGGCTCATTTTTTTTAACAGTTGTACCCAAGACTCGTCGTGATATTTTTTTTTCTTTAATAACCAAATGAATTTAACCCGCGCTCTCATTATATACCTAGCATATCCTTTGTCAAAAAATAAATAAACATTTCCGACCACAACTTATGTTTAGGACTAAAGGACTTACTTTGACTAGCCTAGAGTTTACAATAATTAATTTATCTGAAAAAAATATCGGATAAATTAAATCTTATTTGCGGCCTAAAATTCCCTTCCTCTCTCTCTCTCTCGTATCTCTCACTATCACTATAATACACCAATTCCACTGCAACACTCCCACCCAATTAAGCTCTGCTCTGCTCAACCAGAAAAAGGACGCTAATCATTACTCCTATTCATATATTATATATACAATCAAACCCCATTCCCATTCCCATTCCCATATCCGTTAACACAATGGCTGCGGCGGAGCTCAGCGGAAGCAGCGGCGTGGTCACCTTCACTCTGCAAGCGGTGACCAGCCGGTGGTTCATGGTCTTCGCCTGCCTCCTCATCCTCTCAATGTCCGGCGCCACCTACATCTTCGCCGTCTACTCCGGCGACATCAAGTCCTCCCTCGGCTACACCCAAACCACCCTCAACCTAATCAGCTTCTTCAAGGACCTCGGCGCCAACATCGGCATCCTCGCCGGCATCATCTTAGAATTCACGCCGCCCTGGGTCGTGCTCGCCGTCGGCATGGCCATGAATTTCTCCGGCTACTTCATGATATGGCTCGCCGTCACCAAACGCATCGCCAAGCCGCACGTCTGGCAGATGTGCCTCTACATCTGCATCGGCGCCAATTCGCAGACGTTCTCCAACACCGGCGCCCTGGTCACGTGCGTCAAGAATTTCCCCCAGAGCCGGGGGATCGTCATCGGCTTGCTTAAAGGCTTCACCGGCTTGAGCGGCGCCATAATGACTCAGCTTTATAAGGCCTTCTACGGCCGAGATTCCAAGGCCTTGATATTTCTGATCGCCTGGCTGCCGGCCGCGGTTTCCTGCGTTTTTCTGAGGACTGTTCGGCTTATGAAGGCCGTCAAGATTGAAAACGAAGTAAAAGTCTTTTATGACCTTCTCTATATTTCTCTCGGTTTAGCCGGTTTTCTCATGGTTCTAATCATTACCCAAAACGGCGCCGTTTTCACCCGAGCTGAGTACATCGCCAGTTCTACTGTTGTTATCATTCTCCTCTTTTCCCCTCTCGCAATCGTCTTCAGGGAAGAGTTAAATTCATGGAAAACCAAAAAATTAGTGGGATCAGGAATCCCCCAGCCCCAATCGACGGTGGTTTCGGTCCCGATTCCAGATGTGGCGCCGGCGCCGCAACAACCGTCGGTGCCGTGGTGGAAGGACGTGTTCAAACCGCCGCAGAGAGGGGAGGATTACAACATTCTCCAAGCGCTATTCAGCATCGATTTGATTGTACTATTCGTGGCTACCACATTTGGCGTAGGGGGGACATTAACCGCAATCGACAATTTGGGGCAGATTGGAAAAGCCCTAGGTTACCCAAACAAAAGCATCGCCACATTCGTATCGTTGGTGAGCATATGGAATTACCTAGGGAGAGTGGCCTCCGGTTTCGCATCGGAGATTTTCCTAAAAAAGTATAAATTCCCTCGGCCATTAATGCTCACATTGGTGCTTCTCATCTCCTGCTCCGGCCATCTCCTGATCGCGTTCGGCGTCCCCAATTCGCTGTACCTTTCGTCGGTGATTATGGGGTTCTGTTTCGGCGCTCAATGGCCGTTGATTTTCGCGATTATTTCGGAATTGTTTGGGTTGAAGTACTACTCGACGTTGCACACTTTGGGAGGGGGGGCGAGCCCCCTGGGGGCGTACATTCTGAATGTTAGGATAACAGGGGATTTATATGATAAAGAGGCGCTGAAGCAGTTGGCTGCGAAAGGGCTGAGTAGAAAAGAAGGGGAGGATTTGTCGTGCTCCGGCGTGGAGTGCTATAAACTGGCGTTTCTGATCATCACCGCCGCCACGATGGTGGGATGCGTTGTTTCTATTGCGTTGGTGATAAGGACTAGGAAGTTTTATAAAGGAGATATATATAAGAAGTTCAGAGAGCAAGAGATTACGGAAATGAAGGACTGAATTTAAATTTGATATCATATTAGAATAAGAAATTACACGCTAGCTAGCTTCAATTAAGTCACTCTCATTCTGTAAACTTGAATATATGTGATACATCGTAAAATTCTTCATATGATCATCTTACACACGATCTTGCAAAATATACATGTTGAATTTTGTTTGATTTTTAATAGTAAGTCAGCAAAAGATTCTTACACGTTCCAACATTGGTGGAGATTTATTGAAATATCCGGCTTGAAGAATTTTGAATGGTCGTTCGAATAACGCAATGCAATATATACAAAAATTGGGTAGGTCTCATGATACCTATACCATATTATGTTACCACTAAGATCATTATATATATTTATAGATACCGTAATATTTCACACTATAGAGTGATATATTATCAATAAATAAATGACAAAGTATAGTGTGAAGTTGATTCATACGTGAACCATTGAAGGATATTACTCCCTCCGTCCCAGCATTATCTGCATAGTTGGGACGACACACATATTAAGAAAAAGTTACTTTTTGAGTAAAGTAGTGGCATATGGGTAAATATGTGTATATTATTGTGAGTGTGAACGCAAATCAATGTTTCCTTTTTTAGAGTGTGCAAATAATCTTGGGACGGACAAAAACGGAAAGTGTGCAAATAATGGTGGGACGGAGGGATTAGTTATTTTCATTAAAGAGTACTAGTTGTTTTCACTGAAAAATATTACCAGTTTACACTGTAGAGTCTTAGTTGTTCAGTGAAAACAAACTAAGACTTTTCAGTGAAAACAACAAATACCCTTCGATGAAAACAACTAATACTTTTTAGTGATAACAACTAATACTTTTCAATAATTCATGTATAAACCAATTTCACTCTATACATACTCTAAATAAATTTAATAATATAAATTTCATAGTATAAAATTGATTCACCATGGAAAAAAGTTACGATATAATCAAAAGAATTGGTTAACAATTTCATGGGGAGTAAATCTCTTATAAACGGATTTTATAGTTAAGTTCAAAATGATATTAATTATTTTTAGAGTACGTATAGAGTGAAATTGGTTTATATATGAATCACTAAAGGGTATTAGTTGTTTTCACTAGAAAGTATTAATTGTTTTTACTGAAAAGTATTACTGGTTACACTAAAATGAACTAAGACTCTTCAGTGTAACCAATAATACTCTTCAGTAAAAACAATTAATACTCCTCAATGAAAACAACTAATACCCTTCAGTGATTTATGTATAAACCAGTTTCATTCTATACTGTGTCTTATTTTTATTATTAATATTATTATCAAATTAATACTTTTTCCGTCCCAAAGTAAACTTTTCATCTTTTCAAATTGACGTTCCACAATGAGTTTCTTATATCATTTTTTGAAACTCACATATCCCACTTTTACTTTTCTTTATTCCAACACTTCACTTTATCATCTCTATTCACTCACATCACTTACTTTATTCTCTCTATTCAATCACATCATTTGTGCTACACTTTATTTTATATTAATACTCCTTAATCTCTTTGAAAATATCCATGAGAAGCTTATTCTAGGACGAGCAGAGTATTTTTTAATGAAACAAGTAATACTGCTTAAAATGCATACAAAATGCATACAAAATGCAAACAAGTTTCACGATGAAACTGATTCATATTATAATTTGTCTTTACCAAGTACTACTTCCGTCCCGAAACACTTTCCACAGTTGACTTTTCAGGAATTTTTATATGGGAGTTGATTTGTAGTATTTAAATAGATAAAATATTTTTTATGAGGGTTTATTGTTTAATTTAAGTAAATGAACAAAAAAAAAAATTGTTTTATTGTGTAACTATTAGTGGAATGGGGTGTAATTTAAATATTTTTGTAGGAAATGAATAATGAGTTGTGCAAAGTGTTTGAGAACGGATTTAATATTTGTTTTGCAATTAAGGAGCATCCTTTAACTAACTAAATAATTAATATTGTAAAACTAATATTTTTTAATGTAACATTTAATATTATTAAAAGATATACATAAAATACAAATTACTTTTAAGTAAAATTGGTTTAGACTTTCCCAATTGAAAATGAAGTAATCACTTCTTAAAAAAAAATTGTACTCCCTCAGTTCAATTTTGTTATTCTTACTTTTTATTTTGAGTTGTCCAATAGAATTAGTTCTTTTTTTTTAAATAATTTTTTTTAAAGATAAAATGAAATATTTTACATTCTCAATTTTCAATTCACTTTAATTTTACATGTAATATACTTTTTTTTTTTAAATTTGTACAAAATTAAATAGGTCTAGTAAAATTGGAGGAAAACAGTAACCACGTGCAGTATATTTGATGGGAAATTAGCATAAAAGAAGCACATGTCAACATTAATAGGTCACTCAATTCATACGACTTATTCTTCCCTCAATAGTGGAAAAGGCCTCCTCTCCTCCCAAAAGTTAAACGACGTCGTAATCTTTGAAACTTTCTTGTCGTGAGCTGGGGTCGACCACATGTTATGATGACTTGCAGTTTAAATGTGAATTGTGGCATTGATGGTCCAAAAGAGGTAGATCGATTGTTATAATTAACGCTGTTGGGGGTGTGCATCTAATTTGGCCTATAGGAATTGGATGTATTTGGGTAAGAGTATAACTTTGTGAGACTATTCAAGGTTCAATATTCCATAATGTTCAGACATTTCCCTACCATAATGTCCCTATCTATTTCCAAATTATACAATATTACTAATATGCTAGTTTTACATTAAACACTACAAAAAAAAACACTGTTTAGCGACGGAAAATCCGTCGCAAACAGTGTTTTGAGATGGATTTTGCAACGGACACGTGTCCGTTCCTAAAACAGCCGTAGCTAATTTTTGCGACGGATTTTTGTCGTCCGTCGCAAATTAACGACGGACAAAACTGTCGCAAAATTGGCAGGACAGACTCGGCAGGGTCGCACAAAATTTGCGACGGCAAATGTCCGTCGCAAATATTTATTAATATATTTTTTTTCGGTTATAATTTGCGACGGACAGTAATCCGTCGCAAATTAAAAGTTTGCGACGGAATTTGGCCGTCGCAAAATACCGAGTCTATACAAAAAAAAAAGTGGCTCGCGTGGTTCGAGCCCTAGCACTCGGGGTGGGCAGGGCGGACGCAGACCACTGGGCCACCGGCCCATAACTTATAATAGGCGGCCCACCTTCTATATGGGGGAATCGAACGCGCAACCTCTTCTGCAGGTGGAGGGGGCGCGCGCCACTCGGGCACGTGCTACTTTCGTTCATTTTTACGCAATTAATTGTATATATATTCAAATTAAGTCTTTTTTTTTATAATTCATCAAATTAATTTCTTTTCGTATCTAACTTGTTTAAAAAAATATTTTGCCTCGTAAAATTATTTATTTCGACAATGCGTAATTTTATAATCCGTTCATTTGTACACAATCAATTGTATATGTATCCAAATTGATTCATTTTTTTTCCATAATTCACCAAATTAATTCATTTTCGTTTCTCAATTGTTTTTATAAATGTTGTGGTCATTTAATTTTTATTATTTTGGTAAAATTATATATTTCGACTCTCGCTTAAATTTATAATTCGTTCATTTGAACGCAATTAATTGTATATGTATCCAAATTGACTCATATATTTTCCATAATTCACCGAATTAATTCATTTTCGTTTCTCACTTGTTTTTATTAATTTTGTGCCCAACTATTTTTTTATTTTGTAAAATTATTTATTTCGACAACGCGTAATTTTATAATTCGTTCATTTGTACGCAATTATTTGTATATGTATTGACTCAATTTTTTTCTATAATTCACCAAATTAATTCATTTTCGTTTCTCACTTGTTTTTATAAATGTTGTGGCCATTTTTTTTTGGTAAAATTATTTATTTCGACTCCCGCTTAAATTTATAATTCGTTCATTTGTATGCAATTATTTGTATATGTATCCAAATTGACTCAATTTTTTTTCTATAATCCACCAAATTAATTCATTTTCGTTTCTCACTTATTTTTATAAATGTTATGGTCATTTAATTTTTATTATTTTGGTAAAATTATTTATTTCGAACTAAAAGTAAATGAATTGTACTTCACAAAAAATAAAATAAAAGTAACATTAATTCAAACTAATTTTTTTTTTATTTCACATTTTTTAAAATTAAAATTTTTCTACTCGTCGGAATTAAATTCGGCTTCCTCTTTCTCCTCATCCTCGCCCAGGTTAACAATCGACTGCTGCATCGGGGGCATAGGTGGCATCGGCGGCTGGGTCGGCGGGATCGGCGGCATCGGTGGCGCAGGCATGTGCGCTCGTGGCACATCAGAGGTGAACAACCGCCACCACTCCTGCATGACGGCTGTATACAGCTGCAGTTCGGTTGTATACTGCTGCATCTTGGCTTCTAGCGCCTCTCGCTGCTGTCTCTCATACTCTGCCTTCTCTCGCTGCTGCCTCTGCATGTTCTTCATCTGTTCCACCACCGTGGCAAGCTGCCTCTCGACCTCAATGGGATGAGAGTCGATGGAAGACTGAGAGGAGGATGAGCCCGAGCCACGAGGTCGGAAAAAGTTCTTTCCGAAGCTGCCCAATCCAGCGAACCGTCCCTTTTAGCCTTGACATTCTTGAAGTACAATTCATTTTGAACGTCAACAGAAGGCTGTGTGGGGGGCATCGACCCCGACCCCTCTGCTGTTTCCTCAGGCTGAGGCTGAGAGGCAAGGTCCTCGAGCATCTTTCTCTGCAAATTAATTATACAAAAAATTAAATAAATTGAAAACAAAATATAAAATAATACTATTAATATTAAAAATTGAAATAATACTATTAATATTGAAATAATACTTACGTGGATCTCGGTGGTACGACCGTAGGTAGACTTCCCAGTCTCCTCGACGAGTGGGTGGGCGAGCTGCAATCTCTCAAAATGAGAGGGCTCGCGTCCTTGCTCCGCCGCCTAATTAGAAAAAAAGATAGTAAAAATTAATATCACTCATAAAAATTAGGAAAAAAATAATAAAAATTTAAAAACTACAAAATTAAAGACGAAACTTACAAATCTCAACCCGTGCTCATAAATGGACCGAGAACCGGCCCGATGTCTCGCCATCCCTTCTCCATCAGGGTCACTACGCCGATTCTCCTTGTTTTTCGTCGACTTCTCTTTGAATTCAGGAGAATTCCAGTACCGGAGGAATTGGTCCCAAATCGACCGCTTTTCACTGTCAGTCCCCATGTCGGTGGCCTCTCCCTTCTTGTACCACTTCTCCCTCATTCTAAAAAGGAGGTCTCTGTACCTTTCCGCCGTATATTTTTCGAAATTCTTCAACATCTGGTCATCGTGCTCCGGTGCCCATACACATTCTTTCTGCAATTACAATTTAAATGTAAATATCTGTTTATATATTTGATATTAATGAACGGTGAATTAATAAATTAAATTAATACCTTAAACTCATCGAAGTATGTCCGTTTTCTTGCATCAGACACTAGCCCCCAACTGTAAGCGGTGGGCTCAAATCCACCGGCAAGGATGGACTTGGAAACCTGATTACTAGCCTCATGACCCGGAATCCAACTGTAAAATTAAAACTTCAAAGTTAGTAAAATAATTAGGTTTTAATTAATAAAAAAATTGGGTATAAAATATTAAAACTTACGTTGAACCATGTGGCTGAACAGGCATCCGTGCTTGAACAACCAGATGCTGGCGGGAGGAGGATGAGCCCTCAGCAGTCTGCTGTGAGGAGGAGGAGTCCGAGCCAGGCTGTGAAGAGGTCTCTGATAGAGACCTCGGCCTGAAAATAGGTGGAACCACGGGTCTCAGTGAGGCCCGTCTTCTCCTCCCTCCTCGCCCTCCTCGACTCGCCTCCTCGTCCCTCGGAGGCTGCTGACTGCCACTGTCACTGCCACTGTCACTGTCTTGTCCGCTCATCTATAACAAAATTCACGAATATTATTCGAAATACTTTATTAATATTAAATTAAAATCAATGAATTAACTAATATAATTCAAACAATTCAACTAAAATCAATTCTAAACTTAACAACTTCTAAACATGCTTTAAAATTAAATTAAAATTCGATCAACTAAATTCGACCAACTAATTCAACTAAAATCAATTAGTTAACTAATATAAATTAAACAATTCAACTAAAATCAATTATTTAACTAATATAATTCAAACAATTCAACTAAAATCAATTCTAAACTTAACAAATTCTAAGCATGCTTTAAAAGTAAATTAAAATTCAATCAACTAAATTCGATCAACTAATTAAATTAAAGCCAATTAATTAACTAATATAATTCAAACAATTCAACTAAAATCAATTCTAAACTTAACAAATTCTAAATATTCTTTAAAATTAAATTAAAATTCGATCAACTAATTCAACAAAAAACAATTAATTAACTAATATAAATTAAACAATTCAACTAAAATCAATTAATTAACTAATATAATTCAAACAATTCAACTAAAATCAATTCTAAACTTAACAAATTATAAGCATGCTTTAAAATTAAATTAAAATTTGATCAACTAAATTCGATCAACTAATTAAATTAAAATCAATTAATTAAGTAATATAATTCAAACAATTCAACTAAAATCAATTCTAAACTTAACAAATTCTAAGCATGGTTTAAAATTAAATTAAAATTCGATCAACTAATTAAATTAAAATCAATTAATTAACTAATATAATTCAAACAATTCAACTAAAATCAATTCTAAACTTAACAAATTCTAAATATTCTTTAAAATTAAATTAAAATTCGATCAACTAATTCAACTAAAATCAATTAATTAACTAATATAAATTAAACAATTCAACTAAAATCAATTAATTAACTAATATAATTCAAACAATTCAACTAAAATCAATTCTAAACTTAACAAATTCTAAGCATGCTTTAAAATTAAATTAAAATTTGATCAACTAAATTCGATTAACTAATTAAATTAAAATCAATTAATTAACTAATATAATTCAAACAATTCAACTAAAATCAATTCTAAACTTAACAAATTCTAAGCATGGTTTAAAATTAAATTAAAATTCGATCAACTAAATTCGATCAACTAATTAAATTAAAATCAATTAATTAACTAATATAATTCAAACAATTCACTAAAATCAATTCTAAACTTAACAAATTCTAAACATGCTTTAAAATTAAATTAAAATTCGATCAACTAATTCAACTAAAATCAATTAATTAACTAATATAAATTAAAAAATTCAACTAAAATCAATTAATTAACTAATATAATTCAAACAATTCAATTAAAATCAATTCTAAACTTAACAAATTCTAAGCATGCTTTAAATTTAAATTAAAATTCGATCAACTAAATTCGATCAACTAATTAAATTAAAATCAATTAATTAACTAATATAATTCAAACAATTCAACTAAAATCAATTCTAAACTTAACAAATTCTAAATATTCTTTAAAATTAAATTAAAATCCGATCAACTAAATTCGATCAACTAATTCAACTAAAATCAATTAATTAACTAATATAAATCAAACAATTCAACTAAAATCAATTAATTAACTAATATAATTCAAACAATTCAACTAAAATCAATTCTAAACTTAACAAATTCTAAGCATGCTTTAAAATTAAATTTAAATTCTATCAACTAAATTCGATCAACTAATTCAACTAAAATCAATTAATTAACTAATATAATTCAAACAATTCAACTAAAATCAATTCTAAACTTAACAAATTCTAAAGATGCTTTAAAATTAAATTTTAAACGATAAAAATGAAGAAAACTTACGGTTTACTTGTAGAAGATGACGAAACGAGCACTCGGTGGGGACGGATTGGCTCTACAGCGACGACACCCGACTTCTCCTTCCTTTTTCTCTTTTTTTCCTCATCTTCTTCTTTTTTTCTCTCTTTCTCCGTCTGCATCACGGCGGGTCTGTATATATAAGTGGAAAAAAATTTGCGACGGACACCTGTCCGTCGCAAATTATGCCCGTCAAATGCAAAATGATGCTGTTTTTTACTGATTTCGACGACTTTTCCATCGTAAATCAGTCAACGCACCGTTTCACGAAAGGCCGCGAAAAAAAGGTAAGGTTTGCGACGGTGTTGTTCGTCGCAAAAACAAAGTAAAAAATTACGACGAACAAGTCCATCGCAAATCAGTCAAATGGGTTGTTGCCCGAACGGTCACTTTTAAACGGGTAGATTTTGCGACGGAAGAGTCCGTCGCAAATTTCAACTTTAATTTTACGACGACCTATCCGTCGCAAATGTTGCCGGTATAAGACGAAGGTCGTGGGCCCTAGATTTTGCGACGGACAGTCCCGTCGCAAAACACTAACATTTGCGACGGCTATACTAAGTTGTCGCAAATTTTCATTTTTTTCTACGGCTTACCACAATCCGTCGCAAATTCACGAAATTTGCGACGGATATTTGGCCGTCGCAAATTCTCCGTCGCTAAACCCCGTGTTTTTTGTAGTGAAAATAAAAGAAGATATTTTCTTAATTTCACACTGCTTCCATAAACAATACTTTGATATTGAGAGAATCACATCTTTAAAAAAAATATTTATGTGAAGTTTGCACTTGGGTTATGAGAATTGGCGGAAAAAAGAAAAGGAATGAAGGGGAAATATTCCCGTATAAATAGTTAAGCAAGTCTTATGGATCAACAAAATATGAGTAAGTCTTTTGTAAATTCGAGTTTACGTAAAAAATAAAATTAAGTATCAGTTTTATGTATACATATTATCACTATTAGGGTCTGTTTGTATGGGGCCAATTGAGATAAAATAGTATGTAGTAGAAATAGTATAGGAAAAAATAGTATAGACTTTAACTATGTGTGTTTGATAACTTGTAAATAGAGTCCCTACAATTTTATATTGTGTTTGATAGAATGTACAAACATCATGTAAAAAGTTAAAATTACAATTTTAACCTTGTTTAGATATACAATTTTCATCCAAAAAATAATGACAAGCAGAGGGAGAGAGGGTGAGAGAGAGAGAGAGAGAGAGAGAGAGAGAGAGAGAGAGAGAGAGAGAGAGAGAGGAGGGAGGAGGGACGAGCAAGGCAGTGGTAAACCGCATCCGCCGCCTGTTGGAGTTATACGTGAAAGTATGCTTTTACTTTGTATAACTCATGTATCAAACACTTGTTTATGAGAATAATTTTTTTATCACATTTGCTTTAGATATGATTGAATGTTGAATATTTATTGCAAACAGTTCATAATAGTACTAGTTACATTGTAGTTAATGTGGTGATACCCGATCACAGAAGATAAAATTAACAGTTTCCTTGTAACTAAACGTACATTTTCACGACCTAGGTAGAATTGAACAATCCACCGTGAAAGATCGATGTGTAAGTCTCAGATTGGTCTGTCTTGACTAAGAGATTGCACTAGCACATTTAGTATGTGTTGAAGAGGACCTACAACGAGGATAAATTCTTCTGTTCTAAAATGTGAAGAATTAGACCTCAGTGGTTGTTGATTTCTTAATCTCCGTCACTTAAATAGGACCGTGTGTGATTAATGGTTACTGCTTTGATTCATGTTGGGTGAGAATCATCGTGACTTCGAACCTTGTGCTTTGGGCAGTAATATTAGTCATACGACGGTTGCTAAGATTTAATACGAAGAAACGCGTGCGAGTACGGCTCGTGAGATTAGTCCCCTTGGTGGGCTTATAAGTTTTATCGTACCAAATCTTGCAAGTGAAGAATTAGTTTCTTCGGTACGGGTAATAATGTTGAGCTGTCTTTACTCCAAGGTGAAATATATTAATTAATTTAGAGCTATTCAGAAGCTTAATTAATTAATGGACTTGATAATCTTAAACGCGGGAAATAATAACTGGGAGCCCATATTATCGTAATATGGATTAAGATGGATAGTGCAATATTAATTTACTAGTGGTAATAATTAATATTAATGGATTGAATTATATTGGGGCTCAATATTGAAATTCAGAAGTCCATTAGGAGGTCCAATCTTAATTCTCCTTAAAGGCCCCTCAAGTAGCCCATTAAGTAGCCCAATAATGATAAGGTGATTAAAATAAAAAGAAAATAATATGCTGATTTTTTCCTCTTATTTTCAAAAATATGGTTTTTAGGAGAGAAAATATTTTGTTGATTTTCTTGGAAATATATTATGGAAGATAAGTATTCTTGGAATACAAGATTATCACATATATTCAAGAAGATCCAAATCTTGGATTCTTTTCTTGTTAATCTCGAAAATTGCAAGCCTATTTAGGAGAGTGAGATTTTTGTGGAATATTTTATTATGGAGAAAAGAATATATGAGATATATTCAAGATTTCTTAGAGACTAAGAAAAGATTTTCTCCAGGCCCATAAAATCCCTACAAATTTTGGCCACTTCTCTATAAATAGGGGATGATTATTTCATCTCCAAGTACATAATTCCATGTGTTGGAAAAATCAAGAGCATATATATTTTTCTTTTTCCTTAGTTATTTAAATTACTTGAAAGCATCACCCACCGGTGATAAAGTAAGGCGAAAGGGAAATACTTGAGAAGGTTTTTGGGTTGATAAAACGTGATCGTGATTGTCCCGTTTATTCAAAGGCCAATTCTACAAAAGGTACGTAAGTCACATAAATTCTTGTTTATTCCGCCTAAATTTTATGTGAATTAATTCAACATGCATGATGTTAAATTTGTTGTTGGAATTATTATTTGAATTAATTAGGATTAATTCATGCTAGTAATAATTTAATTTAAATTCGTATTTAAATTTCATCCCAAATAGATTCCGGGCACCCCTATTTTCCCAACAACTGGTATCAGAGCCACGATTTCGGGCTCTGATCTTTAAATTAGAATTTAAATTATTTAACATTAAATTGAAATTGGATAGTAGAATTGCTAGATCTTTTTTGCAGGTATCCAATTGTCATGGTTTTAATGTTAATTATTTTTCATGCGTGTGAATTAATTATTTTTAATTCGATTCGTTCGAATTCGTTTTTCTCGTGAGAAAATCCACGAGTAGATTAGTTGTTTTATTTTGATTTGATCATTGTAATAGACTAGTCTAGATCTAGTATTTATTTTTTTTGAAAATAAATTGTAACCGGATCGAGACGAAGAACAAAGAATTAAAGACGGCGTACCCGGACGACGCATGCATGCGTGGTGCATGCATGGACGTAAAATCATGCATGGGGTAAAAAACGAGAATGAACGGCGAAACTCGGTGCACGGGGTGCGCGAGGCGCACGACCCGCGCACGATGGGCGCGGCAAGGCGCGAGCGCGCGCGCACGTAGGCGGGCTCGACGGCCAGCTGCTTGGCGTCGTGCCGAGAGATGTGGGGCCTACTTCGTGGGCCGACGCGCGCCGTATCTCGGGCCGTGAAATTTTAAATTTCAATTTTTATTTTTTGTGTGATTTTAAACGTCGTCCCGAACCCCAAACGAAGTTGTTTTTGATGAAGTGTTGCTGTTCGAGTGGGAGCGTGTCGAGACGAACGATGGAAAGCAACAAGGACGATATTTCATATCAAGACGTGAAGAAATTAAACCGTGACAATTGGATTTGAGTGCTCCAATGTGTTTAATTTTATTTTGATGGATGTTTTATTTCGTGCACTTATTATTATTTGTTAATATGTGTTTGCATGAATTTTATTGTCCAAGAAAAACCTTACTTTTAAAATTTCTAAGTATGTTTATTTAATCGCAATTTTATTCCGGATATTAAAATTGAATTAATTTGGCCTCCATAATTTATTTATTTGTGAAGTTCTTTTGGAATACATTTCCCCCTCGGATCGGCCAAAAGGACGGATTTCACATGAATAAATTCCGAAAGGATGATTGTGGATTATTACTAGTGGCGGTATTGACCCTCACCACGAGTGGCTTGCTCAAAGCGAAATAATAATCCTGTATTTAATTATGGTTATTACTTAGGCATAAGAAATTGATATTAACTTACTCCCCTCGGAGTCCCTGTCAATTTTTATGTGGTCAAAGTGGGAGCCAACTATTAATTTTGAATTAAGGATTTGTAACTTTTAAGTTTGTGATCTGCTTGAATGTGTTTAAATGTATAGTCCACCCCTCGTGGCGCATTTAAATTATTTCGAGATGTTGGCTGATGCATGATTATATTGTTTTAAGGTTTCAATATAATTGATGTGATCGAATTATGTGATAATTTCGTATTTTTCTAGATATTGATATGAATGTATGTTTTATTCTCAGTTCATCATATCACAACCTTTTAATCCACTGTTTAGTATACTTAAATATAACAAACTTGTCGGTGAGAATTATGTTGATTGGAAACGTAATCTTGATATTGCCCTAACCGCTCAACACCACAGATGGGTACTTACTACTCCTAAGCCTCAAGAGTCTGCCGAAGATGCGAGCAAGACGGTCAAGAAAGAGCATAAGAGTTGGTTTGACTCCGATGAGATGGCTAGGTGTACTATTCTGGCTTCAATGTCAGATGTGTTGCAACACCAACACCAACACATGGAGACCGCCTCTGAGATAATGCTCAATTTTGAAGCGATGTTTAAACATCAGAACCGTACGCTAGGCAAATCACCATGCAAAAGATGCTTTTATTGAAGATGGTGGAAGGTACACCCGTAAGGGATCACGTTATCGAGATGATGGGTTATCTCAACAAGTTGGAAGTACTTGGTGCGAAATTTGATCTCCCTACTAAGGTCGATTTCGTTCTCCATTCTCTACCGAAGAGGTTTGAGTAGTTTCAGTTGAACTATCAAATGAATGACCGGACAAATAGTTTGTCTGAGCTCTTGCAAGCTTTGGTGTCGGCGGAGACTTTAATGGACCATCCAACTGTTGCTATGGTGGCAAACGGTCCGTCTGCCTCTTCGGGTCCCAAGGGAGGGAAGAAGAGAAAGAGGACGAAAGGCCAGACCCAAGCAAATCCAACCGTTGTGAAACCTAAGGCGAAGGGAGAAGGAGGTGGAAAGAAAGCTGCTAAGGGTAAGTGCTTCAACTGTGGTGAGAAGGTACATTGGAGGGCGACCTGTTCTAAGCCTAAGAAGTCGGTAAAGAAAGGTAAGTCTCATGCTTTAGTCGTTGAAACTTATGTTGCGGCGTATGCTGCCCACGTTTGGGTAGTGGATACCGGGGCAACTGATCATATTTGTTTCACTCTTCAAGGGTTCCAGCTAACCCCGCGACTTAGCAAGAAATCACCATCACTTTGGGCGATGCTACGAGAATGGCAGCTGAAGCAGTGGGAGTCGTGCACCTATCTTTTGAAGATAGAGTTTTAATTTTAAGAGATGTTTTATACGTTCCGAACTTTAGGAAGAATTTAATTTCGGTTTCTAAGTTGTTTTTTGATGGATATTTAGTTACTTTTAATAAAGTTATTACTATTTCTTTTAAGAATGTTACTATCTGTCATGGAACGTTGGTAAACAATCTCTATACGATTAAGTGTGCACACCACTCAAATAATGAATCTAATAACACATCGATCATTTCGAGTAATAAAAGAAAGCATTCTTTGGAGATGAACGAAACACTTCTATGTCATCTTAGACTAGGTCATATTAATCTAAAGCGGATAGAGAGATTGGTGAAAGACGGATCCTTGGAATCATTCCAAGTCGAGCTGTTTCCAACTTGTGAATCCTGTTTAGAGGGTAAAATGACCAAGAGGGCATTTGGAGCCAAGGGGAATAGAGCCACGGAAGTGTTAGAACTCGTTCATACCGATGTGTGTGGTCCAATGACGATCGAAGCGAGAATGGGGTATGAGTATTTCGTCACCTTTATTGACGATTACTCGAGATATGAGTACATTTACCTTATGAGGTATAAGTCTGAAACTTTTGATAAGTTCAAGGAGTTTAAGGCCGAAGCTGAGAAACATAGGGAAAAGAGTATCAAGTTTCTACGATCAGATCGTGGAGGCGAATACCTCAGCGATGAATTCTTGAACTACTTATCAGACGAAGGGATCGTATCCCAGTTAACCGCGCCGAGAACCCCTCAACAGAACGGTGTGGCGGAACGAATAAACCGGACTCTTTTAGAGATGGTCAGATCCATGATGAGTTATTCGGATTTACCCAAGTCGTTTTGGGGTAATGCCTTGGAAACGGTGGCTTACATTCTAAACTTGGTTCCATCCAAATCGGTTCCTAAAATTCCAATGGAATTGTGGACCGGGCGCAAGCCCAGTCTAAGACATTTGCAGATTTGGGGTTGTCCGGCATACGTGCTAGACAAGGAAGCCGGTAAGTTGGATCCACATTCGAAATTAAGGCTGTTTATAGGATACCCTGCGGGAACAAAAAGGTGTATGTTCTATAGTCCCAAGGATCAAAAGACCGTGATTAGTACACACTTTAAATTCTTGGAGGAAGACTATATGAACAATCGAAAGCCTAAAAGTGAAATTACCTTAGAAGAATTGAGAGGTCAAACCTCAATACCAAGTATGTTAGGATAAAAATTGTTAGTTTTGATGAGTTAAAACAAACCAAAAGATGTAATAGGACCATCTGGACCTGTTAGCCAGATGATGATATAGATTAGGACTTAGTCTAGGGGGAACTGCCAGACCAGAAGACTTCACCAGAAGAGTCACCAGAAGACCCCACCAGAGGACTTCACCAGAGGACTCCACCAGAAGACTTCACCAGATGAGATCTGACCAGAGGCAGAGGACCTTCCCCAGACCAGACGAGTCCGGACCAGACGAGTCTGGTAGAACAAAAGATGCTCAGTTTGATCCCCTGATTCTACTGAGTATTCTGGTTGTTGACCAGATGAGGACCAGAAGACACCGAGGTTGCCTGGTGCCTGGTCTTGCCTTCTCTGGAGAGAATCAGAGTTAGGCAGAGGAAGCTATTAACCGTTGGTGATTCAAATCAAGTCAACAAGATCAGGATTGGAAAGTTTTGAAGATAATCAATCAAAGGATCCCACCAACCCAATCAATCAATTAGGGAATTGATTGATTGAAGCTTCCTTATATAGAGGATCTGATTGGATTAGCCCTCCAACGGCTAGCCCTAATCCCCTCTATATATACAAGAGTGCAGTTCAAGAAAAAAGCTCTAGAGAGACCATATACGCGCATAAGTCCATCTAAGCTTTTGAGATTCTTTCCAAGCACTCTTACTGTTCATAATATTTATCTACTCTTAAGGAGTTATTGAAACCTCAACCTGTTCATCTATCAGACAAGGTTGTAGGCTGTTTGATCTTTAGATTGAGGGTAAATCTAAGGAGGCTATAAGAAAGAACTGGTACTTCCAAATTCCAGTAAGTAAGTGAGTTGGTTGGTTGTTAGTGAGACCCCTTGGATATAAGGGAGAGTGGACGTAGGATATTCTATCCGAACCACTATACATCTTGTGTTCTTTATCGCTTTATTTTACTTATTGTTTGTTGATTATTGTTCTCTTGTGAAAGACTTTGAAAGACATTTAATTTAAGCTTCCGCAATTAATCTAACTAGTGGGACCAACAAGTGGTATCAGAGCAGTGTGTCCAACGACCACTGCTTTGAAAAGCTTTTGGTGGTCACCGGGCAGATCCATTGCTCTTTAGTGCTTTTGTTCAAGTTCTTGTTATTTCCCTTAATTTCTTATCAAAATGTCTGCAAAATCTTTTTACAAGAGCCGTAAGCTCCCAAAATTCTCTTTTGAGGATTACAGCCACTGGAGCTTCATGATGAGCAATCATCTTGGAGCTATTCACCACCGCATGTTAGATGTGGTTGAAAGTGGCCCCATCAAATTTTACTGGACTCCTATTGATAGTGGCAGGTCAGAGTCCAGAGAAGAAACTAGTGAAGCTGCCCAGAAAACTGCAGAGGATAGAGTCCCCAGGCAGAGAATTCTAAAAAAGAAAGATGAGCTTGACAATGATGAAAGAAAGCTCTACAATTTGGACCAGATGGCAAGAATAGAGATCATCAACACACTTACTAAAGAGGTGATTGAAAAGGTCAGAACATGTGCCACTGCCAAGGAGATGTGGGACAAACTTGCACTTCTCTGTGAGGGAACAGAGAAGATCAAAGACAACAAGCTCCAAGCTGTTCAACACTCGTTTGACACCTTCAAGATGAAACCAGACGAGACCATTGACCAGCTGGACATGCGTCTCACAAACCTTCTGAACAAGGCTAGTGCTTTAGGTAAGACCTACTCTGAAAAAGAAATTAATAGTAAAATCTTGAGCTCACTAACCAGCAGGTGGAGAATTAAAGTCACTGTGATCAAGGACAACAAGGATCTCAATACTCTGGATCATCATCTTCTGTTGTCTGATCTCAAAGCCTATGAGTATGATCTTCAAGAGGAGGATCAAACAGAAGAGGTTTCCTCTTCTGGCCAGAAAGGTGTTGCATTCTCTTCAACTATCAAGCCTGATGTCAAGCCAAAGGAGTCTACTGCAGATGACTTGAGCCTCAAGGAGCAGGTAGAACTTCTAACTCGTAAATTAGATAAAATGAGTACAAAGTATGGCAGGTACAAAAGGCACTGGAAGGAATCTACCAGAGACAGAAAGAGTTCCTTCGAGTCTGCAGAGAAGGAGAAGACATCTGGAGACTCAAGGGAGACCAGATTCAGAACTCCAGAGAGGAGGAGAGATGACAACCCTGGAAACTCTGGGAGATCAGATTATCAGAGGAGAGATGGTAGCTCTGGCAGACCTGACTACCAGAGGAGAGAGAGTAGCCCTGCCAGATCAGACTACAACCAGAGGAGGAGAGAGCCAAGTCCTAGCCCCAGAGGAGACAATGCCTGCTACACATGCAACAAGACTGGTCACTATAGTTATGATTGTCCTCAACTCACTCCTAGGGAAAGAGAAGAGAAAATGATCAAGAGAGATAGGAGATATGCAGACAAGAGAGCATTACTGGCAGAAGCAGAGGAGGAGGATACTAGTTCCAGTTCTTCTTCTTCTGACTTTGGATCAGATGATGATGTGTGTCTTATGGCAGACATCACTGAGGTAAATGAAACTACTCTAGTTTTATCAATTTCCAAATGTACTGAATCCTCTAATTTATCTGGTAACTCCAGAGAGTCTGATATGCAACAAATGCTATCAGATCTCCAAAATTGTGTCCAACTCTGTCAAAAACTTGAGAAAGAGAATGGTGGGCTCAGAGCTGAAGTTCAATCTCTCTCTCATGAGCATAAATCCACCAGAGAACTCATGAAAGATCATTCCAAAGAAGTCTCTGAACTTCAGGATAAGATCACAGAAAGAGATACTCTGGTAGATCAACTCATGAAAGAAAAGAACTCTCAAGAAGATGAGATCACTGAACTCAGAGCCAAATACCAGACTCTTATCAAGGGAAAACAAGTTGCTCACAACATAGAGGAGATACCTATGCCCAGAGAAGCTCCTAAGATACCATCTGTTGTATCTATCATATCAGAGTCTTCTCAGCGCATTTGTGATAAGAGTGGTTTAGGATATTCTGGAATTACCTCTAAAACTCATAAATACTTTTATAATAAAGACAAGTCTGTAAGAGCTGGTAAATTGGTAGAAATCTGGGATGATAAAGACTTAACTGGTAATGGTTACAAGGTGGTTCACAATCCTGACTGGAAAAAGAATGACTCTATTAATCACATAACATATGGTCCAGAAGAGTTGACTGTTCTGGAAGAGAAGATGATAGAGAATAAGTGTCAAAAAGGGGAACCATTAAAGATTGATGGTTCTGTGAACAATGAGTCCCAAGGAGTAGAAATTACTCAAATTGGAGGACCCTAGAGAAATCCTCAAAGGGAACCTAAACAGATTAGGGGACCTCAAAGGAAACACTCAAGAAAGGGGAATACCAATCAAAGTAATAACTACCAGAGAAGGAACAATGTTCAACAGCACCAGGTACCCCAGAGACAATTTTCTCAGAGGAATCAATTCCAGAATAGGTATACTCAAAGGAACTATAACCACCAGAGACAGTCTAATTATCAGAACCAGAGGAGGTCTTCCAGATCCATCTATAGAAAACCAACTGATCTGGGTAGTTATGACACCAGAGATGGTTCTTCTAGGATGTACCCTTACAACCAGACCATATAAGACCATATCTTTGAGGCAGGCCATTCCAAAGGCCAGATTTGAGAAAAGGTACACCAGACCTGTTTATAGGAAAGGTGTCCTTATCAGACCAGTAGCTCAATATGTCATTGTCAGAGGACATGTGCTGGTAGATAGATTTGGAAGAAAGATAAGATCTCCTCATCCATCAAGGGATGATCTTTATCTATGGATTCCTACAAAACCTGCAACTAACCAATCAGGACCCAGCACTAGTAGGGGACCTAATTGATTTCTCTGCAGGTAGATAAGAGTCCATTGGAGAAAGGATTTTCAAGCAACCATGTCTGGTACATTGATAGTGGATGTTCCAAGCACATGACCTTCTAGAAGGATAATCTCCAAGATTTCAAGCCATTGAATGGACCAAGAGTGATGTTTGGTGACAACAACTATAGAGTCACCAGAGGAGTTGGAAAGTTGACCTTCAATGGAATATCTGTAGATGAAGTCTACTATGTAGAAGGACTCAAGCATAATCTGCTTTCAGTATCCCAATTCTGTGACAAGGGATACTCAGTGAAGTTTTCTAGTGATTCATGCACTATTTTCTCTTCTGATTATAATGATATCTTGCTAATAGGCTTGAAGAAGGGTAACATTTATCTTGAAGATTTTAGCAGTTGCCCAAGAAATGCTTGCCTGGTTGCAAAAGGATCTGCAGAGAACAGCTGGATTTGGCACAAGAGATTGTGTCATCTTAACTTCAAAACATTGAACAAGATTGCCAGAAAAGGTCTCATTCGAGGTCTTCCAAATGAAGTGTTTAAGAAGGATCAGGTCTGTGGTTCATGCCAGAAGGGTAAACAACCCAAGACTTCCTTCAAGGATGTCCAGAGCACAACCACAACCAGAGTACTTCAACTACTTCACATGGACCTGTTTGGACCTGTTTCTCCTCTTAGTTTCAGTGGAAGGAAGTACACCTTAGTGATAGTAGATGACTTTTCAAGATACACTTGGGTAGTGTTCTTGTTTAAGAAAAATGAAACTATGACTAAGCTGCCAGAATTCTTCAATCAGATTCAGAATGAGCAGAACCAGAGCATAGTCAGAATCAGAAGTGATAAAGGGACAGAGTTTTTGAATTCACACATTGCAGATTACTGCAAGGATCATGGGATTTTTCATGAGACATCTGCTGCCAGAACACCTCAACAAAATGGAGTAGCAGAAAGGAGGAATAGGACTCTTAAAGAAGCTGCAAGAACACTTCTGGCAGAATACAACACTCCACAGAGATTTTGGGCAGAGGCCATTAATACAGCTTGCTACACTCAGAACAGGTGCCTGATTGCCCAGAGACATAATAAGACCCCATATGAGGTATGGAAAGGTAAAACCCCATCTGTTTCATACTTTTATATTTTTAGATGTAAGTGTTTCATCCATGACAATGGAAAATCTAAATTAAGAACCTTTGATGCTAAAGTGGCTGATGGAATATTTTTAGGATATTTCAGCACCAGTAAGGCTTTTAGAGTTTTTAATAAGAATTCACTTTGTGTGGAGGAAACACCTATGTTGTTTTTGATGAATCTACTTTTGAGTGTAAGGTGGACTCTAAATCTTCTGATGAGACCCAGAATCAGACTACACCCAGAGTTATCAAGGTTAATCCACCTATTCTTGATTCAGATTCAGATTCAGATGATGACCCATCTCCTGGTTCTCTGAAGCAGAAGCCTTCACAAGGAGCAGAACCAGAAGAGGTTGGAACTCCTGTAGGGGGAAGCTCTTCTGCAGGTGGTGATAATCACCAAGGTACTGCAGAAGATGATCAACCAGGCAAGACCACGGGAAGGAGGACCCTGGTTGATCACCCCAATGACCTAATCCTTGGAGATCCAACTAAGGGTGTCCAGACTAGGAGAACTCTTAACTTAGCTGCCTTATTCAGTTGCTATGTGTCCTTGATTGAGCCCAAGAACATCAAGGAAGCACTGAAAGATTAAAATTGGATTGTTGCTATGCAGGAGGAATTGAATCAATTCACCAGACAGGATGTTTGGGAGCTGGTAGACAGACCAAGACATCAAAAGGTGATAGGCACTAAGTGGGTTTTCAAGAATAAGAAAGATGAGAATGATGTCATTACTAGGAACAAGGCAAGGCTAGTAGCCCAGGGCTATTCTCAGTCTGAAGGAATAGACTATGATGAGACATTTGCTCCTGTTGCCAGACTAGAAGCCATCAGATTGTTCTTAGCATATGCTGCTCACATGAAGTTCAAAGTATACCAGATGGATGTGAAATCTGCCTTTCTTAATGGGATTCTCATTGAGGAAGTGTATGTGGAACAACCCCCTGGTTTTGAACAAGGTGACAAGGTGTTTAAGCTTAAGAAAGCTCTTTATGGGCTGAAGCAGGCACCCAGAGCATGGTATGACACTCTATCTCAATTTCTTCTGGACAATGGTTTTACTAAGGGTAAGATTGATAGGACCTTGTTTAGGAAAGAAGAAGGAAAGGACATCCTTCTGGTCCAAATATATGTTGATGACATCATATTTGGATCCCCTAACAAGAAGCTGTGTGAGAAGTTTGGTAAGCTCATGCAGGGACAGTTTGAGATGTCCATGATGGGAGAAATGAATTACTTTTTGGGTTTGCAGGTAAAGCAATCAGAGAAGGGAATTTTTATTAATCAAGCTAAGTACACCAGAAACATGTTAGAGAAATTTGGAATAGGTTCTAGCAAAGCAGCCAAGATCCCTATGATGACAAATTTCAACATGGATCCAGATGAGTCTGGAGAGAGTGTGGACCAGACTCAGTACAGAGCACTTATTGGTTCTCTTTTGTACCTGACTGCAAGCAGACCAGATATTACTTTTGCTGTAGGAGTTTGTGCCAGATTTCAAGCTAACCCCAAGAAGAGTCACTTGGAAGCAGCTAGGAAGATATTGAAATATCTTAAGGGAACTGTGAATTTAGGATTATGGTATCCTGCAGATGATAACTTAGAATTGAGTGGTTATTCAGATTCAGACTATGGTGGATGCAGAATAGATAGGAAATCTACAAGTGGTACATGCCAATTTTTAGGGAATAAATTGGTATCCTGGTTTTCTAAAAAGCAGACTTCAGTTGCTACATCAACAACAGAAGCAGAGTACATGGTTGCAGGGAGCTGTTGTTCACAACTACTCTGGATTAGTCAACAGCTTAGGGATTACCAGATTAGAGCTAAGGATATTCCTATATTCTGTGATAGTAATAGTGCAATTGCAATCACCCAGAATCCAGTTCTTCATACCAGATGTAAACATGTTGATATAAGACATCATTTTATCAGAGATCATGTTGAGAAGGGAGATATAAGGATGGAAAAGATTGCAACAGAGAAGCAGAGAGCAGATATCTTAACCAAGCCTTTGGCTGAGACCAGATTCAGAGAGTTAGCTTTTGAGTTAGATTAGACATATCAGAGAAGGTATATCTCCAGATGAGGTATACACCAGGTGACACTTGTCCCAGATGAAGTGCTGAGCCAGATTCCACAATATCCAAAGTCTTCTCTGACCAGGACCAAATGCGCTTCATCAGAGGAGATGTAACACCAGATTGGCTGTGGTATCATCTGGTTACAATATCAGGTGACAGGTATGTCTTTACTTCTCTGGCCTCTGATCATTGGGATACACTTTTCAAATTAGTAAGTACACTTAAAACCTTTCAACTTCGGGGTGTATTTATAACTAGGGTATAGGACCTAGGCAATCATTTCGCTTTTTCTCTTGACTGCCACAAAACCCCTTTATGCCCAGTCCCAATGACTATGCCAACGCACCAGATTAAATCTGTATCTCGCCTTTCATCATGGCCATCAGATTTAATCACTGTGCAAAATGTCAATCAATGCTAAAATTGATTTTGTTTCCTCAATTAAATTTGATATTACACGCGTTCACACTTCATTTATTATTCAAGTCACGCGTATTACCCTATTTAAATCAAATTTCCTTTCAATCTGTCCTTTCACGTTTCCATACTTTCAAACCCTAACCTCTCTCTGCAAAGTTTTCTCTCTCTCTCTCTCTCTCTCTCTCTCTCTCTCTCTCTCAGATATAGCTCCCCCATGTAATTTTGATCATGCCCTAATGATGAAGAAACTGAAGACGGAGATGGTGGTTGACTTCTACACTACCAAGAACTCGTCTGCACTTGCTATTCTGGAACTTTTGAGGAGATACGGAGTTGAGAAGTTGATCTCCACCATTCTCAGAGATTTTCGTACTCTTGACGGTTATGCGGCCCAGTTCCTGGTTCGAATGAAGATCAATGAAGACCATATTTCTTCAAAAATTGACAAGAAAGATTTGGTGTTTTCCAAGCATGATTTCTGTGCCCTGTTTGGAAACATTTCGGCGGAAGGGGTGGATCCTTTAACCTACAAGGAGGATGATATTGTGGGTTCCTTCAAATTGTTTGCTCGTTCTTCTTGTCAGAGTATCACGAAGGGATTTCTGGATAAACATTTAAGGCAGAAGTACAAGGTGCTGTTCGACATAGTTGTAAAGGTGTTGATGTGTGAGAATCACAGCACGGATGCGATTTTTAATGGAAGAATGTGTGTGATGAGGGCTCTGTATGACGGCGTCCAATGCAATTGGGCAGAGTTCTTTTGGGGCGTCTTGAGGAAGAATAAGGTGAAAGTGAACAAGGAGGCTTGTCCTTCCAAACCAGGGGAGATGCAGTTTTATTTCACTGCTAATGTTTCGTTGGGAATGAAACTTACCTTGATTTTGGATTCTTTGCTTCCAGAGAAGAGATGGAAGGAGACTTGGTGCAAAGGATTTCACAAGTCTAAAGTGCTATTCTCAAAGGATGGTCCCCTTCATGGCCATCCAGATTCTGATGGAGAAGAAGCCATCCCTGCCCCTCCTCTACAGGCAGTACCCTCACCTGCAAAGGGGCAGAAGCAGCAGCACAAGCAGAAGACCCATAAGAAAGCTGCTGAAGCAACTGGTTCCTCAACCATTGCCTTTTCTGGTTCCTCAGAGGAGGACCAAATTCCCCTTCTTGAAGTGCTTAAGAAGAAGGGTGATGATGATAAAGCTGTTAAAAAGGCTAGAGCAGCCAAGAGGAAGCAGCCAGACCAGGCCAGGAGAGGTTCTGCTAAGAAGCGTAGGACTAGCAGAAAGGCAAAGAAAACCCTTCTGGTGGATGAGCCTTCAGAGGAAGAAGAGGAAGAAGAGGTTGAGCCTCTTGTGAGGAAATCCAAGGCCAAGAGAGCCCTTCTTCAAGATCCTGACTCTGGATCTGATCTTGGAGAGGCCTTGGAAAAGGCAATTGAGGATGCTTCCCAGATGATGGAGGATGCTCCAGAGTCTGCTGTACCTGCTGGTGTTGACCCAGCAGAGGTAAACCCTTCCATTCCATCTTCTATCCCTATTAATCTTGTCTCCCCCTCTACCTCTCCCCCAGATAATATTCCCCAAACCCCATCTGCCTCTGGTAACCCTATTGTTCCACCAGAGCAGATTATCCCAGATACCCCAGTATATACTACCTCAACCATTCCTACTCAAACACCTTCTCCCACATATTCCCAAACACATCTTCCCACAAACCCCTCTCCCCCACCTTCTGCACCAGAGGAACCCTCAACCTCTTCTGATGCAGAAATCCCCCCTCCAACCACTTCCACCTCCCAGATACCTCCTACACCTTCTGTACCAGATATTCCATCTTCTTCTGGTGCAGAGCAACCCTTCCCTTCCACCTCTACTTCACAAAATCCCAATCCTCCCCAAACCCATACAGACCAGGACCCAACCCTTTCTATGGCTCTGGGTTTCCCTGCCCCTCCCCCTTCTCCTACCTGTTTAACCAGCGATGATAGTGAAGATGAGGAAGCTTCACTTGAGCCTGCTGACTTAGCACCTTCCTCCTCTGCCTCTGGGCCCAAACCCTTCACTTTCTCATCTGCAGAAATGGGTCCCATTAGGCAGAGTATGAGTGTAAGTGCTCAGCTCTGGCTAAGAGAGCATTTCCCAGTTCTTCTGGAGCACTTACCACTCCTGGCAGAGCTTACTGATGCCAAGGTCTGGAGCAAGGCCAGACTTGAAGATGTGGAGGACCTAATGCTTTTGCTTGAGGAAATGGGTCCCTCCAACTTCACTGCTTGGGAGATTGAGCTAAAGCAGAGGATGAATATTCAGAACCCAGCAGAGCTGGAGACCCCTGGTGTAGCTAAAGTCTTGATTCACACCTTGCTCATCCAGAGAGGAGTAATGCTCACTCCAGAGGGCCCCACTTATAAGTTTGATCCTCATTTTGTCTTCCCTCCAGAGCTATATTCAGATGAGGAAGACTTTGAGATGTCTCCTGCTGTGCTCCAGAAGATGAAAGCTTTCTTCAACGAGCAAATCATGCAGATTGGGCGCTTTTCAAAAGCTATTCAACATATGGCCCCTGCTATGATAGAGCACCAGATCAGGCATGAGAGGAGAATCTTCCTGAAGCAGATAAAGTCTACGCTGGCAGAGGTAAAAGCTTCTTTCAAGGCTAATGGCTTATTTGTCAAGCTGGATGTCATGCACAGCCAGAAGTAGTTACAGGAGCACGTGCTGGAGCAGATGAGACCTGTCTCTGTGCTCAAAGTGGAGATGGCCAGCCAGATGATTCAAACTGCCAAGCTGAAAGACTCCCTCCAGGAGATGTTGGAGAAGCAAGAGAGACTTGTTGCAGAGTCTAAAGCTTACCTGGAGGAGGCCAAGCAGCTGCGTGATCTTCACTCTTCCTCCAACACTGACTTGCTTGATCTTATAAGGCAGGTGGTGGAGCCCCTCCTTGATGAAGTTAAAAAGGGGGAAAAGAAGGCCAGAACTGATCTGGCGAAGACCACAAATGAAACACTCTTCAGCCATGGAGCTCGTCTGGACCTGCTGGAGAATACATTGGCCCAGGCTGAGCTGCAGAAGAAGAAGAAGGAAGAGCTCAAATCTCTTTCCACGGCTAAGCAGCTTGCTGCAGAAGAGGAGTCAGAAGCAGAGCAGGATCCAATGTCCATCTCTGGACCTGCAAAGAGGAAGATAAGGAAAGTGAAGAAGAGCTTCCTTGAATCTGTGGTTGAAGAAGCAGAGAAGAGATTCAAGGAAGAGTCGCCTGAAGAGAGACAAGTAAGGATAAGGAAAAACATAGATGAAGAACAGAGGCTCCGATATGTTAGAAGGCAAAATAAGAAGAGCAGAGAAGCTGGTATCACTCCTGGTGCTAGTGGATCCAGCCAGAAGAGGAAAGGGCCTGTTGAAGTCATGAACATCCTCCATCTCAGGACAGAAGGGTCCTTTGACTCAACTGTTCCTGTGCCTTTGATAGAAAAATGGAGAGAAGCCAAGACTCTCTGGTTCATTCAACATTACATCCAGAGACCTCCACCAGAGGATGATGCTCTCATCAACAGGACTTTCCATTCTTGGATGCAGTCATATGATGTAGATTTGTACAAGCAGTTGATGTATTCAACTATTGAATTCAACCTGGAAGTCACTGCTCCTGAATTCCATTTTCTCAACACTCCAATGGCAGGAGACCAGGTTGATTGGGCTGAGCTGAAGAGACTGTACAAGACCAAGGTGTTGGCAAACTTCACCCCAACATCTTCTGCAGAGTTGAAGGCCATTCAAGATAGATTCTTCGACTGGTTCCTGGTGCCCAAGGATAACAGAAGATATGCTTAGAATAGGACCAGAATTGCTTTGTAATCTGTAATCATCTTTGTCCTCTTTATCAATGAAAATCTCATATCTTCTCTGTTCAAAAGACAACCTCTTGTTGTCTTATTTGTTTGCCTGATAAGATCTATTCTAAGGTCTTATCCTTTATTGTTTTCTTGCTTAAGTTTTCTTTTGATCAGTTCTGGTATGTTTTAACTCCATCAAAAAGGGGGAAATTGTTAGGATAAAAATTGTTAGTTTTGATGAGTTAAAACAAACCAAAAGATGTAATAGGACCATCTGGACCTGTTAGCCAGATGATGATATAGATTAGGACTTAGTCTAGGGGGAACTGCCAGACCAGAAGACTTCACCAGAAGAGTCACCAGAAGACTTCACCAGAGGACTCCACCAGAAGACTTCACCAGATGAGATCTGACCAGAGGCAGAGGACCTTCCCCAGACCAGACGAGTCCAGACCAGACGAGTCTGGTAGAACAAAAGATGCTCAGTTTGATCCCCTGATTCTACTGAGTATTCTGGTTGTTGACCAGATGAGGACCAGAAGACACCGAGGTTGCCTGGTGCCTGGTTTTGCCTTCTCTGGAGAGAATCAGAGTTAGGCAGAGGAAGCTATTAACCGTTGGTGATTCAAATCAAGTCAACAAGCTCAGGATTGGAAAGTTTTGAAGATAATCAATCAAAGGATCCCACCAACCCAATCAATCAATTAGGGAATTGATTGATTGAAGCTTCCTTATATAGAGGATCTGATTGGATTAGCCCTCCAACGGCTAGCCCTAATCCCCTCTATATATACAAGAGTGCAGTTCAAGAAAAAGCTCTAGAGAGACCATATACGCGCATAAGTCCATCTAAGCTTTTGAGATTCTTTCCAAGCACTCTTACTGTTCATAATATTTATCTACTCTTAAGGAGTTATTGAAACCTCAACCTGTTCATCTATCAGACAAGGTTGTAGGCTATTTGATCTTTAGATTGCGGGTAAATCTAAGGAGGCTGTAAGAAGGAACTGGTACTTCCAAATTCCAGTAAGTAAGTGAGTTGGTTGGTTGTTAGTGAGACCCCTTGGATATAAGGGAGAGTGGACGTAGGATATTCTATCCGAACCACTATACATCTTGTGTTCTTTATCGCTTTATTTTACTTATTGTTTGTTGATTATTGTTCTCTTGTGAAAGACTTTGAAAGACATTTAATTTAAGCTTTCGCAATTAATCTAACTAGTGGGACCAACAAAGTATACAAGATGATGTACCACACGTCACATCTTCACAACCAGAACCCCGCCGCAGTGGGACGATTGCTAGGCAACCCGAGAGATTCATGGGAATATGAGAATCTTCGGATTTAATTCCTGGTGATGAATCAGATCCATGGACATACGACGAGGCAATCCAAGACAAAGACACGGAGTCGTGGCAAACATCAATAGAAACTGAGATGGGTTCGATGTATCATAATCAAGTGTGGAGTTGGTCGAACCACCCAATGGGGTAGAACCCATTGGATGCAAGTGGGTGTACAAGAGGAAAAGAGGACCGGACGGAAGGGCAGAGACCTTCAAAGTAAGGCTTGTGGCCAAAGGGTATACTCAGAAAGAAGGGATCGATTATGAGGAGACCTTTTCGCCTGTAGCTATGCTTAAGTCCATCCGTATTCTCTTGTCGATCGCTGCGCACCTAGATTACGAGATCTAGCAAATGGATGTCAAGACAGCTTTCCTTAACGGAAGTCTTGATGGGATAGATATCTATATACAACAACCCAAAGGTTTCATTGAAAAAGGCCAAGAGCATCTCGTATGCAAGCTTAAGAGGTCCATTTATGGACTTAAGCAAGCATCGCGTACTTGGAACCAGTGTTTTGATCAAGTGATTAAGTCTTATGGGTTTGATCAAAACGAGTTTGAAAGTTGTGTGTATAAGAAGCGTGACGGAACTGCAGTGGTATTCTTAGTATTATACGTAGACGATATTCTGCTCATTGGAAACAATGTGAAGGTATTGTCAGACGTAAAGGTATGGCTGTCAAAACAATTTGATATGAAGGACTTAGGGGAAGCCGATCACATCCTTGGGATCAAGATCACTCGCGATCGCAAGAAGAGGATGTTGGGCTTATCACAAGCTTCATACATTGACACTGTTTTGAAGCGTTTCAGCAGGCAAGATTCCAAGAAAGGTTTTGTACCTTTTAGGCACAGAATCCATCTATCGAAAGAAATGAGCCCTAAGACGCAAGCGGAGATAGATGACATGAACGGTGTTCTGTACGCTTCGGCCTTAGGAAGCCTTATGTATGCAATGCTGTGTACGAGACCGGATATCTGCTTTGCCGTGGGCATGGTGGCAAGATATCAAAGTAATCCCGGAAAAAGCCATTTGGACTGCCGTAAAGTGCATCTTGAGGTATCTGAAAAGAACTCGTGAGCGGATGCTGATTTACCAGTCAGATAGTCTTGTGCCCGTGGGATACACGGACTCGGATTTCCAATCAGACATAGACTCAAGAAAGTCGACCTCGGGTGGTGTGTTTTGCATGGGAGGAGGAGCCATTTCATGGAGAAGTGTTAAGCAGAAATGCATCGCCGATTCGACCATGGAAGCCGAGTATGTAGCTGCTTGTGAAGTAGCGAAAGAGGCAGTTTGGCTCAAGAACTTCTTAGTGGACTTGGACGTTGTTCCGAATTTGCCCGACAAGATAACTGTCTTTTGTGACAATACCGGAGCAGTTGCAAATTCAAAGGAACCGAGAGCCCACAAGGCCAGCAAACACATAGAAAGAAAATACCATCTTATACGAGAAATTGTTAAGAGAGGAGATATAGAGGTGGCAAAGATAGCATCGGGAGACAACCTAGCTGATCCATTCACAAAGGGTCTGCCTCAGAGTACATTCGAGAGACATGTGGATGGAATGGGAGTCAAGACTATTGCCAATCTGCTTTAAGTATAAGTGGGAGGAATTATTAGGTTAGTGTAGGTTGACATGAGATGTCACGTAGAGCTACTATACTAAGACATGCATGATGTATACTAAAAAGCAGACTTTAAGTATAAGTGGGAGATTGTTGGAGTTATACGTGAAAGTATGCTTTTACTTTGTATAACTCATGTATCAAACACTTGTTTATGAGAATAATTCTTTTATCACATTTACTTTAGATATGATTGAATGTTGAATATTTATTGCAAACAGTTCATAATAGTACTAGTTACATTGTAGTTAATGTGGTGATACCCGATCATGGAAGATAACATTAACAGTTTCCTTGTAACTAAACGTACATTTTCACGACCTAGGTGGAATTGAACAATCCGCCGTGAAAGGTCGATGTGTAAGTCTCAGATTGGTCTGTCTTGACTAAGAGATTGCACTAGTACATTTAGTATGTGTTGAAGAGGACCTACAGCGAGGATAAATTCTTCTGTTCTGAAATGTGAAGAATTAGACCTCAGTGGTTGTTGATTTCTTAATCTCTGTCACTTAAATAGGACCGTGTGTGATTAATGGTTACTGCTTTGATTCATGTTGGGTGAGAATTATCGTGACTTCGAACCTTGTGCTTTGGGCAGTAATATTAGTCATACGACGGTTGCTAAGATTTAATACGAAGAAACGCGTGCGAGTACGGCTCGTGTGATTAGTCCCTTTGGTGGGCTTAGAAGTTTTATCGTACCAAATCTTGCAAGTGAAGAATTAGTTTCTTCGGTACGGATAATAATGTTGAGCTGTCTTTACTCCAAGGTGAAATATATTAATTAATTTAGAGCTATTCAGAAGCTTAATTAATTAATGGACTTGATAATCTTAAACACGGGAAATAATAACTGGGAGCCCATATTATCGTAATATGGATTAAGATGGATAGTGCAATATTAATTTATTAGTGGTAATAATTAATATTAATGGATTGAATTATATTGGGGCTCAATATTGAAATTCAGAAGTCCATTAGGAGGTCCAATCTTAATTCTCCTTAAAGGCCCCTCAAGTAGCCCATTAAGTAGCCCAATAATGATAAGGTGATTAAAATAAAAAGAAAATAATATGCTGATTTTTTCCTCTTATTTTCGAAAATATGGTTTTTAGGAGAGAAAAAATTTTGTTGATTTTCTTGGAAAGATATTATGGAAGATAAGTATTCTTGGAATACAAGATTATCACATATATTCAAGAAGATCCAAATCTTGGATTCTTTTCTTGTTAATTTCGAAAATTGCAAGCCTATTTAGGAGAGTGAGATTTTTGTGGAATATTTTACTATGGAGAAAAGAATATATGAGATATATTCAAGATTTCTTAGAGACTAAGAAAAGATTTTCTCCAGGCCCATAAAATCCCTACAAATTTCGACGACTTCTCTATAAATAGGGGATGATTATTTCATCCCCAAGTACATAATTCCATGTGTTGGAAAAATCAAGAGCATATATATTTTTCTTTTTCCTTAGTTATTTAAATTACTTGAAAGCATCTCCCACCGGTGATCAAGTAAGGCGAAAGGGAAATACTTGAGAAGGTTTTTGGATTGATAAAGTGTGATCGTGATTGTCCCGTTTATTCAAAGGCCAATTCTACAAAAGGTACGCAAGTCACATAAATTCTTGTTTATTCCGCCTAGATTTTATGTGAATTAATTCAACATGCATGATGTTAAATTTGTTGTTGGAATTATTATTTGAATTTATTAGGATTAATTCATGCTAGTAATAATTTAATTTAAATTCGTATTTAAATTTCATCCCGAATATATTCCGGGCACCCCTATTTTCCCAACACCGCCGTCACTAAAGAAGGCACCACCGTGGTTTTCGCGAGAGAAAGCTGCCGCTATCACTGCTCATTTTGGGACCATCAGAGTTCGGACAAGCCAGCGTCGTTGCTGAGCATTGAAACCGTTGAGAAACAGGTCTGGCTCCTTTTTTTCTTGCGTTTTTTTTTTCTTTTGAATTTTTGCTTATTCTTTTTTTACGAGCAATTCTTATTACTTGATTTGATTTGATTCTTCTGGTTCTATAATTTATACAGGGACGAGCAATTCTTATTTGATTTTCAAAGAGAAAAGAAGGGTAATTGCTAAGATTTTCGAAGAGAGAGAAAAGGGGCAATTGGGAATTGGGGGTTCTTTATTATCTCGTGTGTTGTTATACAAAGGGGGAGGGTCCTACTTCTTTTGCAAAGGTGAACAATAGAAGCCCGGTAGAAGGCTATATAACTAATACGGGTCACCTTTATTTTAGCGGGCTTTGTATAGGGTATCAAACAGTCATATATGATCATATTACTTCTATTTATAGGCCTTATATAGGCTATCAAACAGGCCATTATGCATATACACTATCACTGATAGTGATAATATGTACACATAACACTGAGGTAATAGGAGGAGTATTGGTTCGATGTCGGGTTGGTGGACTGATATTTGCAAACTTTACGAAGGTAGTGAAGGGGTGAATATGAAAAATGATTTGGTGAGAATAGTGGGTAATGGGGCTGCCACTTATTTTTGATCTGATGTTTGGGCAGGGGAGATTTGTTTTAAGTCTAGATTTAATCGGCTCTTCAGGCTTAGTAAACAAATGGGGGCGAGGGTGAATGAATGGGGTCGTGGGGTCCTAATGGGTGGGTGTGGGAACTCAAATGGTGTCGGGATTTGAGGGGGAGAGAAGTGTCGTTAGCTGATGAGTTAATTTCTTCTATTAATTGGTACAATTTACAGCAGGAAAGAGAGGACTTATGGAGTTGGATACTGTTGAGCACAAATGAATGAATACGCACAAGTACAACAAAATTAAAGGAACGAAATTAAAATTGCACGGAGAATTTTACGTGGTTCGATCTTAACGATCTACATCCACGGGGAGGATCAAAACACTTTATTAATGCAACTGATAACTCCAACAATTACAGATTAACACTCAATTTAGAAGCTCTCTTCACCAAGTAATGAATTTCACTCAAGAACCCCAACCCTCGAAATTGTAACTGCTCTCATTGAATTGGAGAATGAAAACTGTTAAATTTATATCTGCCTTGCACATACATGCCCAATATATATAACTGAATTTGCCTTGAGTCGGTATTGGTTTGCCAGCATCGAATTTGTCAATTCCCAAAACAGATTAACAGTTATTCTGTTTTGGAAATAACTATCTACCCGTTTGATACTCTACAACTATCAAACTCTACATCTGTCAAACTTTACAGCTAAAGCTCTTCAGTTATCATATTCTACAGCCGTCATTTAAACTCTGCAGCCATCTCTGCAGCTATCAAGTCTTCAGTTTCTTTGAAATACCAATGGACAAGTGCAATGATACTATCTTCACAATCTTCCTCCTCGGTGCATATTGTCCATCACTTCCTCCCAGCTTCATGTCCAAATCAAGGAACATCCCATGTCACTAAGTTTATTAAGCTCATACAATGGATAAACCTCGAGCTTGGAAGAACTTTAGTGAACATGTCTGCTGCATTATCTTCTGTTGCAACTTTTTTGACAATCACAACACCTTATCAAACATACTCTAACGAAGTGTAGCCTAACATCAATGTGTTTTGACCTCTCATGAAAAAACCTGATATTTAGCAAGATGAACGACACTTTGGTTATCACAAAACACCTCAACACTGCCTTGAATGATGCCAAAATCTTTCAGTATGCCTCTCAACCACATTGCTTCTTTGATTGCTTCAGTTAATGCAATATATTCTGCCTCAGTTGTAGATAAGGTTACCACTGGCTGTTGTACAGCTCTCCACGCTACTGTTGTTCCATATAGTGTAAAGACATAGCCTGAAATTGACCTCCTTGTGTCAATGTTCCCTGTAAAATCCGAGTCAACATACCCTTCAAGTGGATTTCCTCCTGCCTCAGATCTTTTGAACATCAATCCAGTATTGAGTGATCCCCTTAAGTATCTAAGAGTCTATTTTAATGCCTCCCAGTGGCTCTTACCAGGATTTGCCATGAATCTGCTCACCACAGATATTCCATGAGATAAATCAGGCCTACTACATATCATAGCATACATAATACTGCCAACTCCACTAACATATGGTATCTTGGTCATTTCCTTTCTGTCATCACTTGTCCTTGGTGATTGAGTCACTGAAAGTCTAAACTGTTGTCCCAAAGGTACAGTCACAGCCCTGACCTCATGCATATTGAACCTCTTGAGAACTTTGGTTAGGTAATTCTTTTGAGATAAGAACAAAGTTCCAGCAGCTCTATCTCTATAAATGTCCATTCCCAGAATCTTCTTTGCATCTCCCAGGTCCTTCATCTCAAATTTTGAACTCAGTTTACCCTTCAGCATGTCAATCATTTTCTTGCTTTTACTAGCAATAAGCATGTCATCCACATAGATCAATAGATAGGTAACTACATGATTTCCCTTTTTCTCAAAGTAAACACAATTATCATACCTACACCTCTGAAACTATTGAACTTCTTGTTCCACTGTCGTGAACTTTGTTTAAGTCCATATAGAGACTTTCTTAAGTAACACACCTTGTCTTCATTTCCTGGAAGTACAAAACCCTCAGGCTGTCTCATGTAGATGTCTTCAACCAAATCTCCATTTAAGAATGCAGTTTTGACATCCAATTGTTGTAATTCCAGATTGTCTTGAGCCACCTTTGCAAGCAACAGTCTAATGGAGCAATGTTTAACAATTGGAGAAAAAACTTCATTGAAATCAATACCTTCCTTCTGAGTGAAACCCCTTGCTACTAACCTTGCTTTGTATCTTATTTGCTCAGTCCCAGCACATTCAATCTTCTTCTTGAACACCCATTTACAGCTGATGACTTTCTTTCCCTTTGGCTTATCTATAAGTTTCCAGGTTCCATTATTCTCAAGTGATTGTAGTTCCTCCATCATTGCTACCATCCACTGATCTTTCTCCTTGCTAGCAATAGCTTCCTTGAAGCTATGTGGTTCATGATACTCTATTTCTTCAGCAGCTACCAGTGCATATGAAACCATATCAACATGACCAAATATGTTTGGTGGATGAATCTCCCTCCTAGCTCTATCTCTTGTGAGGCTGTAATTTCTGAGATCTTGAGCTTCAGTGACATCTTCTTCTGTAATATCTTGATCTTTCTCAGAATCTGAAACCTGCTCATTATTGAGATCATCATTTGCTTAAGGTTGTGTTTGGCCTATGCCTGCCTCCTCTAGCTCAACTGATGTGGTGATATTGGTTATATCTCCATCTAAATCCTGAGCATCACTAGTGTGCTCATAAGACATTACATCTTCATTGAATATTACATCTCTGCTAACAATACATCTCTTATGTCCTTGTTCTAAGCACCAGAGTTTGTAACCCTTCACTCCTTTAGGATAACCAATGAAGATGCATCTTAAAGCTCTAGGCTCCAGCTTATCTTGTTTGATGTGCACAAAAGCTTGGCATCCAAACACCTTGAGGTCTGAGTAGTTGGATAACTTTCCATACCATACTTTGTTAGGAAAATTATTATATAGTTTTGATGAGTTAAAACAAACCAGAAGATGTAATAGGACCATCTGGACCTGTTAGCCAGATAATGATCTAGATTAGGACTTAGTCTAGGGGGAACTGCCAGACCAGAAGACTTCACCAGAAGAGTCACCAGAAGACCCCACCAGAGGACTTCACCAGATGAGATCTGACCAGAGGCAGAGGACCTTCCCCAGACGAGTCCGGACCAGACGAGTCTGGTAGAACAAAAGATGTTCAGTTTGATCCCCTGTTTCTACTGAGTATTCTGGTTGTTAACCAGATTAGGACCAGAAGACACCGAGGTTGCCTGGTGTCTGGTCTTGCCTTCTCTGTTGAGAATCAGAGTTTGGCAGAGGAAGCATTTGACCGTTGGTGATTCAAATCAAGTCAACAAGATCAGGATTGGAAAGTATTTGAAGATAATCAATCCAAGGATCCCACCAACCCAATCAATCAATTAGGGAATTGATTGATTGAAGCTTCCTTAAATAGAGGATCTGATTGGATTAGCTCTCCAACGGCTATTTCCTAATCCCCTCTATAAATACAAGAGTGCAGTTCAAGAAAAAGCTCTAGAGACACCCTACGCGCATAAGTCCATCCAAGCTTTTGATAATCACTCTTAGCACTCTTATTGTTCTTTCATTCATATTCACTCTCAAGGAGTTATTAGACCTTAACTTGTTCATCTCTAAGATAAGGTTGAAGGTAGCCTACTTTAGATTGTGATTAGATCTAAAGGAATTGTAAGAAGGAACTGGTACTTCCAAATTCCAGTGAGTAAGTAAGTGAGTTGGTTGGTTGTTAGTGAGACCCCTTTGGATAAAAGGGAGAGTGGACATAGGATATTCAAATCCGAACCACTATATATCTTGTGTTCTTTATTGCTTTCATTTACTTATTCTCTTATTGGTTTTTGTGCTCTTGTAAAAAGAATTTGAAAGACATTTAACTTAAGCTTCCGCAATTAATCTAACTAGTGGGACCAACATACTTCATCTGGAGTTTTGAAGTCTACAACTGATGATGGTGTCTTATTTATTAAGAAATAAGTTGTGCTTACTGCCTCTCCCCAGAATGCCTTTGGTAACTTTGCATCTGCTAGCATGCATCTCACTCTTTCAAGTATGGTCCTATTCATTCTTTCTGCAAGACCATTTTGCTGTGGATTTGATGGTGTTGTTTTGTGTCTTATGATTCCTTTCTGTCTGCAGTAATCATTGAACTCCTTTGAGAGATACTCAAGTCCATTATCAGTTCTCAGGTGTTTTATCTTCCTTCCTTTTGATCTTCTTTTTTGAAAACCCATTCTTTGGACTTCTGAAAAACTTCATTCTTGTGCTTCAAGATATACACCCAGACTTTCCTGCTAAAATCATCAATTAGGGTCATAAAATATATGCCACCTCCATGAGTTTCAACTCTAGCTGGCCCCCATACATCAGAATGAATGTAGTCCAAAACTTCTTGGGTCTTGTGTATCCCTTTAGGATATGGGTGTTTCTTGGACTTGCCAAGCACACAATGGTCACAGAACTGCAGTTTTACCTCAGTGTTAGTGCCAAATACCTTCCTCTTGGATAGCTTGTTCATCCCTTTCTCACCCATATGGCTTAGTCTCCTGTGTCAGAGTAATGCTTCTTTAGGATCCATGGTATAATCAGTGGATCCAGATATAAAGTTTCCTAACAGTATGTACAACCCATTCACTTTCTTCCCTGTCATTACCACCTTTCCATTCTTAGTAACCAGCATAGAACCATTTTGAGTGTTGAATTCACATCCAACAGCATTCAAGGACCCTAGGGATATCAAATTCCTCTTGAGATCAAGTACATACCTGACCTTTGTGATTTGAATGTCATTGCCATTTGTCATTCTGATCCTGATGGATCCTATTCCTTCCACCTTACATGATTGATCATGTCCTCCATATATCTCCTTCAGATCCTGAAACCATCTTTGATGTGGACACATGTGAAAGGAACACCCAGAATCCAATACCCATTCATTTTTCATCTTTGACTCTGAGATTGTTAAAACTTCAGCAATTTCATAACCATCTTCAGCTACTGTCACATCAGCCTTTTGTTCATCCTTCTCCTTCTTATTTGTTGGGTAGTTCTTCTTTAGATGCACATCTTTATGGCATAAGAAACACTTTCTCTTCTCAACAAAACTGGTGGATGCCTTTGAATCATCCTTTGGATTCGGAAATTTCTTGAACTTGTTACCCTTTTTCTTATTCTTGAATTTGACATTCAAACTTTATGCTTCATTCTGGGATTTCTTGTCATTTTCACCCCTGTCCCCATTCAACTGCAGAAACTTGGTTTTGATTGCAACTTGAATCTGATCAAATGATAGTTGATCTGCCTACCAAACAACAATGCATCCTTGAAATGATCCAGTGATTTTGGTAATGAGTTAAGCAACATCATTTCCTTGTCATCCTCTTCCATACTCACACCCAGATCTTCAAGATCGTCAATGCATTTGTTAAATTCACCCAACTGCTCACTCAAATTCTTGTCATCCTTCATCTTGAAGGCAAGAAGTTTCTGCCTCATGAACAACTTATTTGAACAGATTTAGTTTGATACAAGCTTTCTAGTTTGTTCATTACCTCAATAGGCGATTTCGCCTTGCAAACTGACTTGAACGCAATGTACTAGCTATACTAGTAGTTACCCCACAAGAGTATGGGATCACTGTAGTATGTGCAAGTATAGGGACCAAGTAGTATCGAAACCAAGGGAAGGTATGTATGCGAATAGAGCCCTGAAGATCTACGCGTCGTAGTTAATATGGGTGTGTGTTCAGTTTAAAAAATGTAATTATAATACTATAAAGTCTACTTCTATGAATGAAAATAATAAAATCAACTGAATACTAAGGGTTTTGATAAAATATGGGATGATGATGCTCAGGATAGGAATCCCTACGTATACTAACGGAGCAAGTACGATAACTAAAATAACCGTGATGTGCAAGTATTAATCCTAAGTGTACTAAAACTAGGCAATCAACTTCTCTAATCTAGCACCAGATTGAAAGACTAAAAGCTCAAGAATTAACCCTAATACTTCGTCATATCAACCTACTTCACAAACCACTAAACAAGTTATATGGATTATGATTAATTAATGAGACCCTTATTTACCCAAGGTGATACGGTCGTCCTCCCTAGATAAACTGGTAGATTATAAACCCCTTTTATAACCCTATCGTTAAGTCTACTTGTTATCAAAGAGTGATAAGATCGTCCTCTCTCTAATAATTTTTGTACTCAACTCCAAGATAATTCTAGGGTTTATTTTAAGAATTCAATTAATTAAGAGAACTAGCACTAAACATCATGAGTTATCCTAATTATGTACCAACATCCTACTTCTACGAGTTCATCCTACCCCAAGCATGCAAGGGTTTTAGCCTAAAATGGTTTTTACGATAACGAAAGCAATTAAACAAGCAATGAACATTGACATGACAAATTTAATTGAAAAAGAACTCAAGAACATAAACTAGGGTTTAAGAAAGAATCAAAGTCTAAAAATGAATATCAATTAAGAATGAAATCAAAGGTCTGAAGTACCAAGTGTTGAAGAAACGAAGAAAGAAAATCAAAATCAAACTTTCATCTATGAATTCGTAATGTCAAAACCTCGATTACACGTAAAGTATACTTGCTCAACTCTCCCAGTGTTCTTCTCTCTCAAATCTATCTCTAATTGTCAAGTGGTAGTCTAAAATGTGCTTGGGATGGGCTATATATAGGCAACGGGTCGATTTGGAAGCTCATGGGCCGAAATAAACCGTGGAGGACTCGACCTCCCCTAGGTCGAGTGCCTAGGACTCGACCTCCTCGAGGTCGAGTGCCTCTCTCTTCCAGCGCCATCATGGGACTCAATCTCCTCCTGGTCGAGTCCTAAGGACTCGACCCTTTCACACTCGAGTGCGCACTCGACCGCTCGAGTCCCTAGGACTCGAGCAAGGCCTGGTCGAGTGCCTTGTTCCTCCAGAACTTAACTAGGACTCGAGCTCATGTTGGTCGAGTCCTTAGGACTCGACCCCTTCCTGCTTGAGTCCTCGTTTTTCGGGCCAAACGATACTTTTGCTCGTTCGGACTAGCATTTATCGTATTTCTTCCATATCTTCTCATCCGGGAGTCCGTTTGAGTCGATTCAAAGTCCTACGAACTCCATTTTTTGCCCTCTATCCATCTATGAGCATCAAAGAGGCAATTTAGTTAGTTTATGAAAATAATGCTCAATTGACTCTATGTACTCATTGAAATCAATCAAAACGTGGGCAAATTGAGCTATAAAACCTAACAATTTCACGCCTAATCACAAACCTCTCTCAAAGGTTTATCACCAAGACACAAGATTATAGTGCTATGAGCCCTTTCCAATACTTCAGCCTTTTGATTCAGATTAGGCGCATTCGCCCATTGTTCATCAGTAAGGAAAGCATTCCCCAAACCATGTTGCACTAATAGAGCCTTCACATTGATCTTCCACAACCCAAAATCGTTCTTCCTCGTGAATTTATCCACCTCTAACTTCAGCATTAGCATGCTCATGTATTCCCACAGACGGCGCCAATTTGTTGAGCACAAATGAATAAATATGCACAAGTACAACACAATTAAAGAAACAAAATTAAAATTGCACGGATGATTTTAAGTGGTTTGATCTTACCGATTTATGTCCACGGGGAGGATCAAAATACTTTATTAATGCCACTGATAACGCCAACAATTACAGATTAACACTCAATTTAGAAGCTCTCTTCACCAAGTAATGAATTTCACTCAAGAACCCTAACTCTCGAAATTATAACTGCTCTTATTGAATTGGAGAATGAAAACTGTTAAAGTTATATTTACCTTGCACATACATGCCCAATATATATAATTGAATTTTCCTTGAGTCGGTGTTGGTTTGCCAGCATCGAATTTGCCAATTCCCAAAATAGATTAACGATTATACTATTTTGGAAATAATTGTCAACCCTTTTGATACTCTACATCTATCAAACTCTACATTTGTCAAACTTTACAACTAAAGCTCTTCAGTTATCATATTCTGCAGCCGTCATTTGAACTCTGCAGCCATCTCTGCAACTATCAAGTCTTCAGTTTCTTTGAAACACCAATGGACAAGTGCAATGATACTATCTTCATAGATACATTCGAACAATGGGTTATACTGCACTAAGAAGGCGTATAGAAGGCAGTCCGAGATTAATGTTGCTGCTGGTTCGGTACAACAATATCACACAGAGGCGTACAAGAATTTATGGAATAGATATGCTCCAAGAAAGGTTCAAACGATTGTATGGTGTTGTAACCATAATAATTCCGAGCTCAAAGATTATAATTAGGAGAACTCCAGAGGTCAGAAACCGACCTCACGAAGATAAATGAGGTCGGCCAAAACCCCCATGTTACGGAGTGGCCGACCTCAACCACCACGTGAGGCTCTTAGGCCTTTGCCGACCTCACAAATGAGTCTTTGGAGGTCGGCCCGGTCTCCAAAAGAACCAACTGCCGACCTCCCTCCCAATTATGAGACCAGCTCGACAATAGGGCATCCGCGTCTGATCTCTCTCTAAGTTTTAGAGATCGGGTAATCCCTCTAAGAGTTAAATTCCGGCCTCTTACCACTAGAGAGGTCGGATCCTTGTCATAAGAGATCAAAATCCAACCTCATTTCAATTACTTCCACCTCAAGGCCAGCAAAGATCCCCCGAGCACGTGATCAAATCAGATAAGATCAACCCAAATAAGGCAATGAGTCGTCCCCGTACACAAGGACGAGGAGAATATTCCCCACAAATATAGAAATTGCTCAAAAGATATTCACTCAAAGACACGTGGCGAAACAAGAATGGCTTGAGGCCTGAAGCAAAGGACGATCGGGCGCCCACGCTATATCAGGGATTTCCAGGCATTTAATGCCACGGTCCCTTCCGGGATCGGAATTGACCAAATTACCCCTCTGTGTAAAACCTATAAATAGGTCTCCCCATGTACAAAAAAAAGAATTATTCATCAATATATAAATAATCACACACTTACGTCTAGGGCCTAAAACCCCTGGCAAATCTCCTCTTATTTATTGCTTCTTGCATTCATTTCTTCATATCATCATTCAAGCATTAAACACCTCTTTCAATGTTAACTCATTTGATGTTTTAGCCTAAATTCTTCCACATCCTCTATCAAATTCAGCACTAATTTTAGGCTAACAACAAAAGTGTTGAAACAAAGAATGCAAACAAAGAGCAAGCTCAAGGAAAAATGAATTATCCCTGATGATGGAGATATCTCGTGCTTACTGTGTGGTGATGGTAAGGAGGATTTGTGACATCTCTTATTTGATTGTAGCTTTAGTTATCAAGTGTGGTCCAATATTTACTCTTGGATGAACTTGGTGACGGCTACCCATATATGTCAAATTTTACATTTCAACCAATACAGTTCCCTTCTCGGCTCAGGTAATATTAAGAGAATAGCTGCTACAGTCTGGATTGGTACCGTTTGGATCATATGGCAGTATAGAAATGAATTGGTATATGAAGAAAAAGTGCCAAAGGTTGAGAAGGTGACAGATGAATTAAAGGCGAGGGTGTGGTCTTGGGTGACTTTAAAATTGCCCAATTTTAGACAATGTTCTTTTTTGATGTTGAGACGTAATTTGAAAGATAGTTGTGATAAGTATAGTTGAGGTATTGGTGTGTATTATGTTTGGACTAATTGTGTAGACAATTATTGATTTGGTGTAAGGGTTGGAGTACCCCTTGTACTCCGGTTGTAATGAAATTTTTTTCCGATAAAAAAAACATTATGGGATAATTTGTGCCACAGCAGATGTGTCTTAAAAATGGAATAATTGCTTCAAGTCACACTTATTTGACCTTAATTGTACCAAGCCTCTCCAATTTCCCTATATTTCAAAAACCACATTTTATTTCAAACAACCCAAAAGCACATGGACCCTACCCACTGACTTGAAGCGAATATACGAACTTTTACTAGTAGATTCCCCGCAAGCGTACGAGTTCACTGTAGTATAAGTAAGTATAATGACCAAGTATATCGAATCCAATGGAAAGAGTGTATGCGAATAGATCCCTGAAGATCTACGCGTCGTAGCTAATATGAATGTATGTTTTTGGATTTTTTCAAAGAATTAAATCTAAGCTAAAATAAACTAATTAAACTAAGAACGAAAGAAACGAATTAACGAAGGTTTATATTCAAATAAGTGATGGTGATGCTCAGGATAGAAATCCCTACGTATACTAACGGAGCAGGTACATAATCAAAATAATTGTGACGCACAAGAAATAACCTAAGTAAAAGATTGTAAGATGAAAGCTCAAGAATTAATACCCTAATACTTTATCCTAGCAATCGACTTCACTAATCCACTAACGAGTTAATAGATCGTGCTTAATTAACGAGACCCTAATTTAAACTAAGGTGATACAGTCGTCCTCCTTA